>CM071688.1:24362500-25825625 GCA_036553675.1 Solanum okadae
ATGAAATTTTAGATACTAAATGTTGCAGCACATTACTAGTCAGTGGGTGAGTTGATAACTAAGCTGAAGGAGTAGCAACAGCCCATACAACACATCGATTTAGATACTCTTGTTGTTGATTCTATTAACTTTTTTGATGTTGTCATTTACAACTAAAAATTCTGCACTAAGGACTTCCTGTAAACACAAAAATAAGCAAAGAAAAATAAAATGTGATTGAGTGCAGAAAATATTATCAGAATGTCCCCTAAGGGTTAATTTTATTTTCAGCTCTTTGTCTCATATAACTGATATGATTATTAAAGAGTTAAATATTTGGTTTGAAATTTTAATGATAAAAAATATGATTTGTAAGACCTTGGTGATTATGTTTGAGTGTGGGTGTACTCTGCCATACTTTTTAACTTCTTTAGTCCTATATTTTCACAGGTTTGAATAGTCATGAGTCAACAAGAACCTTCAAAAAGAAACAAAAAAGAAAAAAATAAGACATTTGATAAACCAGGATCGTTATCATTCTTGGCAAATAAGAAATAACGGTTATTGACAACAAATGAAATTGTTCAAGCTATAGAGTGCAAGAAAGGACATCTGCTGAATTAATTGGAGTACAACAACCAGTATCACCACAATCTGAAGCAAATAGACAATCTGTAGAGGAGCAGCTTGTCGAGGAGCTGCCTTTCGAGGAGCAACCTGTCGAGGAGCAGCCTGTCGGAGAGCTGCCTTTCGAGGATCAAGTGCAAATGAATTTTGTCACTCCTCAAACAGATGATCAACTTGAAGAACAAGGTAACATATAAGCTTAAAAACCTATTAAATGTATCCATGATTTCTAATTGTATTTCTTGTATTTTCTTATAGATGAAGACGTTTCCACTCAAAATAAAAGAGGTAGAATGCAAATGCATAATGTACATGCCCGAAAAGAGCGTAAGTTGATCCTACTAAATAGGGAAAATCAACCTGTTGGTCCTACTGATGATGTTGTCATAGAGTTAAGTAGCTTCCTAGGAACATTGGCTAGAAATGCGACTCTTTGCCCATTTGATATATTTGATTGGAGGAGCATGGACACTAAATAGGATTTATGGGATTATACCAAGGTTTGTAGTTTACAATATTAAATTATTTGTAAAAGTATTTTACTTCTATTGGCTAAGCGAATGACACAAAATTATAGGAGAAATACATTATTCCTTAAGTTGTGTACAATTGGATTATGGTAACAATTCGAGAGGTTTGGAGAAGACATAGAAGTGATTTGAAGATGACTTATTACGATCCATATGACAATGATGAAATTCGAATGGCAAAAAGGCTTGGTCATATTCCAGAATGTCAATTTAGAGAGCTCCTCAAATATTGGAAAAATTCAAGGTAAAAATGTAGTTCATAATCTCAAATTTTTCAGCTTATTCATTTTGTGATCTCTTCTGTGATATCGCTGCTGTTGCTGCTTTATTTTTTTCTTTTACTTTCTCTTCTTTGTTGTAATATGTTGCAGCTTCTTTCTTCATTTGGTGTGATAGTCAAAATTAAACAGCTTGTTTACATGACACATGACTGTTATAAGGGGTTGCCAGCCTGTTTTGGTCTCTATATTGGCTTGAATTAAAACTTGACAAATGTTGTGAGTTTGATAATTGTAGCAGCCTCCCAAATCTGTTACTCGCTCTTTTTATTCAACTGGACTTGTTAAAAAAGAAACATTGAGATATTGACCTCGTCTAGTACACTATATAGCACTAATATGCCTTCGGTTAACATTATTGATTCATTTCTTTGCAGAAAATGTCTGAAACAAATACTAAGAATCGAAAAAAGCTGACAAATCCACACACTGCTAGCAAAAAGAGTTCCGCTTTAGTCCGTAATAAGTTGGTGTGTTCTCTTATTTATTATCTTGTCTTAACATGTCATTTAAATAGTTTATGATATACATTTCAATGTGACTAGGAGAAAGATAAGGAGACAGTATCATCTAAGGATCTCTTTGTGGTTACAAGAACAAGAAAACCCGGGCGTTTGTACAAGGCTTCGAATGAAAATACTACTAGTAAAACTATATGAGCACTGTCTATTTTTATTTTTTTTATTGAGATCAATTCTTTATTTCATAAGATTGTGTTTGTTGGATATGCTTTTGTAGGCTGAAATGGAGGAAATTGAAAAACAAATGATCGTAAATGGTGAGTATGTTGATGCATTTTCAAGTGTCATGGGTCCTAAACATATGGGACGTCTAAGACTATATGGAGTAGGAGTTACAAAGACTACTTTGAAAAAAAAGTTGGCAATTCAGAATCAACTTTAAATGCAACAACTGATGGAATGCATCAAATGCAAGAAAGGATGTAGAAAATAGAGAAACAAATGGAGGAAAAAGAGAAAACTATGCGACAAGAAGTTATTCCAGATGTAATTGCACAACTTAAGCATGCGGGATTAATTGATCCTAACATACTGACAGCATTGTCCATTCCTTCACCAAGAGAATCTACTTCTTTTCAAGGGGCTGAGCAAGGTTGGTGTTACTATTCTATGTTTTGACTGTTTCTTCTTCTTCTCCTTCTCCTTCTCCTTCTCCTTCTCCTTCTCCTTCTCCTTCTCCTTCTTCTTCTTCTTCTGCAACTCTATTTCCTTTCTCTGTTGCGACATCGTTTATTTTTCTATTGCGACTCTTTTTTCTTGTTGTTCTTCTTCATTTTTCTATTGATGGTGATGTGGAGGGTGTAGTGAAGTATGTTCTTTGGATGTGGAAAAAAATTACGATAAATAGAATGGAACTGTTCTTGGTGATAGTGTTGAAAGATGTAGCATGAAATACAAATTTTTTAAAAAGGATGTGGCAGTTTTAGTTCAGAGACTTGAGGAATTGGTAATGCCCTATTTTAGTTCACAGACTTGAGGATCAAAATGCACTAATTGCCTGCTACCTTAAATGAGTACACACCCAATTATTTTTAGTGAATTTAGAGTGTTCAAATGTGAAGTTTAGCGTATTTAATTATGCTGAATTGGGCAGATTATTTTTGTGAAGTTTTTAGAGTCCTAAATTCTGCATAATTTTTGCTAAAATATGGCATTAAAGTTAAAGTACTATGAAAATGTGAATGTGATGTCATCTGCATTTTTATTTTGAAGTGTAATGTGCTAAATTGTGGAGCTTATTTGTAGTGAAAGTGTGTTGAAACAGCACTATAGAAACTGCAGATAGAAAAATTCCATCCATATTTGAGGAATGTGAAAGATGTACATAACATAGTCTAAAACAAACAGCTATAACATATATATAGTTTAGTCCCTATGGGAAGTGGAAATGACTTAAACATTGTCAAAAGTTAAAACTATCTCCATCAGCAGGAGACAAGGATAGACAACCATTTAAGGAATTACGTTCTTTTCATCAATTGTACAAATAGGAAAAAGGCTAATTATGATTGAGATTTGTCCTGCACAAAGGTTAAAATCAATGAAAGAGTTTGTGAAAACTTCAAAAGGATTTAGACTATTTTACAGATAGTTATAATCTTCTAACTGATTCTTTAAGGTTGAATAGGAAAGCATTTCGAATGAACACTTAAATAGGAAATAATGTATTAACCATTCAATTCAAAGCATACACAAAAATAGGCTATGAAAATTGTCCAAAGGAATTTGGAATTCACTGAGAATGCTTATTGTATATGTTTGCAATTTGTAAAGAAGGTTGTTGTTGTTGGTTCTGTAGCAATGAACCTTATGTTGTGAATTGTATGCTTGATTTTTCACTGTATAAATCTTGAATTATTTGATTATTGGTGAATAATGCATTGCCTTGTAAAAGTTGTGTATGGAAATATTTGGACCATTTGATGTCTTCATGATCAGTTGCTGAGAAGGCATTGCTATCAAAGAAAGAAGAGTTCCTTTGCAATTCAATACTAGTACTGCTTCCATTATTTGTAGTGAAAGTGTGTTGAAACAGCCTATAGAAACTGCAGATAGAAAATTTTGTCCATATTAGAGGAATGTGAACGATGTACATAACATAGTCTAAAACAAACAGCTATAACATAAATATATATAGTTCAATGTTATTTGAGTTTATTGAGTTTATATATGTATGTCTTAGATATATAGAGTAATAACTTCGTAATATATGACTACTGTGGATCCATTAAGATTTTGCGAAAAAATTGCTAAATTATTTATATTTTTTCTAATTATATGTCGGTGATGAAATTGAAGAAGGCGATGAAAGCAGTAGTGAAGACTTGACATAGGAGCTAAATTGTTGATGTTAACATACTGATGTTATAGAAATCTTTTATTTTTGAAGATTGAAAACTGTGTGGTGCATGTGTTTCACCTTTTTTTGAACGGTAAAAAAGTATTTGTATATTTTGCTTTTATTGTTATTAGCCAACCATGGATCTTGAATTATAAATTTGGTAATGAACATTTCTTCTCGTGAACAATTTATGTGTATTTTATGTTAAAAAATTACTGCAATAGCTCAAAAATATAATATTTGTAGAAGTGCACCAATAATATATATACATTGCAATAGCTTAATAATAACTGTTGCAGAAAGTAAGAACTGTTGCAGTACCCTGTAATAACCGTTGCAATAGCCATTGAGCAACATTTATAATTGTTTAAAACTGTTGCATTACCCTATAACAACCGTTGCAATAGAATAACAATGTTGTTGAATAGAAAGAAAAATTGTAGCCATTGCCTCAAAAGAACTAATGCATAAAACTCTCTGCCGACGGTTCATAACCGTACCAATATGACACTAACTGTTGGCAATTAATTAAAGTGAAAACTGTGGCAATGGGTCTATCTACTGCTACGCGATCTGTTGTAGCGGTTGCCATAACCGTGGCCTTAGACCTATGGCTACGGTAGGAAAGTCTATTGCAACGGTAAATGAACCATGATAGTAGATCAAATTTCTAGTAGTGAATGATGCTTGAAATGCTAGAAAGAAGAGGTAATGGGCTAGGTCGGGAGATTTAGGAGTTGGGCTGATGAATTGGAATGGTTCTGGGAAAATTAGGACTTGATTGGCCCAACAATGGGCAGAGTCTTTCGTTGGCTGAAGTTTTTTGAAGGGAAGGGTTCTTTATTTGGGCCAAAATTGGTCTAAAGATGGGACAAGGATCAAAATTAAATTAGTGAGAATTAAACTAAGCTTTGGCCATATGAATTTAGATTATAGCAAATCGTAGATTAAAGATGTAGTCAAACTTAGTTAATCAGGATAAGTTCAGATAATAAATAAGTAAGATGAATTAATATAATTAATTTACGAGTTTCTTAATCTCAATGAAATAAAAACAATTAACTTACTTATTTAATAATTATTTCGTAAACTATAATTAAATGAGCTAATTAACAAAACACTCAAAAAAATATCTTTTTGAGATGATTTTTGAATGTTCATGAAACGTAATAATTACATACAAAATTATATATTTACTTTTTTGAAATTATAAAAATGACTAAAATTTCATTAAAACTTAAAAAATATGTTTGAATTTTTGTAAAACTAATTATTCCAAATCTTTGAAAATTATGAAGCTCGAAAGTTAATTCTTATCATGGAGGATCAGAATTGGGTGTCAATAGTGGTAGTCCTTTTTGATTTCTTTCTCCACTTACCTTGGTCTTTTCTCGATTGTGGGGTTGTGCTTTCGCTCGTTTGGCCACTTTTGGATTCGTCCTCTTCTTATGGTCTTGTAATTTTGTTATGGCTAGCAGGAATTTGGAGGTGTGATTCCTTATTGTACCTTGATTGTTGGTGTGTTGGTTTTTATTGTGTTGATAACTCATGAGTCTAGTGTGTGATTCATAATTGAAATGGTGGTGTTCATCAGTGGTTTCAGACCTTAACTTCTGTTGAAAAATAGAAATTTTCTTAGATAGGTCATCTTCGGGATAGGGTCAAAGTAATTCATTGAATCTATAAGGTTGTTGTAGTTTAGGATGTATGGTTTTATGTTATCATGCTTGGTAGCTTGCATGGTTCTTGATGAGAGCCACTAACGACTAGTTGACTATGTTGATACGCCGCCTACGAGTTTAGTTTCCTTAAAATGGGGTGTTATGTATAGATTTGTGGTGGTAGAGCAACTTGTAAGTTCGTGGTGTTGGTGTTTCAGAAGTTTCTTTTGTTAGAATAGGTCGCTGGAAGAGCAATCAATGCTACCTTATCTTTCGCAAGATGGTCTTCCATTGGGTTAGAGTGGTTAGCTTCAGAAGGTTGTGTTTCAACTGGGTTTGTTGGTTTGGAGGGTTAGAAGTGGATTTTGGGGATTTTCCCTAAGTTGAGTTCCTTGTAAGGGTAGTTTTCATTCCTCAATATTTAGGAGAACATGTCATTCTTCCGAGGTTGATGTTATGTGGGCTTGCAGATAGGTTTCAGATGGTGCTCGATATGTTTAGGATAGCTAAGGATTGGAAAAACACTCTTGATGGTTTGAAGATGTTAGAAGTGGAGTGTATATTGACTATTTAGATCTGTGAGTTAGGTTGCATCTTCCATTATCCTGTGTTTTCTCTATTATGTGGTTTTGGTGTGGGATTGGTATTCTCATATGAATTTGGTGCTTTCATGAAAGTTCAGTTCCATTGGGTGAGAGTCGGAGCCTAAATTGGGTTTGAAGGAGTTTTGAAGTGAGCTTGATGATTATCCTCTTAGCCAGAGTTCCATGTTGGCATTGTTCAAGCTAAGAGGATGCCTTGGGGTTTGGCAGAGAATGTGGATTTGGTATCCTCGTCTTTTCATGCCTTCAGGTTGTGCCTATCCTTCTACCATAGACGAAAATCATTCTAATAGTGGATGTTGTAATTGATTTGTTGGAACTTATAGTTCGGTCGTCGGGTCATTCATTCAAGTTTTGAGCAAGTTTTTGTATTTTGGAGCCTTCGAAACTTGAATTATTTACTTTCGTCAAAAGTTAAGGAAGATGGCCTCGGAATGCAATTATAATGGTTTCATCTGCTTCGGAAGGATCATTTTAGGCTAAGGGAATGGTTGGTTCGGGTGTCGAGACTTGCGGTGTGAGTTTGTGTCGTTAGGCATTTTAACCTTGATGCTTAAACCAAGGATTAACTTCAGTCAACATTCCTAGTAAACATGATTTGATGGGAATTCCATCAATGCGGTTAGCTTCGAAATATAGAGTTTGGTCTAGAACGACCTATAGTGCGGTTCCTAAGGCTTCTGATCTCATTTTGATACTTCTTGTGGAATTTGGCTAAAATAGAACTTGGGTCTTATTGAATGCTTCAACCAGCCCATTGGTGGCATCATGATACATCGAAGATTTATGTTGTTTTATGCCAAAGAGATCACAAATCTTGTTCATTAATTTATAATCAAACAACTTGCCATTTTCTATTATTATATAGCGAGGGATGCAACAGTGATATATGATATTCACTTGGATAAAATTTGCAACATTCTCCTTCTTCACTTCTCTAAGGGCGTACATTTCAGCTTATTTTGAGAAGTAATTTTTAGCGGCAGAGATGTACGAGTGTCCACGAGAAGAATTTTGTAGTTGTCCAACGACATCCAAGCTCCAAACGTCGAATGGCCAAAATGCAACAATTGGTTATAATACCTCAGGCAGATGATGTATTAAATTTGTCTGAAATTGGCAAGACTTGCACCTTCGAGCATATTCCAAGCAATCTTTCACAATGGCTAGCCAATAATTGTCATGATCCAATGGTACCCCCTAGATCTAACATTGCGTATAGGACCCCGAAGGACCCCATACAAGCCACTTAGCCTTCATAACATAAGAAATAAACACTAGTCCAAGTCCAACAGTTTTTATAAAGAAAAACGAAAGTCTAAAACACTTGTCTCAATATAGCCATCTAGTACAATAGAATGAAATTGGACCTAGCCCATACATCATGTCCAAAAGTGAAATACGTGAAACAAACTATAAAAATGAAACTATGTCCTCGAAGCATGAGGACTCACCAAAGCTCGGAAATCAATCCCTAGCACGAAACTGATGACCCTGACTGTCGGACCCTACATTTGGGGAAATGTAGGCAACAGTATGTGTAAGAGAGTTAGAAAACATTTAAATGTAACTAGTATGATAGCTATGCATAAAACATTTAAATCATGCTCAAAAGAGACATTTCATTTCATGACATGCAATTCACCAAGCTAAAACATGATGTAAGAGAGTTAGAAAACATAAGTCATAAAACCATGGTCAATGCAAGCTAACATAATTTTAAAGCCTTTGAACACATATGAGATACTTCTTGAAGTAACCTTAAATCATTAATAATATGGGGAATTAGCCTTAACCGACATAGAGACCATGTGAGCTATAACATGATCCTCCGGTGTCTTCCACACCCAAAAGGGTTGTCCTACTTGCCAAGGTAAGGACCATAAATCTGAGATAAAGTGGATCCACTAGCTAATGTCTATCTAGAAAATCATCCTATGGGGGAACATAAGTAAGGGATAAGGAGATTTCTTCTAGAAACCCGACCTCTATTCACAGGAGAACTTCCATCTCAATATCCTTTCGGTGTTAAGCATAAATCCCACGGAATAGTCAATTCTTACTTGTTCTTATTATCCATGGAAAGGAACGTCATCTTGTCAATCCAATCTAAGTCATCATCCATGAAAAGATATCTTTCAATAACCAATCCAAGCTAGGTTCATTAGGATAGATCTTAATTTTTTATACGATTAGGTGAGAAAGCCTTTCAACCTTAGAATCCTTATTATATGAGAAAACCTTTCACATCTTGATTTTATGTGTATATGATAAACTAATTTCAACAACATATCATCATAATCATCATTGATACTTTACTCTCAAAGCATCCTTAAAACATTTGCTTAGATTTCATAAGAAAATGTATAAGTCCATAATTTACCTTTCAAGGTTCAAAACCCACTTTCAATCATCAACACTTAGAAAACATGGGTTAGATATGGATTTCATCATAAACTCATGTAAACCTAGAAATGCATGCTTAATTTCATAAAACTCTTCCTTTACAATCAAAATCCCACATCATATGATTCATAACTTGAAAACATGGGGATTACATGGGTTCATGGGAAAATCATCATAAAATCATAGTGTTTCATCAATTCATGCATAAGAGATCATAATCCAATCATTTAACTAAATAATCAAGAGAACCCATGACAATTGAAGAAAATCCTAACTCAATTGGGGAATTCTAACTTTGAAATAGAGAAATTTGGGAACTCCATGAATGGAAAGAATCCATGGATGAAAACTATCATACCTTACTATCAATCAAAGCCTACAATGTCTTGAGGAATGAAGACTTGACCTTGACCCTAGCTTGAATCCTTTCTTCTTCTTCAAGTTCTAGAGAGAGAAATATTTTGGAGAGGAAGAACTTTGATTTTTTTTTTGTTTTTGAAATATTGACTTGAATGGGTGAGTTATAGGGTTAAAATCACTTATATAGGGGTCCTAGCCTTGGGTAAAATAACATAGTATTAATTTAATTAAAACTGGAAAAGACCCAAAAACCCCTAAACTAACACTGCCGAACCACCATCACAATGGGCTCCAGGAGCCATGGTGGCTCTCACGAACCGTGGTGGTAGCCGTGGTCCCTTGACCAGTGACTTGGCTTTCCACCACTTAGCCCCTCAAGTCCAACTCATGACCACGACCTCTCCCATGGCCCATAGTGGCCTTCACGAGCTGTCAAGTGGCTTGGGGAAGGGTCTCAATTTGGGTAGCTTTGGAGGGCTCACTACCTCACCTCCATGGACACCACCACAAGCCGTGGTGCCCACCACGATCTCTCATGGTGCTCATGCGAGGTGAGCCTCCCTTGGCTAGCTTCTTCATAAGGTCCACGGGTACCACCATGAGTCGTGGTACCCTTCACGGTCAGTGTGCACCTTCGTGGAGGGTGCCAAGGATAAACTTTTGGTGTGTGACCACTCACTTGGACCCTTGCTTAGGCTACTATATTATGAGCTGTTACATTATCTCCCCCCTTGGGAACATTCGTCCTCAAATGGAATTTTAGACACCTCTTGAAAGAAAAGACTCAATACTAGCAGCCCATCATGCATGCAATCTCATCAAAATGCACAAAACCAAGTAGGAAAGATCAACTCCAAGCTAAATATACTCAATGCATCATAAGGAAAGTAGGAATTAGACCTAGCAAACCAATATGCATGAAATTTCAAGATTTCTCATATTCAAGGAGGAACTACCATCTACAACCTAAGAGCATGCTCAACATTATCTCACGGACCCTATATGCAATCTATACTCAAAAGTATACATCCAAGGAGGAAATATCAACTACTAGCATGTTCATCAATTCATCTCATGAAGTCTATCGGCAACTCATACTCAATGCACAACAACATGAGGATAAGCAACCATGTAAACTCATTTTCTTTCAAAACACAAGGTTTTCACGAACATGCATAACATAAGAAAATCATGGAAACATATAAAACACATGACTCCAAAACAAATGACAAACCATAACGAACTTATTACCTCAAGATAAAGTAGGAGTAGAAGGTAAAAGATGAGAATATCGGGACATCATATCGGCCTCGGCCTACCAAGTAGCAACGAAATGATTCCTCCACAATACTTTCAAGGAAGCAACTTCCTTGTTTCTCAACTTCTTAACTTGCCGGTCTAAAATCTCAACCGGGACCTCCTCATAAGAAAGACTTTCATTAACTCCCAACCCTTCTAAGGGAACTATGGATGTCAAATATCCAACACACTTTTTAAGCATAGAGACATGAAATATTGGATGCACCGATGCCAACTCATTTGGAAAATCTAGCTCATAAGCAACCTTACCAACAATCCTCAAAATCTTATATGTGCTTACATATCAGGGACTAAGCTTCCCTTTCTTACCAAACCTCATTAAACCCTTTATGGGTGAGATTTTTAAGAAAGCCCAATCATGAATATCAAACTCAAGATCCATCTTCTCATATCGGCATATGACTTTTGCGAACTTTAAGCCGTTTTCAACCTTTCTCTTATAAGTCAAACTTTCTCTATGACCTCGTGTACCAACTCGAGACCTATTAGGGAAACTTCACCCACCTCAAATCATCATATAGGAGATCTACACCTCATACCATATAAGGCATCAAATGGAGCCATATCAAAACTCGAGCGATAGCTATTGTTATAAGAAAATTCAATCAATGGCAAATAGTCATCCCAATTACCCTTAAAATCAATCACACAAGCTTTTGACGTATCTTCCAAAGTTTGGATAGTACGCTCCGCTTGACCATCGGTTTGGAGATGGAAGGTCATACTAAGCTTAACACGAGTATGAAGACCCTTTTTGAATGCCATCCAAAATTGACAAGTGAATTGGGTACCACGATCGGAAATAATTGACAAAGGAACTCCATCCAACTTTACCATTTCTCTCAATTACAACTTGGCATAACCCTTTGCCGAATAGGAAACCTTGACGGGGAGGAAATGAGACGATTTCGTCATCCGATCTACTATCACCCAAATAGAATCATGTTGTCACCGGGTACAAGGCAAACCAACAATAAAGTCCATATTTAAATCTTCCCACTTCCAACTAGGAATGCTAATATCTTGGGACAAACCTCTCGATTTCTGATGCTCAACTTTCACTCGTTAGCTATTTTGACACTTAGCCACAAATTCTGCAATATCTTTCTTCATTCCATTCAACTGATAGACCTCCCGCAAGTCACAGTACATCTTGGTGGCCCTTGGGTGAATGGAATATCGCAAACTATGGGCTTCTAACAAGATATGTTCCCTCAATTCATCACTATTTGGAACACATAATTGACCTTGATATCTAAGTACACCATCTCCCTCTTGGGAGAAAGCCTCAATGGTTTTGTTAAGAACCGCTTCTTTTAACTCAACCAATATTGGATCAACACTTTGCTTGGCTTTCACATCCACCACAAAAGACAATTCAGAACCATTATGAAGCATAGAACCACCCTTGATAGATTCCACTAACTGAACACCTAATCGGGCCAAGCTTTGAACCTCAAAGCAACTCTTTCTTTTCTTCTTAAATATAAGCAACACTACCCATAGATAACCGACTAAGAGCATCCATCACCACATTTGCCTTTATAGGGTGATAGAGAACACTCATATCATAATCTTTCAATAACTGAAGCCACTTTCTTTGGCGAAGATTTAGATCTTTTTGATTATACACATATTGCAAACTCTTGTGGTTGGTAAACACATCTACATCTAGTTCAAGGTCATGGGTAGGATAATTCTTTTCATGAATCTTAAGATTCCTTGAGGCATAGGCAATAACTTTCTGATTTTGCATAAGCACACACCCTAACCCAATTCTATAGGCATCACAGTAAACAACAAAGCCATCGGTCCCTTCTGGTAAAGTCAACATCGGGGAGAGGAAGTACGTCTGTCCTTCAACTCTTGGAAACCCTTCTCACACACTTCAGACCATATGAACTTAGCTTTCTTTTAAGTGAAAGCCATCAAAGGAGAGGCGATTGAAGAGAATACCCCAACAAACCTTCTATAGTAACCAGCTAAACCCAAGAAACTTCTAATATCTGAAGGAGTTAGAGTTCTGGGCCAACTCTTGACCGCATCTGTCTTCTTAGGATATACCTCAATACCCTTACTTGAAACAACATGACCAAGGAAACTACGGACCTTAACCATAATTCATATTTGCTAAACTTTGCAAAGAGAACATGGTCCTTAAGAACTTTCAAAACGATCTTCAAATGATCAATATGCTCATTCTCACTTCTCGAATAGATCAACATATCATCAATGAACACAATCACAAATATGTCAAGGTATCGTCTAAACACCCTATTCATCAAATCCATAAATGTCGCCGAAGCATTAGTCAACCCAAATGACATTACCAAAAACTCATAATGACCATACCGAGTTTGAATAGTTGTCTTCGGAATGTCATCTTCCCTTATCCTTAATTGGTGATAACTCGATCGAAGATCAATCTTGGATAAATAACTTGCTCCTTGAAGTTGGTCAAATAAATCATCTATCCTTGGAAGAGGATACTTATTCTTAATGGTCATCTTGTTCAACTAACGATAGCCAATACACATACGAAGAGAACGATCTTTCTTTCTAACAAACAAAATTAGAGCACCCCATGGAGAGATACTCGGTCAAATGAAACCCTTATCCAACAAGTCCTTTAATTATTCTTTCAACTCCTTTAGTTGCACCGGAGCCATACGGTAAGGAGGAATAGAAATAGGTTGCGTATTTGGGAGAAGGTCAATACCGAAGTCTATTTCCCTTTTGGGAGGAATACCGGGTAAATCATCTAGGTTCACTTCTTGAAATACATTAACAACAGGGACCGACTCGAGAGTAGGGGTTTCGAAATTTACATCCCTTACCCTAACTAGATGGTAAATACAACCCTTAGTAATCATCTTTCTAGATTTACGACAAGAGATAAACTGACGCTTACACATAGAATTTCCCCCTTTCAACTCTAGGACAGGCTCATTCGGGAACTGAAACTTGAGTATACGAGTTCTACAATCAATAGAATCATAACATGAGTGCAGCCAATCCATACCAAGAATAACATCAAAATCTAGCGTATCAAGCTCTACCAAGTCAACAAGGGAAATGCTATGGGACAAGGAAATAGGACACTTTCTATAGACCCTCTTAGCCATAATAGAATCACCAACATATGGCGTCACAAAAGACAAGGTAGCACCGGGGTCAAGTAAAGAATAAACATCAAGATGGAAAATTTTAAACATACCGGTAACCACATCGGGAGAACCCTCTTGTTCACCATGAGTCTGAAGTGTATAAAATTGGTTTTTCTTGGGAGCATCAGAACCCAAACCACTAGGATGAGCTTTCTTGCCCTCTCTTCATTTAGCTGTAAGCATCGGGCTATCCTAATTTTATGAACACTCTTACCACAGCTGGAGCAACCATCCGTGGCAGCTAGGCACTTACCCTCATGCTTCTTTCCACACCTAGTACAAGTAGACATGGGCAATGAAGATCCACTACCATTACCTCCTTGAGGTTTAGGGTTAGACACCCTATCTTTGTTGAACTTAGGAGGAGCATTGGAGGAACCTTGACCGGAAAACCTTTGTCGAAATCTAGAACGACCATGTCCATCGGACCTGGAATGAGAGAAATCACTATCACCAGTCTTAGCCCTTTTTACCTCTCTAGACTTTTCCTTAAATTTCCCCTCTTCAATATGTTGTCCATGAACCATGAGACAAGATATGTCCATGTCATTAATGTGCATGGCGGTACGACACTCTTTAACCACCATTTCAAACATACCTAAAACAAACTTACTCATCCTTGCCCTTGAATCGACAACCATTGTTGGAGCATATTTAGACAATTGAGTGAACTTTAGAGCATATTCTCTCACACTCATACTCTCTTGTCGAAGGTTAATGAACTCAAGCACCTTGTCTTCCTTCATCTCAAGGGGAAAGAACCTATCAAGAAAAGTGGCCTTAAACTTCTCCTAATCAAGAGGACCCACATCTTCTGATCTCCCTTCTTTCCATTGGTTGAACCAAGTTTGAGCAACACCTTTTAGTTGATAAGCGGCCAACTCTGCCTTTTCCACCAATGTCACTTCCATGTTCATCAAAACCTTATAGACCTCATCAATAAACTCTTGAGAATCTTCCTCAACCATAGAACCATGAAACTTCAGAGGATTCATCCTAGTGAAGTCCCTCATTCTAGATGTCGCCGTACCCACATTTGGGTTCACGAGGACCACTACCTCCCTCTTGGCAGGCCATCACGACATGAGCCAACACTTGAAAAACAGCCCTAAATTTTGCATTAGTAACTTGCTCGGCCAAAGGATCAACCAGAACTTGAGGAGCTTCTTGTTCCTCATTCTCCCTCACATTCCTTCTATCATAAGCCCTTCGAGTAGCCATATCCTGTAGAGCATCGGATAAGGATTAAGAGAGAGACCTTATATAGTTAAACTCTATCGCATGACTTTAGAGTAATAAAAGAAATGAAGTTTCCTAATCATCTTGTAGCCACTCATTCATAAATGTGGTGCGCTTCACATTTATGAACAAGACTCTACTCAATGTGGCTTATGAGACATCCTAGGACCATTCTAAACCTTGAGCTTTGATTACCAAGTTTTTCACGACCCAGAGGTACCCCCTAGATGTAACATGTAGTATAGGGCCCCGAAGGACCCCATACAAGCCACTTAACTTTCATAACATAAAAAATAGAACAATATGAGTAAAACAATAGTCCAAGTCTAATAGTTTTTATAAAGAAAAGTGGAAGTCTAAAACACTTGTCTCAATATAGCCATCTAGTACAATAGAATGAAATTAGGCCTAGCCCATACATCATGTCCAAAAGTGAAATACTTAAAAGAAACTATAACAATGAAAGTCGCTACTCGAAGCATGAGGACTCACCAAAGCTCGAAATCAATCATTAGCCACGAAAATATTGACCCTAACTGTTGGACCTTAGATTTAGGGAAATGTAGGAAAGAGTATGAATTAGTACAAAACATTGTACCAAGTATAATAGATATGCATGAAACATTTAAATCATACTCAAAAGGTACATTTAATTTCATGATATGAAAATGAGTACCAAGTATGATAGATATGCATAAAACATTTAAATCAAGCTCAAAAGGTACATATCATTTCATGACATTAAATTAACCAAGCTAAATCATGAGAGTTAGAAAACATAAGTCAGAAAACTATGGTCAATGCAAGATAACATCATTTAAAGCCTTTGAACACATCTGAGATACTTCATGAAGTAAACATAATTCATTATTATGATGTGAATTATACTTCACCGACATAAAGACCATGTGGGCTATAACATGATCCCTCAGTATCTCCCTCACCGAAAAGGGTTGTCCTACTTGCCAAGGTAAGGACCATAAATATGAGTTAAGGTGGATCCACTAGCTAATGTCTATCTAGACAATCATCCTATAGGGGCACATAGGTAAGGGATAAGAAGTTTGCTTCTGAAACCCGACCTCTACTTATGGGAGAGCTTCCATCTCAATATCCTCTTGGTGCTAAGCATAAATTCCATGGAATAGTCAAATTTTTTTGTTCTTATTACCCATGGAAAGGCACGTCATCTTGTTAATCCAAGATAAGACATCATCCATGGAAAGGTATCTTTGAATAACTAATCCAAGCTAGGTTCATTAGGATAGCTATTAATCATTGATTCAATTAGGTGAGAAAATATTTCAACCTTAGAATCCTTATTATGTGAGAAAAGCTTTCACATCTTTCTTTTATGTGTATATGAGAAAATCCTTTCAACAACACATCATTGTCATCATGATTGATAATTTACTCTCAAAGCATCCTTAAAACATTTGCATAGATTTCATAAGAAAATACATAAGTCCATGATTTACCTTTCAAGGTTTAAAACCTACTTTCAATCATCAACACTTAGAAAACATAGGTTAGATAAAGATTTCATCATGAACTCATGTAAAGATAGAAATACATACTTAATTTCATAAAACTCTTCTTTTACAATCAAAATCTCACATCATATGATTCATAACTTGAAAACATGTGGATTACATGGGTTCATGGGAAATCTTCATAAAATCATAGTATTTCAGCAATTCATGTATAATAGATCATAATCCAATCATTTAAATCAATAATCAAGAGAACCCATGACAATTGAAGAAAACCCTAACTCAATTGGGGAATTCTAACTTTGAAATAGAGGAATTTGGGAACTCCATGAATGGAAGGAATCCATGGTTGAAAACTATCATACCTTACTATCAAAGCCCACAATTTCTTGAGGAATGGAGACTTGACCATGACCTAAGCTTGAATCCTTTCTTCTTCTTCATGCTCTAGAGAGAGAAATATTTTTGGAGAGGAAGAACTTTGCTTTTATTTTGGGTTTTGGAAATAATGACTTGAATGGGTGAGTTTTAGGGTTAAAATCACTTATAAGGGTCCTAGGCTTGGGTAAAATGACATAGTATTAATTTAATTCAAACCGGAAAAAACCCAAAAACCCCTGAGCTAAAAGTGTCGAACCACCACAACGATAGGCTTCACAATTCGTGGTGGCTCTCACGAACCGTGGTGGAAGTCGTGGTCCCTTGAACAATGTCTTGTCTTGCCACCACTTATCCTCTGAATCCCAACTAATGACCACGACTTCTCCCACGGCCCGTAGTGGCCTTCACGAGCCGGCAAGTGGCTCGTGGGGAGGGTCTCAATTTAGGTAGCTTTGGGTGGTTCACTACCTCACCTCCACAGGCACCACCACGAGCCGTGGTGCCCACGACGATCCATCATGGTGTTCTCAAGACACTTATTAACGACTTGGATCTTTCGATACATCATGCCATCCATCCTTCGCTCCATTCTGGCCTCGGACTCGGCTATCAACTTTTACATCCAAGGCTGGATGTGTTGCAATAGTGTGGCCATCTGAGCCTTTAATTTATGTACTCTGGCCAACTGGACAACAGCTGCTCCTAATGGTGGTGTGGACCGGGATAAGCTAGGAGCCTCACTAGCAGCCTGCGAAGAGGAGGCCAGGATAGTATCGGTGTGATCTGGTATAATGGGGTCACTTCCCTTTGTCTGCCCCATCGTGTCTGCAAGATCTGCACCCAAGGAAGGTACCTCAACCTGGGACTCTCTGGGAGGTGCCGCCACATTTGCCTCATCTCGAATGAGGCCTATATCCAAAGTCCCTGTAGGGTGGATTAACCTGTCACAATGCCAAATCGACACTCCAGAGTCCCTACACAATTGGAAAATCAAACATGGAAAGGGGTAAGTAGTGGAGGTCTTGAATGCCCTCTCGTGAATCTCTGCCAGCAGCATGCGGGCAAAGTCAATCTCCACTCCTGCTACCAATGCTGCAACTATGACCGCTCTGTCCCATGTGAGTTGGTTGTCAGCTTTTGTAGGCGACACCCTGTTACTCACCAACATCTAGAAGAACTTGGCCACAAAATTTAATGTGGCCTTTCGGATACCCAACCGTGGTGTGGCGACCCAGTCCAGACGCTCTCCATCTGCAGCAATGTATTTAGCTAACCAAAGTATAACAACCTCTCGCTTCTCAGCATTACTCTAGAAAGTGCCTCTCCGCACGATGTCCCATCTGTAATCAAACTCTACTGTGTTTAGTGACGAAGAGTGACCCGTGGTAGGTCCATAGAGAAAGCGGTTGATGGTGGCATGATATATGTCCACCGAACAACCCCGGACCATAGTGGAAGTGAGAGGGTCCTGAGCTATGGGCTTTGACCACTTGGAGATCAAACAACGAAGAGTGGCAGCATAGGAGGCGTAGAACTCCCGTACAATCTCCTCACCATAAGTACTTGGGTCTCGAGCCATCCAGTCACACTTGTGAAGGTTAAAAAGCCGGTGGATGTCGGGGACAGTGTGTAAGCTCCCTAGGAGGACTCTGCGCTCCTCTGTAACAATTCAGGCCATCTTCTCTTTGTCATTAATCATCTTGGCATCCAGATAGATTTGCCATTGGCCCTCAACACACCATCTGTTTGGCTCACCGGCCACTGGAGTAGGGTTCTCATTCCTTGGTATGGGTACTGACTCAGAGCTATTAGCCTCATCAGATGAGGCTGCTTGTTCATTCTGGCTGGACCCTGTGGCTGACTTGGCATTGGACCCCGAAGCATGGGCAGACTCGGACCCTGAAGCATGGCTGGATTCAGAGCCTAAAGCATGGGTAGACTCTGAGCTAGATGCAGACCCAGTAGCGGAACTGGAAGCAGCCCCAATTGGTGACCCGATCAATGTGCGCTCCTCATCAGACTGGGAGACAGTGACTACGTCGGGAATCACCTTTCGAGGGGGTGCCTATGGTGGCTTGGGGTGCAGTGGGAGAAGTCCTTGTGTTGGGAGGAACGTTTTTTAGATCTTTTTCTGTGTTCGTGTTTCATCGAGTAACCTGAAGCTAGGAGCAACAGATTTTGACTTGCCCTGTTTTGAATAGGTGACTAGCTTCTTGGGTGACATCGTACCTGTGGAAGTGATATTAGTGCCAAAACTAACCATAAACAAACAAACAAAAATATTTAGAACTATAAACGAATAGTAACAAAGTCCCATGAAAATTTCAGGCAGAGGCTACAGTGGTCATCCACGGAGGAGACCTATAGTCCGTAGACTGATCTACTATTCGTGGAACCCTTCTGTGGATTAGAGGACCAACAATATTGGTCGCAGATGGAAACCACGAATGTACAGAATGGTCCGTAGATTGATCTACGGACCGTAGTCCACATCCGTGGTTTCACACTTAGTGAAATTTCAGGTTCATCCAACGACGAACCTAGTCTAGGGTCCGTAGATCAATCTACGATCCTTAGACGGGGTATCGTGGATGTGATCTGTACTAGATTTCAGCCATTCTTTATTTTCAAGTCCACATCTTAGACCATTTTCAACAATATCCTATTCTAACCATGTATTTCAACATTGAATCATGCTAGTTTGTCATTCTCAGGATTTCGATTAATCATTTTAACCAAGTATTTAAGACAAACTTTGGAACCCTAAGTCGAAACTTACATTTAGACTTATAATCATATATAATAAGGCAACACAATGCATCGTGGGCCTGGTGGATCTTGCACCCTCAATGCACCTCCCAATTGATTGTCAGCTGGAACCTGGTTGTCCCTATTAACTACCCTCGGTTGTTGTAACTCAACTGCATCACCTGGATTTCCTCCGATAGGATTAACTGGATCTCCTAGATTGTTCATTCTTCGCAAAGTGCGGTTCAACTCTGGATCGTAAGGAGTAAGTGGTTCACCCTGGCTCCGTGTACTTGGCATACACTAGAGTCAGAACCTGAGAGAGACAAAAACAAAGAGAAAAAGTAAAATTAGGAAATATTTGACTAACGTTCAATAATGTTGTCAAAATAAATCTAAAAGCTAAATTTCCCCGACAGCGGCGCTAAAATTTGATACTCTCAAATTACATTTCCCTAAAGAAGCATAAGCGATCGTTATCAAGTAAAGAACCCAACTTGTAAGTTGGGGTCGATCCCATGAGGAAAATGGTTTAGACTTTGCTTTAACTAACAATTATATTCAATTAGTCAAATTACTTCCAAAAACAAGTAATTAAAGAGGGGGGGAGGGGGGGTTTGTAAAAAAAATCGTAAGAATTCAATAAGTAATAAGTAATCAAAAGTCAATTTTTGGTTGTTATCAAGATGAAAGAAATAACTAGGGTATACATGTTCCTCACAAGCTCATAACGCATTAATCCTAATAATAGCAATCCTTTCCTAGTGTACTACATGCAAAGAGATAAGTTAGGTATCTCTAAATCATTGGTCTGGCATCTAAAGAATTTCACCCCGCACCTTGGTTCGGCTACGTGTGTATAATTTACTAACCCTTACCTTTACCTCATATTAGACATCATAATCGATGTTTGGCTCAGTTATTACTTCGCACCAATCGACACTAGCCTATTAGATAGTATCATACTAAATCTATGTTGATAATTCTTTTCTTGTTGATTACCTCCTTGGTCCGGCAAGTAGCAACAAGGCGAGTTCTAACGTGTGCACTCGTTAAAAAGACTTCTAAACGAAAGAATTATCAATGCATGCAGAACACTATTCAAGAATTGCTTATTTACTATTCATACTTTGTTAATCGCTCATGGTTCCCACAACCCTAGTTGTGGGGTTTAGTTACCCATAATCATATGAACACAATTTATTGTTATAGATGAAAGAATTATGAACTAACTTAAGAAGAATAATAAACCCAGAAATTCAACTTGAATTGCAACACACAAATCTTCAAAACGAACTTAGGAAATTAATAATTGCTACGTTTGCAAGAATAATCTCCCAAATCACAAAATAGAACTAAAGTAATAATGTCTAACCCCCAAAAATGAGGTTTACATGCCCTATGTATAGAAAACAAGTCCTAAATTAAAAGGGAAACAAAATAAGGAAAGTTTGTTCAGGGACGCGTCTTCATTCCCCGAGACTGACTCACGGACCGTCAATGGATCTACGGTCCGTGAGTCCCTTCCGTCAGCCTGGAGTTAGAGAATATTTCAACTTTCAAAAATTAGCTTCTTTGAAGCAAACAACGGAACTGCAGTACGGACCGTAGATCGATCTACGGTCCGTCAATCCCCTTTCGTAGCTCCACACTTGAAATCTTCAAAAATCAAGTACTGGAACCCTCGCAGTATCAATCTATGGATCAATAGTTTGGTCCTCAGATCCATCTACGGACCGTCAATGGCCACCGTGGTTCCACACATGGTCAGATTTCCCTGATTTTCCTTCCATGCCTTGCCTGCTGATCTACGACCAGCATCTATGGAGCGTCAATGGACCTACGATCCGTAGATCACCTCCGTAGATGTCCTTTTCTACATTTCTTTCAGTTGTCTCTTTACTTCCGCGCCTTAACATCTTTCCTGCAAAATATGATAAAAACACATAAAAACCAATACAAAAACTCCCTAGACACACACAACTTGTAAGTGAAATGTATTAGAAATACCATAAACTCACGGTATATCACTTCCATGAAGGTTTTATGGAGGAATCAACTAGTCGAGGGTGAAACTTGAGAGACGGGTGCCGATATGATGTCCCGATATCCCTATCTTTTTCCTTCTACCCCTATTCTAGCTTGAGACAATCAGTTCCTCTTGAGTCGTCCTTGTTTTGGGAGTCATGTTTTTTATGTGTTTTCCATGATTTTCCAATGATTATGCATGTTCATGAAAACTTATGTTTAGAGAGAAAATGAATTTATATGATTGATTTTCCTCGTGTTGTTGTGCATTGAGTATGAGTTGCATATTGACTTCATTAGATGAATTGATGAACATGCTTTAGATATGTTTTTTGAGAGTGAATTACATATGAGCTCCATGAGATTGTGTTAAGCATGCTTTTAGCTTGAAAAGGTAGTTTCTCCTTGAACATGAGAAATGTTGAAATTTCATGCATAATGGGTTGTTAGATGTAGTTCCTACTTCCTTGTATTGCATTGAATATGTTTAGTTTGGAGTTGATGTTTCCTCCTTGATTATGCGCATTTGATGAGTTGCATGCATGATGGGCTACTAGTATTGAGTCTTTACTTCCGTAAGGTATCTAAAAACGTCATTCGAGGACGAATGTTCCCAATAGAGAGATAATGTAATACCTAAGAAATCTAGTAGACTAAACTAGGCATAAGTGAGAGGACAAGGTTAAAGGAAGAGGGAAAGGGTCAAGGGTAAGGCTAGGGCAGCCTACTTTTTCCTTGACACGGCCCCACCTTTCACGACCACCACCACGGCCAGTGGTGAGGACCACGGATCGTGGTGTGGCTCATGGTGAGCTAGGCAGTAGTCTCCTCAAGGCTGCCCAAAACAACTCCTTCTTCACGAGCCATTTCACGGCTCGTGGGAAGGCTGGTGGAGATGACTTAGTTTTTGGTGTTAATGATGGAGGTTGCCAAGCTACTGGTTCCTCACCACGAAAGGGACCACGGCTCGTGGAGCCCCTTGTGAAGGGTGAGGCAGACCACTGTAGCTAGGGTTTAATAAGTCTTTTTCTGGTTTTGATTAGACTAAAGACATGTTGTTTTGCCTAAGTATAGGGCACCTATATAAGACATTTTAACTCTAAAACTCCCCCATTCAAGTCATTATTTCCAAAACCCAAAAGAAATCCCCAAAGTTCTTCCTGTCAAATATTTCTCTCTCTAGAAACCTGAAGAAGAAGGAGATTCAAGCTAGGGTTCAAAAGCTTTCATACTTCAATATCTTTGGGCTTTGATATGGATTCCTTTCATCTATGGAGTTCTCTCAAAATCTCCAATTTCAAAAAGGTAGAAATCCCTAATTGTTAGGGTTTTCTTCAATTACCATGGGTTCCTTTCAAACTTTATTTTAATGATTGAATTGATTTATATTAAGCATGAATTGATGAATTCTTATGATTTTATGAAGTTCCCCCATGAACCCATGTAATTCTCATATTTCTTAATTGTGAGGATATGATGTGGGTCTTTGATGATGAAAGAGGAATTTTATGAACTTATGCGTGAAGTGATGGAATCATATGAGTTATAATGAAATCCATGTCTAATGCTTGAATTCTATATGTGATGATTGAAAATAGGCTTTGAACCTTGAAAGGTCGAAGTATGAGATTATGCATGTCTTTATGAAATCTATGAAAATGCATCAAGGATGCTTTGAGAGTAAAGTATCAATGATTATGATGATGATGTTGCGTTGTGAAAGGTCATTCTCACTAAAACACATACTAGAATGATGTGAAAGGTTTTCTCACATAGTAAGGATTCTTAGGTTGAAAGGTTTTCTCACCTAATTGAATCAAAGATTAAAAGTGATCATGGATGGTGAAAGGTTTTCTCATGCATGGTCTAAGGAGCTATCCTAATGAAACTAACTTGAATCAGTAGGCCAAGGGCACATTTTCATGAGTAATGAAGTCAAGTAAGAAATGATTATTCCATGGGAATTTATGCTTAGCACCGAGTGGATATTGAATAAGAGATGGAAGCTCTCTCGTATGTAGAGGTCGGGTTTCCAAAGTAATATCATGAGATGGAAGCTCTCTCGTATGTAAAGGTCAGGTTTCTAGTAGAAATCTCTTTATCCCATAACTATGTGCCCACATAGGTTGATTATCTAGTGGATCCACTTAAGCTAGATGTTCTAGGTTCTACCTTAGGCAAGTAGAACCGCCCTTTTCGGTGTGGGAGACACCGGGGATCATGTTATTGCTCACATGGTCTCTTGTCGATTAAGGCTATTTCCCACGACAAGATTAATAATGAACTAAGGCATGCTTGGAGAAGTATCCCGTAAGTGTTCAAAAGTTTTAAGGCTGATGTTATGATTATGTTTTCCAACTCTCTCATATGATGTTTTAGCTTGATAAATTGCATGTCACAAAATGAAATGTCCCTTTTAGCAAGATTTAAATGTTTTTATGCATGCCTATCATACTTAGTGCATTTTTTGTACTAACACATACTCTTGCCTACAATTTTTCCCAAATGTAGGGTCCGACAGTCAGGGTCAACAGTTTTGTGGCTTGATCTTGGATTTGATTGTTTCCCGAGCTTGGTGAGTCCTTATGGTTCGAGGAAGGATTTCCTATGTTTAGTTTCTTTCATGCTTTTCCACTTTTGAAGATGATGTATGGGCTAGGCTCAATTTAATTTGATTGTAATAGATGGCTATGATGAGGCAAAGTGTCTAGACTTCCATTTTTCTTTATAAAAACTTTTTAGATGACAAATGTGGTTCTACTTTTATTGTTCTATTTCTTATGTTATGGGGACTAAGTGGCTTTTATGGAATCCTTCGGGGTTCTATATGCCATGTTACATCTAGGGGGTACCCCTTGGTCGTGACACTTTTCTCTAATGGGGGAAGAAACGAAGTGGTTGGCCAAACTACCAAGGGACTCTATTACTTCTTGGGAGGAGCTCATAGAGGTTTTCTATGAAAGGTTCTTTCCTCCCTCGAAAATGGTAAAGTTGAGGGACAGCATTCTAAAATTTAAGTAGATTGATGGTGAACCCATTCATGTAATGTAGTTGAGGTTTCAAAATCTACTCCTCCAATGTCCTACTCATGGGTTGCTGGATAACATGTTCTTGCAATATTTATATCAAAGTCATGACACCGTTAACAAAGGTGTTGTCGATTAACTTATTAGGGGTGGAATTATGAGACAACCATTTGTCGTGGCGTCGACTTTGCTGGATGAGATAACCAAGATTAATCGAGCATGGCACACAAGGGAGGATCAAGTGTCTCCTTTCAATGTTGGGTTGACTAAAGAACAAATGGAAAAGAACCAAGAGCATGATGAAAACATGGCCAAGATGATGACCTAAATGGACTTGTTGACAAAACATGTCATCGGAGGTGGTTATAAGGCCATAAACGTGGTTGGTGCTAATAGTGGGATAAGCCTGGATGATGCAAAATTTGAAACTATGTATAATGAAGAGGTACAATTCTTGTCGAACCTAGTGGGGGATTCTTTTCCGATCTAACCAAGGCCGAGCGGGAATCAAGGTTGGAACAGAAGATATTGATGGTGGTTGGAGAGATAGAGAATGAGATTAGAGTGATAGGAGTGCAAATTGGAAATAAAGGGATAGTGATAGAGAGAGTTATGTGCCTCCTCATGACCGTACAAAACCTAAGGAACCAAATGTCGATCCCGAAAGCTCTCGGACAGAAGATATGCTTGCTTGAATCCTAAACAAGGTGGAAGGATCGGACAAACTGCTCAAGTAGATGAAGGCTGATTTCTCCTCTATGAATAAAATGGTGACCTCTCATTCGGTTTCTATAAAACAACTTGAGACCCTAATTGGTCAAATTTTGGCTCACTTGAATCCGAGACAAAAAGGGGGTCTTCCTAGTGATACCATGGCTAATCTAAAGAATGATAATGTGCAATGCATGGCCATCGTGAACTAGAGTGGTAAAGCTGTGGAAAGTGATGTGCCAAATGATAATAATGCAAGTTCAAGCAAAGGGAAAGCCATTGCTTTTTAAAGTGATGCACTTGCCGTAGAGTGTAACAATGAGGATTCCAATGAGGTTGATGATGCACCGAAAAGTGTTGTGTCTGGTGATGCTAAAAAGTCGAATGTGGGGGTTGTACCTCCCTCGGTACCTATAAAGCCTCTGCCTAAATTGACTCCACCATTCCCTCAAAAAATTGAAGAAGAAGGATAAAGATATGAAGTTCCAAAAATTTCATTATGTCTTCAAAACTCTTTCCATTAATCTTCCTTCGGTGGAGGCATTGTTTTAGAAATGTCGGGCTATGCATAGTTTATGAAAGAATTGGTAAATCACAAAGAAAAGAAGTATGGACTTTGAGATAATTGAGGTATCTCATACTTGTAGTGCCATTATGTCGAGCAACATGGTTGTCAAGAAGGATACCCAGGGGAATTAATTATCCCTCACTATAGGGATGTTCCAATTCGCTAAATAATTGTGTGATTTGGGGGAAAATAAAAACTTGATGCCCTATGCCATTTTTAAGAAACTTGGGCTAGGTGATCCTAGGCCTTCAACTACGTGTCTTCTTATGGACGACCGTTCTATCAAGCACCCTATTGGAATCTTTATGATATTTTGGTGAAGGTAGACAAATTTATATTTCTTGCTGATTTTGTGATCCTCGATTGTGAAATTGATGCCTAGGTCCCTATTATTCTTGCTAGGCCATTCTTAGCTACCAGAAAGCTCTTGTTGATGTTGAAACTAGTGAACTGAAATTTCAGAAAAATGGTGAAGAAGTTACATTCAATAATTGTAAATCGATAAAGCAACCAAGTGACCTCCATGTGATATCAGTTATTAATGTGATTGATGAAACAGTTGCTAGTGTGAGTGAAGTTTCTTGTGTTGGTTAATCTTTGGTTGTCGTCCTTTTGAATTATGATAGGGAGGAAATTCAAGATCATGATGAGGTAGTGGTTTCTCTATCAGGTTTAGGTTCTTATTCTAAGAGCCCTTTGAAACTTGATATCAGTTTTAAGACTAGGGAAAGTCCTCCCGCAAAGTAATCTATTGAAGCACCACCAAAGCTCGAATTGAAGGTGCTACCACCTCACCTTCGTTATGTGTTCTTGGGAACCAATAATACTTTGCCCGTGATTATTGCTGCAGATTTGCTTGAATGGTAAGCGCAAGCACTTTTTAGTGTATTGAAAATATTTATGAAAGCTATTGGGTGGATGACTGTCGATATTGTGGGAATTCCTCCGGTATTTTTATTCGCAAGATTCAATTGGCTAGTGCTTGTAAGAAAAGTATTGAACATAAAAGGAGGTTGAATCCTTCAATACAAGAAGTGGTCAAGAAAGAGATTATTAAGTGGCTTGGTGCATGAGTTATCTACCCTATTGCGGATAGAAGGTGGGTTACTCCCGTTTTATGTGTTCCAAAGAAATGTGGTATGACTGTGGTCCCTAATGAAAAAGGGGAGCTTTTGCCAATGTGATCAGTTATCGGTGCATGGATCGAGAAGGATCATTTCCCGATGCCCCTTATAGATCAAATGCTTGAACAACTTGCAGGGCATAGATGGTATTGCTTCTTTGATGGTTACTCCGGTTATAATCAAATCTACATTGCACTGGAAGATCAAGAAAATAAATCCTTCACATGTCCCTATGGGACATTTGCTTTCAAAAGAATTCCCTTCATATTGTATAATGCATCGGTGACGTTTTAACACTGTATGCTATCTATTTTTTCCGATATGGTAGAGGATTCGATGGAGGTATTCATGGATGACTTTTTGGTTGTGGGTGATATATTTGAAGTGTCCTCTAAGCACTTGGTAGAGTCTTGCAAAGATGTGTCAAAATGAACCTTGTTCTCAATTGGGAGAAATGTCATTTCATGGTCAAGGAAGGTATTGTATTGGGGGCACAAAATTTCAGGACAAGGCATACAAGTTGATCAAGCTAAAGTGAAGTTATCGCCAAGTTGCCTCCTCCTATCACTGTTAAAGGTGTTAGAAGTTTGTCGTATCATGCGGGTTTCTACCGAAGGTTCATAAAAGATTTCTCTAAGGTGGTGCATCCTCTTTGTAAGCTACTTGAAAAGGAAAGCGTCTTCGAGTTTGATGAAGCTTTTGTCAAGGCATTTTTGTGTTTAAAAGAAAAGTTCATTTCGGCTCCTATCATTGTTGCTCCAGATTGAAGCATTCCGTTTGAGCTAATGTGCGATGCGAGCGGTGTGGCTTTGGGGGTTGTGCTTGGCCAACGCAAGGGAAATTTGTTTCACCCAGTCTACTATGCAAGCAAGACCTAGAATGTAGCTCAAAAGAACTACACTGTCACTGAGCAAGAATTGTTAGCCGTGTTGTACACTTTTGAGAAGTTTAGAGCTTATTTGTTTTGCGCTTCACACTCATGAACAAGACTCTACTTAACTTGGCTTATGAGACATCCTAGGACCTTTCTAAACCTTGTGACCTGATTACCAAGTTTGTCACAACCCAAGGTACCCCCCCCCCTAGGCATAACATGGTGTATAGGACCCCGAGAGGCCCCATACAAGCCACTTAGCATTCATAACATAAGAAATAGAACAAAGAGATAACGAACAACATTTCAAGTCCAATAGTTTTATAAAAGTAAGCGGAAGTCTATACACTTGTCTTATTAGCTATCTAGTAAATAAGAATGAAATTTGGGCCTACCCCATGCATCATGTTCAAAACTTAAAGTAAAGAAGAAAACTGAGAACAATGAAAATCTGGTCCTCGAAGCATGAGGACTCGCCAAAGCTCAAAATCTCTCAAATCAACCTCTAGCCACGAAACGAAGGACCCTGACTGTTTGACCCTACATTTAGGGAAATGCAAGAGTATGCGTTAGTAAAATAATATGTACCAAGTATGATAGTCAATCATATAAACATTTAAATCATGCTAAATAGGACATTTTCATGAGAATGCAATGATCAAGCCAAAACATGAAACTTGAGAGGTAGGAAGCATAAGTCATAAAACATGATCAATTCAAGTGAACATCATCTTCAAACATACTTACGATACTTCTTGAAGTAACCTTGGTTCATCATAACTCTACTTGTTTGTGGGAAGTAGCCTTAACCGACATATAAGACCATGTGAGCTATCAACATGGAATTCGGTGTCTTCCACACCAAAAAGAGTTGTCCTACTTGCCAAGGTAAGGACCATGAACTTCTAGCTATTGTGGATCCACTAGCTAATGTCTATCTAGACATCCTATGATGGCACATAGTTTATAGGACATGGTTAATCACCACTTGTCCACTCTATACTAAGCTTAACTTCCACGGAATAGTTCTTAATCCTATTCATCTTAGCTCTTAAAGGAACATGGGTAATCACCTCTTGTCCTTACATCATATTGTTTACATCCCTACTTTATTCAAATAAGGCGAAACGTTGTGGTGGCTCAAAAAGTAATCAAATAATTCAATTTTAAAATAATTTCATGAAAAAAGAATTTTAAAGGAGTCCCCATCTAATTTAGGAAAAACTAGGAAGCCAATTAATTAACTAAAAGAAAGTCTACAAAACCAATAGATTCTAGGTAAGGGGTTCAAGTTATTCCAAAGGGAAGGTGTTAGGCATCCTTTGAAATCCACAACTGTGAGTCCTGGCTGAATTCATTTTTTAAAATTTGAGGAGGAGATAAAATAAAATACAAGTAAAACAAACATACGATATACAGAAGTAATAAAATAAAATAATGATATGAGAAACGACCTAAGATTTGCCTAATGTCAATAATGTACACAATAAAACATATAATTCAAACTTCATTCAAATAGCTCCAACGGGAAGCAACTCCGGGTACCTGTAAAGACATTTAGTAAAAGTGTTAGTAATAAATAAAGATAAAAATAAATAATCAATAACTTAAAATAAAAACCCGTCTTATTTACATGGGAGACCTTTAAAATCAACAATAATTTCTTTATTGGCCAATTTTAACAAATAAAATATATGAACTTAAACTAAATTTCTATCTTTAACAATGTGGAGGCCTCCAAAATCAACAAAGAGATTTTTTCATTGGCCAATTTTAATTATCAATTCAAATATAACAAAAAGAATAAAAATTACAACATAATATTCTAAATCAGTAAACAATAAACCAATACAAAATAATAACCAACTAAAATCAATCAAAAGAAATTTAGAATAACGATTAAATCATTTCAAAATGCAAATAATTGCAATATCCAATAAAATACACAGTATCAAACCAACAGAAAAGACAAAACAAGTAAAATATTAAAGAATAACAAAGCAACATTAATCAAACTAACACAAAATGACACAAGGCAAATGAAAAATTAAACAACTAACACCAACTATAACGTTACCAACAAACCCATATCAATAACACACAGAACACAAAGTTACTGGAAAGTTAAAACAAACAAAATTACTTAAATTAAATAAAAAGCATGTCAAACCAAGTTAATGAAAAATAAAAATCATGAGCACGGTTAGTATCTATTCAAATTAATTAATGAGGAAGAAGTATTTAAAAATGCAATAGAAAAAGTATAAACACAATCCCAAAAATACTATATTAATAACAAAAAATAAACAGAAAACTAAAACATCAATAAATAACTAAAAATAAAATAATTGTTATAAAATATTATAGTGTGAATGTCCACTACACCGAAAAGTTACTATCACTCATTATCTCCATTACATTCCTCTATTATAAAGATAACCATAACATCCACCTTTATAATCATCATTTTTGTAACATTTCACTTCCATAATCTCCCCCATTATATTCATGTTAATTTCATGTTTATAACTAACCTTTTGTATGCCTCTATGTTACACTATAAATAGAGGCATAAGGGTTCATATTGTATACACTTGAAGATTTGGTGAATACTTGAAAGAAATAAAGTTATATTATATTGTTCCTCTTGTCTTATATTCTTCTTATCTTAATCTTTATATTTTTCTTCAGTTTACAACACGTTATCAGCACGAATGTTCTACCATTGCAGGATTGAAGCAAAGTAAATAAAAAGAAGATAAAAATAATTGTGTTTATTTTTCTCTTGGGAATAAGCTGAGGTAAATTACTATAAAATCTATTTAATATTTTGCTTGTGATTATGCATCATTTTTTTTCTAACCATGTCAAAATCATATGTGTCTAACAAGTGCTTTTACTTTGAGCAAACTTTTAATTTGATCACTTACATATATAAAAAGTAAATATAGTTCTGTAAATTAATAATTTGTAAATACATTGTTATTTTTTATCTTGTTTTATTAAAATGTAGATCATGTTCTACATATTTTTATTAATTCATCGTACAGGCAAGTTTATAAATTAAATATCATAATTAAAAAAGTTTATGCCCACCGTAATTGATAATATTTTAAAAAGGGCGAGCCCTAGTATATTGTGGCCTATTATACTATTGGTTGAGGGGTGAGACAATGGATTGAAGTTTTACTTTACTAAAAGGATAAGACATCAAGTTATAAGTCTCGGTGCACCATGATGATAAGAAGTTGGGTTCAAGTCCCATCGATTTATGGCCAAAGACGTCTTTATAAGGGTAAGACGTTGAATGTTAAGTCCTAGTATACCATAGTGATAATATGATGACGACTAAGGCAAAATAATGAACTTTTGGTGAAAAGACATGAAATCCGCCAAATTAATTTGCTCCATTCTCTTATGTGAATGTGGTAGCAGTGTATAATATGTCTGAAAGATGACAAGTGATTTAATGTATGAATATGGGCGTGGTAAAATGTTAATGGTCATCATTGTGGTAATTAAAAGGAACAACGGTATGGGTTCTTAAAATGGTCCTTCAAAATGTGAATGTAATTTTTCTCATCAAAGTGGTATGAAAGGTTATTGGGCACATTGTTGTTGGTGCAAGCCAATTTGAAAAGTTTTGAAAATCCTCCATCAAAATAAAGGAATACAAAGTGGTAGTACATTTAGTACATTTGACCTTTTAAAATGATGTTGAGGTGAGTCACATAAATTTGATAATGTCAAAACATGACAATGAGTTTCTAATAAAAACTTATGGTGCATGTACAAATGGTTAAATGTGACTTGTATTCGTATGGATAAGGACATGTTCATGTATGGTTGGATAAATGACACATCTCACCTCTACGTGACGTTTGAGAGATTAAAAAAAATATTTTGACATAGATGGTTATTTTTGTCATATACTTTGAGTACTACACAAATACTGTGGTATGTTTTATTATGAACTATTGGAGGACCAAAGAAAGAAATAATTATTTTCTATAAAGGTTGTGATCATGACCAAAACATATATTATTGTGTGGCAACACAAAGTTGTCATTGGTTATCAAGAAATAAGTCTTGCATGTAATAATTTTAACAACGACAATAATAATAATAAATTTTCCTTGAAGGAGATGGTCACCATAAGAATGGTGTTGTGAAATTTGTGGCAGTACACAAAATTAATTAAGAGTTTCGGGAGGACTAATTTGTTACTATCCAGAAAATGAAATAGTTCATAATATTGAGGTTGTAGTAAGTCTCAAAAGAAACTTTTTATGTTTCGGAGGAATTGAAAAGAAAAATTATTATATTGAGGCTGTAAATTATTGAAAAATTAAATATCTTCAAATTACTACAATCAAAGCGGGTTATGAATATTTACATAAAAGGTTACCCATCTTCCTCTTATTTGTTGTATAAAGATATGAGCATGATGAAGAAATCACATGCAAAAGTAAACTTCTAGTTTACTAAAATAAATATCAATTGGCATAACCGGTTGACCATTCTGGTTCAGATGTGATGCAAAATAAATTGAGAATTCACGTGACTATATGTTTGAAGAAATAAAAGATTCTTCAAAAATTCTCTTGTGTTGCTTGTTCTCATGATAAAATGATCATTGTACCAGCTAAGGTTGGGATTGTATCCCCTGAAATTATTTAGAACATATAAAAAGGTGAATATGGGCCCGTTCACCTGCCACGTGGACTGCTTAATATTATGATTTAATAGATACATCTATGGTATGGTCACATGTGCATTTGTATCAAATTACAAATTGGTTTTTGTAAGGTTGTTTGCTCAAATTGTTAAGAGCACAATTCCAAACTATAAAATTATGTTGATAATACTGGGTGGTTTAGCAGAAATTGTTTGCCTCCAATTATAGCTAGACTACTGTTTATGAGAACAAATCTCTCAAATCAAGCCAACAAGGTTCTCCCATCACAATTAGTTCAAGGTCAGGAACCAAATAATTTCCATCTAAAAATTTGATGTGTGCACATATGATTTTATTGCTCCACCATGCACAAAGATGGATCCCTAAATGAGGTTGGGGGTAAATGATATATTTTCTAACATTAGGGGGAATATGTTTAACATCTGAAAAATATGTGTGGGGTGAATTATCTAGATCCTCATTAAAAAAATTGAGAACTTGAAGTTCAAGAGATAATTCATTTGAAAAATGTTGCAAATAATTTGTCAGATATACTTACTGACCCCATATTTTAATTAAGTTGTAAATGCTCCAATAAATAGTCCTTGAAGGACAGAGTTTATGGTACACCAGAGCGTGATAGACCAATCGATTCCAAACGTAAAACTCTTTGAGGAAGGAGAGGAGCAAATTATCAAAATGGTCATGATACTGAGGTATGTGCTTTGAAAGAGCACTATGACATAACACTTCATAAAACCTTGGCAAAGGTTCAGATACTTGAAAATGATGAAAAATGAAGAGATCTTGATAAGTTATGTCGTATTGGAATCGAATCAAAATGACCGTCGACGGTATCTTTGATATGAAGTAGCACTCAATGCTATAAATGATTACGAGGATCTTAAATTTAAATATGTCATATAGTATGGACAGATGAATGCTTAGCTAAATAAAATGCACTATTCAAGTATATTTTGTTTCACTTAGAAAAGTGATGTTTTTGAACTTATAGTTCATGGATCAAAATATATGATAATGGGGTACAAATGAATCATTGTACGAAAGTATAACCGTAAGATATAAAGTGGTTTGTGCCTCGGGGCATAAAGGGTTTTTGCAAAAATCCTGACATTATTAAATGGAGACATATTCTCCAGTGGTGGATGCAATGATACTTGTTTCACTCTGGCAATAGAGGAAATACTTGAATATGTATAATGAATGCAATGATACTTGTTTCACTTTGGCAATAGATGAAATACTTGAATATGTATAATAAATTGTTATTATGTCTAACTAGACTATGAATGTTATATGAAAATCCTTGAAGGATTTAAAAGGTCTTAAATCAATTCCATTGGGTACCAATGGTTTTAAGACTGCTTAAATAGAGAAAGATTCTTTTTGATCTCATGAAAATGATTTAAAATGTCATGTATTAGTGCAATTGGTGCACTTACAGACTGTTGGTTATGCAAATGCTAGAAGATTATTTGATATAAATAACGAAAGTTATGTGAAAGGATTGTCATATTATCATTCAAGTTATGACAAGAAACTAACAAAGCAAGTGACTCAACACATAGAAGATGTGAGATTTTCTTTGAAAAGAAAAGATGAGCTTCAATAAAATTGAAATGATCAATCTCCTAGTCGGAAATGATTTAATTATGTACATGCAGAATATTTATTTGATCAGCATAAAGCTCGATCGCAAATAAACTATTTATTTACATATGGAGGCACAACAATATCTTGGCGTTCAAAGAATCAAACATTAGTAACCACTTCTTCAAATCATGCATAAATAATATTGATCTATGAAGTAAGCCGGAAAGGTTTTTGGTTGGAATAATGATCTATCATATTCAGAAAATATGTGATTTTCCTTTGGAAAAGGATATTTTAGCCACCATATACGAAAATAATATATAGCTCAATTGAAGGGAGGATACAATCAAAGGAGATCAGATAAAACATATTTCACCAAAATTCTTTTTCACACGTGATCTTCAACAAAATGGTGAGATATACGTTCAAAGCCCCGTTCAAGTGATAATCTTGTACACTCATTCACTAAGGTTTGCCAGCATCAATATTTGAGAAGTTCTGATATAAGATTGGAATGCATCATCTCCGAGATATCAAGTAAAGTTTTTATTAGGGGGAGAAAAATACGTGTTGTACTCTTTTCCTTAGCCATGATTTTATTCCAATTGAGTTTTTCTGGTAAAGTTTTTAACGAGGCAACATTCAAAGCGTATTAAAAGATATGTATACTCTCTTTTCTTCACTAAGATTTTTTCCCATGGATTTTTTTCCTTGTGAGGTTTTAACGAGGCATATTATCTATGGACATCCAAAGGGGAGTGTTATTAAATATTATAGTGTGGATGTCCACTACACCAAGAAGTTACTCTCACCCATTATCTCCATGACTTTCCTCCATTATGAAGATAATCATAACCTCCATAACCTTCACCTTTATAATCATTATTCTTGCAACCTTTCACTTCCATAACCTCCCCCATTATATTCATGTTAATGTCATGTTTATGACTAACCTTTTGTATGTCTCTATGTTACACTATAAATAGAGACATAAGGGTTCATATTGTATACACTTGAAGATTTAGTGAATAATTGAAAGAAAGAAAGTTATATTATATTGTTCCTCTTATCTTATATTCTTCTTGTTTTCATCTTTATATTGTTCTTTTGTTCTTAGGTTTTGCAACAATAATAATATTGAAACTAAAGTAAGAGAAACAAAACTTGTCATGGTTGTTGGTTCTCTAGTTAAGTATTTTGCTCGCTGGAGCTTGGTGGTTTTGAGACTGTTGTTCCAATTCACTTGGGAGCTTGGAGCTCCGCCGGATTTCACCGATTTTGAGTCAAACACCTATAAAACAGAAGAAAAATGTAAAAAGGGGAAGGGGACTGACAAGCCTTTATTTTTTCTCTGGCTCATCAGTGATTTGAACTCCTCGTCGGAGTAACTGGTGGTGCGAACGAGGAGGAGGAAAGGGTTGGGTTCCGGTGGTTTTACCGAAAAAAATGGGAGAACAAAGGGGATTTTGGGTAGTGGTCTAGTAAGGAAAAATGGTGGTTTAATGGAGATTTTTGGTGGCTGTTTCAAGCAGGTTTTGGGGGTTGTTTGGTTGTTTCAGTTATGGAGAAGATGAAGAGAGGAAATGGGCTGTTTCTGGTCGTTTGGTGGTCAGTTTGCTAGTTGCATTTGGCAGTGATTTGGGGGTTGTTTCAGGCAAGGTTTTGGCCGAAAGAAAGGAGGACGGGTGGCGGTCGGAAAAATGGGAAATGGAGATGATTTTCTTGTGTAGTTTGGTGGCTGTTGTTGGTCGTTTGGAGGTTATTTTCTTGATGGTTTTGGGTCTGGTGGTTTGTTGGTTGTTGTGGAGGTTTTGCTTGCATTTTGGCTAGAGAAGATGGGTTGTTTGGTCGGAGAAAAATAGGTGAGAACAATGGGTCGTTGCTGGCTATTTTGTGGGGTCATTTGGTTGCTGTTTTGTGTCGATTTTGGGGAAGAACAGGTGAATTTTGGTGCTTGTGTGTGAACTGCTGGTCGGAACTTATCATATCAGTGGTGGCGAACTCACTTGGTTGGAAAAATGGGGAATTTGAATGGTTGTTTGTTTGTTGTCTTGCTGGAAACGGCATTGGGAGAGAGAAGGCGGGTTTTGGAGGTTCTTTGGTGGTGTTTTCTTTAAGGATGAATAGTGAAGGAGAGAGAAGCGAAAAAATGGGGGTTTTGGGTGGTGGACTCGCTGGATTCCGACGAAACTCCGGTGACTTGCCGGAAAAAAAATAAAGAATAGTAAAAGAGAATATTTTGAAGACTAAAAAAAAATTTGAAAATTACCCCTAAAATCTTATCCACCGCCGCCTTTATTTTCTGATCTAATCAAAACTTAAATAGGAAATAATTATACAATGGACTCGAATTGTGGGCTTGAGGTTATGACCCAAAATTGTTGGTTAAATAGAATATATGTGTATATAATTTTATATGTATTTAACTGTATTTCTAGATTGTGCTAAAACCACCAAAATTGATATTAACAAAAGTAATGAATAAAATGAATATTAAAAAATGTAATGGACGTAGCCAATGACGTGTAAAAAATGCAATATAACATAAGTAATGATTTAATCAATATGAACAAATATTTGAATGTATTCAACTGGCTGTGAAAAAAAAATCTAATCAAAATTAACTGATAAAAAAATCCTGAAATTTTGACAAAGAAGCATAAATATCAATAAAGTTATTTAAAATTAGAAAAAAATACTTAAAATTTATGAATTTTGAAAAAATGTTAGGCCAAAATTGGGTGTCAACACATATGACATGGGTAATCACCTCTTGGCATTAAATTAGAGAGCATGGGTAATCTTCTCTTGCCTCATTATTTACATAACTTTCTCAATCATTGGTTCATTTTGGGTGAGAAGACCTTTCAACCTTAACAATCCTTATAATGTGAGAAAACCTTTCACAATCATTCTTTCATGTGTATATGAGAAAATCCTTTCAACAACACAACAACAACATTAGCATTGATATTTCACTCTCAAAGTATCCTTAAAACATTTACATAAATCCCATAAGAACATGCTTAATTTCATAAACTCTTTATTCAGAATCCAAAACCCACATATGATCATAACTTGGAAAACATGGAAATTACATGGGTTCATGGGGAATCATCATAAAATTATAGAATTTACTCAATTCATGCATATAAGATCATAATTCAATCAATTAAATCAATAATTAAGAGAACCCACAACATAGAAGAAAAACCCTAACGCAATTGGAGATTTCTAACTTTGAAAATAGGAGAATTTGGGAAGTCCATGAATAGAAGGAATCCATGGATGAAAATTATCATACCTCAATGCCAAAAGCTTGCCTTCAATGATGGAATTGGAGACATGCCTTGGAACCCTAGGTTGAACTCTTCTTCTTCATGTTTTCTAGAGAGAGAAATATTTGGGAGAGAAAGACTTGGTCTTCCTTTGAATTTTTGAGAGAATGACTTGAATGGGTTGAATTTGGGGTTAAAATACTTATATAGGAGGTCCTAGGTATGGATAAAACAACATAGTATCATAATAAAATAAATAGGAAAAGACCTAGTTGATCCTGATTTACAACTGACGCGAACCTCCAGATGGAGAGCCACACGAACCGTCTCAAGGTCCACGAGTCGTCTGGGTAGTCATGACCCTAGACCAGTAGCTTTGGGGGATTCTGCCTCCCTTCACGGTCTCTACCACAACCCATTTGTCTTTTCACGAGCCTTCTGGGTGCTCGTGAGAGGAGCTTGGCCTTAGGGAGGACACCGTCCACTTCACCACGGGCACCACCACGAGTTGGGGTGCCTTTCACGGCCCGTGAAGGGATCCATGAAGGGTGCCATGGATCAGTGGAGGGCTGGTGACCTCCCACTTGCCACCCTTTTCGAGGTTTCTTGATTCCAGGATGTTACATTCAACCAGCTTCGCCAGATTTGCAAATTGTTCCTCCATGGATGAAGCACCAGTCACTATTGTTTTCATGATCATTAGGGACGTAGAAGAGTAACATAGACTGTCACACAAGTTGATCTTCAACAAACTCATATTACGTGATGCATGTGGAGATGATTCACTAATTGAATCATAGTTCTTCTTCGTGGTAAAGTTCTTGAAACCCAAAAATGTTAAGTAGAGCTGAGGTTTGTTTGATCTTGTCAGTAACACTGCTTCCTTCTTTTGAAGCATTTGTGGAGGACCTTGATCTTTCTGGAGTTGAAAACCCAAGAATAGAATTTGATGTGAAGGATCATTGAAGTGTTTGTTGTCCTAGAAGAGTCGCCTTGCTCTTCATAACACATTCGAAACTTCCAAAGATAACACCAAGGACTCTTTCTACTTCAATGGAGAACTTGGAGTCGGCAACCTTAGAGGCAGTTGATTGAGAGTTGGTCTTCTCTGAAGTCATTTCGACATTCTGTGATGTTTTGAAAGTTGAGATGGGAGGTAGAGATTGACTAATTGTGCCAGAATTTGACTGCAATTTTTTAAATATATGGACAACACATCAAGCATAAATAAACTATGAAGAAACAAGAATTTTTATTGATAAAATAATATGCGTACAATTCGACTTATCCCTCGATTATTCTCTCTTAAGATTTCTCTCTAATTCGAGGGTAATAGTGACGTACTTCTTGAACTAGGATGATATAGATCTCCTTGAAATTCATTTGATCTCCATTGATCTTTGTGAATATTCCATGAATTTATAGAATATTCGAGATGCCTCTTTGAGGAAATATAATATTCTTTATAAAGATATAAGCTAAATCAAACAAATTTTGTAGAGTCCCACAAAATTTGATTATCTACAAATGACCCTATTGACACAGGAGCAAATTTAGAAAGGTGGAAGGGGTATCACTTGACACTGCCTCGTCGAAAAAAATACTAAATAGGTATATACAATTAAGAAACAAAAGCGGATATAACATTATATATTATAAGTGACACTCATTTAATAGAGAATGCATGTAGCCTAGATGGTTTTGTGCTGAAGAACCATAGTGAATGTTTCAGTTTCAAACATCCACAACTTAATTTTTTCATATTTTTTGTGAATGTTTCGGTTTCAAACCCTACAACCTCATTTTATTCATTTTTTTGTGTTTTTTTCTTTGGGTTGAAACCTCACAACCACATTTTTTATGTGTTTTTTTCTTTGGCCTTCTTTATTTATTAGTAATTATTTGGTGCTTTGTAAGAATAAATATTTTGTGTATATATATATTCTCATTTTAAAAGGGTGACATCGCTTATGAAAAATTCTGCGTATGCCACTGTCATTAATACCCAATTTAATCATTATTTTAATACGTGAAAAGTAAATCGTGACAAAAATGATTTTTCATGTAAAACATTCTTGTTGTACGGAAAGGATGTGATGGTTTGGGGTAACGAAATGATAGTAGTAGAAAAGTTACTCCTTTTGGGTCCCACCACTTTGATGAGTTCCACGTGGCAAATCAGAAAGAGATTTGGGTTACTGCAGTGCACGTCAGAGTTGAATTACGACATTTTTTTGCTACTTGCAGAAAATGAGAATGGAGATTTGTACATCAAACAATGCACAAATTCAGACACACCAAAAGTACTCACACCAAACCAAAGATAAAGGCACAAGGTATACTACTATTCCCCTCTATCTTTATGTCTTTCATGGAAAAAATAATAATAACTGGTTGTTCGTGTTTTTCGCTGATTTCTCATCAATATCCTGAAATATATGGGTAAAAATCTTTTTTCTTTTTTTTTTCTTTTTTCTGAAAATAAAGAAGTAAAAGAAAATGTATTTTTTTTAATTAAAAAAAAAGAAAATGGTAATTAGTTGAAATATTTCTGGAAAAAATCAAAGTAAGTTTTGTTCCATTCCCCCATTAGGGTATCATCCTTGACCAGAGTTGCTGCATCAATCCTTTTAACAAAAAGCATAGAATTGGTTTTTGGTGCACCAACCTATTGTTCCCTTTTATATGCTGGAATCTTTATTTCTTACGTTTGGTTGTAATGCTGGATTTTTCTGGTCTGGGTTTTTGACTTTTTGGGGTTGCCTTAACATTTTTATTTGAATGCAAAATTGCTATGTAACAAGACATAAATTAATTAATTAATTATGGGGTGATATTTATTGAAGAAATCATATATATATTTCCTGCTCGTTCCTTAGATCCTGGACATTAATTGGTTTTCAATTTCAATCTCGTATTTTGGGTTCTTGAGAGGATTTGGAGGCCTGCATTGATTGGTAAGAAACTAGAAAATGACAAGTTTATTTAATTGCAATATACATATATTTATTTTTCCAGTGAATTTTGTTGTTGGTGTAGGTTTATTATGCGGGTCTCGAATGTGTCTTGAGTGACACAACATATTGGTTACAAAAGAATGGGCTGCATTTGCTCAAAGGGTTCTTCCGAAGATGAATATGTTTTCGAACAAAAAGAAGTTGATAAATCTTCTGTACATATGGTTGCTCCCTTGCATAGAGAGGAGATTAAAGTAGACTTAGTTAATCCTAAGATTGAAATAATACCTATGAATTCTAAATCAAAGTGGACATCAGAATCTGCTCTTATTTCTGTCCTTGCAACAAAAGTTGAGGATGATGGAAAAACAAGAATTATCGAGAGGCCTAAGGAAGGCCATCACAAGAGGCGCTCCACCGTTGATTTTGGAGTGCAACAATCAATGTCTAGAGTTGTAAGCATACCTAATGCTGCAAAGGGTGAACTCGGAGCTGCAGGATGGCCATCGTGGCTTACTTCTGTCGCAGCTGAGGCTATTCAAGGGTGGCTTCCTCGAAGTGCAGACTCATTTGAAAAATTAAATAAAGTCAGTTCTACACCTTTTCTCTGCTCATGTTTTATTTATGAATCATTCATGCATTTTGTTCTACATATCAGCCCATAATTTGCTCAACTTTGATATCTGCATCTTGTACTTTACGGATCCTTGTTCCTCTTATTTCTGGAAATTTCATACTCTACTCAGGGTATTGAATTTGCTTATATCATAGAGATCATTTTGTTTTTTGACACAAGTAGCTGAATCATTTTCCATCCAAAGTGGCTATTTTTAAAAAGTTACTTTATTTATGATCCATTAGAGTTTTTCTTCTTTTTCTTGGGTTACTTTGGAGTACCTCTGGAAAATGGATATTTTTTTTTTAATAAGAAGAATTGGGGACAGGGGAATGGAAGTACAAGGTGGGAAATCGAACCTCACCAAGAAGGTGAATATTTAGGAGGTCGTCAACCAACTGAGCTACTAACATTCCCCCAATGAATTGTCAATTCTAATTGTAAATAAAACGATTTCCAAGAGTACTAGTATTATTTTTTCACGAGTTCCAAATATGAACCTCCTTAACATATGGTGAGAGTGCTTGATTACCTTGTACTTGTTGGAAGCACTGTGGAAACATAAATTTATGTCCAGCCAAATTTATAATGTCATTTAGTTTTTCAGAGATCTTTGGACAATTATAAAGAGTTTGAATTTTCATACATTCCGGCAATTAAGTTGATAAATGTTTAAATTTTTTGCAGATTGGTCAAGGAACATACAGTAGTGTGTACAAGGCCCGTGACCTTAAAACCAATAAAATTGTTGCAATGAAGAAAGTGAGATTTGTCAATATGGATCCAGAGAGTGTTCGCTTTATGGCAAAGGAAATATCTATTTTGCGTAAATTGGACCACCCAAATGTTATGAAACTTGAGGCTTTGGTCACATCTAGAATATCAGGCAGCTTATATCTTGTATTTGAATACATGGAACACGATCTTGCTGGACTTGCAGCAGCACCTCGGGTTAAGTTTACTGAAGCACAGGTACATCTTTCTCTTCTTGTCTGAAAAACCCTGGGATATTCATAATTAGCACACCCAAGTCCTAACTAGATTCAAAAGCAGAAAATCCTCCCAGAATATAAATCTTTGAACTTGTTTAATGACTCCTTCATGGACTGAACCTAGAGAATACTGAGACTAAGTGAAAGCAAGAAAATAAGGCCCAAAGACGAACAAAATCATGTGTAAATTAAACTTATTTTACCACCACCCTCCGGTAGCTGCATTTTAATCTACACGATATATTTCGATGTTCTCCAAATTTTTACATGATGGTTTACAGATTAAATGTTATATGCAACAATTGCTTCGTGGACTTGAACACTGTCATAGCCGGGGTGTACTTCATCGAGACATTAAGGGTTCAAACCTTCTCATTGATGATAATGGTGTTCTAAAGATTGGAGACTTTGGCTTGGCTACAACCTTTGAGCCCAACCAAACACAGCCATTAACAAGTCGTGTTGTAACTCTATGGTATAGAGCTCCTGAGCTTTTGCTTGGTGCAATGGAATATGGAGTGGCCATAGATATGTGGAGTGCTGGCTGCATCCTCGCTGAATTATCTGCTGGAAAGCCTATCATGCCTGGAAGAACAGAGGTACTTTCAATTCACTCTTCAATCTAAACTTTATTCACTTATGATTGATTATCTCCTCCTAACACACGTCTGATCTCTTTGGAAGTGTCGCTTTAGAATTATTCCATTACCCAAAGAGTTTAAAGCTATTCTCTAATTTCCACTTTAAATTTGTTTGATGCTTTTGACACAGTAAATTCTAGTTCTATACATTTGTTTCAGTTTCATGCATGTTGACTTTTCCGAGTTCACAATTCATTGTTGGTTCCTGAAACAATTTTGCAGGTGGAGCAAATGCATAAGATTTTCAAACTTTGTGGTTCACCTTCCGAAGAATACTGGAAGAAATCAAAACTACCTCATGCTACTAGCTTTAAGCCACAACACCCATACAAGCGATGTGTCACTGATACATTCAAGGACTTTCCGCCTTCAGCTTTGGCCCTTGTTGACATCCTACTTTCAATAGAACCAGAAAGGCGTGGTACTGCTTATTCTGCACTCAACAGTGAGGTAAGAAACCATGTTCCTTGAATAGCAACACCTCTTTAGTTTCTTTTCCATTTGAGTGACAAATACCATCTACAGTGGTTATCAGGCAACTAAGAGTATTTATTTCCTTTGCTTGTAATGGTCATTCATATTCCTTGTATCATGATTGGAAGCATTTTTAAGAAAGTATTATTACATTATTAATCGCTGGAAATTACATTCTCTTCTATCCTGTGAACATTCAGAAATTTTTACTTAATGATTATATTTGCTTTAGAATCAACCTTGTTTCTTTTTTAATTAATCTGGTTGTGCATTACTTGGAGGTTTTTCTCTACATCATCATTTGAATATTTCATGAACTCAAATGGTCCAAGCAGATTAATGTCTGTTTGTTAACCTATTCTGCATTGACGTTTTGCAGCCTGCCGATATTGATATGATTTAAGGTGTTTTTTTTCCTTTTCTAGACATAATTGTTTTATCTTATTTGGCATACCAAGATTGTCTTTCACAAATTACCTAAAGTATTCTATATATTTTTGTAAGTGCTTACTCTGCTTTATATCTTCTTTGGTTTTGTTTTTTACTTTCAGTTCTTCAGTACAAAGCCCTTACCTTGTGATCCATCTAGTTTACCCAAATATCCTCCAAGCAAGGAATATGATGCTAAGATTCGAGAAGAGGAAGCAAGAAGGTATCTAGTTTTAGCTCTTCACAACCTGTTCCTCGTATCTAAAATCTTTAGCTCTTCACAACCTGTTCCTCGTATCTAAAATCTGCATATCATTCCATTTGCTACATTATTTTTCTATGTTATGGTCTCTTCATTTGTTTCTTTCTTTCAATATCAGTTTGAGTTCAAGTTGCACTACTGTTACATTCTCCAATTAATTCGAACTAGAACAATAGATATCAACCCTTCGGGTGGCCTAGTGGTTTGGGCTTGGGACTTTCATGTTGGAGGTCTCAAGTTCGAAACCCCTTGCCAGAGAAAGCAAGGGGTTTGCCTTCTGGGGATTCTGTAATAAGACCCTATTCATGGGCATTTTCTGACTTAGAATCGAATTCATACTCGACAATCTACGATCTACCCAGCGCCTTAGTTTATGTTGAATAGGCATACCTGACTTCCAGCTAATTGTCAAATAAAGCTATCCGTGCTTAAATTCCTAGCTTGAAAGCATTCTTTGAAGCAAACATCTTCTCTTTGTTTCCCGTGCCTCTAGTGAGTTAGAGAGAGAGTTCGAAAAGGTCAAATCTTTGATGATTCCATCATCTATGATTGAGTTGCGAAAACTTCTGGATAGGTATCCTCCATCTGAACCGAATTCTTTCTGGTTAAAGAATCCCTTTCTAGTAGCTCTGGAACAATTAGGAGATTCTATACGGGGTTTTGCTTCTGGCGGCAACATGCTTGGCCCTGCTTATGGGGTCAAATCAATACGTTCTAAGAAGAAGGATTGGAATATCAATCTCATCGAGATCATCGATCTCATACCAAATCCCATCAATAGAATCACTTTTTCGAGAAAATACAAGACATCTAAGTCTTTACTTACAAGTAAAGAGATCTATTCATTTTTAAGAAAAAGAAAGGTCGAGCTCGTCGCACCGGGCTTGCCTAGTGCGGGTTACCTTTCCTATGTGGTTTGCTCTCTATTGCATAAGAGCGGGGGTTTTACCCTGTGCGCACCCAAAGGGTAGCGGTTACGGGTTTCCCTTGTCATAAAAAAAAACAATAGATATCAAGCATAAAAGTAATCTTACCTCTTGAAATAAATCTTTTTTGTAAGGTTTAATGATGAAACCTAAGTAACTATTACGCAAAGGTGTAAAGAAAATAACTCTCAATAATATTTATAACATTGTTGTTGTCAAAAAGAACAAAATCCACTCTTATATACGAGGGAAAAATCACCAAACCCTCTCCCAAATAACATGAGATTTGAATACTACTTTTATGAACATAATAACAAAAAAAACCTAACTTGTAAATTTTAAACTAGAAAAACATGTAAAATTAATATCACACTTCTTCCGGGAACTACTTAACAAAAAGTAAGCAAAGAAGTCAAATTTGCACCAAAACACACATGCCATAATCAGCCCTTTAGTATTTTATCTTTTATGAGAAAACGTAACAAACTTCACTAACTGAAGTATCTGTAAATAAAATCATGACTATGGACTATCTTAGTAAGCTACCAATAACCTGTACTATTGTATTGTACTTTTCTTACGTTCATGATTAATTTGGTCTGTACTTTTTCACTTTTGTGTAGTCTCACAATTTAGAATTTTGTTAATCCCAGGCGGAAAGCTGAGAGTGTTAAAGGATGTGGAGATGAATCATTGAGCAAGTCGTCAAGGCAATCAAAGGTAGAAAGTACTACAGAATCCATTGCTGGGCAGGTTGATCTTCTTCTATTTTCTGAAAGAAATTGAATTAATGCTGTTCTGTTAACTGTCATTGAAAATGAATGATTTCCACATTGCAGGGACAATCAAATATCAGCATCAGTGTTAAATATAATCCTCTAGAAGAAAGTGGAAGTGGATTCCCTATTGAGCCACCAAGAGTGAAAAATAGGAACGGATTTATTCATTCAACTTCAGTGATCCATCCTAATGCAGCTGGATATTCTCGCAAAGTCAAAGAGGATTCATGTACATCCCAACACGGTGGAGAGTTTCTAAGACAGGGTTCTCACACGTCTCGAGCTGTAGGAGACTTTTCAAGTGTTCATTCAAAGAGGGATGACAGGTCATCTTATGGGGATTCAACGGTGTGTACTGCAATTAATCTTTACTTTCCAATTTGCAGGTGTTAATTTAACATTGAAACGTTTTACCTATCCCTTTTTGATGTTACAGGTTTATGTGCCAAAGAAAAGTAGACTTCTTTGCTCTGGACCACTAGTGCCACCAGGGGGAAGTATGGAAGACATGTTAAAGGAACATGAGAGACAAATCCAAGAAGCAGTTCGAAAAGCACGTCTAGAAAAAGGAAGGACCAAAAAGAGTTGTTATGATTATGACTAGGCCAAATTCATGATCCTCCTCCTCCTATCTTTTGAACTGATTGCTCACTTCTGCCGGAACAATTTACTTCTTTTGTCATGTAAATGAGATCCACAGTTGTAAAGGACCTAGGAGGAGATACAGATACATTCCAGTACAAAGTGTCGCGCATTAAGGCCATTTCCTTCGGGGGGGGGGGGGGGGGGGGATGGGAAACCTCGATTTGGAAGGAGGGTAAAGCTAAGCATGTTGTCGAATTAGTGGCCTTATAAAATATACACATATATATATATATATGCACACACCTTTGAGGATGGGAAATTTGCTTGTATAGTTTGAAGAATTTCCTGATTCCTGGATTGGTTTATGTTATGTGTACATGCTAAATCTATTTCTTCTTTAATATCTTGGAAAATTGAAGTTCACCACTTGTTTAATTTATTGTAGGAGGAAAGTTATCCTGGTAAAGATAAATCTGGTTAATCTAGTCTACATTTAAATTACAAAAAAATGGGCGTGCATTTTGTTTTTTGTTGAAACTTCTCAGTATCAGTGTTTATATTTTAAACAGAAACAGTCAAAAATGTTCTTAGACTAGGTGAAATTGAACAAAAGTTAATGATTTGGTCTAAAAATGCATTCGCATCAATAGTTTGGTTTTACTATGTCATTTTGTTATTTAATGGGCCAAAAAAATATTTTTTCAAATAAATATATTATTTCTTTTTAAAAAAAAATTCTAATAAAAATATTACTATTAAAGAACCCAATTTTTTTCTTTTCTTTTAAGTTCACTTTAACTACTAAATATAAGTAGAAAATAACATTTTTTCTTCCTAATCTCATTGTAACAATTAAAATAAAATAGCACTGATAATATATGTCATATATATATAATATCATAGCAACTCCCTTTATTGATTTTCATTTTGATAACTAAAAGATATTCCTAATAAAATAGAAATATGTTTTATCATTTTAATCTTGTCGATAAACATTTTTTAATTAAAAAAAATCAGCATTCTGAAACTACTGGCGGCAGTGGCATACCTTTTTTTTAGCCAAAACTCAAATTAAAAAGAGCCGTCATCAAATTTTTTGTCCTCGCTGCCAGGAAAAATCTATCACCACCGTCACCATGAAGTTTCATGGCCGCTCACCACCAATAACCCCATTAAATTTTTTGAAATCCTTAAACCAAAAAACAATTGAAAACAAAAATCATATTCCCATCAAAGAAATAACTTATGATCATGGAGAACCCACTATGTTATGGGAAGAAGAATATGATAATACAAGAAGCAACTTTATAAAGAGTATGTTATAGCAGTGGTGCAACATTTCTTTGGAGGAGCAACTTTACCAAGATATGTAACTCATACAAGTTTGGTGTCTACCCAAAAAAATCACGTTAGCAGATGTAAGACCTATTAGTTTGAGGAACTTCATCAACAAGCTCCTCGCTAGAGTACAACATGGTAGGTTAGTGACATTACATCCCCTGTTGATCTCTAAAAATAAATTTGGCTTTGTGAAGAGGAAGAGTATTGTGGAAAATGTATTATTTGATCCAGGAAATTATACGGGATATTATCAAAATAAGAACCAAATCTACAAACTTAGTAATAAAACTTGATATGACCAAGGCCTATGACAGACTATCTTGGCTTTCCATTACAAAGGTTTTTAGAAAATTTGGTTTCTGTGAAGTGATAATTGACATGGTGTACAGATTACTAGCAGATAACTAGTACAAAATCTTGTTATATGGTCAAGCTCAATGCTTTTTTAAAAAAGTTTATGAGGGGAAAAGGAGATCCTCTTTCAACAATCCTATTTATTATTGCAGCAGAGGTCCTTTCAAGAGGGTTGAATACCTTAAATGAGCTAGGTGAATTCAAGGGGTTTGGGGTTCCTAAATCGAGTACAACTATCAACCATCTTGCATATGCAGATGATATCATGTTATTTTTCTCTACAGACAAGAAATCTATGAAACTCGTTGATTAATCTGGAGAAGAGTATTTTTTATGTCCATAAAAAAGTATCCTCAAGATTAGTGGCTAGCATAAAGTCTCTAACACAAAATAAGCAATGCTCATTTCCTTGTACTTATCTTGATTGCCTTATCTCTATGTTAGGAATAAAATATGCTACTATTATAATATGATCAAGAAAGTAGGTAACAAGATCCAGTTATTGTAAGGAAAGAATTATCTTTTGGTGGGACGCTTGTGCTGATTAAACATGTTCTCTAAAGCATCTCTACTTATATGTTATTAGCTTTTAACCCTCTTATAGGAGCATAAGACATTTACACAAGATGTTTTCTAGGTACTTTCGGAGAAATACAGATACAAAGAAAACATATACTAGTGATCTGGAAAAACATGTGTTTGCCAAAGGAGGAAGGTGGAGTAGGATTCATATCACTTTTTGATGTTTCAAATGCATTGTTTTGCAAACTATGGTGGAATGTAAGAAGTAGACCTTCTATTTGAGGTTCTTTTATGGTCGACAAATACTGCGAAAAATTGCACCCAGTAATTGCAAATTGTAGAGATGCCTCCACAATCTAGAAGAAATGATGTTCGTTAGAAATTTGGCGGAGCATCAAATTTGGTGGCAAATAGGACAGGGAAATTCCAGCTTTTGGTATGATAACTGGAATGATTTGGGATCTTTATATCATATTCATATAAATGATGTTGAGGAGGAGATTTATTGAGGTTAGCAGGTTTGTTGATGCACAAGGATGGAATATTCAAGTCTGAGCAATTGTCTCCCTGAGGAGTATGTCGAACATGTGATAAAATATATTCCTCACCCAGATGATAACAATGAACTAGATCAAGTAAAATTGATGCTTAGAGTTAAATGAAAAATTCTCAGTACGGAGTTCTTGAAATATGTTAACCAAGTAAGAGAATACATACCAAAATTAACAGAGCATTTAAAACCATTACAACAAAAATTAAAGAAAGACATAGAATATCAGTTTGATAAAAAAGACCAAATACAAATACAAATACAAAAGGTAAAACTATTATGTAAGAACCTACCTAAACTGTATTTTCCAGATGAAAACAAAAAATTTACTTATATAGTAGAATCAGATGCCAGTGAAAAAAAGTTATGGAGGAGTCTTAAAATATAGGTATGATGAAGATAAGATAGAACATCATTGTAGATATTATTCAGGAACATTTACTAATACAGAAATAAAATGGGAAATAAACAGGAAAGAATTATATTCAATATATAAATGTTTATTATCATTTGAACCATATATTGTATATAACAAATTTATTATAAGGACAGATAACACGCAAGTAAAATGATGGCTAACAAGAAAAATACAGGATTCAATAACAACAAAAGAAATAAGAAGATTGATATTAAATATATTAAATTTTACATTTACTATTGAAGTAATAAGAACTGATAAGAATGTTATTGCAAATTACTTATCAAGACAAAGCTACTCAAACTGAGAAAGAAAATACAATCGAAGAGATATTCAAAGCTATTACTACACTCTGTATTAAAGTGGACAGTATGGACAATGATATACAAAAGTTAAAGACTAATGAAGATAATCTGAAGTCTAAAGCTAGTACAAGTCAGCAGCATGACTGTAAAAATGCGGAGCTAAGTCGATCGGAAGACTTTAAAAATTCAGAGCTAAAAGGTGACGTTGGGAAACACCTTAAAACTCATAATGTTTGTTTGAATACAGCTGCAGGTACGAGTAAACAGCGAAATGCAAATTTAAATCAGTTATTTGAAAAACCATTTTACACAAAAAGCAAAAAACCCATTACCCATAGAACCACAAACTTCGACGTATGCAGATAGTCTACAACATGAGAAAAAGTTATACAACCATATTGCAAGGACATATATAAAAAATATATACAAAATACAGACTTATCTAAACATCAATCCCAGATCTACCACTACAAAAGAACCAAACCAAGACTGTATAACCCATAAATTACAAGGATACAACAAGCTAATCGCATAGCCAAAAATCAATGCTAACCTAGTTAAAACATGTTATAATTATGGATTAATAAGTACTGCATATACCTACGATGGAGAAGAACTAAGCGGTATACCAGAATTATACAAAGCATTTATTATATACAAAAGAGTAACCAAAGGGAATTTATTTTATGTAAAATTCTATACGGCAACAGCAGAAATATTACATGAGGAGATAAAACCTCCGATTCAAGTTGTAAAGATAGGCCTAACCAAAGATATGATAATACCAGAAGATATTGGAGAACAGCTAGAAATACAGAAAATTGAGATACCCAGTTTTTATGCTAATAAAAGAATAATTGGTATATCAACTATAATAAAAGAATAATTGGTATATCAACTATAATACAAGAATTAGCTAACAATTATTTAAATGGAAATGCTATATGGAGTTATTATTCCAGAGATCAATTAATGATTTATGCCAACTCAAGGGAGCTAAGGAAATCAGATATGGATGAAGTCCAGAAATGGATCTTATCATTATTAAAACCAGAAGAAAGACCTACAACAAGAGCATTAAAGGCAGGATTTATTTCGTCAGAACTATTAACCAGATATTGCAAGCTAATTGGACACAAATACCCTGACCATATATGTTCAAAATGTAATGGAGAAGACAATGTGATTCCAGATTCCAGATGTCCAACTGGAATGATCAAATAAAGAAAAGGAGATAGAGATGGAAGACTAAGAGATAATAAGATAAAAAAGAGGCAAAAAAGACATATTTGGCTGACAAAACCACAAGCAAATAGTACTAAAGTGTACAGTACTATGTAAAAAAGTCGTAAAGTAGGCGCATTATTGTATATTATTGTAAAAAAGTCGTAAAGTAGGAGGCACATAATTGTATAGCTATATGATGTGCATTATTGGTGTGCATTATTGTGTAGTAGCTATAGAGTAGAATTTCCTTTCTATATAAAGGAATGTATATGTAACATAAGAGGCAAGCCTTCAATAAACGGAGCAAGCTTTCATAAAAACACTCTCAAATACTTAAGATATTCATACTTAATAGATAATGGAGCAACATTCAGATATCATGGATAAGCAAGAGGCAAATGTATATTGTTCAATAAATATGCAGAACTAATTTCATATATTCCTGAATATCATATATATGATTGAATAAGTTTATGTTAGTTATTATGTATTAGAATTATTTGAATCATGATTTCTAGTTTATTAGCACACTGGAAACAGAGAGAAAACTTCTATACTATGTCATCCTAATGTTGAAACCGGTAAGGCGAGGAAGCCGTGATAGGGGAGTAAACAAAGTTGAGGTGCTGATAAAAAGGAAGTATCTGCTAAAGTACGATGCTAGTAGTGACAGGAGAACATGATAAACAAATAATCTAGTTCATAATGATCTAATATGATCTTAATCAGTTATGAATATGATAGGAATGAATAATTGAAAACAAAACCCTGCATAACAAAGAACATGAATATATATATACATGATTAAATGATAAAAAGTTATAAAACTTTAATCTTATATATACTTAAAGGTATTAAGATAATTGAATTAAGAAGAATTATATGAGAAAAAATATTTAATGACGATGAATCAGAAGATATATTAAACCAACAATGGTATGAAATAGACCTACATGATCTATATTTAGACCTCGAAAGAATAGAATTATATGATTTAGAAATACAAGATTCAGATTAAAAAATGAACTATGAATATTTACAATATTGGACAGAAGTTATAAAAGTTATAAAACTAATAGAAAAATTAATGGAGATTAATTTATATATGTACCTAAGAACCCAATATATGTTATACCTAGAATATATCATAAATAATATTAAAGAAATATCAAGATTAAAACAATTAGAAAAAGAATATTACAACAAAATCTTACAAACATAATATATTACAAGAAAAAGAATATTACAACAAAATCTTACAAACATAATATATTACACAAATGAATTCCGCATCCCCGAAAATTGGTACCAGAGCTATGGATACAAAAAAAATTGCTAGTAGAAAATTAAGAAAAATAAGAAGGAAATTAAACAAATTATATCCAGAATATAAACAACTCAATATCACAAAAACTAATAACAATAAATTAGAACAATTGATAGATAAAATATCCAAAATAGAATATAAATATATTCAATATTTACAGATAGAATGAATAACGAATACATACAAAAACTTACTGAAACAATTGTAGCAAAAAGACAAGAATTAAGACATAGGCAAAATAGACTTAACAGTAATATATTTGCAGGAACTTGTAAAAAATCTATAGTAGCACAAAGAAAAACTATTTTATATCTACAGATACAAATAGAAAATTTAGAATATAAACTACAACACAATTTATAAATGAATAAAAAAGAATTTGCAGTAGATGAAAAAAAATATGAAAACTATGACGGATTAAAAATAAAGATAATATTTTCTAATCTAGGAAGAAGATATAAGAAAATAGGAGAAAATATAAATTTAATGCTAGAAAAAGAAACAGTAAAATTAGAAGATAGTTTAACCGCCATGATAAGAATAACAAAAAAAAATGAAGAGATAGATAGAAAAACGGAAATTGAAAAAATAAAACAGCAAGCAAAAAAGGAAGTACAACAATTAGAGGAAGTAAAAAATACTAAAATAATAGAACTAGAAAAAGAGTTAGCAGTATTAAAAGAAATGTATGAAATTAAACAGAAAGAAAAAGAACAAAAAACAAAATTAGCAAATGAGATAAATAAATTTAAGGAAAAATTGCAATTAGAAGAAGAACTAGAAGAAAACAACCAAGATAATCTACGTAAAATAAGAGTTGATGAAATAAACGACGATGATCTAGATGAACAACATTCAGAAACAAGTGAAACATATACAAAACTTTTAGAAAACATGACAAAAAATCCAGAAGTAAATACAGGTGATGTAGAAATGGATGAAAAATCCAGTACATCAGGAATTAAAAACCCAAAAAACTTAAATCCAAAATATTATAATGCTAACTATGAACAATATGACAGAAATAAAACTATATGGGATAAAAGATTGAATAAAAAATGGACACCAAAACCAATAACAGAACAACATAATTTCTTAGACTTGGACTGTGTAGAAGATATAAATAAAACAATCCAACTATGGATGGGCTACATATTAAAACAACTAATAGATAACAAAATAGGAATGACAGAAACAGCAGGATATATAGAAAGAACACTTATAGGAACAATAAAATTATGGTTACAAAACTTAACAAACGAAAGTTTAAATACCTTAAGAAGTAATAAAAAATTTGATGGAGAAATAGCAACAAAAACTATGGAAATATTATATAAATACGAAATAACTATAAGAAATGAATTTAGTAGTATGACAACAGAAGTAGAAGAACAAAATAAAGAAAAAATTATCAATAGAAATTTAATGTCAAAATTAGCAATATGTAATATGTGCTATATAGATGAATATACATGTGCATTTAGAGAATACTATTATAAAGGAACATATAGTACAGAAGAAAGTAAAGAAATAAGAAAATTATATTTTACAAAATTACCAGAACCTTTTAATTCAAAAATAATAAAAAGTTGGAATGAAGCAGGATTAACAGATACCTTAGGAGCTAGAATGAAATTCTTACAACGCTGGTTTATAAAACTATGTGAAAAACATAAAGAAGAAATAAAAATGGAAAAAATATTAATAAAAAACTTAGCATGTTGAAAAAATAAAACGTCACCCCAATTTGGATGTATAGACAGAAACTATAAAAAGAAATATATTAAAAAATACATATCAAAATATAAATATAAAAAACCAAGAAGAAGATACTATGTAAAAAATTATAAAACTAAAAGACCATATAGGCCAAACAAAAAATTAATAGAATGTACTTGTTATAATTGTGGAAAAATAGGACATATAGCTAGAGATTGTAAATTACCTAAAAATCCAAAGAAAAAACAAATATCAGAAATAATAATAAACGACGAAAAATATATGCAGATAGAATACATAGATTATGAATTAGAAAGTGAGGATATCATATATGAAATATCAGAAAATGAAATAGAAATGGAATCAGATAATGAATTCTATACAAAAGACTGAAAAGGATATACAAATTAATTGCTTCTCTAAGATAGACCTCAAATCTGGCTATCATCAATTGAAAGTGAGAGAAAGTGATATCCCAAAGACAACATTCAAGACTCTTTATTGTCATTATGAGTTCCTTATTATGTTCTTTGGTTAGACTAACGCTCCTGCATCATTCATAGATCTTATGAACAGAGTATTTACGCCGTACCTGGATATGCTTGTTATCGTATTCATTGACAACATCCTGATCTACTCAAGGAATGAGGAGGATGCTGCTAGTCATCTCAAAAAAGTTCCCCAAACTCTTAGAGATCGAGACTTATATGCCAAGTTTTCTAGGTGGGAGTTTTGGCTTCAATCTTTGGCATTTGTATCCGGTGAAGGAATTCGAGTCGACACTTAGAAGATTGAGGCAGAGTAGAATAGACCCAGACCCACTTCCCCATTAATATAAGAAGTTTCTTGGGGTTGGTTGGTTACTACAGAAGCTTCATCGAGAGGTTTCTATATATTTCATCCCCGTTGACTAAGTTGACTCAGAAAATAGATAAGCTTCAATGGTCTGAAGCTTGTGGGCAAAGCTTTGAGGAATTGATAGCTCAGTTACCTACTACTCTAGTGTTGACCCTACGCAAGGGTACATAGGGTATTGTCATCTATTGTGATACATCCAGAGTGGGGCTTGGTTTTGTGTTGATGAAGAAAGGTAAGGTTATAGCCTATATGTCCAGGCAACTTAAGATTCATGAGAGGAACTACCCGACTCATGATCTCAAGTTGATAGCAGTAGTTTTTGCTCTCAAGATATGACGCCACTACCTTTATGGTATTAATGTGAATGTGTTCACCGACCACAAGTGTCTCCGGTATGTTTTCAGTTAGAATAACTTAATCTCAGACAAATAAAGTGGTTAGAGTTGCTCAATGATTACGACATGAGTATCCTCTATCACCCAAGTAAGGCTAATGTTGTTGCTAATGTTTTGAATTGGTTGTTCATGGGGAGTAGTGCTTATGTTGAGGAAGGCAATAAAGAATTGGCTAAGGAAATTCAGAAACTTACATGTTTGGGAGTCCGTTTGTTAGATTCTAGTTAAGTTGGAGTTGTTGTGATGAATGAGGATGAATCATTATTAGTGTCAGAAGTGAAGGAGAAACAAAAAAAAGACCCCATCTTACTTGAACTAAAGGCAAATGTTCATATCCAGAAGGTGATGGCTTTTGAAAAGGCGGAGATGCTGTGTTTAGATACCTAGGTAGATTTTCTATTCCAAAGGAGGATGAGCTCTAAGAGAGGATATCACAAAATCTCATAGTTCCAGATATTTGATCCATCATGGTCCACAAAGATATACCATGATGTGAGAGAATTCTATTAATTGAATAGTATGAAGAGGTGTATTGCAGATTTTGTTGCTAAGTGCCCAAATTGCCAACAAGTCAAGGTTGACCACCGAAGGCCTTGTGGTGTGTTTTAAAACATATCTCTTCCAGAATGGAAGTGTGAGATGATTAATATGGACTTCATTACTAGTTTGTCGCGATCTTGTATGCAACACAATTCGATTTGGGTGATTGTAACCAGATGACTAAATCAACCCATTTCTTACCGGTAAAGACTACCAATTCAGCAGAAGATTATGTAAGTTCATAAATATGTGATATAGTCCGACATCATGGAGCCCCGTTGTCTATCATTTCAGATAGGGGTGCACAATTCATCGTTTAGTTTTGGAAGTCATTTCAGAAAGGTTTGGGTTCGAAGGTAAGCCTTAGTAATGTATTTCATCTTCAGATAGTTGGTCTAGTAGAGCACACTATGCAGACCTTAGAGGATATGTTGAGAGAATATGTGTTGGATGTCAAAGGGAATTGGGTTGACCACTTGCCTCTTATAAAGTTTGCGTACAATAACAACTATCACTCTATTATTCAGATGGCTCTTTATAAGGCCCTTTATGGACGAATGTGTATATCTTCTATTAGATTGTTTGAAGTTAGTGAAACTGAGTTGATAGAACCAGAATTAGTTCATCAATCCGTAGAGACGGTGAAAATAATCCAAGAGAGGTTGAAAATAGAGCAAAGTTGTTAGAAATCCTATATAGATGTAGGTCAAGAAAGGGAAGCTCAATCCTCGATATATTGGTCCTTAAAGGATATTAAATAAGATTGGTTATGTAGCTTATGAGTTGGAGCTACCAACAGAGTTAGCAATAGTCCATCTAGTATTTCACATCTCTATGCTAAAGAAGTGTTTAGGTGATCCTTCACTTATTGTGCCTATCGAGAATATTGGTAGCAAGGAAAACCTTTCATATAAGGAGATTCCGTTCATATCCTTGATTGTCAGGTTTGCAAGTTGAGAACCAAATAAATTGCATTAATCAAAGTCTCGTGGAGAAATCAATTTGGTGAGGAGGCTACGTTGGAGGCCGAGGAAGATATGAAGAAGATATACCGTCATCTCTTTCCTCCGACTTATTTCCAGTACAAGGTATTAACTCTTCCTAAAGTACTCATTCAATTTGTCCTTGCTTCAGTGTTTTGAGTTCATGAGTTTTATGTGCATTTTGCATAAAATTGGTTTGTTAAACATTTTCCTACCCTTTCCATGCAAAGTTCAGCCATCATTTGAGGATGAATGATTCCAATAGGGAGATATTGCAACACCCCAAAAATTTCAAAGCCAAGGCCTGAACTATTTTTCATTTGCGTGTAAGGTTTTATCACGTGATTATTAAATTTTTCTTAGTTTTTAAAGTCAATTATTTAGTGGGAGAATGGATTTGAATATGGACTAAGGTAACTAGAATACCTTAGCACAATGTCAAGTTCAAAGCTTCCTTCCAATTAAGTTTTGACATAAGATTCTATGAAGGTCAACTTAAAAAGATTATATCTAGCAGAACATAATGAATTAGGTGTCTCATAATGTACCAAATTGAAGGTACTTGAGTCCTCTTTCAAACGCCACCAAGTTTACCTCATTTTGTTTTTGGAGTAAAATGTTATGATCGTTTTACTAGAGACTGCCATAGCCAAGTTTTCTAAGTCTGTGAACTACAAATCTATTCTACGGGTCGTAGATTGAACTATGAACCGTACTATCAAGTCGTCAAAAACTTAAGAGACTTTGAATTTTGGGGTTCAATTCCTACGAATCCATTCTACAGGCCATAGGAACTTCTACGGCATGTAGTTTAGACACATAGAATGGACTTTTGAGCTCGAAATTTGTATAAAGTCTATGCATTGGATATACAGTCCAAAGAAACTTCTACGAGTCATAAATTGGACTTGTAAAATAAAATTTTGATCCTTCAAATTAAATATAAATTCCACAGATGGGATCTACAATCCGTATATCAAACCATAAATCGTAGATGGATTGGTAGAAGATTTTTGGACAGTTTTTAAGAAGGTTAGTTTAGTATTTTCCCACCCATTCTAATACTAAACCAAAACCATTTTTCACCTAATCAAGGGTCTAAACATTTCTATAATATTCTTTTACATTCTTTAACACTTAAAAGACTAAGAGCAATGATTCAAGAGGAATAAGCAAGGGTTTTCTAGTGTTCGTTGAATTTCATCGGTTTTTCCAAGAACTTTGTTCTTCCCAGGTATGTAAGGCTATTCATAGTGTTTGAATAATTTGTCCACATTCCCTACATCTACCTCAATTCAGTAAAAGAGTCATCTAGGGTTTTATCCTTGTATTTGAGTATTTTTTAGATGAGTTTGTTTTTTGAATTCTGAGTTGTTATTCCTAATTTTTAAGTTGCTATATATTATGCATTGAGATTTTTGAGTTGATTGTTCATGTCTATTTTTCAGAATGAACCATATTATTTGAGTATGTATTGAGTTATTGTTGGGAATCTTTTTAACCGAACAATTATCTTAAATTGATTTTTTGTGGAAGTAAAGAGGAGTTTTGAGGGAAGTTTAAAGAGACATTTTAAGTAAAGTTTAAGGGATTTATTGATTCCCAAATTTATCATTTTTACATTGAGAAAAGAGAAACTTTTATTTCTAAATGAGTAATGAGTTCAAAGTTATTTAGAGCGGTTACCTCTTTTAAGAGGATATATTTGAGCAATTACCTCAAATTGAGAAAGAGTATGTTTTATTTATTTGTGCATGATTATATATTTATTGGAAGTAGTATCGAGCATCGATATGGAGATGAATTTATACAACTCACATTCCTCATAAACCATATAACCAACATGGGTAAAGGATCATACTTTTTAGATGACTCCTTATAGGTTTTAAGTAGAGCTTTAGTGGATCCACTTAGTTGAGGTGTTATATACGCCTGCAAGGTATAGGACAGTTCTGGCTGTGTCGGCAAGATAATGTATTATCACATAGCTCATAGTGATGGTTATCGATTACAGAATCTCCCAAATAAGAGTAATGAGTAATTTATTTTATTTTTATATCAATCATTGAGTTTGATTCTTTTATTTATGAAGCTTTAAATATTTCATCCCTTATTATTGATATGTATTAAGTTGAGTTGTGGTGAGTATTCTTCGAGCTTTATTAGTTAAGTTATTTATTCATTCAACTTTACATACTTGTAAATTCAATGTACTTATGTCATTCGACCTGCATCTTTTTATTATGCAGATACAGGTGTTCAGGAGCATCAATAGGCGCTTCGTTGAGAACATTTTGCACTTCAAATAGCTTATGTGAGTCTCCTTGCAATTCGGAGGACTTCACATTTATTTTCTAGTTAGTTGTCTTGAGATGTTGTGGGTCTTGTCCTGACATCCATCTTGAATAATAGAGGCTTCATAGGTAGATAGAGTTGAGGAGTCTCTCATTTTTTACTTTCCGTTGAGATGTTTTACAAACAATTAGTATTGCTTTGAGTATTTCCAAATATTATGAATTGAGTACTTTGATTTTACACGTTTGTATTCTTATTAAGCCACATATTGCTTGAGAAGTCTTCAGCTAAGTATTCATCCATGACAAGGGTTTGCTTGGGACCAACAATGGTTCTGAAGTGCTGGCCACATCCAATGTGTAGCCTCAAGACGTGACAATGACATTCCTTAACCATCTTTTTGGACACACCCAAAAAAAACTTACTAATCCTTGCCCTAGAGTTGGCAACCATTGAAGAAGAATATTTTGACAATTGTTTGAATTTCAAAGCATATTCTTTCACACTCATATTTCCTTTTCAAAGGTTGATGAAAAATTCAAGTACCTTTGCCTCCCTCTTCTCAAGGGGAAAGAACCTACCAAGGAAAGAAACATTAAGCTTTCCCCAATCAAGAGTAACCGCAACCACCCTTTCTCCCTTCCATTGTTCAAACCAAACTTGATCAATACCCTTGAGTTGATAAGCGGTAATTTATGCCTTTTCCACCGACATCACTCCAATGATCATCAAAACCTAATACACCTCATCAATGAACTATTGAGGATCTTCCTCAACCTTGGAACCATGAAATTCTAAAGGATTCATTCTAATGAAGTCCCTCACTCTAGTTTCCACAACACCCACATTTTGGTTCATGGGGATCACATTCTCCCTATTGGCTTGAGTCGTCATAGCATTACCCAACACTTGAAAAACAACTCAGAATTTGACATGAGTCAGTTCCTTGGCCAAAGGGTCGGTCTGAACTTGAGGAGCTTCTTATTCCACATTCTCCTCGCATTCCTTCTGACGTATGCTCTTCAAGGGGCCACATCCCAGAAAGCATCAAACAATGATTAGGAGAGATACATATAGAGTTACACTCTATCGCACGACTGTAGAATAATGAAAGAAGTGGAATTTCCTAAACATTTTTAGCCTTTTATTCATAAATGTGGCACACTTCACACTCATGAAGATGACTCTACTTGACGTGTCTTGTGAGACATCCTAGGATCTTTCTAAACCTTTTGCTTTGAAAACCAATTTTTTCACGTCCCAAAGTATACTATAGGTGTAACATGACGTATAGAACCCCGAGAGGCCCTACAAAAGCCACATAGCATACATCATACAAGATAATAGAAATAAATATTTCCAAGTCATAGTCTTATATCATAAAAAAGTTTGACAAAACGGAAGTCTAACATAGTCTCAACAAGACATATATTACATCAAAAGAGATGTGATTGGGACGTAAACCATACATAATATATAAAGGCTGAAACTGAAATGAAGAAAGAAATAAAAGAGTCCCGGTCCTCGGAACATGAGGACTCACCAATCCATGAGTGCCAAAAGATCAACTAGCCACGAGTGTGAGAGATAGGAGCATCAAACCCTACATTAATAAAACAATGTAGACACATGTATGCATTAGCACATGGAATGTACCAAGTATGATCACAATGCATAAGAGTTATGAAATCATGCTAAAAAAGACTTTACATTTAATTCAATGAACAAGTTAAATCATAAGATATGAGGTTATAAAACATAAGTCATAATCATGGTCAATTGAAGCTTAACAACTTGGAAACAATTGTGAGATACTTTAAATTAACCTTAGTTCATTATTATTGGAAGTTTACCATGTAACCGACATAGAACATGTGAGCTATAACATGGAATCTAACGTCTATCCCACACCAAAAAGAGATTTCCTTACTTTCAAAGGTAAAAACCATGAGTTTGAGCTAAAGTGAATCCACTAGCTTATGTCTATCCGAGACAACATCCTATAGTGGCACATAGTTTATGGGACATGGGTAATTACCACTAGTCCACTCGGTGCAAAGTAAAATCTCACGAAATAGTCATTGGTCATAGTCATATTATCATCCATTGAAAGGTAAAATTATGAAACCAATTCAAGCTAGAGTGCATTTAGAATAGCTCCTAAACTTGATTCAACTTAGGTTAGAAAAACTTTCAACTTTATGAATCCTTTATGTGAGAAATCCTTTCACAATCATGATCACAGTAGTGTGTAAGAAAACCTTTCGCAACAACAACAACAACATTGATACTTTCCTCTCAAAGAATCCTCAAATCATTTAAATCAACTTCATAAAAGCATGCATATCTTCATAAATTCATATTTCATAGTTCTTAAGCTTCAACATGTGTTCATAGTCTAAAGATAATGGGTAATGCATGGGATAATATGAGTTCAACTCAAAAACATGTAATTACTTCAGTTCATGCATTAAAAGATAGAAAACAATCAATTGAATTATAATTAAAAAGAACCATGAAGATTGAATAAAATCCTAACTTTCAATTGAGAATCTAACTTGTAAAACTTGAAGATTTTAGGAACCTATGGAGGAAAGGACTTCATAGGTGAATACTAATATACCTTAGTTATCAATGCCCAAAAGCTACGATGAATTTGAAATTTTGAAGTGAAACTTAGCTTCTTCTTCCTTACCTTTAGAGAAGATTTTGGGAAGAACTTGGAGGGAAATTTAGGAATTAGATGAATGATTTAAAATGATGAGTTTTAGGACTTAAATCACTTATATAGGTTTTGAAATAGGGGTTAAAATGTCATATCTTAGGTACCAAACACATAGGGAAAATACCAACATGAGCAAATCTTAAAAGATGACGGGTGACCTAAAGCCTTAAATGGATCGTATAGGTCTACACAGTCTGTATAGGGAAACGTACAAAGAAGGCCACAAATCATGTTTCCCTAAACAACCAACCATTGTCCCTAAACGGCCAGTGGTGCTTTAAATGACCTCCCTTCATGATTTGTTTTAGGCCTGACGACCTGCCCATTTACCCACTTTACGCTTTTCGAAAGTTTGAGGTGTTACAACTTGTCCCTTATTTCTCATTATTCTTCCCAAAGCATTGCCACACTATTTCATAACACCAAATACAATTATAATTTATGGGAATGCTCGATGAGAAATGATAACAACCCACAAAACAAAAAGTCAATAAAGATAATCTTGGCACAATATCATGGTGGCGTTAGTTCAATTGTTCAACCATTCATGGTTGATCGACTATCACAATGTCATAAAGACTTACAATACCACGGTATCAAAACAATTTGTCTTTTACCCCATATTATCAGTTCTAGATCAAATTCATTATATAATCGATACTCAAAATTATGTAAAACCCTTCACCTTTTCCCATTACTTACAATCAAACAATGGCATCCAATGTTCATTATACTTAACAAAGAGTGAAGAGATCCACTTGCCTCAAGAAAACAAGCAATCACCATGATCAATGAGCTTTCCCTTTTTGTAGGGTCTCCAAATCAACAAAATTTAATTAAATAAGGAAACAGAATAAGAATTCAAAACTAATAAAACCCAAATCAAAGTTTTTGGAAAATGGGGCGAAATTGATTATCAATTTCCTAAAACTAGGGTTAAATATGGAAATTCTTGTAAAATAATGTTACCCAAAGGATTTGGAAGTCAACGGTGAAAACCAATTAAAAATTTAGTCGAAATCACTCCTCAATCACCATTTATTTCAATACCTAGAGATCTTGAAAATCTCCCAAACTTTGAACATCAAACTCAATAATTTGATGTTTAAAATCCTAAACCATCGCGATGTTTAAAGTAAATCTGTGAAAAACACTTACCTAAATGATCTCACAGAAAAAAAACCCTTTAGAAATAACCTCCCAAGTGTTCCCCTAAGATCAAAGATGGTAAAATTGGGTTGAAACCTTGTGTTTTTAAAAGACATACTGTTCAGGCATATTTTACTCATTACAATCGCGACCCCTGATAAGTCTGAGATTTCAACTCATTTGGAGATTTGTTTTCATAGTATAAGTGCCCTCAATGCCTAATTTATGCTCTAAACAGATGTTAAAGTGTTGATCTGTAGCAATGAAGGCTAAGGAGCAAGGAAAGGACATTACCGGGCAAAAAGGAATGAAAAAGGTGAAGAAGTTGAAGGAAGGTAATCCAGGTGATTGCTAAGACCACTCGGTGAGCCGCTGAGTGGCTCTTCTTCCTGCCTAAAGTTACAGTATGCTAGCCCTGGGGAAGAACCTATTTGGCGATGGAAATGGATAGTCGGCGGACCACTGAACGACTCGGCGACATCAACCTAGATCACCTAAAGTAACAGAACCTTGAAGTTTAAGAGCCAAGGAAAACCGATGATGGATTGGAGCAAAGGGCGCGTCGCCTACCTGGATTGCGATGCATGACTTATATCGCCTAATGGACCTGAAGGACAAATTTGGGAAAGTATAAATTTGATTTGAAAAAGATCAAATGAGAGTTGAAGCATTGTAGAAACTAAATCTAGGTTCCTGAGTTTTCCATTGTAGACTGAAGCTTTTGAGACTTGGTTTTGAGGATTTTTCAATTGGGTTTTTGAATTAATTCAATTTGAAGCATTGTAGACACTTGGAAACCATTACCCAGCTCATGACTAACATAGTTGGTAATTGTTTCTTCCTTTTTATGATGTGTAACTGAAACCCTAATTCTTGGGGTGTGATCATGTGACTATTGGCTTAATTAGCTTATGGGTATTGTTGTTTACTGCTTTTAATTAATTGAAGTGGGTTTAATAGATAGTTGTGTGAATTGTAGTTGCAAATGCAATTTTAGCTTAGTGTTTTGGGCTTTCTTGAGAGAGAGATTTTAGAACCAAGGTTTTCGAGTAATGATTGTAGTTATTAGGCTGATGTGGGTTCACATCGAGAGAGTGAATCCAAAACTCGATTCTACCTATTTAGCTCGAGAGAGTAGATAAATTAAGGTTTTGGGTTGTTTACATTATAAAGCTTGTCGAGGTTCGAGAGAACTCGCTTGAATCATAATAGTTGTTCGAGAGAAAGCTATTACATATGTAGTCTAGCCTACCCACTTAGATTTAGCAATTGTTAGTGAATGTCAATTACCCATATAGAAAAATTAGCCTATAATCGATCACATCCCCGAGAATTCCTCTCTACTTGTTGATTCCCCTATTTTGGTAATTGTTTTAGTTTCTAATTAACAAACCAATCCCCTCATCTGACATTCGTTGCCAACCTTTTTGATTTATCTAAATGTTTGCAATAATTTCTATTCCTATAACTGATTAAACCACATTTGTAACTTCGTAATTGAATTCAAACTTGTACCACTCCTTGTTGGTTCGACCCCTACTCTTCGTTGGGTTTTATACTAGATTACGATCTCCTACACCTAGTATTGGATGAGGTGTAGTTGAGCATTTATCAAGAATGGTGTCGCTGCCAGGGAGTGAGGTTGTTTAGAATTCTCTTATTGAAGTTTGAATTGTGATCTTTTATGTTGTAGTTGTATCAAATTACTTTGTTTTGTGTTTGTGTTGGCTGTGTTTGAACGGAAGAAAAGATGAGCGTGAATGGGTGTAATGGTAGCCAAATTGGCCACCAAGATGATATCAAAAATCTGAATGATGTTAATGACTCGATTCAATTGGGTGGTGTTGGTGCTATACGATTACCTCCCGTTGAGGGGAATATTGTCTTCCATGTCACTAACAAAATGCTATAGCTCTTGCAAATGAAAGGATTATATGGAGGACTTACTCATGAGGATCCCCATGAACATATTCAAAATTTTATAGGCGTAAGTGGTCCGTTGTCATTCAAGAACATCTATCAAGAATTATTTAGTCTCTGGTTGTTCCCATTTTATTTGATGGGGGAAGCTACCATGTGGATATCTGAACTACCAAGGAATTCCATTACTACTTGGGATGAACTTACCGTGGCTTTCTTTGCAAGGTTCTTTCCTCCTTCAAGGATGATGACATTAAGAGATAGTATTCAAGGTTTCAAACGCTTGGAGGGTGAACCAATCCACGGGACGTGGCTGAGATTTAAGAAGTTGGTACTTTAATGTCCTACTCATGGACTTCCAAACGATGTGTTGTTACAACACTTCTACAGAAGTCTTGACTCAGTGAACAAAAGTGTTGTTGATCAACTTGTTCCAGGGGGTATAACAATAACCTTTTGAAATAGCATCTAATCTCCTCGATGGCATGACAAAGACAACAAAGCATGGTACACTCGAGAGGTCTAGGTGTCTCCACTAACCTTTAGGATGACAAAGGAGCAGATCGACAAAGATCAAGAGCGAGACCAAATTATGGTCAAAATTATGACCCAGCTAGATATCTTGTCGAAAAAATGTGATAGGTAGTGGGTTGAATAGTGTAAATGCTGTTGGTGTTGGTGGAGAAAACCTCGCGGAGGCACACTTTAAGACTCTGTATAATGAGGAAGTGGATTTTCTTTTTAATCAAGGAATAGATTTCCGTTCGATCTATTCAAGGTCAGGTAGAAATCCGGGTTGGAATAGAGAAAGAGATGATGGATGGAGAGACCATGATAGAGAATGGTGTGATCAGGTGCTACTTGAAATGAAAGTGATGGTAACAAAGATCGATATGTTCCACCTCATGAACGCCAAAATCCCAAGGAGCAAAGAGCTGACTCGGAGAGCTTCCGTACATAAGACATGCTTCCACGCATTCTAAATAAAGTGGAAGGGTCAGACAAAGTTTTGAAAGAAATGAAAGAGGATGTTTCCACGCTCAATCATACGGTCACCTCTCACTCAGTGTCCATCAAACAATTGGAAACGCAAATGGGTCAAATTTCATCTCATTTGAACCTAAGGCCAAAAGGGGGTCTACCAAGTGGTACCTTGGCTAACCCTAAAAATGAACCTTGAAAGCATATCCACGTCGTGTCATGACGTTAAATAAGGCGCTTCGTAGGAGGCAACCCAAGTTTTAATGCTTTTATTAGTGTTGTTTGAGTAACAAATGTTGAATGTGTAGGTTGAAAAGTTGAATTTAGGAAAATAGCAATTAGGCGAGCCAAAAGTCCAGTCGGTGAATCGCCGAACAGGTTGGCGAGCCCGACTAAGACCGCTGTTGGAACAACCCAGTTTGGTGGGGATTCTGTAAAATTCGGCGAGCAAAAGGGGAACTCGGCGCATCACCGAGTGGGTCGGCAAACACGACTTACTTCGCCGACTGGCCCGCGAATTGAAGAGTTTTTAAATGCCAAACCGTTTTAATTTCAAAATCTTTTCATTTTCTTACTTTACAACTTCCGTACCATCACAACCGCTTATACATTTTTGTTCCCGCAGTTTTATTCGTACTTTTGTTTGGGATCATTTGATCGGGGTGGACTTTAGGATTACATTGTTAGCCTAGCTTTACAGATTCTAGGAAATCTAAGGTTGGTTTTCCGGACCCCGCTCTATAATTTGTTGAAATCAAATGCAATTGTTGTTTTGTGGTTTTTATCTGTGTTTATTGTTGTTGTGCTTATCGTATGTTAGTTTGGTTTCTTGTGTTTAATTGAAATCGTTAGTAGTTGGCCTTAAATGCTAATTTCTCATGTTGTTGATTGTTAAAATTGTTGGGTTGCGTTGAAATTGTTGTGGGTCTAAGGGGTGAAGTTTGAGAAACCTCACTGAATTGTGCTAATTGTCAAATTTTGCCCGATGATAGAGCGATTGACATCATTCTTAAGGGAAAAAGACATCAATTGGCTAATTTTGCCCTAATCAGGGGAAGTTTAAGTACCTCGACGACATTGATCTTAGGTATCTTGAGTTAATTGCATAATATGAGTGTTTAATTTTGTTTTCGTGGGTTACGGGCTTGATTTTGAAATACGAGGTACAAATGTGGCACGTTGGGCTAGTCGGTGAGCTGGGTCGAGCTCACCGAGTGGTTTGGCAGTTTGCCTTACGACCCCTAGATCGCTTATTAATTCCCTTAATTATGAGTTTGAGTTCTATAACTTTCGGTGATATGTCTGTGCTAGCCGAGTCCACTCGGTGACTCGCTAAAAGTACTCCTTGATCGCCCTTCTGCGCCCCAAATTTGTTATATTGTTTTGTAACTTTCGGCGAGCTACTTATAGTTCACCGAAAGGTGTTGGTGATCCGTCAAATGGCCCTGGACATCACCGACCAACTTTCATTTTTGAGTATTTTTGTTGTGGAACTTTCGTCGAGCCTGACCTGGCTTGCCAAAGTGGTTCGACGACTCTTCGACCAGTTCGATGAGCCTTCGTGCAACTATTTACCTAGAACTTTTCTTAACCTCATCTAACGTTTTCCACATTTTTTGCCGGTATGGCTAGACCAAAGGTTGCTGGTAGGAATCAACTGCCCCGAAAATGGGCATGTGGTATTGCTATAAATGAGGATGGGGCTACATCTCGGGCCCCAACTACCAAACTTGCTCCGAAAGAGGGAAAGGGCAAGGGCAAAGGCCCTATGCAACCCTCAGCAGTAGCAGAGAGTTTCGACAGTGAGGGGATTTATGACACATACCTCACTCCATCCGATAACGAGGGTGGTTCTGAGGATAGTTCTCCAGCTTCTATCTCTGAGCTAGAAGATGATCCATTACTACAGGACATGAGAGCGGAGCTTCGCTCCAAAGCTATGCAAGATCTGTCTAGGACCCCGGAGCCTCTGATGCCTACTCCTACTCCTTTAGCTCCAGCATAGACATTGGTTCAGGCACCACCGGTTAAGGGTCCTTCTCCCTGATCACTCAAAAAACTAAGGGTCGAGGGTTCGAGGACCATATTAGAAGAAAAACGGTTTTCCACCGATGGTGTGGTGGACATATATCTTGATGTGTGGAGCAGTCTAAAGTTCCAAAAGTTTGAGGTGTTTACAAAACACCGAGGCCCTTACATTTCTACTTGGGTTCGAGAATTCTATGCGATATACAGAGAGTTAGTGCCGAAAGGGAAGAAGAAGGCAAGTTCTTTCAAGCCATCTGACTTCGTGGTTATTCGAGGCCGGAAGGTTAAGTGCTGCAGCTCGGACATAAATGCAGTTCTTGGGTGCTTTTGGGATTTCATGCACGACTATGTAATCTTAAGGGTTTGCTGGCACCCCTTCTCTCTGATGTCACCCCGAGATAGATTGGGGCAGGTGTACCTATAAAGAAGAAGGGCCTGAATGTTGCTGCCAGACACTAGTTCGAGTTCATTAGCAGCACTATCATGCCTTCCCAAAATGAGTCCATACTCCAACACCCGAAGGTGGCCTGTCTAGGGTTGATCATAGACCTCCAGAAGCTGAACTTGGGGTTGCTGATCCAGTAGGAGATGGCCATGAGAGCCAAGCCGAGCCAAACCTCGCTCCCATTTCCGTTGTTGATAAATGAGTTGTGTAGACGAGCCTGTGTTCCAAGGGATGAGTAAATGGATGTGGAGATGAAATCCACCTCTTCTACTGACATCCGACCTATTGAGGCTGAGTACATGCGGGATGAGGTCAACAAGAGAGGGCATCATCGGTGGATACATCCCCGGAGGTCGACGTTGATATGTTACAGACCGAGGCAATCATGCCCCCTCAAGCTACTGGGCCTACAGGTAGTTTTGGACCTCTGAGATTTAATTTCTTCTGTTGCACCCCTCCTTGTACTTCTGTTGTGGCTGCTTTTTTCTCCCAACGCTTATCACCCAGGATATGCTTTATAAGATAGGTCATCTGGCTCAGTCTACCGATGTGCATGCCTCTCAGGTTGAGGCTATTGTGCCTGGGCTAATAGAGCAGTCGATTGCTACTGCCTTTGACCCTATACGGGTTGAGATGAGGGAGCATAGATAGTTGATTTAGGGCCACAAGTTGGCTTTGTATTACCTTACGGTGAGGTTTGAGGATTGTGAGTTGATTCAGGGGCTACTGTTGTTGTGACAGCCTTGAAGGTCGATGTTGCTGAGCTGAGGAGAGATGCAGACGAGTTGAAGTCCACTGACTTGTCGATGCTGTTCAGTACGGTGGAGATTCCAGAGGTCCCGAGCCTAGATATTCGAGCTAGTTCTGAGGTTCCTCTGGCTACTACCAAAGATTAGATTAGAGTTGATTATGATGATGGTGAGTCCAAGGCAGAGACGGATTAGGAAAAGCTAGGAGTTAAAGAAGAGGCAGTGTATGATGATTTGGCAGACCTGGAGGGTGCCATGTATGTGACAACTGTGCAGGCCTCTTTGAGGGATAAATCTATGGTCGGATCTAGTGGAGCCAGTGATGCTGTTGAGCTGGTCACTGATGCCCCGACAGAGGGAGTGACTGATATGCAGACTTTATCCCAGGCCTAGACTGGCAGGATGACTCCTTTACCTCCCTTTCTATTACTTTATAGATTGTTTTTGTTATTCTTTGCGTTTGTGGACAACTGCTTATTTTTGTTGGCGAGGTGAGGTATTTCCATACCTACCTCTATTGGGTTGTTTTTGTGAGCATTTTTGTTGTTGGTTTGGGTTTTGTGAATTTTGGAGCTTATTGGTCTTATATATATTATCTTGGTTGTTGATCTATATTGGTCCATTGTTTTTATTTTGCAAATGGTTTGGAACTGATTTTAAAAATTGTTCCACCTCTTTTGTGTTTGATTGTGGAGGTTCTCTTGCATTTTTGAATGTCGCTTGTGGTCAATACCGATGAATTGAATAGTTCTCTCAATTGAACGATACAAATGTGCGGCTATGATGAGGAAAACTATGTTACATAGGTCATATGTGAAATCTTAGCAACTCATTGTGACTAGCCGGTTGTCGATTAAGTCTCTTGTGATGAACATTGCACGCTACCTAGAAAGTGTGGTGTCTTGTTTGATAATGGTATCGATGCCTTGTATGGTGAGGTTGTCTTGAATATTATGCTTGATGAGACCTAGAATTTTCCCCGTTAGTCCGATTGATTGAGTGAAGCAAGCGATTGAAATGATCTTAGGCAAAAGTTTTGAAGAGTGAACCAAATTTATAACATACCTCTTTGTGGCCACCCTGTGAGAAGTGTGAACCCTGCTTGGTACCTTTTGAGCCTATCCTTTTCCTTGGAAGAAACTCGAACAACTTTGACCCCTTTTGTCCTATCACCTATAACCTTCATGAAATTTTGGTTATTTGAATAGCCAACTACGCCAAAAGCCTAAGTTGGGGGTGTGGTGAAAAATGAGGAAAGTGAAGAAGTCTGAAAAATTCCCCGTGTTGATGGATTGTTTTGAAAAATATGGAACCCCTCCATGGAAAAAAAAGAAAGGTTAAAATGCAAAAATACTGAAAAAGAGAAAAAGTTGTGAAATAAAGTGTGTGAAAGGAGTAAAAGAAATGGGGTATCGAATGAGGCTTGTTTAAATGAAATAAGAGGGGGAATTGTGAACATGTTTGAATGTGAAAGAGAAGGAGAAAAAGTGATTTTCAGGTCATACTTCATCAACGTAGAAGATACTAAGAAAAAATGGCCATTCCTTTACACTCAGCCCCGTTACAAGCCTTCAAAAGACCTTTGTAATCTTAAGTGAGCTGAAACGAATGTTGATTGGAAAATAAGGGCAAACCTATGGGTGGAATCATGCATGTGTTCATCTTTGTGAGTGTGAGAGTTGCATTTGATTCTGGTATCTTAAATTGTAGAGAAATTTTGTGTTAGCATGGAATCATCCTTGTTGTGAGGGCATTTGAATTCTTTTGTTGAGCTTGAACTGGCATTTTAAGCAAGCATTGTAAGCGTGAGTATACTTGATAATAGTGAGTCATAATTTGAAACTTAGAGTGCACAATTGAACATTGTATGTGTAGTTTGAACCTCTTGTTTGCATTTGTGTTGAGTCTTTAGTAGCACTGTTTGTAGGCATCCTTGTTGAACTGATTCATCTTGTGTTTTACTTGAGGAAAAACAAAAGTTTAAGTTGGGAGTATTGATGAGTCTGATATTTCGACTCATTTGGGGCTTTGTTTTCATAGTATAAGTGTACTCAATTCCTAATTTATGGTCTAAACTGTTGTTAAAGTGTTGATTTGCAGAAATGAAGGCTAAGGAGCAAGGTAAGGACATTACCGGGTAAAAAGGAGCAAAAAAGGTGAAGAAGTTGAAGGAAGGCAATCCTAGTGATCATCAAGACCACTCGCCGAGCCGCCGAGTGGCTCTTTAGCTCACCTAATGTTCCAGCATGCCACCCCTGGGGAAGAACCTACTTGGCGATGGACATGGACAGTCGGCGGGCCACCGAATGACATGGTGTCATCGACCTGTATCGCCTAAAGTCACAGAACCCTGAGGACTAAGAGCCATGGCAAACCAGCGATGTATTGGAGCAAAGGGTGCGTCGCCGACCTGGTTGGCGATGCACGACTTATTTCTCTTGATAGCCATGAAGGTCAAAATTTGGGAAAGTATAAATTGAGATTTGAAAAAGATCAGATGAGAATTGAAGCATTGTAGAAACTAAATTCAGTTCTCCTGAGTTTTCCATTGTAGACTTTGAAGCTTTTGAGACTTGGTTTTGAAGATTTTCAATTGGGTTTATGAATAATTGGGTTCGAAGCATTGTAGACTGATAAGTCCACAAATTGGACTCATTTAGGGGTTTATTTTGATAGAATTAGTGCCCTCAAATGCATATTTTGTCTAAATATCTGATGCAAACCCTTAAGTTTCAGGTATTTGGAGTTTGAGGGAAAGCATGGACACTACTTAGCAAAAAAAAGGAACAAAGGCAGCTGAAAGAACGAAGAAATGAAGATCTGAGAATTGTCGAACCCATTCGGCGAGTCGCCAAATGGTCTTATCCTCGCCTTTTGTTCTAGTGTGCTGAGCCTTGAAAGAAAGGATCAAATCGGCGGTGAAAAGGAGCAGTCGGCGTGTCGCCGAGCAATTCCGTGAAGTAGTACTATGTCGCCCAATGATCCAAAACACGACGATGCTGAAGGATAGAGCAAGACGATGATGAAACCTACCAAAGGGCGGATCACCGAGTTGATCGGCGATATCGACTAACGACGCCGAATGATCCACTGCAGCATAGATTTTTGAAAACTATAAATACTCGTTGAGAGTTGTAGCTTAATATCAGATTTTTAATATAGAAATTTTTAACATAGAACTTTGAGTTCTAAGTTTGGAGAGGGTTTTGAAGTACTTAGAGATTCAAAAGATTTCAACTCCATGAATTTGGAATTGGGTCTTGTGGATTCTTCAGTCTTTGTTTGTTTTGCGACTTAAATCTTCATACCCATTTAAATGCAAACTTATATTGGTATAAATTTCTATCTCTTTTACATGTCTAGATAAAAACCCCAATTCTTGGGGTGTGATTTTGTGAATATGGGTTAGATTATTTGTTGGGTCTTGCTTGTTGATGATTTATTTGTTGTTTAGATGTGATTTCGTTTAGTAGTTGTGGTGGAACTTAATGAAATTGTAGTTGCAAATACGATTTCACCTTTGTATTTTTGGTTTGCTCGAGAGAGAGGTCGTAAAACTAAGACTACTAAACTGATGGCCGGTGGGATTGGATCGACATGAGGTTCAGCTCGAGAGAGTAAACCCTAGTCCTTCTCTCACACACTGAGTAGGCTAAGGCGGAGGCTGTTCTTCCTGCGGCAAGTCGATGTTCGAGAGAAACTGAGTTGATTCGGGGTAAGTTGCTCGAGAGAGAATTTACCCCCATTATAGTCTAGCCTAGTCACAAATATTCAACGAATTTACTATCAAAAACATATACCCAATAGTTTAGGCTATCCCGTATTCATATCACATCCCAAGAATTCTCTCTCCTTGATTAGTACTCTTTCCATTTTTTCTGTTTTTGCTTGTCACAAACCCCCATTGATAAATGACGCTTGCGTCACCCCTTAGATTTAACATGTTTATATTTGATAATGTTTTAAGCTATGACTAATTAGAACTTAATTTTTTTTATTTATTAATTCTCAAGCCCACTCCTTTGGGACTCGACCCCAACCCTTGGTTGGGTTACTTTACTATTGTACGATCGTAGACACTTGCATTGGAAGTTGTGTCTTGATTACGCAAACATCAAAATGGCGCTGCTTCCGGGGAGTGGTGTTATTTGAGAATTCTTATATTAGTAGAATTTTTGTTCTTCTTAGTTGTAGTTTACTCACTTAATCTTTAGATTTGTATTGTTTGCTTGTGTGAATATTTCAAAAAGCATGAGTGTTAACGGTAGCAACGTTATCCAGGTGGGCCACCAAGATGATATCGGAAATCTCAAGGATGTCCAAGAGCCTAACATCAATGGTCCCCATCTCATGGGAGGTATTGGAGCTATTCGGTTACCTCCAGCCGAGGGAAATGCAGTGTTCCACATAACGAGTACTATGTTGCAACACTTGCAGTTAAAGGAACTTTTCAGCGGGTTGGATCACGAGGTTCCTCATGAGAATCTTCGAAACTTGGTGGATGTATGCGGACCATTCTCGTTCAAAAACATATCTCAGGAGTCAGGCCGGTTAAGATTATTCTCTTTCTCGTTGATGGGAGAGGCGTGCAAATGGCTGGCCGAGTTGCCGCGTGAATCCATCACTTCCTAGAAGGAATTGGTAATTGCATTTCAAGTGCGATTTTTCCCTCCCTCGAAGATGATGACCCTTCAGGATAGCATTCAAAGCTTTAAGCGTCTGGAAGGAGAGCCTCTGCACGAAACTTGATTACGGTTCAAAAAGTTGGTGCTTTAATGCCCAACCTATGGTTTGCCTGATAATGTGCTGCTTTAGTACTTTTACTGCAGTTTGGACTCTGTAAACAAAGGGGTCGCTGAACAACTTTCGCCTGGAGGCTTAATGCAGAAGCCATATGTAGTAGCAGCCCAACTTTTAGATGACATGACAACAATCAACAGAGCGTGGTACACTCGTGAGGACCAAGTCTCTCCTCTCACCTTCAAACTATCTAAGGAGTAGATTGAAAAAGACCATGAGACAGACAAAAACATGGCCAAGATCATGACACAACTTGACATTTTATCCAAAAATATCATGGGGGCTGGTGCTCGTGGTGTCAATGACATGGGGGTCGGGTGTGCAAATCCTGAGGAGATGAAGTTTGAAACCTGTATAACTAGGAGGTAAATATTCTAGCCAACCAAGGCGGTGTCTATCATTCAAACTACCCAAGGTAGAGTGGTAACCAAGGTTGGGCTAGAGACGAAGGCTGGAAGGATCGAGATCATGAATGGAGGGACCATAGTTTGAATTAGAAGGATGGGGAGAGTGATTGATATGTGCCTCCCCATGAGCGCCAAAAGCCCAAGGACTCGGAAAGGTGGTCGGTCTGAGGATATGCTCTCATGTATTCTCAACAAAGTTGAAGGGTCAGACAAAATGTTAAAAGGCATGAAAGAAGATGTGTCCACCCTTAGCCAGACCGTCACCTCCTATTCAGTTTCGATCAAGAAGTTAGAGACCCAAATGGGTCATATCTCGTCTCACCTCAATCCGAGACAGCAAGGGGGTTTGCCGAGTGACACTATGGTCAACCCTAAAAATGAGGTTTGAAGGTGGACTTGCGTCGTGCCACGATGTTAACTAAGGCGCTGTTTGGGAGGCAACCCAAAACCCTTTATTGCTTTATGTTGCTTTGATAAAATAATGGTGTGTTGATTGTGCAGATGGAAGTGTGGAAAGTAATCGAAAAGTGAAGATTGGCAAGCAACAGGTCCAATGAGTGAATCACCGAACGGTTCAGCGACCCCAAACTAGACCGCTGTTAGACTCAAGACCAACTTACATTGGAGTTTGTATACCTTGACGAGCACAGGAAATTCCTGGCGAATCGCCGACCACGTCGGTGATTTCGGGGGAGATCGCCGTTTAGACTCCCCAATTAACTGGGGGATTCTGTAAATATCAGTGAAGAATGTGATTACTCGGCGTGATGTCGAATGGTTCGGCGCTCACGACTAATGTCGCCGAGTGGTCAAGAACTGGATGGTTTTTCATGCCAAAGGTTTAAAAGTTTTAATTTCCTACGCTCTCCCTCATTTTTGAACTTTACAAACTCACACCTAGTTTAACTTTCAATATCGTTGCATCTCTATTGTATTTTGGTTGTTGAATTGTGCTCAGATCTGGATTGCATTGCCGTCTAGCATCTTAGTAGCATCTTAATCGGCATCTAAGGTTGGTGTCCGAGTCTTAAGTTCCTTTTATCAAAAGTTGTGCTCAAATGCAATGACATTACTTCTATCATATATGTTGGTCCTCTCTGGTAGGATTATAATTTTTGTTTACTTTCTTTGATTTGATAATATTGACCGTACTGAGTTAAATAGTTGATTCCTGGAAATTGTGCCCTATAGTGGATGAAAAATTGTGGGTTATGATTAATTGTTATGGGTCTGAGCCTAATTTGGCTATTGCATATTTTGATTTTGCTTTCGGGGGTTGCGGGGTTGAATTCAAGAAGATGGGTTGAAAATAGGTACGTTGAGCCATTTGGCGAGCTGGGTTGAGCTCGCCGAACCACTTGGTGGTTCGCCTAAAGTCCCCATCTCGCCTTTAATTTAATTAAAAATGTGCTGTTGATTCTGTAACTTTCAGGGAGAAGCCTGATGTCGCCGAACAAACTTGGTATCTCGCCGAAAGACCTCATGTTCACCCTTTGTTTGCACCATTGTATCCTCTGTGCACTGCACTCAGTGAATCAGCTAAGCGGTTGCGCATTTCGCCAACTGGTTCGACGGAGTTTTTCAGCAGCTGAACTTCTATGTTTTTGTTGAAATAATTTCTGACTCTTTCCCAAAGTTATGCAGATATGGCAAGACCAAAAGTAGACGGAAGAAATAGACCACTCCGATAGATAAGAGCATACAATTTCAGGATAGGTATAAGTGAAGTGAATCATCCCAAGACAGGAAGTGAGGGCAAAAAGCCTAGTTCCAGCAAGAGATCTATCCCCCGAGATCCCATTGTCCCTTCGTGACTCGTGGATTCTGCACAACTATACATTCCTTCTTGGCGGCTCATGACTTGGAAAATTTCAGCAAGCCAGTTGCCACTAAACCTTCTGAAGTAGCTCCAGGGACTATTATTCAAGCCCAGGCTGACACATTGGGCACTTGTACCCAGACAGATGGAGCGGCTGTGTAGACATGATTTTTCTCTACCTCCCACTTTGTCTTTCTTTATTCTAAATTTTGGATATTATATTTATTGTATTTGATGACAAATTACTTTTATTTGTGGTGGGGTGAGGCCCACCTTTAGGTGCTATTCGTGAATTGTGTTTCGATTATGTATTTGGGTTGTAAGCTATAATTGTGTCAAATTCTGCTTTCGTGGAAGGTTTGAGCTTGTGGCTCCGTGTTTTAAATTGCAAAATGATTTTGACCCTTCTGAATTTTTTTTGCCAACCCTTCTGTGTTCAATGTGGTTGTTCCTTTGCAAATTTGAGTATTGGTTCTGATTAATACTGATGACTTGGATAGTGCTTATAATCGAACGAACATGAATGCACAGGTACGATGAGGCCAAATGAAGTTACATAGATAATATGTGAACTCTTTGTATCTCGTTATGACTAGCTTAGTATCGAATTGAGTCTCTTGTGATGATCATTGCACACTAGTGAAAGTTTGGAGTCTTGTTTGACTTATAGTGTCAATGCCTAGTGTGATGAGCTTACCTGTGAACTATGCATGATGGATCCTAGAATTTGCCCCGTTGGTCCGGTCAACTAAGTGATGCTCTATCTTGATATGATCTTAGGCAACTTCTAAGAGTGTGAGCCAATTTGACATATACCTCTTTCGTGACCTACCTTGTGAGTGTGTGAACCTCTTTTGAACACCCCTTAATCCTTACCTTTCTTTGGAAGAAACTTGATGAAAACAATGAACTTTCTTTATCCATCACCCATAAGCCTCATGAAGTTGTGGTTAATTGAATAACCAACTTAGGCCAAAAGCCTAAGTTAGGGGTGTGGTGAAAAGATAAGAGCAAGTCATGAAGTGCAAGGAAAGTCTCCTCTTACCCATGGTTTTGAGAAAAATGGAACCCCTCCATATAAAAAAAAGAGAGAAAAGAGAAAGAAAAAAAAAGAAAAAGAATGAAAAAGAAAGTTGTGGAATAAAGTACAAAAGAAATGGGGTTTCCAAACAATTCATAGAAAGTGAATAATAGGATGACTTATGAGCACTAAAGAAAGTGATGAAGGAAGAGGAAATGAAGTGTTGTGAGCACCACATTTCATGAGGATGAAAGTCACTGAGGCTAAATGACCATACCTTTGCACTCAGTCCCATTACAAGCTTTGAAAAGACCTTTTTGATCTTGACTGAGCTGAAACAAGTGTTGATTGGAAAATACGGGCAAACCTATGGGTGAAATTATGCATTGTGTTCTTCTTTTTGAGTGTGAGCGTTGCATTTGATTCCGGAACTTTAAATGATTAAACCTTTGTGTGTGAATATGGAATCATCCCTTGTGTAAGGGCATTTGAACACTTTGGTTGAGCTTGAACTTACATTTGAAGCAACTATTGTGAGCATGAGATTCTTTGATATTGGTGAGTCACAACTTCAATCTTTGACTGCACATGTGATCTTTGCATAAGTAAATTAAGTCTTGTTGTGTGCATTCATGATTGAGTCTTGTGTAGTACTGTTCGAGATACCCTTTTTGAATGACTGAACTTGAGTTTGCTTGAGGACAAGCAAAAGTTTAAGTTGGGGGTGTTGATGAGTCCACAAATTGGACTCCTTTAGGGTTTTATTTTGATAGAATTAGTGCCCTCAAATGCATATTTTGTCTCAATATCTGATGTAAACCCTTAAGTTTCAGGTATTTGGAGTTTGAGGGAAAGCATGGACACTACTTAGCAAAAAAAAAGGAACAAAGGCAGCTGAAAGAACGAAGAAATGAAGATCTGAGAATCCCCGAACCCATTTGGTGAGTCGCCAAAAGGTCTTATCCTTACCTTTTGTTCTAGTGTGCTGAGCCTTGAAAGAAAGGATCAAATCGATGGTGAAAAGGAGTATTCGGCGTGTTGCCGAGTAGTTCCGCAAAGCAGTACTATGTCGCCCAATGATCCAAAACATGACGATGTTGAAGGACAGAGTAAGACGGTGATGAAACCTACCAAAGGGCGGATCACCGAGTTGATCGACGATCTCGACTAACGACGCCGAATGATCCATTATAGCACAACTATTTGAAAGCTATAAATACTCGTTGAGAGTTGTAGTTGAATATTAAATTTTTAATACAGAAATTTTTAACATAGAATTTTGAGTTCTAAGTTTGGAGAGGGTTTTGAAGAAGTTGAAGATTCAAATGGTTTCAACGCCAAGAATTTGGACTTGGGTCTTGTGGATTCTTCACTCTTTGCTTGTTTTGAGACTTAAATCTTCATACCCATTTGAATGCGAACTCATATTGGTATACATTTCTATCTCTTTTACATGTCTAGCTAAAAACCCCAATTCTTGGGGTGTGATTTTGTGAATATGGGTTAGATTATCTGTTGGGTCTTGCTTGTTGATGATTTATTTGTTGTTTAGATGTGATTTCATTTAGTAGTTGTGGTGGAACTTAATGAAATTGTAGTTGCAAATACGATTTCACCTTTGTGTTTTCGGATTGCTCGAGAGAGAGGTCATAAAACTAAGACAACTAAATTGATGGCTGGTGGGATTGGGTCGACATGAGGTTCAGCTCGAGAGAATAAATCCTAGTCCTTCTCCCACACACTCAAGTCGAGAAAATGAGTGGGCTAAGGTGGAGGCTGTTCTTCATACGTCAACTCGGTGTTCGAGAGAAACTGAGTTGATTCGGGGTAAGTTGCTCGAGAGAGAATTTACTCCCACTATAGTCTAGCCTAGTCACAAGTATTCAACGGATTTATTATCAAAAACATGTACCCAATAGTTTAGTCTATCCCGTATTCCTATCACATCCCAAGAATTCTCTCTCCTTGATTAGTACTCTTTGCATTTTTTTTGTTTTTGCTTACTTGTCACAAACCCCCATTAATAATTGACTGTTGCGTCACCCCTTAGATTTAACATGTTTATATTCGATAATGCTTTTAGCTATGACTAATTTGAACTTAATTTTATTTTTCTATTAATTCTCAAGCCCACTCCCTTGGGACTCGACCCAAACCCTTGGTTGGGTTACTTTACTATTGTACGATCATAGACACTTGCATTGGAAGTTGTGTCTTGATTACGCAAACATCATAGATACTTGGAAACCATTACCCAGCTCATGGCTAACATGGTTAGGAATTGTTACTTCCTTTTTATGATATGTAGCTAAAACCCCAATTCTTGGGGTGTGATCATGTGATTATTGGGTTAATTAGCTTATGGGTATTGTTAATTACTAATTTTAATTCTTAATTGAAGTTGGTTTAATAGATAGTTGTGTATCAATCTTTGAATTGTAGTTGCAAATGCAATTCTTGCTTAGTGTTCTGGGCTTGCTTGGGAAAGAGGTTTTAGTACCAAGGTTTTCGATTAATGATCGTAGTTATTGGATTGATGTGGGTTCAGCTCGAATGAGTGAATCTTAAACTCGATTTTACCTATCTTGCTTGAGAGAGTAGATAATTAAGGTTTTGTGCTGTTTACATTATAAAACTTGTCGAGGTTCGAGAGAACATACTTGAATCGTAATAGTTGTTCGAGAGAAAAGCTATTACATCTATAATCTAGCCTACCCACTGAGATTTAACAATTATTAGTGAATGTCAATTACCCATATAGCAAAATTAGCCAATAATCGATCACATCCCCGAGAATTCCTCTCTACTTGTTGATTCCCCTGTTTTGATAATTGTTTAAGTTGCTAATTGACAAACCAATCCCCCCCATCTCACATTCATTGTCAACCCTTCTAATTTATTTAAATGCTTGCGATAATTTCTATTCCTATTACCAATTAGACCACATTTGTAACTTCATAATTGAATTCGAACTTGTACCGCTCCCTGTGGGTTCGACCCCAACTCTTTGTTGGATTTTATACTAGATTATGATCGCCTACACCTAGTATTGGATGAGGTGTAGTTGAGCGTTTATCAACCACATGACGTCGCAATCGCGATGCGTACAATATGTCAACTTATTTAATTTGAACATCGCGATGGTTAGAAAAATATTACCATGTGATCGGAATGACCATCCATGAGATTGAGAGGCACTAAAACAAACACTTTCGCAATCGTGTGGGTTGGCCTCGTGATCGGGATGAACAAATTTACATGCCCACGACTCGGCAGTTCACACAAATCACAAAAACACCAAATGGACCCTGGGGAGCTTGAGTACATAAACTAGATACATTACCTAACTAAACTCGATATTCTTGACTCAATGGAACCATTGAAATACGGATCTGAGATCTCTCGCAAAGAAACTATCTTATAATAAAAAAAACCACACTGCCCTCTGAATCTTTGAAAGTTTTAATCAAGATTTCACCTAGGCCTAAGATCATCTCCAAAATCCAATGGAATCATCAGAATTATGATCTTAGTGTCCAGACTCCGAATATTGACCAAAGTCAGTTCAATATGTAAATTCACTTAAATATCCAACTTAAGGCCTCAAATCCACGAAACAACTGTGAAAACAAAAAAAATGAAACCACTCCTAGATCGAATTCTACATTCTGAAGCTAATGAAACTGAAGAAATGTCATTTTGAAACTCGAAACTCCAGTTGTTCCCAAAAACCACTTTTAACAACTTTAAACCTTTCAAAACTCAAAACTTCCAAAAACTACAGATTTTCAATCGAATTTTAAAAATAACTTCATAAACTAACGAAAAATAACTCGGGCAACTATCAAGAGGGTTAAATAGGTAATTTTCTAAAAAAAATTTAAAAATGACCTTACGGGTTACTACAATTACAGGTATATCTCTTTAAAACACTATCTCTATAAGAACAATTGATGATAGATGATGGAATTATAGAGAAGATGCAATTTTTTATATATAAACCAATCCTCTCTATAACTAGATTATCTATCATTAATTGTTCCTATAGAGATAGTGTTTTATATATATATATAATAGTGGGGAAATAATTTTTTAAAAATTGATAATAATAATTATTAAGTAGTGATACCTTTTAAAAAATAATATTAATTAAGTTACTTCATTTCTTTCTTATTTTGAAAATCTAAGTTTATTATGTTAGTTTATTTAATAACATATATGAAATCATGTTCACAAACCCCCTATAAATATCCAAGGCCTTAACATTTTATTTTCATCACATTTTACATATAGTTGAGCATCACCTCACTAAAATTAGTTTAACTATTTTCTTTTACAAATTATATTTATTCACATGAATTGTTCCTATACAAATCAAATCTCTCTTCAACTACATCATTTGTCCATATTTTTTTAGCTGCTATAGAAAATATGCAGTTATAGAGGGGTTTTACTGTATATAGATGATGAACAAGTATATTTCTACAAGTAATCCATCAGGGTGAAAAATGATGTTACAGTTAGCGTTTAACAACATGAATTTACAAAAATGGCAGAATTTTCTTTGGAATCAATTTTTCACATTTTCTATAGCTGCTGAAAAAATTATAGACAAATGATGTAGTTGAAGAGAGGTTTGATTTGTAAAGGAACAATTCATGAGAAGAAATATAATTTAGCAAAAGAAAATAATTAAACTAACTTCAATGAGGTGATGCTCAAGTATATGTAAAATGTGGTGAAAATAAAATGTTAAGGCCTTGGGTATTTATAGAGGATTTGTGAACCAAATTTCATATGATTTATTAAATGAGCTACCATAATAAACTTAGATCTTCAATGTAAGGAAAAAACTGAAGGAACTTAATTATTATCTTATTTTTCTTTGAAGGTAACACTAGTTAATTATTAGGTCAAACCTGCACTAGAATAATGTTGACAATGATTTCTAGCGCTTCCTATTTTTATTGGGTTGATATATATTTATTTATTCCCCTCAATTTTTTCAGTAAAATTCACTTAGACGCTCGAACTACAATTTATTCTAATTAAGGAACTAAACACACGATGGATAAAGTTTATAGATGGTCGTATAAAAATGAGTTAATATTTTCACTTATGTCACTTAACTATTTTTTAAAACACAAATATCATAAATTTTTCCCTTACTAACACAAAATCACACTCGCCCAACTATCGATCTGTAGTATTTTTTTTGTATACTTTTTAAATTTAATAAATACAAATTTAAATAAAAAACCCAATCGGGTCCAAACATATCCGATGAATACTAATCTTTAACTCATTTTTTTAATCACATAAGTCAATATGAAAATATTTTCTCTTAGGAAATTCTATATTTCAACCACCCTTCTATTACATAGTCCTCCTTTGGGTTGTATAATGAAGCCTAATCCATGAGGCTACTTGAGTTCTTACGAATTTCACACATTATATGTATGAATTAGAGATCTAAGTTCCACGATCTATAAAATTGAAAGAAAGCTTTGGTAAGTGAGTAAATAGGGATTGATGAGTCCGAGATTTTGACTCGTTTAGGGCTTTATTTTCATGGTTTAAGCATCCTCAAATGCCTAATTTATGCTCCAAACTGATGTTAAAGTGGTGATTTGCTGCAATGAAGGCTAAGGAGCAAGGCAAGGACATTACCTAGCAAAATGGAGGGAAAAAACTGAAGAAGTTGAAGGAAGGTAGTCCTGGTGATCGCCAAGACCACTCGGCAAACCACCGAGTGGCTCTTCAGCTCACCTAAAGTTCCAACATGCCAGCCCTGGGGAAGAACCTACTTGGTGATAGAAATGGACCATCAGAGGAATGCCGACGGAAACGACGACATCAACCTTGATCGCCTAAAGTCAAAGAACCCAGAAGTATAATGGCCAATGCAAACCGATGAGGAAATGGGGCAAAGGGTGGATCGTCGACCTGGTTGGCGAGGCGCAACTTACTCCACCTATTGGACATGAAGGCCAAAAATTGGGAAACTATAAATTGAAATTTAAAAAGAAAATTCAGTGAGTTCTGATTCCACAGTTCTTAGAGTTTTAGTTTTCTTTAAGTTTTTAAGTTCCCATTTGAGACTTTGAAGCTTTTGAGGCAAATTTTTGAGAAATTTCAATTGGGTTTTCGAACTAATTCAATTTGGAGCATTGTAGAGACTTGGAAACTTTTATGAATCCCATGGCTAACATAGTTGGTAATTGTTTCTCTCTTTTTATGATGTGTAGCTAAAACCCTAATTCTTTGGGGTGTGATAATGTGATTATTGGCTTAATTAGCTTATGGGTGTTGTTGTTTAATGATTTAAATGCTTTTTTAATGTGGGTTTGATTGATAGCTGAGTAGTAATTCATTAATTGTGGTTGCAAATGCAATTTTAGCTTAGTGTTTTGGGCTTGCTCGAGAGAGAGGTTCTAAAACCAAGGTTATTGATTGATGATTATAGTGTGTGGGTTGTTATGGGTTCAGCTCGAGAGTGTAGATAAATTAATGTTTTGGGTTGTTTTGTAGTGCTAAGCTTGTCGAGGTTTGAGAAAACTCGCTTGAACCGTAATAGTTGTTCGAGAGAAAACTATTCCACCTATAGTCTAGCCTACCCATAGTGATTCAACAAATTATTAATAAACTTCAATTACCCATATAGCATAATTAGGCTATAATTGATCGCATCTCGAGAATTCCTCTCAATATTGTTAAAACCCCTATTTTCTTAATTGTTTTACTTGTTAATTGACAAATCAATCTCCCCATCTGAAATTTGTGGTCACCACTTTCAATCTAACTAATTGTTTACGATAATTTCTATTCCTACCATCAATTAGATTAGTTTTGTAACTTCGTAACTGAATTTGAACTTGTACCACTCCGTGTGGGTTCGACCCCAACTCTTTGTTGAGTTTTATACTAGATTATGATCGCCTATACCTAGTATTGGATGATGTGTGGTTGAGCATTTATCAGGGATTCAATCTCTAGTCCAGAGGTGGGATTTCCAAGACATTAAGAGGTCCTTTGGTAGAAAGATTGATAACGCTGGGATTTTTTTTTATCATGTGCTTGGTTCATTGCTTCCCACCTAAACTTGTGCTTGATTTATAACTCTACAAGAAACTTCTTTCAAATTATACCCTTGAATTATTATGTGACTTTCTATTTCATGTATAGCATTATGGAATATTTTCATGTCCATTCCATTGGTGAGCTTTTATTTAATTTTCAAGCACATTTTAATACACTTATTCAAAACCATTAGGGAACAAGAAAAAAAGAAAAGAAAAAAAAGTTCAAACCTTGTTAGAAAAGTAAATAGTTGGAGGCTGATAGTGAAGATGTTCAGTAATTAACCCTACAGAACTACACCTTCTGCATCGCCAAAGAAGAGAAAATCCCACCAAAGAAAAAGGAAAGGCACCAAAAGCAAAATAACGTGTGTTTCTTTATTAAATTTGACGATTGTATAATGGATTAAATTTAGGGGCTGTTCAATCATTTTGTTGCCTTATCCAAGTCTTACTTAGCCTACTATTAGTAGTCCCCAGGTATCCTTGGTATTAGGTAATACCACATATGATGTATTAAAGTATCCATGTATTAAGTGTGTTTGAGTTGAATTGTGAAACCAAACATTGTATTGGATCGACAATATTTTAATCCAAGGACTATTTTAATTAATACATCCTATCAAATGACTCCTACGTAATGAGATTCCCGATTAGAATTTATTTTTAAAATATGAATTAAAATGCTGTCGGGTACTATTCCTAAGATTTTTCTCTCTCCTGCTTCTTAGGAATGCAAACACCTTTTCTGGTAGTTCTAGTCCGAAATTAAACACTATTCTTATTAACCCATTCTTCTTCCTTTTATATCTGAATAGAAAGTTTCTACACAACGATGGGGTATACTAAAATTTATTTCAATATAGGTTTTAAGTTTGTTGACATCACAAGTTTACATTTGATTGTGCTATATGGTATGAATGGATGGAAAAAAATCTTAAGATGATGAGAAGATCAACCAATTTGTATCCTTTTTTATATGGAGAATCTGACATAAGAAAATATCAATAGGTGAAGCTTTGATGAGGTTGAGAATTTCAAATTCCATACACTGTTGTTGCAATAATAGTGTAAATGAATCTTTTGATCATTTATTCATCAACTGTATAATGTCTTCTAGTGTGTGGAAGTTTTTGCAAAGGTTGTTGGGATTCATGGACCATTTGTATAACTTAATCATGTGATTGGATTATGATGGAAGGCAGAGTGTGTAGCTAAGCTAAAACTTTTATTCAAGGACATGTCGGCAATCATCATTTGGCATATATGAAAGATGATTTTTTTTATTAAACATGGGAACAACGTGTATAAAATGGCCATGATTTTGAGCATCTATAGGTAGTTGGTGTGGTTTTCTAAGCTACGATATCCATGGTTTGTTGACATTCCTAGTTATTATCCTGAATTGATCAAATATCTAGAGGAATATACATCATTAGTTTGTAGTACATTTGTAGTGTGGAAAGCTCCTAATAGAAATTTCTATAAGTGCAATACTGATGGTGCTAGTAGGGGTAATTAGAGATCTGCCTCTCTAGAATTTTGTATAAGGAATTAGGAAGGAGATCTGGGGTATGCTGAAGCTACTAAGGATTGTGGAGTTACTGAAGCAAAAATTAAGGCAATTAAGAATGGTTTAGAGCTAAGAAGATTGAAACTGATTCCATAATAGCTAAGAAGATTTTTGATGGGGTGTTTGGGAAGTTCCTTGGTTGATCTCAGTTGATGTAAGGTTATCAAAGAAATAATGATCAATGATATGGTGGAGATTGTGTACTTATACAAAGAAGGAATAAAACTTGCTGATTTTTTCACTAACCATACTTTTAGTTTTCCAGGTACTACTACTGCCAAATAGTTTTATAACATATAAGAACTACCACAAAACATAAAGGCAATTCTATTGCTGGAAAAATAGAAATGCCCTAATTTTGAGAATCAAGAAATTTTAAAATAGGGCTTCTAATAATGGAATGACGTCCTCGATTAATTTTACTACAATAATTACAAGGATATAACAGAATCAAGAACACATTTAGGAGAGAAGAACAATCACAACGGTTTCAGGTTCTATAAAGGTTTCTTATATTAGATATGAGCTTTTATCTAGCAGTAATAGTGTATCACATTGTAGTGATTTCATACCTTTGAATCCTAGATCTGTTGCAGTGATATTAGCTCGTTGTAGCTCATTATGTAGAGGTTTAAAACTCAAGATGTATGAACTCATTTACAATGGCTCTCTTGTTTTTCAATTGGAACTGGGACAATAGCACTTATGTTGAGTTTGGATCAATCTTTTGAGCCGAGAATTCTTCACAGAATCGACCCTATGAAAATTATGAAACTTGTACATACTTGGAATGGAGGTTTCTCAAGCTGCAGAGGTGTTGACAAAGCTCATCAGTGGCGGAGAAGCTCCACCAGTGTCGTTGTTCACATGAGAAATTGAAGATGATCCGTCGCCCCTTGTTGGTTTTTTGTTTCCTAATTGGAGTTGATTTTTCCCCTTTTGTTCTTTTTCTTGTTTATATTTGTTGTTTGTTGGACTCGGGTCACTTTTGGGCCTGAGTTATGTGGTTTTTTTATTATCAATAAAATGGGCTTGCCAAATTTAGCTTTGAAAAAGAAGAAACAATTTTTTGAAAAAATTGAAGATCAACCATAAGCAACAAGATCATGAAATGGATTTTTTGGTGTACTTAGGGAGGCCTTCAAAGAGCACTAAAAAGTAGTTAGGAGATGGAAAACCACAAATCTTGATACAAAGAAATTTCGTACTAGAAAATTTAGGGAGTTTGGTGGACACATGAGCATATTATCCTTGAATGGAGGTGGATGAACTGTCATTATTATTTCGAGAACAACTTTGAATATTGGTTGGTGTGATATTGCATTTAACATAGAGAGCTTCATTAAATTTTTTCTTAAGTTGAGCTTGATAGTTTTTCCTAGAGAAACTAAAACCAACTTGTCAACCCCCAAGGCTATCCGCAGGGCATGGACACGAGACCTAGGATCACGAGTGAACCCAAGATAACCCTGAGCTGGCATATCATAGCATACTAAGATAAACTGAAATAAGAAATACTGTGTGAAAGCTTAAACATGAAATAAACTAAATGATGGGGAATACCCAATCTAAGTCTGAATAAATAAACTGTGAGTTTAATGACAACTGACAGATCTAACTCCAAAGCTAAAACTGAAACTAACTATGTCTGAAATAAAGTCTCTAACTAACTAGAGATGCTGGGACATGCCCCAGCTAAACCTAGCAAAACTGAAACCAAGGACTGAAAGTAGAAAGATAATCATGTCAATCGTCCTCGAAGAATGAGGACTCAGCATTGATGCTGTTGAACTGGAGATCGGGAACCGATCTGTGCGTGATCTGAATGCTGATGACCTGAACCTACATCACGAGAAGATGTAGCAGAGAGTATGTGCCAGTACTTGAAAGGTACTAAGCATGCATGATAGAATAAAGTTGAATAAAACATATAACTGAAAAAGGCGATAAAGGAATGATATAATCTGAACTTGATAAATATGCTAAACATGCTGAATATGAACTAACTGGATGTAGTGACCAAGTTTATAACATACTGAAACTGAATACTGATCTGTAACTAATAACCTGGTCAATACACTAGAATCTATTTATGGGAGCTACAAATAACCGATATATAACTATATGAGCTAAATGTGGAGTCCGATGTATATGCCCCATCGAGAGGACCCAATATACCTTACCAAGGGTATAGAGGCATGACTGACGTGATCACTAAGTATAATGCCTGCAGAGGGGACTTACCTACGAGGGCACATAGTTCTGGGACTATGAGGATGTCTTACCCTAGTCCAACTCTGTATTTAAGCCTACTCCCAACTGAATATGTGAAAATTAAAACATAACTGAAGTAAACTGGATAGCTCAATAATGTGACATGATATTCTAAAAATGTAACATTTATTTATAATAATGCAACATTCGAAGTCTGAGGCAGGTATATCTGTTTATCTATCCTAGCTAATGTAATTCATGAACTAAAATGACTACATAACTAGGGTTCTGGGTTTATGCAAGAATCTATGCAAAACAATACTAAAACGTGATGATCTAGTTAAGATTGTTACAATAACTAAATCATAGTAATATTCTGAAATTCTAGAAACCCTAGGTCTAGATAGTATGGAGGGAATCAAGAATCTGATTGAATGCTAGGGACCTAATGGGTGAAAAGAACCTAGAAATCTCACATACCTAGTGATGAATTTCACGGAGAAATCTTTCGATTTTGGGGCTGGAATTGACAAAACCTTGCTATGTTCTTGGATTAAGGCTGCTCGACTTTTCCTCTTGTTTTGCTCTAAACCGATGAATTTTTGGTGAATGAATAATTAGGTTAGGTTCTAATTTAGTTTCTAGGCTAAAATTGACCAAAACTACGTAGTTTAGGGGTTAAACGACGTAGTTTAGGTGTCGAACGCATAGGGAAAGATCAAATGACCCCTAACTTAAAAGCTTTCGGGGGTCACCGACGGACCAGACCGACGGACCGTGGATGGACCAAACGTCCGTTCTTGTCGGCCGTCATACGTTACTGGGGGTTGAAGACTGGGGGTCTTACCTACAGCCCTGGACCACTGACCGTGGTCTGACCTACAGTCCATAGGTCCTGGCGTAGGTTGACCCTTAGCGAAAGTTTTCTAGGGTTCTGATATGGGGTTGCAAGTGACCAATCCAAGGACCCCACCTATGGTCCGTGGGCCCCTCTACAGTCCGTGGGTGGTAATCGTGGGTTGCACCTACAATTTCAGGATATCTGTTGGTTGGTGTGTTTCAGATACGGGGTGTTACATTATCTCCCTCTTGGGAACATTCATCCTTGAATGAAGTTTAAACTAGCTGAATATGGAGGGAGAGAGATGCAAACCCTACCACTAATTACTGGAAACTGAAATCTGATAGAACTAGGTTCCAATAATATGTAATTATGTTGAAAATGCAAGTATAGCTGAAAGAAAATGATACTAAGACTGAATTTATGCATGAGTATCTGAAAAGCTGGAGAGGAACTATTACCTCAAGTTGGAATGGAATTAGAAGGAAAGAGATGAGGATACTTGGCCTTCATAGCTGCTTCTACTTCCCAAGTAGCTCCCTCTACGAACGGGCTCCTCCACAAAACCTTCACTGAAGCGACTTCCTTGTTTCTGAACCTTCGAACCTGACGATCAAGAATCTCAACTAGCACATCCTCATAAGTGAGACTATCTTTCACAGTCACACTTTCTAAAGGTATTATAAGTGTTGGATCACCCACACACTTCTTTAACAACAGAATGTGAAAGACTAGATGGACTGCTGCTAGTTCTACTGGCAACTCTAACTCATAAGCCACTTTGCCAATCCTTTTCAAGATCTTGTAAGGGCCTACATATCTCGAACTGAGCTTCTCTTTCTTGACAAATCTCATCACGCCCTTCATAGGTGACACTTTCAGGAACACCCAATCATCAATTTGGAACTCCAAGTCCCTTCTCCTTACATCTGCATAGGACTTCTGGCGACTCTGGGTTGTCTTAAGTCTATCTTTGATGAGCTTAACTTTTTCCATAGCATCATGAACCGAATCTGGCCCTATCAAGGCTGCATCACCTACTTCAAACCAAATGGAGATCTACATCTACTCCTATATAATGCCTCATAAGGAGCCATCTGAATGCTGAAATGATAGCTATTAATGTAGGCAAACTCTATAAGAGGAAGGCGATCATCCCAAGTACCCTTAAAATAGATCACGCAAGCTCTCCACATGTCCTCCAAGGTCTGGATGGTACTCTCTTCCTGACCATCCGCTTGTGGATGAAATGTTGTGCTAAGATAAACCTGAGTACCAAGATCTTTCTAAAATGACTTCTAGAAATGAGAGATAAAATGAGGACCTCTATCTGAGATGATAGAAAAAGTAACCCTATGAAACCTGACTATCTCATTAATGTAAAGCTTGGCATAGTCCTCCGCTGAATCTGTAGTCTTAACAACTAAAAAGTGCGCAGACTTAGTAACTTTGTCAACTATCACCCAAATGGCGTCATGCTGTCTGCGAATATGAGGTAAACCTGTAATCTCTTGAGTCATACCTCCTGGTTTCTGATGTTTTACTTTGACTTGCTGACAATTAGGGCACTTAACCACAAAATCTGCTATATCCCTCTTTATGCCATTCCACCAAAAGACTTCATGCAGATCACGGTACATCTTAGTTGCGCCTAAATGAATAGAATACCTGGAGTTATGGGCTTCTGCAAGAATATGGTTTCTCAACTCACCCATCTTAGGAACACATAAACGATCCTGATATCGGAGCTCACCATCTCCCCCATGGGAGAAAACCTCAACCCTCTACTGATGAACTGCACCTTTTAGTTGAAGAAATATAGGATCACTATCTTATTTTTCTTGAACCTCCGCTACCAATGAAGAGTTTGACCCATTCTGAACTGTTACACCATCATCTGATATGCTCATGAGGCAAAATCCTAAGCGAGCAAGCCGGTGAACATCCTTCGCTAATTCCTTCATTTCTTCTTCAACATGCACTACACTATCCATAGATAGTCTGCTGAGAGCATCTGCCACTACATTGGCCTTACCTTGATGGTAAAGTACATTATTCATATCATAGTCCTTGAGGAAGTCAAGCCATCTCCTCTGGCAAAGATTTAATGCTCTCTGGGTGAACACCTACTGAAGGCTCTTATGGCCTATGAACACATCTTCGTGAACACCATACAAGTAATGTCTCCAAATCTTAAGGGAAAAAACTATGGCTGACAGATCAAGGTCATGAGTCGGATAGTACTTCTCATGCACCTTAAGTTGTCTAGAAGCATACGCTATAACCTTACCTCGCTGCATCAACACAAAACCTAGGCCGACTCTGGATGCATCACAATAGATAACAAAATTGTCTAAACCCTCTGGTAAAGTCAAAGCAAGAGCTGTAGTCAACCTAGTTTTCAGTTCTATGAAGCTCTTCCCACACTCATCAGACCACTGAAACTTAAGCTTTTTCTGAGTCAACTTAGTCAATGGAGAAGCTATGGATGAAAATCCATCCACAAACCTTCTGTAATAACCCGCAAAACTTATAATATCTATAGGAGAGGTAGGTCTAGGCCATTGTTTCACTGCCTCTATTTTTTAAGAATCCACTCGAATCCCTTTGCTAGACACAATATTCCCAAGGAAAGCAACAAATTGCAACCAAAACTCACATTTGCTAAATTTAGCGAATAACTGGCGATCTTTGAGTGTTTGCAGGACAACTCTCAAATGAGTTGCATGCTCTTCCTCATTCCTAGAGTAAATGAGGGTATCATCAATAAAGACGATAACGAACAAGTCCAAATATTGCTTGAACACTCTGTTCATCATAGTCATGAAATCTGCAGGAGCATTGGTTAGTCCAAATGACATAACTACAAATTCATAATGACCATACCAAGTTCTGAAGGCTATTTTCAGAATATCACTATCTTTGACTCTACGCTAATGATAACCGGATGTGAGGTCTAATTTTGAGAAATAACTAGCACCCAAAAGTTGGTCGAACAAGTCCTTAATCATGGGGATAGGGTAATTATTCTTGATTGTGAATTTGTTCAATTGCCGATAGTCAATGAACATCATGGGACAACCATTTTCTTTTTCACAAGCAACACTGGTGCACCCCATGGGGAAGTACTGGGTCTGATGAAGCCCTTATCTAGAAGGTCTTTCAATTCCTTAAGCTCTGGTGGAGCCATTCTGTAAGGAGGAATAGAAATAGGCTAGCTATGTGGAAGGAGATCAATTCCGAAGTCGATTTCCCTTCCGAGATGAACTCCAGAAAGGTCTTATAGATACACTTCTGGAAACACATTCACTACTGGAACAGACTCAATAGTTGGGGTTTAAGAGCTCGAATCCTTAACCCGAACTAGATGATAGAGACAACCCTTAGAAATAATCTTTCTGGCCTTAAGGTAAGAAATGAATCGACCCATAGTCACTGGGATACTACCCTTCCATTCTAATATTTGTTCGTCTGGAAACTGAAAACGAACGATCCTAGTTCTATAATCAACTGAGGCTTAATAGGAATGTTACCAATCCATGCCTAGAATGACATCAAAGTCTACCATTTATAACTCTACAAGATCTGTTGAGGTGAATATCTGGAAGACCGTGACAGGGCAATTTGTGTATACCCGTCAAGCTATAACATGGTCACCGACTGGAATAGAGACTGAGAAGGGTTATGTAAGAGTTTCTGGACTGACCACAAAGTTTACTGCTTTATATGAAGTTACAAAGGAAAGAGTAGGCCCTCAATCCAACAAAGCATAAACATATAAGTGAAAGACTCGTAACGTACCAGTGACCATATCAGGAGAATCTTCCTGATCCTAGCGAGCCTAAAGACCATACAACATGTTTTGGTGTTGTCCGCCACCTGTACCTGATGAGTTACCCTATTGGGTCGGGCGACCTACTGGTGCTGCTGAAGTTGTAGACTGAGCCCTACCATTGTTGCCTCTTTAACCATGTTTAGAAGAAGGATAATCTCTCAACATGTGACCAGATTGACCACACCCAAAACATCCTTCCTTTCCTACAAGACCCTCGCCCGAATGGTTCTTACTACACTTTGGACAAGTTTGGTAGGTTCTGGTGCATGAAACACTCCCCTGAGACTTAGAGCCTGATGACCTACCTTTTTGATCCTGTCAAAACCTGGAAGATAGAACACTAGCTGATGAAGGTGCCGGAATTGAAGATTTCTGCTGAAACTGTGAGCCATTTCCACCACCTGATTTCTGTTGAGAATACTCATAGTTGCCTGACCTAGCCTTTTTGTTCTCTTTAGCCTGTTTCCTAAGCTTGTTTCTCTCAACCTGCTGAGCATGAGTCATGAGCCTAGAGATTTTCATATATTCCAGCAACATAGCATTTCTACACTCTGTTCTCACCAAGTTAGATACCCTAAATAGAAACTTACTCATCTGAACCCTGGAATCGGAAACCATGTGAGGAGCCTACCAAGAGAGCTGGGTGAATTTAAGTCCGTACTCTTGGATTTTTGTTGAACCAAGCCCCAAATTCATGAACTCCTGAGCTTTTGCATCTCTCAACTCTCTCAGAAAGAACCTGTACAAAAAAGCTCCGGAAAAACACTCCCAAGTCACAGAAGCGGCATCTGTACCCCTTTTTTTACTACTATTGAATAAACCAGATGTGAGCTACATCCTTGAGCTGGTAGGATGTCAACTCTACCCTATTATTTCCAGTAACTTGCATCACTGCAAAGATCTTCTTAACCTCATCTATTGTCACGACCCAGGGGTACCCCCTAGATGTAACAAGGCACATAATACCTCGAAGGGCACCATGTAACAAACTTAGCATATCATAACATAAAGCATTAGAACAATAAGAAGTAAAACACATTTCAAGTCTTAAAAAGTTTTTCATAAAAGCAAAGCGGAAGTCTAGACTTGTCTCAATAGAGCCATCTATTACAATCCTTGAATCAAATCGGGACTAGCCCATAAAACATGTCCGAAAATAGAAGTACAATAAAAGAAACTACAAAGATAGAATATGTTCTCGAATCACGAGGACTCACAAACAAGCTAGGAGAAATGATCAAGTCCAAGCTTTAGCCACAATGGGGACCACCCTGAGAACCGGACCCTACACTTGGGGAAAATGTAGGAAAATATGGGTTGGCACAAAAATGCACTAAGTATGATAGCCATGCATAAAAACCTTGAAAATATGCAAAAATGGACATTTCATTTGAATGCATGAACTTTGCTAAGTTAAACCATCATTTTGAAAATAGTGGAAAAACACAAGTCAGTAGCATAAGAGACACCACAATATGAGATAACATCATACACATAGACATAGTCAATACAATATAGTCTTAGCATAATATAAGAGAAACACTTCATGAGCCACCTCAAGGCAAGCTTGCTAAATGCATGGATAAAACCCTAAAATCCCACCAATGCTATGCAAGTCACTTTAGGTCCTTATTCATGTATACCATCTTTAGATCTCATTCTTAGCTTATTTCTCATAGACATGGGAACATTCACCTTTAGTCAATCATACCAAGGAAAGAAACTCATTACAACAATCCAAGTTAAATATACATCATTAAAAGTAGTCCTCATGTCAAACATACTTAGCAAATAGTTATAAGAATATTCATTACCTAATCACCATAACATAAGGGGAACATACAATAACTAACCTTAAAGCATACTTGTGCAATGCATAAATGAGATCCCATACTCTCACCCATACTAAGTAAAGCTTCTTGAGTAGCCGTAGTTCATAATAGACTTGACCTTGGGGGAGATTATCCTTAACCGACATAGACCATGTGAGCTTAACATGGAATCCGGTGGATCCAAAAGATAAATAACCTACGGGGGCATGTAGTCATGGGACAAGGAGATTGTTACTAGATACCCGGGCTCAACTCCCGTGAGGGAATCCATCTCAAGCGATTGCTTCTAGAAACCCGGGCTCAACTCACGTGGAGGCTTCCATCTCATATCAATATCCACTCGATGCTAAGCATAATTCCCATGGAATACTTCGTTAAGTCATAACTTGATTCATGTCTTATGGAAGGATGTCCTTGACAATGAATCCAAAGGAGTTCATTAGGATAGCTCTTAGATCATGCGTCAGAATAACCTTTCACCATCCATATCTTCATTTATATTCAATTAGGCGAGAATAGCCTCTCAACCTTAGAATCATCATTATGTGAGAAAATCTTTCACATCATGTTCATTATGTGTTCATGAGAATATCCTTTCAATCAACACTTCAAAATTATCATAATCATAGACACTTTACTCTTCAAGTGTTCTTAATGCACATACATAAATCTCATAATCATGCATAATTCTCATACTTTTACCCCTCAAGGATCAAAGATCATATTCAATCAACACATATAGAATTACTACATTAGACATGGATAATAACATGATTCAAATAACTCAATCACTACAAGCATAATCTCATAATATCCTTCTTCTATCAACAAACCCACATTCACAAGATCATAATTGGGAACTTAGGGGATTTCATTCTTGGGAGATTTCAGCATAAAAACCATAATAATCATCAATTAAATTATAATATAAGGTAATTAAATCATTAGAATCGTTTTCGAAAGGAATCCATGACTTGGAGTCAAACCCTAACTTTTTGGGAAAACTTTTATCTTTGAAATTTAGTTTGGAAGGACTCCATGGATGAAAACTATCCATGGATTAAGGACTACCATACCTGGGTGATGAATCCCCACAAAGTTGAGAAGAAAACCCTTGCTTTTTAAAACCTTAGGCTCCAATTTCCTTCTTCTTCTTCTTTGAGTTCTAGTGAGAGAATATTTGGTGAAGGTGAGTTCTTTTGGGAATTTAGAAATAATGATTTGGATGAGTTAGTTTAAGGGTCTAAAATCTTTATATAGGTGTTTAAAAATAGGATAAAATGACATCAATTAATATTAATTAAAAATGGAAAACCCCAAACTAACCGTAGACTTAACCGCCAAAATGCAGTTTCCAGGCGCCATCAATGACTCTCACTGATGAATCATTGGTTGGAGCCACGGCCTATGTTGGTGAGGCGTGGGTTGAGTTATTGGAACTTGAAACTTGGCCCTTGACCTACGAAACCAGACCACGGGGTGTGGACCCACCCATGGGGAGTGGGTTCGGCCGTAGGTAATGGTCTTGGGCATATTTTTTGTTGGTTTGCTAGCATCCTCTTCAAGGACCCTTTGTTGGTCCTTGGGGAGTCGTACCTTGATGTTTTCACCCTGAAACCCTTCACTCTAAATACGGGAAGTTAAATTCAAATCTAACCCTCACATAAAGCTCTAGTTTAGCCTAGTAGTTTTCGGGGTGTTACATTATCTCCCCATTTGGAACATTCATCCTCGAATGATGATCTAGACAATTTACGAAAGTAAAGACTCAAGACAAGCAGCCCACCATGCATGAAATATCAAAATAAGGCACAATTCAAAGGAGGAAACTTCAACTCCATCTCAAACATACTCAATGCAACACAAGGAAGTAGAAACTACATCAAACAACCTATTATGCATGAAACTAAACATTTCCCATGTTGATAGGATGAACTACCTTCTCCAACTAAAGCATACTCAACATAATCCATGAAACCATTAGGCCAACTATTCAAGAGAAGCATATACATATTAGGCATGTTCAAAAATACACCTCATGAAGTCAAATAGGAAACTCATACTAAATGCACTACAACATGAGGAATATAAATCATGAAAACTCATTTTCTTTCTAAACATGAATTTCTCATGAACATGCATATCATAAGGAAATCTTGGAAACACAGAAATCACACATGACTCCAAAACATATTACAAGCTAAGAGGAACTCTTTGTCTCAAGCTAGAGTAGGAGTAGAATAAAGAGATGAGGATATCAGGACATTCCACAACCTTGCTATCTAAGCACACCATCTCCACCTTGGGAGGACTCTCCTACTAATTCCTCAAGTACCCCTTCTTTCAAACAAGCCCAAACAACATAACCAAAAACTCATAATAACCATACCGGGTTCTAAAATCAATAGAGGTCTAACAACAATGCATCCAAACCCTACAAAGTCTAACAAGTAGCACTAGGATCTGATAAAACATTTACATCTATGTGGAAACTATCAACATACTTGTGTCTTAATCCAGAGATCCTTCTTGGTCCTTTCTAGACCGGAGTACATAGAAGCGACCATTCTTTGGAGCATTGGGATCTGGACCACTAAGTGAGGCTCGCTTGGCCTCTCTCTCTTTAGCCATGAGCATTGGGCAATCTCTCAACTTGTGACCACTCTTTCCACACCCAAAGCACACATCCGTTTTAGCTAGGTACTTATCCACATGTTCCTTCCCACACTTGGCACAAGTAGATCTTTCAAAAGAAGAACCGCCTCCATTTCCTCCTTAAGGTTTAGGGTTAGACACCCTATCCTTGTTTACCCTTGGGGAAGCATTTGAGGAACCTTGGTTGGAGAACCTTGGTTGACCGTGTTGATGTGCCACAAAATCTTGGCACATTTGATGCTTGAAAACTAAGGATTAAGACTAGAATCGAGTCTATTTATGGGGATATGATATGTTAGGTAGTGTTTGTACAAGTGAAAGTGAAAGAAGATAGAAAAGAAGAAGATTTCAGTGAAGATGAATTGAAGAAAGTAAAGACCACGGATGACTTAACGAGCCATAGTGTTCACTACGGATCATGGAGATGCTCGTAGAATTGAACCAGTGCTTAGGGTTAAAAGAGTTGAAAGATGATTGAACCAAGTGAAGACCACAGACAACTTCACGGGTTGTGGTCCTCACAATGGTCCGTGGTGAGAGTTGTGGTTATAATCTAGTGCTTAGGGTTGGAAGATCTGAAAGATGATTGAACCAAGTGAAGACCACTGACGACTTCACGGGCCATGGTCCTCACAACGGTTCGTGGTGAGAGTCTTGGTGATAATCCAGTGTAGGGCATTGTAAAGTTGAAGAGGGAATTGATAAGTGAAGACCACAGACAACTACACGAACTGTGGTCATTATCATGAGTCATGGTGGTGTCCGGTGTGATGATAGAGTGTATAGGTCTTAAAGAGCCTGCTTTGGGTGAGTCCAAGTGAAGACCACGAAGGGCTTCATAGACCATGAAGCCCTTGATAGATCGTAGAAGTGGCCGTGAAGTGGTCGACAGTTCAGTCCTACTTCAAGTAGAAGTCTTTTTAAAACACTTTATTTGAATTAATTAGGTCATTTTTTATGTTTTTATCGTATCTTACCTTGAACGACGAACACGTTTCCATTATTCTAAGTTTTTTATTTTTGGATTTGAACATTGAATTAAGTTCGAACTTTGAATTTCAAGTTCTTGCATTATCCAAGTTGCTTGTATATTTGCTTATTCTCATAAGTACTTTCTAAACATGTTTTCATTTTATATTTCTAAATGTTTACGTGAAATCATGAGTAGCTAAATACCACAATTGGGATTTTTGGGATCTATGACGTGAATCGAATTGTAATTCGTAAAATGAGTTATAGGCGATTTATGTTTGCAAATTATAATCTAGCTTTCATTATTAACGTATTCTTATGAGTGCACACATTAGAGTGAGCCTGTATCTATTATTTATTCGAGAGAAAAGTAATAGTTAGGAAAAAGCTAAATTAACTTGAAGAAATGGAGTCAAAGTTTGAGTTAGAGAGAAAAGAACTTTCAAACCATTGTAGAAGAGGGTAAAACTAGTAACACTCTAGGACCGAGAGGACTTGAGTGAACATTATTTGATTAGACTGAGACGTATCAAATATATCTAACTCGTCTGTATTTTGTAGAGATAAATGGTCTGAAACTCAACTACGGAAGAACAATAGGTGTAATGTTATGGGGAACATAATCCTGGTTCTTTTAATCATTGAAACAACTTGAGAACTGAAAACCTTTTTAACTGTTAATCTGGATTTTGATTACAAATCTTAGTTACTAGAACATCACAACTAAACCCATTTTACTTTCCGTAATTGTTTCTTTAGGAAATAATAATGACATTTGAGCAAAATGCGATAGTGAAATCATTTCTGTTCATAAATTCTCTGTGGGATCGACCTCAACTCATGTTGAGTTCTATAAATTCACTTAGACCGATTATATCTCTTAGTTGAGGTGTAAGTTTGGACGTATCAAATTTTGGGGCCACTGCTGGGGAATTTCAATTCAGAATTGTTTTACTAGATTTTATTCTAAGTGTAGTTACATTTCCCAATTTTACGTCTTGTTCATTGTCTATGTCTCTTTCAGGTGAGTTCGACTGTGTATGCCAAATACTAGAAGTAAGGGAGCCCCATTAGTCCCATATGATCCAGAACTTCGGAAAACAATTCGCAAAATGGTGAACTCACTAGAACTTGAGGTGCAGAGAAAGAGATTTGGATTGGAAGCTGAAATCGTCGCAAGAGGTATTCAACCAAATATTGTGAACAACCCGCCTATAGTGGTGGACGAAAACGTAGCAGTGGATAAACTCATTCTGCCCCACTGCCAACCAATAGCTCCAAGGGGTAGAGCACAACATCCAGCTCACATGATGTATGAAGAGGATGACTTAGACTTGGATGGAGCTGGAGCTGGAGCCACCAGAGCGATAGCGTTACCTGAACTACCTCCAGGTGTTAAATTCACAATCACCAGCACTATGATTCAACTATATTCAGGGGTGCAGCTAGTGATGATGCTAATAAACATCTAATGAACTTTGTGGCGATTTGAAAATCACAAAAAATTCCTGCAGTTAGCCAAAACGCGATGAGATTGAGGTTGTTTCCTTTGTCTCTTACTAGAGAGAAAACTAACTGGTTGAATGAGATGCCAGTTGACTCAATCACGACTTGGACCAAGTTGAAGGAGGCTTTTCTAGAACGATTCTTTGCAGAATAAAAAGAGCTACAAATGAAAGATGAGATAACTGCCCATAAGAACCAGAAGAAGCGATGCATGACACTTGGTGGAGATTCAGCCAAAAGCTGAAGAAGTGTCAAAACCGTGGTCTCACTAAGAGACATCTAAAAGAGGAATTTTATAGATCTTTAAATTATGTTACTAAACCTGTTGTTGATGTAGTGTGTGGAGGATCTTTTATGAGGAAGCCATTCTCAGAGAGCATGCAATTGATGGACGAGGTGTCAAAGAATAACAGGGCATGGTACACCAAGGATGCAGAAGTAGGAGATCTTGGGTACACATTGGAACTTTTAGTTGAACAAAGGAAAAGAGAAGAAGAAAGGGATGAAGACATGGCACACATGAGGGCCCAAATAGATCTACTTACAAAGCATATTTTCTCGAAGTATGAAAAGGTAAATGCTGTGGGACAGCCAAACAGGTATGAAGTTCATGATATCGATCTACATGATGAGGCCAATTACTTGGGCAACCAAAGAGGTTTCCAGAATTATAACTCGGGAAACCAGGGTTACAATTCTAGAAATGTAGGTTAGAACTACTTAAGGGGAGGGACAACATGATAGGCCAGCAAACAGAGAGCAGGGAAACTAACAAAACAAAGATGGGTACATAAATGATCACATTGGTGTGTATGTACTCCAGGGTAATACAGACCGGGCAAGTGGTAGTTCCAGTGGGTCTAAGCTAGAAGACATGTTAGCCAAGGTGCTCCAAAAAGTTGAATCAACTAATGCAGGGATGGAGGAGATGAAATGTGATTTCTCCAGTATGAGTCAACTGGTAGACTTTCATACCACCTCCATCAAGCAAATTGAGCAGCAGTTGGGGTAAATTTCAGCCTCATTAAATTAGAGGAAGAATTGGTCACTACCAAGTGACACGATCCAAAATCCTAAAAAGGATGGGCATTGCATGGCTATTTCCACCAGGAGTGGTAAGATTCTTACTGACCCAATTTCTGCAGGTACTAAACATGAGCAGGTATTGGAGCAAGCTGGAAGATAGGAGGATGAAGCTGAACAAGTAGATGACTTGGAGGATGCTCAACCAATACCAAACCAACATAAGCAAAAGAAAAAGAGGTTGAGGGAACTATGCCTTTACAACAGATCCAAAGACCATCTCTTCCTTTCCCTCAAAGGCTTAAAAAGAAAGCCGAGGATGGGAAATTTGCTAAATTCATCACCATGCTGAGACAACTATCAGTGAATATCCCACTGGTGGAAGCACTAGAGCATATGCCAAGTTCAGGAAAGACTTGGTCACAAAGAAAAGATCTGTAAGTATTGATTTGACTGACAATGTTCATCACTACAGTTCTATTGCTACCTAGTCTCTGGTACAGAAGAAGGAGGATCCAGGTGCATTCACATTACCGTGCACCATCAGATCAATTGAATTTTCAAAGGCCTCGTGTGACTTAGGGGCCAGTATAAACTTGATGTCGCTGGCCATCTACAAGAAACTGGGGTTAGAAGTTCCAAAACCCACAACAATGAGGTTGATGATGGTAGATAGGTCAGTGAAATGACCTGCGGGGATCTTATGTTATGTTCTTGTAAAGGTGGGCACGTTCATCTTTCTGGCAGACTTCGTAATCTTGGATTGCGAATTGGATTTTGAGGTTTCCATTATTTTTGGAAGACCATTTTTAGACACAAGACGAGCATTGGTAGATGTTGAACGAGGAGAACTGAAATTTAAACTCAACAAATAAGTGGTAAAGTGTAATATTTGCAGGTCAATGAAGAAGCCACATAACATAAATGTGGTGTCTACGATAAAGGGTTTTGATAAAGAAGAAATTGAAGCAACCATTGAAGAGAGGCTGGTTGTTGAAACCGTAGTTGCAATTCTGATGATTTTTGAAGCTAATTTCCGGTCTGACTATGTAGAGACCGTGAATACTTTGCAGTGTATGGGAGCACACTCTTATGCTCCAATGAAAATGGACATGGATTTGAAAAACAGGCCAAGTCGTCCAGCAAAACCATCCATTGAGGAGCCACCTGTGTTGTATCTGAAACAATTACCTAGTCACCTGAGGTATGCATTTTTGGGAGCTAACAAAACTTTACTTGTGATTTTGGCTGCAGATTTAAATGATGAACAGGTTCAAGTTATGATCAAAGTGTTGATAAGGTACAAAAGAGTTATTGGGTGGACCATGGCTAACATCATCGGGATACCTCTAGGTATATGCACCCATAAGATAAAACTTGAGGAGGACTGCAGCCCAAGCATTGAACACCAGAGGAGGTTAAACCCACCTATGCAAGCGGTGGTCCAAAAAGAGTTAATCAAGTCGTTAGATGTTGGGTGGTGTACCCCATTTTTTACAGTCACTGGGTGAGCCTAGTGCAATGTGTGCCAAAAAAGGTGGTATGACTGTGGTTGGGAATGCAAAGAATGAGTTGGTTCCACAAAGACCAATCACTAGATAGCGAGTGTGCATGGACTACAGGAAGCTGAACAAGTGGACCTTGAAGGATCACTTCCTGATGCCTTTCATGGACCAGATGCTTGACAGGTTAGCTGGAAAAAAATGGTACTTCTTCTTAGATGGATACTCTGGCTACAACCAGATATCAATTATCATTGCTCTTGAAGATCAGGAAAAGATTACATTTACATGTCCTTATGGCACCTTTGCATTTAAACACATGCCATTTGGATTATGTAATGTACCAGCAACTTTCTAGAGGTGTATGATGTCTATCTTCTCTGACATAGTGGAGGACACTTTGGAGGTCTTTATGGATGATTTTTCAGTGGTAGGTGACACCTTTAATGACAGTTTGCTTAATCTGCCTACAGAGATTCGAGGAGCTCAACCTAGTGCTGAACTGGGAGAAGTGCCATTACATGGTCAAAAGGCACAGTCCCTGGGTACAAGGTGTCATAAAAGGGGATAGAGCTCGAAAAGGCCAAAATTGAGGTGATTGAAAAGTTGCTTCCACTTATTTGTGTAAAGGGTGTTCAAAGTTTCTTAGGATATTGTGAATTTTATAGGCATTTCATCAAAGACTTCTCGATAATTGCACACCCAATGTGCAAGCATTTGGAGAAGGAGGTAAAATTCATTTTTATGAGGCATGTCTTAGAGGCTTTGAATGCCTGAAAGACAAGCTGATTTCTGCCCCAGTGATCGTTGGCCCAGATTGGGCTGAGCCATTTGAGGTAATGTGTGATGCTAGTGATATTGCTTTAGGAGTTGAGTTGGGGCAAAAGTGCAAAAAGATGTTCCATCCGATTTACTATGCTAGTATGCCACTAAATGGAGCACATCAAAATTACACAGTTACTGAACATGAACTACTGGTTGTGGTGTATACTTTCAAGAAATTCAGAGCTTATTTGTTGGGTACTAGAGTGATAGTCCATACAGATCATGCAGCTCTGAGGTACCTCATGGCAAATAAAGATGCCAAGCCAAGGTTAATCAGATGGGTATTACTTCTTCAGGAGTTTGATTTTGTAGTCAAGGATAGGAAAGGTTGTGAGAACCAGGTGGCTGATCACCTGTCTAGGTTCGAGGCTGAAAATAAAGAGGAATGTGAACTAGAAATCAATGATGCATTCCCGGATGAGCAGGTATTGGCTGCAACTCTTGATCTTATTACTTGGTTTGCTTATTTTGCTAACTTTCTTGTTAGTGATTTGATGCCCGAGGGGCTGACATTTTAGTAAAGGAAGAGGTTCCTGCATGATGTGGGTAAGTATTTTTGGGATGAACTCTATCTTTACAGGGTGTGTACTGATAACATCATCAGGTGATGTATCCCTGAACCTGAGATGTTGCATATTCTAGAAACATGTCACTCCTCTCAGGTAGGTGGTCATCATAGAGGTGCTCGAATAGCGCACAAGATACTTCAGCGTGGGTACTACTGGCCCACAATTCATCAGAATGCGATAGACATAGTAAGGAGTTTTGATGTGTCCTAGTGGCAATGAGTCATCTCTCGGTGCCATGAGTTACCCATGACACCTATTCTGGAGGTGGAGCTGTTTGATGTGTGGGGAGTTGATTTCATGGGCCCATTTATGAGCTCCTATGGGCAGAAGTACATATTGGTGGCAGTGGACTATGCGTCCAATGGGTCGAGGCAGTTGGTTAGCCTGAGAATGATGGCAAATGTGTTGCTTGTTTTCTGAAGAAGAATATCTTCTCAAGGTTCAGCACACCCAGAGCTATCATTAGTGAGGGTGGTTCTCATTTCTGCAATAAGGTATTCAGTGCGCTTCTGGCCAAATATGGGGTTAAACACCACAAGGTTGCAACACCTTATCACCCGTAGACTAGTGGCCAAGTACAAGTGTCCAATAGAGAAATAAAGGCGATCTTGGCAAAATAGTGAATGCCAACATGACAGATTGGGCATGAAAGTTGGATGATGCTCTATGGGCATATCATAAAGCTTTCAAGATGCCTATTGGTATGTCTCCATATCAATTGGTGTTTGGGAAGGCATGTCATTTGCAGGTTGAGCTTAAGCATAAAGAACTATAGGCTTTGAAGAAGCTAAATCTCAGTTGGAGCGAAACAACAAACCTGAGACTGGATCAGATTAATGAGATGGATGATTTCCGTTTGAGAGCTTATGAGAGGTTTGCACTGTACAAGGAGAGGTTGAAGTTGTATCATGATAAACATATTGAGAATAGAACCTTCACTCCTGGTGACTTGGTGTTACTTTTCAATTCTAAACTTCATCTGTTTCCTGGGAAGCTGAGATCCAAATGGTCAGGACCTTTTAAGGTAACTTAGGTGTTCCAGTCGGGTGCTATTGAGATTGAGAATGACAAGGGTGAGAGGTTCAAGGCCAATGGTCAGCGAATCAAGGCGTACTTGGGTGTTCCAGAAGAATTGAAAATTGTGGAAGAATGTAAACTTGATGAAGTCTGAGTAATCAAGTAACCTGTGTCACGCCGAACGTTAAATTTTGCGCTGCTTGGGAGGCAACCCAAGATGTAATTGTAATAGGTATTTTCCTTTTTCCTTATTTTTCTTTGTTTTTTAGAGTCATTGTGTGTTGATGTGTGCAGGAGAGACTGGGGTTAAAAATTGCATGAACAGGGTGCAGACAGATCTTCATTAGCAGCCTCACAGACCGTAGTGCCCTTCACAGGAAACTTCAAGGTCTGTCATCCTATACAATAGCCAAATGAGGCTACTGGAAATTGCCACAAAATGGTTCACAAAAGTGTTCACGGTCCGTCAGACTTTGTATGGACCGTCTAGCCTCTCGTGAACCTCAGGTAAAAAGTTTAGTATGAAGTCATGTTCACGAATGCCTCCATGGACCGTGAGTCCCTTCACGATCCGTCATCTGCTACCTAGCAGCACCAGTACCCGACCCGACCCGATCCGACCCGCGCTGCATCACAACTTGAATTAAACGTATATTTAATCCCTCAAGGGACAAATGTTAGATTTTTCTCCCCATTCTTTTCCCTATAACGGTTCTTAAAGAGTTAAAAATGGTTTCCATCATTCATCAATCCTTAATTCATCAAAGAATCAAAGCCCTAATCCTAAGCTATCAAGAATTTCAAGTCGAGTTTATTGTTCTTCTTTGTGAGTGCAATATTCCTCTAAAATCCAAGTAAGCTCTCTTATCACTTGCTATAAGTTTGATCTTGTCTAAAATTGAGTTATAATTACTTTGACCTAGTCGAATTTTGCATTATCATATGATGAATAAGTTGTATTGATGTGAACTGGTTGTGGGTTTTTTTAAATTGGGTGTAATCTCATTGGGTGGTTAAATTTATGTAGTAATAGTATTGATATGTGGGTAAGTGTATGTTGAATAAATATCGCGTTTGTTTGCATTTTTGCTTGATGAATGCCCATGAAGTTGTAGTTATGTTGTGCTTTTGTGCTAAAAGAATGGGGTTTGGTGCTGTCAACCTCTACTATAGTGAAGTTGGGGGAGACAATGGTTGGATGAATGGTCAAGTGTAAGTTCACGAGAGGCTTCACGGACCGTGGAAGCCACTACGAGCCGTGCAACCATTCGTGGACCACACTTGAATTCCATCAATCCATTAGATAAGTTCACGAGCATTATCACGGACTGTGGATCACTCCACGGGTCGTGCAACCGTCCGTGCACAACACTTGGTTACACCACTGCTGCACACTGATTCTGTGATAAATTAACGAGAGGTTTTACAGACCGTGGTACCTACCACAGCCCGTGTGAGCACCCGTACAATTTATTTTTATTTTCTAAAGTTACTCTTTGTACTTTTATTTCTGTTTTGTCCTTTGATTTTGTTGCCCTTCCCAATGATAGATTGGGTAACGACATTCTTAAGGTAAGGTGTCACATTGTACTTACACAGGGGAAGTCAGAGTATCTGATAGTGTGTCATTTTATTGATTTGCATACCTAATGAGTTTTGTAATTCGGAGGTACTATGGCTCCCCGAAGAAAGAACGCAACCAAACATTCCTCCCCCACTACTTCTCAATCAGAAGGTCATAACGACTCCGAGTCTAGTTGTTCTGAGGTGCAAATAAATACCACTATTGAGGATCACCCACCTCAGGCTACTAGAGCACAGATAAGGAGGGCAATTCTCAAGGACACTCCTCCCCAGTATGAAGAGGGAGGTAGTAGTTCCGGTAGCAGGGAGGAATCGAGAAGTAAATCCGATGTTGGTTCGTGAAGCCAGTCGAATGATTGTTTAGGAGGCAGTGCAGAGTCTGAAAGCGGCTCTCAAGAAGATGCAACCACATCTCTACCCGTAGTAGGACAACTAGCTGAATCTGGAGCTGAGACAGAGGTAGGTGCAGTAGAAAGGGATGATGAGGTGAATCCAAATGATACTATGGTTCAGTATGTTCACCTCCACGAATTTTACCCAGTGGTGAGACAACAACTGATTGATTGTTTCAGATCTATGTGGATGGTGAATAGGTCGGAGGAGTTCTTCGAAAATGGAATTGTGAACAAGTCGGGTGATTTAGAAAGACACCACTCATACCCAAAACTAGGGTAGTGATGGCAGACATCCAGGCATTTCCATAGATTTATAGACTATTTCAAATTCATCAGTTTGAATAGATGAACAATGCTCCTGGGGAATACACTTGTCATCTACCTCGGGATTTCTATGCTATCTATGCTGCCACCCTAAATGAACATTGCTGCGGAAACTGAAACAACAAAGTGAGCACAGAAAACACTTGCAGCCACATAGGCTCCTTTAGATACAATCAATGTGCGGGGTAAGATTGTGAACAGCTCTAAGGAAACTATTAATATGATGCTACATGGCCCCGAGTATATGGCACTAGCTTCTGTAGGACTACTTGAGGGCAAACACCACACTGTCACGAGTGAATCGGAGATGGAGGATCCTACTTTGCGAGAGCGCATCATGCGTTGGATTACCGGTTACATTGCTACAGAAAGAGAGGCAGTAGCATGGGTGTCTGATCCACATGTGCCGATTACAAAGGCATCCCTCACATTTCCAGCCAAGGTCTGGTGGTCAATAGTTCAAGCTCAGCTGCGACCCATAGCAAATGATAATACACTGTCTCCATCATTATCATCATTGGTTGCCTGCCTCATGGTGGGTTACCTTGTGAATGCGGGTTGGATCATCCCCATGGAGATGCGAGATAGTGCGCTGAATGAGCGAGCAGGTTTGCCATTTCCCTGTCTAATAGGGCAACTTTGTTTGCATGCGAACATTTCTCCAAATAAGTTGGTGGATAAATCTGTTGAGGCATCCAAGATAAGTGCAACTTCCAAAATCCAGGATGTCAACAATCCTCTTTTTGGTTGAAAATCAGGAGTGGTGGGACCTTTAAGGGTAGTACCTCATGCTCCAGTAGTCATCCCAGAGGTTGCATGCCAAACTGAGCAGGGTGAGCCATCACAACCAGCTTCAGAGGCACCATCATCGCCACTAGCTATAGACTCCTAGGCTATAGGTACTTATATCACTCTTCTCACTGCTTTCCTTGAAATGTTGGTTGCAGATCAGCGACACACCATGACTTTGGTCGATTAAATTGTTAATTGGATGCCCCAGCTTATACAACGTGATGTGTTAGCCGCGGAGAAGAGTATAAAAGATAAAATTCGAAAGGAACTTATTGTTTTGAAGAACAGGAAGGATGGCGTGGAGGCCCATGTCCAAACATAGTTGCAGGCATTAAGATCGGGCAATAATGAAGTTCAAGAAGCAATTGGCTAAAATGCGAGCCCAAGTTACTAACCTAGCTGAAAAGCCAGTACAGGTGCCCACTCTAGTCATGACAGACTTATTAATCAAGATATTCGATGAGCAGCCTAATACTCAGTCTCTTGACGATATCTGGGGGGAACTCCCTAAAAGCAAATCGGGCAAGACAAAGAAAAAAGCTGGAGAATTTGATGATGACCTACCAGCTGACCCTGTCAACAGAGGAAAGAAGGCAACAAGAAAAAGCCCACAGGTCATCAAGGAAAGAAGCTAGAAAAAAAAGAAGCCCTTGAGCAACAATAGCGAGATGCAGTGTTAGTTAGAGCTTCTGGTAGCAGAGTACCTGTCCCGATGGGTGGTAGCCAGCCTGATCCTATGCTTGTTTCTGAGAGTGCACCCGTTGATAAGGGTGTCGACGCTGATCTGACTACCGACTCCTAGAGCGCCGCAGGTACGACCCCTCCTCATAGCCCTATTTTATTTTTCTTTATTGACTTTGAGGGCAAAGTCTTTTGTTTGGGGAGTGGGTGGTGAGTAACCTGCCATTCTATCTATTAGAATGAATGGAGGTTGACTTTGTGTTTACTGTGAAAATTGTTATGGTCTTGTGTTTGTGTTGATATGTTGAGTTGTGCAGCAGCTAGTCTGTGTGTAATGATTACCTTAATCAGAGATTTGATTGTTAGGATCTTTAGATGACATCTTAGATACTTACATGTTAAACACTGCTAGTTTGATTAATAAATTGGTGAACCAGGAAACTAGAGAACACTGCTAGTCTGATTAATAAATTGGTGAACAAGGAAACTGGAGAATGTAGTCATGTGTCATGTGTGTGTGAGTTTTGCTCGAAGTCTAACACTAGGAGCAGAAACTAGAACTTGCCCGAGTATTCTTGCTTAAATATGAAAATAACCGAATAAGAAAGGATCAGTAGGCCATTTTTGTTAAGCCATTAAAAAGCCAAAAATAAAACAACCAAATAAAAAGCTTATCACTTGAATCCAATTTGATCCTAAAATCAAATTTTGTTCTTACCCAGTAAATATCATATCCTTTGGACTCCAAAGATACGATGTCACAATTCAGGCCAAAAGCCTAAGTTGAGGGTGATTGCAATCTGAGCAGAAAGAAGAAGTGAAAAAGAAGGTTCAACCAGTGTGCTGAGTGCATATAAAAAAATTGCATAAAATAAAAAAGAAGTGTTAAGAAAATAAAAAAAATAAAAAAGAAAAAGAAAAAGAAAAAGAAAATAATGGCTTTTGGGATGTGCTGAAATAAAGAAAAAGAGGGAATCGCTCAAAAAAAGAGTTATGTGCAAACGAAACTTTGGAAAACCAAGGGATTAGTCACTCCCAAACCCAAATATCAATTCCCTAGCCTGACCTTGTGTTACAAGCCGATAAAGTCCTACAGTGATCCTATTCCGGGTGTTGAAAGATAGAGCGTAGAAAACAGGGGCAAGCCTATGGTAGTTTGTTGTTAGGGTTATAAGTTCTTTGAGAGTGCGAGCATAGTACTTAGTCCTAATTATCATGAGTGAGAGACTTCTTTGATGTGAGGAAACAGTGATTGCATTTGAGAGTAGATTGTGTTAGCTGATAATCCACAGGCATAAGCATGATTGATTGTGAGTAATGAGATGTCATAGATTGATCCTTGCATGTTAGATTCATGGTTTTCGAAACAAATTGTGTTTGAGATGACTGATGCGTAGTTTCAAAAGTGTTTGAATGATTTGAGGGCTGAATGTATTGTTTTCTCATCACTTGAGGACAAGTAATGGTTCTAAGTTGAGGGTGTTGATGTGCCACAAAATCTTGGCACATTTGATACTTGAAAACTAAGGATTAAGACTAGAATCGAGTGTATTTATGTGGATATAATGTGTTTGGTAGTGTTTGTACAAGTGAAACAGGTGAATGTGAAAGAAGAAAGAAAAGAAGAAGAATTCAGTGAAGGTTAATTGAAGAAAGTAAAGACCACAGACGACCTCACGGGCCGTGGTCTAAACTGAATTTGATTGATGTTATATGAACAATTATGAATGAATTTATGGTGTATTTGTGGTTTCTTGAAGAATTCCTCATGAGACCCATGTGTCTACTTTTTTTCCTAATTCTAACCCTAGTTTGTGTTGGATATTGAGTGAAGGCTATGAATTGAATGTGATGTTCTGTAATTCATGTTTGTATGATGATTCTACCCTAGGTTATGTATAATTTCTATGAAATTAGGGTTGAGTCTTTTAATGAAGCATTGAAGGCTATGAAGGGAATATGTCAATTCCTTCTACTGATGTTGATTATGTATTACTTCATGAATTACCTTGTATTATGTATTGGTTATGAACTGATTGGTGATTGAAGTATGAATGTCCTTTGAAGGGCAAGAAGGTATGAAGGTTGGTTCTTCTTTGAACTCAAGTATGAAAGGTGAATTACTTAGATTGTAATGATGCTATACCTAATGTGTTGTTGTGGTGTTGATGACCTAGTTTCCTCATCCTTAACCCTCTACACTTGAATTAGCTATGAAATATGTATGTATGTTATGGTATGATTGCTATATGATTAAAAGGTAGTTCTCATGATTATAGTGTAATGTAGAGTGAAAGGGTTACTCACTTACTAAGTGTTTCTAAAGTGAAAGGATTGTTACTCACTTATAAACACATATGAGCTATTATGGTAAGATGTTTACATAAGAGTTTAGTAAAGGCCAATGTGAACTTATGTGATGACTAAATATGATTACAAAAGGGAATTAGATGCTTAGCACCAAAAAGGCATGTAAATGAGATGGGGTCTCATGTTTAATAAGTCCGGCTCCCCACACGTGTTTCCTCACGTTTAGCAAGTCTGGATTACCCACAGTATGTGTTGTCTCATGAGATGGAAATCCCCACGTTTAGTAAGTTAGGATTTCTAGGAGCAATCTCCTTGACCTTCAACTATATGCCCACATAGGACTTTAGCTTAGTGTATCCACCTAGATAGCTATGTACGAATGGTTACACCTTAGGCAAGTGTTAACCCTTTCTTTTCGGTGTGGGAGTAGAACACCGGATTCCATGTAGCTCTCATGGTCTATGTTGGTTATGGCAATATCTCCCTAATGTAAAACTAAATGAAGGTATGAAAGGTTTGAACTCTTACTAGGGCTTTCTTAAGGGTTTCTACATTGTGTAAGGGAGGGTATGGGACTTCTCTTGCACATTGCACTTGTGGGATCCGAAGGGATGGTTGTAGTAGTGTTCTCTTATGATTATGATGATTATGACTTATGTATGTTGAAGCTATGTTATGTATGATCATTATGAATATGGTAAGTTATGATGAAGTATGATCGTATGTATGTATGCATGAAGTAGGTTGCTTAATGTGATACTTGGTTTTGAATAGGGTTATGGGATTCTATTCCTTGCATTGCACTAGTATTACTTGGGTTTACGTGTTGGGATGATATTGTGTTGGTTTGTACTATGATGCTTACTTTGTGTGCATATTGGATTTACTTGGTAAAAAGCATGTTTTGACTAAAATGACCTTTTATGCATGTTTCAATGGTTTTTATGCATAGTAGCCATACTTAGTACGTGTGTTGTACTAACCCATATTGTCTCCTTTTTCCCCAAACATTTAGGTTCGGGCCGTTGTGGATTCAAGCTTACTTCTCAAGACACTTGAAGTTGCTTCCCCAAGTTGGTGAGTCCTCAAGTCCGAGGACAAGACCCTATGATCTAGCTTCTATGTTTAGTTCTTTGCTTATGTTGAAAGACATTGTTGTACTTTCCTATTTGTAGACTTCTAATTGATGTAAGGGCTAAGTCCCATTTTCAATACTTCTATGTCTAGATGGTACATTGTGACGAAGTTAGATTCTATTTTTCATATATGAAGTGAAGTTAAACTTCCAAAGTAAATTTTTTAAATTTTCCGTGTTTTTATTCTATGATACATGCTATGATAAATGCTAAGGGCTTTTATAAGACCTCTTAGAGGTCGAATACGCCGGTAATGACTAGGGGGTGCTCTCGGGTCGTTACAAACTTGGTATCAGAGCATAAGGTTGAGAATAATGTAGGATCCATGTCACTAGATACCACGTCGAGTAGAGTCTTGTTCATGGGTGTGAAGCGCGCCACACTTATGAATGGGAGGCTACGAGATGCTTAGGAACTTTCGCTGTTTTATTACTCCATAGTCGTGCCTAAGAGTCTTAACTCTATCTAGTCCTTTTCTTCTAATCGTTCTCTTGTGCTTATAGGCAATGAATACAGGAAGGAACAATGCAAGGAGGGCCGGTGAGGAGAATGTGAATGAGGCGGTGCCCCCTCAAGATCCTCGAAACCCTCAAGTTCCTATTGAAGAAAGGGCTATGTCTAATGGTGAGATAAGGTGGGCTATTCATAATTTGACTCAAGTGTTGGCCACTCAAGTTGCTAGGGATGCTAGGGTGCAGGTGAACCCCAATGCTAGCACTACCGCTTCTAGGATAAGGGATTTCACAAGGATGAATCCGCCTACTTTCTTTGGCTCCAAGGTGGAAGAAGATCCACAAGGATTCATTGACGAAGTATTTAAGGTTCTAGAGGCTATGGGTGTGTCTTCTCAAGAAAAGGCGGAGTTAGCCGCCTATCAACTCAAAGATGTGGCACAAGTGTGGTATGAACAATGGAAGGAGGGGAGACCTATTAGAGAGGGTCCGATAAGTTGGGCTACATTCAAGATGGCTTTTCTTGATATGTTTTTCCCCTTGGAACTAAGGGAGAGGAAAATGCAAGAATTCATCAACCTCCATCAAAGGGGTATGAGTGTGAAGGAGTATGGCCTCAAGTTCACTCAATTGTCCAAGCATGCTCCTACATTGGTGTCGAACTCTAGAGCTACAACGAACAAATTTGTTATGGGAGTATCCGATCTTGTGGTGAATGAATGTAGGTCGGCTATGCTAATCCCAAGCATGGACATTTCTCGTCTTATGGTTCATGCCGAACAAATTGAGGAGCAAAAGCTTAAGAAAGTGGGTAGAGAATTGAAGAGGTCAAGGGCCGATGATGGAAATTCTTCTAAGGTTAGGTTTGAAATCCAAGATAAGCCAAAGTTCAAAAAGAGGTTTTCCAACCAAGGTAAAGTGTCTACCCCCAGGCCTCAAGAAACAAAAGGTGGTGGTCCTTATGTTGAGAAGCCTATTTGTACAAAGTATGGCCGAAATAATGAAGGCAAGTGCCTAGTTAGCACGGGTAATTGCTATGGTTGTGGTAAGAGCGGCCACATGAGGAGGGACTGCCCTATGCTAAAGGCTCAAGGAAGGGAAAATGCTCAAGCACAATCAAGTGGCCCAAATCCCAATGCTTCTAAGAAGAATCGCTTCTATGCTCTCCAATCCGGAGGTGATCAAGAGAGTTCTCTAGATGTTGTGACCGGTATGTTACAAGTATTTTCAATTAATGTTTATGCATTGTTGGATCCCGGTGCCACTTTTTCTTTTGTAACCCCTTTAGTGGCTATGAAGTTTGATATGCTTCCCGATGTCTTAAATGAACCCTTTTCGGTTTCCACCCCGGTGGGTGATTCCATAATTGCTAAAAGAGTGTATAGGAGATGTCCCATATCATTGCCCAATAGATTCACTTTGGTTGATTTGGTGGAACTTGATATGTTAGACTTTGATGTTATATTGGGGATTGATTGGCTTCATGCTTGTTTTGCGTCCATAGATTGTAGGACCCGAATTGTGAAGTTTCAATTTCCTAATGAACCCATTTTAGAATGGAAGGGAGGAAATTCCGTCCCTAGGGGAAGGATCATTTCATGTCTAAAAGCTTATAAGTTGATTTCTAAGGGTTGTCTCTATCACATTGTGAGGGTCAAGGATCTTGAGTCCGAGATTCCTCCTTTGGAGTCGGTCCCCGTAGTGAAGGATATTTTGGAAGTCTTTCCCGATGACTTACCCGGGATTCCTCCAGAACGGGAAATAGATTTCGGCATAAATTTATTGCCAGATACACAACCCATTTCAATCCCTCCTTACCGGATGGCCCCAACGGAGTTGAAGAAGTTAAAAGCTCAACTCAAGGATTTGTTGGATAAGGGTTTCATCCAACCTAGTATATCTCCTTGGGGTGCACCGGTGTTATTTGTGAAGAAGAAGGATGGATCTCTTCGTATGTGTATTGATTACCGACAATTAAATAAAGTGACCATTAAGAACAAGTATCCACTCCCTAGGATTGATGACTTATTTGATCAACTTCAAGGAGCGAGTTACTTTTCAAAAATTGATTTGAGGTCGGGTTATCACCAACTTAGGGTGAGAGGTGTTGATGTTTCGAAAATAACCTTCTGAACAAGATACAGTCATTTTGAGTTCTTAGTGATGTCCTTTGGTCTTACAAATGCCCCGACGGCTTTCATGGACCTTATGAACCGTGAGTTTAGAAATTTTCTAGACTCTTTTGTTATTGTCTTTATTGATGACATCTTGATATACTCAAAAAGTGAGGATGATCACATGAATCATTTGAGGATAGTATTGCAAACCCTCAAAGATCACCAACTCTATGCTAAGTTTAGCAAGTACGAGTTTTGGCTAAGGTCAGTTGCTTTCCTTGGTCACATTATTTCTAGTGAGGGTATAGAGCTTGATCCAAAGAAAACCGATGTGGTCAAAAGTTGGTCTAGACCTTTGAGTCCTTCCGACATCCGAAGCTTTTTGGGTTTGGCCGGTTACTACCGGAGGTTTGTTGAGGGATTTTCATCTATTGCATCTCCATTAATGGCCTTAACTCAAAAGAAGTCCATGTTCGAATGGTCGGAATCTTGTGAAAAGAGCTTCCAATTGTTAAAAGATAAGCTCACCTCCGCTCCGATTCTGACCTTACCGGAGGGCATCGAAAGGTTTGTAGTATATTGTGACGCTTCCCGAGTGGGTTTGGGTTGAGTCCTCATGCAGCATGGTAAGGTTATAACTTATGCCTCGAGAACATTCAAGGTGCATGAGAAGAATTATCTAACTCATGACCTTGAGCTAGCGGCCGTAGTCTTTGCCTTAAAGATTTGGAGACACTATCTCTATGGGGTACATGTGGATGTGTTTACCGACCACAAGAGCCTTCAATATGTTTTTACCCAAAACGAATTGAATCTCCGACAAAGGAGGTGGTAGGAACTCTTGAAGGATTATGATATGAGTGTCCTTTGCCACCTCGGAAAAGCAAATGTAGTTGCGGATGCTTTGAGTCGTGTATCTATGGGTAGTGTGTCTCATGTGGAAGAAGAGAAAATGGGGTTAGCCCGTGATGTATATAGGCTAGCCCAGTTGGGTGTCCAACTTAAAGATTAACCAAAAGGAGGTGTCATGGTCCATCATAATTGTGAGTCATCGGTTGTTGTTGACGTGAACTCTAAGCAACATCTTGACCCTATTTTGATGGAACTAAAAGAGTCGATTCTCAAAAAAGCAATAGAAACTTTCTCTTAAGGAGAAGATGGGGTGCTTAGGCACCAAGGGAGGTTATGTGTGCCGGATGTGGATGACCTAAGAGAGACAATCTTAGAGGAGGCCCATGGGTCTCGATAGTCCATCCATCCAGGAGCCACCAAGATGTATCGCGACTTACGTGAGATTTATTGGTGGAACGGAATGAAAAGAGACATAGCAAAAAATTGTGGCTAGGTGCCCAAATTACCAACAATTCAAAGCCGAGCACCAAGTACCGGGAGGTCTAACTCAAGATATCGATATCCCCACTTGGAAGTGGGAAGAGGCCAATATGGACTTCGTGGTAGGTTAGCCTTAACCGACATAGACCATGTGAGCTTAACATGGAATCAAGTGTTACCCACACCGAAAAAGGTTGTCCTACTTGACTAAGGTAGAACCATTAACTTAGTTTAGGTGGATCGATTATCTAAATAACCTACGGGGGCACTTAGTTATGGGACAAGGAGATCGTTCCTAGATACACGGGCTCAACTCTCGTGAGGGCATCCATCTCAAGAAATTGCTTCTAGAAACCCGGGCTCAACTCACGTGAGGGCTTCCATCTCATATCAATACCCACTTGGTGATAAACATAAATCTCACAGAATACTTTATTAAGTCATTACTTGATTCACGTCTTATGGAAGGATGTCCTTGACAATGAATCCAAAGGAGTTCATTAGGATAGCTCTTAGATCATGCGTGAGAATAACCTTTTATCATCCATGTCTTCATTTAGATTAAATTAGGTGAGAATAGCCTTTCAACCTTAGAATCATCATTATGTGAGAAAACCTTTCACATCTTGTTTATTATGTGTTCAAGAGAATAGCCTTTCAATCAACACAACAAAATTATAATAATCATGGACACTTCACTCTGAAAGTGTTCGTAAAGCACATACATAAATCTCATAATCTTGCATAATTCTCATACTTTTACCCGTAAAGGATCAAAGATCATATTCAATAAACAGATCTAGAATTACTACATTATAAATGGATAATAACATGATTCAAATAACTCAATTACTACAAGCATAATCTCATAATATACTTCTTCTATCAACAAACCCGCATTCACAAGATCATAATTGGGAATTTAGGGGATTTCATTGATTCTTGGGAGATTTCATCATAAAAAACATAATAATTATCAATTAAATCATAATATAAGGTAAATAAATAATTAGATTCGTTTTTGAAAGGAATCCATGATTTGGATTCAAACCCTAGTTTTTTGGGGAAATTTCTTTCTTTGAAATTGAGTTTGGAGGGACTCCATGGATGAATACTATCCATGGATGAAGGACTACAATACTTTCGTGATGAATCCCCATGAAATTTAGAAGAAAACCTTTGCCTTTTGAAACCCTAGGCTCCAACTTCCTTCTTCTTCTTCTTCTTCCTTGAGTTATAGTGAGAGAATTTTTTGTGAAAGTGAGTACTTTTAGGAATTTAAAAATAATAATTTGGATGAGTTAGTTTTAGGGTCTAAAACACTTATATAGGTGTTTAAAAATAGGCTAAAATGGCTTCACTTAATATTAATTAAAAATGGAAACCCCCAAAGTACCCCTAGACTTAACCGACAAAAGGAAGTTTCCAGGCCCCATCCACGACCCTCACTGATGAACCGTGGTTTGACCCATGACCCGTGATGGTGAGGTGTGGGTTGAGTTACTGGAACTGGAAACTTGGCCCTTAACCAACGAGACAAGACCACGGGGGTGGACCCACCTACAGAGCGTGGGTTTTGTCGTAGGTCATGGTCATAGGCAGATTTTGGGGTGGTTTTCTAGCGTCCTCTTCAAGGACCCTTGGTTGGTCCTTGGGGAGTCGTATCTTTACGTATTAACCCCGAAACACTTCACTCTAAGTACGGGACGTTAAATTCACAACTCTAACCCTCACGTCAAGCCCTAGATTTCTCATGTAAAGCTCTAGTTTAGCCTACTAGTTCCTGGGGTGTTACATTATCTCCCCCTTGGGAACATTCATCCTCGAATGACGATCTAGAAACCTTACAGAAGTAAAGACTAATGATTAGCAGCCCACCATGCATGAAACATCAAAATAATGCACAATTAAAAGGAGGAAACTTCAACTAAATCTCACACATACTCAATGCAACACATGGAAGCAGGAACTACATCTAACAACCCATTAAGCATGAAACTCAACATATCCCATGTTCATCGGATGAACTACCTTCTCCAACTAAAATCATACTCGACATAATCCATGAAACCATTAGGAAAACTATTCAGGAGAAGCATATACATATTAGGCATGTTCATCAATACATCTCATGAAGTCAAATAGGAAACTCATACTAAAAGCACTACAACATGAGGAATATAAATCATGAAAACTCATTTTGTTTCTAAACATGAATTTCTAAAGAACATCCATATCATAAGAAAATCATGGAAACACATAAATCACACATGAACCCTTACGTCAAGCCCTAAAACCCTCACCTAAAGCTCTAGTTTAGCCTACTAGTTTCCGGGGTGTTACATCTATAAAGTTTTGGGGATCCTCACCAATCTGCGACCCTAGAAACTCAGGTGGATTCATCCTAACAAAATACAAAACTCTAGTTGCAGCTTACCCAACATTAGTGTTAGTAGGAACTTGGCCTACTGATTGTTCTGGTTGGTCACACTCTAAGCCAAAAGCTGAATAGCGTTTTGAAACTCTACATTCTAAACTTCCTGATCTGGGATTGGAGAAGTTGTGTTAGCATTACGTGCATTAGCATTCCTTCCTTAAGCTCTATGAGGAGGCATGATCTGAAATGCATAACACTGGATTAGAAGGAGAAATCATACCAACGCACGATAAGAATATCAAGAAAGTGAAGTTTTCCCGTACCACTACGTAGCCTCCCTCTCATTAGATGTGGTTCACTTTACACCCATGAAAAGGACTCTACTTAGTGCGGTTTTTCATAAATCCTAGGAATCATAAACCTAAGGCTCTGATACCAAGTTTGTCAGGCCTCAAGGCTACCCCCAGGACGTGGACACGGGACTAGGATCACGAGTGACCCCAAGCTAACCCTGAGCTGGCATATCATAGCATACTAAGATAAACTGAAATAAGAAATACTGCGCGGATGCTTAAACATGAAATAAAATAAACGATGGGGAATACCCATTCGAAGTCTGAATAAATAAACTGTGAGTTTAATGACATATGAAAGATCAAACTCCGAAGCTAAAGCTGAAAATAACTATGTCTGCAATAAAGCCTTAACTGACTAGAGATGTTGGGACATACCCCAACTAAATCTAGCAAAACTGAAACTAAGGACTGAAAGTAAACAGATAATCATGTGAATCGTCCTCGAAGAATGAGGACTCACTGTTGCTCCCAATTGCACATGCAAGTGTACGCAGTAGCAAGTAATATAGTGGCTCTTAAAAGAACCAGATTATCGAACCCAAAGGACTTGTTAATTAACTATTTTTACTAAATTATACTGGTCTAATTATTGATTTAAGAGTGTCGAAAGAAAAGAATGCAGGAACAAAATAATAAAATTACTTACACTAGTTGGAAATTCCAAGGCTTCAACATTCAATGAATCTCATGTATCATATTCTTAGCTTAGAAATAATTTTAGTTGTCAAGTTACTGATTTATAGGGTTAATTATATGAGTCGGGCTATACACCTCTCGTCGCCTACTCCAATTAGCTATCTAACTACATCATTGAGCGGGGATAAATAGACTAACTGGCAAGCATTTATATTTCATCGTACTTCGTAACCAAGCAAGGTGTTCGTCTGGGTATCACTCCTGAACACTAATCACCTCAATCTAATGGGTGGATCGAGCTCTCCATATTCTTTGGTCTATGTAACCTCTCATCACCCTATTTTAAGATTAGACGATAGATTTATCTCTAGTTGGCTAGTCAAAAAATACTAAAACAAGAATATAGAAGTAACTTATAATGACAACCAAGAATTAATTCATAAACCTTAAATATTCAACATTTGATTCGTAGCTATAGCCCCAGAACAAGGGTGTTTAGCCACTAATCTCTAAGAAAACAAGAAGAAGAAAAGAACACTAAAATGTATTGACGACTTTCTACTTGATGCCCTATAATTGATCTCCTCTCCTCTTTGATAATCTCTAATAATTATTTCTATGAACTATTTATAGATGTAGAAAACCCTAAATAATTGAGTCCAAATTAAATTATGATTCCAAAACTAAACGGAATTCGGCTTCCGTACAGTGGTTCACCGCCTCAAACTCTTTGCTCTCTTCCGAATCTGCCATGTGGCAACAACTTTGCAATTCAATTAGTATTCTGCCGATCTTTTCCACATATATAAATATATATATATATATATATATATTAATATAATATTCAATTTAATCCATTTAGCTGCCTGCTTTATTGCCTTATTCAATCTTCCATCTTTAATTCATTTTACCTCCAAACTTCTTCAACTTTACAGCAATTTACTCCTATAAATAAAATACACTATTTAACACAATTCATAAAATTAATGCTGAAAAAGAACAAATATAAATAATAAATTTGAGGCAAATAATGATTAAAAATATATATTTTTGGCCTTACATCAACACCCCACACTTCAAATTTTGCTCGTCCTCAAGCACACATTAAAGTTCATGTCAAATAAACCATACTAGATTTGTCATCACTTTGGTTAATACAAACAATTAGGCCATATACCAATTTCAAAACATCAAGTACACTTCTCAATCATTATGAAAGACATCCAAATAAACAACAAACCTCTAACTTCCTAACCTCATGGAAGGACTTTAAACTCATCAAATTTAAGCTTGCTCACGTACTCTCATCAAAGAAAGTTAATAAAATCACCTATCCATCATGAAAAAAGTGCCCTCACAAGAAGAAAAAGTCCACACACTCGATCCAAAAGTTTGAATATAAATTAAGGACTTCATATCAAGAACAACTCTCACACTCACAAATAAATTACATGTATGCAGAAAGAACCATAGGCTTGCCCATTATGTACATCTCCACTAATTAAGCATGCTTGAATAAAATCAAATAGGACTTTAACAGGTTGTAATGTAGGCTAGGGGACACGTAGGAAAACTATATAATAGTGACTTACACTTCCTTAAGCACTTTGCAATTTTAGACTTCATCACCCATTATTTTCTTCTCTTTATTTTCAGTCCTCTCTTCAACAATTATTTCACAAGTAATTCTCCTCATCTCAAGAATGTTTCAATCATTTATATATATATACCTTTTCACTAGCCACCCTCAATTGAGGTGCACAATATCCTTGGTAGGACCAGAGCCAATGTTTGAGCATACTTTTATTTTCCACACAACATAACAGAGCAATTTCTTTTTCACATTCTTTCAAAGAGGGCTTTTTAAGCATTTTGTAGCTATCATTGATTACCTTTTCACTCAATCATCCATTTTCTCAAAATTGATAAATAGAATAAGTTTACGCTATAATGCTCAAGGAAGCAAGGTGCAAAAACTAGGAATTCAACAAAATAGTTTAGGCAAAATATATGGCTACCAAAAAAAGGCTATAGGCTAAAAAGGGCTAACTAGTGATATAATATCTGAAAAGGCTAAAGTTTACCAGACAAGTCAAAGAAAGCCTATTATCATCTCCTAAACAAAGCAACACTTTTTATTTCGCTCCAATAACATGCATGGCAAGTTCTAGTCTAGGATGCAAAACATGGAATAAACAAATTCTCACCACACATGGCACAAGTATCAATCAAGATGGATCAATTCCAGTTCTAAGAAAGATAGGATCATAACAAACTACAAAATAAAATAACCTATATAAAAAGCCACAACCATGAGCTTAGGTGTCAAAGAGTCTGCATTTTTTTTATCAAGCATTCACAAGAAAGTACTACTCAAAAATTAGACCTAATTAGCAAGTATCACACCACTCAAAAGAGTCTTTTCTTTTCTCTAAAAAAAAACAAAAAAAAAAATTATTCTTGAAAATAAATAAAAGACAATTGATTCAAAGGGACTATCCTCAGGAAAAAAATAGAAAATAAAAGCCAAGGAACCATCCTAAAAAAAATAAAAGACTCAATAAAACAATAAATACTAGGAATTTATTCTTCCACTCCACACTTAAAAAGATTTTATTTCCCCTAAGCATCAAATAAAATTAAAAACAAAGGTTAGAAAAACTCCCTCAAGCCTTTAGGCCTATCTAATAGCATGTTCTCTTAATTTTCATCAGCAGCCTTTGCATTCAATTCATTGCTTAAGTTCTGAGTATGCAAGAAAAACATATTAACATCTTGAAAGTGCTTCATTTTTCTATCTGTAAGGTGTGACATCACATATATGATTCTCCTACGGCGCTCTTCATATTCCTCTATTAATTTCCTACAAGATTCCGTATAATCAAAGGAACAAAGATTATTAGCATCATCATGAGGGGGTTTTGGAGTAGGGTAGCAACACACGGTGCAACCGACCCACACCCCCCTACAAAATTCATAGGATAGAGATGGTGCACATAATTCTCCATCGGGAATATAATTACATTGTTGTCAAAAGTGAGCTGCTTTGCAATAAGGACAAGGTCTTACCACTTGTGAATAATCTTCATTCCCGTTCATCCCAAGAAAAGTATTAATTAGTAAAAAAAATATGATAAAAATAAATAAATAAATAAAAAGAAAAAGTATAACCTAGAAGAATAGTTAATTTCTAAGTCCTCGGCCGCTGCGCAAAAAACTTGTTGTTCCCAATTGCACACGCAAGTGTAAGCGGTCGCGCATGTAATATAACGACTCTTAAAAGAACCAGATTATCGAACCCAAAGGACTTGACAATTAACTATTTTTACTAAATTATACTAGTCTAATTATTTATTTAAGAGTGCCAAAAGAAAAGAATGCAAGAACAAAATAATAAAATTACTTCCACTAGTCGGAAATTCCAGGGCTGCATCATGCAATGAATCTCATGTATCATATTCTTGGCTTAGAACTAATTTTAGTTGTCAAGTTACTGATTTATAGCGTTAACTATATGAGTCAGGCTATACACCTCTGGTCGCCTACTCCAGTTAGCTATCTAACTACATTGTTGAACGGGGATAAATAGACTAACTGGCGAGCATTTATATTTCCTCGTATTTCGTAACCAAGCAAGGTGTTATCTTGCATGCTTGTTGATGTTGGAGAGAAATCAACTTAATTCGGGGTAAATTGTTCGAGAGAAAATTTTCTTCCTCTATAGCCTAGCTTACTCACTAATAGCTAGCTATTTACTAATAGTTGCAATTACCCATTCGTCTATATTAGCCTATAAACGATCACATCCCAAGAACCCGTGTCATTATTGTTTGCCACTATTTGTAGTTGATAATCAAAACCAAAACTCCCATTTGACATTCGTGTTACCCCCTGATTTGAATGATGTCTTTATTCGATAATGTTTATTCCTATGACTGATTTGACCATGTTCATATCTCCAAATTCAATCCGAAACACGTACCACTCCCTGTGGGATTCTACCCCAACTCATTTAGTTAGGTTTTATACTGATTTATGATCATTTAACACCTAGAATTGGATGATGTGTGCTTGAAACGTATATCAAAATGGCACCGCTGCCTGGGAGTGGTGTTGGTTGATATTCTTTTTGTGAAGTTGAATTTTGTTCTTGTTAGTCATAGTTAAATCTACTTATTTATAGTTTTGGTTTTTGTGTTGCTATTTGAAACAGAGGAAATGAGTGTCAATGGAAACAATGGTAGCCAAGTGGGCCACCAAGATGACATTAGAAATCTTAATGATGTCAACAAACATAATGTCAATGACCCAAATCTTGTGGGTGGAGTTGGTGCCATTTGCTTGCCCCCAGCTAAAAGGAACGTTGTGTTCCACATTACAAGCACCATGTTGTAGCTCTAGCAATTGAAAGGATTGTTCGGTGGGTTGGCTCATAGGATCCCCATGAGCACATTAGGAACTTTGTCGATGTTTGCAGACCATTCTCCTTTAAAAAAATTTCTCAAGAGTCGGTCCGGTTGAGGCTATTCCATTTTCTCTAATGGGAGAAGCATGTAAGTGTTGGCAGAGTTTCTAAGAGATTATATTACTTCGTGGGAAGAGCTTGTCACCGCATTCCAAGTGCGATTTTTCCCTCCTTCGAAGATGATGACTCTTCGGGATAACATCCAAAGCTTCAAGCGTTTGGAGGGTGAGACAATCCATGAGAATTTGCTAAGATTTAAGAAGTTGGTGCTACAATGCGCAACTCATGGATTTTCTGACAATATTTTGCTGCGATACTTTTAATGAAGCCTTGATTAGGTGAATAAGGGAGTGGCTGATAAACTTTCTCTAGGAGGTTTAATGCAACAACCTTACATTATAGCAGCCCAGCTCCATAATCCTGAGCAAAGATTTCACAAGATATCAGAAAAACCACAAAAATGCGAAAGATCTAAAGTCGAGTGAGAGGGTACGAGAGTTGAAAAGTTAAGAAAGTGAAAGGATTTTGAAATTTTAAACCGTTTGGCATTTAAAATATTTCAGTTCACGCTCCATTCGATGGTATAAGTCGTGCCCACTGAACCACTAGGCGATGCGTCGAGTGGTATTTTTGCTCGCTAAATTTTATAGGACTCCCAACAATTTGAGGTTTCATACGACTAAAAAAGTCAGGCTCACTGACTGAGCCTTTAGCTCACCGAGTTTTATAGAGTTCCCCATCAAGCTAGGTGGTTCCAACGGCGGTCCAAGTCAGGGCTCGCCGACCTCTTCGACGGTTCACCGACGGGAATTTTGGGTGCCAAATTACCCATTTCCAACACTTTTCACTTTTCAACCTACACAATCAACACCCGTTATTAAAAAACAACAATTAAAACATCAAAAACTTGGGTTGCCTCCTAAGAAGAGCCTTATTTAATATCGTGTCACGATGTGGATACGCTCTCAAGGATCCTTTTTTGGGTTTGCCAAGGCATCACTTGGTAGGCCTCCTTTTGGCCTTGGGTTCCACTGAGAAGATATTTGACCCATTTGCGTTTCCAATTGCTTAATTGACTCTGAATTAGAGGTGGCCTTCTAATTAAGTGTAGACACATTTTCTTTCATCTCTTTCAACACTTTATTTGACCCTTCAATTTTGTTAAGAACGCGTGAAAGCATGACTTTCGTATGGACATTTTCTGACTCCTTGGGCTTTTGACGCTCATGGGATGGGACGGACATGTCCTTGTCACCCTATTTTTCCTTCTAAGAAGAGTTACGATCACGCCAATCTCTGTCACGGTCTCTCCATCCTTCATCTCTATTCCATCCCGGATTTCCACTCGGCCTTGGATTGTTTTGACGAAAACCTCCTCCTTGGTTGCAAGGAAGTTCACTTCTTCATTATACAACGCATCAAATTGCGATTCATCGGGGTTCACTCCACCAACACCCACAACATTTACACTCTTCAAGCCACTACTCATCACATTTTTCGCCAAAATATCCAGCTCGGTCATCATTTTGGCCATATTTTTGTCTCTCTCTTGATCCTTCTCGATCTGCTCTTTTGTCATCCTAAACGTAAGAAGAGGCACTTGGTCCTCACGAGTGTACCATACTCTATTTATCTTGGTCGTGCCATCAAGGAATTGACATGCTACTTCATAAGGGCTGTTGAATTATACCTCCGGGAACAAGTTGATCAGCAACTCCTTTATGCACCGAATCAAGACTCCTATAAAAGTATTGTTGCAATATATGATTTGGCAATCCGTGAGTCAGACAATTAGGTACCAACTTCTTAAACCTCAGCCACATCTCGTGGATAGGTTCACCTTCCAAGCATTTGAAATCTTGGATGCTATCTGTGAGCGTCATCATCTTTGATGGGGGAAAGAATCTCACATATGATGACGCTAACCATTTGGTCATCATCCAATAAGTGATGGAATCCCTCAATAATTCAGCTAACCATTTGGTGGCTTCACCCATAAAAAAGAATGGAAACAACCTGAGATAGACTTATTCTTTTGATACGTTCTTGAATGAGAACATACCACAAACGTCCACGAAGTTTTGAATATGCGCATGGGGGTCTTCATGAGCCATCCCTCCATACAATCCTTTCATTTGGAGGAGTTGTAGCCTCATGTTAGTAACATGGAAGACAACATTACCCTCAATTGGAGGTAGACATATTGCACCAACACCACCCAATTAGATTGGGTCATTCACATCAATAAGATTCCCAATATCATCTTGGTGGCCCACTTGTCTACCATTACTCCTGTTTACGCTTATATCTTCATTTGTTTAACACAAGCAACACAAAACAAAAACTAAAGTAAGTCGATGCAACTACAACCAAAAAGATCACAATTCATATTCAATAAAAGAATTTTAAACAACACCACTCCCCGGCAGCGACCCCATTTTGATTAACATTTCAAGCACACCTCATCCAATTCTAGGTGAAAACAATCGTTAACTAGTATAAAACCCAACGAAAGGTTAGGGTCAAACCCACAAGAGGTGGTACGTGTTCAAATTCAATTATGAAGTACAAATGTTCTGTAATTAGTTATAGGAATAGAAATTATCGAAAAAGATATGTAAACAAGTCTGAAGGGGTGACAACAAATGTCAGATGGGAGGGGGGGGGTTTGAATTGTCAATTATCAACTGCAACACAATCAAACACAGAGAAAATAGAAATATAGAGAGAAATTCTCGGGATGTGATCGATTATAGGCAAATTTCACTGTATGGGTAATTGAAATTTCTAATAAATAGCTAAATATCAGTGGGTAGGCTAGGGTATAAGTGAAATAACTTTCTCTCGAACAACTATCTCGAATCAAGTAATTTCTTTTAAACATCAACAAGCTTAGCAAATAAGAACAACTCACACCTTAATTCATCTACTCTCTCGATCTATATGGGTAGAATCGAGGTTCGGATTTACTCTTCCGAGCTAAACCCATATCACCCTAATTACTGCAATCATCAATTGCAAGCTTTGATTCTAAAACATCGTTTTCAAGCAAGCCAAGAATTCTCAGTTCGGATTGCATTTTCAACTACAATTCTTAGTCTAAAACACAACTATCAATTAAAACCACTTCAATTAAGCATTTAAATCAGTAATTAACAATACCCATAAGCTAATTCCACCTATGATCACACCCCAAGAATTGGGTTTTAGCCACATATCATAAAAATAGAGAAACGATTAACAAATGCATTCACCATGATCCGGGTAAAGGTTCCCAAGTCTTTACAATGGTCCAAAATGGTTAAGTTCAAAAACCCAAGTCAAAATTCTCAAAGTCTACAATAAGAATTCAAAAACATAGAGAGAAACTCTAACTCTAGAATGGGAACAGCAATATCTGAGAGAGAATTCCAATATCTGTATGTGAGAACTTTGTGAGAACTCCCCAAAATTCCTTTTAAAAATCAATTTACAGTTTCCCACTTTTTGGCTAAAAAGTCCACTCAGCGGGATAAGTCGTGCCTCGCCTAGTTGTTCGGCGATCCATCATTTTCTCTCTTCCATTGCCATTTTGCATTGGTCCTCAGCATCCCAAGTCCTATAACTTTGGGCGATCCAATGTGTTATCGCGGAATTGATCGGCGACTCGCTGAATGCCCATTTGTGTCTCCTACTTGGTTTTCCCAGAGCTGGCACGCTGGAAGATTGGGTGAGCTAAAATGCCACTAGGTGGTGCGCCAAGTGGTATTGGCGATCACTAGGATCACTTTTCTTCACTTCTTTAGCTCTTTAGTTCCTTTTTGTCTGGTCATGTCCCTGCCTTGCTCCTTAGATTCTATATCTGCAAATCAACATTTAGTCATCACTTTAGAGCATAATATAGGCATTTGAGAACACTTATACTATAAAAACTAAGCCCTATAAGAGTTAAAATCTAAGACTCATCAACTCCACCCATAGGTTTGCCCTTATTTTCCTATTGACATTCATTTCGCTCACTCAAGATCACAAAAGTCTTTTTAAGGCTTGTAATGGGGCTAAGTGTAAAGGTATGATCATTTAGTCTTAGTGGCTTCTACCTTCATGAAGTGTGGCCTAAAATCACTTTTTCTCCTTCTCGTTTACATTCAAACATGTTCATAACCCACCCCTTTATTTAACTAAACATGAATCACCGGATACCCACCATTTTTCACAATTCTCACACTTTATTTCACATTTTTTTCTCTTTTTTCAGTCTTTTACGGTCTTTTTCTTTCTTTCTTCCTTTTCTTTCCTCTTTTTTTTTTTACATGAAAGGGTTCCATCTTTTTCAAAACAATCCATCAAAGGGAAAAAATTTCACACTTCTTGACTTTCCTTCCTTTTCACCATACCCCCAACATAGGCTTTTGCCTAAGTTTACTATTCAAACAAACCCATACTTCATGAAGGTTATAGGTGATGAGATAAAGAGGTCAAAGTTGTTCAAGTTTCTTCTAAGAAAAGAATAGGCTCAAAAGGTGCCAAGCAAGGTTCACACATCTCGCAAGGTTTGCCACAAAGAGGTATATTGTCAAATTGGCTCACTCTCCAAGAATTTCTCCTAAGATCATTTCAATTAATTGCTTCAGTCAATCAACTGGACAAAATGGGGAAAATTCTAGGTGTTATCAAGCACAATGTTCAAGACAACCTCACCACACAAGACATTGGTACCAATATTAAACAAGACTCCACACTTTCTAGATAGCGTGCAATGTTCATCACAAGAGACTCATTTGACTACTGGCTAGTCACAACGAGATGCTAAAATTTAAGATATTGCCTATGTAACTTCGTTTCCCTCATTGTAGCCGCACATTCATTTCGTTTAATTAAGGGCACTGTTCGATTCATTGGTAATGACCACAACCGACACTAAAATTTGCACAAGAACAACCACAATCACACATAAAAAAGGTGGAAATTTTTTAAGAACTTGGTTTAAAACCATTTTCATATCAAAACAAGGGGCCACAATTTATCACAACCACGATTCAAAAGCCAATCTATATATATATATATATATATATAAATTAATAAGCTCCAATATTCACAAAATAGTCCACAATAGGAGGTAGGTATGGAAATACCTCACCCCAACAACAAAAAAATGCAGTTGTCCTTACATGAAACTAAACATAAAAATATTCTAAAAAGTAATAGAGAAGAGGTTAAGAGAATCATCCTGCCAGGATAGGCCTGGGGTGAAGTCTGCATATCAACAACTCCCTCTGTCTGGGCATCAGTGCTCGGTGTCTCAGCATTCTTGGCTCTACTGAAAGCCACCATAGAAGTATATGTAACTGATGTGTGCTGGAAGTCTCAAACAGGGCACCCTCCAAGTCAACTAGGTCATCGTGGCCTGTCTCCTCGCGAACACCTAGCTACTTCTCATCCGTCTTAGCCTCTGACTTAGCGGAACAATCATCAGCTCTAACCTCATCTCCGGTGGTGGCCGGAGGCACCTCAGAACAAGCTGGAATAGATCCACTCATCGTGTCAGGAATCTCCACGGTCCCAAATAATGATGTAAAATCAATGGACTTCAGATGGTCCACATCCTTCCTCAGCTGAGTAATATCGGTCTTCAAGGCCTTCAAAACTTCACTGGCTCGCAGGCCCTTCTCACACTCTGCCACTCTCACAGTCAGGGCATCCAAAGCTAACTTGTCGTCCCTCGTTTCAATCCTAAGTTGGGCCAAGGCAGCAGCAATAGCCCTCTAAATCTTCCTAAGCATAGCGCTATCTACCTGGAAGGCACATATATCAGCAGATTGGGCCAGATAGCCCATCATGTAGAGCATGGCCTAGGTGAAACGGGGTAAGGATGTAAAAGCATCAGCAGATCTTAGGGTAGGGGGTGCAACAGATGTACAGGGATCTTAGAAGAGGAAGGTCTAGATGTACGTGATAGCCCATTGGCTTGAGTAGGCAAGGTTGTCTCTGGAGGTATTATATCATCATTAACCTCCGGGGATGTGTCCACCGAGGGTCCCCTCTTTCGGTAAGCCTCATCACAGTGGTACTCAGCCTCAATATGCCACATATCAGTAGAGGAGGTGGGTGTCACCTTCATATCCGTCTTCTTATCTCGAGGAACACGGGCCTATTTGCACAGCTCAGTGATCAACACCAGGAATTGGACCGAAGTGTGTCTCATCTTAGCCTACATGGCCATCTCATGCTCAATCAATATCCGTAAATTTAGCAACTGGCGAGAAATGATGGCCCTTAGACAGACTGTCTTCGGGTGTCCGAGGATGGACTCATTTTGGGACGGCATGATAGTGGTGTTGATGAACTTGAACTAGTATCTAGCAGCAACATTCAGGTTCTTATTCTCTATCGGTGCACCAGCCTCTATCCACCTTGGGGTTGCATCAGATATAAGGGGTGCAATCCAACCCTTCAGATCTTCCAAGGTCTTCATTTGGACCAAGCAGATGTACAAATGCATGAAATTATAAGTTGACCCCAAAACAACATTTATGTAAGCACTTTTGCACTTACCTTCTTACCCCGGACTATCCAGAATCAACTGGTTTGAAGGCACTTACTTTCTTCTTCCCTTTCGGCACAAAGTCTCGTTAAGGTGAATAGAATCCCGGACCCAATATGACATGTAAGTTCCTCGGGGTTTAGTGAGAATCTTAAACTTATGGAACTTGAGAGTATTCCATATCTATGGATTCCTGTCCAGTACTCCGTCTATGGATAATCTTTTCTCCTATAGAATGGTCCTCAAACCTCGGCCTTTAGGCGGTTGAGTGATCAGAAAGGAGGAACCCATACTGGTGGCATCGGGACCACACAGGAAGCTACAGCTGGAGGAGGAGAAGGAGGAAAAGGAGGAGTCTGAAGCAACGGGGTCCTAGACGGATCATTTATCGCCTTGGAGAGAAACTCTGCTCTCCGTGCCTATATTAGTTAGTCATTCTCAGGCTTATAGATTGAAGCTTGAGAATCCCGTGAGTCCCCCTCACTACCTGATAAGGTAACGTTTGTCTCGTAGACTCCCTCACTGTCGGAGCTAGCCTCTGGTGTCTCAATCATGGGTACCTTGCCTTTGCCTCCCTTTGTAGGGAGTTTTGTCATCTTTTTTTGGGATATAGCTGCATCCTCATTAATAATTATTCCTTGTGCCCGCTTTCGGGGCGACATGTCATAACGGTGACTTTGGGTCTAGCCATTCCTGCAAAACAATGTAGAAACATTTAGAAAAACTCAAGGAAACTTAAGGAAATAAATTGCAGGAAGACTCGCCAAACCGGTCGGCGAGTCGCCGAAGCACTTTGGTGAGTAAGATCAGGCTCGCCGAAAGTTCTAGCACAAAAATTTCAACAATTCAAAGCTGGTCGGCGATGTGCAGGACCATTCAATAGATCGTCGAGACCAATTGGCGAACTAGGAGTAGCTTGCTGAAAGTTACAATGTATTTTAATGAATTAGCGGCACAGAAGGGCGATCAATAAGTACTTTCGGCGAGCTCAGGCAAATCGCCGAAAGTTACAGAAAAAATACTCAACATTTAGTGAAATTAAGGGCGATCTAGGGGACTTAGGTGTATCGCTGAACCCTTCGGTGAGCTCGACCCAACTCTCTAAATGGCTAACCGTGCCAAGTTTTCACTCCATACTTCCAAATCAAGCCCGAACCCACAAAAGAAAAATGAAACACCTACACTATGAAACTAAAGAAAGACCCATACTACCCATGCCCTCGGGGTACTCAGACTTCCCCCAATTTGGCTAAAATTGGCCAATTGAGTTTTTTTCCCTTAAAATTGACGACAATCGCTCCATCATTTGACACAATACGACATTTAGTACAATCCAGGGTTACTCAGACTTCACCCCACTAGACCTAACACATTTTTAACACAACCCAACAATTTTGACTCGATTTTACTCAAGCAAAGACACGGGAATCAAGATTAAAGGCCTATTAATTACGATTTCATTCAAGATTAGGCAAACAAACAATCACACAATGATTACCCAATGATATTTAATCAACGAAACATCAATTTCATTCGATTTCAACCACATGTAGAGTTTGGGGTTTGAAAAAACAACCTTTTATGCCGATTGTATTTGAAATGTTAGGTGACAAAGTATTCAAAAGTTAATCCCGAGCAATGATCCCGATAAAATGAGAGTAAAAGTGCAAAAATATTGAAAAATAGTATCGGTGAGAGAGTATGTGAGTTGAAAAAGTGAGAAAATGAAGGATTTTTGAATTTAAAACTATTTGTCCCTTTTCAACCTTTCGGTTCGCACGCTAGTCACGGGTATAAGTTGGGCTCACCGACCTCTTTAGCGAATCGCCGACTGAGCCTTTGGCTCGCTGAGTTTTACAAAGTACTCCATCAAGCTGGGTGGTTCCAAAGGCAATCTAAGTCATGCTCGCCTACTTCTTTAGTGAGTCACCGACTGGACTTTTGCCTCGCCTAATTGCCCATTTTCCAACACTTTTCACTTTTCAACCTGCAAAATCAACACCCGTTATTCAAAAACAACAATTAAAAAATCAAAAACTTCGGTTGCCTCCTAAGATGCACCTTATTTAACATTGTGGCATGACGGCAATACCAATTTAAGCTTCATTTTTGGGGTTGGAAGTTGTATCACTAGGCAACCCTTTTTATGCCTTTGATTAAATTGAGTCGAGATTTGACCCATTTGTGTCTCCAGCTGCTTAATAGAGATTGAATGAGAAGTCACTATCTGATTCAAAGTTGAAACGTCCTCCTTCATCTCTTTCAACTCTTTGTCCGACCCTTCAACCTTATTGAGAATTCGTGCAAGCATATCTTCCATACAAAAGTTCTCCGGGTCAACTCTTTGCTCTTAGGCTTTTGGCGTTAATGAGGTGGGACGTATATATCCTTGTCACCATCCCTTTCCTCCCAAGTAGCATTATGATCACTCCATTCCCTATCACGATATCTCCATCCATCATCTCTATTCTAACCCAGATTTCCACCCAGCCATGGATAGTTGGAATGAAATCCTCCTCCTTGGTTTGCAAGGAAGTTCACTTCCTCATTGTACAACACTTCAAATTGTGCTTCTTCGGGGTTTGCTTCACCAACACCCATAATAGTTACACTCTTGAACCCACTACCCATCACATTTTTCGACAACAAATCAAGCTGGGTCATAATTTTGGCCATGTTTTGGTCTCTCTCTTGATCCTTCTCGACCTTCTCTTTTGTCATCCTAGAAGTGATATGAGACTCACGGTCACGAGTTTAATACACACTCTAATTACCTTTGTCATGCAATCAATGAGTTGAGACGCTACTTCATAGGGTTGTTGCATTATACCTACGGGAACAGGTTGATCAGCAACTCTTTTGTTCACCGAGTCAAGAATCCTATAGAAGTATTGTAGCAATATGTGGTTTGGCAGTCCGTGAATCAGACACTGAAGTACTACCTTGGGAAATCTCAGTCGCGTCTTGTGGATAGGTTCACCCTCCAATTGTTTGAAACCTTGGATACTCTCTCTGAGGGTCGTCATCTTTGACAGGTGAAAGAATCTCACATAGAATTATGTGGTCAACTCATCCCAATTGGTGATGGAATTCCTCAGTAACTCAGCTCACCATTTGGTAGCTTCACCCTTCAAAGAGAATGGGAACAACCTGAGACAGACTGATTCTTGTGATATGTTCTTGAATGAGAATGGACCACAAACATCCATGATGTTCCGAATATGCTCATGGGGGTCTTCGTGGGCCAACCATCCATATAATCCTTTCATTTGGAGGAGTTGTAGGATTGTGCTCGTAACATGGAAGAAAGCATTACCCTCAACAGGAGGTAGACGAATTGCACTAACACCACCCAATTGAATTGGGTCAATCACATCATTAAGATTTCCAACATCGTCTTGGTGGCCCACTGGGCAACCATTACTCCAGTTCACGCTCATCTCTTCCTCTGTTCAAAACAAGCAATACAAACACAAACCAAAGTACGTCGATTCAACTACAACCAAAAAGATCACAATTCAACTTCAATAATAGAATTCTAAACAACACCACTCCCTGGCAGCGGCGCCATTTTGATTAACGTCTCAAATACACCTCATCTGATTCTAGGTGTAGACAATCATTATCTAGTATAAAACCCAGCAAAGAGTTGGGGTCAAACCCACAGAGAGTGGTACGTGCTTAAATTCTATTACAAAGTTCTAAAGTGGTCTAAATGGTTATAGGAATAGAAATTATTGAAAACATACAAACAAGTCTAAAGGGGTGACAATGAATGTCAGATGGGGGGTTTGGATTGATAATTAACAGCTGAAACAAGTACGAAAACAGGAAAAACAACAAAATTAAGAGAAATTCTCGGGATGTGATTGCTTATAAGCTAATTACGCTATATGGGTAATTGAAATTTTGCAATAATATGCTGAAATATTGTGGATTGGCTGGACTTTAAGTGCAATAGCGTTCTCCCGAACAACTATTACGGTTCAGGCAATTTCTCTTGAACATCGACAAGCTTAATAAGATAAATAACCCACAACCTTAATGCATCCACTCTCTCGAGCTAGATGGGTAGAATTGAGTTTAGGATTCACTCTCTCGAGCTAAACCATATCAACCCAATACCTACAAATCATTAACCAAAAGCTTTGGTTCCAAAATCTCTCTCTCAAGTAAGCTAAGAATTCTAAATTAGAACTGCATTTGCAACTTCAATTCATAGATTAAAACACAACTAATGATTAAACACACATTAAAACAACAGTTTCATCGTTAAACAACAATACCCATAAGATAATTAGACAAACAAACACATGATCACAACCCAAGAATTGGGGTTTAAGCTACACATCACAAAAATAGAGAAAAGATTACCAAATACATTAGCCATTGTCATAAACCAAGAGTACACCCTAGGTATAACATGGCATACTTGACCCCGAAGGGGTCTCATACAAGCCCTTAGCATATCATAACATAAGATAATAGAAAAGTACGGAAATTTAAAAAGTTTTATCCATACAATCGAAGTCTTTTCATAAAAGCAAGTGAAAGTCTTTACTACACTTTTGTCTCAAACCATCTAATACAACTTTAGAATAAAAGTCTTGGGAAAAATCCCATACAATAATCTCAACATGAAAATAAAAGATATAAAGGGAAATAATGGGTTTGTCCTCGAAGCTATGAGGACTTACAAAATTTTCATTCCTTTGCTTCTTAGAAACCTAGCTTCAAGATTGGAACTCAAATCTCCGAACCCTACATTTGATGAGAATGTAGAAAAAGTATGCATTAGTATAAAATGTACTAAATATGTTAGCTAGCATAATATCACAAGAGCATATTATAAGGGTTAGTCAACATAAGATATAATCCAATACTTCATGAAACATCAACTATAAGCATAAGAAACAATATCATAATCTCAAGTGAAGTCTCCAACATAGGCATCATATAAGCTTTACTCAACTCTTAGTCATTCATATCATAAAGGACTATTCTTGAGAAACCTCAAGGTATAGTTGTGCAATGCATGAATAGCATCCCATAATACCATCCAAACTAAGTACCCTTTTTTTGTCATCTTAATCATAGTGTATATGCATGGTCAAATCTTAGGCTTTCACAGTATAAGAGTACTATACCCCTAAGTAACCCCAAAGAATACTTGTGCAATGCATGAATAGCATCCCATAATACTATCCACACTAAGCATAACCTTAAAGTCACCGTATGCATACTTATCATTTCTTGGGTCTCATTCTTAGCTTACTTCATATAAACAAGGGAACTATCACCTTTAGTCAATCATATCATGGAAGGCAACTATAGCAACAATCCATTAAAACATACATCATATAAGAGAACATTTTCTTGAATAACCTTAGTCATACTTGTGTAATACATTAATGGCATCCCATAATACCATTCATACTAAGCACCACCTTTAGGTCTTCGTACTCATACTTCTTACTTGTAAACTAGTCCCTCTCTTTAAACCTTAGAACACAATGAGGTACTTCTTTAAGAACATCTTAGATCATTATTAGGTTGAACCGTATGAGATACTTCTTTAAGCATGTCTAGATTCATTATTAAGATGGACCCTATGAAATACTTCCTTAAGCATGTCTAAGTCCATTAATGCTTTTGAACACTATGACATACTTCTTCAAGCATGTCTTAGTTCATTAAATATGGAGATTGCTACTAGAAAACTTAACTCAACAATGTGAAGGCTTCCGTCTCATGAGACCTAACTTTGGTAAAACCCACACACTACTACGTAAGAGTTCATCCTTTACCTTGGATAGTCCTCTTATCAACTAGGTGTGGTTCTCTTTTGAACTTGGAGTCTGGACCATATCTTGTGTGACACTCCATCTCATTGTCAATATCCACTTGGGGCCAAGCATACACTCCAAGATTTTCACTATTAAGCCTTGCTTAACATTCATGTCTCATGGAAGGATGTCCTTGAGAACCAATCCATGTTCAAGTGATTTTATGACTTTATACTTTCAAGCATTTATAACGTAGGTTAGGTGAGTATAGGCCTTTCATCACAATTCTACCTCTTAGACTTCTATTATCACACTCACTTTACTCTCAAAGCCCTAGTGATTCAACATTCATGACTAAAAGCCTTACTCTCAAAGATTTACTTTATTCTATCATCATTCATATCTAGATCACAAGACATTCAATCACATTCTTCATTATTAGGTGATTTTAGTCATAATTTATCATGTAGGTTCAATCTCAAGCCTTACTAATCAATATCCAACATATTCACACTATTCTAGTTCTATTCATGTATATATGTTTCTAGCCTTAGACAATTACTACTCAATTCATTAATTCAAGAAGATCACCTATGAACCTTCAATTTCACCTTTCATGGCAATAACCCACATAACTCAACTTCATAAATTTGAGTAGGGTATCCATGGAAATCACATAAATTCATCATAATATCACAATTCAATTCTAAATCAATCATAATTAGGTATTATCCACTCATTTGAAATCATACCTAACACTACCCACAACATATGAAGAAACCCTAGCTTAGATTGGGTTTTATCTTCACAATTGAGAGAAATCTAAGAGGCTCTATGGGTGGAAGAAACCATAGATGAATAGGATAAAATACCTTGATTCAAATCCTTTACACAAGCTTGGAAAAATGGAGTCTTGTTCTTGACTTAAGCTTCAATCTCTATCTTCTTCTTCAAGTCTTGGGTTTTCAAGAGAGAAATATTTGAGAGAATACTATTTTGGGGATTTGATTTGGGTCTTGTGAAATAGTGACTTAATTGGGTGGTTAAACGCTTAAAATATCTTATATCGTGGTTTTATGACTAGGTAAAACGACCCCATCTATTAACTACCACTTTTGGTATTTCCTAAAGACTCCTCCACTTGGCAGCCTGCTGTCCAAGCTTCACGAGAGGCACTACGAGTCGTGGTCCTCACCACTGACCGTAGTCCTGCTCGTTGTCTTTGGACAAATATCTAGGCCACTTGGTTTGGCCTCCAAAATTCCATGGCATGACCACGAGGCTTCCCACGAGTCGTGGTCAAGACCGCTGGTCGTGAAGTGGCTCATGGTCCTTGGTCCAATAGCCTTGTCTCAAGGCCTTTCTTCCACCAAGCTAAGGGACCTTCACGAGACCTCCCACAAACTGTGGTCAAGACTACTGGTCGTGGTGGTAGTTGTGAACTTGAGGCAGTACCTCGCTAATGTTGGGGCAGCCTTGGCCTTTGGGTCAGGCTTTGCCCCTTTGCCTTGGTACTTGCCCTTATGACCCTCAACCAAACCTTAAATGGTCTTCTAAACTATAGGGTGTAATACGTGCCTTAACATTTAACTCCTAAACCCCTCATTCTAAGTATGGGAAGTCTTATCTACGACTCTAACTCTCATATCAAACTCTAGAACCCTAACTTAAGGCTCTAGTTTAGTCTACTAGTTTCCGGGGTATTACAATATCTCCCCCTTAGGATCATTCATCCTCGAATGACGATTCTAAACACTTCTTAAAGGAAATGATTCTAGACTAGCAGCTCATCATGCATGAAACACATCTAAATGCATACAACAAGAGAGGAAAACTTCAATTTCAAACTAAACATATTGAATGCAACACAAGCAAGTAGGATCTACATCTAACAACTCATTTGTGCATGAAATTCTCATAACTAGTCATGTTCAAGGAGGAACTACCATCTGCTAGTCATAACCTTCTCAACATACTGTCATGGAGCCTATATGCAATTTACTCTAAAAAAAAGCATTCATTCAAGGAAGAATCTCTCAACTCCAACTAAAGCATGCTCATATATTCATCTAATGAAGTCAAATAGGCAACTCATCCTCAATGCACTACAATCATGAGGCAAAACAATGCATATAAGCCATTTATATCAAGACCTAAACTTTTTCATGAACATGCATGTAAGGAAATTATGGCAACACATAAACACACAATAACCTTGCTAGATAGGCACACCATCTCCCCCTTGGGAGTAAGCCTAAACAAACTCTTCTAGACATCTTCTATCACATGAAAGCAACATGAAGCTCATTCATACTAAATACAACATCAAAGTCTATCATATCAAACCTCTCAAGTCATAAAAGACAACCAACACCGGAATCTTGATAAAACATAAAACACATACCGGTAGCAACATAAGGAGGTAACTCTTGATCATTCTTAGCTTGGAGGTTATAGAACCTATTCTTCTTTTGAGGATCCACATCTATACCACAAGAGGAAACTTGCTTATCCTCCCTACCCTTAGCTTTAAGAACCGAGCAATCTCTCATTTTGTTCCCACTATTTCTACACCCATAGCAACCATCCATGCCGACAAGGAACTTACCATAATGACCCCTCCCACAGTTGGAGCACGTAGACTTAGGCAATTAAGACCCACTACCTTTCTCTTGGTCAAACCTAGGGGTGCTAGAAGAATCTTGACTGGAATACCTTTGTTTAGACTTAGGCCTACCTTATCCATCGGACTTAGCATTAGAAAAGTTCTGTTCAACGGTTCTAGCTCTTTTCACCTCCTTATTTATTTTCATGAGTTTTTCCTCCTCAATTTGTTTGGCATGAACCATAAGACTTGAAATATTCATACGTAGGATAGTTGGGTGAACTTAAGAGCATTTCCGAACAACAATCATTGACTACTAAGTCGGACACTCCCATCACAAATTTATTCATTCTAGCTGTCGAGTCTACCACTATAGTTGGAGCATACTTGGATAGTTGGGTGAACTTAAGAGCATACTCATTCCGTCAACTCTAGGGGAAAGAACCTATCAAGGAATGCTTCTTTGAACCCTTCCCACTCTATTGGGCCCGCTTCTACCGGCCTATTGTCTTTGCATTGTTCATACCATATTTGTGCTATATCTTTCAATTGATAAGCGGCTAGCTCAGCTTTCTCTACCGAAGTCAATCCCATGATAGCAAGCACCTTATACACCTCATCTATAAAACCTTAAGGATCCTTCTCTGCTTTGGAGCCATAAAACTCCGGAGGGTTCATCCTCAAAAACTCTCTCACCCTCAAAGCTCCAGAATTCACATTTGGATTAGCCGGAGAAAGAACTTCCCTATTAGCTTGGGCCGTCATATCTTGGGCTTGAGTTGTCATAGCTTGAGTCAATATTTTGAGAGCCGACCTTATTTCCACATTTGCCATAGCCCCCGTATCAATAGGAACTTGAGGAGGAGCTTGTGGTGGAACTTGGACCTCATGTTCCATATTGCCTTCCTCATCTCTCCTAGAATTATCCCTTGTATTATCCATACCCTGAAAAACTATAGGCCACGAATTAGAAGAAGAACCTACTAGAGCTAAACTCAATGGCATGACACAGAGAATGAAAAAGTAAAATTTCCTAAACATCCAATAGCCTTCTATTAATAAATGTGGCGCGCTTCACATTTATGAACAAGACTCTACTAGACGTGGTTTGAGACAATCCTAGAACTATTCTAAACCTTGTGTTCTGATTACCAAGTTTGTCATGACCCAAGGGTACACCGTAGGTGTAACATGGAGTACTTGACCCCGAAGAGGTCTTATACAAACCCTTAGCATATCATAACATAAGATAATAGAAAAGTACATAATTTAATTTTTTTTATCCATATAGTCAAAGTATTTTCATAAAAGAAAGAGGAAGTCTTTACTACCCTTTTTTATCAAACCATCTAATACAACTTTAGAATAAAAATCTTGGGACAAAGCCCATACAATAGTTTCAACATGAAAATATAAGACATAAAGGGAAATAGTGGGTTTGTCCTCGAAGCTATGAGGACTCACCAAATCTTCATTCCGTTGCTCCTTAGAAATCTAGCTTCAAGATTGGAACTCAAATCTCCGGACCCTACATTTGATAAGGATGTAGGCAAAGTATTCATTAGTACAAAATGTACTAAATATGTTAGCTAGCATAATATCATAAGAGCAATTCATAAGGGTTAGTCAACGTAAGATATAATCCAATACTTTATGAAACATCAACTATAGCATAAGAGACAATATCATAATCATAAGTGAAGTCTTCAACATAGGCATCATATAAGCTTTAGTCAACTCTTAGTCATTCATATCATAAAGGACTATTCTCAAGTAACCTCAAGGCATACTTGTGCAATGCATGAATAGCATCCCACAATACCATCCAAGCTAAGTACCCCATTTTGGTCATCTTAATCATAGTCTATATGCATGGTCAAATCTTAAGCTTTCACACTATAAGAGTACTATACCCCTAAGTAACCCCAAATAATACTTGTGCAATGCATGAATAACATCCCATAATACTATCCACATTAAATGTAACCTTGAAGTCACCATATGCATACTTATCACTTCTTTGGTCTCATTGTTAGCTTACTTCACCTTTAGTCAATCATATCAGGGAAGGAAACTATGCAACAATCCATCAAAATATACATCATATAAGAGAACACTTTCTTGTATAACCTTAAGTCATAGTTGTGCAATGCATGAATGGCATCCCATAATACCATTCATACTAAGTACCACCTTTAGGTCCTCATGCTTATACTTCTTAGCTGAAAACTACTTCCTCTCTTTAAACCTTAGAACACTATGAGGTACTTCCTGTTGAACCCTATGATATATTTCTTTAAGCGTGTCTATATTCATTATTAAGATGGACCCTATGAGATACTTTCTTAAGCATGTCTAAGTCCATTAATGCTTTTGAACACTATGAGATACTTCTTCAAGCATGTCTTAGTTCATTGGATATAGAGATTGATACTAGAAACCTTAACTCAACTATGTGAAGGCTTCCATCTCATGAGACCTAACTCCGGGAAACCGCAGACTCTACTACGTAAGAGTTCCCCCTTTACCTTGTATATTCCTCACATCAACTAGGTATGGTTCTCCTTACAACTTGGAGTTTGGACCCTATCTTGTGTGACACTACATCTCATTGTTAATATCCACTTGGGGCAAACCATACACCCTAAGATTTTCACTATTTAGCCTTGCTTAACATTTATGTCTCATGGAAGGATGTCCTTGTAAACCAATCCATGTTCAAGTGATTCTATCACTTTATACTTTCAAGTATTTATAAGGTAGGTTAGGTGAGTATAGACCTTTCACCACAATTCTACCTATTAGACTTTTATTCATCACACTAACTTTACTCTCAACGCCCTAGTGATTCAACATTCATGACTACAAGCCTTATTCTCAAAGCTTTACTTCATTCTATCATCATTCATATCTAGATCACAAGACATTCAATCACATTCTTCATTATTAGGTGATTTTAGTCATAATTCATCATGTAAGTTCAATCTCAAGCCTTACTAATCAAGATCCATCATATTCACATTATTCTAGTTCAATTCATGTATCTATGTTTCTAGCCTTAGACAATTACTACTCAAAGCATTAATTCTAGTAGATCACCTATGAACCTTGAATTTCACCTTTCATGGCAGTAACCCACATAACTTAACTTCATCAATTTGACTAGGGCAACCATGGAAATCACATAAATTCATCATCATATCATAATTCAATGCTAAATCAATCATAATTAGGTATTATACACTCATTTGGAATCATACCCAACACTACACACAACATAGGAAGAAACCTTAGCTTAGATTGGGTTTTATCTTCACAATTGGGGGAAATTTAAGGGGCTCTACGGGTGGAAGAACCCATAGATGAATAAGCTAATATACCTTGATTCCAAGCCCTTACACATGATTTCAACAATGGAGTCTTGTTCTTGACCTAAGCTTCAAGCTCTATCTTTTTCTTCAACTCTTGGATTTTCTAGAGAGTGAAATATTTTAGAGAAGACTATTTTGGGGATTTGATTTAGGTCTTGTTAAATAGTGACTTAATTCGGTGGTTAAAAGCTTAAAATATCTTATTTAGGGGTTTTAGTACTAGGCAAAATGACCCCATCCATTAACTACCACTGTTGGAATTTCCTAAAAACTCCTCCACCTGGCAGCCTATAGTCCAAGCTTCACGAGAGGCACCACGTGTCGGGGTCCTCACCACTGACCGTGGTCCTGCTCGTGGTCTTTTGACCAGTAGCAAGGCCACTTGTTTTGGCCTCCAAAATTCCATGGCATGATCACGATCCTTCCCACGAGCCGTGGTCAAGACCACTGGCCGTGAAATGGCTGTGGTCCTTGGTCCAGTAGCCTTGTCTCAAGGCATTGCCTCCACCAAGCTAAGGGACCTTCATGAGACCTCCCACAAACCGTGGTCAAGACCACTGGTCGTGGTGGTGGTCGTGACCTTGAGGCAGTACCTTGCCAAGGTTGGGGCAGCCTTGACCTTTGGCTTAGGCTTTTCTCCTTTGTCTTGGCACTTGCCCTTGAGACCCTGAACCAAACCCTAAATGGTCTTCTAAACTATGGGGTGTAATACGTTCCTTGACGTTTAAACCCTAAGCTCCTCATTTTAAGTATGAGAAGTCTTATCTACTACTCTAGCCCTCATATCAAACTTTAGAACTTTAACTTAAAGCCCTAGTTTAGTCTACTAGTTTTCGGGGTATTACAACCATGATCTAGGTGAAGGTTCCCAAGTCTTTACAATGGTCTAAAATGAATAAATTCAAAGACCCACTTGCATATCTTCAAGTTTGAGCCTCAAAAGCTTCAAAGTCAACAATAGAACTCAAAAATTAAGAGAAAACTCTAACCCTCAAACTTGGGGATCAAAAACTCTACTTAATAATACTCCTTCCTCCTGAAATTTCAATTTATAGTTTCCCAATTTTTGGGCTGAAAAGCCATTGGGCGAGATAAGTCGGGACTCGCCGAATAGGTCAGCGATCCGCCGTTTCCTCCAATCCACCGCCAGTTTGCATTTGCCATTTTTCCTCAAGGTTCTGTGACTTTAGGCGATCAAGATTGCCATCGCGGAGTCATTCGGTAATTCGCCGATTACCCATTTTTGTCACCAAGTTGGTTCTTCCCCAGGGTTGGCATGCTAGAACTTTGGGTGGGTTAAAGAGCCACTCAATGGTTCGCCGAGTTGTCTTAGCGATCACTAGGATCGCTTTTCTTCACTTCTTCAGCTTGTTTGTTCTTTTTTTCCGCGGTAGTGTCCTTGCCTTGCTGCTTAGCCTACATAACTGCAAATCAATGCTTTAATATTAGTTTATAGCATAATTTAGGCAATTGAGGACAATAAAACCATCAAAATAACGCCCTAAATAAGTCCAAATCTCGGACTCAGCAACACCCCAACTTAAAATTTTGCTTGTCCTCAAGTAAAACTCAAGATCAATCGACTCAACAAGGAAGTCTACAAACAGTGCTGCTTAGGACTCAACATGAATGCACACAAAAGGTTCAAACTACACATATAAAGCTCAATTATGTACTCAAAGATTCAGATTGTGACTCACCATTATCAAGGGTACTCAAGCTCACAAAACTTGCTTCAAATGCAAGTTCAAGCTCAACAAAGGTACTCAAATGCCCTCACAACAAAGATGATTCCACATTCACACAAAATTCTTCAAAAATTTAAAGTCCCGAAATCACTTACAACTCTCACACAAAAAAAACAAACACATGCATGACTCCACGAATAGGCTTGCCCTTATTTACCTAGCAACATTCGTTTCAGCTAACTAAAGATCACAAAGGTCTTTTTAATGGCGCTGAGTGTAAAAGTATGGTCATTTAGGCTTAGTGGCTTCTACCTTCATGAAGTGTGGCCTGAAAATCACTTCTTCTCCTTCTCTTTCACATTCAAACATGTTCATAACCCATCCCATTATTCAACTAAACATGAATCACGGAATACCACATTTTTCACTATTCTCACACACTTTATTTCACAATTTTTGCTCTTATTCAGTCTTTTTCTTATCTTTCTTCTTTTTCTTTCCCCTTTTTCTTTTTTTCCTTTTTTACATGGAGGGGTTCCATCTTTTTCAAATTAATCAATCAAAGGGAAAAAATTTCACACTTCTTGACTTTCCATCTTTTTCACCACGCTCCCAACTTAGGCTTTTGGCCTAAGTTGGCGATTCAAAAAAGTCAATACTGCATGAAGGTTATAGGTAATGGGATAAAGAGGTCAAAGTTGTTCAAGTTTCTTCGGAGAAAAGGATAGGATCAAAAGGTGTCAAGAACGGTTCACACATCTCACAAGGTTTTCCACAGAGAGGTATATTGTCAAATTGGCTCACTCTCCAAAAATTTCTCCTAAGATCATTTCAATTGCTTGCTTCACTCAATCAATCGGACCAACTGGGCAAATTCTAGGTGTCATCAAGCACAATGTTCAAGACAACCTCACCACATAAGGCATTGGTACCATTATCAAACAAGAGTCCACATTTTCTAGCTAGAGTGTAATGTTTATCACAAGAGACTCATTCGACAAACGGCTAGTCACAACGAGATGCTAAAGTTCACATATTGCCTAAGTAACTTAGTTTGCCTCATTGTAGCCGCACATTCATTTTGTTCAATTAAGAGCACTATTCGAGTCATCGATATTGACCACAACTGACACTCAAATTTGCACAAGAACAACCACAATCACACACAAAAGAGGTGGAAAAATTTTAAACACTTGGTTCAAAACCATTTTAACATTAAAACAAGGGGCCACAATTTATCACAGAAACCATTCAAAAACCAGGATATATATATATATATATATATATATATATTCACAAAAAAGCCCATAAGAAGAGGTAGGTATGGAAATACCTCACCCCTACCAACAAAAAAATGCACTTATCCTCAAAAGAAACTAAAAATGAAAATACTCTGAAAAGTAACAGAGAAGAGGAAAAGAGAATCATCTTTCCAGGCTAGGCTTGGGGTGAAGTCTGCATATCCACAACTCCTTTTGTCTGGGCATCAGTTCCCAGTGTCTCAGCATCCTTGGCTACATTGGAGCCCACCATAGAAGTATTCCTAAGTGATGTTTGCCTGGTAGTCTCAAACATTGAACCCTCCAAGTCAATTAGGTCATCGTAGACTATCTCCTTACAAATACCTAGCTGTTTATCATCCATCTCCGCCTCTGTTCAGCGGCAGCATTATCAGCTTTAACCTTATCTCTCGTGGTGGCCAGAGGCACCTCAGAACAAGTTTGAATAGCTACACTCGGTGAGTCGAGAATCTCCATGGTCCCAAATAATGAGGTAAAATTATGGACTTCAGATGGTCCACATCCTTCCTCAACTCAGTAATATCAGCCTTTAAGGCCTTCACATCATCAGTGGATCTATGGCCCTTCTCACACTCCACCTCACTCATAGTCAGGGCATCCAAAGCTAACTTGTGGTCCCTCATATTATCCCTAAGTGGGGCCAAGGCACATCTATAACCCTCTTTATCATCCCAGGCATAGCGGCCTCTACCTAAGAGGCTCACACATCAGCAGATTGGATGAAATGGCCCATCATATAGAGCATGTCCTAGGTGATAAGGGGTCAGAATATAGAAACAGCAGAAGATCTAGGGGATGGGGGTGTAGCAAATGTACTGGAGTCTCAGAAGAGGAAGGTCCAGATGTACCTGATGGCCCACTAACCTGAGTAGGCAAGGTTATCTCTGGAGGTATCATTTCAACATCAACCTCCAAGGTTGTGTCCACCGGGGCTGCCCTCTTCCGGTCAGCCTCCTCCTGCTGGTACTCGGCCTCAATACACCAGATGTCAGTAGAGGAGGTGGGTGTCACCTCCACATCCGTCTTCTCATCTTGAGGAACACGGGCCCCTCTGCATAACTTAGTTATCAACACTAGGAATAGGAGTGAAGTTTGTATCTACTTGGCCCTCATAACCATCTCCTGCTTAATCAATAGCCCAAAATTTAGCGAATGGCGAGAAATGATGGCCCCTAGACAGGTTCCTTCGGGTGTCTTAGGATGGAATCATTTTGGGACATCATGATAGTGATGTTGATGAACTCGAATCAGTATCCTGGCAGCAACATTTAGGTCTTTCTTCTTTATTGATGCACCATCCTCTATCAACCTTGGGGTGGCATCAGATATAAGGGGTGTCAGCCAATCTTTCAGATCTTTCTTTAGACAAACCTAATGTACAAATGCATGAAATTATAAGTGCACCCGAAAACAACATTTATGTCAGCACTTTCACACTTCACCTTCTTGCCTCGGACTATCACATAATCAACTGGTTTGAAGGCACTGGCCCTCTTCTTCCCTTTCGACACCAAGTCTCCATAAGTCGAATAGAAATCCCATACCGAATTTGGAATGTAACGGCCCTGGGGTTTAGTGAAAATCTTGAACTTATGGAACTTGAGGGTGTTCCATATCTCTGAATGTTTGTCCATTACTTTGTCTGTAGGCAATTTTTTCTCCTCTCGAATGGTCCTCAAACCCTCGGCCTTAAGTCGGTTGAGTGATCGGGGAGGAGAACCTGTACTGGTGGCACCAGGAACACAGCCTATGCCAAAGCTGCAGCTGGAGGAGGATGCAGAGTCTGAGGCACTGGGATCCTAGATGTATCATTCATTGCCTCTGAGCAAATCTCTGCTCTCGGGGCTATAATAGCTGGTCATCCTCATGCTCAGAGATGGAAGCCTAAGAATCCTGTGAGTCCCCTTCATTGCCTGATGAGATAAGGTGTGTCTCGTAGACTACCTCACTGTTGGAGCTGGCCTCGGTGTCTCAGCCATGGGCACCTTGCCCTTGCCTTTGCCTTTTCCTCCCTTTGTAAAGAGTTTTGTCACCTTTTCCCGCGATGCTGCTGCATCCTCATTAATAATTATTCCCCATTCCCGCTTCTGGGGTGGCATGTCTCTATCGGTGACTTTGGGTGTAGACATTCCTAAAAAACAATGTAGAAAAACTCAAGAAAACTTTAGGAAATAAACTGTAGGAGGACTCGTCGAATCGGTCGTCGAGTCGTTGAATAACTTTGGCGAGCCAGATCCAGCTCACCGAAAGTTCCAGCACAAAAATTTCAAATATTAGAAGCTGTTTGGCAATGTCAAGGGCCATTCGGCAGATCGTCAAAACTAATCGGCGAACTAGGAGTATCTCGCTGAAAGTTACAATGTGTTTTAAGAAATTAGGGGCTAGAAGTGTGATCAATAAGTACTTTAGGTGAGCTCAGGCATATTGCTGAAAGATACAGAACAAAAAATAAACATTTAGAGATATTAAAGGCGTTCTAACGGTACTTAGGCGAAGTGTCGCACCCTTCAGCGAGCTCGACCCAGCTCTCCAAATGGCCGTACGTGCCAGTTTTCACCCAGTACTTCAAAATCAAGTCTGCAGCCCACGGAAACAAAATTAAATACCTACACTATGAAATTAAAGCAAGACCCATACTACCCATGCCCTCGAGGTAGTCAGACTTCCCTCAATTTGGCCAAAATTGGCCAATTGGCATCTTTTACCCTTAAGAATGACGTCAACCGCTCCATTATTGGGAAAAATATGACATTTAGCACAATTCGGGGTTACTCAGAATTCACCGTACTAGGCCCAACACATTTTTAACACAACCCAACAACTTCAACTCGATTTTAATCAAGCAAAGACACGGGAATCAAGGTAAAAGGCCTATTAATTATGATTTCATTCAAGATAAGGCAAACAAACAATCACACAATGATTTCCCAATAATATTCAATCAACAAAACATTGATTTCATTCAAGTTCAACCACATATAGAGTTTGGGGTTCGGAAAACCAATCTTTTATGCCTAATGTATTTGAAATGCTAGGCGCAAAGTATTCCAAAGTCCATCTCGAGCAATGATCCTGATAAAATGAGAGTAAAAGTGAAAAAATATTGAAAAATAGTATCGGTGAGATAGTATGGGAATTGAAAATGTGAGAAACTAAAGGATTTTTGAACTTAAAACCATTTGTTTGTTTAAAACATTTCATTTCGCGTGCCAGTCGGCAGTATAAGTCACGCCCACCGAACCACTCGGTTATGCGCTGAGTGGTAATTTGGTGGGCCGAGTTTTACAGAACTCTCAGTAATTTTAGGGTTCAAACGGCAGACAAATTTAGGCTCATCGACCTCATCGGCAAATCGCCCATTGAGCTCTCGCCGAGTTTTATAGAGTTCCCTATCAAGATGGGTGGTTCCAATGGTGGTCTAGTCGGTCTCGCGAACCTCTTCTACGAGTCGCAAACTGGACTTTTGCCTCGCCTAATTGCCTATTTTCAAACATTTTTCACTTTTCAATCTGCAAAATCAACACATGTTATTCAAAAGCAATAATTAAAACATCAAAAACATTGGTTGCCTCCCAAGAAGCACCTTATTTAATGTCGTGGAACGATGGAAATATCAATTTAAGCTTCATTTTTGGGGTTGACCATTGTATCACTAAGCAACCCCCCTCCCTCCCTTTTTTTTATCGTGGATTCAATTGACTTGAGATTTGACCCATTTGTGTCTTTAGCTGATTAATAGAGACTAAATGAGAAGTCACTGTCTAATTAAGAGTTGAGATGTTCTCCTTCATCTCTTTCAACACTTTGTCTGACCCTTCAACTTTATTGAGAATTCGTGCAAGCATGTCTTCCGTACAAAAATTCTCCGGGTCAGCTCTTTGCTCTTTAAGATTTTGGCGTTCATGAGGTGGGACGTATCTATCCTTGTAACCATCCCTTTCCTCCCAAGTAGCATTATGATCACTCCATTCCCTATCACGATCTCTCCATCCATCATCTCTATTCAAACCCAGATTTCCACCCGGCCTTGGATAGTTGGAACAAAATCCTCCTCCTTGGTTTTCAAGGAAGTTCACTTCCTCATTGTACATCGATTCAAATTGTGCTTCTTTGGGGTTTGCTCCACCAACACCAATAACATTTATGCTCTTCAACCCAATCAGGTTAGGTCATCATTTTGGCCATGTTTTGGTCTCTCTCTTAATCCTTCTTGATATGCTCTTTTGTTATCCTAAAAGTGAGAGAAGAGACCTGGTCCTCATGATGTACCACGCTCTATTTATCATGGTTATGCCATCAAGGGTTGAGACACTACTTTATAGGGTTTTTGCATTATACCTCCGGGAATAAGTTGATCAACAACTCATTTGTTCACTAAGTCAAGACTCCTATAGAAGTATTGTAGTAATATGTGGTTTGGCACTGTGTGAGTCGGATACTGAAGTACTAACTTTTGAAATCTCAGCTATGTCTCGTGGATAGGTTCACCCTCCAAGATTTTGTAACCTTGAATACTATCTATGAGCCTCATCATCTTTGACAGGGGAAATAATCTCCCATAGAATGTTGTGGTTAGCTCATCCCAATTGGTAATGGAATTCCTCGGTAACTCAGCTAACTATTTGGTAACTTTACCCATCAAAGAGAACGGGAACACCAAGAGACGAACCTATTCTTGTGATATGTTCTTGAATGAGAACGGACCACAAACATCCACAAAGTTCCGAATATGCTCATGGGGTCTTTGTGGGCCAACCCTCCATATAATCCTTTCATTTGGAGGAGTTGTAACATTGTGCTCGTAACATGGAAGACAACATTACCCTCATTAGGAGGTAGACGAATTGCACCAACACCACTCACTTGAATTGGATCATTCACATCATTAAGACTCCCAACATCGTCTTGGTGGCCCACTTGGCTACCATTATTCCCATTCATGCTCATCTCGTCCTCTATTCAAAACAAGCAACACAAACACATACCAAAGTAAGTCGATTCAACTACAACCAAAAAGATCACAATTTAAATTCAATAATAGAATTCTAAACAATACCACTCCCCGGAAGCAACACCGTTTTGATTAACATCTCAAATACACCTCATCTGATTCTAGGTGTAGACGATCGTTATCTAGTATAAAACCCAACAAAAAGTTGGGGTCAAACCCACAGGGAGTGGTAGGTGCTTAAATTTAGTTACGAAGTTATAAAGTGGTCTAAACGGTTATAGGAATATAAATTATCAAAAACATACAAACAAATCTAAAGGGGTGACAACGAATGTTAGATGGGGGGTTTGGATTGTCAATTAATAGCTTAAACAAGTACGAAAATAGGGGAAACAACAATATTAAGAGGAATTCTATGGATGTGATCGCTTATAAGCTAACTACACTATATGGGTAATTAAAATTTAACAATAATATGCTGAATATTTTGCATAGGCTGGAATTTAATACCAATAGCTTTCTCTCGAACAACTATTACAGTTCAGGCAATTTCTCTCGAACATCGACAAGCTTAACAAAATAAACTGCCCACAACCTTAATAAATCCACTCTCTCAAGCTAGATCGGTACAATTGAGTTTAAGATTCACTCTCTCAAGATGAACCCACATCAACCCAATACCTACAAATCATTAACCAAAAGCTTTGGTTCCAAAACCTCTCTATCAAGCAAGCCAATAACTCAAAATTAGAATTGCATTCGCAACTACAATTCATATATTAAAACATAGCTAATGATTAAACCCACATTAAAATAAAATTTCATCATTAAACAACAATACCCATAAGATAATTAGACAAATAAACACATGATCATACCCTAAGAATTGGGGTTTTAGCTACACATCATAAAAATAGAGAAACGATTACTAAATACATTAGCCATGATCAGGGGAAAGATTCCCAAGTCTTTACAATGGTCTAAAATGAGAAAATTCAAAGACCCACTTGCAAATCATCAAGTTTGAGCCTTAAAAGCTTCAAAGTCTCCAATGGAACTCAAAAACTAAGAGAAAACTCTAACTCTCAAACTTGGGGATCAAAAACTCTACTGAACAATACTCCTTCCTCCTGAAATTTCATTTCGAATTCCAATATATTGTTGCCCAATTTTTGGCCTAAAAAGCCATTGAGCGAAATAAGTCGGGCCTCGCCGAGCAGGTCAGCAATCCGCCGTTTATTCCATTCCATCGCCGGTTTGCATTGGCCATTTGTCCTCAGCGTTTTTTGACTTTAGGCGATCAAGGTTGTCATTGCAGAGTCATTCGGTGATTCGCTAATTATCCATTTTTGTTGCCAAGTTGGTTCTTCCAAGGGCGGCACGCTGGAACTTTGGGCGGGTGAAAGAGCCACTTGGCGATTCGCTGAGTGGTCTTGGCGATCACCAGGATCTCTTTTCTTCACTTTTTCAGCTTGTTTGCTCTGTTTTGTGTGGTAGTTTCCTTGCATTGCTCCTTATCCTACATACCCACAAATCAATGCTTTAACATCAGTTAATAGCATAATATAGGCATTTGAGGACACAAAACCGTCAAAATAAAGCCCTAAATAACTCCAAATCTCGGACTCATCATGGCCCTTCTTCTTCTCCTCGTGGCTTGCTTGGATTTCTACTTTACTATTGGATGGGTGAGTCCTCATTCTTTGAGGTGAAGTCCATGAAGACTTTTATTGCTTTTGTTGCTTTTCTCAAGAATTTATATGTGGTGTATGGGTTATGTCTCAACCACTCATATGTAGTTTAGATTGCTTGTCAAGACATAGTTACGATTCCACTTTTATGTTTTAAACTTACTTTTATGATATGAGACGGTTTTACCTACTCTCTCTGTTGTTGTAATCCCTAACGCATTATGTATGTCAGGTGGCTTCTGTAGGGTATCTCAAGGTCTTATGCTTCATGTCACGTCTAGGGTATACTTTGGGTCGTGACACCAAAAAGTCCAATCCGAGAGCTAAGGGTAATTATGGAATTTTCTTTATAGAAACACATGATAATCTAAGATTTAGTAACTCAGAGACATAATCTTCTCAAAAAAACAAATTAGAAATCATACTTAAATCCCAATTTAACAAAACTCAAGTTCACGAGGAGGTCCCTAATTTTTGAGTTCAGAAACACTGATTTGATGGTTAAATCATGAAGTAATAACTTGATAGTGAAAGGTTGGGTTCAAAGTCACTTACCCAAAAGTTAAATCTTAAAAAGTCTCATTGAAATCACCTAAACCAAGCTCTTAGGGCTCATCAATGGAAGAATGGGGAAAAATCTGTATGTCAGGAAATAAAATATGTCCATGTAACTTACTCTACATGATCGTGACCCTCTGAATGCGATTACCAATAGAGAAATAAGTCATCCCATTTTTTTATTTGCATCACCGCAACATAATGCATGTGATCCTGCTACCTATGATACTTAGACCTATGCAATCACGGTAGGACTCATGGGATGGAAATGAACAACACATAACACTTACGCGACCATGTAAGAAGATCTAACACTCACTATGAACAATTCATCAGACATCATAACAACAAACCAAGGCACAAAATTCTCTAAATTGACTCTTGGACGCTCATCCATATCGCCCATCTAGACACAGTGCCCTTTATCATTATCATCTACCTCCCTTCTTTCCTCCAGGCTATTCATGCAAGAAGATCATCGTATGTATGCTCGACTTTGGTTGTCAGTGTTATAATAGGTAGAAGTACATTATGGTAGGATCAGTCACACATTTCATAGAATCCTATGCACACAAACCAAATATGCTACCCTACTAAGTCAACATTTTTGATACATTAGAACCATTAAAACATGGATTGAAGGTTTCCACAACTCAGCAACCGTTAAAATGACAACTAACTATTTTCCCTTAAAAATATCAAAATGCCTCATAATCCTCATATATTAAACCAAGGTTAGGCCTAAAATTACCTTTGTTTAATCCAACAGAGTCAAGAAAAATCCAATAGAGTGTCTGAACTCCAACAATTGACCAAAGTCAAACCTTGGTCTAAATTTACTTAATAACTCAACTCATGGGCTCAAGTCCACATGAAAATACTAATCCAAGACTCGTAGCTCCAGATATTAAATAAAGTTACATATATCAATTTGAAAGTTTCCAAACTCCTAAACTTTCAAAAATCTCAACTTTTCGATCTCCCTACAAAACTAACCTCATAAACTGATCAAACATGACATGGAGAAGCTATCGGGATGGGTAGTATGATAAGTTTCTCAAAATTTCCAAAAATGACCTTCAGGGTTATTAAAATATGAAGGCTACAATGTGAATTTGACAAAATTTATTGAAACTACACAAGGTATTTGGAGTACATTTTTAGGATCATGATAAGGAATCACTTGATCTTCTTATGTAGATTACTTCAGGAAGACAAGCGGTAAAGATGAAGCAAACATTGATAATAAAAAAGACCAAGTTCAAAGGCACACAAGAGTTAATGAATTTGGTATCCCTTGATGTTATATTCAAAAGTAATAGAGATAGATCTAAAAGGGAAGGGGAGTATTCAACCCATGCCATGAAGCTCAAATTGATATTGTGGAATTTTAGGGGGTTAAATGACTTGGGGAATACAGGAGTTGTACAAGTTTCGTTCAAGATTTGAAGACAAACATAAAGTGCTTCCAAGAAACAAAATTATAGGGGAATGTGAAAGATATCATCAATTAAATTTGAGAAGGGAGATGGATTAGAAGTGCATTTATTAAATCTAGTGGAACCAGTGGTAGAATGATTTTAGTTTAGAACTCTAAAGTATGGAATGGGGGAGATCTTACAAGTTTGAGCTTATATAATATCTTGAAATTTCAAGGTCGTAAGTTATTTTTAATGTCATATCACTGGTGTTTATGCTACTAATAAAAATTTGGAAAGAAGGTAGATAATGATACTTCCACTTAGGTTAAAGGAGGCAATCATACCAATACCTGTAGAATAGAAATGTTGGTTTCCATGGAATGAAATAATTGATTTAAGTAACATAAAAGAATCTATTTTACAAAGAGTGATTTCAGGTCATGTTTCCATTGCTCTCTTTTGTGGAGAATGGGAACAATCTAAGTCATATTTTAAGTTTAAAATTGGTGGTTAAACTCTGAAGGATTTGTTGATAGAGTTTATAACCAATGGAATACTTTTGCCTTTTCTGGGATACCATATTACATTATATCCTGTCAACTCAAAGCTCTCAAAGGAAACATAAAAGAATGGAGTAGGAAAGAGTAGGAGAATTTGAAACATTAAAATAATAAATAAATTGCTTTGCTAGATGGCTGAACTACACTCTTGTTTAGAGAATAGAGCACTGACAGAGGAAGAAATTTCTAAGAAATCCAATTTGTTCATAGAATATGAAGGATGTTTGATGAATGAAGAAGTGGTTTGGAGACAGAGATCAAGGTTTTATGGCTCAAGAAGGGGGACTGAATCACCATTTTTTTACCATACTGTTGATGCTCAAAAGAGATATAATCACATTGACGAAGTTGTAGTACATGAAGAGACTATAGTTGATCCTAACATAATCAAAAGAGGAAATATTTTTTTCTACAGCCAATTGTACACAAAATATGCAGGATGGAGACCCATTGAAAATATTTGCATTCACCCAATTGCTGAAGAGTGATTAAAAACAAAGACTGAGTGAATTAGGACATGGGTAGTTTAGTAAAACTAGTCTTTTTGTCTTTGTTAAGTAGATTCCTTTATTTACTCAAGTTCTATTAGTGTTGTTGATTAAGTGTCATAGTGGGTTACAACACCTATATTATTGGATTAGACGTTTATCTCATAGCATATATATCATGTGGGCATATATTGTTATTTATGTACTAGTTAATCAGAAAATAAAGAAGTCACAACTTTCCTTCTCTCTTTTATTATTACCAGATTTCTCTCTACTCCTAGTACAATAATTTTGGCATCAGCGCCATGGCAAGTTGAAATATGGTTTGATGTTTGTGTCATTACAAAGAAGAAGTTCAGAAAAAAGTTTCATATTACCATGATGCTAAATAAGATGTTTCCGCTGAATGTTTCTAATATGGAAAATTATTCCCTTGTTGCAAGTGCGAAAGATGACTTGAAATTGTGGCATTTGAGGTACGGTCATCTCAACATAAACGGCCTTAAATTACTAGGTGATAAAGGTATGGTTCTTGGACTACCAAATATTAATTCTCCTGATTTATGTGAATGTAGAATTTATGAAAAATAGATAGGGAAAGCATGGAGAACTTCTTAAGGTTTATAACTAATACATGCTGACTTGTGTGGTCCTATCCTAACTAAGTCCTTAGGTAGGAGTAATTATTTCTTGATGTTAACCGATGATTATAGATGCATGAGTTGGGTGTATTTTCTAGAAATCAATTCAAAAATCATTGAAAAGTTTCAGATGTTTAAAACTTTGGTAGAGAACCAAAGTGGAGGCAATATCAGTTTTCTTTGAATATATAGAGGAGAAGAGTTCGTGTCCAAATAATTCAATTTGTTTTGTGAAAAAATGGAACCCATAGGGAGTAAAAACCTCCTTATACTCCAGATAAAAATGGTGTCGCTGAACGGAAGAATCAGATTGTGGTGGGGATGGCAAAGAGCATGTTACAAGCAAAGAAACTCGCATATCAGTTATATGAGGAAGTTGTGGCTTCATATGTTTAGATGTTGAATCTTTCACCAACAAAAGTTGTTATGAATAAAAATCCTTATGAACCTTGGCATTTTAAGAAACCAAATGTATGTCATTTACGGGTTTTTGCGAGTGTTTGTGATGCTTATCTAGATAGAGGAGATGAGTTCGTGCCCAACAAATTCAATTTGTTTTGTGAAAAAATGGAACCCATAGGGAGTAAAAACCTCCTTATACTCTGGAGAAAAATGGTGTCGCTGAACGAAAGAATCAAATTGTGGTGGGGATGGCAAAGAGCATGTTACAAGCAAAGAAACTCGCATATCAGTTATATGCAGAAGTTGTGGCTTCATATGTTTAGATGTTGAATCTTTCACCAACAAAAGTTATTATGAATAAAACTCCTTATGAACCTTGGCATTTTAAGAAAACAAATGTATGTCATTTACGGGTTTTTGCGAGTGTTTGTGATGCTTTGATAAGTTCATAAGCTCATCAAAAGCATTATGAAAAATATAAAAATGCATTTTTGTTGGCTATTGTACTCACTCCAAAGCATATAGATTGTATAACCCATTAATGGAAAGATCTTAGTTACAAGATATGTAATATTTGATGAAAATGCAATTTGGGATTGGAATAGAAAGCTGGTGAGAGAAGATATTCCTATGCCTCTTGGAATTATTGAAGATGAAGGAAAATAGTCAACCCCTTCAAGTACACTTTCAGGTTCTTCAGTGGTGTCATAAAGCTCGCCAATTGCAGCAACTCATAGAGAGTCTTTAGTGAGATTATTCCATTAAGAAGATCAACAAGGCCTAAAATTCCAAAACTCGAGTATGCTAACAACGTTTATGCGTCTTTTATTTTTTCTCTTATTGTTTTAGATACCATGAATTATGAAGAAGCTACTAAAATCAACAATGGAAGAAAGCAATGGTGGAAGAAATGGAATCCATCGAAAAGAATGGAACATAAGATATGATTGAGTTACCAAACGGCAAAATGCAATTGTCTTAAAGTGGGTGTTTAAAACAAAGTTTGAAGCTAATGGTAGCCTACAAAACCACAAACCTCGTCTTGTGGAAATAGGGTATGCACAACAATATGGTATGGAATTTGAAGAAAAATTTTCTCCGGTAGCTCGATTTGAGACAAAGAAGTTGGTTCTAGCATTGGATGCACAGTTGCAATGGGTAGTTTATCAATTTGATGTGAAGTTGGAATTCCTCAATGGGCACTTAAACGAAGAAGTCTATGTCACATAACCTGAAGGTTCCACAAAGGAAGGCGATGAAACAAAGATGTACAAGCTGACGAACACATTATATTGCTTGAAGTCTACCCCTTGAGCGTGGTATAGCAAGATTGATGGATACTTCCAAAAAATGGAAACATGATAAGTGAGAATGAACCCACCTTATATGTGAAGAAATAAGGTAATGATTTCATTATTTTATGCCTTTATGTTGATGATATCATTTATAGTAGTTCTTCACATTTTCTTTTGGACGAATTCAATTCTCAGATGATGAATGAGTTTGAGATGTCATATATGGGTTTATTACATTACTTTCTTGGCCTTCAAGTCCATCAAACTAAAGAGGGAATATTTCTTTCATAAATGAACTATGATTTAGACCTAATCTATAAATTTAACATTCTTAACCGCAATGCTACACCAATGAATATCAGTAAGAAATTGTAGCAGCTAAATGAAAAAGAGTTGACAGATGCAAGGAGGTTCATAAGATTGGTTGTAGGTCTAATATATTTCACGCATACTAGAATGATATTGCATATCATGTTGGTGTTATTTCCAGGTTTATGCAACAACCTTCAAAGGTACATTATGGAGCAGCAAAGAGAGTCTTGTGGTACCTTGCTCGAACTTTGGAGTTTGGTATTTGGTACTCCAATACTGATAATTTCAGAATGTACGGGTTCACAGATGGTGATTAGGCAAGTTCATTGAACGATAGATGAAGTATTTTGGCGAATGTGTTCACTTTAGGTTCAGGTGTGGTGACTTGGAGTTCAAATAAACACACTACAACATCATTGTAAACTTCAAAAGCTTAGTATATTGTAGTCACTTCAGGCACCTTGTCAATCCATCTGGGTAAGAAGAGTGTTTGCAAATCTTCAACCAGAGCAGAGAGGAGCAACACAGATATTTTTCAACAAAAAAGTAACTATCTCCATGACAAAAAACCCAACGTTCCATAGCATAACAAAGCATATTGATATTCATTATCACTTTATCTGTGATTTGGTAGTAAAGGAGCAAATATTGTTGGAATATTGCAACACACAAGAGAAGTCTGCTAATGTATTGACAAAGGATTTATCAAAGGAGAAATTATGTATATCAAAGGATTGTTTGGTGTCTATAGTTTTCAATCAAGAGGGAAAGTTGAAGAGTGTATCAAAACAAAGACTGAGTGCATTGGGACATGGGTAGTTTAGTAGAAGTAGTATGTTGGTCTTTGTTAAGTGGTTTCCTATATTTACTCAAGTTTTATTAGTGTTGTTGATTATATGCCATAGTGGGTTACAAGACCTATAGTATATGATTATTTTCTTATCTCTTAGCCTATATATCATGTGGGCATATTTTGTTAATAATGTAACTTCAAGTCAATTAGAAATTAAAGAAGTCGCAACTTTCCTTCCCTCTTTTTAATAGTTCTTGATTTCTCTATACTCTCAGTCCAACACCAACAATTATAAATGTTGGAAAAGAGGAATTACAAGCGATTTTCGAAGAATAAGAGATTTTTGAATGTTTGATGAAATGTGCTATAGATAAATACCCTGACCCCGATAGTTATACAATAGGGTTCTACTTAAAATGTTGGATGTCATTACTCAAGGTATACACTAGACGTGACATGGTGTATAGAACCTCCAGAGACCATACACAAGCCCTTGACATACATACAACACAATAGAGTATACAATAAGAGAGTTAAGTATGTCGTCTCATATCCTGAAAGAGAGTTTGAACATAGATGCGAAATTATAACTATCTCTTGACAAAGACATTCTATAACATCATAAGAGTGGTTGGGATGTAACCTATTCACCATTTAGAAAGTCTAAAACTAAAGGCATAAAACTGAAAGAACTAAAACCATCAGTGGTCTTGTCCTCGGAGCATATGGACTCACCAATCAAAAAGTTTATAGGGCAATCCAAGTTAGCAACGAGCGGAAGGAGAAACGGCGGACCATATATTATGAAATAATATAGGCACAAGTATGCATCATTATATGAAATGTATTAAGTATGGGCAAACATTCATAAGCGTAGGCATGATATCATAATAGTCTTAAAACATGAAATGCATTACCAAGTAGGATATTTAAAAGCATAGAAAAGCAAGATCATATGAAAACGTGATACAAGACCAATGTGTTAGTACAAGGACATAACATAAAGACTTAAGGAAAATCATAGTTCTTTTGTAAGATATTGGTTTAACCAATAATAGATCATGTGAGCTATAACATGAAATTCCGATGTAACACTCACACCGAGAGGGAGAGTGTACTTTCGAAGGTAGAACTCCGTATCATATCATAAAGGCTCTGTGGATCAACTAGCTAACTCATTTAAGACAACCTATGGGGTACGAAGTTTAGGACTAGATATTTCTACTAGAGATTACCCTAATTGAACCTCCACCTCAAAGTCCTCTTGGTGCTAGGTTAAATCCTAGAGGTTGATAAGTGGTAGATTTGCACTCATTTGAGGGTGATTTAGTTCTCAATTATTAGTGTCCTCAATGCCTCATTTGCCGCTTTATAATTATATTTTGATGATTTGTAGATATGAAAGCAACTGCACAAGGCAAGGATGAATATTTGAAAGAATGGCCAAAAGTGTTAAAAGAAGTACAAAATGTACATTGATGATTGCCAAGCATGAAAGGCGGATGAACTACTGAACATGACCTCTCCAACATGACAATGGACATCACTTGTATTTATTGAGACAGGTCGATGAACACTAAAAGAAAAGGGCGACTCACCGAATAAGAAAGGCAACCTTGCTAACCATCGTTGAAAGTGACAGCGCAAGGAAGAAATAGAAGGCTCAAAAAGCGAACCTAGGTGGTACTCGGCGATACGCCAAATGTGAAAGTCAGACTCAAACAAGCCCACCAACTGAGTTGAAACACCTGAATCCTAGAGCAAGACAAGGCGAGCTAAAACACTATTGGCAATTCACCAAATGAGCTCGGTGAGCCCAATTAATGTCACCCAAAGTGTAACACCTTAGATTCGAGAAAGTGAAATATCTCGATTTTTAAGAAGATTTAGTAGGCGTTTCGCCATGCGATACCATATCACGATATGGTGTCGTGAGATGGAATCAGCGTTTGGACATGCGATTTTACGTTGATTCCATCTCATGATTCCATATCATGAGAGGTGATACCATATTCTCCAAAAACCATGATATGAAATCACCATGTGATTCCATATCATGATTTGACATATTTTAATACAATAATTGATCCATTAGTTTATATTTTGTTAAAGCAACCCCACATTTATATCTACTAACCATTTGTTTCATATGTAAATAAAATTTATAATCACATCATTACTTTTTAAAATATATTATTCTCACCAATATAAAATTTATTATTACTTTAAATTTGGTGAATATAAATGATAAAGTAGAAATTCATTTGGTGAATATAAATGAGAACGAAGGGAGTAATACTTTTTTGATTTTTCATAATAAAAAAAAATGTCTTAATCTTATGACTAAGCATAATATTGATAAAAGACAATTTTCATTGGCGGTGCCGCACTTTTTTAATCCTAGTATTTGCAAAATATTCATTCACATGACTAAAGGATATCAAGTACAATTGATTGAGGACTTGGGAAAATTTGATCAATTAGTTATTAATATTTAGTCAAGTGGACTAGTTATAATTTTTTTGATTAAATTTTATTAGAAGTGTTTTTGACTCAAATTTGTGGTAACTTTTTAAAATTTTGTTATTCAATAATATTTAACTAGTGATTTTTCTTGTAAATAGTTAGAAGTTAGTGATGTTTGTTAATTTTTATCTTAGTGCAGTTAACTTCTAAGTTAATATTTACTCACTAATGTATGCTTTTTTTCTACTTTATAGGTTATTTGTAAGAGTAGTTGAGAGATATGAGCATATCAAGTACAATTTATGTTCAATTTTTTTAATTAAATTAAAGTTAGATGAAACAATTATTTAAGTGAAGAACAAATAACTTTGTAATAAATTATTATGCGATTTTATAATTTTTGTTTATTTGATAAGATTGAATAAACAATTGGGGCTATTTTAATAGTTTTACAACTTATGGATTTTTATGTTTATGAGAAAATATACAACACAAAAATTCTATATCGCATGTCCAAACAAACCTTCAATTTCATCTCATGATTCCATATCATAATACCATATCATGATTCCATATCATGATACCATATCGCATGGCCAAACGGGCCTTTAGTGCCATCTGAAGGAGACAAACCACGGTCGTGAATTGAGCCACGGACCGTAGGTGTGGTCCGTGGATTGGCCACCCAAATGAGCTCAGAAGACCACAAACCACGGCCTGCACCAATAAACCGTCTTTAGGTCCATGGCATGTGGGTCGAGTTCCATGGATCATGGCCTCAAATCCACTTTCAGACACCGGACGATGGACCAGAAGGATGGACCATCGGTCAAACCAAGGTCCGTCGGTCAAGGCGTTGTTTGATGTCGGTAGTTATCTCTCTTGGGGCAGTTGGGTCTTTTCCTAATTAATCTACCCTATTACTATGTTGTTTTACCCTTCACCAAAACCCCTATATAAGTGTTTTAACTCTAAAAATTTCATATTGAAAATAATTCTCTAAAGTTTACAAAAGAAGAACAATCCTTCCTCTCAAATATTTCTCTCACTACAAAACTTAATAGAAGAAGGGTCCAAGCTAGGGTTTGCAAGTCAATTCTCCAATACCTCCACTAAAGTTAAGCAATTGTCATTGAGGTATGATAGTTTTCATCCATGGATTACTTCCATTCATGGAGTTCCCAAATTCTCCTATTTTCAAAGTTAGAGTTTCCCAATTGAGTTAGGGTGTTCTTCTATATTATGGGTTCTTTTGATTATTGATTTGATTGATGCAATTATGATCTCTTATGCATAAATTGATGAAATTATATGTTTTTATGATTACTTCATCATGAACCCCCACCCCCCTGTAATTTCCATGTTTTCCAAATTATGATGATATGATATAGGTTTTGGATTATGAATGAAGAGTTTATGAAATTACGCATGTTCTTATTAAATTTATGTAAATGTTTTAAGGATTCTTTGAGAGTGAAGTATCAATGATGATGTAGTTATTGTGTTGTTGAAGGGATTTCTCACATACACATGAAAGCATGATTGCGAAAGGTTTTCTCACATCGTAAGGGTTCTAAGGCTGAAAGGTCTTCTCACCTAAATGAATCAAAGATTAAGATCTATCCGAATGAAACCTAGCTTGGATTGGTTATTGAATGATACATTTCCAAGGATGACTTATGACTTATGACCTATCTTGGATTTGCGAGATGACGTGCCTTTCAATGGAAAATAAGAACAAGTAAGAAAAATAACTATTCCATGGGATTTATGCTTAGCACCGAGAGGTTATTGAGATGGAAACTCTTATGTTAGTAGGGTCGGGTTTCTAGAAGAAATCTTCTTATCTGTTACCTATGTGCCCCACAGGATGATTGTCTAAATAGACATTAGCTAGTGGATCCAACTAAGCTAGAAGTTCATGGTCATTACCTTGGCAATTAGGATAACCCTTTCTGGTGTGGGAGACACCGGGGGATCATGTTATAGCTCACATGGTCTCTAAGTCGGTTAAGGCTACTTCCCATAATAATAATGAACTATGGTTAGTTCAATAAGTATCTCACATGTGTTCAAAGGTTTTAAAGAAGTTAGCTTGCATTGACCATGTTTTATGACTCATGTTTTCTAACCCTTTCTACCATGTTTTAGCTTAGTCATTGCATGTTATGAAAATTTCCTATTTTAGCATGATTTAAATGTTTATATGCATGGCTATCATACTTGTTACATATTTTGTACTAAAGCATACTCTTGCCAACAGTTCCCCAAATGTAGGGTCCGATAGTCAAGGTCCTCAGTTTCGTGGTTAGAGGTTGACTTGAGATATTTCCGAGCTTTGGTGAGTCCTCATGCTTTGAGGACGGATCTTCATTGTTTTCAGACTTCTTTCTTATTTTTAATTTTGGACATGATGTATGGGCTAGGCCCAATTTCATTCTACTGTACTAGATGGCCAATGAGACAAAGTGTTTAGACTTCCGCTTTACTTTTATAAAAATATTGAGACTTAAAATGTATTTCTTTGTCTTTTTTTCTATATCTTATGTTATGAATGCTAAGTGGCTTGTATGGGGCCTATCGTTGTCCTATACGCCATGTTACATCTACAGTGTACCCTTGGATCATGACAAACATGGTAATCAGAGCACAAGGTTTAGAACGGACCTAGGATGTCTCATAAGCCACATCGAGTAAAGTCTTATTCATGAGTGTGAAGTGCACTAGATTTATGAATGAGAGTCTACGAGATTATTAGGAAAATCCATTTCTTTCATTACTCTAAAGTCGTGTGATAGAGTTTAATTCTATAAGGTCTCTCTCCTAATCCTTATTCGATGACTTACATGATATGGCTACTCAAAGAGCTTATACCAGAAGGAATGTGGGGGAGAATGTGTAACAAGAAGATCCTCCCTAAGCTCCTCAATTTCTAGTCGACCCTTTGATCGAGCAAGTGACTAATGTGGAATTTGTGGCTACTTTTCAGGTATTGGCTCAAGCCATGATGGCCCAAGACAATAGAGAGATTGTGGTTCCTTTCAACCCAAATATGAGTACGGCGGCATCTAGAGTGAGGGACTTCAATAGGATGAATCCTCTAGAGTTTCATGGTTCTAAGGTTAAGGAAGATCCTCAAGAGTTCACTGATGAGGTTAACAAGGTGTTGATGATCATAGGAGTGATACCGGTGGAAAATGCAGAGTTGGTTGCTTATCATCTTAAGGGTGTTGCAAAAATTTGGTTCAACCAATGGAAATAAGGGAGACCGGAAGATGCGAGTCCTCTTGATTGGGAAAAGTTTAAGGTTGTTTTCCCTTATAGGTTCTTTCCCCTTGAAATGAGGGAGGCAAAGGTGATTGAGTTCATCAACCTTCATCAAGGAAGTATGAGTGTGAGGGAATATGCTTTGAAGTTCACAAAATTATCTAAATATGCCCCGATAATGGTTGCCGATCCTAGGGTAAAGATGAGTAAGTTTGTTTCGGTGTGTCCAAAATAGTTGTTAAGGAGTGTCGTACCTCCATGCTTGTTTATAACATGGACATTTCTTGTCTCATGGTTCATGCTCAACAGATCAAAGAGGAGAAACATAAGGAAAGGTCTAGGGAGGCAAAGAGGGCTAAAACTGGTGATGGTAATTTCTCTCATGCAAGGTTCGATAGACATGGTCATCCTATATTTTGATAAAGGTTTTCCGGTCAAGGTTTCTCTAATGCTCCTCCTAGGTTCAATAAAGAGAGGGTGTCTAACCCTAATTCTCAAGGAGGGAATGGTAGTGGGTCTTTAATGCCTATGTCTACTTGTGCTAGGTGTGGAAAGAAGCACAAGGGTAAGTGCCTAGCCGGCACGGACGGTTTCTTCAGTTGTGGTAAAAGTGGTCATAAGATGAGGGATTGTCCAATGCTTATGGATAAAGGAAGAGAAGGAAAGGAAGCTCATCTTAGTGGTTCGAGTTCTAAGCTCCCAAAACTGATTTTATGCACTTCAGACTCGTGGTGAACAAGAGGGTTCTCCTGATGTGGTTACCGATATGTTAAAATTCTTCCAACTTGATGTTTATGCTTTACTTGATCCTGGTGCTACATTGTATTTTGTAACGTCATATGTGGCTATGAGGTTTGATGCTCTTCTGTATGTATTGTTAGAATATTTTTTCTGTCTCTACCCCTGTTGGTGATTCTATTGTGGCTAAGAGGGTCTATAAAAAATGTCCCGTTTCCTTGTCCCATAGAGTTACTCTTATTGATTTGGTAGAGCTTGATATGTTACATTTTGATGTTATCCTTGGTATGGATTGGCTGCACTCATGTTATGCTTCTATTGATTTTAGAACTCGTGTAGTTAAGTTTCAATTTCCGAATGAGCCTGTCTTAGAATGGGAAGGGGAAATTCTATGCCTAAGGGTCAATTTGTCTCTTGTCTTAAAGCTAGAAAGCTGATTTATAAGGGTTGCATGCACCATCTAGTTAGGGTAAGGGATGTAGATTCTGAAACCCCTACTCTTGAGTCAATCCCCGTTGTTAATGTGTTTCCGAAAGTGTTCCCAGATTATTTGCCTGGTAGTCCTCCCAAAAGGGAAATAGACTTCGGTATTGACCTTCTCCCAGATACGCATCCTATTTCTATTCCTCCTTACCATATGGCTCTGGTAGAACTAAGGGAGTTTAAAGAACATTTGAAAGGCTTGTTGGATAAGGGTTTCATCCGACCAAGTATCTCTCTAGGGGTGCTCCAATTTTGTTTATTAGAAAGAAAGATGGTTCTCTTCATATGGGTATTGACTATCGTCAGTTGAACAAGCTGACCATTAAGAATAAGTATCCTCTTCCAAGGATAGATGATTTGCTTGGCCAACTTCAAGGAGCGAGTTACTTCACTAAGATTTACTTCCGATCGGGTTATCACCAATTGAGGGTGAAGGAAGATGACATTCTGAAAACAACTTTCCAAACTCGATATTGCCATTATGAGTTTTTTTTTGTCGTTTGGTTTGAGTAATGCTCCGGTGGCATTTATGGATTTGATAAATAGGGTGTTTTGGCAATATCTTGACATATTTGTGATTGTGTTCATTGATGATATATTGATCTATTCGAGAAGTGAGGATGATCATATTGACCATTTGAGGATTGTATTGCAAATTCTCAAGGACCAATAACCCTTTTCTAAGTTTAGAAAGTGTGAGTTTTGGTTGAGATTTGTAGCTTTCCTTGGCCATATTCTTTCAAGTAAGGGTATTGAGGTAAATCCTAAGAAGACCGATGAGGTCAAGAGTTGGCCTAGACCTCTATCCCCTTCGGATATTAGAAGTTTCTTAGGTTTAGTTGTTTACTACAAAAGATTTGTTGATGAGTTTTATTTGATTGCCTCTCCATTAAAAGCGTTGACTCAAAAGAAGGCTAAGTTCATATGGTTGGAAGCATGTGAAAAGAGTTTTCAAGAGTGAAAGGATAGACTTACTTACGCTCCGGTGTTGACTTTACCGGAAGGGACTGATGATTTTGTTGTCTATTATGATGCCTTGAGAGTTGGGTTAGGATGTGTACTTATGAAAAATGGGAAAGTGATTCCCTATGCCTCAAGGCAACTTAAAGCTCATGAGAAGAATTATCCTACACATGACCTTAAACAAGCGACGATTGTCTTTGACTTAAAGATTTGGAGGAACTATTTGTATGGTGTTCATATGGATGTTTTTACCGACCATAAGAGTTAACAATATGTGTTTAATCAGAAAGATTTAAATCTTCTTCAAAGAAGGTGGCTTGAGTTATTGAAAGATTATGATTTGAGTGTTGTTTATCACCCCGGTAAAGCGAATGTGGTGGCATATGATCTTAGTCGATTATCTATGGGTAGTGTTGCTCATATTGAAGAAGATAAGAACGAGTTGGTTCGATGTTCTTTGATTGGCCTGATTGGGTGTTCAGTTAGTGGACTCCACCAAGGGTGGTGTTATGGTCCGCAATGGTTCGGAATCATCTTTTGTGGCGGATGTGAAAGCCAAGCAATGTCTTGATCCAATTTTGGTTGTCTTGAAAGAAGCGGTGCTTAAGAAGTCTATAGAGGCTTTCTCCCAAGTGGGAGATGGTGTACATAGATATCAAGGTCATTTGTGTGTACCTAATTTTGATGACTTGAAGGAACAGATCTTGTCAGAAGCTTGTCGTTCTCAGTATTATATTTAGCTGGGAGCCACCAAAATGTACAGTGACTTGCGGGAGATCTATTGGTAGAGTGGGATGAAGAAAGATATTGCAGAATTTGTGGCTAAATGTCCTAATTGTCAACAAATGAAAGTTGAGCATTACAAACGGGGAGGTTTATCCTAAGACATTAGCATTCCTACATGGAAATGGGAAGATTTGAAGATGGACTTTATTGTAAGTTTGCCACGCCCTCGGCTCCAACATGACTCGATTTGGGTTATAGTAGATCGAATGAAAAAATCGGCTCATTCATTCTCGTCAAGGTTTCTTATCAGTGGAAGATTATGCTAAGTTGTATTTGAGGGAAATCTTAAGGTTGCATGGAGTGCCTTGTCCATTATCTCCGATCGTGGTACCAAATTCACTTCTCAGTTTTTGAGATCTTTTCAAAAAATACTTAGTACTCGTGTTAAGCTTAGTACGATCTTTCATCCACAAACTGCTGGACAAGTGGAGAAAACTATTAAAACTTTTGAAGATATGTTGAGAGCTTGTGTGATTGAATTCAAGGATAATTGGGATGATCACTTTCCTTTGTTGAGTTTGCTTATAACAATAGTTATCACTCGAGTATTGGTATGGCTCAATTTGAGGCATTGTATGGTTGGAGGTGTAGATATCCTATAGGTTAGTTTGAGGTGGATAAAGTTTCCCTAATAGGTCCCGAGTTGGTACATGAGGCCCTGGAAAAAGTTCGGCTTATTAGAGAAACGTTGAAAATGGCTCAAAGTCGACAAAATTCATATGCCGATGTAAGAAGAATAGATCTTGAGTTTGATGTTCATGATTAGGTTTACTTGAAAATTTCACCCATAAAGGGTGCAATGAAGTTTGGTAAGAAAGGGAAGCTTAGTCCCCGATATGTAGGCCCATATCAGATTTTGAGGTGTGTTGGTAAGGTTGCTTATAAACTTGAATTGCCTAATAAATTGGCATTGGTGCATCCATTTTCGATGTCTCTATGTTGAAGAAACGTGTTGGTGATCCGACATCTATAGTTCCCTTAGAAGGTTTGGGGGCTAAGAAGAATCTTTCCTATGAAGAAGTTTCGATTGAGATTTTAGACCGGCAAGTCAAGAAGTTGAGGAATAATGAAGTTTCTTCTGTGAAAGTGTTGTCGAGGAATCAGTTAGTTGAGGGTACTACTTGGGAGGACGAGGCTGATATGATGTCCTAATATCCTCATCTATTTCCTTCTACCCCTACTCTAGCTTGAGGTAATGAGTTCCTCATGGTTTTCTTTGTTTTGGGGTCATGTGTCTTAGACATTTCTGTGATTTCCTCATTTACGCATGCTTCTGAAAAAGCTTAAGTGTTAAGAAAATGAATCAATATGATTGACTTCTACATATTTGTCTATTTGAGTATAAGTTGCATAAAGACTTCATGATATAATGATTGAGCATGGTTTTAAGCTTGGAGATGGTGTTTCCTCCTCGGATTTGTGTAATCTTGTAATTGCATGCATGATGGGCTGCTAGGTCTAGTTCCTATTTTATTTATGATGTTTTGAGTATGTTTTAACTAGGAGTCATATTTCCTTCTTTGTTATATGCATTTTGATGAAGTTGCATTGTTGATTAGGTTGTTAGTTTCTCTCCTACTATTTTCATACTAGCTTGAATCTCATTTGAGGATGAACAATCCCAAGGGGGGAATAATGTAACACCTCGAATTCGAGAAAGGGCAAAGTCTCAGTTTTTAGGAAGATTTAGTGCCATCTGACAGAGACCAACCACGGCCATGAACTGATCCACAAACTGTAGGTCTGGTCCGTAGATTGGCCACCCAAATGAGCTTAGAGGACCACTAACCATTGCCTAGACCAACATAATGTCGTTGGGTCCACGGTCCGTGAGTCAACGCCTGTGGATCATTGCCTCAAATCCACTTTCTAATGTTGGACACAGACTAGCAGGACGGACTATTAGTCAAACCGCGGTCCGTTGGTCAAGGCCTCGTTTGAGGTCAGCATTTGCCTCCCTAGGGGCAGTTGGGTATTTTCCTAATTATTCTAGCCTAATACTATGTCGTTTTATCATTCACCAAAACCACTATATAAGTGTTTTAACACTAAAATTTACCTATTGAAAATTATATTCTCAAATTTACAAAAGAAGAACAAGTCTTCATCTCAAATATTTCTCTCTATAAAACATGAAGAAAAAGGGTCTAAGTTAGGGTTTGCAAGTAAATTCTCCAATTCCTCCATTGAAGTTAAGCAATTGGCATTGAGGTATGATAGTTTTCATCCATGGATTCCTTCCATTCATGGAGTTTCCAAACTCTCCTATATTTAAAGTTACAATTCCTCAATTGAGTTAGGGTTTTCTTCTATATTATGGGTTCTCTTGATTATTGATTTGATTGATGGAATTATTATCTCTAATGCATAAATTGATGAAATTTTATGATTTTATGATGACTTCCCCACGAACCCATGTAATTCCCATGTTTTCCAAATTATGATGATATGATGTGGGTTTTGAATTATGAATGAAGAGTTTATAAAATTAATGCTCCTATGCAATTTATCTAAATGTTTTAAGGATCTTTTGAGAGTGAAGTATCAATTATGATGTTGTGTTGTTGAAAGGATTTCTCACATACACATGAAAGCATGATTGTGAAAGATTTTCCCACATAGTAAGGATTCTAAGATTGAAAGGTCTTCTCACCTAAATGAATTAAAGAATAAGAGCTATAATAATGAAACCTAGATTGGATTGGTTATTGAATAATACCTTCCCATGGATGACTTATGACATATGACCTAGCTTGGATTGGCAAGATGACATGCCTTTCCATGGATAATAAGAATAAGTAAGAAAAATGACTATTCTGTGAGATTAATGCTTAGCACCGAGAGGATATTGAGATGGAAGCTCTTTTGTTTGTAGAGTTCGGGTTTGAAGAAGCAATCTCCTTATCCCTTACCAATTTTCTCCCATATGATGATTGTCAAGATAGACATTAGCTAATGGATCCACCTAAGCTAAAAGTTCATGGTCCTTACCTTGGCAAGTAGGACAACCCTTTTCGGTGTGGGTGACACTGGGGGATCATGTTATATCTCACATAGTCACCATGTCGGTTAAGGCTACTTCTCACAATAATAATGAACTAAGGTTACTTCAAGAAGTATCTCACATGTGTTCACATGTTTTAAAGAAGTTAGCTTGCAATGACCATGTTTTATGACTCATGTTTTCTAACCCTTTGTATATCATGTTTTAGCTTGGTCATTGCATGTTATTAAATGTCCTATTTTAGCATGATTTAAATGTTTATATGCATGGCTATCATACTTGGTACATATTTTGCACTAACGCATACTCTTACCTACATTCACCAAATATAGGGTCCGTCAGTCATGGTCCTAGGTTTCTTGGCTAGAGGTTGACTTCAGAGATTTTCGAGCTTTGGTGAGTCCTCATAATTCGAGAACGGATCTTCATTGTTTTTAGTATTCTTTCTTATTTTTAGTTTTAGACAAGATGTATGGCCTAGGCCTAATTTTATTCTATTTTACGAGATGGCTAATCAGACAAAGTGTTTAGACTTCTGCTTTACTTTTATGAAAACTATTGAGACTTGAAATTTATTTCTTTATCTCTTTGTTCTATATACTATGTTATGAATGCTAAGTGGCTTTTATGGGGCCTCTCGGTGTCCTATACGTCATGTTACATCTAGGGTGTACCCTTGGGTCGTGACACAAAGGGTAGCGTGTTGAGTTTTTGGGCCAAATTTTGAGAAACTATAAATATCCCAAAGGAGAGAGAAATAGAGAGTTTTCTTTCGGCGATAGTTTAGAATTTCTTAGTGTGATAGTGAAACACTTTAAATTGTGAAGAACACTTTCTAGCTTTTGGGTTTTTCAACTTTGTTCTTTAAAATTACAAATTAAAGGTTAATCCAATGTGGATTTTCTTGTAATTTCTTGATTTCATGTTACTCATGATTGGTTTCATGGAAGGTATAATTTCTTTGCATTTTGTGATGGGTGGCTAATATCCAAAGATCTTGGGGTGTAATTATTGGGTTAGGTGTTAATTTAATGTAGTGGGTATTTTGTTATGCTCTATTTTGTTGTTGTTCATTTATGAATTTGGGATAATTAGCATGGGGTTAATTTATGGTTTAAGGTTGCAAACTTAATTCCTACTTCGGATCTCTGGTGGATGCTCGAAAAATATTGATTGGAGTGGGTAATTAGTCTGATACTAGCAGTTTAGGTTTTATGTTTGTAACTTTCTTGAAAATAAAGGTTAAGGGTCTAATCGGTTTGCCCTACTTCTGCATCGAAAGAGAGAGTAGATTAAGGTATTTGGTTGTTTGGTATAGTGCATAGATGAAACTGAAAGGAGATTCTATGCAAAGATTCTTTGAGATCGAAAGAAGATTAGCATTATTGAAGATGACCTAGCCTATTAATGAATGGTCATCACTATAGAGCAACACAATTACCCATATCTGACATCAATTTTCAATCCAAGCCCCTAGATTGCTTGTTAAATCTTGAATTCTCTAAAATCTTAGTTTAATTATGACAATTGATAACCAAATCTTTTTATTAAATTGGTAAAATTATCCACCCACTTGATTTTACTATTACAAATGAATGAGTTTAGAATCCAAATTTCTTGATAGAATTCTTTACAATATACCATTCTTTGTTGGATTTGACCCTGACTCTTAGTTGGGTATTTTTATTTACTACGACCATTGTCCCTTTTAATTGATTTAAGGAGGACATTTGAGCGTTATCAAAAAATGGTGCCATTGTCGTCGAATGGTGATTCATAATTGTATTTTAGAAATTAGTTTGTAAATTTGTTTAGTTGTAGTAGATTGTTGGTGTGTGTTGTTGTTGGGAGATTTTCAAGTTTAATACAATGAGTGGCCATGTAGTTACAACGATTGTCACTATGGTCAAAACAACAGTATGGGTGATTTGAATTGTATGCATGTGAATATTGTTCAAACCACGGGAGCCATCCGGATACCTCTCACAAATGGGAGGGTTGTGTTTCATATAACCAGAACAATGCTATAATTGCTCCAACTAAAGGGGAATTTTTGGGGTCTAGCTTATGAGGATACCTATGAACACCTTAAGAATTTTGTGGAGGTATGTGGACCATTTGTGTTCAATAACATCTCTCAAGAATCCATAAGCTTGATATTATTCCGGTTCTCTTTAACAGGTTAAGCTACAAGATGGTTCGCGGAATTGTCGATAATTCTGTCACTTCGTGGGAGGATTTGAACGATGATTTCTTGGAGAGATTGTTTCCATCCTTGAAAATGGTTAAACTTCAAATCCAGATAAAAAATTTCAAGCGCATTGATAATGAAACTCTACATGAGACTTGGCTGAAGTTCAAGAAACTACTTTTGTAGTGTCCAACACATGATGTTCCAGACAATTTGCTGCTACAATACTTCTATTGCAGTCTTGTTTCAGTTAATAAAGGTTCGGTTGATCAACTAGTCCAAGGAGGATTGATGAGACAACTGAATGATGGTTGCTTTGTTGCTAAATGACATGACCAAAGTTAACTGAGCATGGCATACTAGAGAAGATCGAGTGTCTACTCCACAATTGAGTTTGAGCAAAGAGAAAAATGATAAAGACAATGAACGAGATGGAAACAAGGCCAAAATGATGACCTAACTTGATTTGTTTTCTAAACATGTCATGGGAGGTGGACTTAAATTGGTTAATGTGGTTGGAACTAATATTGGGAAGTGCTCAGATGATGCTAAGTTTGAGGTGTTATACAATAAAGAAGTGCAATATCTAGGAAACTAGATGGGGGTTCTCACCTAAATTATCAATGACAAGGTGGGAACCAAGGTTGGAACAAGGATCGAGATAATGGTTGGAAGAATTTGTGATGTTGAAATTGGAGAGATAGGGAGGCCGACAAGGATAGATATGTGTCTCCCCATTATCGTCAATGAACAAAAGACCTAGCTGAGCTATAAGGAAACTGAACTGAGGAAATGCTTACAAGGGTCCGACAATGTGTTAAAGGAATTGAAAAATGAATTCTCCACTTAATCTCAAATGGTGACCTCTCATTCAGCATCTATCAAGTAGCTAAGAACCAATTGTGTAAATTGTGCTAGATCTCCACCCATCTCAATCTAAGGAAAAAGGGAATATTGCCTAGTGACACAGTCCCAAATCCAAAAAATGAATTTAAAGGAAATGAGAACTATGTCATGCCACGACGTTAAATAAGGCACTACTTGGGAGACAACCCAAGTTGTTACTTTTTTTACAGCTTTCAATAATGTGTGTTGTGAGTGCAGGTTGAAAAGAAGTTTAGAGGTTGCAAAATGAACATTCGGCAATGCCAACAACACATCGGTGATCTACTGAAGGAGTTGTGCAGACTTATTTTTGTTTGCCTGCTGATCTAGAAAATGTGGAAAAACTGTATTGTCGATTTCTGTGAGTTGATCTCCATACGGTGATATTCCAAAGTGCACTATGTGGACTCTATTGAGTCTACTGAATCAACATTTAGGTTTGGTATTCGTTCAGGTATGTTTGGTGAGCTTCAGCTTCCATCGGTGATTCGCCGAACTTGGTCGACGAAGTTAGTCATGACCGTTGAATGTGCCTAATATAAAAAGGCCAAGGGTTTTTACAATTCAAAAAGAAAACCCTTTGAAATCCTTGAGACATTTTCTTTTCTCTCTCTTAAAATACCTTGTTTGAGTAATTGTGACTCTTTAGGGTGTGATTTCATAGTGCGTGGAGTGCATTTGCTTGCTATAGTAGTCGAGCTAAACCTACTTTCCTATTAGTTTCGAGTTTGCTTCATATTGAGGTTGGTTTACGATTTTCATTGTGCATTTTGAGCTTTAAATTTCATTTTGTGTATGGCCTTGAAGTGATTTGATTATTATGATTGCTAGATTTCATTGGGTAGCCCTATAATGCGAGTACTGAAATGTACCCATGAATCGAGTGTGTTCGTTTTTGCCTAGAACTTGTTTAGCTTGAACGTGTTGATTAATTGTGAAACTGAACTTGTAAAGTTGATGGGTCTTGATTTAATTTGAGGTGGGTGAAGTCTGAGTAAACCAGTGTTGACCCAATTGCATGATTTTTCCCAATGATGGATAGAGTGACGAATTTATTAAGGTAAAATCGTCAATTTGAGCAATACTTTGCAATATTTGTGGGAAATCTGAGTACCCATGGATAGATAAGCATATATTTGGGTTGTAATGATGTTGGGAGACTATCTTTTGTTGTGTATGTTGGGTTTAACTATAAAAATTAGGCATTGGGATAAACTTCTTCTGTTTGCCGGTCTTGTCTTAGTTTGCCAAGGAGGTTAGGCGAATCATTGAGTACGCCCCAGCTCTCCTTCGTGAGTGAATACGTTACCTTGTGTATTGTCCCATTCAGCGAGCTTGTCTTAGTTCGCCAAACCCACTTGGAAAATCACCGATTATGCGTGTAGATCTCCCTTAAGGCATGTTCCTTTTCATTTTGCATTGTCAGTTTCGATGGACTTGTCTTAGCCCACTGAAACCAACTCGGTGAATTGCTGAGTTGGAATTGACTCTTCCCTTTGTGAATGATTCCTTTCACAATTTCCACTGTTCATTTCGGTGAGCTCACTGGAGCTCGCCTATCCTGTTAGGTGATACACCTTCGCATTACGTGACCGTCGGGGTATTTTTTGAAAGTGATTCCAAATGAGTTCGATTTAAACTAACCTTTACCGTTTCTATGCTTGAATGTGTGTGTTTGCAAGTCATGGCTAGAACAAAGGGTAATTAGGTGATGACATCACACACAGAGTCCAACATAGACTCTCCTCCTTCCTATCCTTTGAAGAGACATAGGGGTATTTCTATGAATGAGCCCTTTGAGGCACCTCATGCTCAACAAGCCACTCCACATACTGCAACAAATGCAGGTAAAATACCCAAGAAGCACATTTCCAAGAAATAGATTAATGTTCGCTTCAAGATAGTATCGCCTCCACAAGATCCAACCCTTTCTTGTCATGTTCTCCTAATCATAGCTCCAAGGTCCCTAAATAGGCTCAAGAAGAAAGGAGAAACAACGATTGTTGATGAGATAAGTCTCTCAACTGATGGGGTGATGAGCGACTACCCGGTTATACAAAACACAATCAAGTTTCCCATATTTGAACAATTCACGAAGCTTATGAAACCATATGTGCCAAAGTGGCTCATGGAATTCTACTACGCTTATGCCAAGGCCCTGCCTTAAAAGAGAAAGGGTACAATCTAGAAACTCCTAGAGTAAGTAGAGGTACGTGGAAAGAAAGTGCCTGGTGAGGCTAGTGCGATAAATGAGGTTCTCAGTACCAAAAGTAACTCACCCGATATATTCCAGCTTCGTATGAAGTTCAAGTTAGATCCCCACAAGGAGTGGCTAGCACCACTAATTGCAGATTTATCTCCTCCGCGGACAGTGGAAGGGGCACAAATTGAAAAGAAAGATTGTATGTCGTTATTGGTTTGGATTCATTAGCAGCAACATAATTTCATCTTAAAATGAGTCTAGCTTCCAAAAGCAGTGTTGGGGATGTATCGTTAATCGGATTGAACTTAATGTCAGATATATAATTATGGAGGAGATACTGATGAGGGCAAGACAAGAGCAAACATCCCTTCTATTCCTCGTTCTGATTACCTAGCTTTGTGAAAAAGTGGGAGTTCCCTTTAGGGGGACTACACATATACGAATCACCCCACTCTCCTCTAATGACATTCGATGAATTGAGGATGATTGTTTATGAGACGATTCCGCTCGGAGGAAGTCTCCACCACCAGACTCTATGCCCCCAGTTGATCCAGAGACTTTAGCATTTGAGGCCAGTATACCTGCTCTTTCTGTGGAGCACGCAAGTTTACCTTCCTCTGCTATTGCACCTACTTCTTTTATTGCACTTTCTTGTTCTTTTATTTTTTCTGATATTGTGCCTACCCCACTCCTACTATCAGTCCCCCTTTGACCCATGCCCTGATATGTCAAATGGGTAGTCTTGCCTGATAGATGGATATTAGAGCCGCGAGGGTTAAGAAGGACTTACCCAAGGTGATTCATATGGCTATTGAGTGGGCCTTAGATGAACATGGTGACTAGGTGTCAGGGTTAGTTTAGGCCCATAGTGTGAGGTTGGACAACCTCACTACGAGATTAGAGATCTAAGAGAAGGTGGAGGGTAGATTCAGTTTACTAGACACCATGAGGTGTGAGCTTACTACTTTGCAAGCAGATGTGACTCACTTACAATCTACATAGCTCTCTATGCTATGGGGCGAAGTTCCCCTACCATATGCACTAGCCTCTGTGCCACCAATGATTCCATGCTGAGCCTACTTTTAGTGTGCAGTGTGAGATAGCTCTGAGTGTTGATGATGTTGCTTGAGAAGGCCAATGATGATTTGGCCGAAGAGACAGATGGAGAGGAGTTTATGTGTGAGAAGGATGAGCATGGGATAACATAGGCACTCACTGAGATGTAGGAGCCCTATGAGGTGATTGTTCAGGCCACCCTAGAGTGATCCCTTTGAAAGACTTTGCATTCAGTCTCTTGAAACTCCACCATTCCTCCAATGATATTACTGTCAAACATTGATGCCCTAGGTGATGCTTCTATTCCACAAACTCCAGATGAGAGTGCTCCACAAGCTTAGCCTGTTAGGGAGACCTTTTTACTTTGCCTCAAATACTTTATTATCTTTGTATTGAGGACACTACATATTTCTTTTTGGTGAAGTGAGGGCCTTTGAGCCAATATTCCCCTTTACTTAGTATTTTGTTACCTTTCTATTTTAGATAATTGTATTAGTTTACTTTTGTTTATATTACAATGTTTCATTTGGTTTAGTGTATATCCTTTACATTTTTCATTTTCTCTCAATTTTGCAACTCCCGTGAATTTTGTAAAATGTAAAATACTTGAGTTTTCATTGATAATGATGAGAGGATTGATTGTGTTTAATTTCGATGTCTTGAATAGTACCCATGATGAGCATGGTGTATAGTTTTGGTGTCTCTAGAATTCAATTGACGTGGTCGTCTTTTGATCAATCTTTTTGAATTTTTTGTTGACTAGCTACATTTTGATGTGAGCTTTGCAATGAACATGGCACACACACTTTTGATCTTTTTGGGCTGTGTCAAATAGTGTATTTTGAAGTGTCACGTGTGCTGAGGTCTTACTTGAAAGCATGTGTGTGGAATCCTTGAATTTGCCTTGTTAGTCTAATTGTCTAAACCTTGATAAATGTAAGGAGTGATCTTGGGTAACGATTCTAAGAGGGAGCCCAAATTTTCATAATCCTTTGTGACTACCTTGTAAGGATGTGCATCCATTTTGGCACGATTTGAGACTAAACCATTTGTTGAAAAAATCGAACTAAAAGCTCTTAACCTTAATTGTCCCTACCTTCTAACCCGAAATCCTTTCTGAAGTACTGTTATATTGTAATAGCCAACTTAGGCCAAAAGCCTAAGTTGGGTGCAGAAAGGAAGGAGGAATTAAAGCCAAGTGAAGGGCAAAGAAAGATGAAATGAGACTCAACTTTGAAGTTTTTTACAAAAAATAAGGAACCCCTCCTTATTAAAAAAAAAAAAAGAGGAGAAAGATTCATTGTGATGGAAACATTTTGAAAAAGGGAAACGAAAAAGAGAAGTGATGAAATAAAGGGGATTCTAAAAAAATGAGTAAAAAAACAAAGTTTGATTTTTCAAATGAAAAAGAATGAAAAGAAGTTGAGAAGAGGTGAGATGATTGCAACAATTCTTTTAAAAGGTTAAGTCACTGAGCCATATCGACCATACCTTAACCCTCAGCCTCATTAGAAGCCTAACAGACCCTTGAGATCTTGCATGAACTAGGTTGTGTGATGATTGGAAAATATGGGCAAACGTATGGGATGAAGCTTGCGTGCATTTATCTATTGAGGGAGTGAGAGTTGCATTGATTCCTTATTTCCTTGTTGACATACTTTGTGAGAGCATGGAATCGTTCTTGATGTGAGGGAACTTGAATGCATTTATTGAAACATGGTCTTGCTTTAGAAAAGAAGCTAAAGTGAGCTTGAGCTTTTGTGAACTGGCTAGTCATCTTTTAAAGCTTTTTTTTTTTTATCATGATTGAGTATGGCATATTGTTGAAAGTAGTCTTGTAATGACATTTGCATGTTAGCTCTCACTGAATACTGTTGCAGACACCCTATTGAGCTTATTGTGTTCTTGATTTATTTGAGGACAAGCAAAAGGTTAAGTTAGGGGTGTTGATGAGTAGTAGATTTGCACTCATTTGAGGCCTATTTAGCTCACTAATTAGTGTCCTTGATGCCTAATTTTTTCCCATGATGATAATATTTTGATTATTTGTAGATATGAAGGCAATTGGACAAGGCAAGGATGAATGTTTAAACAAATAGACAAAAGTGTTAAAAGAAGTGCAAAATTTACATTGATGATCGCCAAGAAAGAAAGGTGGATCGCCTAGTGAGGATGACCTCGCCCAAAGTGATAGTGTATAACATTTCTATTTATCGAGATAGGTCATCGAACTCTAAAATAAAAGGGAGACTCGCCAAATGAGAAAAGCGACCTTACTGACCAACAAGCCGCTGTCGGACCACCAAGCTCCAGCGAGCACAACGAGACAACAACTCTGTAGCTCCGACAAACAAGACTCAACCCTCCCCGACACTCTCCTTTCATGGTGGTACACTATACTCTATCACTCTACTCTTTCCTCTCCTCTTTATTTTATTACATTTTGGGTCTATTCATGTATATTTGTTGATGCGTCTGTTCATGCTTTCCGTTTATATTGTTTTATTCATAAATCTGGTTTGAAAAATGTACAAATCCAATAACCTTTTTTCTCTTTCTAATTGTTTATCGTAGAGGTTGAAGTTTTATATTTTGTCTTTTCTTTACAGTTAATTTACTCCTTGTTTGCTACTCCAATTTTCTTTACGGTTTCCTATTTTTGGCTTGACATTTTCTTCGATTGATGATCTCTATGGTTTATTTATTGTTTATTGGTGTGTTATTCTTGCTTTTGTTGTTTACTGCTGTTCATGGACTGATTTAAATTGTTCAGAATTTTTCGTTAGTAAATTATATCATTTTGTTAATTTTTACTCCGATTCAAAAGAGTTCGGAATGCTTATAAGACTTTTTGTTAAATGTATTGTTAGTTGATTGAGATTTGATTGGAAATGTTTGTTTTTATTTTTATTTTCTCTGATGACTTCTTTGCTTTTTTGCTTTTTGTCTCTGTTTTACAACATAGTTATCTTCATGTTATTTTGTAAATTAGCTCCATTTAATTTTTGCATCATTTTAATTCTTAACAGTAGTGTTGGAGTTTAAGGCAACATGCCACGTTAGTTGTTACTTTGCAATTATTATTATTATTTTTTAGATAATCTTTTGTCTCTTTTATTTGTTTGTCTTTTGATTGACATTAAGTTTAAATTGGCCAATGAGAAAATCTCTCCGTCAATTTTGGAGGCCTCCCTATTTTAAAAGACGGAAATTTAATTTAAGTTTATATATGTTGTATGTTTAAATTGGCCAATGAGAAAATCTCTCCGTCGATTTTGGAGGCCTCCCTATATTAAAAGACGGAAATTTAGTTTAAGTTTATATATGTTGTATGTTTAAATTGGCCAATGAAGAAATTATCGTCGATTTCCGAGGCCTCCAATGTTAATAAGACATGTTTTTATTTTTCAGTTATTATTTGATTCATTTATTTTAATTCATATATATTTAGTACTAACACTTTTATTAAGTGTCTTTACAGGTACTCCAAAGTCTCTTCTCATCGGAGCCATTCGAATAAAGTTCGAATACTATATTTATTATTATGTATATTGTTGATGATAGGCAAATATTAGGTAGTTTATCATATTACTTGTTTACTTTATTACTTGTGTATATTGCATGTTTTTTATATTTGTATACTATTTTTACCTCCTCCTCAATTTGAAAAAATGAATTCAGTTGGGACTCATAGTTGTGGATTTCGAAGGATGCCTAGCACCTTCCCTTCGGAATAACTTGAACCCCTTACCTAGAATCTAATGGTTTCATAGATCACTTAATGGTTTCCTAGTTTTTTTCCTAAAATTAGGTGGCGACTCCTTTAAAATTTGTTTATTCTTTAAATTCTTTTAAAATTAAATTAATTGATTATTTTTTGAGTCATTGCAACGTTTCGCCCTACTTGAATATAGTTGGGATGTAAACAAATGTATTTAAATTTTGGTCGCAAAAATAACTTTTGAGGCAGAATGGTCCGTGACCGCTCCGCGTCGCAAGGGAGGATTTTTCACATCCTAGGAATAGGTCCGCGACGCGGGCCTAGTACCCAGATTTGCCCAACTTGTTCCTTCTTCCTTTTCCAGCCCCGATTCGCCTAAATTCGATTCTTTTTTCTCCAATACTCCTTAGATTCAAATACCCAACATATGTACACAAGAATCTAATCAAACACAACTCTAAAATCGACCTAAAACTCTCAATAACTCCTCAATCTCATCCCAAATTCAAGAACGAAAGTAAATTCAAGAACACACATCAAGAACATTCAAACTTTCAACTTTTAGGATGAATTCATGCTGAATTAAACATATTTGGCGCGTGGGTGAGCGAACCCAAAGCTTTGTGAACTCACATACCTCGTAGGGATCACCTCTTGATGAAATTTACAAGCGATTCTTGAAGAACTTGACGATTCTTACTCCTTCTCCTCCTTTCTCTTCTTCTTTTCTCTTTTCTAAAACCCTAACTCAATATCGTAAAAGCGTAAACTAAATCCTATCAGTTTAGACCCCACTTAATTACCAAAAATGAAATTAAGTCATGGGGTATGGAAAAGACAATAATGCCCTACTAAAATCCGGTTTGGACATTTCCTTATTCGAACAATCCAACTTCCAATGGGCATATCTCACTCATACGAACTCGAAATCACACAAACTCGATGGCGTTGAAAATATCATTCCAAGATCTTTACTACAATATCTGGAAACACACATAACTCATCTTGATCTAGAAGTTATGGTCGTTTGAAGTTGACCAGAAACTCAACTTTAACACTTTAATTTTTTTTCCAGATTTTCTTTATACTTTCCAAACACACCTAACTCATACTTTCTTTCTAGTTACGGGATGTTACAATATCTCCCCCTTGGAAACAATTGTCCTCGAATGAGCTTACTCTTAGTAGGTTAAGAGTGTAACATCTAACATTCAGTTCAAACACCCAATAAGCAATGCAAATACAACATGCAATCTCATAAGTTAAAGAGTACTAAGAAGAGAATTAGTACCTTGTTCCGAAATTTCTCCGGATTCGAAGAGTTGTGGATATCTCTTTTTCATATCCTCCTCCGCTGCCCAAGTAGCTTCCTTAACAAATTGATTCCTCTAAAGGACTTTGACTGATGCTACCTCTTTTGTTCTCAACTTGCGAACTTGGCGATCTAGAATCTGAACAGGAATCTCCTCATAAGATAAGCTATTCTTGATCCCAATATCTTCGGTTGGTATGATCAATGATGGATCGCCCATGCATTTTTTCAACAAAGAGATGTGAAAGACCGTATGAACAGCGGCTAACTCTTGTGGTAGCTCCAACTCATAAGCTAAATTACCTACACTTTTTTATATTCTGTAAGGGACAATATACCGGGGACTAAGCTTCCCCTTCTTACCAAACCTCATTACACCTTTCATGGGTGAAACTTTCAAGTATACCCAATCATCTACTTCAAACTCTAACTCCCTTCTCCTAACATCGATGTAGGATTTCTGACGACTCTGCGCCGTTTTCAACCTCTCTTGAACCACTTTCACCTTCTCCATATCTTGATGAACTAGATCTGGTCCTATCAACCTTGCTTCACCAACTTCAAACCATTCAATAGGAGATCTGCATCTTCTCCCATAAAGAGCTTCATAAGGAGCCATTTGGATGCTAGAGTGGTAACTATTATTATAAGCAAACTCAATAAGAGGTAGGTGATCATCCCAATTACCTTTGAAATCAATCACTCTAGCCTTCAACATATCCTCTAAGGTCTGAATAGTGCGCTCTACTTGACCATCTGTCTGAGGATGAAAAGCAGTACTCAAGTTTACCTTTGAACCCAGGCCTTTCTGGAATGACTTCCAAAATTGTGCACCCCTATCTGATATAATCGAAATAGGGACTCCATGAAGTCTTACCACCTCCTGAATATATAACCTGGCATAATCTTCTGCTGAATGGATAGTCTTTATTGGCAAAAAATGGGCTGATTTGGTCATTCGATCCACAATCAACCAAATAGAATCATGCTGCTTTCGAGACCTTGGTAAGCATGTGATGAATTCCCTATTAATCATCTCCCACTTCCATTCCGTAGGTTCTATATTCTGAGCCAAACCACCGGGCCTTTGGTGTTCTACTTTAACATGTTGGAAATTTGGACACTTAGCAACGAATTCTGCAATGTCCTTCTTCGTACTACTCCACCAATAAACTTCTCTCAAATAGCGATACATCTTTTTGGAACCCGGCTGAATGGAATATCTGGAGCTATGAGCTTCCTCCATGATCCTCTCTTGGAGTCCATACACCATTGGTACACACAATCTACTTTGATATATTAATACATCATCTCCCTCTTGTTCAAAAACCATTACTCTTTGCTTATGAACATTTGCCTTGAATTCAAGCAAAATGGGATCTTGGTCTTGCTTCTCTTTCACTTCTGACACTAATGATGATTCAGCCCCATTCATCACCACCACTCCTCCTTCTGTGGAATCCATTAGTTGGACTCCCAAAGGTGCAAGTCTATGTACATCTTTCGCTAACTCTCTCTTTTCTTCCTCAACACGGGCGGTACTACCCATAGATAACCTGCTTAAAGCATTTGCAACAACATTATCCTTACCTGGGTGGTAAAGAATACTCATGCCATAATCCTTGAGTAATTCCAACCACCTCTTTTGTCTGAGATTAAGGTCTTTCTGAGTAAACACATACTGAAGACTATTGTGATCAGTGAATACATCTACATGAACACCATATAAATAATGACGCCATATCTTTAAAGAAAACACTAAAGAAGCCAACTATAAGTCATGGGTTGGGTAATTCTTCTCATGAATTTTCAACTGTCTGGAGGCATAAGCTATAACCTTGCCATTCTACATTAATACATAACCCAAACCAATTCTAGACGGATCACAATAGACCACAAAGCCTTGCGTACCTTCTGGTAATGTCAGAACTGAGGCAGTAGTCAACCTATTTTTCAATTCATTGGTCAAAGGGGATGAAATAGATGAGAACCCCTCAACAAACCTTCTATAATATCCAGCCAAACCCAAGAAACTCCTAATATCAGTTAGAGACGTGGGTCTAGGCCAATTTTGCACTGCCTCAATCTTTTGAGTATCAACTTTAATCCCCTCTCGAGACGCAGTGTGGCCTAAGAATGCCATAGACTCATGCCAAAACTCACACTTAGAGAACTTGGCATACAACTCCCGATCTTTTAGAGTCTGGAGAACTATTCTGAGATGACTAGCATGATCTTCCTTATTCTTTGAATAAATTAGTATGTCATCAATGAATACAATAACAAACATATCTAAATATGGCTTGAATACTCTATTCATAAGGTCCATGAATGCCGCAGGTGCATTGGTCAAACAAAAGGACATGACCAAAAATTCATTATGACCATAACGGGTTCTGAAAGCTGTCTTTGGAATGTCACATTCCCTTACTCTTAACTGATGGTAGCCAGATCTGAGATCTCTCTTAGAGAAACAGGTGGCACCCTAAAGTTGATCCACGAGATCATCGATTCTCGGAAAAGAATATTTGTTCTTGATGGTAACCTTTTTCAACTGATGGTAATCTTTGCATATTTGAAGGGAACCATCTTTCTTTCTCACAAATAAGACCGGTGCACCCCAAGGTGAGATACTTGGTCGAATAAAGCCCTTATCAAGGAGATCTTTCAACTGCTCTTTAAGCTCTTTCAATTCTGGTGGTGCCATTCTATATGGCAGAATAGATATAGGGCGAGTATCTAGAAGAATATCTATACCGAAGTCTATCTCTCTCCCAAGAGGGACTTCGGGAATATCATCTGAAAAGACTTCTGGAAACTCTTTTACTACTAAAACTGATTGAATATAAGGTGTCTCAACACTAATGCCATTAACTCGGACTAAGTGATAGACACACCCCTTGGAAACTAACTTTCTCACCTTAAGGTACGAAATAAAATGACCCTTAGGCACTGTTGAACTGCTCTTCAACTCTATAACAGGTTCACTGGAAGCTGGAACTTTACCACTTAAGTTCTACAATCTATTGATGCATAACAGGCATGAAGCCAGTCCATACCTAAAATGACATCAAAATCTACCATGTCTAACTTAACTAAATCAGCCATGGTACTCTTATGATTGACGGGAACGGGACAATCACGATAGACTCTCTCTACTATAATAGACTTACCGACAGGTGTAGAAACACTGAAGGGCTCACTAAGTTTCTATGGAAGAACATCAAATTTGAAGACTTGGATCATAACAGTGACAACATTTGGTGAATCCTCTTGCTCTCGGCGACTAGCGATAGCATAAAGGCGGTTTCCTTCTCAACTTACCCTTGAAGTAGCTCATCTAGATGCAGCTCTATCTGGTGGAACAACTGAAGAAGACTGGGTTCTATTGCCCCCATTACCATTACCCTGTCTTCTCTTAGGACACTCTCTTATAAAATTACCGTTCTGGCAACACTTGAAGCAACTAGTGAAGCCATCACGACACACCCCTGAGTGGCTCCTTCCACACTTAGCACATGCAGGAGTCTTAGTAGCCCTTGTGCCTTACTACCTTGCGAATGCGCAGCTCTAGCTCTGAAATTCTGAAAATTCTGACTATTGTACTCACATTTGTCCCTTGGTGCAGGTGCACTAGCAGATCAAAGAGTAGGTACCTTTTATTTCTGTTTGAAGGATGACCGATTGGCATTACTCTTCTGCTGCCTAGACTCATTCCCTGTCTTTGCTCTCTTATTCTTAAACTCCTCTCTATCCCTCAACTTCTCTTTCTCAACCGGCTGCACATAGACCATCAACCTTGATATATATATGTCACCTATCAGCATTGCAACCCTGCCCTCTTTGCTTGATAGACGAGACAACCCAGCAACAAACAGACTCATTCTACTTCTCATATCCGCAACCATCTCCGAAGCATAACAGAATGTTGTTCTATAATCTCAAGTGAAGTTGCGTGCTTCACTCCTAAGTTTGAGGGGGTTTATATATGAACAGACTTGTGCTCTTGTAAGGAAAACCCAGGGGAGTTATACTTCAATCAAGGATTTGAGGAATCCCTTGATTGAAGCGATTCGCTGACCCATGTCCATATTAGGTATGTGCATGGTAAATCGAATTCCTTCCTTCTTGTCAGATGAGACTCGATTTTGTGCTTGGCTGGAAGATTTTTCTTGACTCTTGGCTTGATCTGATTTCCTTTCTTCTCTTGATGGCTTCGCTCTATTCTTGGCTTGATTTATGATTGCTTAATTTTGTCCTATCAATCACGATTTGCTTGATTGACCTACTGCCAGCTTTAGGCCGTTTGTTAATGATTCTTAATCCCTTTGATTATGCCCTTCCTTTAGTAGTAGTTGTAGGGATCAGAATATATCTCTTTTCATGTTGGTGTTGTTTTGCTTTGATGTTTTCCTTATTGGATCTCCATGCTTGGGAGAATTGCCAGTAGTATGTTAAGTGTCATTTATTAAAGTTATATAACACTTGGAGGCTAACAAATGGCACTATCATTTTCTAAGAATTTGTATTTATTCATAGTTAAGAGCACCAACTATGTCGTCTAAGGCCAAAACATCAGGATGTTACTGTAAGACAGCACGTGACTTACATAATAGATGTACGTGATGATTTTCTAATCTAAATGGACTTTATGATCCCGCATGAAAATTAGTTCAGACAAAGAAGCACTTAATTTTTTTTAATATTTCGGTTGGTTAACTTTGTTTCTTCTACTAGTTTTTAATGCATCATTTTAAAGAACATTTGGGAGAATGAAGTTTATTTAAAATGACATGTGAAATTGGATGAATGATAAACTTTTGAGCGGTTTCTTGGTGTCTCATGTAGAAAAAGATGCATCTATTAATATAATAAATTATGATATTGTAAAAATAGTTTAAACGATGAAACTTTATCAATTAAGGTTTTGATAATATAGTTAGCTATATTGACTTTTACATTTTTACATGGTTTAAATAATTATATCAAACAATTTTTTTATTTTCTTATAATTAATGAAGTGAAATAAGTGAATGTCTTAAGTCGATTAGTATCATCTAAAACATGGGGGAAATAAGATGACAATGCAGTCACGTAGATCTAAACACAAACAAATCAGATACATTATTAGAAAAAACAAATCACATCTCATAATCAAACCTTGAATAATTTAGAGCATTCTTATAAAATTCTAAAAATGATGTAAGAACATTAAAATCACATATATCTCAAACTCTTGGATGCATACTGAGAAATATTAAAGACACTATTAATCGAAAAATTAATAGTATAAAAAATAGAAATAAAATTATTCGACCATCAAACTAATACTCATTAAGTATCTAAAGAAGATAAATGAAGACAGTAAGTGATAGTAAATTAACCCTGTTATCATGGCTTAACAAGAATTAGATCCAAGATATTTATTATTATATAAAAATCATGACTTCGAGAAAAATAAACAAGTAATGAACAAAGTCAATTTTCGATGCAAAAATCTATAATAATAACCTTATTTTAGTATTAAAATAAACTAAAATTTATGTAATCGAAAACAATTTATTTATTATCAATAGCTTATCATGAATAGGGGTTTGAGTCGAAAAGAAACCCAAAAAAGAAAAGAAAAATAATCAAAAGATAATAAATGGGGCGGAGAAAGCGGTTAGAGAAAATCATCAAAATTGAGCATAAAGGCAAACTTTTCTTTTAACTTTTGAGTTCATACATTATATTACGTATTTAAAAAAAATAAAAATGAAGTGTTCAATACGTTTGATCCATGCAGTTTTTAGCATTGTGATTTACGATATTTGGTATGAATTTTTTGGTCTTGGCAAAAAAGAAAAAATTACAGTTCCATAATCTAATAGATAAAATTTGTTAATTATTTACATAAGAACAAAAGTGCTTACTTTGGTCAAATCATGAAATATTTAAGGGACCATTTGAATCCATCAAGAATAAAGTCCTTTGTAGATAAACTTTAAAGTATATTTCTCGATACAATAAAATTATTCTACAAATTAACAGGAGGATGAATAATTTTGGTATTCAATCAATGAAAACACCGAATTAATTATTTAAATACATTTTAATGATTGACTTTTATTTTGTTGTCTTTTGTGTGTAGTATCAATAATTTGAGGTAGATTTAAAGTATCCATTTAATTAGTTTACACTTAAGTAAGTAGCACTGAACGCTTTGTAGATTTAAAATTATGAATGCAGAAATAATAGCTTTTGAAATTTATCCAAATTTCACCAAACTTCAATTCTTAAATTTAAAAAATCATAGGGTTAGGATAAATTTGCAATGAAATAATTTGATCAATATCTTTCAGTGATTCTTTCCATTTGTAATCATCTACTACTATTTGCTTTTTTTAAAAAAATAATTCATTTGACCATTATATTTATATGAACCGAATCTATAGAAAATCTATAATTTATTTCACTTAACATCACAAGAAGAATTTCCGAAGAGAAAGATACAATTTTTTTTAATAAAACCCAATATTTGTCCCTTAATACTAAAGAAAGAAGCATGTAATATGCAATCTCATAAAAAATCTCATGACCAACACTAATTTGTTGCAGCTCCTTTGTTCAATCTTTCGACAATGGGTAACCACTTATCATACTGCAAATGAAAAGGCCACATAAACTTAGTAATAAATTAACTCAAAAAATTTCATAAACGAATATTTACTGAAATGAAAATATACCTCCGCCTGCAATCGGTCGCAATCATTACAGAACTCAACAAGAAGCTTCTTTTGTTCTTTTTCACCAGTGGCAGAGCAAGTTTTGTTTCTCTCTACCAGTTTACTTTGGAATTCATAATTGAATACAAGTGTTTTCTTTTGTTTTCAATATTTTGAATCCTTTCTTAATCCACTCACTAAAAATTAAAAGCACCATAAATATATCGTGAAGCCTACAAAAACAATAAAACATAATTCTTTTATAAAGAACATTGAATAGAAACTCAGTTGATCATCTCCTTATTTGAAGAATCCATTGGTAAAGGAAATTTCGACTAGGTTAGTAACAAAGAAGAATGATTTATTTAGTGTGGTATATAATTTGCTTCTCAGAAGAGGAAGACCCCTCTTTAAATAGATGTCTTCATTATATTCTTACCAAATATAATACTCCCTCCGTCTACTATTAATTGTCACACTTTCCATTTTTAGAGTCAAACTATAAAAACTTTGACTAACATTTTACAATATATTTTTTCATCATATTGATAGGCAAAAAATTGCAATGTATAGTACTTTTCATATAGTTTTTGAATATCTAATTTTTTTTGTTTAATTAATCGAATTAATGTAATCTAATTCAACTTTGAAAATTAGTCAAATTGACTTTCGAAAAGCGCAACATGACAAATAAAAGTGGACGGAGGGTGTATTTGAAGTTCAAATTGTAATGAAAATTTAATTATTTTTGTGAGATTTGTGTAGGTTAAAAATGGTAATAAATTAATTTTGTTGCTCAATTTTATTAGATTAATTGAATTTGAATATATCCTAAATAATAGGTAATAAACTATTTTAATGAATAATTATAATTTTAAAATTGAATAGTTATTTTTACAAAAAAGGTTAATCATGTAGGTTTTTTTTGTCAACAAGAAGAATTTTTATTCAACCAAAAATATTTATTGTCAAATCTACTACCCCTATTGGCATTCAGCGTTACCTGTCATCTATCTTTATCTATACATTTGGTTATAATCAGTTTCATTTTAGTCAAATAGGCCTACAAAAAAGCATTATTATAAAGGGTAGGGAATTTACTTCTTCGGTGAAAACTCTAGTTTCTATGTCTTTGACATTCTATATATATCATATCATGATCCAAAAAGCAATGGTCGTGATAGCACCTACGAAAACCAACTAGTAGGTAAGCCTAACCATTAGCTTTGAGCGAATAATAATTGCAGTAGGGAGCATAAGATAAAGAGGGGAAAAAATCATTATAAGAAGAAGCAACGGTAACCCTGAACTGGCTAAAGGAACCCTTGAATGTCATTGAACAATAAGTAATGCGAAAGCTATAATTTATAGTAACTCGGACAAAGTGATAGACACACCTCTTGGAAACTAACTTTCTCGCCTTAAGGTACGAAATAAAATGACCCTTAGGCACTGCTAAACTTCTCTTCAACTCTATAACAGGTTCACTGGAAGCTGGAACTTGACTACTCGAGTTCTTCAATCTATTGATGCATAACAGGCATGAAGCCAGTCCATACCTAGAATGACATCAAAATCTACCATGTCTAACTCAACTAAATCAGCCATGGTACTCTTGTGATTGATGGGAACATGACAATCACAATTGACTCTCTCTATTAGAACATCAAATTTGAAGACTTGGATCATAACAATGACAACATTTGGCGAATCCTCTTGCTCTCGACGACTAGCGATAGCATAAAGGTGGTTTCCTTCTCAACCTGCCCTTGAAGTAGCTCATCTAGATGCAGCTCTATCTGGTGGAACAACTAAAGAAGACTGGGTTCTATTGCCCCCATTACCATTACCCTATCTTCTCTTAGGACACTCTCTTATAAAATGACCGTTATGGCCACACTTGAAGCAACTAGTGAAGCCATCCCGACACACCCCTGAGTGGCTCCTACCACACTTAGCACATGTAAGAGTCTTAGCAGCCCTTATGCCTTACTACCTTGCGAATGCGTAGGTCTAACTCTGAAATTCTGAGAATTCTGACTATTGTACTCACATTTGTCCCTTGGTGCAGGTGCACTAGAAGATGATGGAGTAGGTACCTTCTATTTCTGTTCGAAGGATGACCGGTTGGCATTACTCTTCTGCTGCTTGGACTCATTCCCTGTCTTTGCTCTCTTATTCTTAAACTCCTCTCTATCCCTCAACTTCTCTTCCTCAACCTGCTGCACATAGACATTGCAACCCTGCCCTCTTTATTTGATAGACGGGAAAACCCAACAACAAACAGACTCATTCTACTCCTCATATCCGCAACATCTCCGAAGCATAACAAGATAGTTGGGTGAACCTCAACCCATACTCATGAACTCTTAAAGAATCCTATTTAAGGGTGAGGAACTCTCGTACCTTAGCCTCTTTCAGTTTTCAGGGAAAGAAATGCCCCAAGAAGGTCTCCTCAAAACAAGCCCAACTTGCAGATGATGCATCCTTAGCTTAGTTCTTCTTCCATTGATCCAACCAAATCCTAGTGATACCCTTCATTTAGGATGCAACTAGTTCCACCCTCTCAGTATCAGCAATGTGCGTGGCATCAAATACCTTTTGCAGCTCCTCAATAAAGTTCTTCGGATCCTCAGTAGTTCTTGAACCAGTGAAACTTGGAGGGTTCATCCTCAAGAACTCACGAATCCTTGAAGTGTCAGCCTCTTTTTGTCGTGCTCCTCTTTGTTTCCCAACCTGATTAGTCACAGCTTGACTTAGCATCCTAATTGATTCCTTGAAATCATCATTGGTAACTTTTCCTTGAGGTTGCACTTCAGGTGCATTGGGTACCCCTAGCTCCTCAACATTACGCCTAACAGGGCAACCTCTGACAAGCTCCTCGTGGAGGCATGATTATTTGAAAACACGCGCAAGCACAAATTAAAAGGAAACTTTGTATAGATTAAACTCTAATGCACAAAATAAGTGTGAAAGAAGTGAGAAATTTTCCTAAGTGTTGCAGCCTACTAATTATAGATGTGGTGTGCTTCACACCGATAACAAGGACTCTACATACATGACTTCATAAACTCCCTATGACTCTTGAAATCTATGCTCTGATACCAAATTTGTCACGCCCCGAGCCTACACCCCGGATGTGGTTGGCACTCGAGAACCATTGTTGGCCCCAAGTGAACCCTTGACCTGGCTTACTTACTCAGCGGAAGACTTTAAGCATTAAGACAAGAAATCAAATATAAGATAACTCAACTGTCTCAAACTAAACTCATAATGTTTTAGAAATAAACATTTAACTTAGCCAAAGTGGCAACTCAAAACTGAACATAAGTCAATAACAAGATAAAGACAATTGAACTAACTGACTGTCTGTCTATGAAGCCTCTAATAATTGTGATGGATGTCGGGACAAAACCCAGGACATCCTAATGAACTAAATACTAAAAAGCAATAAAAAGGGATCCTCCGAAAGCAAGGAGGCTCACCAACAAACTTTGGAGCTCAACTAGAATCAACGATGCGCTGGATGCTGATCCTGGTTACCTGTGTCTACATCATAAGAAGATGCAGGCAAAATGACATCAGTACATTGAATGTACGAGTATGTGAGGGAAATTCTAAAACAAGACATGAGCTTGAAAGGAACTGAAGAACTTACCTGGCCTAACTCAACTCAACTCAACTCAACTGATTTCATATAGAGCTGTGTAAATAAATATAGTATAAAGAAAAGCTTTAAAACATGGTTTTTTTACTCTGTGTATTTAAAAATACAATAATAATTATGTATGTATGCAAAGATACAATATGAACTCTGTTTGTATATGAAAATACAAATATTTCTTATGTATATAAAAATACAAAATATTGTTGTGGAGTTTTTCTAACCGACAACCATCACTTAAGAGCTATCGTGATGATACAACGTTTTGCCTCACGCTACCCGGGCCGTCCTATACCTTCCCGGGGGTATACAACCTGAACTACTAAGTGGATCCACTAGTCTACGCTAAAAAGCACTAAGGAATCATCTAAAAAGTATGACCTTTTTCTACCCATGGTGGCTACACGGTTTATGGGGGCTGTGAGTTGTCTGAACTCTCCCCCATATCGCTGCTCAATACTACTCCCAAAATAGGATACTATCTCTTATGTTTAAAAACATACTTCTTTCTGTGATTTAAGATAATTGCTCAAAAACTTAGCTCAAAGGCTGTCTTGGAAATCAAAGTTTCCTCTCTTGCTTAATTGTGAAAGCACTTGGTCTTTTCTGAAAACTAGCTCAAAGGCTCTTTGGAAATCAAGGTTTCCTTTTCTTGTTTAAATGTGAAAACATTTGAACTCTTCGGGAATACATAGTCCCCATATACTTTGAAGAAATGAACTTCAACTTTACTCTTTACTCAACTCAAAACTCAAGTCTTAAAACAAAGTTAAATCATTTGTAAAAGACTTTTGGAAGACTCTATGAACTTCTCTTGACTTGGCTTTTAACTTCTCTTGACTTGAACCTTTACTGATCCTCGAATTGAATTATGGATTCAAGTATTGAGATTTGTGATAGGAAAGATCTCATGATGTTTAGGAGTGTTTTTAGATATTTAAATACGAAAAAAGATCAAGAAATCACTCTCTGAAAGCTGGTTCACGACGCGGAGATGTATTTAATTTTGGTCGCGAAAATAACTTTTGAGGCGGAATGGTCCGTGACCGCTCCGCGACGCAAGGGAGGATTTTTTACATCCTGGGGATTAGGTTCGCGACATGGACCGGAACCCAGATTTTCCCGACTTGTTTCTTCTTCATTTTCCAGCCCTGATTCGCCTAAATTCAATTCGTTTTTCTCCAATACTCTTTAGATTCATATACCCAGCATATGTACACAAGAATCTAATCAAACACAACACTAAAATTGACCTTAAACTCTCAAGAACTCCTCAATCTCATCCCAAATTCAAGAACGAAAGTAAATTCAAGAACAAACATAAAGAACATTCAAACTTTCAACTTTTAGGACGAATTCATGCTGAATTACAGTTCCATAATCTAATATGTAAAATTTGCTAATTATTTAAATAAGAACAAAAATGCTTACTTTGGTTAAATCATGAAATATTTAAGGGACCATTTTGAATCCATCAAGATTAAAGTCCTTTGTAAATAAACTTTAAAGTATATTTCTCGATACGTTAAAATTATTCCATAAATTAACAGGAGGATGAATAATTTTGGTATTCAATAAGTGAAAATGCCGAATTGATTATTTAAATACATTTTACTAATTGACTTTTATTTTGTTGTCTTTTGTGTGTAGTATCAATAATTCGAGGTAGATTAAAAGAATCCATTTAATGAGTTTACACTTTAAGTAATTAGCACTGAACGCTTTGTAGATTGAAAGTTATGAATGCAAAAATAATAGCTTTTGTAATATATTCAAATTTCACCTAACATCAATTCTTAAAATTTAAAAAACCTAGGGTTAGGATAAATTTGCAATGAAATAATTTGATCAATCTCTTCCAATGATTCTTTTCATTTGTAATCATCTACTACTATTTGCTATTTTTTTAAAAATAATTCATTTGACTAAATATATATATATATATTTATATATTAGCTTAAAAGCATGAACTTCTAACTTGAATGTTAAATTACTATAATATCCCTAACTTAGGTTGTGACTTTTTCGATGAGTTGTGACTGTTTTCGAAGGGTTGTGATTTTTCGATGAGTTGTGACTTTTCCAAAGAGTTGTGACTTTTCCAAAGGGTTGTGACTTCTTGGAAAGGTCGTGACTTTTCAGATAAGACACAAAATACACTTTTTCATACTAGCTTTTGTTAACTATAAATAGAGGGGTTCCCTCACATTTTTCAACCACAATTATTTTCTTAATATTCTACTCTTCTTCTTCTTGCATTTTAAAAAAATTTCATGTGATTTGTTGGTGTTGAATGAGTTCGATGTTTAGCCGAATATAATGTACCAGTATTCTGATGAAGTAAATTGTTCTATCGTAAGAGCGTATATTCCTTAACCTTGAGTACTTGAGGAAAATAATTATGACATTATAATGGTTATTTTTTTTGCTTAGTATATACAAAAGTATGTCATGTTCCAATATATGAAGTTAACATGATGTATTATAAATTCATTTGTTTTTGTTAACAATTTCTCTTGTGATGTAGTTATATATTTCTGGATATCTTTTTCAAATATTATTAAACTTCTCAAGAGTTAGAGAATTGTCACAATTTGTTTTCTCATGCTCAAGACAAAATAATGACTTTAATTATCAATGGTACTTATGTGATTTGGATTGTGCGGAAGTTTGCTTCAAAATAGTTATTACTAAATAAACATTGCCCTTTAATTTTATTTATTTACTATTTCTTAATATTTAAGTATTTTTGACGAAAAAAAGTTTATATGACTTGTAATAACGCCAGTTGAAGTTTATATTAGTTTAAATTTTATTGTAGTCTAAATTCATTTGTTTTTGTTAATAATTTCTCTTGTGATGTAGATATATGTTTCTGAATATCTTTTTCCAAAATTATTCAACTTCTCAAGAGTTAGAGAATTATCACGATTTATTTTTACGATGCACAAGACAAGAGAATGATTTTATTTATCAATGTTACTTATGTGATTTAGATTGTTGGAAAGTTTTCTTCAAAATAGTTATTACTATATAAACATTGCTCTTTTATTTTACTGATTTACTATTTCTTAATATTCCAGTATTTTCAACGAATAAAAGTTCATATGACTTGTAATAACGACAATTGAAGTTTGTATTAATTTAATTTTTATTGTAGTATAAATTTATTTGTTTTTGTTAACCATCTCTCTTCTGATGTACATATATCTTTCTGAATATCTTTTTCCAAAATTATTACACTTCTCGAGAGTTAGAGAATTGTCACGATTTATTTTTTTGATGCTCAAGACAAAATAATGACTTTATTTATCAATGCTACTTATGTGATTTGGATTGTCAGGAAGTTTGCTTCAAAACAGTTGTTACTATGTAAACATTGCCCTTTTGTTTTACTAATTGGCATTTCTTAATATTTCAGTATTTTCGATGAAGAAAAGTTCATATGACTTCTAATAACTCCAGTGAAGTCTGTATTAGTTTAATTTTTATTATTTATTTAATAGCTAATTTTTATGAGATATATATTTTCATTGATGCAAACATATTTTTTTTTAAAAATAACTCACAACAAATGTGCAAATATGTGAATATATATGAATCATTTAAAATTTATCCTTAACAAAATAAATTTTATATTCAATAATATGAAATAAACATTTTCATTTTGTCCCTACACTAAATTAAAATCTAATAACTATAATAAAATAGTATCATTAATTAAAAGCCCTATTTATTTATGTAAGTATAAAATTTATTAGAAATTCATCTATTGCACATTAATTTTTTAGTTGTAACATTATAAATTCTCTTAGTTATTACTAATTATTGCAAATGTTATTCACACTCTTTTACACTCTTTAGTTATAATATTATGAATTCTCATAGTTATTACATTAACTTTTGACCGATAATTTTTCATATTATTATACCGCTCCTATATATGTGATAACATGGTGTTGTTTTTTTTTCCTTGGACGAATCATGCTTGGCTGAATAAATTGAAAATTATTTACAAGTATATAAACTATATATTTGTTGGGTGTAAGATAAACAAGTGATTATATATATGATTTCACAGATAGAATATATTCTTTAATTTAAAATTTTAGTTTTTTCGGTAAAAAAAAAGGAAACCTTTCTCAGTTAACTATGGACAGTCAGATAACTATCTTTGATTTATGTACACAGTCAATCAAAAAGTTAAATATGAGAGCCAACAAAAAGAATGTCATCTATTATGTTATAGCTTATAAAATAAAAATTAATATACAAAAATAGTTCCAAAAAATAAAATGTAGTTGTTCTCCACATGTTCATATAACATCTAAACAGATTAAGTGAAATACACGTGCAAAACACATCTGGTTAGATGACAAGAAATTTATACAACAAATATCGGCTATAAGGTAATATTAGTGAGATACGACTAATTACATGATTGAACCTCATCAAATTGAAATAAATATATACATTATTGCATTTAAGTAATAGAAATTTTCGTTGACCATCTTCATAGGTTCTGTGAATAAGAGATATATATGATGATCCAGATTGAACATTCACAAAAAAATCTGCAATATTATTTTGTTCAAAGTTTATTATTCAAATCTTCGCTTAAATTTTTTGAATTTATAATCACGTGCAACACACGTGTCGAAAAACTAGTATATATATAAACATAATCTATAGAAAATCTATAATTTATTTCACTTAACATCACAACGAGAATTTCCAAAGAGAAAGATACATTTTTTTTAATAATACCAATATTTGTCCCTTCATACTAAAGAAAGAAGCATGTAATATGCAATCTCATAAAAAATTTCCATGACCAACACTAATTTCTTGCAGCTCTTGTGTTCAATCTTTCGGCTTCATAGACTCCCTAGGATTCTTGAAATCTGTGCTCTGATACCAAGTTTGTCATGCCCCGAGCCTACACCCCGGACGTGACTGGCACTCAAGAACCATTGTTGGCCCCAAGGGAACCCTTGGCCTGGCTTACTTACTCGGCGGAAGACTTTAAGCATTAAGAAAAGAACTCAAATGCAAGATAAATCAACTGTCTCAAACTAAACTCATAATGTTTTGGAAATAAACATTTAACTTAGCCAAAGTGGCAACTCAAAACTGAACATAAGTCAATAACAACATAAAGACAATTGAACTAACTGACTGTCTGTCTATGAAGCCTCTAATAACTGAGATGGATGTCGGGACAAAACCCAGGACATCCTAATGAAATAAATAGTAAAAAGCAATAAAAAGGGATCCTCCGGAAGCAAAAAGGCTCACCAACAAACTCTGGAGCTCAACTAGAATCAACGATGTGCTAGTGCTGATCTTGGTTACCTGTGTCCGCATCATAAGAAGATGCAGGGCAAATGACATCAGTACATTGAGTGCACGAGTATGCGAGGGAAATTCTAAAACAAAACATAAGCTTGAAAGGAACGAAAGAACTTACCTGGCTCAACTCAACTCAACTGAACTAATTTCAGTATAAAGTAGTGTAAATAAATATAATGTAAAGAAAACTTTTAAAGCATAGTGTTTTTACTCTGTGTATTTAGAAATACAATAACAACTCCGTATGTATGCAAAGATACAATATGAACTTTGTTTGTATATGAAAATACAAATATTTCTTATGTACATAAAAATACAAAATACTGCTGTGGGAGTTTCTCTAACCGACAACCCTCACTTAACAACTATCGTGATGATACAACATTTTGCCTCACTCATCCAGGGCCGTCCTATACCTTCCCGGGGGTATACAACCTGAACTACTAAGTGGATCCACTAGTCTATGCTAAAAAACACTAAGGAATCATCTAAAAAGTATGAACCTTTTCTACCAATGGTGGCTACACGGTTTATGGAACCATATCGCTGCTCAATACTACTCCCAAAATATGATACTAGCTCTTATGTTTAAAAACATACTTCTTTCTGTGATTTGGGACAATTGCTCAAAAGCTTAGCTCAAAGTCTATCTTGGAAATCAAAGTTTCCTCTCTTTCTTAATAGTGAAAGCAGTTAGTCTTTTATGAAAACTAGCTCAAAGGCACTTTGGAAATCAAGGTTTCCTTTTCTTGTTTAAATGTGAAAATATTTTAAATCTTTGGGAATACATAGTCCCCATATACTTTGAAGAAATGAACTTCAACTTTAATCTGTACTTAACTTCAACTTTGAAGAAAGGCTCAACACTTAAATTTTTTTAAATATTTCGGTTGGTTAAATTTGTTTCTTCTACTTGTTTTTAATGCATCATTTTAAAGAACATTTGGGACAACGAAGTTTATTTAAAATGACATGTGAAATCGGATGAATGATAAACTTTTGAGCGGTTTCTTGTTGTCTCATGTAGAAAAAGATGCATCTATTAATATAATAAATTATGATATTGTAAAAATAGTTTAAACGATGAAACTTTATCAATTAAGGTTTTGATAATATAGTTAGCAATATTTACTTTTACATTTTTACATGGTTTAAATAATTATATCAAACATTTTTTTTTAATTTTCTTATAATTAATGAAGTGAAATAGGTGAATGTATTAAGTCGATTACTATCATCTAAAATATGGAGGAAATAAGATGACAATGCAGTCACGTAGAACTAAACATAAACAAATCAGATACATTATTAGGAAAAACAAATCAGATACATTATTAGGAAAAACAAATCACATCTCATAAACAAACCTTAAATAATTTAGAGCATTCTTATAAAATTCTAAAAATGATGTAAGAACATTAAAATCACATATATCTCAAACTCTTGGATGCATACTAAGAAATATTATAGACACTATTAGTTGAAAAATTAATAGTATCAAAAAATAGAAATAAAATTATTCGATCATCAATTAAAGAAGTTAAATGAAGACAATAAGTGATAGTAAATTAACCCTATTACCATGGCTTAACAAGAATTAGATCCAAGACATTTATTGTTATATAAACATCATGACTTCGAGAAAAATAGAATAAGAGAAAAATAAACAAGTAATGAACAAAGTCAATTTTCGATGCAAAAATCTATAATAATAACCTTATTTTAATATTAAAATAAACTAAAATTTACGTAATTGAAAACAATTTATTTATTATCAATAGCTTATCATGAATAGGGGTTTGAGTTGAAAATAAACCCAAAAAAGAAAAGAAAAATAATCAAAAGATAACAAATGGGGTGGAGAAAGCGGTTATAGAAAATCATCAAAATTGAGCATAAAGGCAAACTTTTCTTTTAACTTTTGAGTTCATACATTATATTACTTATTTAAAAAATAAATAAAGATGAAGTGTTCAATACGTTTGATCCATTCAGTTTTTAGCATTGTGATTTACGATATTAGGTATGAATTTTTTGGTCTTGGCAAAAAAGAAAAAATTACAGTTCCATAATCTAATAGATAAAATTTGTTAATTATTTAAATAAGAACAAAAATGCTTACTTTGGTCAAATCATGAAATATTTAAGGGACCATTTTGAATCCATCAAGATTAAAGTCCTTTGTAGATAAACTTTAAAGTATATTTCTCGATACAATAAAATTATTGTAAAAATTAACAAGAGGATGAATAATTTTGGTATTCAATCAATGAAAACACCGAATTAATTATTTTAATACATTTTAATGATTGACTTTTATTTTGTTGTCTTTTGTGTGTAGTTTCAATAATTCGAGGTAGATTAAAAGTATCCATTTAATGAGTTTACACTTAAGTAATTAGCACTGAACGCTTTGTAGATTTAAAATTATGAATGCAGAAATAATAGCTTTTGAAATTTATCCAAATTTCACGTAACTTCAATTCTTAAAATTAAAAAACCATAGGGTTAGAATAAATTTGCAATGAAATAATTTGATCAATCTCTTTAAGTGATTCTTTTCATTTGTAATCATCTATTACTATTTACTATTTTTTTTAAATAATTCATTTGAGTATATATATATATATATATATATAAACAAAATCTATAGAAAATCTCTAATTTATTTCACTTAACATCACAAGCAGAATTTCTGAAGAGAAAGATACAAATTTTTTTTTTTTAATAAACCCCAATATTTGTCCCTTAATACTAAAGAAAGAAGCATGTAATATGCAATCTCATAAAAAAATTTCATGACCAACACTAATTTGTTGCAGCTCCTTTGTTCAATCTTTCGACAATGGGTAACCTCTTATCGTACTGCAAATGAAAAGGCCACATAAACTTAGTAATAAATTAACTCAAAAAATTTCATAAACGAATATTTACTGAAATGAAAATATACCTCCGTCTGCAATCGGTCGCAATCATTACGGAACTCAATAAGAAGCTTGTTTTGTTCTTTTTCAGCAGTGGCAGAGCAAGTTTTGTTTCTCTCTACCTGTTTACTTTGGAATTCATAATTGAATACAAGTGCTTTTCTTTTGTTTTCAAGATTTTTGAATCCTTTCTTGATCCACTCACTAAAAATTAAAAGCACCATAAATATATCGTGAAGCCTATAAAAACAATAAAACATAATTTTTTTTATAAAGAACATTGAATAGAAACTCACTTGATCATCTCCTTATTTGAAGAATCCATTGGTAAAGGAAATTTCGACTAGGTTAACAATAAAGAAGAATGATTTATTTAGTATGATATATAATTTGCTTCTCAGAAGAGGAAGACCCTTCTTTAAATAGATGTCTTCATTATATTCTTACCAAATATAATACTCCCTCCATCTACTATTAATTGTCACACTTTCCATTTTTAGAGTCAAACTATAAAAACTTTGACTAACATTTTATAATATATTTTATCATCATATTGATAGGCAAAATATTGCAATATATAGTACTTTTTGTATAGTTTTTGAATATCTAATTTTTTTTGTTTAACTGATCGAATTAATGTAATCTAATTTAACTTTGAAAATTAGTCAAATTGACTTTCAAAAAGCGCAACATGACAAATAAAAGTGAACGGAGGGAGTATTTGAAGTTCAAATTGTAATGAAAATTTTAATTATTTTTGTGAGATTTGTGTAGGTTAAAAATGGTAATAAATTAATTTTGTTGCTCAATTTTATTAGGTTAATTGGGTTTGAATATATCCTAAATAATAGGTAATAAACTATTTTAATGAATAATTATAAATTTAAAATTTAATAGTTATTTTTCTAAATAAGATTAATCATGTAGATTTTTTTTGGTCAACAAGCAAAAATTTTATTCAACCAAAAATATTTATTGTCAAATACACTACCCGTATTGGCATTCAGTGCTACCTCTCATCTATCTTTATCTATACATTTGGTTATAATAAGTTTCATTTTAGTAAAATAGGCCTGCAAAAAAGTATTATTATAAAGGGTAGGGAATTTACTTCTTCAGTGAAAACTCTAGTTTCAATGTCTTTGACATTCTATATATATCATATCATGATCCAAAAATCAATGGTCATGATGGCACCTACTAAAACCAACTAGTAGCTAAGCCTAACCATTAGCTTTGAGAGAATAATAATTGCAACAGGGAGCATAAGATAAAGTGGGAAAAAATTAAATCATTATAAGAAGAAGCAACGAAAACCCTGAACTGGCTAAAGGAACCCTGAATGTCATTGAACAATAAGTAATGCAGAAGCTATAATTTATAGTAATGGACTAAGATACGAAACATCTTAGTTAAAGTGTGAAATAAACTAAGCCTGCTAACATTTATGAATCTTAATTGTGTTTAATGGAGCCTCTAAAACAATTGAGCTAGATAAGTCTGTCGGGACAAGGCCCTAGGCTTCCTAATAGGTAACACAATTGAAGTGAATTAAATATGTTTAATTATAAATGAAATCCTAAGAATGTGAGGAGGACACACCATAAGCTAAAAGTGGAGAAACTTTGTGGAACATCTGCCCCTTGCCAATGCAAAACTCCGTATCATTTCATAAAAGTTGTGTGGATCCACTAGCTAAGCTACTTAAGACAATCTTGTGGGGCATGTTGTTTGGAAGTAGAGGTTTCTACTAGAGAATACCCTATTTACGCCTCCACTTCAAAGTTCTCTGAATGCTAAGTTAAATTCAATTGAATAGATAAATTCAATTATCAAACCATAACATTAGAAAAGACAATAATCATAAAATCAATTCAAATCAAAAAGTCATATAAGAGCAGCTTCTTTCAAATAGTGGTTGAATCCTAATTTATAACACCAATACAAATCATATTTACCTATGGCTTAAGTTATTTCTCATCCTAATTTATGAGGGGAGTTTACTGGATGCATGAATTCAAATACTTAATGACATCTTGTACTTCAAATATATAGAGGATGACTTTTTTTTATATAAAAATAATGGTAAGATTCAAAGATATTTTGTCACCACAATATCATGAAATTCATGACACCATCATATTAAATACATTCTGGAAAGCACTTGATCTACAGAACCAAATTTTCAAAAATTGTAGCAAGTGAAGATACCATGTATAAGGAGGAAGTTACCAAGGTAATAAATGATGTAGCCAAACATGGGCATGAGTGGAACACCAAGTATAGAAAGGTAATGTTAGAAATACTAAATAATAGGAGTAGATTACAAATATGCTATTATTGTGGGGATCCTTTGATCCATAAACTATTTGACTAAGCCAACTTTCATTGTGCGGTCATGTTAAATCAAATACTATACAAGAGGTAACCTATGATTGTATTATATTAAAAAAAAAATTAAAAAAGACTCATGTCAAGACCAAAAAAAGACACTTTGTGGGGGGAGGGGGGGACTCACCTTACTGATAGGTATTTGTGTTGTTTTGTAAGTTTTAGGTACTAAGCAGAGTAGGAACTACATGTAAAAATTTACAAGTATCGAAAAAAATCATCACACAAGATTATAAAAATCTCTAAATAAACTTTCAAGGAAGAGTACATTGTTCATCACTAAAAACAAAAGATAAAAAAAATCTAAACCCTAGAAACTACTATTAATAATTCCAGGAAATTAGAAATTAAAAAAAAAAATAGCAGGCACTTTGAAGTTTGTCCGATGTTTCATCTAACATCCCATCATAGGTGTGATGGTCCATTGCATTTTTCATAATCGTGAGTAAGTAGCTTGGTATGACTGCCCTTAACAATGTTGAGCCTGGCGGCCCATCACATATGTGATTATTCGTCACACCCCGAGCCTACACCCTGGACGTGGCTGGTACTCGAGAACCATTGTTGGCCCAAAGCGAACCCTTGGCCTGGCTTAACTCTTACTGGAAGACTTACTCATAAAGAAGATAAACTTAAAAGATAACTCAGAATGTTTTGAAATTAAGCATTCAACTAGCCAAAGAGGCAACTCAAGTTTCAACATAAACTACTGAAAATGAAAAAGACTTATGAACTACTATCTATCTATTAATGAAGCCTCTAATACTATGAGCGATGTCGAGTCAAGACCCTAATCATCCTTACCACACTGAAATAACATGACAGAAATAACTGAGGGATCCTCCGGAAGCTAGGATGCTCACCAAACAACTCTGGAACTTAACTGGATCAACGAAGCACTCGTTGATGATCCTGGTTACCTGTATCTTCATCATAAAAGATGTAGGCCAAATGGCGTCAGTACATGAAATGTACGAGCATGTAAGAGGAAACCTAGAACATGACATAAGCTTGAACTGGAACTAAAGAAACAACGTACCTCGTCTCAACTCAACTCAACATCAAATCAATTCAATATAAAGCAATAACAGTAATTCAATATAATGAAAATCTTTTAAAACAGTAGTTAATAACTCAATATATTGGAAAATACAATATAACTTGGTTTGTATGTTAAAATACAAAATAAACTATGTTTGGGAGATTCTCTAACTGACAACCTTCACTATGAGCTATGTGATGATACAGAGTCTTGCCCACGTTGCCAGAATTGTCCTATATTTTGCCGGAGTATTGAACTCCTCAACTAAGTGGATCCACTAGTCTATGCTAAAAAGCAATAAGGAATCATCCAAAAAGTATGACCCTTTCTACCCACGTTGGCTACATGGTTTATGGGGGCTGTGAGTAGTTAGAACTCTCCTCCATATCGGTGCTCAATACTACTCCCAAAATATAACTTAGCTCATATGTTTTTAAAAAAAAAACATTTCCTCTTCCTCAACTATGAAATTATTACTCAAATGGTTTTCTCTTAAAAGAGATATTACTCATGAACTCTTTTGGAAATCGATGTTTCCTCTCCTTATTAAATGTAAAAACATTTCTCTTGGGAATACTTAGTTCTCATATATCATTTTAAAGAAAATGAACTCAAGTCTACTCTTCCTCAAATTCAAATGCTCAAGTCTTAAAACAAGTTTAAAATATTTAAAAATGACTTCATTCAGTTTTACAATATCTCCCCCTTGGAAACAATCGTCCTCGAATGAGCTTACCTTAGTAGGCTAAGGGTGTAACATCTAACATCTAACATTCAGTTCAAACACCCAACAAGCAATGCAAATACAACATGCAATCTCATAAGTTAAAGAGTACTAAGAAGAGAATTAGTACCTTGTTTTGGAATTTCTCCGAATTCGAAGAGTTGTGGATATCTCTTCTTCATATCCTCATCCGCTTCCCAAGTAGCTTCCTCAACTAATTGATTCCTCCAAAGAACTTTGACTGATGCTACCTCTTTTGTTCTCAACTTGCGAACTTGTGATACGCTCAAATTACACCTCCCTAAAGAAGCATAAGCGATCGTTTTCAAGTAAAGAACCCAACTTGTAGGTTGGAGTCGATCCCACGAGGAAAATGATTTAGATCGTACTTTAACCAACAATTATATTCAATTAGTCAAATTACTTCCAGAAACAAGTAATTAAATGGGGGGGGGGGGGAATTTGTGAAACAAATTGTAAAAATTCAATAAGTGATCAATACACAAAAGTCAATCTTTGTTGTTATCAAGATGAGAGAATTAACTAGGGTATACGTGTTCCCCACAAGCTCATAATGCAGTAATCCTAGTAATAACAATCCTTTCCTAGTATATCACATGCAAAGTGGTAAGTTACGTATCTCTAAATCTTTGGTCTGGCATCTAGAGAATTTCACCCCGCACCTTGGTCCGGCTACATATGTATAATTTACTAACCCCTACCTATACCTCATATTAGCCATCATAATCGATGTTTGGCTTAGTTATTACTTCGCACCAATCGACACTAGACTATTAGATAGTATGACACTAAATCTATGTTGATAATTCTTTTCTTGTTAATTACCTCCTTGGTTCGGCAAGTAGTAACAAGGCGATTTCTAACGTTGGCCACCGTTAAAAAGACTTCTAAATGAAAGAATTATCAAAGCATGCAACATACTAGTCAAGAATTGCTTATTTACTATTCATACTTTGTTAATCGCTCATGGTTCCCACAATTCTAGTTGTGGATTTAGTTACCCATATTAGCAAGAACACAATTCATAGTTTTAGACGAAGAAATCATGAACTTACGTAAGGAGAATAATAAACCCAGAAATTCAACTTGAATTGCAAAACCAAAATCTTCAAAACGAACTAAGGAAATCAATAATTGCTAGGTTTGCAAATTAATCTCCCTAGTCACAAAGTAAAAGTAGAATAGTAATGTCTAACTCCCAAAAACGAGGTTTACATACCCTATATATAGAAAACAAGTCCTAAATTAAAAAGGAAACAAATTAAGGAAAGTTTGTTCAGGCACGCGTCTTCATTCCACGAGACTGACTCATGAACCGTCAATGGATCTACGGTCCGTGAGTCCCTTCCGTCTGCCAAGACTTAGAAAATATTTTAGCTTCCACCAATCAGCTTCTCTGAAGCAAACGGCGGAACTGTAGTACGGATCGTAGATCGATCTACAGTCCGTCAATCCCCCTCCGTAGCTCCACACTTAGAATCTTCAAAAATCAGGTACTGGAACCCTCACAGTATCAATCTATAGATCAACAGCATGGTCCGTAGATCAATCTACGGACCGTCAATGGCCACAGTGGTTCCACCCTTAGTCAGATTTCCCTGATTTGCCTACCATGCCTTGCTTGCTGACCTATGGCCATCACCTACGGACCGTCAATGGACCTATGGTCCGTAGATCACTTCTGTGAATGCACTTTTTCTGCAAAATATGATTAAAACACATAAAAACCAGTACAAAAAGGCCCTAGACACACACAACTTGTAAGTGAAATGTATTAGAAATACCGTAAACTCACGGTATATCAACTTGGCGATCTAGAATCTGAACAGGAATCTCCTCATAAGATAAGCTTTCCTTGATCCCAATATCTTCGGTTGGTATGATCAATGAAGGATGGCCCATGCACTTCTTCAACATAGAGATGTGAAAGACCGTATTAACCGCGCCTAACTCTTGTGGTAGCTCCAACTCATAAGCTAAATTACCTACCCTTTTTGATATTTTGTAAGGGCCAATATACCGGGGACTAACCTTTCCCTTCTTACCAAACCTCATTACACCTTTCATGGGTGAAACTTTCAAGTATACCCAATCATCTACTTCAAACTCTAACTCCCTTCTCCTAACATCGGTGTAGGATTTCTAACGACTCTTGAACCACTTTCACCTTCGCCATAGCTTGATGAACTAGATCTGGTCCTATCAACCCTGCTTCACCAACTTCAAACCTTCCAATAGGAGATCTGCATCTTCTCCCATAAAGAGCTTTATAAGGAGCCATTTGGATGCTAGAGTGGTAATTATTCTTGTAAGCAAACTCAATAAGAGATAGGTGATCATCCCAATTACCTTTAAAATAAATCAGACTAGCCCTTAACATATCCTCTAAGTTCTGAATAGTGTGCTCTGCTTGACCATCTATCTGAGGATGAACAGCAGTACTCAAGTTCACCTTTGAACCCAGGCCTTTTTGGAATGACTTCAAAAATTATGCAGTAAATTGTGCACCCCTATCTGATATAATGAAATAGGGACTCCATGAAGTCTTACCACCACCTCAATATATAACCTGGTATAATCTTTTGCTGAATAGGTAGTCTTTACCGGCAAAAATTGGACTGATTTGGTCATTCAATCTACAATCAACCAAATAGAATCATGCTGCTTTCGAGACCTTGGTAAACCTGTGATCAAATCCATATTAATCATCTGCCACTTCCATTCCGGAAGTTCTATATTCTGAGCCAAACCACCGAGCCTTTGGTGCTCTACTTTAACATGTTGGCAATTTGGACACTTAGCAACGAATTCTGCAATGTCATTCTTCATACTACTCCACCAATAAAGTTCTCTCAAATCGCGATACATCTTTGTGGAACCCGACTGAATGGAATATCTGGAGCTATGAGCTTCCTCCATGATCCTCTCTTGGAGTCCATACACTAGTGGTACACACAATCTACCTTGATATCTTAATACACCATCTCCGCGTTGTTCAAAAACCATTACTTTTTGCTTATGAACATTTTCCTTGAATTCAAGAAAAAAGGGATCTTGGTCTTGCTTCTCTTTCACTTCTGACACTAATGATGATTCAGCCCCATTCATCACCACCACTCTTCCTTCTGTGGAATCCATTAGTTGGACTCCCAAGCGTGCAAGTCTATGTACATCTTTCACTAACTCTCTCATTTCTTCGTCAACATGGGTAGTACTACCCATAGACAATTTGCTTAAAGCATCTGCAACAACATTATCCTTACCTGGGTGGTAAAGAATACCCATGTCATAATCCTTGAGTAATTCCAACCACCTCCTTTGTCTAAGTTAAGCTCTTTCTGAGTAAACACATACTGAAGACTCTTGTGATCAGTGAATACATCTACATGAACACCATAAAAATAATGACGCCATATCTTTAAAGCAAACACTAAAGAAGCCAACTATAAGTCATGGGTTAGGTAATTCTTCTCATGAATTTTCAACTGTCTAGAGGCATAAGCTATAACCATGTCATTCTGCATTAACACACAACCCAAACCAACTCTAGATGGATCACAATAGACCACAAAGCCTTGCGTACCTTTTGGGAATGTCAGAGCTGAGGCAATAGTCAACCTCTTTTTCAATTCCTGAAAGCTTTTCTTACAAGCTTCAGACCATTGAAACTTCACTGTCTTCTGAGTTAACTTGGTCAAAATGGATGAAATAGACGAGAACCCCTCTACAAACCTTCTATAATATCCAGCCAAACCCAAGAAACTCCAAATATCGGTTGGAGACGTGGGTCTAGGCCAATTTTGCACTACCTCAATCTTTTGAGTATCAACTTTAATTCCCTCTCTAGACAAAATGTGGCCTAAGAATGCCACAGACTCATGCGAAAACTCACAATTAGAGAACTTGGCATACAACTCCCGTTCTTTTAGAGTGCTGGAGAACTATTCTGAGATGAATAGCATGATCTTCCTTATTCCTCGAATAAATTAGTATGTCATCAATGAATACAATAACAAACATATCTAAATAAGGCTTGTGTACTCTATTCATAAGGTCCATGATTGTCGTAGGCGTATTAGTCAAACAAAAGGACATGACCAAAAACTCATTATGACCATAACGAGTTCTGAAAGCTGTCTTTGGAATGTCACATTCCCTTACTCTTAACTAATGGTATCCAGATCTAAGATCTATGTTAGAGAAACAAGTAGCACCCTGAAGTTGATCGACGAGATCATCAATTCTCGAAAGAGGATATTTGTTCCTGATGGTAACATTTTTCAACTGACGGTAATCTTTACACATTCGAAGGGAACCATCTTTCTTTCTCACAAATAAGACCGGCGCACCCTTAGGTGAGACACTTGATTGAATAAAGCCCTTATCAATGAGATCTTGCAACTGCTCTTTAAGCTCTTTCAATTTTGCTGGTGCCATTCTATATGGCAGAATAGATATAGGGCGAGTATCTAGAAGAATATCTATACCAAAGTCTATCTCTCTCTCAAGAGGGACCTTGGGAATATCATCTGGAAAGACTTCTAGAGACTCTTTTACTACTAAAATTGACTGAATATGAGGTATCTCAACATTAGTGTCATTAACTCGGACTAAGTGATAGACACACCCCTTGGAAACTAACTTTCTCGCCTTAAGGTACGAAATAAAATGACCCTTAGGCACTGTTGAATTGCTCTTCAACTCTATAACAGGTTCACTGGAAGCTAGAACTTGACTACTCGAGTTCTACAATCTATTGATGCATAACAGGCATGAAGCCAGTCCATACCTAGAATGACATCAAAATCTACCATGTCTAACTCAACTAAATCAGCCATGGTACTCTTGTGATTGATGGGAACATGACAATCACAATTGACTCTCTCTATTAGAACAGACTCAACGACAGGTGTAGAAACACTAGAGGGCTCATTAAGTTGCTAAGGAAGAAGATCAAAATTGAAGACTTGGATCATACCAGTGATAACCTCTGGCGAATCCTCTTGCTCTTGGCGACTAGCGATAGCATAAAAGCAGTGTCCTTCTCCACCTGCCCTTGAAGTAGCTCATCTCGATGCAGCTCTATCTGGTGGAACAAATGAAGAAGACTGGGTTCTATTGCCCCCATTACCATTATATTGTCTTCTCTTAGGACACACTCTTATAAAATGACCGTTCTGGCCACACTTGAAGCAACTAGTGAAGCTTTCACGACATACCCCTGAGTGGCTCCTACCACACTTAGTACATGCAGGAGTCTTAGTACCCCCTTGTGCCTTACTACCTTGCGAATACGCAGGTCTAGCTCTGAAATTCTGAGAATTTTGACTATTGTACTCACATTTGTCCCTTGGTGTAGGTGCACTAGCAGATGATGTAGTAGGTACCTTCTGTTTTTGTTGGAAGGATGACCAGTTGGCATTACTCTTCTGCTGCCTGGACTCATTCCCTATCTTTGCTTTCTTATTCTTAAACTCCTCTGTATCCCTCAACTTTTCTTCCTCAACCTGCTGCACATAGACCATCAACTTTGAGATATCCATGTCACCTATCAGCATTGCAACCCTGCCCTCTTTTCTTGATAGACGGGACAACCCAACAACCAACAGACCCATTCTACTCATCATATCCGCAACCATCTCTGAAGCATAACAAAATAGTTGGGTGAACCTTAACCCATACTCATGAATGCATAAAGAATCCTATTTAAGTGTGAGGAACTCTTATACCTTAGCCTCTTTCACTTCTTAGGGAAAGAAACGCCCCAAGAAGGTCTCCTCAAAACAAGCCCAACTTGCAGGTGGTGCATTCTCAGCTCGGTTCTTCTTCCATTAATTCAACAAATCCTAGCGACACCTTCCATTTGGTATGCAGCTAGTTCCACCCTGTTAGTATCAGAAACGTGTGATCAAATACCCTTTGCAGCTCCTCAATAAATTTCTCTGGATCCTCAGTAGTTCTTGAACCAGTGAAACTTGGAGGGTTCATCCTCAAGAACTCACGAATCCTTGAAGTGTTAGCCTCTTTTTGTCGAGCTCCTCTTTATTTCCCAACCTGATTAGTCACAACTTGATTTAGCATCCTAATTGCTTCCCTGAACTCATCATTGGTAACTTCTCCTTGAGGTTGCACTTCAGGTGCATTGGGTACCCCTAGCTCCTCAACATTATGCCTAAAAGGGCGACCTCTGACAGCTCTTCGTGGAGGCATGATTATATAAAAACACGCAAAAACACAAATTAGAAGGAAACTTTGTAGAGATTAAACTCCAACGCACAAAATGAGTGTGAAAGAAGTGAGAAATTTTCCTAAGTGTTGCAGCCTCCTAATTATAGATATAGCGCGCTTCACACTAATAACTAGGACTCTACAGACATGACTTCATAGACTCCCTAGGACTCTTGAACTCTGTGCTCTGATACAAAGTTTGTCACTCTCTGAGCCTACACCCCAGACGTGGCTAGCACTCGAGAACCATTGTTGGTCCCAAGCGAACCCTTGGCCTTGCATACTTACTCAGTGGAAGAATTTAAGCATTAAGAAAAGAACTCAAATACAAGATAAATAAACTGTCTCAAACTAAACTCATAATGTTTTAGAAATAAACATTTAACTTAGCCAAAGTGGCAACTCAAAACTGAACATAAGTAAATAACAAGATAAAGACAATTGAACTAACTGACTGTCTATCTATGAATCCTCTAATAACTGAGATGGATTTCGGGACAAAACCCAAGACATACTAATGAGCTAAATACTAAAAAGCAATAAAAAGGGATCCTCCAGAAGGATGGAGGCTCACCAACAAACTCTGGAGCTCAACTAGAATAAACGATGCGCTGGATGCTGATCCTAGTTACCTGTGTCTGCATCATAAGAAGATGCAGGCCAAATGACATCAGTACATTGAATGTACGAGTATGCGAGGGAAATTCTAGAACAAGACATAAGCTTGAAAGGAACCTGGCTCAACTCAACTGAACTGAACTGATTTCAATATAGAGTAGTGTAAATAAATATAATATAAAACAAAGCTTTAAAACATGGTTTTTTTACTCTGTGTATTTAGAAACTCAATAACAACTCTGTATGTATGCAAAGATACAATATGAACTCTGTTTGTATATGAAAATACAAATATTTCTTATGTATATAAAAATACAAAATACTGTTATGGGAGTTTCTCTAACCGACAACCCTCACTTAATAGCCATCGTGATGATACAACATTTTACCCCACGCATCCAGGGCTGTCTTATACCTTCCCGGGGGTATACAACCTAAACTACTAAGTGGATCCACTAGTCTATGCTAAAAAGCACTAAGGAATCATCTAAAAAGTATGACCCTTTTCTACCATTGGTGGCTACACGGTTTATGAGGGCTGTGAGTTGTCTGAACTCTCCCCTATATCGGTGCTTAATACTACTCCCAAAACATTATACTAGCTCTTATGTTTAAAAAGATACTTCTTTCTGTGATTTGAGATAATTGCTCAAAAACATAGCTCAAAGGCTATCTTGGAAATCAAAGTTTCCTCTCTAGCTTAATTGTGAAAGCACTTAATCTTTTCTGAAAACTAGCTCAAAGGCTCTTTGGAAATCAAGGTTTCCTTTTCTTGTTTAAATGTGAAAACATTTTAACTCTTTGGGAATACATAGTCCCCATATACTTTGAACAAATAAACTTCAACTTTACTCTTTACTCAACTCAAAACTCAAGTCTTAAAACAAAGTTAAATCATTTGTATAAGACATTTGGAAGACTCTATGAACTTCTCTTGACTTGAATCTTTACTGATCCTTGAGTTGAATTATGGATTCAAGGATTGAGATTTGTGATAGGAAAGATCTCATGATGTTTAGGAGTGTATTTAGATAGTTAAACACGAGAAAAAATCAAGAAATCACTGTCTGAAAGCTGGTCCATGACGCGGAGATGTATTTAAATATTGGTTGCAAAAATAACTTTTGAGGCAGAACGGTCCGTGACCGCTCCGCGACGTGAGGGAGGATTTTTCACATCCTGAGGAATAGGTCCGTGACGTGGACCTGGTTCCCAGATTTACCCGACTTGTTCCTTCTTCATTTTCTTGCCCTGATTCGCCTAAATTTGATTCGTTTTTCTCCAATACTCTTTAGATTCAGATACCCAGCATATGTACACAAGAATCTAATCAAACACAACTCTAAAATCGACTTTCAACTTTCAAGAACTCCTCAGCCTCATCCCAAATTCAAGAACAAAAGTAAATTCAAGAACACACATCAAGAACATTCAAACTTTCAACTTTTAGGATGAATTCATGCTGAATTAAACATGTTTGGCGCATGGGTGAACGAACCCAACGCTGTGTGAACTCACATATTTCGTAGGGATCACCTCCTTTCTCTTTTTCTTTTCTCTTTACTAAAACCCTAACTCAATATCGTTAGAGCGTAAACTGAACCCTATCAGTTTAGACCCCAATTAATTACCAAAAATGAAATTAAGTCATGGGGTATGGAAAAGTCCGTAATGCCCTTCTAAAATTTTGATTGGACATTTCCTTGTTTGAACAACCCAACTTCCAATGGGAATATCTCACTCATATGAACTTGGAATCACGTAAACTTGGCGGCGTTGGAAACATCATTCCAAGATCTTTACTACGATATCTAGAAATACACCTAACTCATCTTGAGCTAGAAGTTATGGTCGTTTGAACTTGACCAAAAACTCAAATTTCAGACACTTGAATTTTTTTCTAGATTTTCTTTATACTTTCCAAAAATGACTATTTCCTCTTTTAAATTCCTTTTTAGTTCTTTCTAGTTACGGGGTGTTACATCAGTGAGAGTAATGATGTCCACTAAAGTATGGTGAGGGTGTGAATAATGTCCATCTTGAAGTAAAGCGTCAGGAATCTGATAGTGTGCCATTGGATCTTTGCTCACGTGTGGTAAATACTGTAGTAGTGAGACCTGCTCTGATACCAATTGAAAGGCAAGAGGGAGGGGGGAGGGTGAATTAAAATTCCTTTAGTCGACTTCCTCTAATAACCAGTCGACTCACTTGCACGTTAGTAGAATAAATAAACAGTAATAGTAATTTGTAGTAAGTATATAACACATAGAGTTTTGTACTGGTTCGGATCACCGGTGTGGTGCCTAGTCCAGTCCCCTTGGGTTACAAGGGTTTCCTTAAGATCTTTGATGAGAGCTTTAGTAGTATAGCGATTCTGCAATTTGATCCTGTCTGATATGCAAATCATATTTCTAACTTGACACTACCTCTACTTGTAAACCTACACTCAAATTCTTTCTTTTTCTTTTCTTTTCAATAATATCACTCACGTGTTTACAAAGCTTTATGAAATATAAAAGAAAGTTCTTCTATAATCTCAAGTGAAGTTGCCTGCTTCACTCCTAAGTCTGAGGGGGTTTATATATGAACATACTTGTGCTCCTGTAAGGAAAACCCAAGGGAGTTATACTTCAATCAAGGATATGAGGAATCCCTTGATTGAGGCGATTTGCTTTGTCCATATCAGATATGTGCTTGGTAAATCGCATTCCTTCCTTCTTGTCAGATGAGACTCGATTTTGTGCTTGGCAGGAAGATTTGTCTGACTCTTGGCTTGATCTGATTTCCTTTCTTCTCTTGATGGCTTCGCTCTATTCTTGGCTTGACTTATGATTGCTTGATCTTGTCCTATCAATCGCGATTTGCTTGATTGATCTACTGCCAACTTTAGGCCGTCTGTTAATGATTCTTAATCCCTTTGATTATGCCCTACCTTTAGTCGTAGTTGTAGGGATCATAATATATCTCTTTCCATGTTGGTGTTGTTTTGCTTTGATGTTTTCCTTATTGGATCTCCATGCATGCGAGAATTGTGAGTAGTATGTGAAGTGTCATTTATCAAAATTACATAACACTAGGAGGCTAACAAATGGCACTATCACTTTCTAAGAATTTGTATCTAATCATAGTTAAGAGCACCAAATATGTCGTCTAAGGCCAGAACATCAGAATGTTACTGTAAGACAGCACGTGACTTACATTATAGATGTATGTGATGATTTTCTAATCTAAATGGACATTATGATCCCGCATGAAAATTAGTTCAGACAAAGAAGCACTTAATTTTTTTTTTAATATTTCGGTTGGTTAAATTTGTTTCTTCTACTTGTTTTTAATGCATCATTTTAAAGTACATTTGGGAGAATGAAGTTTATTTAAAATGACATGTGAAATTTGATGAATGATAAACTTTTGAGCGGTTTCTTGGTGTCTCATGTAGAAAAAGATGCATCTATTAATATAATAAATTATGATATTGTAAAAATAGTTTAAACGATGAAACTTTATCAATTAAAGTTCTGATAATATAGTTAGCAATATTGAATTTTACATTTTTACATGGTTTAAATAATTATATCAAACATTTTTTTTATTTTCTTATAATTAATGAAGTGAAATATGTGAATGTCTTAAGTCGCTTAGTATCATCTAAACATGGAGGAAATAAGATGACAATGCAGTCACGTAGAACTAAACATAAAAAAATCATATACATTATTAGAAAAAAACAAATAACATCCCTGATTAGTTCATAATCAAACCTTAAATAATTGAGAATATTCTTACAAAATTCTAAAAATGATGTAAGAACATTAAAATCACTTATATCTCAAACTTTTGGATGCATACTGAGAAATATTATAGACACTATTAACCGAAAAATTAAAAGTATAAAAAATAGAAATAAAATTCTTCGATCATCAAACTAATACTCTTTAAGTATCTAAAGAAGTTAAATGAAGACAATAAGTGATAGTAAATTAACCCTGTTACCATGGCATAATAAGAATTAGATCCAAGACATTTATTATTATATAAAAATCATGACTTCGAGAAAAATAGAACAAGAGAAATATAAACAACTAATGAACAAAGTCAATTTTTGATGCAAAAATCTATAATAATAACCTTATTTTAATATTAAAAAAAACTAAAATTTAGGTAATCGAAAACAATTTATTTATTATCAATAGCTTATCATGAATAGGGATTATAGTTTAAAAGAAACCCAAAAAAGAAAAGAAAAATAATCAAAAGATAATAAATGGGGCGGAGAAAGCGGTTAGAGAAAATCATCAAAATTAAGCATAAAGGCAAACTTTTCTTTTAACTTTTGAGTTCATACATTATATTACTTATTTATTTATTTTAAAAAAAAGATGAAGTGTTCAATACATTTGAACCTTGCAGTTTTTAGCACTGTGATTTACGATATTTGGTATGAATTTTTTGGTCTTGGCAAAAAAGAAAAAAATACAGTTCCATAATCTAATAGATAATTTTTTTTTAATTATTCAAACAAGAACAAAAATGCTTACTTTGGTTAAATCATGAAATATTTAAGGGACCATTTTGAATCCATCAAGATTAAGTCCTTTGTAGATAAACTTTAAAGTATATTTCTCGATACATTAAAATTATTCTAAAAATTAACAGGAGGATGAATAATTTTGGTATTCAATCACTGAAAACACCGAATTAATTATTTAAATACATTTTAATGATTGACTTTTATTTTGTTGTCTTTTGTGTGTAGTATCAATAATTCGAGGTAGATTAAAAGTATCCATTTAATGAGTTTACACTTAAGTAATTAGCACTGAACGCTTTGTAGATTGAAAATTATGAATGCAAAAATAGTAGCTTTTGAAATTTATCCAAATTTCACCTAACTTCAATTCTTAAAATTAAAAAACCATAAGGTTAGGATAAATTTGCAATGAAATAATTTGATCAATCTCTTTCAGTGATTCTTTTCATTTGTAATCATCTACTACTATTTGCTATTTTAAAAATAATAATTCATTTGACTATATATATATATATTCTCATATTAATATAAACATAATCTATAGAAAATCTATAATTTATTTCACTTAACATCACTACCATTATTTCTGAAGAGAAAGATACAATTTTTTTTTAATAAAACCCAATATTTGTCCCTTCATACTAAAGAAAGAAGCATGTAATATGCAATCTCATAAAAAAAAATCATGACCGACACTAATTTGTTGCTGCTCCTTTGTTCAATCTTTCGACAATGGGTAACCACTTATCATACTGCAAATGAAAAGGCCACATAAAGTTAGTAATAAATTAACTCAAAAAGTTTCATAAACGAATATTTGCTGAAATGAAAATATACCTCCGCCTACAATCGGTCGCAATCATTAGGGAACTCAATAAGAAGCTTCTTTTGTTCTTTTTCAGTAGTGGCAGGGCAAGTTTTGTTTCTCTCTACCAGTCTACTTTGGAATTCATAATTAAATACAAGTGTTTTTCTTCTGTTTTCAAGATTTTTGAATCCTTTCTTGATCTGCTCACTAAAAACAAAAAGCACCATAAATATATCGTGAAGCCTATAAAAATAATAAAACATAATTTTTTTTAATAAAGAACATTGAATAGAAATTTACTTGATTATCTCCTTATTTGAAGAATCCATTGGTAAAGGAAATTTCGACTAGGTTAATAATAAAGAAGATTGATTTATTTAGTGTGGTATATAATTTGCTTCTTAGAAGAGGAAAACCCCTCTTTAAATTATATTCTTACCAAATATAATACTCCCTCCGTCCACTATTAATTGTCACAATTTCCATTTTTAGAGTCAAACTATAAAAACTTTGACCAACATTTTACAATATTTTTTTTCATCATATTGATATGCAAAATATTGCAATGTAAAGTACTTTTCGTATAGTTTTTGAATATCTAATTTTTTTTTTGTTTAATTGATCGAATTAATGTAATCTAATTTAACTTTAAAAATTAGTCAAATTGACTTTCGAAAAGCGCAACATGACAAATAAAAGTGGACGGGGGGAGTATTTGAAGTTCAAATTGTAATGAAAATTTAGTTATTTTTGGGAGATTTGTGTAGGTTAAAAATGGTAATAAATTAATTTTGTTGCTCAATTTTATTAGATTAATTGGATTTGAATATATCCTAAATAATAGGTAATAAACTATTTTAATGAATAATTATAACTTTAAAATTTAATAGTTATTTTTCTAAATAAGGTTAATCATGTAGATATTTTTTAGTCAACAAGCAAAATTTTTATTCAACCAAAAATATTTATTGTCAAATCTACTACCCCTATTGGCATTCAGCACTACCTCTCATCTATCTTTAGTCAAATAGGCCTACAAAAAAGCATTATTATAAAGGGTAGGGAATTTACTTCTTTGGTGAAAACTCTAGTTTCTATGTCATTGACATTATATATATATCATATCATGATCCAAAAATCAATGGTAAGGATGGAACCTACTAAAACCAACTAGTAGGTAAGCCTAACCATTAGCTTTGAGCGAATAATAATTGTAGTAGGGAGCATAAGATAAAGAGGAAAAAAAATAAATCATTATAAGAAGAAGCAACGGAACCCTATCCTGGCTCAAGGAACCCTTGAATGTCATTGAACAATAAGAAATGCAAAAGCTATGGTTTATAGTAATGGACTAAGATACGAAATAATGAAGTAATCTTTTATAAGGAAAGAACACTAAAACATCTGAGTTAAAGTGTGAAATAAACTAAGACTGCTAACATATATGAATCTTAATTGTGTTTAATAGAGCCTCTAAAACAAATGAGCTAGATAAGTCTGTCGGGACAAGGTCCTGGGCTTCCTAATAGGTAACACAATTGAAGTGAATAAAATATGTTGAATTATAAATGAAATCCTAAGAATGCGAGGAGGACACACCATAAGCTGAAAGTGGAGAAACTTTGTGGAACATCTACCCCTTGCCAACGCAGAACTCCATATCATTTCATAAAAGTTGTGTGGATCCACTAGCTAAGCTACTTAAGACAATCTTGCGGGGCATGTTGTTTGGAACTAGAGGTTTCTACTAGAGAATACCCTATTTACGCCTCCACTTCAAAGTCCTCTTAATGCAAAGTTAAATTCAATTGAATAGATTAATTCAATTATCAAACCATAACATTAGAAAAGACAATAATCGTAACATCAATCCAAATCAAAAAGTCATATAAGAGCAGCTTATTTCAAATAGTGGTTGAATCCTAATTTATAACACCAATACAAATCATAATTTACCTACGGCTTAAGTTAGTCCTCATCCTAATTTATGAGGGGAGTTTAGTGGATGCATGAATTCAAATACTTAATCACATCTTGTACTTCAAATATATAGAGGACAACTTTTTTTTTATAAAAATAATGGTAAGATTCAAAGATATTTTGTCACCACAATATCATGAAATTCATGACACCATCATATTAAATACATTCTGGAAGGCACTTGATCTACAGAACCAAATTTTAAAAAAGTTGTAGCAAGTGAAGATACCATGTATCAGGAGGAAGTTACCAAGGTAATACATGATGTAACCAAACATGGGCTTGATTGGAACACCAAGTATAGAAAGGTAATGTTACACTAAATAATTGGAGTAGATTACAAATATGCTATTATTGTGGGGATCCTTTGATCCATAAAATGTCTGACTAAGCCAACTTTCATTGTGCGGTCATGTTAAATCAAATACTACACAAGAGGTAACCTATGATTGTATTATATTAAAAATAATATTAAAAAAGACTCATGTCAAGACAAAAAAAAAGACACTTTGTGGGGGGAGGAGGGGGGGGGGGGGGAACTCACCTTACTAATAGGTATTTGTGTTCTTTTGTAAGTTTTAGGTACCAAACAGAGCAGGAACTACATATAGAAATGTACAAGTATCGAAAAAAATCACCACACAAGATTAAACAGTTCTCTAAATAGACTTTCAAGGAAGAGTACATTGTTCATCAATAAAAACTACAGATAAAAAACTGTAAACCCTAGAAACTACTATTAATAATTCCAGGAAATTAGAAATTGAAAAAAAAAATAGCAGGCTCTTTGAAGTTTGTTCGATGTTTCATCTAACAGCCCATCATAGGTGCGATGGTCCGTTGCATTTTTCGTAATCATAAGTAAGTATCTTGGTATGACGGCCCTTAATGATGTTGAGCCTGGCGGCCCATCACATATTTGATTATTCGTCACACCCCGAGCCTACACCCTGGACGTGGCTGGTACTCGAGAACCATTGTTGGCCCAAAGGGAACCCTTGGCCTGGCTTAACTCTTACTGGAAGACTTACTCATCAAGAAGATAAACTTAAAAGAGAACTCAGAATGTTTTGAAAATAAGCATTCAACTAGCTAGCCAAAGAGGCAACTCAAGTTTCAACATAAACAACTGAAAATGAAAAAGACTTATGAGCTACTGTTTATCTATTAATGAAGCCTCTATTATTATGAGGGATGTCGAGTCAAGACCCCTGATCATGCTAACCAAATTGAAATAACATGACAGAACTACTGAGGGATCCTCCGTAAGCAAGGAGGCTCACCAAACAACTCTGGAACTCAAACTGGTTGATGATCATGGTTACCTGTATCTACATCATAAAAGATGTTGGCCAAATGGCGTCAGTACATGAAATGTACGATCATGTAAGAGGAAACCTAAAACATGACATAGGCTTGAACTGGAACTAAAGAAACAACTTACCTCGTCTCAACTTAACTCAACATCAAATCAATTCAATATAAAGCAATAACAGTAATGCAATATAATGAAAATATTTTAAAACAGTAGATAATAATTCAATATATTGGAACATACAATATAACTCGATTTGTATGTAAAAATACAAAATAAACTCTGTTTGAGAGATTCTCTAACTGACAACCATCACTATGAGCTATGTGATGATACAGAGTCTTGCCCACGTTGCCAGAATTGTCCTATACTTTGCTGGGGTATTGAACTCCTCAACTAAGTGGATCCACTAGTCTATGCTAAAAAGCAATAAGGAATCATCCAAAAGGTATGACCCTTTCTACCAACGTTGGCTACATGGTTTATGGGGGCTGTGAGTTGTTAGAACTCTCCTCCATATCAGTGCTCAGTACTACTCCCAAAATATAACTTATCTCATATATTTTTTTTAAATAAGCATTTCCTCTTTCTCAACTTTGAAATTATTACTCAAATGGTTTTCTCTTAAAAGAGATATTACTCATGAACTCTTTTGGAAATCGATGTTTCCTCTTCTTCTTAAATGTAAAAACATTTCTCTTGGGAATACTTAGTTCCCATATATCATTTTAAAGAAAAAGAACTCAACTCTAATCTTCCTCAAACTCAAATGCTCAAGTCCTAAAACAAGTTTAAATGATTTAAAAATGACTTCATAAAATGACTCGAAGAACTTTGAATACCTGACTCTTAACTCTTTCCTTGAATTTGAATTATGGATTCAAGGTTTGTGATTCATGTTATGAATGATCTGTTGATTTTTTGATGTATTTTAGAGTAGTTAGAATCGATAGGAAGTAAAGGTAGACTTTAAAAGGACTTAGACAGGTAAAACGATGAAAAAAGGTGGGGCTAGGTGACCCTGGCGCACTGCTGGCAGGGGGCGCCAGCCAGTAAACTTTAGAGAGTAATTTGTGGCGCACTGCTTGGCCTCCGCCCCACCCCTCTGGCGAATTTGGGGCGTGCCGCCCCAGCCCTCCCCTTGGACTTTCCGACGAATTTTTCTACTCATTTTCTGACCTTAATTCAACTAGAATAGATTTATTTCCTCAAGTTTTTCTTAGATTCAATTACGTAATACAAGTACACATGAATATACTAAAAAACAACTCTTAAACTCAATATAATTATCTCAAGAACTCATCAAACCCATCCTAATTCACGAACGAAAGCACTACTTCAAGAACCTAAATCTCTCGATCTTTATGGACAAATTCGAATATGTAAATCATGATTGGTGTGTGGGTGAACGAACCCAACACTATGAAAACTTACATACCTCGGTTTCACAAAATAAATTCTCAATTCACAAAAAACCTCGATCGTTTTTCCTTTTCTTCTTTTCTCCTCTTTTCTCTGCTCTTCTAAAATCCTAAGCGTAATTTAGGATTCGTAAAACTGACCCAAATCATATTTGACCCCAAAATATTACTAAAAATGTTTTAATCTGATTGGGTAAGGAAAAGACTAAAATACCCCTCACATTTTCGGGTAACTTTCCTTAATTAAATAGTCTGACTTCAAACAGGCATATCTTCCTTGTACAAGCTCGAAAATTAGCAAACGCAGTGGTGTTGGAAAGAGAATTCCAAGACCTTTCATTTGATATCTTATGGGCCGCCTAAAAATTATTTATAAAGAGTCATGCCAAGACAAAGAAAACGACACTTTGTGGGAGCAAACTAACCTTACTAATAGATTTTTGTAAATTCTAGGTACTAAGCAGAGTAGGAAGTACGCATATAAAAATGCAAGTATTAAAAAAGAATCATCACACAAGATTAAAAAATTCTCTGAATAATCACTAAAAACTAAAGATAAGAAAACCTAAGCCCTAGAAAATACTATTAATAATTCCATGAAATTTGAAACTAAAAATAAACAGTTGGTCCTCTGATGTTTGTCTACCGTTTCATCTGACAGTCTATCATATGTGTGATGGTCCATTGCATTTTTTGTAATCGTGAGTGAGTAGCTTGGTATGACTGCCTTTAACGATGGTCTACCTAGCGGCCCAACGCATATGTGGTTAATCATCTGGTGGACTATCAGAACCTACCTTTTTGGGGTGCCCCTATTAACCTCTAACGATGGACATGACGGCCTGTCGAACATGTGACAATCCGTCTAGGCTTCCGTCATGGATTTGCTTTTGCATGATTTTAGCTTCATTTTTATTCCTTTCCCTTTTTTGAGATTTCCCATCTATCATAGTAAAAAATTCATTAAATGGCACAATCATTTTCTAAGAATTTGTATTTATTCATAGTTAAGAGCACCAAACATGTCGTCTAAGGCCAGGACATCAAGATGTTATTGTAAGACAACACGTGACTTACATTATAGATGTATGTGATGATTTCTAATCTAAATGGACTTTATGATCCCTCATGAAAATTAGTTCAAACAAAGAAGCACTTAATTTTTCTAATATTTCGGTTGGTAAATTTTTTTTGTTCTACCAGTATTTAATGCATCCTTTGAATGAGAATTAGGGAGAATGAAGTTTATTTAAAATGACATGTGAAAGCGGATGAATGATAAAGTTTTGAGCGGTTTCTTGGTGTCTCGTGTAGAAAAAGATGCATCTATTAATATAATAAATTATGATATTGTAAAAATAGTTTAAACGATGAAACTTTATCAATTAAGGTTTTGATAATATAGTTAGTAAAATTGACTTTTACATTTTTACATAATTATATCAAATATTTTTTTTATTTTCTTATAATTAATGAAGTGAAATATGTGAATGTCTTTAGTCGATTAGTATCATCTAAAACTGTAACATCTCGCAATTTGAAACAACTAGTAAGAAGCTAATAATTGGAAATAGTCATTTTTGGAAAGAATGAAAATCTGGAAATTTTGTTAAGTTAGAATAAGTTGAGTTTTTGTCAACTTCAATCGGCCATAACAACTAGCTCAGGATGAGTAAGAGGCACTTCAAGATATGGTAGGAAAGCTCTTGGAATGATCTTTCCAACGCCGCTGAGTTTGTGCGATTCCGAGTTTGTATAAGTGAGTTATGCCCTTTGGAAGTTGTGTTGTTGGAATAAGGAAAGTCCAATCCGGATTTTGAAAGGGTAGTTTGGTCTTTTCCTTGCCCAATTATTTTATTTCGTTTTTGGTAATTAAGTTAGGATCTAATCAGAATTAGATCAGTTTACGCTTTTACCAAAATATGCTAGGGCTTGGACAAAAGGGAAAAGAAGAGGAGAAAGGAGAAGAGAAGCAAGATTCATCAAGATCGTCGAGTTTAGCTTGTGGATTTCGTCGGGGGTGATCCCTACAAAGTATGTGAGTTCACACAACATTGGGTTCGTTCACCCACGTACCAAACATATTTTATTCAGTGTAATTTCGTTCTAAAAAGATTGAGAATTTGATGTTCTTGAGTTGTATTCTTGAATTGCTTTCGTTCTTGAATTTGGGATGAGATTGAGGAGTTCTTGAGAGTTTAAGATCGATTATTAGAGTTTCTTTGAGTTAGACTCTTGTGTATATGTTGTGGGTACCTGAATCTAAAGAGATATGGAGAAAAATAATCGAATCTAGGTGAATTGGGGCTAGAAAACAAAGAAGGGACAAGTCGGCAGAATCTGGGTACCAGGTCCGCGACGCGGACCGGCCTGTTCCTTAGGATCGTCAAAATTATTTTCGCATCGCGGGGTTGTCACGGACCGTTCTGCCTCAAAAGTTATTTTCGCGACCAAAATTTAAATACATCTCCGCGTCACGGACTTACCCTCAGACAGTGATTTCTTGATCTTTTCTCATGTTTAGCTATCTAAAATCTTCCTAAACATCATGAAATCTTTCTTATCACAAATCATAATCCTTGAATCCATAATTCAATTCAAGGAAAGTTAAGAGTCAAGTCAAGAGAAGTTAAGAGTCAAGAGTCAAGTTAAGAGAAGTTCATAAAGTTTTCCAAAAGTCTTTTATAAATGTTTTAGCTTTGTTTTAAGACTTGAGTTTTGAGTTGAACAAAGAGTAAAGTTGAAATGCATTTCTTCAAAAGAGTATATCGGGACTATGTATTTGCAAAAAGTAAATATTTCACATTTAAACAAGAACGGAAACTGAGATTTCCAAAAGAGCCTTTGAGCTAATTTTCAGTAAAGAGTAAGAGTAAAGTTCATTCTTTAAAGTTTATGGGAACTAAGTATTCCCAAGAGTTAAAATGTTTTCACAGTTGAGCAAGAAAGGAAACTGAGATTTCCAAGAGGGCTTTTAAGCTAAGTTTTTGAGTAATTATCTCAAACCAAAGAAAGAGTTTTGTTTTTACAAACATATGAGCTAAAGTATATTTTGGGAGTAGTATTGAGCACCGATATGGGGACGAGCTTGAGTTCAGATAATTCACGTCCCCATAAACCATGTAGCCATTATGGGTAGTAAAGGATCATACTTTTTAGATGACTCCTTAAGATGCTTTTAACATAAGCTAGTGGATCAACTAAGTTAAGTAGTTCTATATGACGACAAAGTATAGGACAGTTCTGGCAGCGTGGGCAAGACGTTGTATCACCACTTAGGCTCATAGTGGTGGTTGTCGGTTAGAGAATCTCCACATAAACTATATTACTTTATTATATGAGTAAAGTTGAGATTGTTAATGAATTTTCTTTAACGAACTAAGTTGTTTTCTACTGTTTTAAAAGCTTTCTATATATTGCATGTGTTTTATTGCTTTATATTGAGTTAAACTATTCAAGGGTTGAGTAAAGCCAAGGTAAATGTTTCTTTCAGATTATTTTCAAGCTTAAGTTATGTTTACCATTCCAACTCGCATACTCGTGCATTCAATGTACTGATGCCAGTTGGCCTGCATCTTATTATGATGAAGACATAGGTAACCAGGATCAGCATTCGGCACATCGTTGATCCAGTTGAGCATTAAGAGTTTGTTGGTGACCCTCCTTGCTTCCGGAGGATCCCCTTTTTATTACTTTTCAGTTTTTAGTTCATTAGGATGTCGTGGGTCTTGTCCCGACATCCATCTCAGTTATAATAGGCTTCATAGATAGATAGTCAGTTAGTTCATTTGTTTTTATCTTGTTATTGACTTATGTTCAGTTTTGAGTTGCCACTTTGGCTAAGTTAAATGTTTATTTCTAAAACATTATGAGTTTAGTTTGAGACAGTTAAGTTATCTTGCATTTGAGTTCTTTTCTTAATGCTTAAAACTCTTCTGCTAGTAAATAAGTCAGGCCAAGGGTTCGCTTGGGGCCAACAACGGTTCTTAAGTGCCAACCACGTTCAGAGTGTAAGCTCGGGACGTGACAAAAACATGGAGGAAATAAGATGGCACTACAGTCACATAGAACTAAACATAAACAGATCAAATACATAATTAGAAAAAACAAATCACATCCCTGATTAGTTCATAATCAAATCGTAAATAATTTAGAGCATTCTTATAATTTCCTAAAAATGATGTAAGAACATTAAAATCACATATATCTCAAACTGTTGGACGCATACTGAGAAATATTATAGACACTATTAATCGAGAAATTAATAGTATCAAAAAATAGAAATAAAATCCTTCGATCATCAAACTAATACTCTTTAAGTATCTAAAGAAGTTAAATGAAGACAATAAGTGATAGTAAATTAACCCTATTACCATGGCTTGACGAGAATTAGATCCAAGACATTTATTATTATATAAAAATCATGACTTTGAGAAAAATTGAACAAGAGAAAAATAAACAAGTAATGAACAAGTCATTTTTCAATGCAAAAATATATAAAAATTACCTTATTTTAATATTAAAATAAACTAAAATTTACGTAATCGGAAACAATTTTATTTCTTATAAATAGCTTATCATCAATAGGGGCTTGAGTCGAAGAGGAACCCAAAAAAAGAAAAGAAAAATAATCAAAAGATAATAAATGGGGCGGAGAAAGCGGTTAGAGAAAATCATCAAAATTGAGCATAAAGGCAAATTTTTCTTTTAAATTTTGAGTTCATACATTATATTACTTATTGAAAAAAAAAATTAAGATGAAGTGCTCAGTACGTTTGATCCATACTGTTTTTAGGATTGTGATTTACAATATTTGGTATGAATTTTTTGGTCTTGACAAAAAAGAAAAAATTACAGTTCCACAATCTAATATATAAAATTTGTTAATTATTTAAATAAGAACAAAAATGCTTACTTTGGTCAAATCATGAAATATTTAATGGACCATTTTTAATCCATTAAGATTAAAGTCCTTTGTAAACAAACTTTAAAGTATATTTCTCGATACGTTAAAATTATTCTAAAAATTAACAGGAGGATGAATAATTTTGGTATTCAATTAGTGAAAACGCCGAATTGATTATTTAAATACATTTTAATGATTGACTTTTATTTTGTTGTCTTTTGTGTGTAGTATCAATAATTCGAGGTAGATTAAAAGTATCCATTTAATGATTTTACACTTTAAGTAATTAGCACTGAACGCTTTGTAGATTGAAAGTTATGAATGCAGAAATAATAGCTTTTGTAATATATCCAAATTTCACCTAACATCAATTCTTAAAATTAAAAAAACATAGGGTTAGGATAAATTTGCAAAGAAATAATTTGATCAATCTCTTCGAATGATTCTTTTCATTTGTAATCATCTACTACTATTTGCTATTTTTTTAAACAATTCATTTGACTATATATATATATATATATATATATATATATTATATTATATATTATATATCTATCTATACTACCTTAAAAGCATGAACTTCCTAACTTGAATGTTAAAACACTAAATTTAGTATAAATTATATATTTAATATTATATTTATTTACACTATATTATATTAAAAGCATACACCTTTTCACATTGATGGGTAGTGACTTTTCTAAAGGGTTGTGACTTTTTCAATGAGTTATGACATTTCCGAAAAGTTGTGATTTTTCTTAAGGGTTGTGACTTATCTGAAAAGACACGATAAGAACCTTTTCATACTATCCTTTGTTGTCATTAAATAGAGGGGTTTTCTCACACTTCTAAACTACAAATTTTGTAAGTGTTCTATTCTTCTTCTTAAAACAAAAAAAAAATTGTGAGAGATGTTCAGTTATGCAATTACAATATTATTGGTGGGTAAATTAGTTATATCAACAAAAATTGATGCAACAAGGATAATGAAATAAATAAACTTCAAATGAAAAGAGTATCTTGAAAATTGATATGTACTCATTTTCATAGCCATAAAATATACTTTTGCAACAACTTCTACTTGACAAGAAGATCAATGATTTTCCGTTGCACGAACTACAACTTGGTGTTCAGAATCTGAAATGTCTCAAAGTGTTGGAGAAAAAATATTTGATTAAAAACTTGCTTGAAGATTCCAAACTACATTTAATAAGTACTCTTTCGTTTCTAATTTATTTAGTGTACTTTTACTTCTATTCAGTTTAATATAGAATGTTCTTTTTTCTTGGGGTGGGGGCGCATCTTTAAGACCACAAAATGAAAAGACATTTTTATATATTCTACATATGAACCTTAAATTAAAAGTCTTCTTTATTTTTTAAAAATTTCATATAAAATTAAAATTAGACCAATCTATATCTTCTATATTTTATATTGTATTATATTTATTTATTGGTATTATACTATATTATATTAAAGACATACAACTTTTCACATTGAAGGGTTTTGACATTTTCGAAGAGTTATAACTTTTTCGATGAGTTGTTACCTTTTTGAAGGGTTGTGACTTTTCTATATAGCGTTGCGACTTTTCGGAAGAGTTGTGACTTTTCCGAAGGATTGTGACTTTTCCGAAGAGTTATGACTTTTCCAATTAGTTGTGACCTTTCTGAAGGGTTGTGAGTTATCTAAAGGGTTGTGACATCTTTTTGATAAGGCACAATAAGTAGTTTTTCATACACTACCCTTTGTTGGCTAAAAAAAGAGGGGCTTCCCCAATTTTTTAAACTACATTTAAAAATATATATATATTCATTCTTCTTCTTCTTCTTAAAACATCCCATTTAGTATATCTTCTATATTTTTAATTATGATAAGGAACAATATGCACATACTAATACTACACATTTTAACTATAAATGAAGGGGTTTCCTCACATTTATAAAATACCTTTTTTTTATGTTTTCTATTCTTCATTTCTTAAACCCTCAAGATTGAGTTATAGACGTTGACAATCTCAAACGTGAGTGAAATTAGAACACTCTGTAACATGAATGTTAAATTAATCTAATATTCCAACTAAAAACATCAAATTTAGTATATCTTCTATATTTTATAATAACATTTATCTCTATTATATAAAAAGCAAGAACACCAACAATACAATAATAACAAAGTAATGGACTATAGAGAAGGGATGAGAAATTAGCTTAAAAGCATGAACTCCTAACTTGAATGTTAAATTACTATAATATCCCTAACTTAGGTTGTGACTTTTTCGATGAGTTGTGACTTTTCTTTTAAGTTGTGACTTTTTTCGAAGGGTTGTGATTTTTCGATGAGTTGTGACTTTTCCAAAGAGTTGTGACTTTTCCAAATAAATGTGACTTTTTCAATAAGTTGTGACTTTTCCAAAGGGTTGTGACTTCTTGGAAAGGTCATGACTTTTCAGATAAGACACAAAATACACTTTTTCATACTATCTTTTGTTAACTATAAATAGAGGGGTTCCCTCACATTTTTCAACCACAATTATTTTCTTAATCTTCTACTCTTCTTCTTCTTGCATTTTAAAACTATTTCGTGTGATTTGTTGGTGTTGAATGAGTTCGAAGTTTAGCCGAATATAATGTACCAATATTCTGATGAAGTAAATTGTTCTATTGTAAGAGGGTATATTCCTTAACCTCGAGTACTTGAGGAAAATAATTATGACGATATAATGGTTATTTTTTTGCTTAGTATATAAAATAGTATGTCATGTTCCAATATATGAAGTTAACATGATGTATTATAAATTCATTTGTTTTTGTTAACAATTTCTCTTGTGATGTAGATATATGCTTCTGGATATCTTTTTCAAATATTATTAAACTTCTCAAGAGTTAGAGAATTTTCATGATTTGTTTTTTGATGCTCAACACAAAATAATGACTTTAATTATCAATGCTACTTATGTAATTTGGATTGTGAGGAAGTTTGCTTCAAAATAGTTATTACTATATAAACATTGCCCTTTTATTTTATTTATTTACTATTTCTTAATATTTAACTATTTTTGAAGAAAAAAAAGTTTATATGACTTGTAATAACGCTAGTTGAAGTTTGTATTAGTTTAATTTATATTGTAGTCTAAATTTATTTGTTTTTGTTAATAATTTCTCTTGTGATGTAGATATATGTTTCTGAATATCTTTTTCCAAAATTATTCAACTTCTCAAGAGTTAGAGAATTATCACGATTTATTTTTATGATGCACAAGACAAGAGAATGACTTTATTTATCAATGTTACTTATGTGATTTAGATTGTCGGAAAGTTTGCTTCAAAATAGTTATTATTATATAAACATTGCTCTTTTGTTTTACTGATTTATTATTTCTTAATATTTCAGTATTTTCAACGAATAAATGTTCATATGACTTGTAATAACGCCACTTGAAGTTTGTATTAGTTTAATTTTTATTGTAGTATAAATTTATTTATTTTTGTTAACAATTTCTCTTGTGATGTACATATATCTTTCTGAATATCTTTTTCCAAAATTATTACACTTCTCAAGAGTTAGAGAATTGTCACGATTTATTTTTTTGATGCTCAAGACAAAAGAATGACTTTATTTATCAGTGTTACTTATGTGATTTGGATTGTCAGGAAGTTTTCTTCAAAATAGTTGTTACTATGTAAACATTGCCCTTTTATTTTACTAATTAGCATTTCTTAATATTTCAGTATTTTCGATGAAGAAAAGTTCATGTGACTTCTAATAACGCCAATTGAAGTCTGTATTAGTTTAATTTTTATTATTTATTTAATAGCTAATTTTTATGAGATATATATTTTCATTGATGCAAACACATTTTTTTTTAAAAATAACTCAACAAATGTGCAAATATGTGAATATATATGAATCATTTAAAATTTATCATTAACAAAATAAATTTTATATTCAGTAATATGAAATAATCATTTTCATTTTGTCCCTACACTAAATTAAAATCTAATAACTATAATAAAATAGTATCATTAATTAAAAGCCCTATTTATTTATGTAAGTATAAAATTTAATAGAGATTCATCTATTGCACATTAATTTTTTAGTTGTAAGATTATAAATTCTCTTAGTTATTACTAATTATTGCAAATGTTATTCACAGTCTTTTACACTCTTTAGTTATAATAATTGTCACGACCCGATTTATCAAGTCATGATGGCACCTACTATAACCCACCAGCAGGTAAGCCAACCCGTAACCCGGAACAACAAGTAATGGGTCTGAGGGTAGAAATCAAACAAAAGTAGGCAAATAACAATATAAACAGGCAGAAGCAAACCAAAAATATATATACAATTAAAGATCCCTCCCAGAACCTGGAAGTCACCAGTACAGAGCTACTACAAAATGAGTACAAGTCCCAAAACTGGACAACAGAGACTGGACTGTCTCGAAAGGAAAAAGACAAGTCTATATATACAGATGGAGACTGAAATAGTACAAAACGCCGTGTGCTCACCCCCGTCTCCGGATAAGTCTACTCCAAGCTCGATCAACGCTGGCTACTAGTGCTCGGACCTGCATCACGAAATAGATGCAGAGCGTAGCATGAGTACCAAAACAATAGGTACCCCGTAGGCATCATAGGCCGACTGAGCAAGATAAGCAAAAGTGAACTGAAATGCAAATAAAGGGTCACATCAAGTGCAAAGAGTAGTAAATGGGGGTATGTACACGAGCGTACAGGCAACAAAGACAAGTAATCTAACTAACTCCGCCGGGCTCCCATAAACCCGACGGGTACGCTCGTGCACAATAAAAGAAACCACCTGCACGGACCCCCATAAGCCCGGCAGATGCATCGGCAGTTAAAGTAAAATAATGGAGCTAGAAGGTCTATCACAATATTACCAATTTCCGGACTTTTAACTGAACCATTCCCAATTATATTCCAGGATCTCATTATGTCCCGGACTTTAATCGGAATCTCTCCAACCTCCAAAACCTCAACCTACAGATGAGAGTAATCAAGACTAAACTGAAGCTTTAGTGAGGAATTGGGAATACACCACGTGCAAGCTGGACCACGGACTCGAACCGGGTACTATAGCTAATGAGTCAACCTATATGGGCTGGACCACGGACTCGAACCGGGTGCTGTAGCCAAAGGTCGGGTACAGGTGGGCTGGACCACGGACTCTAACCGGGTACTGTAGCCAAAACCAGATCACAGGTAAGCTGGACCACGGACTTTAACCGGGTACTATAGCTAAGCCTGGACATAAGTAAGCTGGACCACGGACTCTAACCGGGTACTGTAGCCAAAACCAGATCACAGGTAAGCTGGACCACGGACTCTAACCGGGTATTGTAGCTAAGCCTGGACATAAGTAAGCTGGACCACGGACTCTAACCGGGTGCTGTAGCTAAGAATCAATATCCAACCATACATCGCGGGAAATATCACCAAACCGATTACCATAAATAATCATTTCAGTCCGACCCTCATATACCCCAAATCGCCGAGGAAGTATCCATAAGTGAGTAAGCTAGACCACGGACTTTAACCGGGTATCTGTAGCTGATAGAAAAGTAGGGCATTATGGATACAAGGTCATAGGCTGAGTTATCGTCTAGCTAAGGCTCAGACTATCAGACTCAAGTCTGCTATATTAGTCTACAAGGAGCTGACCGTCCGAATCGACGTCGAAAAAAGTTCTACTGCCCAACGACATCCGAAACCTCGCAAGTCTATGGCAACACTAGTCTAAACCTAGCCTAAGGCCACACATACTTCAAATCAATATTATCATATACACCACAAAGTATGGATGTTCAATAATATCAAAAGACATGCTGTCACAATCCAACAATTTCCCGAAATAAGGTCTAAGGCAGGAATTATAGAAATTTAGCATGCTCGACACCCGAACCCCTCCATACTCAAGCAAATCAATAAACAAATGCCTAAACATGCTCAATCTCACGAGAGAAAGCCATAGCCTACCTGAAAGCCGACCACGCATGCTCCAACTCACGGTACCGGATCTTTTCCTCTCCGAACGGTCTCCGAATGCTTCCCCACTAACAAAAGGTTAATCACCTCGTCATTACGAATATATTGACACTAAAATTGTACTTTTCGGAGATGGACCCAAAATCGGGTCTAAAACGGGATTGTGGGGCCCACAATTGGAATCTCGAAATCGAATCCGTGGAAACGTCCCAAATACCTTACTAAACTAATACCCCAAAATTTTAGCACAAACAGATGCCTAAAACACAGCAAATCAGCCACAACAATTAAAATGGGCAGCCCCTTGATCACCAATTTCTGGAAAAACGAGACCCTTTCAACCCAAACAAATTATACCACGATGATCCTTGCGAAAAACTCTACAAGTTAGCCTCAAGAATGACTCAAAACGGACCTAAGATGATCAAAATCTCACATTTCAAAATTCAACAACAATTCAATCTGGAAATCATCCTAGCAGTGGCTAAATTCGATTCCTTACCTCAAACGAAGCCTCCCCTTGCGTTTCTGAGATCACCGCTAGATTCCCCACGAAATTCTCTTGAAGTTAGCCTCTTGAAGCACCTAATTTGGACTCAAAATGAAGGAGAAATCTTATGTTGAAGTTGAGGGAAAAAATTGGACGAACTCGTCCTAAAATCTGGAAATTTCCAGATTTCCAGCCGCTGCCACGTGGCGTCGCGTGGCTCTGCCACGTCACCGCCGCGTCAAAATTCTACAACCCTTCAAACTTAAATTTCGATGCTCCGGACTCGTTCGGAGTCGGAAAAATACAAACCATATATGGAATCTGATTGAAAACAATATTTCGGACTCAACGGAGAAGGTGGAATTTCCATTTGGAGATTGCTTCGATGAAAAGTGGGTCCCACACCCAGTATCGTTTGAGCCAGATTCCACAACTGCCATCTAAAGCCTCGGGAAGTGAACAAAGGGTCGTTCTAGACCAAAATCGATCTTCCGAAGCTAACCTAGCTGTCAGAATTTCCATCTGAGCACGACTCCCAAGAAGGTTGACCAAAGTCAACTTTTCAAGTTATAAAAATCTCCAAAACAGGGAAACGGGCCTAAAACCCAAACGAACGAGCAGGAGACCGAACAGTCAGTGCCAGCAAGTCATAATGACTTGGGGTCGCTACAGGAACGCTCTAAACGACGCAATGACTGCTTTAATTTAAAAATGACCTGGAGGGTCATTACAATAATATTATGAATTCTCATAGTTATTACATTAAATTTTGACCGATAATTTTTCATATTATTATACTGTTCCTATATATGTGATAACACGGTATTATTTTCTTTCCTTGGACGAATCATGCTTGGTTGAATAAATTGAAAATTATTTACAAGTATATAAACTATATCTTTGTTGGGTGTAAGATAAACAAGTGATTAAATATATGATTTCACAAATAGAATATATTCTTTAATCTAAAATTTTAGTTTTTTCGGTAAAAAAAGGAAACCTTTCTCTGTTAACTATGGACAGTCAGATAACTATCTTTGATTTATATACACAGTCAATCAAAAAGTTAAATATGAGATCCAACAAAAAGAATGTCATCTATTATGTTATAACTTATAAAATAAAAATTAATATACAAAAATAGTTCTAAAAAATAAAATGAAGTTGTTCTCCACATGTTCATATGACATCTAAACAAATTAAGTGAAATACACGTGCAAAGCACATTTGGTTAGATGATAAGAAAAATACACAACAAATATTGTCCATAAGGTAATATTAGTGAGATAAGACTAATTACATGATTGAACCTCATCAAATTGAAATAAATATATACATTATTGCATTTAACTAATAAATTTTTTCATTGACCATCTTCATAGGTTTGTGTGAATAAGAGATATATATGATGATCCACATTGAACATTCACAAAAAAATCTACAATATTATTTTGTTCAAAGCTTATTATTCAAATCTTCGCTTAAATTTTCTCAATTTATAATCACGTGCAATACACGTGTCGAAAAACTAGTATATACATATATATATAAACATAATCTATAGAAAATCTATAATTTATTTCACTTAACATCACAACCAGAATTTCCAAAGAGAAAGATACATTTTTTTTAATAATACCAATATTTGTCCCTTCATACTAAAGAAAGAAGCATGTACTATGCAATCTCATAAAACATTTCCTTGACCAACACTAATTTCTGAGTGAGTTGAGCCCAGGTTTGTTCTTTCAATTCCTTTCAAGCTTATGTCTTGTTTTAGAATTCCCCTCGCATGCTCGTACATTCAATGTACTAACACCATTTTTCCTGCGTCGTTGTTATGATGCAAATACAGGTAGCCAGGATCAGCATCCAACACTTCGTTGATCCAGTCGAGCATTCAGAGTCTTGTGGTGAGCCTCCTAGCTTTCCGACGGATCCCTATTTATATTGCTTAGTAGTTTTCAAATTTTAGGATGATGAGGGTCTTGTCCCGACATTCCTCATAGTTTTAGAGGCTACATAGACAGTTAGTTAGTTCATTCATCATTATCTTGTTATTGGCTTATGTTGAATCTTGTATTGCCAACTTGGCTAGTTGAATGTTCTTTTAAGACATTCTAAGTTATTTCATGAGTTTATTTTTTGAGACTATTTTCCTATTATTTAAGTCTTCCTCTATGAGTTAAGCCAGTCCGAGGGTTTGCTTGGGGCCAACAATGGTTCTCAAGTGCCAATCCCTCCCAAGGTGTAGGCTCGGGGCGTGACAACAATAATAACTTAGTTTTGTATATGAAAATACAAGTAACTATGTTGTTGATTCTCTTAATCGACAACAATCACTATGAGCTATGTGATGATACAGTGTTTCGCCCACTCTGCCAAAACATTCCTATACCTTGCTGGGGTATAGAAATCCTCAACTAAATGGATCTACTAAGTTATGCTTAAAATCAATAAGGAATTATCTAAAAAGTATGATCCTCTCTACCCATGTTGGCTACATAGTTTATGGAGACTTGAGTTATTTGAACTCATTCCCATATCGGTGCTCAATACTACTCCCGAAATGTAACTTGCTCATAAGTTTAAAAACATAAATCTTTTTGTAGTTTGAGATTATTACTCAAAAAGTCTCTCTTAAAAGAAATGGTACTCAGAACTGCTCATGAAAACTCTTTCGGAAATCGTTATTTTAAATAAATGAACTCGACTCTACTCTTTCTCAAAACTCAATGCTTAAGTCTTAAAACAAGTTTAAAAAATTGAAAGGACTTTTTGAAAAGACTCCAAGAACACTCAAGACTTTACTCTTAACTCTACCTTGAATTTGAATTTATGGATTCAAGGTTATGATTCATGTTTATGGATGATTTTTAGATGTTTAGAAGTCGTTTAGAATATTTAGAATCAATAGGAAGTGTTAGAACACTTTAGAAGGACTAAGACGGGCTAAACGATGGAAAACGGGTGGGGGAAAGCGACCCTGGTGCACTGCTGGCGCGGGGAGACAACCCCTAAAGTTCAGAAACCACATTATGGCGCATCAGTGGCGCGTCGCGCCACCCTCCCCCCAATTCCAATCTGACGAATTTTTCTTCTCCTTTTCTAACCTTAATTCGACTAGATTCGATAATTTTTCTCAATTTCTTTTTAGATTCAGCTACCCATAACATTTACCCAATAGAGGTACATAGGAATCTACTAAAAAAAACTCATATAATTGATACGGTTATCTCAAGAACTCATTAATCCCATCCTAATTCAAGAACACTAATCAAGAACATCAAACCTTCAATCTTTTAGGATAGGAATTTTGCTGAAATTAACATGATTGGCTCGTGGGTGAACGAAACCAACGCTATGTGAACTCACATACCTCTTAGGAATTAAACCCTTGGTGAAATCCGCAATCAAATCCTCAAGAACTCAATGCAATTTTGGCCTTTCTCCTCTTTTCTTCTCTTTTCTCTTCTTGAACTCTTTTCTAAAACCCTAGCATGAATTATGATTGTGTAAACTGAACCAAATCAGTTTAGACCCCTAATTAATTAGTAAAAGTGAATTAAATCTGATAGGGTAAGGAAAAGACCAAAATACCCCTCTTTAATCTGGGTATCTTTCCTTAACTGGACAGCCCGACTTTAAACGGGCATTTCTCCCTCATACAACCTCAAAAATTAGAAAAGTCAGTGGTGTTGGAAAGAGGATTTCAAGAACTTTCACTTGATATCTTATGGCCCACCTAACCCATCCTGTGCTGAAAGTTATTGTCATTTGAAGTTGACCGAAAACTCACAACTTAAGTATAACTTGCAAAATTTCAAATTTTGCTATTTCTAATTTTGTTTCCTTCTAATTCTAGTTCTTTCAAATACCGAGGTGTTACAATATCTCCCCCTTGGAAATATTCATGCTCGAATAAGATTACTCTAAGTAGACTAAGGGTGTAACCTCTAACATTGAGCTCAAACACCGAACAAGCAATATATAACACAACATGTGAATTTAAACTAAATGCCAAGAAAAGGGATTAGTACCTTAATTTGGAATTTCTCCCGACTCAAAGAGATGTGGGTATCTTTTCAACATATCCTCTTCAGCTTCCCAAGTAGCTACCTCAACAAACTGATTTCTCCACAGAACCTTGACTGATGCTACCTCATTGGTTCTCAACTTGCGAAATTGGCGATCTAGAATCTGAACAGGAATCTTCTCATAAGATAAGTTATCCTTAATACCAATATCTTTAGTAGGTATGATAAGTGAATGATCGCCTATATACTTCTTCAACATATCAATGTGAAATACTGGATGAACTACTGCTAGCTCTTGTGGTAGCTCCAACTCATAAGCCACGTTACAGATCCTCTTGGATATTCTGTAAGACCAATATATCGGGGACTAAACTTCACATTCTTACCAAATCTCATAACACCATTCATGGGTGAAACATTCAAATGAACCCAATCATTTACTTCAAACTCTAAGTCTCTTCTCCTAACATTTGTATAGGATTTCTGACAACCCTGCACTGTCTTCAACCTCTCTTGAATAATCTTCACTTTCTCCATACCTTGATGAACTAAGTCTAGTCCTATCAACCCAGCTTCACCAACCTCAAACCATCCAATAGGATATCTACATCTTCTCCCATAAACAGCCTCATAAGGAGCCATCTGGATGCTAGAATGATAATAATTGGTGTAAGCAAACTTTATGACAAGTAAGTGATTATCCCAATTACCTTTGAAATCAATCACACAAGCCCTCAACATATAAATTATGAATTGTGCGCTCTACTTGACTATCAGTCTGAGGATAAATAGCAGTACTCAAGTTCACATTTTAACCCAAACATTTCTAGAATGACTTCCAAAATTGTACACCTCTATCTGAAATAATGGACACCAGAACTCCATGAAGGCTGATTACCTATTGAATATATAAATTAGCATGATTTTCTATTGAATGGGTAATCTTTACTAGTAAGAAATGGGTTGATTTAGTCATTCGATCTACAATCACCCAAATCGAATCATACTGCCTGCGAGACCGTGGTAAACCTGTAATGAGATCCATATTGATCATCTCCCACTTCCATTCCAGAATTTCTATATTCTGAGCCATAGCATCAGGCCTCTGGTACTCTACCTTGACTTGTTGGAAATTTGGACACTTAGCATCGTACTCTGTAATGCCCTTCTTCATACTACTCCACCAATAGACTTCTCTCAAGTCGCGATACCTCTTTGTGGAACCCGGATGGATAGAATATCTGTATCTATGAGCTTCCTCCGTGATTCTCTCTTGGAATTCATTCACCCTTGGCACACACAATATACCTCGATACCTCAATACACCATCTCCCTCCTTGTTCAAAAGCCATCACTTTTTGCTTATGAGCATTTTCCTTCAATTCAAGTAAAATAGGATCTTAATCTTGTTTCTTTTTAACTTCAGTCACTATAGGCGATTCAGCCCTATTCATCACCACTACTCCTCCTTCATTGGAATCCATTAGTCGAACTCCTAATCGTGCAAGTGTATGCACATGTTTTTCTACTTTTAATGGTCTTCCTCAACATGGGAGGTAATACCCGTAGAAAACCTGGTCAAAGCATCTACAACAACATTAGCTTTACCTGGGTGATAAAGAATACTCATGCCATAATCTTTGAATAACTCCAACTACCTCCTCCGTTTGAGATTAAGCTCTTTCTAACTAAACACATACTGAAGACTCTTGTGATCGCTGAACACATCCACACCAACACCGTAAGGATAGTGATGCCATATTTTCAACATGAATACTACAATATCCAACTCTAGATCATGGGTTGTATAATTCTTCTTGTGAATCTCAAGTTTTCTGGAGGCATAAACTATAACTTTTCCATTCTACATTAACACACAACGCAGTCTAACTCTAGACGCATCACAAGATACCACAAAACCTTGTGTACCCTCTGGTAAGGTCAATATTGGGCAGTAGTCAACCGCTTTTTCAATTCCTGAAAGCTTTTCACACAAGCTTCAGACCATTGAAACTTAACTATTTTCTGAGTCAACTTGGTCAATGGGGATGAAATAGATGAAATCCCTACGACGAACCTTCTATAATAGATAGCCAATCCCAAGAAACTCCTACTATCAGTTGGAGACGTGGGCTTAAGCCAGATTTTTATTGACTCTATCTTTTGAGTGTTAACTCGAATCCCATCACCGGAAACAATGTGGCCTAAGAATTCCACATACTCATGCAAGAATTCACACTTAGAGAATTTAGCATACAACTCTCTATTCTTGAGAGTTTGAAGGACTATTCTGAGATGACTAGCATGATCTTCCTCATTTCTAGAATAGATTAGAATGTCCTCAATGAACATGGTAACAAACATATCTAAATAAGGTTTGAATACTCTGTTCATAAGGTCCATGAATGTTGTAGGAGCATTAGTCAAACCAAAGAGCATAACTAGGAACTCATAATAACCATAGTGGGTCCTGAATGCTATCTTGGGAACGTCCTTTTCTCTTACTCTCAACTGATGAGAACCAGATTTGAGGTATATCTTTGAAAAACAAGTGGCACCCTGAAGTTGATCGAAAAAATCATCAATCCTCAAAAGTGGATACTTATTCTTTATAGTACCCTTGTTTAATTGGTGGTAATCAGTACACATCCAATAAGAACCATCTTTCTTCCTTACAAATAAGATCAGAGCGCGCCAAGGTGAGACAGTTGGTCAAAAAAACCTTTCTTAAGAAGATATTTCAACTGCTTTTTTAACTCTTTCAACTCTGTTGAAGCCATTATATATGGTGGAATAGAGATAGGACGAGTATCGAGAAAAATATCTATACCGAAGTCTACTTCTCTCTCAGGAGGGACTCCAGGAAGATCGTCTAGAAAGACTTATGGAAACTCATTAACAACTGGAAATGATTGAATATGTGGTGTCTCAACACTAAAGTCATTAACTCAGACTAACTGATAGATGCACCCCTTGGAAACTAACTTTCTAGCCTTAAGGTACGAAATAAAACGACCCTTTGGCAGTGTTGAACTACTCATCCACTCAATAACTAGCTCATTAGGAAACTGGAACTTAACAACTTGAGTTCTACAATCAACAGAGGCATAACAAGCATGAAGCCAGTTCCTACCTAAAGTGACATCAAAATCTACCATATCTAAATCAACTAAGTCAGCCATGGTGTCCTTGTGATTGATGGAAAGTGTACAATCACGATAAACTCTCTCAGATAGAATGGACTCACCAACAGGTGTAGAAACATTGAAGGACTCAAGAAGTTGCTCAAGAAGGATATTGAAATTAATAGCAACATAAGAAGTCACAAAAGATAGACTCGCTCTTGGATCTAGCAAAGCATAAACATCAAAAGTAAAGACTTCGATCATACCAGTGACAACATCTGCAGAATTCTCTTGCTTTTGGTGACTAGTGATAGCATATAGGCGATTTGCCCCTTCACCGGTCCCTGAAGTAGCTCCTCTAGGTGCAACTCTGTCTGGTGGAACAACTGAAGAAAATTGGGCTCTATTACCCCTATCTCCACTGCTCTGCTTGTTCTTAGGGCACTCTTTCATGAAGTGACCCTCTTGACCACACCTGAAGCAACTAGTGGAGCCATTGCGACATGTTCCTGGGTGGTTCCTACCACACTTAGCACATTTAGGAGTCCAATTACCTCCTTGAGCCACACTACCTTGAGACTGTGCAGGCTTATCTTTGAATATTTTGTGAATTCTGATTATTGAACTTACCTCTGTTCCTTGGTGCAGGTGCACTAGCAGATGATAAAGCATGTCCATTTTGCTTTTGTTGGAATGATGACCAGTTTGCATTACTCTTCTTCTATCTGAACTCATTTCCTGTAGTCTTAACTTTCTTGTTTCGGAAATCCTCCCTATCTCTCAGCTTATCCTCCTCAACCTGTTGCACATAGATCATAAGTCTTGTTATGTACATGTCTCTTATCAACATAGCTGCCTTACTCTCTTTGCCTTACAGACGAGACAACCTAGATACAAAAAACTCATTCTGCTCCTCATATCAGCAACCATCTCCGAAGCATAACGGGAAAGTTGGGTGACTTAAGGCTATACTCATGCACTCATAGATTCTGTTTAAGAGTGAGGAATTCTCTGAACTTTGCCTCTCTTAGCTCACGGGGAAAGAAACGTCTCATGAAGGCACTCTCGAACATAGCCCAACTCATAATCGGTACCCCCCTCAACTCTACCTTTCTTCCATTGGTCACACTAGATTTTAGCAACACCCTTCAGTTGGTATGCAACTAGTTCCACTCGCTCGACATCAGCGACATGCATAACCTCAAACACTTTCTGCAACTCTTCCACAAAGTTTTTCGGATCCTCAGTGACACTTGAACCAGTGAAGCTTAGAGGATTCATCCTTAAGAACTCACGGATCCTAGAAGATTCAGCCACTTCCTCTCGATTCCCTCTTTGGTGCCCAACTTTGTTAGTCACAACTTGGCTTAACATATATCCGAATAGCTTCATAGAACTCAACATTAGTGAACTCTCCTTGGGGTTTCACTTCTGGTGCATTACGTATCCCTTGTTCCTCTACATTCCTCCTAGAAGGACGGCCTCTGAAAACTCTTCGTGGAGGCATGATCTGAAAGATACGCGCAAGCACGAGTTAGAAAGAAACTTTTATAGAGATGCACTCTATCGCACGAAATGATTATGAAAAAAGTGAGATATTTCCTAAATGACGCAGTCTCCTAATTATAGATATGACATGCTTTACACCGATAACTAGGATTTTATAGACACTGCTTCATAGACACCCTAGTACTCTTGAAATTTATGCTCTGATATCAAGTTTGTCACGCCTTGAGCCTACATCGTGGGCGCGACTGACACTCGAGAACCATTACTGGCCCAAAGCAAACTTTTGGCCAAGAAATCTTAGAGAAAGAGTTACTCAGCATAAATTGTACTTAAATACACTCTTAAAATGCACTGTCTAAATAGATAAACTTAGAATGTTTTAGAAATAAAAATTCAACTAGCCAAAGGGGCAACTCAAGTCTTAACATAAACAAATGAAAATTAAAAGACTCATGAGCTAATAATGTCTAACTATCTATGAAGCCTCTACTAACTGAGATGGATGTCGGGAAAAACCCACGACATCCTAATAAGCTAAAATTATAAAGCAAAATAAAGAGATCTTCCGGAAGCAAGGATGCTCACCAACAACTCTAATACTCAACTGGATCAACGAAGCGCTGGATGTTGATCTTAGTTACCTGTATCTGCATCATGAAAGATGCAGGCCAAATGACGTCACTACATGAAATATATGAGCATGTGAGGGGAAATCTAAATAATACATAAGTTTGAACTGGAACTGAAAGAAACACTTACCTCGTCTCAACTCAACTGAACTCATTTCAATATAAAGTTGTAAAGAAAGATGCAGTATAAAGAAAAGCTTTAAACAGTAAATAACAACTCAGTCTATTGAAAGACACAATAATAACCTAGTTTTGTATATGAAAATACAAGTACCTTTATGGGAAATTCTCTTAACTGACAACCATCACTATGAGCTATGTGATGATACACCGTCTCGCCCACGCTACCAGAACTGTCATATACCTTGCCGGGGTATAAAACTCCTCAACTAAGTGGATCCACTAAGCTATGCTTAAAAGTAATAACGAATCATTTGAAAAGTATGATCATGTCTACCTTCGTTGGCTACATGGTTTATGGAGACTTGAGTTATCTGAACTCGTCCCCATATCCGTGCTCAATACTACTCCTAAAATGTAACTATCTCATATGTTTAAAGACATAACTCTTTTTGTGGTTTGAGAGTAGTACTCAAAAAGTCTTTCTTTCAAAAGATATGGTACTCGAAATTGCTCATGAAAACTCTTTTGGAAATCGGTGTTTCCTCTTATCTTAAATGTGAAAACATTACTATTGGGATTATTTAGTTCCCATATATCATTTTAAAGAAATGAACTCGGCTCTACTCTTTCTCATACTCAATGCTTAAGTCTTAAAACAAGTTTAAAACAATTGTAAAAGACTTTTTGGAAAGACTTGAAGCACTTTCAAGGCTTGACTCTTAGCTCTACCTTGAATTTGAATTTATGGATTCAAGGTTATGATTCATGTTTATGGATGATTTCTAGATGTTTAGAAGTCGTTTAGAATAGTTAGATTCAATAGGAAGTGTTAGTATACTTTAGAAGGACTCAGACGGGCAATACGACGGAAAATAGGTGGGGGCAGGTGGCCTTGGCTCATTGCTGGCGCTGGGCGCCAGCCCGTAAAGTACAGAGACCTCATACTTGCGCACTACTGGCACGCCACGCAAGCCCTGCTTGTGCATCAGTGAAGCGCTGCCCCCATCCAAGTCTAATCCGCCGAACTTTTCTTCTCGTTCTATGACCTTAATTCGACTAGATTCAATTCTTTTTTCTAAATTTCTCTTTAGATTCAGTTACCCAATACATGTACACAAGAATCTACTCAGAAACAACTCATAAAATCTATACGATTATCTCAAGAACTCATCAATCTCATCCTAATTTAGGAACGAAAGCAAATTCAAGAACACTAATCAAGAACATCAAACCTTCAATCTTTTAGGATGAAAATTTTGCTAAAATTAACATGATTGGCGCGTGGGTGACGGACCCAACTCTATGTGAACTCGACAAAATCTTGTCCTTTCTCCTCTTTTCTCCTATTTTCTCTTCTTGAACTCTTTTCTAAAGCCCTAGCGTGAATTATGATGGTGTAAACTGAACCAAATAAGTTTAGACCCCTAATTAATTACTAAAAATGAATTAAATCTGATAGGGTAAGGAAAAGACCAAAATACCCCTCTTAAATCCAAGTAGCTTTCCTTAACTGGACAACCTGACTTTAAACGGGCTTATCTCCATCATACAAGCTCAAAAATTAGCAAACTCGGTTGCCTTGGAAAGAGGATTCCAAGACCTTTTATTTGATATCTTATGGCCCACCTAACTAATCTTGTGCGGAAAGTTATGGTCATTTGAAGTTGACCCAAAACTCATAACTTAAGCATAACTTGCAAAATTTTAGATTTTGCTATTTCCAATTTGGTTTCTTTCTAATTCTAGTTCTTTCAAATATCGAGGTTTTACACTTTAAATGATTTAGCTCTTTTATTTCTTTACATTCAGCTTGAGCACATTGTTATCTATTCAGTCATTTCTTTTAGTAATTTTTTATTCAACTATATTATATACTCATACATTTAATGTATTGATGTCATTCAACCTGCATCTTTTAATGATGCAGATACAGGTTCTTAGGATCCTCAACAAGATTCTGTTGAGATTATTTCATCCACTCATCTTGTGAGTTATTAGTAATAGTTTTTGAGCAGTTGTGGGTCTTGTCCAGATACTCATCTTTATACAGTAGAGGCTTCATAAATAGACCGTTTTGGAGAGTCTTTGAGTTTCATATGTTTTATTTAAAACTAATGTTTCAGACTTAGTATATTTAGAGATTTTTGAGATTTATTATACTGTTTTTTTACATGTTTCTTTTAATTTGATGCTTATGTATGCTTGATTTAGTCTTCCGCTTGTAGTCAGTCAAGATGAGGGTTCGCTTAAGGGCCAGCAATGTTCTCGAGTGCCGGCCACGTCCAGGGTGTAGGCTCTAGTCGTGACAGTATACCATATTAAAAATTCTCATGTAACCAACATCGGCTTGTGAAGGTTCATAGTTCAAATTTCAAGAAATCTTTTTCCGTTAATAACACTTCATAGTTCAAACTTCAAACAACCTCCCCCATCCCTAAGTTGAACCAATAAAAAAGTTTAGATGTCATTTTCCCTGCTTGTCAATCATCCTTCTTATTTCTGAACACTAGTTGCCTCACTTCACTTTCATGCTTTTGTTTACTTTTCTATTTTTTGTTCTTGTCTTCAGATAAGTTGAAAACAAAGAATTCATTACGCACAAATGAAGTTGATAAGGAGGCAGGCTCCGACCAAATTGCAACCAAAACTTTTATATTCCGTGATTTAGTAACTATAACAAAAACAATTTTGAGGTGATTATCTTCTTGGATAAGGAGACTTTGGTAGAGCTTACAAAGGGTGATCAAGTCCAACCAGGTCGATTCTCATCAACTCTTTTTGCTTTTTGCTAATAATGGAATGTAACAAACAAACCAATAGTTTTGTTTGCCTCTAATCTACCATATTTTGTTGCACTCACTATTCTCTAAATAATGTTGTTGCGTAATCTTTAAAGTGAAATTAGGTCTGGTGAAAGAAATCTTCTTTGGGTCTTTTTTAAGAAAAGAATGAAATGTGGGAAAAGGGTGAAATTAGGGCTCTTAGAACGTCTATGTGAAGGTGGGTGCAGGTGGGAATGCACATGTGGAGGTCTATGTGGCATATTAATACACACATGGGATGCCACATGCTCTTCCATTAAACAGAAGGTTAAGTCTGGTCCAATAGTAAGATAGAAAAGTTACTTTTGAACCGAAAGATAGCTTAAGGGTATATTTAATCTATTTAGAAGAGTTGAAAGGTAGTTTTGACCCTTTTTCGTAACATTTAAGTTGTAAAATTAAAGTACACTATGAGGTAAGTTTATTTGTAAATTATTTTTGGTGCAACCTGCATTCATGATTGAAATACGATGATGAATAATAATTTTAAGGACAAAAACTTTACATAATTGAATTATTTGTTTATATGCAAATTTACTATAGATTACTATTTATTATAATTTTAGCCTTTTACAAGCTTTTTTTTATTCAAAGCACTTGCTAATAATTGGCATGACATTAACACATGCAATGCTCGTTCATAGAAACTATATATATATATATATATATATATATATATATATATATATATATATATTAATTATTTGTGATTTTTTGAATATATTAATATTTTTCAACAAAAATCATTTATAATGTAATAATATTTAAATATAAAATCCAAAAACTCAAACTAATTTCCAATCCTAGTCTCAGCTAAGTCATTTTCACTTTAGCTGTTTTTTTCTATTGGTTTTGACTATTAATTTTTTTTGAGAAAGGAAAATGGGTGCTTTAAATAAAATTGAATAAACTTATCAATGCATCTCTTCATTTTCCGTAAAAGGAGAATGGAAGAATAATTTATATACCAATAGGAGATCTCTTTTTTTTTTCCACAAACTTTTAGTGTCACATAAACACAACATCAATACATGAGAGTTCACCAGATGAGTATGCAAACACAGATAACTGAGAGATATTCAGACATAAAACATGTTTAGTTTCCAGATTAGGGGAGTTAATGATAATTTCAGTAATTTGCTATCTTAATTACATAACATTTGTTCGGGGATTTACTTTGATGCTACAAAATGGGAGTACTTCCATCCTTGTGCAGGTTGGCTTACCATTCTTGATTTGTCCTCTACTCTTTCACCGACCCAACTGTGCTTGCTTCAATTGAGATTGTGAATCAATCGCGTCCCCAAATATTTTGGGAAGTTTGATTTTCTCTTCTAGAGTTCACTGGATTCTTTTCTCTCTCGCTATTTTGGAGAAAAAGCAGAAACCCCACCAATAGGAGATCTCTATTTTTTTATTTTGTTTTTATTATTTGTACAACATAATTATTTTTCCTAAAAAGCAATTGATAAAAATGTAAAAGTGTCATTATTTTTTCTTTAAAAAATATAATAATTTGAAAATCATTCATAAAAAAATCAAAGAGAACTTAAAGTTCTGTAAAATTTCATCCACCTAACAAGCTTCGTCAAAAATTTAAAGGGGTCTAGTCACTTACAAGTTCTTGATCAAAAGCTCAAGAAAGAATCTAAAAAAATTGAATCATTATAAAGTGTGTCTAGTAGGTTTTCTCTTTCCATTCTCTACCATTCTTACAGTCGCTCCTCATTCTGTCAAAGAAAAAAAGATTTGAGAAAAAAAAAAGGAATGAAAAAAGTTATTTTTTCAATTCATTTTATGAATGTAATAAAAAGAGAATCAAAACGAAGAAAAAAGTTGAAAAATTCAATCTTTGAAGAATAGAATATTTTTAATTTATTTATTAAGAACTCACCTAATTTTTGATTTGTTGATTATAAACCTGAAAGAAACAGATACTTGAAAGTATTCAGAGTATCAACAACATTGTAGTTGAAAGCGGTAAAAAGGTAGTAGATTTTGAAAAAGACAAATAGATTTTATACTCTATTGAGATTCTTGTTGACCATCCAATATTTTATACTTAGTGATGTATTGATCTATATTTATGTGACATAAGAGCCTATAAATGAGAAAACACTACTTATAAAACAAATATTTTTTTACAAAATTTGAGTTGAAAAAGTATAATTAATGACAGAGATTTCATCAATGACGCTATATCTTTTAGTGAATTTTCATTTATCAGTCCGTCCTACATGTCATCACAACCATTTTTCATGCTTTTTTTTTTAATGTTATATATCTGAAATATTTAGTATTTTCACTAATAGAGTAGTGCTTTTTATGTCATTTGTAAGTATACTTTTTCTTTGCATGTGTATCGCACGTGAATATCGAGTAGTAAAATACATCATTTTATATAAGGCGAAATGACTTGGGAGACCCTTGTACTTAGATCTGTTTGTAAGTTGGACCCTTATACTTACAACTTTGCCGATTGAATCCTTAAACTCACTGATTTCTCATTTTAGAAATCTCGACGAAATATGTTGATTTCTATTGTCATTTTTAACCCTAGTACTTTTTTTGCCACTTTCAACTCCTTTGTTATTGATGCTCTCAATACTTTAAGGGATTATTTGGTAGAAAGATTGATAATGCAGGGATTAATAATGCAATGATTATTTTTTATCAAGTGTTTGGTTCATTATTTCCCATCTAATTTTGTGTGTGGTTTAAGACTCTACAAGAAGCCTATTTCCAATTATACCCTTGAATTATTATGTAATTTTTTTATTTTATATATATCATTATGACATATTTTCATGTTCATTCCATTTGTGAGCTTCAGTGCATTCCATTGGCCAATATTTCTCATCACATTATCCTCTCAAATCTGACTATTTAGAGAAATGAATTGTTATAGTCCCCAATACTTGTATTGGATGGTTTTGACATTATTTAAGTGATACATCACCCCTCCCAATTAAATGTCAAATTTGCAGAAACAACAAACTTCTTCACCCCTCCCAACTTTCCAACGACACTTCCTCTTCTATCATGTTAGCATTTTCTTGGCTCTCTTGAAGCCATCTTAAGCCCAACGGTTTAAGTTATATCGTAATATGTATAAATTTGCAAGCCTATCACCATGGAATAATTTTAGATATGTGGTGTTTGGAAATATGGGTGAAACTCATCCATTTTTTGTCCGAACTTGAGGCAAATACCTGAAATACAAATATATAAAACTTCAAACATTTTCTTTGGTAATCTATCATAGATAATTCAAATAGACAACATTTACTTTAAAATTTAAACAAGACAGGTAATCATAGGACACATTAATAAACTTAACAAATAACACAAGCAAGAGAAATTCACCTCTTATGATTTTCCTACTTCAGGCAAACAACTAGACATGCTGAATAATAACAGACATTTGCTTCCTCTTGCTGGTGAAGTTCAAAAGATTAGAATTTAGTATTCCCTGAAGTAAATGAAATGCGATTCTTGGGAGTAAATTTTGGAGGTTTGAGACTTGATCTTACTTTTCAATTAGATTTTGAAAAGAAGGGTATCTTTCTCTTGATTGAGTTCTTTTGAAAAACTCAACCAAATTCTCTTGCTGCAACAAGAAATGATACTTCATCTGGAGACTCTAATTCATAATTAAGGCCTCGAGTCTCCTCATTTTGCTCGAGAACAGCAGCATAACAAATTGCAAGTATCCTATAAAAAAGGAAAATGACATTTGTATTTGGTTATTCCATCCAACATTCCTTTATAAGGTAGCTATCCTCTGCCTTATAAAGGATTTGCAGTCCTCTTCATTACCACTCGACCATGTCTCTAACAACTTCTTTGTAGCTGCCAGTTCTACATCATTTGCACGTGTTCCATACTGAAGACCAACAATAGAGCATTTCAGGAAGTCCATTCGATTGCATGTCAAAGTGCCAATTTTGTCCGAGAGGATTATATCAAGTTATCAACTTGCCCTATCTCCTCATTTAAGTTTAAAGTACGAGATTGAGCAAGAGTCCCTATCTCATCATCATACATACTGATACATTGATTTATGAATGATATATGTTGGAATTTCACGACATCAGTACGGAATTAAATAACCATACAAGAAAAGTTCAATGAGCAAATTCAGAAGGCCAGACAACTCATCAGGCTCGTTTAGATTAATTGAATTACTGGTATTGTTAAAAGGTTGCAGATACTACCATTTTGGCATGCCAAATTTTATATTTAATTCAAAACCAATGGAACTAACATATGATATGAAAAGGAGGCTAAAAAAGAAGGAGGCTGGCAAGCAAATCACATGGTCCAAGACCAAACTAACATATTTCCATGCTTTAACTCCAATCATTCACATTTCAATATGTACAGAGAAAAGGAAAAGTGAGAATCAAGCTCATCAATTGACCAAAGCAATCCAAATAAGCACATTTACATACATCATTTCAGTTTATCACAAGTGACACCACATTCAAGTATTTCCATAGATTCTAGTTACACAAAAGCTATTACCTTCGTGTCCGTCTTACGCCAACCATTTCAATATAGGACATAACAGAGGTAGCAAAAAGTAACACTGCAATCAAACCTTTGAAGGTCTTCAGTTAAGAAAAAATAGAAAAATGGACTCTCACTTATCTTGAAGTCTACAGTACTTTAAAGTTTATAATTGATGATCATAAACATCATAGTTTGACACTCAAGTTCACCCATGCGTATAAATAATTCCATCTTTTTGACATCATCACAAAGAACCATTATTGCTTTGATGCGTTGCTCTGTGGAGTACAACTCAAATATGGGAGATTCAATGATGGGATAAATTTGATCACGAAGATCAGATTTGTTGCGATTTCCAATCTTGTCAATCAACGCACCCATTCATTTGTCTTGACTGTCAGTAAAAAAAATTATAACCTCTACCATACACTTAAGAAATGTCTCAAAATCACTCTCCAGAATCTTTTTACTTTTCTTGTAATTCTCCTTTCATTGACATTAGATGATATTTTGGTATACTTACCTTGTTTATTGGTTTGTTGAGATTCAACTTATTCGGGTTCAAATGCATCAGCATTTTCATTTTTAGATGCTCTAGGAAATGCAGCAGCTCCAGTAGCATTTTCAGTTTCTCCCGAAGTCATGTTAGGTCTATGACTACAACTAGCTTCTTCATCGCCCTCAATATCAATAAGAAATCCCAAACTCATGTTGTTAAACAGTCCTGAAGATCGACTCCTTTGAATTTCCTCAACAACATCTAACGGTCCTTTTGCAAACTCTCGTGTTGCTCTATCCCTGCCAAAAAATTCCTCCCAATCCACAAACATCGGCCATTTTTTGGTATCCATATTTTTGGCATTTGGATCAACCTAGAAAATAATCATAAAAGAAAATGCATGTGGCATCAGGCAAATAGTGTAAACAAATTATAGTACCTTTTATAAAGTATTAATTACCTTCAGAAAGTCATCCCAAAATTTGGGATCATCAACTATCTTAGCTCCACTTTGACTCTTTACCATGGCTATACTCGCATAACATTTCTTCCAATATCTTGTTTTAGATAAGACATGTGGTTCACCTTACAATCCGTTGTAGGATGATGTTTGCATAAATAACATTTTAGCTCTTTTAGGTATCCCGGCCTAAAGGTTCCATTATCACTTCTCCAACCATTCATACATAACTCTTTTAATCCATCTATAAGAGTCCGTTCTTCTACTGTAGTCCATGTCCTTCGGGTCGAAGAAGTTGAATTTCTTGATTTTTTTGACATGTGTGAAGATGTTTGACTACTCATTTTGACTTTATATTCTTGTAGAATAGATTTAAAAAAAAACAGGAAGATATTGTAATAATAGTGCACATATTTAATAGTTGAACAAATCTATAACCATGTCATGAGGTAAGAATTGATTCTGGAAACACTTGATATAAAAAATAAAATGCAGGAGAAACTAATCTATTTATAAAGTGGTTGGCTGTCCAGATTATTAGCTTTAAAACTTTTGCATTAAACAGGTGGTCATGCAAACATCCACAAGTGAGATTATGTCAACAAACTGACTAGCTTCATGACAACAACATATCTAATGTAGCCTTTTCGAAAGCATATACATTTCAGTCAAAAGGACTTCGTGTTTTCTTTCTTCTCAAAAAATCTTCCTGCGACATATCTACCTTGTGTGTTAGGAAGCTTTATTATTGTTAAATCCATAAACCCATTTGCATTTGATCAAAACTAACTAAAGTATGCTTTCTTTTCCCAAAAGTCCAAAAGAAAAGAGAGTGAACTAAAAACAAAAGAAACATCTCGAATGAAATTACCCGATATAACTAAACAGAAAATAAAGACAGTACCATGAAAGAGTACAATACATTAGAAAAGGTTGAAGTATGTGCGCATTTTGGGTCGCTAAAGAGTTAAAGACGTACGGTGCATAGAAGTAACCATTTTTTATTAAACTCTTCATGCATAAGTTTTAGTAGTCATAGTTCTTCAAGAAAGCATAATTAACACATATTAAGAAAATCACAAATTTCATAATAACCTATTCTAAAAGTTTCAAGTACAAAAAGGAATCAAGACTCCCAATTAACTAGTGTAAGATCACTAGTTCACTGAAGCATAAGAGCTATTCTAACCTCTGATAAAATGTTCACCTTAAAAGCCCAAACTAGCTAAACTAATAAAAAAAAGTATAATGTGCCATCACTGATTAGATCTTGCATTCCACATTTATTGAGATAACTCATCCCTCCAAGTGGTCCACTCTTCAGACGATTCAACAACATCAATATGTTCAGGTTGATTCTCCACTTGTTCTTCCATATCTAGGTCTAACGGATTAACATCCATCTGTCTACGGATAAAATTGTGAATCAAACAACAAGCACTTATAATTCTGTTATGAACTTTAACAGAGTACCACAAAGAGCTCCTAAGAATTCCCCAACGCCCTTTCAATAACATTACGAGCCCTAGCATGCTTCATATTAAAAAGTTCTTCTCGACATCAAGGTGGGGGTTGTCACCTTGCCAATCCCTTAACCAATATCTATACCTTCTGTAGGGTGAAAGAAAACCTTTTCCATTTTTTTTTTTTTATATATATATATATAAAGAGAACCCTAAGCCCGCCTACATGGCGCCACCACAAATCAAAATTCCCTTTTAATTTATTTATTTCCAAAACTAGCCTTACCCTTTCATGAAAAGATGTGACTTTTATGAAAAGTTGCGACTTTTATAAAAAATTGTGACTTTTATGAAGAGTTGCATCTTTTATGAACAGTTGTGACTTTTATGAAAGGTTGTGACATTTCCGAAGGGTTGTAACTTTTCCAAAGAGTTGTGACATTTTAAATAAGGTACAATAAGCATTTGTTCACACTACCCTTTATTGTCTATAACTATAGGGATTTCATCTCATTTTAAAACAACAAAAATTCTAAACTTCTTCTTCTTCTTCCGCACAAAGAAATAGATAACTACACAATAAATTAATTGTCCATATTCAATATGAAGTATGGGTTAAGTGGACACATGATCACTATTTTGGGATGATGATGTTCACATGATTTATAAGGGTGTATTTGTACATGCCAGGATTAATTGGGTTAAGTGGACACATTATCACTATCTTGTTTCGTTCCTACCATTGTTGCTTTCGAGTAATGGATGCTGTTTGCTAATGCATGTCCTCTTGATTTTAAGTGATTTAAATTCAAAGACGAATTGTTTTCAAGAAGAGGGGAATGATAGCATCCATGTCAGCCTACTTGTACTAAGGTTGATGGGCTTCAATACAAAATCAAGAATATGTTTACCACGAAAGAGGTGTCCAAATTCAAGCCCAAAAGAAAGAAGATTGGGCCAAACGAACCCCAATAAAAGAGTCCAAAGGATGAACGCTTAAAGTCAAAAGTTACTATACTAAAAATTCCCTAGTTTAAAAAGTTTCCTAGTTTAAAGTTTTCGTGTTTTCCTTGTTTAATGTTTCCTAATTTAAAAGTTATCTAGTTTAAAGTTTTCCTAGTTTAAAGTTTCCATAAAAGTAGGATTTAAATCCTATTCTATTTGGGATAGATTTTTCCTATATATAGGGGTTGATTTTATTATTTTGAACATACATGATTAATATTATTTGAGAGGTTTCTCTTCTTTACACCTTTGTGTGTGGTGACTATGAATTTGTCTTACAACCTTATAAGAACGATTCTTTAAGAAGTAAGATTAATTCTTAATTTGATATCTTTGGTTTCTATTCGTAAACTAAAGAAGGTGATTAGTCTTATACTAATTGTTGTCTCTTATTTCTTCGTAATAGGGGTCTAGATCACTTTTGATCTAAGTTCTTGAATTGACTCGATTAGTATCATAATTAGTCTTAATTTGCTAACTTTGAATACTAAGATCAATTAGGGTTCTTAGCACTTTATCTTGAAATTGGAAATTTTATTCTTGAATTTCTCATATCTTTCAATTTGCCTCTTTAATCTTTATAATTTCACTTCCGCATTATTTTCTTGTTTTTTCTGGTAACCCGATTCTTATCAATAAGTTTTCTATACAATACTTGCCCACCCAATTATTGAGAGAGTTCAGAAGTCAACTTGGGATCACTGTAGAAGATCGCAGAAGTGACGTCCAGTTTGTGGACTAGCTTGTGGATTCGTTTGAAGGTTCTAGCTTGTGGATTTGATTGAAGTTATCTGCTCACGCTTCAAAAGGTAATCCTAGAATTAAATTTTAGAAAGTTTATGTGATCCAAAATGATTCTACATTTTCTAGCATAAACTATGTGTTGTCTATTATTCATGTAAGTAGATAGATTCTAGTATGCTTCCGTTGTGTATATAGTTTTCCAACAATTGGTCACAGATTCATGCTTACGTCATTATAGATAACTAAAGTATATATCATGAGAATTTCTTTCGCAAGAAATGTGAAAAGTTTATGAAGTGTTAGTGGCAATTTTGGTTTCGAAATAGCTTTATAAATTCATAAAACTCACGAGTTTTGATTGGTATATCATTGAAAATAAAGAGAAAAAAGGAAACGGTGGCGGTGACCTATTTTTCTTAATTTGTTTTCTGTGAAAAGAAAATCAAGTGTCCAATTCCTTGTTCATGTAAGATGTGGCAGCGAGAAAAAAATTTCCAACTATTGATTGAAACCACGTTGTTAGCAGAAGTTCTCCTTGATTCTTGGAATCATGTTGGACTTCCACTATTATAAATTAAAAAATAATAAAACAAAACAAAAGTGGGAAAATGTATCCTTACCTGGCAGTAAGCAATTGACGTGCCTGGTGGAAAAGTATAAACTTTCTTGTCACATTACAAGTTTTATTGTTATTGTTAATTTTTTGTCTTGTTAGTTATAAATTTTTTGTGGTCCATTGAAATTATTAGTTTGTCTGGTTGCCTAGTTTGATGCACCAATTAGAGCTAATTGGAATTGGCTTGATTTTATTCTACAAATTTTTTAATTATATGAGCATATTATTTCTCCTTCTCATGTAAATATATTAACACATATAGATATTAAGAATTTTATAATTAATAAATGGTTACCATTATATGGTTTATTTATTTGGAATTATTCGTAATTCTTAATATTCTGAACACTCTATCATATTCACCTTCATTCTTTTGAAATGTAAAACTTAAATCAATTGGAGTTTTCACATCGTTAAAAGTCAAGTACTTGAACTTGTCCAGTACTCTTTCAATATAATGAGATTGAGGTAATGTGTCACGACCCAAGCCTACACCCTGGATGTGGCCTTGACTCGAGAATCATTGTTGGCCGCCAAGCGAACACTTATCCTGGATGACTACAAGCGGAAGACTAACTCAATCATACATAAGCATCAAATTTTAAAAAAATGTTTAAAAACATTTTATTGAATCTCAAAACTTCACTGAATATACTGAGTGTGAAACATAAATAAAATAAAATATTTGAAACGGAAAGACTCTCCAAAACGGTCTATCTATGAAGCCTCTACTGTATAAATATGTATAAAGATGAGTGTCTAGACAAGACCCACGACTGCTAAAAAACTATTACTAATAACTCACAAAACTGGAGTCCTCCGAAAGCAAGGAGGTCGTACTTAAAAGTTGACGAGTGGATGAAGTGATCTCAAAAGAATCTTATTGAGGATCTTAAGAACCTATATTTGTATTATAAAAAGATGCAGATCGAATGACATCACTACATTGAATGTACGAGTATGTAGTATAGCTGAATAACAAATAACTGAAAGAAAGGACTGTAATAGATAAAACATAAACTCAACTTAATGTAAAGGATTAAAGGAATAAAATCGTTTAAAACTTTACAAAAATACTTACTCATCTCTGAACCTCAACATAATAAGTGATTGATAAAAAAAATACACTTTTAACTCTATTTGGGAGATTCTCTAGCCGACAACCATCACTATGAGCTACGTGATAATACGTCTCTCCCACGTTGCCAGAACTGTCTTATACCTTTCTGGGGTATAGAACTTCTCAACTAAGTGGCTATGCTTAAAAGCAATAAGAAATGATCTAAAAAGTATGATCCTTTACCCATGTTGGCATACATGGTTTAAGAGGATTTTGAGTTGTCTGAACTCATCCTCATATCGTTCTCAATAGTACTCCCAATAATATATATATAACTCATGCACATATGTTTAAAAATATAACTCTTTCTCTGGTTTGAGATAATTGCTTAAACTACCATCTTAAAAGAGGTAACTGCTCTTGAAATATCTTTTGAACTCATAACTCATTTAGAAATCTCAATTTCTCTTTTATCAATGTAAAAATAGATAACTCGGGGAATACATAGTCCCCTTATACTCTTGCTCAATTCGTACTTGAAAACTCTTTCAAAAAAACATATCAAAATCATATTTTTATATGATCATTGAAGACTCTGAAAGTCATACTGCACAAATATTGATGATATATCTAGATACCATACTGCTCATACATTGATGGTATACTCGATTGTCATACTATTAGAACCTCTTTACTCAAAATTCATATTTACTTTCTCAAAACTCAGTTTAAGGACTCAAGTGTTGGCTTTAAAAGCTTTTCAAAATTTATAACTCAAAATAGGATTCATGCTGAAATATAGAAATGAACAAATCAACTCAAGGATCTTAATAATAATATAGAAACTCAATAATTAGGAATAGAATTTTCAAAAGAAACATAAACTCAAGAACTCAAAATCAACTTATCTCAAGAATACTCAAATCTAGGGAAAGAATCCTAAATTACTCTTTTACTGATTTGAAAGTAGATGCAGGGCATGAGGACGAACTAATCCAACACTATGATAGCCTTACATGCCTGGAAGGACAAGGTTCTTGAAGAATCTTGAAAAAGAACTTGATTAGAAGCCTTGAAACCTTAGCTTGAAGAAGGACAATCAAGAAAACCTTTCTTGAGATTCTTGAATTAGTTTCTTGAAATCTCTATGACCAAGAATTATGATTTTCATTAGTTATTCATAATTGTATGGAGGAATTTGATTTGGAAAGAATGAAATTCTTGGAGAAGGACTTACTTGGAAGAAGAATCTTGAATTGAAGTCTTCTACTTTGCTTTTTCCTTAGGATTTTGGGTTAGGGTTTGAGAGAGAAGAAAATGATGGATTAAGAGATGAAAATATGATTGTTTTGGGTCTTTAATTAGTCAATAAATTCATTTAGGGTTTTCTTAGAGGTAAAAAGATAAAAATAACCCCTTTTAATGTTTTTTCGTCGGCTAATTCGTCACTGCACTATACCAGATTACTAAAATGGTCATAAGTTTTTACTTAAAATTTGGATTGATGTGATATGGGTGGCGTTGTAAAGAGGATTCAAATACCTTTAATTTGATAGGTGATGGGCCACGTAACTCTTTATATTCTAAGAGATATGGTCGTTTGAAGTTGATCCAAAGAGAATCTTACATAAAAACTTAATCGGTAAGGAAACTTTAACTCAACTTTGTGCTAGGTGTTTCTAGTGACCTTAATTGATATCTAAAATCATTCCCACATTAAAGAATTTACCTTTACACACATGGGCAATATAAAAATCACCTGATATGACCCTACAAGTAAATGAAGAATGATTCGAGTCTTAAGGATTCAAGGTTATGATTCATGTTGATTGATGATATCATGATGTTTAGACGTACCTTAAAGTGTAGAAAGCAACTAAAAAACATAGGTATGTTTCAAGGGAAATTAAACGGAAAGAAGTGGGAAAGGGTATAAGACCTGGCGACCCTGCATACTGGGTGGCACCAGGCGCTAGACCTCAAACTACAAAAGCTAGGTTGGGGCGCTCTAAGTGGCGCAACGCTCCTGAGCCTAACCTATAGATTCTGATGTGGGATGCTCTGAGTGGCATGAATCCCCACCCTCATTCCCCAGAATTTTGACAATTTTTCTTGCTTGTTTACTTGGAAATTTTTGGGGTGTTACATAATGCTAGTCCTTGAGAAGTTTTGAGAATACTGATCCCTAAGATAAAATCAACAACTCCTAAGTCCTTCATATCGAACTTGCTGGACAGCATGCACTTAGTAGCATTTATATCGTCAATATGTTTACTTATTATTAACGTGTTATCAACATACATGCAAACAATGACATCATGATTCAGAATGTTTTTAATGTAAACACATTTATCGCACTCGTATTTGAATCCATTTGCCAACATTCTTGTTTGAGCCCATAAAGTGACTTACCAAGTCTGCACACTTTCTTTTGTTTATCAGGAAGTACAAAACCCTCAGGTTGTTCCACGTAAATTTCTTTCTACAACTCTCCATTTAAGAAGGTTGTCTTAACATCCATTTGATGGATTTTAAGATCATGCACGACCGCTAGTGCAATTAACGTCCTATTAGATGTTATCCTCGTTACTGGAGAGTATGTATCAAAGTAATCCAGACCTTTCTTTTGTCTTTATCCTTTGACTACAAGTCTAGCCTTATATTTTTCAATAGTGCCATCGCCTTTAATTTTCCTTTTAAAGATCCATTTTGATCCTAAAGGTATATTTCTTGGAAGAAGATAAGCCAATTCTCAAGTATGGTTATTCAAAATTGATTCGTTCTCACTATTGACTACTTCTTTACAAAAAGTTGACTCAGAAGAAGACATCGATGCTTTAAATATTTGAGGCTCATTTTCAAGCAGGAATGCCACAAAATCTGGTCTAGAAGAAGTGGATTTTCGTTGACGATTACCACACCTAGGATCCTCGTTAGGTGGTGTATTTTTCGTTGATTCTTCCTGTGGTCGTTTAGATCTTTCACTTGTCGACTCACATTCGGTTTTGTATAGATAAATGTGTTCAAAGAACTCATCATTAGCTGACTCAATTACCGTATTAACATGAATTCCATGATTATCAAATTTGTGAACCAAAAACTGATAGGCTTACTATTCACAACATATCCAATAAATACATAATCCACTGTTTTAGGTCAAATTTTCACCATCTTGGTAAAGGAACTTGTACCTTGGCTAAACACCCCCACACTTTGAAATATTTCAAGTTGGGTTTCCTTTCTTTCCATAACTCATATGGAATCGATTGTGTTTTGCTATGGGGTACCCTACAAAGTATCTTGTTAATCGTAAGGATAACTTCCCCCCACAAGCTTCGCAGTGAGCCAGAACATATTAACTAGACATTCATCATTTTCTTTAATGTTTTGTTCTTTCGTTCCATCATCGTTTTTGATTGTAGTGTGTAGGGTGTAGTAGTTTGATGAATAATACTATATTCCAAACATATCTCTGTAAAAGGAGATTTGTATTCTCCACCCCTATCACTCCGAATCATTTTTATCTTTCGATTTAATTGATTCTCCGCTTCATTCTTGTATTGCTTAAGTGCATAAAATGTTTCATCCTTACTAATAAGAAAATATACATAACAATATCGAGTGCAATTGTCAATAAAAGTTATAAAGTACTTTTTCCCACCGTGAGATGGTATTGACTTCATATCACATATATCTATGTGAATTAAGTCTAAAAGATTCCTGTCAACAAACTTACATTCAACACAAATTTCATATTTCGATTTATCACACTTGAAGTCAGGTAATACTTTTAAAGTAATCAGTTTTCGCAAGGCTTTGTAATTTACATGTCCCAAACGGGCAAGCCATAAATCATTTGACTCCAATAAGTAAACAGAAGTAGAATTCTTATTAATACTGTCAATAACCATTACATTTAGTTTGAAAAGGCCCTTTAGTGAGGTAGCTCTTTCCTAAATACATCTCGTTCTTACTTATTACAGCTGTATCACTAAGTAGGACACAGTTAAACCCATTTTTAACGTGCCATATAAACTAGATTCTTCCTAATAGTAGGAATTTGCAAAACATTTTTGAAAGTCAACACCTTGCGGATGGCATTATCAACATTATTTTCCAAGTTCCTGCAATCCTCGTTATTGTTGTGTTCCCCATGAACAAATCTTTATCAAACTTAACATGAGTATACATTAAAAAGGCTTCTTTTGCAGAGCAAACATGTCGAGTGGCACATGAGTCGAAAAACCACTGCTTGGGATTGCCAACTAAGTTTCACTCCAAGATCATTGCATAGAGGTCATCTGTGTCTTCCATCTTCTCCACAATGTTCACTTGAATTTTGCCTTCGTCCTTGTCCTTTTTTGGAGCACGATAGTCAGAAGACTTCTTACTAGCCTTACCACAATTGTAACAGTTTCCCTTGAATATCTTCTTGGCCTACTCTGAATTCTGTTCATTGGACTTCTTTCTCTTCTTGCCTTTGGTGGGAGCTTTTACAACAATACTAGCTCCCATAATTGACGAGTTCCCACGAGACTTCTTTTCGATGGTCTTTTTATCTTCCTCAATCTTGAGCCGAATCACAAGATCTTCAAGCTTCATTTCCTTGCATTTGTTCTTTAAATAATTCTTGAAGTTGTTCCACAAAAGAGGTAACTTCTCAATCATTGCAGCCACTTGAAAAACTTCATTAACTACCACGTCCTTAGCAATCAGATCGTAGAAAATAAGTTGAAGCTACTGCATTTGTGATACAACAATTTTGCTATCTATCATCTTATAGTCTAAAAACTTTGTGACCACAAAACTTTTTCAAGCATACATCTTCGGTTTTATATTTCTTCTCAAGTGCATTCCACAATTCTTTTCAAGTTGTCAATGCACTGAAAACATCATATAATTCATCCTCTAAAGCACTTAAAATGTAGCCCTTACATAGGAAGCCCGTCTGTTTCCATGCTTCAATAATCATGAATTTTTCTTTGTCTGACATATAAGTAGCAGATAATGGAGTTTCTTCATTAGTAAATTTCTACAAACCAAGAGTGGTGAGCTAGAAAAATACATATTGCTGCCATCCTTTGAAATTCATATCAGAGAATTTTCTCAATTTCTCTGTTGGTGGTACATCAGTTCAGATTGGTGCAGCAACAACCACTTGTAACATTTCGGAAAATTTGTAGACTAAACTAGAGCTTAAATGTGAGAGTTAATGTCAAGGGAAAAAGATTAGAATCAGGAAAGGATAGCAAGGTAAAAAAGAGTTGTTAAAGGCAGTCACCTTTGGTGTAGGCACTGCCCCACCTACCACTCCCATCACCACAATTCGTGGTGAAGACCACGACTCGTGGGGGGGCTTGTGGAGAGCTAGGCAATAGCCTTGCCAAATCTTCCAAAAACACCCTTCCCTCTTCACGAGCCACTTCACGAGCCACTTCACGGCTCGTGGGAAGGATCATGGGAGGGAATTGGTGATGTGAGGGGTGAGAGAAGTGGCTTAGCCACTGCCTCAAGGTCCACGAGAGGGACCACGGTTCGTGGATTGCTCCACGGCTCGTGGTCCCCCTCGTGAAGTTGCTTTGGGCATGAAGGCTAAAAGGCATGGAAGCCTAGCCACTGCCTCAAGTCTACGAGAGGGACCACAGCTAGTGGGAGCCCTCGTGGCACTTGGACAACTCACTTTAAGTGAGGGTTATTTTGGGTATTTTCCTTTTTGAGCCCTATCAAAGTGAGGTCAGTTTATATTATTTTCATATAACTATATAAGTATTTTAAAGTCAAAATATACCCAATTACTTCATATTTTCCAAAGCACCCAAATATTTTCCCCGAAGTTCATCTTCGACAAAATTTCTCTCTCTAGAAAACTCCAAGAAAGAAGAAGAAGAAGAAGAAGAAGAAGAGGAAAGTGAAAGCTAGGGTTGAAGGATCCTCCTCTTCCACTCAAATTCCTAGGGTTTCTTCATAAAGGTATGGTAGTCCTTCATCCATGGATAGTTTTCATACATGGAGTCCCTCCAAACTCAATTTCAAAAATAGTAATTTCCCCAAAAGTTAGGGTTTTACTCCAAGTCATGGATTCCTTTTAAAAAAACATTTTTATTGGTTTAATTACATGTTATTACGATTGAATTGATGAATTATTATAGTTTTATGGTTAAATCTCCCAAGAATCCATGAAACCCCCATATTCCCAATTTGTGACTTTGTGATATGGGTGAATTGTATAAAAAAGAGTATTATGAGATTATGCTTATAGAAATAATAGTAATTGAATCATGTTATCAGTCATGTCTAATGTAGTAAATCTAGATATGTTGATTGAATGTGATCTATGGTCCTTGAAGGGCAAAGCATGAGAATTATGAATGTTTATGAGGTTTATGTATATGCATTTAGATCACTTTGAGAGTAAAGTGAATATGATTATGATCTAATTGTTGTGTTGATAGAATGATTATCCTCATGTATACACTTTTGGTTGAATATGATATGATGTGAAAGGTTAGTCACATGCAGTGATTCTAAGGTTGGAGGACTAGTCTCACCTCTTGAATCTATGAGCTATAGTATGAATTATGTTGGATTGAGTGTCAAGACACACTTCCATGAATATGCACTTAAGTCAAGCTAAGAGTATGATTCTACCTTAGGTAGGTAGGACAACCCATTCTCGGTGTGGGGTAGACACCGGATTCCATGGTAAGCTCACATGGTCTATGTCAGTTAAGGCTAATCTCCCACGATGATAATATGAACAAGAATAAGAGTTATGAACTATGGTTACTCAAGAAGCTTTCCTTAGTGTAGGTAGGATTATGGAATTTTATTCATGCATTGCACAAGGATGCTTGAGGGTATTTATGGTATGTTTCCATTATGATATGATGATCTATATGTTGAATATGCTTATGACTTATGCTTTTACACTGATCTTCATGATGAATCTTCAACTTGGTAAAGTGCATGCTATTTAACTAAATTGTTCCTTTTAATATGTTTTCAAGGTTTTTATGCATGACTATCTTACTTAGTGCAATTTTTGTACTAACTCATAATTTTTATATTTTTTTCCAAAGTGTATGTTCTGGTCCTTAAGGCGATCCTCTTTTGGTTCAAGCTTGGATTGACTATTCTCCTAGCTTGTGGTGAGTCCTCATGATTCGAGGACATATGAGTCATTTGTAGTTTCTTTCTAGTATTTCATTTTCGGATTATGTTGAAAGGGCTATGACACTATTCTTGATTCAAAGATTGTATTAGATGGCTAATTGAGACAAGTCTAGACTTCCGCTTGCTTTTACAAAAGACTTCTATTGTATGGATAAAGTTTTTTTTTAAAAAAAAACCTGCATCTTTTCTTTTATCTTATGTTATGATATGCTAAGGGCTTGTATGATACCCCTTGGGGGTCAAGTACTCTGTGTTACATATAGAGGGTAATCCTGGGTCGTGACACCACCGAAGTCGTAGCACTGTCAATTGCCATTTCTGATAAACCAAAATCAATACAACTGATTTAGTAAGCAATAATTTAAATTGCAAACTTAATAGGAGTATTAAAGAACTAAGGTCTTTGTCTCTACCATAAATATAAATTAACAAATAAAAATAATTTCCTTAAGATTGTTATGCAATCTGTATTCTAAACCAATACTACTGATAACAAAACTTTGCAGAAACAATAAATTCCAAATTTTAAATCACGTAGTGAAGAACAGAAATTAATTAACAAAATCTAATGACTGTAAAATGTACCATAATCTGTAACAATCGTGTTAAACAGAAAGAAAATAAAATCGAGCCCACTGAATGCATAGTGTCTCCTTAAGAAAATTAATTCCCTCTAGTATTCTAGGTTTGAATTGGAATATATATTCCCAAGATAGAATGATTTTATTCACCCGTGTATTGATGCCCAAAATAATGGTGACAACGAGCCACTCAACGATAGTAAAGTACATGAATAAAGAATTTGTGCAGAAGAAATTCAGAAATTTCGTCAGTAAAAAGTCTGAGAACTCACATGTATTTATAGCCAAGAAGCACTGGTTTCGAAAGGTTGTAACCTTTCAGAAACCACACAAGCATTTATGGAAGTTTGGAACCTTTCAAACGGTCATGGTTGTTCCAGAAAGTTACAACCTTTCACAACAGTCATCTCCCACGGTGGGAAAATCAAATAAAACGGGAAAGACATTTTACACACGGGTCGCATGGATGCGAGTTGGGTCGGGTCGTTTCGGCTAATTATTTAAATAGTTAAATAAATAATTCAGTGTAACACCCCGTATCCTAGAAAACCAAAATGCAGACTTTTCAAAAGTTGCAGGTGCAACCCACGGTCCGTTCTAGTGGTCCGTGGATGGCCACCTGCAACCCTCCCCAAAATCAGCCTAAAAATTATTCTAAGTGTCGACCCACGGCAGGACCCATGAACCTTGGATCAGACCTCTCAACAACACCTCCAAGAACCCTGTCAACAGTTGACCAGCACTGACCGTTGGTCCATTCCCGGTCCGTCAGTGAGTCCCGTCGGTGGCGCCGACAGCTTTTAAGTCAGGGGTCATTTGGTCTTTTTCCTATGCGTTGGACCCCTAAACTACGTCGTTTAACCCCTAAACTATGTAGTTTTGGTCAGTTTAAGCCTATTAACTTAATTAGAATCTACCTTAGTCAATTTATTCTCCAAGAAATCGATCACACTAAAGAAAAAGAGGAGAAAAAGTCGAGCAGCCCTAGATCAAGAACGCAACAGGTTTTCATCCATTTTAACCTCGAAATTGAAAGATTTCTTCGCGAATTCTTAAACAGGTATGTGGAATTTCACTAATGGGTTCCTTTCACCCATTAGGTCCCTAGATTTCAGTCAGAATCTTGATTCCCTTAATATTATCTAGATCTAGGGTTTCTTGAATGTTAGAGATTGTTGGGGTTTAACTGTTAGAATGATCCCAAATCAGATTATCATGTTATTGCTTACTTTCCTTAACGAAATTCAGAACCCTAGCTATGTACTTCTTTTAGTTCATGAATTACACATGCTAGGTCAAATATTTCAGATACACATGCTTCAGATTTGAATATTTCATTATTAGTACGTTAATGTTGCATTTTTCAGTTAGCATGTCAATTTTTGAGCTATCCAGTATTAGAGAAATTCAGTCATAAATTGTTAACTACATCATCTATTGGGAAAAGTTTAATACTGAGTGGACTAGGGTCAGTCACCCTCAAGTCCCAGAACTACGTGCCCCATAGGTTGTAAGTCCCCTCTGTGGGCATTATTTTAGTGATCACGCTAGTCATGCCTCTATATACCTCTGGCAGGGTATATTGGGTCCTCTCAATTGAGTGTATACATCAGACTCCACATTTAGCTCATATGGTTTTATCTAGGTTATTAGTAGCTCCCTTATAGTCAGATTCTATTGCATTGACCACGTTATCAGTCATAGTTCAGTATTCAGTCTCAGCATGTTAATAAACTTGGTCATTGTATTCAGTTATTTCATGTTCACTATTCTCAGTTTAGTGTCATGCTTATCTCTTATCATTTCTCAGATATATGCTTTGGTTCAATTATGATTATTGTTCAGCTTTATTCTATCCTGCATGCTCAATACCTTTCAAGTACTGACGCATACTCTGTGCTACATATTCTTGTGATATAGGTTCAAGTTCTCAGCTTTTGAATCACGCATAGATTAGTTCTCGATCTTCACTTCAGCAGCATCAGTGGCGAGTCCTAACTCTTCAAGGACGATTGACATGATTATCTTCCTTTGTGTTAGTATTTAGTTCCAGTATTTGCTAGATTTAGGTGGGGCATGTCCCAACACTTCTAGTTAGTTAGAGGCGTATTTTCAAACATAGTTAGTTTCAACTTTAGTATTTGAGTTTGACTTTTCAGTTCTTGTTAAACTCTTAGCTTTCATATATTCAAATAGTTTATGGGTATTCCCCATCATTTTAGTTTAAATGATGATTTAGCTTCCGCACTATATTTCCTTACTTCAGTTTACTTTAGTATGCTTATGAAATGCCAACAGGGTTAGCTTGGGGTCACTTGTGATCCTAGGTCTCGTGTCTCCATCCTGGGATAGCTTGGGGCATGACATACTTGGTATCAGAGCATTAGGTTTAAGAGTCCTAGGATGTCTCAAAAGTCATACTAAGTTGAGTCTTTTTCATGGGTATGAAGTGCACCACATCTAATGAGAATGAGGCTGCAAAGTGTTTTAGGAAAACTTCACTTTCTTGATATTATTATCGTGCGTAAGGTATGATCTAATTCATCGTTCTAACTCGACGTTATGTGCTTACAGTTCATGCCTCCTCGTACAGCTTACAGAGGGAATGTGAATGCATGCAATGCTAACGCAGCTCCTCCAGTCCTAGATCAGGAAGTCTTGAATGCTAATGCTAGTAGTGGATCAGTGGCAGCCAGTGATTTTCTTAGGATGAATCCGCCTGAGTTCTTAGGATCGCAAATTGGTGAGGATCCCCAAAACTTCATAGATGAGGTCAAGAAGATCTTTGGAGTGATGCAAGTGACAGGTAATAATAGGGTAGAGTTGGCATCATATCAGCTTAAAGATGTAGCTCATATCTGGTATACTCAATGAAAAGAGAATAGGGGTACAAATTCAGCTCCAATCACTTGGGAATACTTTAGTGAGACTTTTTTGAACAGGTTCTTCCCAAGAGAGTTGAGGGAGGAAAAAGCTTAGGAGTTCATGAATTTGAGGCAAGGTAACATGATAGTCCAAGAGTATGGATTCAAGTTCACCCAACTCTCCAAGTATGCTCATCACATGGTGGCCGATTCTAGGGCTCAAATGAACAAGTTACTATATGGGGTATTCGACTTGGTGAAAAAACAGTGTAGGAATACTATGTTGCTGGAAAATATAAACATCTCTAGGCTCATGACTTATGCTCAGATGGTTGAGGGAGATAAGCTTAGGGAACATGCTAAGGATACTATGAAGGCTAGAACAAGCAACTATGAGTATTCTCAACAGAAATCAGGTGGTGGAAATCGCTCGCAGTTTCAGCCAAAGTCTTCAGGTCTACCACCTTCATAAGCTAGTGTTCCATCCTCCAAGTTCCGACAAGATCAAAAAGGTAGGGCATCAGGCTCTAAGTCTCAGGGGAATCTTCTAGGCACCAAAACCTACCCAACTTGCCTAAAGTTTTGTAAGAACCATCCGGGCGAGTGTCAGGAAAGGAAGGATGCTTTGGGTGTAGTCAGTCTGGTCACAGGTTGAGAGACTGTCTTTCTGCTAAACAGGGTCAAGGGGAAAATAGTGGTTGAGCTCATTCCACAACTTCAGCAGCACCAGTAGGTCGCTCGACTCAGCAGGGTAACTCTTTTAGTACAGGTGGCGGACAACGCCAGAACAGGTTGTATGCTCTTCAAGCTCGCCAAGATCAGGAAGATTCTCCTGATGTAGTTACTGGTACGTTACGAGGTTTTAACTTAGATGTTTATGCTTTGTTAGATCCAGGGGCTACTCTTTCCTTTGTAACTCCCTATATAGTAGTCAACTTCAATGTTAGTCCAGAAACTCTCTCAAAACCCTTCTCAGTCTCTACTCCAGTCGATGACCCAGTTATTGCTAGACGGGAATAAAGAAATTGCCCTGTCACAGTCTCTCAGAAAGTCACCTCAGCAGATCTGGTAGAGTTAGAAATTGTACATTCATGTTATACTCAGTCGATTGTAGAACTAGGATCGTTCATTTTCAGTTTCGAGACGAGCCAATCTTAGAATGGAAGGGTAATAGCTCAGTGCCTATGGGTCGATTAATTTCTTACCTAAATGCCAGAAAGATGATTTCTAAGGGTTATCACTATCATCTAGTTCGGGTTAAGGATTCTACCTCTGAAACCCCAATTCTTGAGTTAGTTCGAGTAGTAAATGAGTTCGAGAAGTGTTTCCAGAAGATCTTTTCGAAGTTTCTCCCGAAAGGGAAATAGACTTTGGAATTGATCTCCTTCCGGATACCCAACCTATTTATATTCCTCCTTACAAAATGGCTCCAACTGAGCTTAAGGAATTGAAAAGGCAATTGAAAGACCTTCTACATAAGGGCTTCATCGGACCCAGTATTTACCCATGAGGTGCACCAGTGTTGTTCGTGAAAAATAAAGATGGTTATCCCAGGATGTGCATTGACTATCGGCAGTTGAACAAAGTCACAATCAAGAATAAGTATCCCATCCCCAGGATTGATGACTTGTTTGACCAATTTCAGGGTAGTAGTCATTTTTCAAAAATAGACCTCAGATCTGGTTATCATCAGCTTAGAGTTAGAGAGAGTGACATTCCGAAAACAGCCTTCAAAACTCGGTATGGTCATTATGAATTTGTAGTTATGTCATTTGGACTAACCAGTGCTCCTGCAACTTTCATGGATTTGATGAACAGAGTGTTCAAGCATTATTTGGACTTGTTTGTTAGCGTCTTTAATGATGCTATCCTAATTTACTCTAGGAATGAGGAAGAACATGCGAATCATTTGAGGGTTGTCCTGCAAACTCTCAAAGATCACCAGTTATTCGCTAAGTTTAGCAAATATGAGTTTTGGTTGCAATTCGTTGCTTTCCTTGGATATATTGTGTCTAGCGAAGGGATCCTTTAATGATGCTATCCTAATTTACTCTAGGAATGAGGAAGAACATGCGAATCATTTGAGGGTTGTCCTGCAAACTCTCAAAGATCACCAGTTATTCGCTAAGTTTAGCAAATATGAGTTTTGGTTGCAATTCGTTGCTTTCCTTGGATATATTGTGTCTAGCGAAGGGATCCGAGTGGATTCCCAAAAAATAAAAGCAGTGAAACAATAGCCCAGACCTACCTCTCCTACAGATATTAGAAGTTTCTTGGGTTTGGCTGGCTATTACAGAAGGTTCATGGAAGGATTTTCATCCATAGCCTCTACATTGACTAAGTTGACACATAAATGGTTAAGTTTCAACGGTCAGATGATTGTGAGAAAAGCATCGCAGAACTGAAAACTAGATTGACTACAGCTCCCGTTTTGACTCTACTAGAGGGTTCAAATGGATATGTTATCTATTGTGATGTGATTTAATGTTTCAAGCACACATTTCCCAATTTTAGGTGTCAACGATCGTAAATCAGTATAAAACCCAACAAATGAGTTGGGGTCGAATCCCACAGGGAGCGGTACGTGTTTTAAATTCAATTCGGAAGTGCAAACGTGGTCTAATCTGCCATAGGAATAGAAATTATCGAAAAAGACATTATTCAAAATAAAGGGGTGACACGAATGTCAGGTGGGGGGTTTTAGTTTGCAATTATCAACTACAAAGCAGTCTCAAACAATTCGAAATAACAATAAGGAGATAGATTCTCGGGATCTGATCGATTAAAGGCAAATTTCTATATATGAAAACTACTAGTAAACAGCTAAAAAACAGTGAGTAGGCTAGACTATAAGGGATATATCTTTCTCTCGAAACACTACCTCGAATCAGGTGATTTCTTTCGAACATCAACAACCATGACAATGAAAAACAGCCCACAGCTTAATTCATCCATTCTTTCGAGCTAGATAGGAAGGATTGGGTTTAGGATTCACTCTCTCGAGCTAAACCCAGCTCAACCCAATACCTACAAATCATTAATCAATAATCTTAGTTCTAAAACCTCTCTCTCAAGCAAGCCAAGAACACAAAATTAGAACTGCATTTGCAACTACAATTCATAAATTGAACCAGAATTAATTATTCAACTCATTTGAAAATAGCATTTAAACTAGTAATTAACAATACCCATAAACTAATTCAACCCATAATCACATGAACACACCCCAAGAATTAAGGTTTTAGCCAAACAACATAAAAGAGTAAAAACGATTACCAAATCGATTAGCCATCAGCTGGGTAAGAGAGATTTAGTCTTTACAATGCTCAATTTCAATTTTCAGAATATTTGAAACCCACTTCTAAAATCTCCAAATTGAATCTCTAAGGTTCTTCAAAACTATGAAAAACTACTGAGAAAAGTCTTCTAAGTTAATTCAGTCTTTTCTTAAAAAATTCCAACATCCAAATCTCATTTTTTGAATAAAATGATCAAAATCTAATTTTTAGTCATCGAAAATAAGCCACGAAGGGCCATTTGGCTAAGTAAGTCGGGCTCGTCGAACCACTCGGCGAGCCGCCCTTTGACCTCTTCCGTCGCCTTTTCGCCTTGGCATTCATCATCCTCGAGTTCTGTAACTTTGGGCGATCTATCTTTGCTTCGTGTAACTGCTCGGCGATTCACCGACTGATCCTCTTTGTTGCCGACTTGGTTTCTTCCTTCAAGGCTTGGCACACTGGAACTTTAGGCGGTCATATTAGTGACTCGGCGACACACCAAGTTCTCTTGGCGATCCTCAGGCTCGCTCTTCTTCATTCCTTCAGCTTGTTTTGATCCTTTTTTACTGTTATTGTCCTTGCTTTGTTCCTCAATCCATACACCTAAAAATCAAGGCTTTAGCATCAGTTTATGGAACAAATTAAGCATTTGAGGACACTAAATCTATATAAACAAAGCCCTAAATCAGTCCAAATCTCGGACTCATCAACACCCCCAACTTAAACTTTTGCTTGTATTCAAGTGAAACTCAAAATCAGCAGTTCAAAAAGGATGTCTCAAATAGTGTTGCATAAGACTCAACATGAATGCACACAACAAAGTTCAATTTACTCATGCAATGATCAATTGTGCACTCGAAGATTCAAACTGTAACTCACCATTATCAAAGATGCTCAAGTTCACAATACCTGCTTCAAATGCACGTTCAAGCTCAACAAAGGTACTCAAATGCCCTCACAAAAAAGATGATTCCCTATTCACACAAAGTTCTGCAACAATATATAGTTTCGGAATCACATACGACTCTCACACTCACAAAGATGAACAAATGCATGATTTCACCCATAGGCTTGCCCTTTTTGTTCAATCAACATTTGTTTCAGCTCACTCAAGATCACAAAGGTCTTTTCAAGGCTTGTAACGGGGCTGAGTGTAATGGTATTTCATTTAGGCTCAGTGGCTGCTATCCTCATGAAATGTGGTATGAACATCAATTTATTCCTTTTCTTCAACATTTTGATCATGCTCATAATTCACCCCATTATTCAACTTCAAATAGACTACCGGATACCCCATTTCTTTTATAACTTCCACTACTTTATTTCACAACTTTTTCATTCATTTTGTTTTGTTTTCTTCTTTTCTCTTTTTTTTTTCAAAACCATGGCTCAAAGGGGAATTTTCACACTTCTTGATTTACCTTCTCATTTCATCACAACCCCAACTTAGGCTTTTAGCCTAAGTTGGCTATTAAAACAAACCATATTTCATGAGAGTTATGGGTGAATGGATAAAGAGAGGTCACAATTGTTCAAGTTTCTTCCAAGAAAGGGATTAGGCTCAAGGGAGTTCAAGCAAGGTTCACACATCTCACAAGGTTGGCCACAAAAGAGGTATGTTGTAAAATTGTTTCAGTCTTCAAAATTGTTGCCTAAGATCATTTAAACTAGTAATTAACAGTACCCATAAACCAATTCAACCCATAATCACATGATCACACCCCAAGAATTGGGTTTTAGCCAAACATCATAAAAGAGTAAAAATGATTACCAAATCGATTAACCATCAACTGGGTAAGAGAGATTTAGTCTTTACAATGCTCAATTTGCAGAATATTCAAAACCCACTTCAAAAATCTCCAAATTGAATCTCTAAGGTTCTTCAAAACTATGAAAGTCTAAAGGGAAAAGTATTCTAAACTAATTTAGTATTTTCAAACTTCTCCAACATCAAAATCCTCTAAATAAAATGTTCAAAATAATTTTTCATCATCGAAAATAAGCAACGAAGGGTCGTTTAGCGAAGTAAGTTAGGCTCGCCGAACCACTCGGTGACTCACCCTTTGACCACTTCAATCACCTTTTCACCTTGGCATTCAGCATCCTCGAGTTCTATAACTTTGGGCGATATATCTTTGCTTTGTAGAAATGCTCGGGGATTTGTCGACTGCTCATTTTCATCGCCGACTTGGTTTCTTCCTTCAGGGCTTGGCACACTGGAACTTTAGGCGGTCACATTAGCCATTCGCTGATACGCCAAGTGCTCTTGGCAATCCTCAAGCTCGCCCTTCTTCATTCCTTTAGCTTGTTTTGTTCCTTTTGGCATGTTAGTGTCCTTGATTTGTTCCTCAATCCATATACCTGAAAATCAAGGCTTTAGCATCAGATTATGGCACAAATTAAGCACTTGAGGACACTAAATCTATATAATAAATCCCTAAATGAGTCCAAATCTCAGACTCATCATGATGCATCCAGAGTCGTTCTTGGTTGTATGTTGATGCATCGAGGTAAGGTTATAGCTTATGCTTCTAGACATCTTAAGGTTCATGAGAAGAACTATCCAACTCATGACCTCGATCTTCCAGCAGTGGTGTTTGCACTTAATATTAGGAGACATTACTTGTTTGGTGTTCATATAGATGTGTTCACAGACCATAAGAGCCTTCAGTATGTGTTCACTCAGAAAGAGTTGAATCTTCGCCAGAGGAGATGACTTGAGTTCTTAAAGGATTATGATATGAGTGTGCATTGCCATCTTGGTATGGCCAATGTAGTAGCGGATGCTCTTACTAGACTATCTATGTGTAGTGTAGAACATGTTGAGGAAGAAACAAAGGAACTAGCAAAGGATGTTCACAAACTGGCTCTCAGAGGAGTTCATCTTATGAGCATATCATATGGTGGTGTAACAGTTTAGAATAGGTCAAAATCTTCATTGGTAGTGGAGGTTAAGGAAAATCAAGACAGTGATCTGATATTGCTTCAACTAAAGGGTGCAGTCCATCAACAGAGAGTTGAGGTTTTCTCCCAAGGGAGATATGGGTGTTTCGCTATCAGGATCGATTATCTGTTCCAAAGGTGGGTGAGTTGAGACAGCAGATTCTTGCAGAAGCCCATAAATCCAGGTATTTTATTCAACCAGGTACCACTAAGATGTACCGCGATATGCGGGAAGTTTTTTGGTGGAATGGTATGAAGAGGAATATAAAAGATTTTGTGGCTAAGTGCCCTCATTGTCAGCAAGTGAAGGTAGAACATCATAAACTAGGAGGTATGACTCAAGATATCAACATTCCTACTTGGAAGTGGGAACTGATTGTTGCTCCCCAATATACACGCAAGTGTACGTGGTCGTGCAAGTAATATAGATTCTTAATGAGACGAGTTATCGTTCCCAAGGGACTTATGATCAATTTATATCTAACACTTAATTCTACAAATAAAAGTAAAAGTAAATGTTTAAGAGATTGTGATGATTGTTAACTACTACTAATTATGCAATAAATAAAAGTAACCAATTGTGAATAAATTTAGGAAGATGTTTCAAGCAAGTAAAAGACAATTACAGGTCAACAGCATGTAGTGAATCTCATGTATCATATTATCGACTTAGAACTAATTTTAGTTGCCAAGTTACTGGTTTATAGGGTTAATAATATGAGTCGGGCTACACACCTCTCATCGCCTACTCCAATTAGCTATCTAACTACATCGTTGAGCGGGGATAAATAGACTAATTGGCAAGCATTTATATTTCATCGTCCGGGTGTTACTCCTGAACACTAATCACCTCAATCAAATGGATCGACCGAGCTCTCTATATTCTATAGTCTATCTAACCTCTCCTCTCCCTATTTTAAGATTAGACAATATATTTATCTAATGGTGATCAAGCATAAAATACTAAACCAAGAATATAGAAGCAACTTATAATGACAACCAATAATTAATTCAAAAAGCCTTTAATAATCGACAATCCATTCGTATTTACGGCCCCAAAACTAAGGCGTTTAGCCACTCATTCTATTAGAAAACCACAAAATACAATTGTTCATGCAATTTTTGGAAAATAGAAGATTAGAAGATCAAAACCTATTACAAACGTGGATACTTGCTCTTGCACACCCAATAAAAGTCGAACCCTAACAATGGAGCCCTAAGGGTCTATTTATAAGAGTTAGAAAAGTTGGATTCAAAACCTAGTACAATTAGGACTCCTTTTTTAACACTTTAAGGCTGAAAAAGTCGGACCTTTCGTGGTGTGTCGTGCCTGCCATCACTCCTAGAACTTGCTGCAGGCTTTTCCCCCTTGGTGCATCGCGCCTAGCATAGTGCCTGAGAAAGGCCTCTGAAGTTTACTCCTTGGCGTGTCGCGCCTCTCATTATGCCACAAACAGAACTCTATCCTTTAGGCCTTGGTGCGGCGCGCCCAACAGTACGCCAGGCACTGTTAATTTTTGCCTTAGTCGTTTTCTTGCATGTCTTTGCTCCTTCTTCCTTCATTTCAACTCCAATTCCTTCAACAGTTCCTGAAACAACTAATCATGTGTGTAAGTGTACAATCATCACAAGTTACATAAAAAATCAAGCTAATAACTAAAGATCATTCTCCAATATAACCTCTTCATGGGCAAATATTGACAACATAGGCATGTAAGTATGCCTAAGATCACCACCCCACACTTAAACTTTTGTTTGTACTCAAACAATCTTTAGACTATCAACTCTTTTTCACAACTCTTGGACTTATCAACCCACCTTAAAATCAACCAAACATTTTTAATCATGATCTTGTAGTTCACAACGGGTGCAACGTTTCACAACATTTACACCAAGTTACAACACATGCTCAAAGAATGACTCTTTTATTATTTTTCCAGGCTAATGCAAACTCATACAAACATATCAATTAGATAATCCTACACATGTCATGAATGCCCTCACTTATTCATGTTTAGTAAAGCCTTTCACTCAAGCAATCACAATATCAACGAGGCCTATTTTTCAAACAATCAACTCACTCTCACAAAAGAAGTTCTTACTTTTCTCAACATACCATAAGCTTGCCCATAGTGTATTCTTACTTTCGCATTATATTTCTCAAGGAATCAAGAGGACTTCCATTTGGTTGCAATGTCGGCTTAAGGTAAGGGAGGGAATATTTAGAAATCATTTTAGTGACTACACCTCCCTAATGTACATGTCTTTATTTTTCCAACAATCTCCTTCATAGTTTTTCTTTTCTCCTAGTACACATTTTATGACTATTTACCCCCTTTTTGTTGCTCCATCTTTGCCCTTCATTTTTTTATTTTTTTTATTTTTTTTGTAATGCTTTTGCACTAGTCACCCTCACTCTAGATCTTAAAGTCGAGTGAGGTACACATTATCCTTGATAAGACCAAGGCCAATGTTTAGAGCATATTTTTGAAATAGCCACACTCAATTGAGTTGAGGTGCATATTGTAACTACCGACCAGGGCCAAAACAGAAATTTACTTATTCTTTTCTTTTCCACAAAATTTAGCATTTCACCCTTTCTTATATCAACCAACAATTTTCAATGCTTCGTCTAATATAGTGCATTAAGGATTTTATTAGGATCAAAATAACTTGGTCTTAAACGAACGGGTTTCGGCTTGTCATGTGGCTTATCAACAAACAAGGCTAAAGGCTCAATGGGGCTTCACTGGGGATAATTTCAATGGTAGGCATACAAGTAGAGTCAAGAATTGGCTAGTTCAAAGAAACGCCTCGATCACATTCCCTAAGTCATACAAGCTACTAATTCACACACAAGGCAAGTTCTAGATGTCAAGTCAAGCAAGAACCAATCAACACTCACCACACATGGCATCATGACACATATAAGGAAATATCAACTAACATGCTCTACAACTTGCGTTACGGTATTACTACACAATTAAGCCCATTTATTATTATTATTTTTAGATTTTTGAGTCAAAACTAAGAACACATGCTTGTTTCAAGGTTAACATTCTATTGCACTTTTCCAATTATGACTACCCATGATGTTTGACTAACTTTTTTGGACATAGTTTCAAAAGACCAAGGTCAGTTTCTCAATTCTACTCCTCTATGTCACTAATTTTCCCTTAAGATGGTCGTCATCCATCCATCATTGGGAATTGTCACTCCTATGACGACTCTAAGACTCAATAAAGCAGTAACTTAGTCCTAGTCGGTTCAAAGGGACTATCCTCAGTAAAAGTACCGAAAACAAACGCTGAGGAACCCAAAATAAAAAATTTAAAACTTTAACTAAAAACTAACACTAGACTCGATAAAGCAATAAACAACTATATACAACAGAGACATATTACCCAGCCCACACTTAAAAATAAGCATTGTCCTCAGTGCACAATTAAAGCAAAGTATAGAGATAGGAATACTCCTCGGGCCTCTAGGCCCCGTCATTACCACCATCAAAAACCATCACGGCATTCGCCTCCTCATCCACAACATCCTCCTCATCGTCCATCGCCTCATCATCATCCAAAGGCTCCAAAAAAGTGGGACCAGACCTGCACAGAAATATTGCACTCTCGATCAATGGATAGTGATCCGCCAAGGCGTCCATCTCCTTGTTAGTACCCAAACGTCCTCCTATACAAAATTGCAATTCTGCCATGCCGAACATCCTGGCCATAATGCCTATCATCGCGGGCTTGCCACTCTTGGGCTGATAAGACAGGTCCATGAAATGTGTCCAATGCCTTCGTCCTAGTGATGTCAACTATCTTACCCGTCAAATTAGGATGATAGTCAATAATCATGTCCACTGGTTCTTCTTCAATACCCTCATCCCTCAGAAAATGGGTGATCAACCCCCCGTAACAGAACCTTTACCTCAAATTGTTCGTAAATTTCATCATATTCTACCTCAGAATTGCCCTAACAATAATGGACATTCCCTTCATCAGCATATAGACCAATACCACCCTATCCCTCGTTACTTTAGACAAATGTTTGGCAGGAAGCAACACACTACACACTATCTTCAGCCACACCCTAGCAACCTGATTAAAGTTAGCAAAGTGGAAGGTATTATGCAGTATCCTTACTTCGCTCCCACCTAGCAGTCGACTCAACCTCACACAAGGTATGTCGGATATCCTTATAAGGAGGTTTATATTTCATGCTATTAAACTCTTCAGCGTCACAATTCGAGGTTCCTAAAAACTCATACAGAATTCGAGCAGAAAACTTGACATCCTCCCCCCTAACAGGCACAGTTTTATATTTCATTTCAGTAAGCCAGTTAGCATAGAATTCCCTTACCAATGTCAAATTGCAATCACCCAGATTTACAAAGATAAACCTCAGCCCTAACTCAATCACAGTCCTATATACAACAGGAAATTACAACTGCAATCTTACCTCATTCACAAATTCTTCGCCCATATACCTCGCCTCTTTTTCACATTCAAACCATTCCCAGCCATACCTTTGCACATCTTTTTTTCCAAATTTTGCGTCGGTTCCCTGCCACTAGAGGACTTGAAAGTTTCACCGTTTCTACTCCGTTTGGAACCCACCACATTTTTTGCTATTGGAGCCATCACAACCTATTAAAAGAGGAAAAATGGAGAAAAGAAAAAAAAATTAAAAAATTAGAGGGGGGGTCGGGTTGGGCAGTGGTGGGAGAGAGGAAAAGGAAAAAAAAATTAGAAGTGAGAAATAAGTTAGTGGAGTGGAATGGTGGGATGGAAGTACTTATAGTGGAGTGTGGGAGAATGAAGAGTTGAAGAGAAAATTGGGGGTGGGAGGTCGAATTTATGTAATAGGGGATTAATTTAGGATTTGGGGGAAGGGGGGTTTAAAAGTAGTGGGTCGGGCTATGGGTCGATTTTGACCCATTTGGGGTGAACTTGGTAGGGGAGCATTAGGAGAGGCGACGCACCCGCTATCGCGCCTGAAGAGGCATTCTGACGTTCATGGCCTAGCGCGGCACGGCGCGCCAAGAACCATGCTCTAACGTTCATGGCCTGGTGTGCGCACCTACCAGTACGCCAGACCTAGAACTTTCTTTATATTTTTTCACTATTACAAACTAATTTACAAATAATGAAAAATCCTCTAGCTAAACTAATAAATAAAAATGCTTCCTATATTCTAAGAATTGAAACTATGCTAAAACAAAAAAATCAAAATTCAAAACTAACTACCTATCTATTACATTGTTCATGGGTTAACTCCCATGTAGCACTTAATTTAACGCCGCGGCACGACGCAGCTTGGATGATTCATCATTTAACTCAAGAGCCTCCTGATCACGATCTGAATCCTCACTAAAGTAGTGTTTCACCCTTTGCCCATTGACGAAGAACGTAAGGCCCGTTTTACCCTTAAGTTCAATAGCCCTATGTGGTGTCATTCTTACCACTTCTAAAGGACCAATCCATTTAGACCTTAGTTTTCTAGGGAATAACCTCAATCTAGAGTTAAAGAGTAGTACATTTTCCCTCAGAGTGAAAGTACGAGTAACTATGTGCTTGTCATGCCATCTCTTTGTCTTTTCCTTGTAAAGCTTGGCATTCTCATACGCGTGGAGCCTAAACTCCTCAACTTCATGCAGTTGATTTACTCCCTTTTTACAGGCCAGCTAGGGGTTTAAATTCAACTTCTTAATTGCCTAATAAGCTTGGTGTTCTAATTCCGCCGGAAGATGACACGCTTTCCCAAATATTATGTGATAGGGAGAAGTCCTTATGGGTGTCTTATACGCAGTCTTATATGCCCACAACGCATCATCTAACTTCTAAAACCAATCTTTCCTCTGCACATTCACCGTTTTCTGCAAAATTTGTTTCACCTCACTATTCAAAACCTCCACTTGGCCACTCGTTTGAGGATTGTAAGTTGTAGCAACCATATGCCGAATACCATACTTAGCAAGAAGATTTTTAACTAGATGGTTAAGGAAATACTTACCTCCATCACTTATGATTTCTCTTGGAGTACCAAAGTGAGTGAAGATGTTCTTCTTGATAAACTTTATCACCACCCTTGAATCATTTTAAGAAAGAGCGACAGCCTCAACCTATTTACTTACATAATCCACAACCACAAGAATGTATTGGTTTCCACTAGATGGCGGGAAGGGACCCATGAAGTCAATTCCTCACACATCAAAGATTTCCACCTCCAAAATGTTACTTAGTGGCATCTCATGTCTTCTTAAAATAGTACCCAACCTTTGGCATTTATCACAACCTTTCACAAAAGCAATAGAATCTTTAAATAACGAGGGCCAAAAGAAACCAGATTGTAGTACCTTATGAGCAGTGCGCTCTCATCCGTGGTGACCTCCATATGGGCTAGCATGACAATTTTCGAGCACATTGTGAACCTCATACTCCGGAATGCACCTTCTCACTACCCGGTCTACACCTTGCTTTAACAAGAATGGTTCATCCCAGATATAGAACTTAGCATCATGGTTGATCTTTTTCTTTTGTTGGGTGGTTTCACCCGGAGGATAATCTCCACTTACTATCAAATTCACAATATCTGCATACCATGGCACTTGAGAGATGCCTAATGCCATCAATTGTTCAAGGAAACTCTTCTTGGATTTGCTCACCTTCATTCACATGGGAAAAATCCTCCAACCTGAACAAGTGATCACCTATTTGATTTTCAGTACCTTTTCTATCTTTAATCTCAAGGTCGAATTCTTGGAGAAGCAATATCCATCGAATCAGCCTTGGTTTAGCATCCTTCTTACTGAATAGGTACCTAATAGTTGCATGGTCAGTAAAAACAATCACTTTAGTACCTACCAAATACGATTTGAACTTGTCGAAGGTGAACACTAGAGCTAGCAACTCCTTCTCAGTCACTACTGTGTAATTAGCTTGTGTAGAGTCAAGGGTCTTTCATGCATAATAGATCGATTGGAACACTTTATTCTTTCATTATCCCAACACTGCACCCACTGCTACGTCGCTTGCATCACACATGAGTTCAAATGGTAGTCCCCAATCAGGAGCAATTAAGATGGGAGCTTCTATTAAGTTCCTTTTTAGCATCTCAAAAGCTTTCAAGCACATCTCATCAAAATCAAACTTCACCTCCTTCTCCAAAAGACTGCACATAGGTCTTGCAATCTTGGAAAAATCCTTGATGAATTGCCGGTAAAAGCCTTCATGACCAAGAAAACTATGCACTCTTTTTATAGAAATGAGAGGGGGAAATTTTTCAATAACTTCTACCTTGGCCTTCTCAACCTCTAAACCTGACTTAGACACCTTGTGTCCCAACACTATCCCCTCTCGAACCAAGAAATGACACTTTTCCCAATTTAGAACTAAGTTAGTATCCTCACATCTAGCAAGTACTTTATCAAGATTCCGGAGACATACCTCAAAAGACTTCCCAAAAACGGAGAAATCATCCATGAACACCTCTACAAAGTCCTCCACCATATCATGAAAAATGGCCATCATACACCTTTGAAAATTCGTTAGTGCATTGCAAAGTCCGAATGGAATGCATTTGAAAGCATATGTACCATAAGGACAAGTGAACGTGGTATTTTCCTGATCCTTGGGGGCAATCAAGATCTGGTTGTAATCGGAATACCCATCTAAGAAATAATAGTACTCCTGCCCTGCTAGTCGGTCAAGCATCTGATCAATGAAGGGAATGGGGTAGTGATCTTTCCAAGTGGCATCATTAAGTTTCCGATAATCCATACAAATTATCCAACCGGTCACTGTTCTAGTAGGAATTAACTCATTGTTTTCGTTCCTTACCACTGTCATACCTCCCTTATTAGGGACACATTGCACCGGACTTACCCACTTACTATCGGAGATCGGGTACACAATTCCAGCATCTAGCCACTTTATTACTTCCGTTCTTACCACCTCTTTCATCAAAGGATTTAGCCGACGTTGATGTTGTGCACTTAGTTTGTAATCTTCTTCCATGTAGATTCTGTGCATACATAACACCGGACTAATCCCATGAATATCAGTCATCTGCCATCCAATCGCTTTCTTCCTCCACTTTAAGATCCTCAATGTCGCATCAACCTGTAATTCAGATAACTCTGCAGAAAGTATAACAGGCAAAGTTTCATTAGCACCCAAATAAGCATACTTTAGGTGAGCCGACAGAGTTTTTAGTTCCAGTTTGGGAGCTTCTTCTATTGATGGCTTTGGTGGGGGCCCTAACTCACGATCTAATCACTCCGCTCGAAGCTTACGAGTTTCCACCAGTGCTAGATTCAAACATGTTTTTCTCTCTTGAGCCTCAGTATCTCCATACACTTCATGACCTACTAACACTTTCTTTAGGGGATCTTTGGGCACAACTACTTGCAATTCTACTATTTGATCAACCACAGTAATAGCAGACAATTCTTCATAGATAGAAAGCAATTTTAAAGCGCGATAAACATCGAATACCTCAACTTTATCATGTCCCGTCATAATTAATTGACCAGCTGCTACATCAATCAATGCCCTACCCATGGCCAAGAACGGACGTCCCAAAATGAATGGAACTTCAGAATCGGGTTCAAAATCTAAGACCACAAAATCCACAGGAAAAATCAATGAACCTACTTGTACTAACACATCTTCTACCACCCCCTCTGGCCCAGCAATGGATCTATCAGCGAGTTGGAGAATAACAGTGGTTCGTTTTGGACTACCCAACCCAAGCTTTTGATACCATGACAAGGGCATCAGATTTATACTTGCCCCCAAATCGCACAACCCCCGGGCATGAACACTTTGCCCAATTGTAATCTGTACAGTAAAACTACCCGGATGTTTTAACTTTTTGGGTAGTCTATTTTGGATTCTAGAGCTGAACTCCTCTGTAAGTTCTACAGTTTCATACTCCGTGAGCCTCCTCTTGCTAGCCACAATGTCCTTCACGTATTTAGCATACTTCGGGATACCCTGCAAAATGTCAACCAAAGGCAGATTAATGTGAACCTGTTTAAGGAGAGAGAGAAACTTACCAAAGCATTCATCCTCATTCTCCTTTTTGATCCTTTGTGGAAACGGAGGTGGTAATTTCTTTTGAGGAACGAGTACCTCAACATTGGAGCTTTTTACTACCTCTTCCACCTTATTTTCTGTGGTACCTGTTTCAGTGTCTCTCTTCTTTGGAGCTATTTCCTCTAATTTTAACCCACTTCTAGTACTTACCGCATGCAGTTGCTTTGGGTTGGGTTCAATATCACCGGGCAGCCCACCTTAGGGATGCAAGTTCAGAGAATTGGCTACTTGCGCAACTTGTTTCTCTAAACTCATTAGGGACATTTGGATGTTTCTGATGTTCTCATCCTGCTTATCTAATCTAGCATTTATTTTGGTCCCTATTTCAGTCATGAGCTTTTTTAGTAGCTCTTCATTGGTCATCCCCCCTTTTAGTGCATTAGGATTTGCGCTTTAGTTAGGATTTTGGTACTGTTGTCCAGCCTCTTGAGAACGGTATTGGTTAGCCCCTTGCACCTAATTTTGGTGTTTGTTCCCACCCCATGAGAAGTTAGGATGGTTTCTCCAACTAGGGTTGTAAGTCTTACCATAATTTTGCTGAACTCCACCCCTTTGCACATGACCGACATAGTTTACGGAATCTGGGTTTGCCCCACATTGCTCGGTTTCATGAGCTCCACTACCACATACCTCACACCAATTGGCTGCTTGTTGTACAACATTTACCGGTGCATGATTTAGAGCCATCTTTTTAAAATGTAAAGCCATGTTATGTTGCATTGCATCTAATTTGGCATTTATGGCAGTAGCTTAATCTACATCTAAGATCCCCGTGGCCTTTTGGGTTGTGATTCTAGGCATATCCCCCTCATATCCTGGGTCTCCTTAGGAAAGTCTATCGAGTAAGTCGAACAACTCTTCACATGTTTTAGCTAGGGCCTGTCCATCTGCTGTACTATTAAGAAGCACACGAGCATTATAATCTAAAGCCTCAAAGAAAGTGTGAGCAAGTACCTCATTAGTTTGCATGTGGTGCGGGCAAGCATTCAACATTTGTTTGAAATGAGCCCATGTAATTGGTACATGTCCTCCCCTTGATTTTGCCTAAGGCATAATATCTCAATCCTCAACCGTGCGATTTTCATGGATGGAAAGAATCGACTCATGAACTTCCTTATTAGATAATCCCAAGTAGTGATAAAGTTTGGTGGCTCAGTATCTAACCAATGCTTTGCAGCTCCTAACAATAATTATGGAAACAACGTCAGCCTCACATAGTCTGATGAGACTCTAGTTGGGATGTATGTATCAGTGATCTCTATAAAGTTCCTAAGATGGATTTGGGGATCCTCGTGAGGGAGACTAGTGAATTGCCCATTAGAATGGAGAAGTTGTACCATGCCCTGTTTTAGTTCAAATCTACCCACCGATGGAGGTTTCCTAATACTAGACACCACACTGGCTGTGAGTGGGACTGCCACATCATGGATTGGTCTTGCAAGTACGACAAAGGGTACTCCTTGGTTATTCAAGTTCTCTTGGTTGTTCATGTTCTCCGGGTAATTCACGTTATCTTGATTATTATCATCATTGTTTCCCCGAACACCTAACCACAATTCTCTTGGACGTCCTTGATTCATGTTTTTGCACTGGAGTAAAACTTTTTCAGGTTCGTTGTACGGTTCGACAAGTTCTCCCTTCCGAACCAGACCTGAAAGTCAAGTGCCTAAAATATACAAGCTAAGATCAAGTAATTAATACCTGAATGTTCTAATTGTAGACTTAAGAAGATCGAATATAAATCAATTTCTAAGTTCCCGGCAACGGTGCCAAAAACTTGTTGCTCCCCAATATACACGCAAGTGTACGTGGTCGCGTAAGTAAGATAGATTTTTAAAGAAACAAATTATCGTTCCCAATGGACTTATGATCAATTTATATCTAACACTTCATTCTACAAATAAAAGTAAAAGTAACTGTTTAAGAGATTATGATGATTGTTAACTACTACTAATTATGCAATAAGTAAAAGTAACCAATTGTGAATGACTTTAGGATGATGTTTCAAGCAAGTAAAAGACAATTCCAGGGCTGCAGCACGTAGTGAATCTCATGTATCATATTATCGACTTAGAACTAATTTTAGTTGTCAAGTTACTGATTTATAGGGTTAATTATATAAGTAGGGCTATAAACCTCTCGTCGCCTACTCCAGTTAGCTATCTAACTACATCGTTGAGCGGGGATAAATAGACTAACTGGCGAGCATTTATATTTCATCCTATTTCATAACCAAGCATAGTGTTCTTTCGGGAATCACTCTTGAACACTAATCACCTCAATCAAATGGGTCGATCGAGCTCTCTATATTCTCTGGTTTATCTAACCTCTCCTCTCCTGATTTTGAGATTAGACAATATATTTATCTTATGATGATCAAGCATTAAATACTAAAATAAGAATATAGAAGCAACTTATAATGACAATCAATAATTAATTCAAAAAGCCTTTAATAATCAACAATCCATTCGTAGTTACAGCCCCAGAACTAAGGCGTTTAGCCACTCATGCTATTAGAAAACCAGAAAAATATAATAGTTCATGAGTTTTTCGGAAAATTGAAGAGTTAGAAGATCAAAAACTATTACAAACATGGATACGTGCTCTTGCACACCCAATAAAAGTCGACCCTTAACAATGGAGCCCTAAGGGTCTATTTATAGGAGTTAGAAAAGTTGGAGTCAAAACCTAGTTTAATTAGGATTCCTTTTTAACATTTTTAGGCTGAAAAAGTCAGAACTTGCGCCTGCCATCGCGCCTAGCACTTGCTGCAGGCTTTGCCCCCTTGGCGCGTCGCACCTCGCATAGCGCCTCAGAAAGGCCTCTAAAGTTTACTCTTTGGCGTGTCGCGCCACTCAGCGCGCCTGAGAAGCATCCCAGTCCTCTAAGCCTTGGCGCGTCGCACCTCTCATTACGCCACAAATAGGATTCTATCCTTTAGGCCTTGGCGCGGCGTGCCCAACAGTATGCTAGGCACTATTGATTATTGCCTTTGTCGTTTTCTTGCATGTCTTTTGTCCTTCTTCCTTCATTTCAACTCCAATTCCTACAAGAGTTCCTGAAACAACTAATCATGTAACACCCCGTATCCGAAAACAGACCAAAATGCAGATTTTGAAAAGTTGCAGGTGCAACCCACGGTTGCCATCCACGGACCGTAGGTCAGACCATAGCCCGTGCTGGTGGTCCGTGGTTCACCACTGCAACCCCTCCCCAGCCAAGCTCAGAAAAAATTGGCTAAGTCTCGACTCATGAACAGACCCACGGTCCGTAGATCAGACCACGGTCCGTGGTCTGTGTCCGTGGATCAAGACCTTCTTTACCCAGCCTCTGACACAAACTACGGTCTACCAGCACGGACCATCATTCGATCCACGGTCCGTAGGTCTGACCGTAGATGAGGGTCAACAACCAGTTAGCTGAAAATTCTGATGGGTCAACTTCAGATGGTCATAACTTTTAGTACAAAAGTAATTAGGTGCCCCATGACCTATCATATGATAGATAATTGAATTATATTTCCAACGCCACTGAGTTTGCTAAATTCTGACCTCCTAGTAAAAAGTTATGCTCGTTTTAGTGAAGCCCTGTCAGGCAGACTCGATTGACGGACCCAATCTACGGACCGTCGATTGAATGACGGCCCGTCAGTCCAATCCGTCGATCACTCCGACAGCAGTTAAGTCAGGGGTCTTTTGGTCTTTTCCTCTTTCGTTTAACCCCTAAGATACGTCATTTAAACCCTAAATCATGTGGTTTTAGTAAGTTTAAACCTAGAAACATAACTAGAACTTACCATAGTCAAAACATTTAATCAAAACTTAGAAAATTAGAATGCTAAAAGGAGAAGAGAAGTCAAGAACGGGGCAAGTTTCCTTCAGTTCCAGCCCCAAAATCGAAAGATTTTTCTGTGGAATTCGTCACCAGGTATGTGGGATTTCACTAGTGGGTTCCTTTCACCCATTAGGTCACTAGAATTCAGTCAGATTCTTGATTCCATGATTATGAACAGACCCAGGGTTTCTAGAATTACAGCAGATCGTCATGAATTAGTTATTTAAATGTTCCAAATCAGATTATCATGTTATTGCTCAGTTTATTGCATGAATTTCAGAACCCTAGCTATGTATTTCTTCAGTTCTGGAATTACACATGCTAGGTCAGATATTTCAGTATTCAGTTTTACATGCCTCAGTTTATGAATGCATCATTATCAGATTAATTGTTGCATTCTCAGTTTGCATGTTCAGTTTCGAGCTATCCAGTATTTACAGAAATTCAGTCATAACTAGTTAACCACTTAATTCATTGGGAGTAGCATAATACCGAGTTGGACTAGGGTTCAGCGTACCCATATAGTCCCAGAACTACGAGCCACGTAGGTGTAAGTCCCCTCTGTGGGCAACATCAGTTTAGTGATCATGCCAGTATGCCTCTATACCTCTGGCAGGGTACATTGGGTCCTCTCAATGGGGCGTATACATCGAACTCCACATTTAGCTCATGTGGTTTTATGTCGGTTATTAGTAGCTCCCACAGTTTAGTCAGACTCTATTGCATTGACCATATTTCAGTACAGTCAGTATTCAGTTTCAGCATGTTATAAATTTGGTCATTGCATTCAGTTAGCTCAGTATCCAGTATTTTCAGTATCTATATCATGTTCAGATTATATCATTGCTCAGTATGCTTTGTTCAGTTATATGTTCTTTCAGCTTTACTCTATCCTGCATGCTCAGTACCTTTCAAGTACTGACGCATACGTGCGCTACATCTTCTCGTGATGTAGGTTCAGGTTCTCAGCATCCAGATCACACTTAGATCGGTTCCCGATCTCCAGTTCAGCAGAATCAGTGGTGAGTCCTCATTCTCCGAGGACAATAGTCATGAGTTTCTTTTCAGTATTTTTAATCTTTAGTTTCAGATTTTCTAGACTTAGTTGGGGCATGTCCCAGCACTTCTAGTCAGTTTAGAGGCTTATTTCAGACATAGTTAGATTCAACTTAGTTTTTGAGTTTGATATTTCTTTTGTATTAAACTCTCAGATTTGATATATTCAGTTATAGTATATGGGTATTCCCCATCTTTTCAGATTTATTTATGAATTAGCTTTCGCATCAGTTTATTATCTTTAGTATGCTCATGATCATGCCAGCAGGGTTAGCTTGGGATCACTTGTGGTCCTAGGTCCCGTGTCCGCGTCTCGAGGGTAGCTCGGGGCGTGAAAAATCATGTGTGTCAGTGTTCAATCATCACAAGTTACACCAAAAATCAAGCTAATAACTAAAGATCATTCTTCAACCTAATTGCTTCATGGGCAAATATTGACAATGTAGGCATATAAATTTGCCTAAGATCACTGATCGACATGGACTTCATTACAAGTTTACATCATACTCGCTGACAACATGACTCTATTTGGGTGATAGTTTACAGAGTCACTAAGTTGGCATGTTTTTTGGCTGTTAAGACTACAGATTCGGCGAAGGACTACGCCAAGCTTTATATTAATGAGATAGTCAGGTTACATCGGATTCCTTTGTCTATCATCTCAGATAGAGGTCCTCTGTTTACCTCTCATTTCTAGGAGTCATTTCACAAAGGCCTTGGTACTCAGGTTAATCTTAGCACAACATTTCATCCACAGACGGATGGTCAGGCAGAGCGTACCATTCAAACCTTAGAGGACATGTTGAGAGCTTGTGTGATCGATTTCAAGGGTAGCTGGGATGATCACCTTCCTCTTATAGAGTTCGCTTACAATAATAGGTACCATTCCAGAATTCAGATGGCCCCTTATGAGGGATTGTATGGGTGTAGATGTAGATCTCCAATGGGTTGGTTTGAAGTAGGTGAAACAGCCTTGATAGGGCCAGATTCAGTTCATGATGCTATGGAGAATGTGCAACTCATTAGAGATAGACTTATGACATCCCAGAGTCGCTATAAGTCTGCAGATGTAAGGAGAAGGGAATTAGAGTTCCAAGTTGATGATTTGGTTTCCCTGAAAGTGTCACCAATAAAGAGGGTGATGAGATTTGGCAAGAAAGGAAAGCTCAGTCCTAGATATGTAGGCCCTTACAAGATATTGGAAAGTGTTGGTAAAGTGGCTTATGAATTAGAGCTGCCAACAGAACTAGCAACAGTGCATCCGGTTTTCACATTTCGTTGTTGAAGAAGTGTGTGGGTGATCCAGCATCTAGTGTACCTTTAGAAAGTGTGGCTATGAAGGATAGCCTCACTTATGAAGACGTACCCGTTAAGGTTCTTGATCGTCAGGTTCGAAGGTTGAGAAACGAAGAAGTCGCTTCAGTTAAGGTTTTGTGGAGGAGACAGTTCGTAGAGGGAGCTACTTGGGAAGCGGAAGCAGCCATGAAGGCCAAGTATCCTCACCTTTTTTTTTCCGATTCCATTCCAGCATGAGGTAATAGTTCCTCTCCGATCTTTCTGTCATTCATGCACAGATTCAATCTTAGTATCATGTTCCTTCAGTTTGTACTTGAATTTTCAGCGTATTTGCATGTTTTTGGAACTTAGTTCAGTCAGAAATCAGCTTCTAGAAATTTGTGGTAGGGTTTGTAGCTCTTTCCCTCCATTTTTCAGCTAGTTAGACTTCATTCGAGGACGAATGTTCCCAAGGGGGAGATAATGTAACACCCCATATCCTAGAAAACCAAACTGCAGACTTTTCAGAAGTTGCATATGCAACCCACGGTTGCCAAACATGGACTGTTGGGTGACCCACGATCCGTTCTGGTGGTCCATGGATGGCCACGTGCAACCCTCCCCAGAATCAACCTACAAATTATTCTAAGTATCGACCCACGACCGGACCCACGGACCGTAGGTCATGCAACGGACCGTGCTCCTGGTCTGTGGATCAGACCCCTCGACAGCACCTTCCAGAACCCCGTCGACGGTTGACTAGAACAGATCGTTCGTCTATCCACGGTCTGTCGGTCAGTCCCATCGGTGGCCTTAACACCTTTTAAGTCAGGGGTTATTTGGTCTTTTCCCTATGTGTTGGACCCCTAAATTACATAGTTTCGCTCACTTTAAGCCTAGTAACTTAATTAGAATCTATCCTAGTCAATTCATTCTCCAAGAAATCGATAAAACTAGTGAAAAAGAGGAGAAAAATTCGAGCAGCCCTAGTTCAAGAACGCAGCAAGTTTTCATCCATTTTAACCCCGAAATCAAAAGATTTCTCTGTGGAATTCTTCACCATATATGTGGGATTTCAATAGTGGGTTCGTTTCACCCATTAGGTCCCTAGATTTCACTCAGAATCTTGATTTCCTTAATATTATCTACACCTAGGGTTTCTTGAATGTTAGAGATTATTTGGTTTTAGATGTTAGAATGATCCCAAATCAGATTATCATGTTATTGCTTAGTTTCCTTTATGAATTTTAGAACCCTAGCTATGTAGTTCTTTTATTTCATGAATTACACAAGCTAGGTCAGATATTTCAGATATACATGCTTCAGATTTGAATGTTTCATTAACATGTACATTAATGTTGCATTTTTCAGTTAGCATGTCAGTATTACAAAAAATCAGTCATAAATTGTTAACTACATAATCAATTGGGAGAAGCTTAATACCGAGTGGACTAGGATCAGTCACCCTCAAGTCCCAGAACTACGTGCCCCATAGATTGTAGGTCCCCTCTGTGGCCATCATTTTAGTGATCACGCCAGTCATGCCTCTATACCTCTGGCAGGGTATATTGGGTCTTCTCGATAGGGCGTATACATTGGACTCCACATTTAGCTCATGTGGTTTTATGTCGGTTATAAGTAGCTCCCTTATAGTTAGATTCTATTGCATTGACCACGTTATCAGTCATAGTTCAGTATTCAGTTTTAGCATGTTAATAAACTTGGTCATTGTATTAAGTTATTTCATGTTCAGTATTCTCAGTTTAGTGGCATGCTTATCTCTATCATTGCTCAGATATATGCTTTGGTTCAATTATGATTATTATTCAGCTTTATTATATCCTGCATGCTCAAAATCTTTCAAGTACTGACGCATACTCTGCGCTACATCTTCTCGTGATGTAGGTTCAGGTTCTCAGCTTCCAGATCACTCATAGATCGATTCCCGATCTTCACTTCAGCAGCATCAGTGGTGAGTCCTAATTCTTCAAGGACGATTGACATGATTATCTTCCTCTGTGTTTAGTCTTTAGTTTCAGTATTCGTTAGATTTAGATGGGGGCATGTCCCAGCACTTCTAGTCAGTTAGAAGCTTATTTTTAGACATAGTTAGTTTCAACTTTAGTATTTGAGTTTGACTTTTCAGTTGTTATTAAACTCTCAGATTTCATATATTCATATAATTTATGGGTATTCCCCATCATTTCAGTTTAAATGGTGATTTAGCTTCCGCACAGTATTTCCTTACTTCAGTTTACTTTAGTATGCTTATGATATACCAGTAGGTTCGCTTGGGGTCACTCGTGATCCTGGGTCCCGTGTTCGTGTCCTGGGGGTAGTTTTGGGTGTGACATTCACTAAATCATTAAAACAAAAAATTTCCAAAAAATAATCTCTCGATCAATCAATTTCCTAAGCCGAAGCCGAAGCCGTAACTGAGCGACCAACGACAACGATGACGCGAGGGGAATCCCTCTTTCCAACTCTTTTAAAAACTATTAGAAGTGTTTCTCTATTTAAACACTTTAACTTTTCTTTCCACCACCAATGAGGGAGAAATGTCTTTTACTATAGCATAAAAGAATCTTTTCAAATTCCTCTTTTCATCTTCCCTCCATTTCCCATTAATTTTTGCTATATACCCAACACGAATGACTCAAAAACAACAACAACAAAGAGGATATTTTCCTCTAAAGTTTATTAAACCTGAAATGCTTTTCGACTGTCTAAAGCTCTATTTCTGGATGAACTCTTTTTTTGTTTTTTAATGGTCGAAAAAATTTCCCCTCCCCTTATGACAGTAAATGAACAAGAGCATTTATAGTGGGGGAACAGAATAGATTGGGGGGAATCGGGTGAGGATAAGGATGACATGGAGGAATTTAAAAATCAAATTCCTTGAGGAGATAAAGTTGCCAGCTTGAAATTCTGGTTCCTTCAACAAACTTCAACAGAAAAATGAATTGAGTCGTTGATTCAAGGGGCAAGAGGTGCGAATTGATGACACCTCAATTCTAGAATGATCTTGGTACGAACGAATAAGGGAGAAACGATAACAGAACGAGTTGGGCACGCGTTGCTGGACTAAGTTCGCAAGGCTGCTGGATTACGGTCAGGTTCGTCTGGATTTGGGTAGTTTCTGGTTTCGTGTTCTCACGAAGAAGAAGATGAGTATGGGTGGGTGTATAGTTTCATATGTATTGTACGTTGTTGGATCGCTGTAGTATTGGTGTTTTGTTGGGTCTTTGCTAATTGAAAAGTGGGTTGGGTTGAATGGAATTGGGTCGATCAGGATGGCCCAAAATCGATTTCAGTGGATGGTTAAAATAGGAATAAGAAGATTAGGATTTGGATTTAGATTGAAGATGTAGCCAAATTTCTATTGGGAATTGGCCATTTAGATTTCAACTCTAGCCAATTTAAGTTTAAGAGATAGCCAATTTTGATTTAATCACTAAATTTAGTTAAAAATTAAATAAGACGAAATAACATTAGTTAACTAACGAGTTTCTTAATCTTAACAAAATAAAATAATTAACTTAATAATTCAAAATATAAACTATTGATTAACTAAACCAATTGACAAAATAGTCAGGTAAAAAAATAAAATCTTTTTAAGATGATTTTCAAATATTCATAAAATGTACTAATTATATATATAGTTATATAAAACATACGTATTATTTAAAAGTTATAATAATGACAAAATTACTTAAATATATTTTGAAAATATTTTCAATTTATAAAACTAATTATTTCAAATCGTTTGGTATTGAAGAGGCTTGATGATTAATTCAATTGTAGAGGCTCAAAATTGGGTGTCAACAACGACAGACATAAAATTTATATATAACTTGCCTTCACAACTTGAAAATATAAAAGTATACACAAGTATGTGCTTACTAAGACATCTACTTATTCTAGGAAAAAAATATATATGTATAACAAGATATATTCCCTTATTATGAATCCCTACAATGATATGGATCCCTAAAATCATGATTTATTATAATCATGATTATACTCCTACAATCATCCTAATACTTCTTTCTTACTGTAAATATTTTATATTTTTTTCTTTACTTTCATCAAATGCATGTAGTGAGTAATTTTATTTAGAAGATAACAAAGAAAATTGATAACCAAATGAAAGCTCACACTTCCTAGCTGAGATTGAAAATTTTCTCTCAAATTGTTGGCCACCTGCTAAGCACGGGCATGGTAGATCTGGTAATTAAATTTTAAAAAAAAGCCAAAGATAAACTTCAAATATTAAAGTTTTTAACTTTCTAGATATTTTGTTATATATAGACAAAAGATCGCAATTCAACTGTTACAATTGTGGTTTGAAGCGTTGTTGTAATTAATTTAATTTATATAACACATATTATAACGGAATGCTTGTCATCCACCTAGTAGAAGTTGGAAGAAATCGAGAAAATATGAAATAGCGAGTAGCCTAATCCAGTAATCCCAAACTAAAACACTATATTTTCCTTCTAACATACAGAAGTGCAAGAATTTCCACCAGTAGAACAAACAACACTAGAAGAAAAAACACACTAATACATAAACATCTCATTTAAATTAACTTCAGGAGATAATTATTCCCTTCAATCTTCGGTGTACACAAGTAGACATTTAAACTTTTATAAAATTGAACAAGTAGACACAAGTGTCCTACCTGGCATAATACATGTAGGACACCACGTAGAACACAAAATTATTATGTAGAATGACACGTATCACACAAAATTACCATGTACGATGCCACATAAGACAATGTGTTTATTGGTTCAACTTTATACAAATTTAACCATGTATTTATGCACACACAAAATTGGAGGGCATAAATGACCATTGAATTCAAGTTAAAGGGAACATTTATTGTATTATATATGCCTATTTTCTTTTGGTGAGCTAAACATGAAATCAACCGAAACAATGAGATAATAAAACACAAATCAGTGGAGAAAAAAGACAAAAGATTAGAAACATGCTTGCAATAATATAAGTAGAATGTTATGGGTGTAACGAAGAATCTTAGAGGCTTATTAATTAAGGTGCGAGGAATGGAATTGAAAACTTTGATCCTTTGCGAGGTGGAGGATTCTTTGGCTTCTTTGGGTGAAACCTCTTTCTAGGAGGGAGAGGCTGACGTTTTTTCGGCTGAGGAGGGTTGAACGCTCTACAATTTTTTCTAATTTTTCCAAATTTTCCCTCAAGAACTTGTGTGTTCCCTAACTTGATCAATGCATTTGCAAAATCCTATTGGAAGGCTTTTGGATTTGTAGAAAAATTATTAACAATCCCAGCACTGACCTATCTGATGCAAGTTCTTGATCAATTTTTAAGATCCCTTTCTTCAACCTTATCTGCTTGTAGAACTCATTGTCCACAATAAACGACGTGCTTTGATCTAAAAAAACTGAGGGATCATTACTCTTTGCAGCACAAGTACTAAGTCTTGTGAACAAGTTAGGATCCATACTCCCGTCAAATCTAGATATATGATCTTGAATAAGACTACAATGTGTAATTCCAACGGTATGGGCACCCAAAAGAGTCACCATGTCATTCAGGATAAACCCTTTTTGTGAAAAATTTTAATGCTTCTTGGACTGTTAAACTTGGTCCTGGTAAGTTAACTTCTGCTGGATTTGAGACGAGCCCATCTCGTCTCCCGGTGAGAATGTTATACATAGGTCCTTCAGCTAATGCCACTGAATCTCGAGTAGCTAATGCTATGATATCTGCACAGGAGACAGTAGTTGGGCATGCAGACTCTAGTCGGCTCTTAATCCGATCAATAAGCTTATATCCTCTTACTGATTGGTTTGGTCCCGCATTTTTTCCAGATTGCTTGTTTCCAGTGTTCTTCGAGTCTATCAGTATTGATGCATCACAACCCTGAACAAAGTTATCACAATTATCTTATTTTCTTTTTTAGTTCTGTATCCTAATTTGATAACTCGACATGAGTATGACCACAATATTAAAGAATATGTATCTTTAGATTAAAAAACAATATCTAATCAAATCAAGAAAACCAAATTGAGATAGAGGAAGAACACTTTACATAATGTACCAAACTCTACGAGACAATTAATTTAGAGATCACTACTTTGTTAAAAAAATTAAAATAATTTTAAAAAATAAAAAAAAGAACTTAGGAAATAGCATAATTTGTTATATGTTGAGTCGGCAATTTCAAATTATACCTTAATAACTTGGATCACTTAAAGGATAAATATAGGTGTCAATCTATTTTAACTCGTACAAATATGAATAAAAGATAAATATCCACGTACCATATTGTTGAGCACATTCACCACAACCTTATATGAGTCAAATGTTCAATTTCGGAAGATTATTATTAAACAAATAAGCAATGAGAAAGTGAGTGAATTGCAATTTGATTCATTTTCTATAGGTCCTCAATCTAATCCAATTATTTGACACCTTTAATTATATCACACATATAATTATATTCTGATATTTCAATAATAAAAAAATATTTTTTCAAAAAACTTTATGACAAGTAGATTTATTCCCAATTAACCCATCCAAGAAATATACAATTAATTGAACCAAAGCAAGAATTGAAAGGTCGAAATTTTGTGTATATGACACGCAGAAGAAAGAATATTATTACGTACCCTGACAAAGCAGTCATGAAAATACATCTGAAGCAAGGCCGCTGTGATGGAACGATCAGTAAAGAAGGAGCGTTGCACTTCTTGTTGCACAATACTTTCGGCTGCACGACATTTTTGGGCGTAAAAACCAACTTGAAGTGCACTTGACACAATAATAAGTTCATGAAAAATACAACATATAAACAAGAGTTGTATTATCTTCTTCTCCATTTAATTTAATGTGTTAATTAAGCAAATTATAGCACTTAATTGAAAATCAAATTTAATCAATTGAGAGGACTTTCTAAAGGTATTTATACATATATAGATTCCATATACAATAGAGATGTTGGAGCTTTGCAAGTTAAACATAAGTGGGATGCACGACGGCACGTATATAATAATAAAACTATTTTAAGACAAAATGATATAATGAGATTAATTACATTGGTTCAAGAATATTATTTCCCGTTCTTAATAATGTGTTAGTATGATTTTGATTTGACACATAGTTTAACAAACAAAAATAAGACTTTTGAATCTTGTTCTTTTAAATTGAAAACATGTAAAAAATCTTGTGCGTTTAAATTAAAACATGTAAAATTTACAAAATTATTACTCCCTCCGTCCCATTTTATGTGAGGTACTTTGACTCGGCACGGAGTTTAAGAAAGAAAGGAAGACTTTTAAAACTTATGGTCCAAAATGAATGATAGAAATTTGTGTGGCTATAAATCATTTCATTAAGGGTAAAATAGACAATTTATAGTCAAATTGTTACTTAATATAGAAATGTGTCATTCTTTTTGGGACTGACTAAAAAGGAAAGTAAGTCACATAAATTGGGACAGAGGGAGTATTTAATTTAATGATTGTCTTGTGAAAAGTTTAAATTAAATATATATATATATATATATATATATATATATATATATTCATGCGGAAATGAAAGAAGTATTTTTTTCAAGAACATGATAAGATATCCTTAATAATTGCATTTGTTCCTAAAGAAGTTAAAAATTTAATTGTATGAACAAATGTTACATATCAGACGACCGGCATCATTTTTGTTGAGTATCTTTAAATATTTAAGGGATAAGGGTTTGAAAAATACCTTAACTTTGGTCGAATTTGCTGTTGTGATACTAAACTTTCATGAGGACCTATTACCTTCCTAGACTATTTAATACCGTATTTTAAACATATATATTTTCCCACATGGACATAAAAAATAATGCAAAATTATAAATAGTAATGTGTCCACGTGAACACATATATACCTTTAAAATACACTATTAAATAGTTCAGGGGTAAAAAATACACTATTAAATAGTCTAGGGAGGTAATAGGTCCTCATGAAAGTTTAGTATCGCAACAACAAATTCGACCAAAGTTGGGTTATTTTTCAGACCCTTATCCCAATATTTAATTGCATGAAGTTATTAGCTTAACCTCCACTTCAAAGTCTTGATAAATATAAATTAGTCCCTAAACCCCAAAGGCTTTCTAAAAAAATATTTTTTTAAAGTTCCCATGGTAATCATTTAAAACTTATTAGATATAAATTTTATATAATGATTCTAATAATATTAAATTAAAGATATATTAGTCAAAATGAATATAATTGGATTAATTATTGAAGTTCAAAAAATGTGGGCTTAATTAAAAGTCTAATTTCAGTAATTTGGGCTACAAATAATGAGTCCACTTTGCTAAAGCCAAATAGACATGTCACTTAAATCTGATTGGCGAAGTGGAAATCTTTTTTAGTCATAACTAGGGGTATGCATCAGTCGGTTCGGTTCGATTTTATGTATTATCGGTTCGGTTTATCGGTTTATCTGTTTTGGTTTTTACGTACGCTAACCCAATAAGATATTGTTTATCGATTTTTTATTTATCGGATTTTGGTCATTAACGATTCAGTATTTGATTTACCTTATAAGAAAATGTTTATAAAATAAATATATGATTTCTCACTTCTCTAACAATTTGGCACGATATAGTGAGACAAACAAATCAACTGTAAATGCTTTGATACAGTAAAACAAGAAATATACTGAGAAATTGCATCAATAAGAGTAGATGTAGTCTGAAGGCTATGTTACAACAAAAATATAATATGGAATTTCTGATGTGAAGTAGAAGAACTATGAAGTGTGAAGTGTGTAGACCGTAGTGTAGATTACTGATATAGTGTCTAATTATGTTAAATTATTAATATTTATGAAAGGTATAGTAGTAACTTACTATCGTCTTAAAGGGTTATTGATTTACCCAATAACCCAATACTAAAAACCGCTACCAAATCGATAACCCAATATTTTTTTTTTATAAAACCATTAAAAATTCATCAACCCATTAACCCAATAACATTATTTTATGTTCGGTTTATTGGTTGGTTCAATTTTTGCACACCCTTAAACATAACTCCTCAATTTTACAACTATAAATAGAAGCCTCACAATTCATAAAACGGATCAGAATTCTAACAAGAAGTCAGAAAAATCTCGTGATTCAAACGCCATAGATATCTCTATAAGCTACAAGTTCAAGAATTCAAGCATTCAAGTTCAAGAACAAGCTCAAAAGCCCTTGAACTCAAGTATAAGTTAAGAACAAGTTCAAGATTCAATTTCAAGCTCAATGGCCCTTGAAAGTATATTTAAAAACACGAAGCCGATGATTCATAGAGATTGTAATGTTCATATTTGAAATCTAGTAAATACAATTGTTGCAACACTTTACATTCTTGTTTATTATTTTTTTTGGGCGCGGATTTTATTGTCTACAAATTCTAGAACCCTAGTGGAACAATCTCTATCTCTCTTTTCAACTTTTTAAGCATCAAAGAATATTGAAATGACTTCCAAAAAGTTAAACTCTCAATCAACTACCTCTAAGGTTGCTAACTCCAAGTTATAGATCTACTGAAGTAGTTAGAATTCTTGGTGTTACTTTCGAAAGTTTTGGAGTTATTACGAGGTGGAAGGTCACTTGTTGGGACAACAAACAGTTCAAGTGTCGTCCACATTAACTTTTATTTTTGGATCTTTAACTCCAAAAGGATCAAGGTCATCCACAAATGCTTCAGAAGGAGAAAGTAGTATTGGTGAAAAGAACAAGAAGACCTTAGCTCTACTTGAGTGCTCTGGTACTAAGTACTCTACCACAAAGAAGAACTATGATTCAACTAATGAATCCTCTCCACACGCATCTCGTAATGTGAGTCCATTGAAGATCAACCTGTGTGACAATCCATGCTACTCTTCTACGTCCCCAATAATAATACAAGCAATGGTAAATTATACTTTATCCCTGGAGGAACATCTAGCAAATATGGCAAAGTTTGTTCAAGGATTGACAAAGTATGTATACCACCAAGAGTCTTGAATTGATAAATTGGTGTCACGAACCAAAGTTTATCCTAGACGTGGCATGGCGTATAGGACCCCGAGAGGCTCTACACAACCCACTTAGCATGTATAAACAAGATAATAGAATTAAAGAGTTCAAAGGATAGTCATATCATATAGAGATGTTAAAACGAGTGAAAGTCTAAGTAGTCTCAAAGTCATCTATTACATCAAGAGTGATTGGGACGTAAGACATTTATCACATACAATATCTGAAAAGTAAAGATGAAATACAATAAAAGGTTTGGTCCTCGGAATATGAGGACTCACCACTACTCAAGACTACCAAAATTACCACTAGCAATGGGGATGCATGATAACGCTCAACTACACCTCATCCAATTCTAGATGTAGGCGATCGTAATCTAGTATAAAACCAACAAAGAGTTGGGGTCGAACCCACAAGGAGTGATACGATATGGAATTCAATTAAGAAGTGAAAGTCGTGCTCTATTCATTTGTAGAAGTAAACATTATCAAATTAAAGCAACGTAAATTAAAGGGGTTTGACAACAAGTGTCAGAAGGGGGATTAGGTTTGTCAATTAACAACTACAACAATTACAAAAACAGGGGAGTAGATAAGTAGAGAAGAATTCTAGGGGATGTGATCGATTAAAGGATAATTTCGCTATATGGGTAATTGTAATTTACTAACAATTGCAGAATCTTAGTGGGTAGGCTAGACTATAGATGCAATAGCTTTCTCTCGAACAACTATTATGATTCAAGCGAGTTCTCTCGAACCTCGACAAGCATAACAATATAAACAACCCAATACCTCAATTAATCTACTCTCTCGAGCTAGATTGGTAGGATCGAGTTTAGATTCACTCTCTCGAGCTGAATCAACGATAACCCAATCACTACAATCATCAATCGATAGCCTCAATTCTAGAACCTCTTTCTCAAGCAAGCCCAGAACACTAAGTTAGAATTACATTTGAAACTACAATTCAAGAATTAATACACAACTATCAATCAAAACCACTTCAAAACAACATTTTTAAAAGGAAATAACAATACACATAAGCTAATTAGAGAAGATAATCACATGATCACACTCCCAAGAATGGGGGTTTTAGCCACACATTATAAAAAGTGAGAAACGATTACCAATTATTTTATCCATGAACTGGGTAATGATTTCCAAGTCTTTACAATGCTTTAAATCAACTCAAATTCAAAACCCACTTGAAAACTCTACTTAAAAACTCTAAAAATAGCCTTGCGTATCAAGAATTCCAGTTAAAACTCTCAGAACACTTGTTTAGAATCTGGGAATTTCAGAATTCTCCCAACTACCCTTAAAACTCTTTTGAAATTTTACATTTATACTCTTCAAAATTTGTAGCTTTTGGATTGATCGGCGAAGTTAGTCGAGCATCGCCGACCAGGTCGGTGATGCGCCAAGTGCCATGCTTCCTCGTCGTCTTGCCTAATAGTCTCTTCAACCTCAGAGTTTTATAACTTTAGGCAACCAGGATCGAGGTCATCGCCGATTCATTCAGCGGTTCACCGACTATACATTTCCATCGCTAAGTTGCTTTTTCCCCAAGGCTGGCACGTTGTGACTTTTGGCGAGCTAAAGAGCCACTCGGCGGTTCGCCAAGTTGTCTTGGCGATCACCAGAATTGCCTTTCTTCAATTTCTTCAGGATTTCCGCTCCTTTTTGCCCGGTAATGTCCTTGCATTGCTCCTTTTCCTTCTTTCCTGCAAATCAACACTTTAACATCAGTTAGAGCATAAATTAGGCATTGAGGACAATAAAACTATGAAAACAAAGCCCTAAATGAGTCAAAATCTAAGACTCATCAACGCCCAACACTTAAACTTTTGCTTGTCCTCAAGTAAAACAATGCTACTCAAGACTCAACATGAATACACACAAGAGGTTCAAATCACTTATGCAATGTTCAATTGTGTACTCTAAGTTTCAAAATGTGACTAACCATTATCAAATGAACTCAAGCTCACAATGGTTGCTTCCAATGCAAGTTCAAGCTCAACAAAAGCATTTGAATACCCTCACATCAAAAATGATTCCATGCTCACACAAAGCTCATCAAACTTCTAAAATTTTGGAATCAAAACAACTCTTACCCTCTCAAAATCAAACACATGCATGATTCTTCCCCATAGGCTTGCCAGTATTTTCAAACCGGCATGATATTAAGCTTAATCAAGATCACCAAGGTCTTTCAAGGCTTTTAACGGAGCTGAGGGTAATGGTATGATCATTTAGGCTTATTGACTTCTACCTTCATGAAGCATGGCCTGCATTTCATTCTTTCACTATTTCTCTCCCACTTTTTGATTCTCAAAATCACACCCTATTATTTTAAGCATGACTTGTTAGATACCCCATTTTATTTGCTCATTGCAAATACTTTATTTCAACCATTCTTTTCTTTTTCGATCTTTTTCTTCTTTTCATTTTTTTATATGGAGGGGTTCCATCTTTTTCATCACTAACTTTCAAGGGTGAATATCTCAAACTTCTTGATTTTTCTCCTTTTTCACCACACCTCCAACTTAGGATTTTGGCCTAAGTTGGCTATTCAAAACAACCAATGCTCCATGAAGATTTTAGGTGGGAAAGAAAAGGGTCATTTGTGCTCAAGGTTCATCCAAAGAAAAAGGATAGGCTCAAATGGTGCCAAGCTAGGTTCACAGTCTAACAAGGTGGTCACAAAGAGGTATAATGGAAATATCGACCCACTCTCCATAAATTGTGCCTAAGATAATCTCTATCATTCGCTCACACTAATCAATATAGCCAATGAGGCAAGTTTTAGGTATTATCAAACATGTGTTTCAAGACAACCTCACCACATACGACATTCAACACAATCATCAAACAAGACTTTACCATTTTTGCTAGCGTGCAACGATCATCACAAGAGTTCAACTCAACAATCGACTTAGTCACAATGAGATGTTACGAGTTCACATATGACTTATGCAACTCAATTCGCCTCATCGGATTTGCACAATCATGTCGTTCAAACAAGAACACTATTCAAGTCATCATTGATCTCAACCGATACTCAAAATTGCAAGAGAACAACCACATTCACATACATTAAGAGGTGGCAATTTTTAAAAACGGATCAAAACCACAAAATTCACATTAAAAACAATGGACCAAAAGCCAATATATATCAACACAAAAACAAAACTATCCACAAAGCATCACAAAAGAGATAGGTATGAAAATACCTTACCCCGCCAAACTAGTCTAGTAGTTGTCCTCAAATACAAAGAAATAAAGAAACAAAACAAGATAAAAAATTTGGATTAAAAAATCCTCTTGTGAGGCTAAGCATGGGATGAACTATGCATCTCTGTGACTCCATTATCTTGGGCATCAGTGCCCGGTTCAACATCATCATTGGCTCCACTGGAGCCCACCAAGTATCCCTCAGTGATGCATCAACAATTGTCTGAACCATGACCCCTCAAGGTCCTACAGATCATCATACATGGCTGCATCACGAACACTCTGCTCTTCCTCATCAGTCTCAGCCTCGGACTCAGCAACTGCATCATCCCTATCAATATCTCCGATCGTAGTAGCTAGAGAAACATCTGAACTGGCAAGGACATCTGCACTCGGGACCTTAGGGATCTCTACCGTACCGAACAACATCGATAGGTCAGTGGACTTTAGCTCATCTATATCCTTCCTCAAGCCCACAATATCGGCCTTCGAGGCCGTCACAGCATTAGACACACCCCGACTCTATTCATTAGCCTCACCTCTCACATTAAGGGCATCCAGTGCAAATATGTGGGAATCTATCAACCTCATGTGCTCTCTTATCTCAGCACTAATCGGGGCCAAGGCAGCAGCTATCACCTGCTCGATCAACCCGAGCACAGCGGCCTCTACCCAGGAGGCACACACATCAGCAGATTGAGCCAGATGGCCCATCTTGTATAACATAGCCTGGGTGATAGGGGGTCGAGAAGCAGAAACAGAAGTAATAGTAGTAGTTGTAGGAGGGGAGCAATGGTAGGGCCAGAAGGTACGAAAGTAAAGGTATCTTTAGGCTCACTGGCCTGAAGGGGAAGTATTGCCTCTGTCGGCAACATCTCAACATCGACTACCGGGGACATTTCCACAAGTTTAACTCTCATTCAATCATCCTCATCCCTCATATACTCTGCCTTTATCTGTTGGATGTCGGTAGAGGAAGTGGGAGTCACTTCCACACTCGTCTTAGCAACTACCGAAACATGGGCCCGCTTGCACAACTTACTGGTCAACATGGGGAAGGGGAGAGAGGTCTGGCTCTGCTTGACCCTCATGGACATATCCTTCTGTATGATCAAACCAGATTGAGGCGATCCATGTCAATTATGCAGCCCAGCAAAGCAGCTTTCTGTTGACTTAGTATCGACTCATTTTGGGAGGACGTCAGTGTTCTACTGATGAAGTCAAATAGTACCTAGTAGCCACATTCAGTTCTTTCTTCTCAATGGGAGATCCAACCTCGATCCACCGTGAAGTAGTGTCGGATATCAAAGGTGCCCGCTAACCCTTTAAATATTTGAGGGTCTTCTTCTCTATCTGATCCACGAAGACGTGAATCACATTAACTGAACACCTGAGTACCTCATTAATATCCGTGCTGCTGCATTTTACCTTCTTGCCTCGAACAACCACATGGTCAACTAGCTTGAACATGCTAGCCTTTTTCTTTCCCTTTGGCACTAGCTCCCCATACACCGAGTAAAACTCCAAGGCCCACGTAGGAATGTATGAGCCTCGGGACTTGCTAAAGAGCTCATATTTGTGGAACTTTATGGTGTTCCACACCTCTGGGTATCGATTTACAATTCCTTCTATAGACAACCTATTCTCTGCTAAAATTGTCCTCAAACCCTTGGCCTTTAACCTGTTTAACGACCGGGGAAGAGGAACCTGAGCTGGTGGAGGAGCCTGTTCTACTATATATACTAGAGGTGGAGGAGGTGGAGGAGGTGGAGGAGGCACTAGCATCTGAGCTGGGTCATGTATGGACTTGGAGCGTAGTTGTTCTCTCCTGGCCTGGAGAAAATGATCGTCCTCCGGCTCAGATACGGAGACTAGAGCACTGTCCCCTTAATGGCCCTCGCTGTCAGAGAAAGTGAGGTATGTGGAGTAAATACCCTCACTGTCAGAGCTCTCCTCTACAAGTGTTGGCAATACTAGCTTCTTGCCCTTTCCCTTTCCCCTTTAGGGGGGAAGTTTTGATACTATGGTCCGGGAGGCTACAGCCTCCTCATTGATAACAATGACTCTTGCTCGCTTTCGGGGCGGTTAATTTCTTCCCACAACCTTTAATCTAGCCATTCCTGCAAAACAAAACCGCATACGTTAGATGCAATTCCAAAAAAATTCAAATTTAGAAAACAGTGCAGGAAAACTCGTCGAACTATTCGGCGAGCTAAGTCGGGCTCGCCGAATGTTCCAAAATAAATTCTTTCAAAAATTAGCATAGGTCGGCGATGTCCAGGGCCTTTCAGCAAATCACTAAAACCATTCGGTGAACTAGAAGTAGCTCACTGAATGTTACAGAATATTTTTAGAAATTAGGGGCACATAAGGGTGATCAGAAGAGACTTTCGGTGAATCGTCGAGTGAACTTGATTAGCTCAGGTGTACCGTTGAAAGTTACAGAATGCAGACCACAAAAATAGAGAATAAAAAGGTGATCAAGGGGTCTTTAGGTGAACCGATGAACCACTCAGTGAGCTCAACCCACCTCGCCGAATAGTCCAACCTGCCAAATTTTTACCTTGACCTTCAAAATCTAACCTGCAACCCACGAAAACAAAATTAATCCACTATTCTATGCAATTGATCGCAGACCCATACTACCCATGCCCTTGGAGTACTCAGACTTCTCCCAATTTAGCCAAAATTGGCAAATTGACGTCTTTTTCCCTTAAGAATGACGTCAACTACTCTACCATTGGGCAAAATCAGACGATTGGAATAATCGAGGTTACTCAGACTTCACCCCCTAGACTCAACAAATAAACCAACACACCCCACAAGATTTAACATGCTAAAACACAGAATTTCACAATTTAATATCAATTAACATCGAATGAAACAAGATACGGGCAGGCATTATCACTACACAATCGACAAATCACAATTACGCAATGAAAATAATTAATCAAAGAGCATGCATTTCAATTTACTAAAATGTGATGACGGAGTTCGGATAACCAATCTCAAAAGCAAAGTATTTGAAAAGCTAGGCAAGCAAAGTATCCAAAAATCCTCCCTCGAGTTATCGATCCCACACAAAAAGTAAGATAACTAGTACGGAAATATGAAAATATGTGGTTGTGAAAGTTTGGAAGTCGAAAAGTATGAAATGAGGGAGATCTTTGAATTTAAAAACGGTTTGGCCTTTTGACCCTTTAGTTCACGCGCCAGTCGGTGACTATTACTTATGTCGCCGACCTACTCGGCGATGCACCGAGTAGCACTTTAGCATGTTGAGGTTTACAAAACCTCCAGCAATCTAGATGGTTCAAACGGCGATCCAAGTCAAGATCGCCGACCAATTTGGTGAGTCGCTGACTGGATCTTTGGCTCGCCTAACTGCTTATTTTCCCAAAATTTCAAGTTTTCAACCTACACATTCAACATATGTTATTCAAACACAATATTAAAAATATCAAAACCTTTGGTTGCCTCCCAAGAAGCGCCTTATTTAACATCGTGGCACGACAAAGATACCCATTCAAGGTTTATTTTTTGGATTGGCCATGGTGTAACTTGGTAATCCTCCTTTTGTCCTTGGATTCAAATGAGTCAAGATTTGACCCATTTGTGTCTCCAGCTGCTTAATAGACACCGAGTGAGAAGTAACCGTTTGATTGAGAGTTGAGACGTCATCTTTCATTTCTTTTAAAACCTTGTCCGACCTTTCCACTTTGTTGAGAATGCGTGAAAGCATATCTTCAGTGTGGAAACTTTCCAGGTCGAACCTTTGCTCTTTTGGCTTTGGACGCTCATGGGGGTACATAACTCTCTTTGTCCCCATCTCTATCCTTCCAATTAGTTCCACGATCACGTTATTCCCTATCACGGTCTCTCTATCGATCATCACGCTCTCTATTCCAACCTTGATTCCCGCCCGGCCTTTGATAGTTTGGACGAAAACCTCCACTTTGATTTGCATGGAAACTAACTTCCTTATTATATAAAGCCTCAAAGTGTGCATCATCGGGGTTTATCCCACTAACACCAATAACATTCACAACCTTAGAATCACTACCCATGACATGTTTTGACAACAAATACATTTGGATCATTATCTTGGCCATGTTTTGATCTCGTTCTTTGTCTTTTTCAATTTGTTCCTTCGTCATCCTAAATGTCAAAGGAGACACTTGATCCTTCCTCGTGTACCAAGCCCGATTGATTTTGGTCATGCCATCAAGCAAGGTAGATGCAATTTCAAATGGTTGCTGCATGATACCTCCCTGGACCAGTTGGTCAGCCACACCTTTGTTAACCGAATCTAGACTCTTGTAGAAATGTTGTAGAAAGACGTTGTTTGGGAGTCCATGAGTCGGACATTGGAGTAGAAGCTTCTGGAAACGTAACCAATTCTCTTGAATTGGCTCACCATCAAAGCATCTGAAACCTTAGATATTATCCCTCAATGACATCATCTTCGAATGAGGAAAGAATCTGATGTAGAACGCCTCAATAAGTTCATCCCAAGTGGTGATTGAGTCCCTATGTAGGTCTGCTAACCACTTGGTAGCCTCTCCCATCAGAGAAAAAGGAAACAATCGGAGTCGAGCTGACTCTTTGGAGATGTTCTTGAAAGAGAAGGGTCACAAACGTCCATGAAATTCTAGATATGATCATGGGGATCCTTATGAGCCAAACCTCCAAACAACCCTTTCATTTGAAATAATTGCAACATCGTGGTTGTCACGTGGAACACTGCACTTCCCTCAATCAGAGGCAACTGGATAGCACTTACACCACCCAAATGCACTTCATTCACATGTACTTCATTAACATCGTTCAAGTTGTTGATGTCGTCATTTTGGCCTAGCTATTTGGCATTGCTTTCGTTGACACTCATTTTGTCACATTCTCAAAGGCAACAAACAACACACAAAAGGTGAATAGGTTAAACTTCGATACAATAAGATCACAAACAAACTTAAACAAGAGAATTCTATAACACCATTCCCCGGTAGTGGCACCATTTTTGATAACGCTCAACTACACCTCATCCAATTCTAGGTGTAGCCGATCGTAATCTAGTATAAACCCAACAAAGAGAAGGGTCCGAGCCCACAGGGAGTGATATAGTATGGAATTCAATTAAGAAGTAAAGATCGTGCTCTAGTCGTTTGTAGAAATAAACATTATCAAATTAAAGCAACATAGCTTAAAGGGGTTTGACAACAAGTGTCAAATAGGGAGATTAGGTTTGTCAATTAACAACTACAACAATTACGAAAATAGGGGAGTAGATAAGTAGAGAGGAATTCTCGGGGATGTGATCGATTAAAGGCTAATTTCTCTATATGGGTAATTGTAATTTACTAACAATTGCTTAATCTTAGTGGGTAGGCTAGACTATAGATGCAATAGCTTTCTCTCGATCAACTATTATGATTCAAGCGAGTTCTCTTGAACCTCGACAAACATAACAATATAAACAACCCAATACCTCAATTAATCTACTCTCTCGACCTAGATTGGTAGGATTGAGTTTAGATTCAATCTCTCGAGCAAAATCAACGATAACCCAATCACTACAATTATCAATCGATAGCCTCAATTCTAGAACCTCTTTCTCAAGCAAGCCCAGAACACTAAGTTAGAATTACATTTGAAACTACAATTCAAGAATTAATACACAACTATCAATCAAAACCACTTCAAAACAACATTTTAAAAAGGAAATAACAATACACATAAGCTAATTAGAGAAGATAATCACATCATCACACTCCCAAGAATGGGGGTTTTAGCCACACATTATAAAAAGTGAGAAATGATTACCAATTATGTTATCCATGAACTGGGTAATGATTTCCAAGTCTTTACAATTCTTCAAATCAACTCAAATTCAAAACTCACTTGAAAACTCTACTCAAAAACTCTTAAAATAGTCTTGGGGATCAAGAACTCAAGGTAAAACTATAACACTCCAGAAACTAGTAGGCTAAACTAGAGCTTTACATAAAGTTTAGAGTCGTAAATGTAACTCCCCGTACTTAAAAATAAAGGGTTTCATGTTAGAGCATCAAAGTACGACCCCCAAGGACCAACCATGGGTCCTTGAGGAAGGCCTTAGAAACTACCTATGCAGTGACCCACATAGGAGACCCACGCCTCGTGGGTCAGACCACACCTCGTGGGTGAGGGGCCGTACGTCAAGCCTATAAATCAAACCCAAAACCTCGACCCACGCTTCACCAGCATGGGCCGTAGGTCCACCCATAGTCCGTTAGTGAGGGGCGTGGGTGAGGCCTGAAACTGCTTTTTGGCAGTTACACTTAGGGCCATTTTGGGGTTTTGCGGTTTTAATTAATATTAAGTGACATCATTTTATACTAAATTAGACTAACTATATAAGGTTTTTAAGTCACCAAATTAATTCTAAAATTCCAAAAGAACTCATCCTCTTCAAAAATTCTCTCTCTAAAACTTCAAGGAAGAAGAAGAAGGAAGTTGGAGATAGGGTTTGAAGGAGCAAGGTTTTCTACTCAATTTATTTGGAGATTCATAGCTAAGGTATGGTAGTCCTTCATCCATGGAGTCCCTCCAAATTCAATTTCAAAACTAGTAATTTCTCCAAAAGCTAGGATTTGACCCCATGTCATGGATTCCTCTCAAAAAAGATTCTAATGATTTAATTACTTTATATTATGATTGAATTGATAATTTATTATGGTTTTCATGTAGAAATCCCCAAGATTCCATGAAATCCCCACATTCCCAATTTATGACCTTGTGATGTGGGTGAATTGATGAAAGAATGATATTATGAGATTATACTTGTAGTAATTGAGTTATTTGAATCATGTTATTATCCATGTCTAATGTATTAATTCTAAATGTGTTGATGGAATGTGATCCTTGATCATTGAAGCGAAAAGTATGAGAATTATGCATGATTATGAGATTTATGTATATGCTTCAAGAACACTTTGAGAGTAAAGTGATTATGATTATGATCTAGTTGTTGTGTTGTTGAAAGGTTACCCTCATATATACACTTATGTATGAATATGCTATGATGTGAAAGGTTTTGTTACAATATGATGATTCTAAGGATGAAATACTATTCTCACCTATTGAATCTAGGAGCTATCTTATGAATTATGTTGAATTGAGTGTCAATACATTCTTCCATGAATATGAACTTAAGTCAAGACTTAATATGTATTCTGTTGGAATTAATGCTTAGCACCGAGTGGATATTGATATGATATGGAAGCCCTCACGATAGTAGAGGTCGTGTTTCTAGGAACAATCTCATAGGATGGAAGCTCTCACAATAGTAGATGTCAGGTTTCTAGTAGCAATCCCCTTATCCCATAAACTATGTGCCCTCATAGGTCTTTATCTAGTGGATCCACCTAAGCTAAGAGTGTGGTTCTACCTTAGGCAAGTAGTACAACCCCTTTTCGATGTGGGGTAGACATCGGATTCCATGTTAAGCTCACATGGTCTATGACAGTTAAGGCTTATCCCACTATGATAGTTTGAACAAGAATATGAATTATGAACTATAACTACTCAAGAAGCTTTACTTAGTATGGGTGAGATTATGAGATCATATTCATGCATTGCACAAGTATGCTTTGAGGGTATTTACGATATGTTCCTCTTATGATATGATGATTTATGAGTTGATTATGCTTATGACTTATGCTTTTTTCCTACTATCTTCAAAATGATGTTTTAACATAGTAAATTGCATGCATTCAACTAAAATGTCCCTTTTGGCAAGATTTCAATGTTTTTATGCATGATTATCATACTTAGTGCTTTTTTGTACTAAACCATGCTTTTCCTACATTTACCACAAGTGTAGGGTCCGGTTCTCAAGGTGGTCATCATTGTGGCTAAAGCTTGGATTTGCTTATTCTCCTAGCTTGTTGGTGAGTCCTCATGATTCGAGGACGGATGTTTTCACTTAGTAGTTTCATTCTTGTATTTATTTTTTGGACTATGTTGTATGGGTTGTGTCCTTATTTGATTCATGTATTGTAATAGATGTCTATATTGAGACAAGTCTAGACTTCCGCTTTCCTTTATTAAAATTTTGGACTTGAAATGCGTTTTACTCTTTATTGTTCTATTCTTATGTTATGATATGTTAAGAGGCTTGTATGAGGCTTCTCGGAGTCTTGTACGCCGTATCACACCTAAGGGGTACCCCTGGGTCGTAACAAACTTCGTACCAGAGCACAAGGTTTAGAATGATTCTAGGATGATGTCTCATAAGCCACGTCTAGTAGAGTATTGTTCATGAGTGTGAAACGTGCCAAACTTATGAATAAGAGGCTATAAGATATTTGTTTCACTTCTTTCATCACTCTTAAGTCATGCCTTAGAGTTTAGCTCTATGAAGTCCCTCTCCTAATCCTTTTATTGTGTCTTCAGGATATGAATACATGAAGGGCTAATGCTAGAAGGATGGAGGATGACAATGTGAATCAAGGAGCTCGTCCTCAAGTTAATCAAGCTTAGATTGATCATTCGGCTATGTTGAATTTGGAGACTAGGTTGGCTTTTCAAATGTTGTCTCAAGCTTTGATGACTCAAGCTCAAGCTATGACGGCTCAAGCCAATAGAGAGGTTGTAGCTCTGGTGAATCCTGATTTGTATTCGGCGGCTTCAAGAGTGAGAGATTTTGCAAGAATGAGCCCCCCTCCCCCCCCCGAATTTGTGGAAGAGGTTTATAAAGTACTTGCTATTATGGGGGTGACTTCGGTAGAGAAAGTGGAGTTGGCCTCTTACCAATTGAAAGGTGTTGCTCAAGTGTGGTGTAATCAATAGAATAGAAATAGGTCGGTAGGAGCGGATCTCATAGAGTGGGAGGTGTTTAAATCAACGTTTCGTGATAGGTTCTTTCCCCGAGATTTGAGGGAAGCTAAGGTGGAAGAGTTCATTAACCTTAGTCAAGGAAGCATGAGAGTGAAAGAGTATGCACTAAAGTTCACTCAATTGTCCAAGTATTCTTCAACTATGGTGGCAGATTTGAGGGATGAGATGAGTAGGTTTTTCACAGGTGTGTCCGACTTGGTAGTAAAAGAATTCTGTTCGGCAACTCTCCATCATGATATGGGTATCTCACGTATTATGGTGTATTCCCGACAATCAGAGGAAGAGAAACTCAAAAAAAAGAATAGGGAGGTGAAAAGAGCTAGGACCGGTGGTGGGAACTTCTCCAATGATAAGTCCAATGGGCAAAATCGACCAAGGTTCAAACAAAGGTTTTCCAACGAAGGCTCCTCTAGTGCTCTGATCCAAGGGTCAACAAAGATACGGTTTCCAACTCTAAACCTAAAGGAGTAAATGGTAGTGGTTCTTATGTGGCTAGGCCTAATTGTGCAAAATGTGGAAGGAAACATGATGGTAAGTGTCTAGTTGGCATGGATGGTTGTTATGGTTGTGGAAAGAGTGGCCACAAGATGAGAGATTGCCCGATGTTCATGGCCAAGGGAAGAGAAGGCAAGCAAGCTCCTCCTAGCGGTTCAAACTCCAATGCCCCAAAGCAAAACTGTTTTTATGCTCTTCAATCCTGAGGTGACCAAGAGAGCTCCCCGAATGTTGTGACCGGTATGTTAAAAGTATTTCATATTGATGTATATGCCTTGTTAGATCCCGGTGCTACTTTGTCCATTGTTACACCTTATGTGGACATGAAATTTGATATGCTCCCCGAAGTGTTATTAGAACCTTTTTCAGTTTCTACCCCGGTTGGTCATTCGAAGGTGGCTACGAGGGTGTATAGAAGGTGTCCCGTTTCCTTGTCCCATAGAGTTACTTTGGTGGATTTGGTAGAGTTAGATATGCTAGACTTTGATGTGATTTTGGGTATGGATTGGTTGCATGCATGCTACGCCTCTATCAATTGTAGGACTCGGGTGGTTAGATTTCAATTTCCAAATAAGCTTATCTTAGAGCGGAAGGGGGGAAATTCCATGCCTAGAGGTCAATTTGTGTCCTACTTTAAAGCTAGGAAGATGATCTCCAAAGGGTGTATTTACCATCTTGTTAGGGTGAGGGATGTTGAAGCTGAAACCCCTTCTCTAGAGTCGGTTTCGGTGGTTAATGAGTTCCCAGAAGTTTTTTGATGATTTGTCCGATATTCCTCCTGAGCGGGAAATAGTTTTTTGTATTGACCTTCTTTCGAATACATAACCTATAACTATTCCTCCTTATAAAATGGATACGGCGGAGTTAAAAGAGTTGAAGGATCAACTTAAGGATTTATTAGATAAGGGCTTCATCCGACCGAATATCTCTCCATAGGGTGCTATGGTGTTGTTTGTTAGAAAGAAAGATGGGTCTTTTAGAATGTGCATCGATTATCGTCAATTGAATAAAGTAACCATTAAGAACAAGTATCCTCTTTCGAGAATTGATGAGTTGTTTGATCACCTTCAACGGGCTAGTTATTTCTCTAAGATTGATCTTCGTTCAGGTTATCATCAATTGAGGGTGAGAGGGGTTGATATTCCCAAGATGGCTTTCCGAACTCGGTATGGTCATTATGAATTCCTAGTAATGTCGTTTGGGTTGACTAATGCTCTGGCAGCATTTATGGACCTAATAAATAAAGTGTTTAGGCAATACCTAGACAAGTTTGTAATTGTGTTTATCGATGATATTTTGATCTATTCAAGGGGTGAGAATGATTATGTGGACCATTTGAGAGTTGTGTTTTGCAAGTTCTTAAGGACCACCAACTCTTTGCAAAGTTTAGCAAGTGTGAATTTTGGTTGAGATCTGTAGCTTTCCTTGGTCATATTGTGTCAAGCAAGGATATTGAGGTAGATCCTAAGAAGACGGATGTGGTCAAGAGTTAGCCTAGACCTCTAACTCCTTCCGATATTAGAAGTTTTTTGGGTTTGGCCAGTTACTATAGAAGGTTTGTTGAGGGATTTTCTTCCATTGCTTCTCCTTTGACTCAAAAGAAAGCTAAGTTTGTGTAGTCGGAAGCTTGTGAGAAAAGTTTCTAGGAGTTGAAAGATTGACTTACTTTCGCTCCCGTGTTGACCTTACCGGAAGGTACTGATGGTTTTGTGGTGTATTGTGATGCCTCTAAAGTGGGGTTGGGATGTGTGCTCATATAAAACGGTAAAGTGATTGCCTATGCTTCAAGGCAACTTAAAATCCATGAAAAGAATTATCCGACCCATGATCTTGAATTAGCGATTGTTGTGTTTACCTTAAAAATATGGCGAAATTATTTGTATGGGATCTATGTGGATGTTTTCACCGATCACAAGAGTCTTCAATATATATTTAGTCAAAATGACCTGAATTTTCAACAAAGAAGGTGGCTAGAACTCTTGAAGGATTATGATATGAGTGTCCTTTACCACCTCGACAAAGCTAATGTGGTAGGGGATGCACTTAATAGATTATCCATGGATAGTGTGGCTCATGTAGAAGATGAAAAGAAAGAATTGGTTCGTGATGCGCATAGGTTGGCTCGGCTAGGTGTTCAACTAGTGGATTCCACCAAGGGTGGTGTCATGGTCCATAATGGTTCCAAATCGTCCTTTGTGATGGAGGTGAAGTCAAAACAAGGCCTTGATCCTATATTAGTTGAATTGAAAGATTCGGTACTTAAGAAGTCCATCGAGGCTTTTTCCCAAGGGAGAGATGGGGTGCTTAGGTACCAAGGTCAGTTACGTGTTTCGGATGTTGATGGTTTGAGGGAACAAATTTTAGAGGAAGCTCATAGTTCTCAGTATTCTATTCATCCGGGAGTCACCAAGATATACCTTGATCTATCAGAAGTCTATTGGTGGAATGGGATGAAGAAAGATATTGCGGGATTTGTAGCCAAATGTCCTAATTGTCAACAAGTTAAAGTTGAGCATCAAAGGCCGGAAGGCTTGTCCCAAGATATAAATATTTCCACTTGGAAGGAACATGTAATGTTGAACTTTTGCCTCGCACCCTAAGGCAACATGATTCTATTTGGGTCATTATAGATCGGATGACAAAATCATCCCACTTCATTCCCGTCAAGGTTTCTTTTTCGGTGGAAGACTATGCCAAGTTATATATAAGGGAGATAGTGAAGTTGCATGAAGTTTCTCTATCTATTATTTCCGATCAGGGTACTCAATTTACTTCTCACTTTTGGAAGTCATTCCAAAAAGTTCTTGGCACTAAGGTGAAGCTTAGAACAACTTTTCACCCCCAAATGGATGGACAAGCGGAACTCACCATTCAGACCTTGGAAGATATGTTGAGGGCATGCGTGATAGATTTTAAAGGTGATTGGGATGACCACTTTCCACTAATAGAGTTTTCCTACAATAATAGCTATCACTCAAGTATTGGTATGGCTCCTTTTGAAGCCTTGTATGGTAGGAGATGTAGGTCTCCGGTTGGTTGGATGAGGTTGGTGAAATTGCTTTATTAGGTCCCGAGCTAGTTTATGAAGCCATTGAGAAAGTTTGGCTTATTAGAGAGAGGTTGAGAACGGCTCAAAGTAGACAAAAGTCTTATGCCAATGTAAGAAAAAAGGATTTAGAATTTGAGGTTAATGATTGGGTATATTTGAAAATCTCTCCCATGAAGGGTGTGATGAGATTTGGCAAGAAAGGGAAACTTAGTCCCCGGTAAGTAGGCCCATATAAAATTTTGAAGCGTATTGGGAAGGTTGCTTATGAGTTGGATTTTCCAAATGAGTTGGCCCCGGTTCATCCGGTATTTCATGTTTCTATGCTTAAGAAATGTATTAGAGATCTGCCATCCATTATTCCCCTAGAAGGGTTGGGAGTTGATGAAAGTCTTTCATATGAAGAGATTTCGATAGAGATCCTAGACCAGCAAATCAACAGATTGAGAAACAAGGAAATAGCTTCCGTGAAGGTTTTATGGAGAAATCACTTAGTTGAGGGTGCTACTTGGGAGGCCGAGGCCGATATGAAGTCCCGATATCCTCATCTCTTTCCTTCTACTCCTATTCAAGCTTGATGTAAGTAGTTCCTCTTGAGTTTTAGTGTTTCGGGAGTCATGTGTGCTATATGTGTTTTCCTATGATTTTCTTATGTTATGCATGTTCTTGATGAAATTCATATTTAGTGAGAAAACGAGTTTCCATGATTTATGTTCCTCATGTTGTTGTGCATTGAATAAAAGTTGCCTATTTGACTTTATGAGATGGATTGATGAACATACTTTAGTATGTTTCTAAGAATAATTACATATTGGCTCCATGATATTGTGTTGAGCATGCTTTTAGTTGGAGAAAGTAGTTCCTCCTATGAATATGAGAAATGTTGAGCTTCATGCATAATGGGTTGTTAGATGTAGTTCCTACCTTCTTTGTGTTGCATTGATTATGTTTGAGATGGAGATGAAGTTTCCTCCTTTGAATTATGCATTATTTTGATGTTTCATGCATGATGGGCTGCTAGTTTTGAGTCTTTACTTCTGTAAAGTGTCTAGATAGTCATTTGAGGACGAATGATCTCAAGTGGGAGATATTGTAACTCTTTGGAAACTAGTAGGCTAAACTAGAGCTTAACATGAGGGTTAGAATCGTAAATGTAACTCCCCGTACTTAAAAATAAAGTGTTTCGTGTTAGAGCATCAAAGTACGACCCCAATGACCAACCATGGGTCCTTGAGGAAGGCCTTAGAAACTACCTAGGTAGTGACCCACAGAGGGGATCCACGCCTCATGGGTCAGGCCACGCCTCGTGGGTGAGAGGCCGTATGTCAAGCCTGTAAATCTCGATTAGAATAGCTCCTAAAACTCAATTCATAGTTTAGTTGAGAAAACCTTTCAACTATAAGAATCCTTTATGTGAGAAAACCTTTCACATTCATGTATTGATCAATATGTCAGAAATCATATCACAACAATCAATAACATTTATGATTTACTCTTAAAGCAACTTACATCATTTTCATCAATTTCATAAGAACATGCATATCTTCATAAAATCATCTTTCATAGTTCAAAACCAATTTTCAATCATCATAGTCTAGAAAATATGGGTTAAGCATGGGTTCATGGGAATTCAACTTAAAAACATAGAATTATCTCAATTCATGCATAATAGTTTATAAAACAATCAATCGAATCAATATTGAAAAGAACCCATGACATGGAAGAAAACCCTCACCTCAATTGGATATTTCTAATTTTTAAATTGGAGAATTTAGGAACCCTATGGAGGAAAGAGTTCCATAGGTGAAGACTATCATACCTTGATACCAAAAACTTGCAAGTAATGGAGGATTTGGAGACTTGACTTTGAAACCCTAGTCTTCTTCTTCCTTAGTGAGAGAAATATTTGAGAGAAAGACTTGTTCAACTTTTGGGAATTTAGGAGAATGAATTAAATTAGGTGTTTCGGGGGTTAAAATTCATTAAATAGGGTTTTGGGTAAATGGTAAAATGACATAGTATTAGGTTAAAACAATTATGGAAAAGGTCAAGAAGTCCCTTAAAATAAATACCGACCCTCGCCGACGGTCTAACCAACGGTCTGGAGTACCTGCTACAGACCGTCTTTGTCACGACCTAGACCGTCGTGATTGGCACCCACACTGACCCTCCGGTGGGAGAACCACTACTACAACCCAACTAAGCAGCCTTAACCAAGATACTACGCATATAAAAGATACGGAAGAAGGTTTAAATGACAATAAAAACACGGAGTTCTCATAAACTCCAAAGGTTTAAGCAAATAACTTAACCAAACTAATACGAAAGTCCTAACCCCTAGAACCTGAAACTCAATGTACCAAAACTCTACTAACGACAAGTCTAAGAACAAGGGGTACAACCCCGAAACTAAACAAACACCTTAAACAAATAGCCTGAGTCTAAAAAGAGTGGACTAAAACAAGAAAGATACATGGTAGCATGAAAGAACTCGCTCAACCTTGAATCTGATCACGCTCAACAGTCACCTAGCTTAGGTCTATCAATAGCCGCCTGAAGATGTCATGTACTCAAAAAAGAACAAGCAAATGCAGTATCAGTACACAACCATAGTGTACTGGTAGGATCACGCGGCTATCCCACTAAGTGAAACACATGCAAGTAACCACAACATTATAAAACAGGCATATACCAAACATATACAATATTAGTATCATTTTTTAAAGGATCAATGAAGCATTCCACGTTCTCTATAATACCTATTGGTTATCATTTTAGAGCAAAAAACCGTCTTTCAACCTCAATCACCATTAGATATGAACGTAATCAACACAAGTAGATATACAACACAATTCAATGGTCCTCTCACGAAACCCAATTCAGTGGTCTTCTCATGGAACCCAATTCAATGGTCCTCTCATGGAACCCAAACCCAAACTGTTAATGTACCGGTTCATGGTACCCAATCCAATGTTTATGTCGGAACTTGGTAACCGATCCCATATTTATGCCGAAACGTGGCAACCGATCCCATATTTATGTCGGAACATGGCAACCGATCCAATTTAGTGTGTCGGAACGTAACACCCGATCCATTCAACAAACCACAATCACAATCACAATGTATATTCTCAAAATCATACAACAAAAGGTGATTCATGGCATACAATTATTCAATTATCCTCATTTACAATTAGGGTGATCAGTAATGCAACATTCGCATATATACATGCATTATAATGAGCAATTACAAACATATATCACACCAACATGAAATCACAACCATCACCTACCTCGAATCCAAGCTTGAATCCCCTAAGGAACTTGAATCTTCCTTTTCCGGATTCTTTCCGCTTGTTCTAGGTCTACAAATAATTAATATACACAAGGATCAACAATCAAAGATCTAATTATCCAGATTATAACAAACCCAATAACCCTAGACCAAACCTAAGATCCTAATACCCAACCATAATTTACAGATCAAAACCCTCCCCCATCGATAATCACCCACGAATTTACATTCTGCTGATCGAAAAATGGATTCGGGGAATTAAAACCTTACCTTTAGCCTCAAGAATGGTGGAAAACTGTCAAGAAAGCACTTGGGGTCGTCTCCTAGCTCTCAAAGTCAAAAGTTGCAAAATAAAATGATTTCAGGATTTATTTCCGACTTAAATCGTGAATGTTCCACCATAGCGGTACCACCCCGCTATAGCGACCCCGCCCTGGCGGCACAAATTTCCATTGTAGCAGCTTGCACGGAACAGTGAGCTAATTTAATAATTCCAATACCTCCATTTCACAACACAGCTTCAACGAACGACACTAAGAAACTACCCGTTCACGCTAAGATCAGTTTCGGGAGTTCTACTCACCCAAATTCAATTCCGTAAAGTCGTACAGGTTCCTTAACGACTTAGCAATCCACTCATATAATCAAAATCATCATTAGATCTCCCATTTGCTACCAAATTTCCTTAGCCCTCACTGACTCCGATTTCGTCCAAATCTGGACTAGGCTAAGAAATTTCAGATTACTACTCAAAAGTTATTCTGGTTCAATTCTTTCCCCTTGCCTTTTCTCCAACGACGGAATCAGATCGTTACAATGGATACCAATTTACCCTTCACTCATCCCCGAGTGATCAACTAGGAAAGACTGGCTAAAGTAAGAGTAGAGTAGTATCTGAATCGTTGAATCACTGGGGATACTTGTGCCACATACTTTTTCTGTCGACTCTGGTCTGCTAGAAGCTTAGCTTGGATACTTCTCACCTTATCATGAGCATCCTTCACCAAATCAACTCCCAAAGGTTTTACATCTTCAACCCCAAACTACCCTATGGGTGATCTACACATCCTCTCATACAATGCCTCAATGAAGTCATCACAAAACTCGAGTGATAATTATTGTTGTATGTGAACTTAACTACAACAAAAGCTATTCTCAATAACCACCAAAGCTGATCGTACTCACGTCTGCCACATGGTATCAAGGACCTTGACACAATCATCAAGACTAATCATTTCTCACATAAGCATGATAAAACTCTAAATCAATACTCGCTACAATTAGAGGTGGTCCTGAACCGACCAACACACACTCATAATACTCAACCAATCATAGTTCTTATCAACATCTCTTTCTCACAACATAAATTTCCATGAGCTTAAGTTACAAAGTTTGATCTTTAGACATCAAATACTCATCGAGGGATATGTCCAAGCATACAACCCTCTAACTATACTATCGAATGCTAGATTTAGCAATTATGATTGTAGATTACCCTTAAGAATAGTAGAATTGGACCCAATGATCCCCGCTTTCATCCACACACAATCAATACATGACCTCGACAACTAGACGAATATTAAGATTGTCGAACAACCATGATCACACAGGGTAGCTCTTTTATGAATTCTCATAAGCAAGTGGTACATGTCGAACCACTAAAATACTTTAACAACTCCAAGACAACACCAATTATGTTATTCGAAATAACCAAATCTTTTCAATCTTCCCACTCAACCAAGAGAACATCGCAGGATTTGGTACCCCTGATCCACCACTAGGGATCCACCCACAAAAGTGAAAAAACACTAGAGCATAGCTAGTAAATCATACTAATAATATTAAAAGACATCATAAACACTCCGATCATTTACCTTATTATAAACCAACACTTTTAAAAATGAAACCTTTCTTAGGTACTTAACAATCAATAGTAGTAAACTCACGAAATAACCCAGGTGTAAGTTCTTTCACATGCTCAATACCGGATACAATTGATCATTTCTCACCTTGCCAATTCATACCTTGACAAAATACATCACCACGAATGTAGACTCACAATGAAAAGTCTGAATTGTAATTTCCACCATATAACACAATTCCTTTCTCTATCAACATTAGCTTGTACCTTGAAGATTTTTATGAATTCATGGATCTCCGTTTATCATTGATTGCATCTCCTTCGATCTTACAATATATTTCGCTAAAATCTCAATCATACTCTTTACTAAACTCAAAAACAAGAGGCAATCACTTATCATCACACTCGAGCTAATGTTTGTACACTCTTTTCTCAAGTCTTTTTCAATAGTTGCCAACCAATCTTATTATATAGTTGCATTCCATCACAAACTCTTATTACCCTTATGCTCAGTCAGCCCTGACTATCACCACAAAGTCAAACTTTTCATCAACACGACACCTCAAACTCAGGTATACCCATCAAATTCAAAGGACTAACCCAATTTTTATGTACACTTTCTTACTAAAATACTTCAATTGCCTTCACCTAAGTATACTCAATGGGACATTTCTTATTCATAAGCTTGTCATCCCGGTATTAATCCACCCCTTTATTGCTTAAGATAAAATCAACAGTCCTCATACTACCATCCTTCTTCTTAACAAACAAGATAGGAACACCCCACGGGGAAGCACTAGGAGGGATGAAACCTTAATCAAGAAGCTCCTGGATTTGAGCTTTAAGCTCTCTCAATTCTGACACCACATGAATAGACTCAATAGAGGGGGATTCCACCTCAATATACAGAATATGAGCTAATCACGCCAAACAATCCCACCCCAGCAGTTTCCTACCCTGCACGACAGATATGACCTTAGCTGACTTAGGATTGTACCCCCTTCCCACTCTAACCTTTCCCTATCTGGGATCTCTAGAGTTACCAACTTCGCATTACCATTAAGCACAACATAACAGGGGAACAACCAAGTCATGCCTAAGATTATACCAAGTCAGTCATATCCAGCATAACCAGATCAACCCAAATCTAAAAATCCATAAACACAATAGGACAACACGATATACATGGTTGACTATGACTGGCTCTTCAACTAGGGTAGAAACTTGGATGGGGGCATCAAGTATATCACAAATCATATCAAATTCAGAGGCAAATCGCACGGACACATTAGAATAAGTAGAACCCGAATCAAACAACACATTAGCCATCCAGTCACAAACAATAATAGTTCTTGTAATCACTGCATCAGACCCTCAGCCTCGGTCTTGCCCGGAAAGGCATAAAACTGAGCCCTGTCATCTTGACGGAAAACCTCCTTGCTTGGATGCACTACTTCTCTACCCGCATTACCATTTCCCTGGCCTCCACAGCCTCGTTGATTTCCTCCTCATATGCCCAGGTTCTCCACAATTATAACATACTTAATAACTTAACCAAGTAAACCTCGCTGTTACTAGAGCAATCGTATCCTGACCTCTTCTTTATATACAAACAGTTCATGAAATCGTAGTATAACTTCGAATCTCAAATGACATAACTTAATTTCATCATTCGCTAAACAACCCATTCATGCTATGACAACAATACTAAATGCATTTTCCAAAGTAATGGTGTTCATTATCTAACGGTCCCTTACCAAAACTTCTTGAACGTTGTCACCTATAAACTTAAATCTGCAAATCTGACCTTAATCCCTTCATAAGGGACAATAGTAGCTAGCGAGCCCCACAAAACTCTTAATTTCAATCATAAAACTAAGTCGGACCCAATTTCTGACTACTTCAATCTTTTGGGGATCTACCATTACCCCTTCCCTTGAAACTACATGCCCGCAAAAAGGCAACCGAAGTCAACCAAAATTCACAATTAAAATATTTGCACACCCCTTTTGTTTTTGTAATCACATGGATGACATTTTTTCTGTTGTTTTTGACAGCATTCAATTTATTACAAGGTTTTATAGTCTATCCTCGATTGCTGAACACTGATTGGATTGCAGGGGTTAGTTCGGATTCGATTCGGTATCTATAAGGAGATCTGGGGAAAAAAAATGAGACAGGGCTGAGGTTCTATCTCGCCATATCCCGCTCTGGCGGGGAATTTCTGCTCTGGCGGCCTCGCGCTGGAGGAAAAAATCCCGCCCCAGCAGCTCAGACGAAAACAGTACGCAAGCAATAAGTTTTTCTGGGGTTTTTGTCTTTTCTAAATCTCCCAACGGGTTTCAGCTTTACTGAGCAGTTTAGGATAATCCTCTGAACTAGGATAATCATTGTCTACCCCGAGTCAATCCAACGATACACAATCTAACTCATTCTCATTAATTCAACACCATAACCCACACATCCCCAAGATACACCCAGACACTCACGCGGTTATTACTCAAGTGCAGGACACGTCCAGATCTTTCTTACAAACCACCTCGTACATTATCTAGACCCTTGCATCGAACTTAGTCGCGACCTTCTTTTCACAACAAGTTTCACGATACTCAACAGTTACAACTTGCATAGTTTCAATTAATTCAGCTAGCATATTGCACATATCAAAAATCATACCCACACTTATTGTGCACATGATCATATCATCACGTCCAAGAAAATATAACTTCCACATTCACAGTTAATTCAGGCAACAAGGAACACGTACTCACAGTTTTCAAGTTACAACTCACAAACAAGCCAGATTTCTAAATTAGTTTGTTCCATAGATGACCATTACCGGTCTCCCAGTACAAGAGCAAAATGTAAACTGATGCACCCTGCAAGTGGTCAAAAGATCATTTATACGAGGCAGTGGATACTTGTTTCGAATGGTGACCCTATTATACTGTCGGTAGTCTATACACATCCTCTCTTGCTAGTGATATTGTTACCACTGTTGTTGCTCTAGTTCAGACCATAGAGTGAAGGAGGAAAGATACCAATTTGTATCACCCAGATACCAATTGGATACAAGTCATAGCATAAAGGAGTAGAAAGAAGTGAGTTTTAAGAAAAGTACAGACGTCTTTGTACCCTTCCGCAAGACTTTACTAGACTCATTTTGGTACAATGTGATCAACAAACCTAGGGCTCTGATACCAACTTTGTCACGACCCAGACCATCATGATTGGCACCCACACTAACCCTCCGGTGGGAGAACCACTACTACAACCCAACTAAGCAGCCTTAACTAAGATACTACGCATTTAAAGATAAGGAAGTTGGTTCAAATGACAATAAAAATATGGAGTACCATAAACTCCAAAAGTTTAAGCAAATAACTTAACCAAACTAATGCGGAAGTCTTAACCCCTAGAACCTAAAAGTCAATGTAACAATTCTCGAATAACGACAAGTCTAAGAACAAGGGGTACAACCCCGAAACTAAACAAACACCTTAAACCAATAGTCTGAGTCTGAAAAGAGTGGACTTAAACAAGAAATATCCATGGTAGCATGAAAGAACTAGCTCAACCTTGAATCCGATCACGCTCAATAGTCACCTAGCTTAGGTATATCAATAGCCGCCTGAAGATGTCATGTACTCAACAAAGAACAAGCAAGTGCAGTATCATTACAGAACCACAGTGTACTGGTAGGATCACGCGGCTATCCCACTAAGTGAAACACATGCAAGTAACCACAACAATATAAAACAGGCATCTACCAAACATATACAATATTATTATCATTTTTTTCAGGATCAATGAAGCATTCCACGTTCTCAGTAATACCCATTAATTATCATTTTAGAGCAACAGACAGTCTTTCAACATCAATCACCATTAGATATGAACGTAATCAACACAAGTAAATACACAACACAATTCAATGGTCCTCTCACAGAACCCAATTCAATGGTACTCTCACGGAACCCAACATGGAACCCAATTCAATGGTCCTCTGATGGAACCCAAACCCAAACTGTTAGTGTACCGGTTCGTGATATCCGATCCAATGTTTATGCCAAAATATGGCAATCGATCTCATATTTATGCCAGAACGTGTCAACCGATCCAAGTTAGTGTGTCGGAAAGTAACACCCAATTCATTCAACAAACCACAATCACAATCACAATGTATATTCTCACAATCATAAACAAGAGGTGATTCATGGCATACAATTATTCAATTATCCTCATTTACGATTAGGGTGATCAATAATGCAACATTTGCATGCATACATGCATTATAATGAGCAATTACAAACATATATCACACCAACATGAAATCACAACAATCACCTACCTCGAATCCAAGCTTGAATCCCCTAAGGCACTTGACTCTTCTCTTTCTGGATTCTTTTCGCTTGTTCTAGGTCTACAAACAATTAATATACGCAAGGATCAACAATCAAAGGTCTAATTATCCGGATTATAATAAACCCAATAACCCTAGACCAAACCCAAGATCCTAATACCCAGATTAGGACTTTTTCCATCATAATTTCCATATCAAAACCCTCCCCATCGATAATCACCCATGAATTTACATTCTACGGATCGAAAAATGGATTCGGGGAGTTTAAACCTTACCTTTAGCCTCAAGAATGGTGGAAACTGTCAAGAAAGCACCTGGGGTTGTCTACTAGCTCTCAAAGTCGAAACTTGCATAATAAAATGATTAGAGGGTTTATTTTTTACTTAAATCGCGACTGTCCAACCACAGCGGTACCACCCCACTACAGTGGTCCCGCCCTGGCGGCACAAATTCCCGTCGTAGCGACTTGCACAAAACAGTGAGCTAATTTAATAATTCCAATACCCTCATTTCACAACACACCTTCAACCAACGATACTCAAAAACTACTCGTTCACGCTAAGATCAGTTTCGGGAGTTCTACTCACCCGAATTCAATTATGTAGAGTCGTACGGTTCCTTAACGTCTTAGCTATCCACTCATTTAATCAAAATCATCATTAGATCTCCTATTTGCTACCATATTTCCCTAGCCCTCACTGACTCCAATTTCGTCCAAATCTAGACTAGGCTAGGAAATTTCAAGTTACTACTCAAAAGTTTTTCAGGTCGAATTCTTTCCCCATTGGCTTTTCTCCAACGACAGATACAGGTCGTTAGAGTCCTAGTTAACCTTAGATGGGTTCAGAGATACCCTTTTTGACCCCCAACGACGGGACCTTACGTACGGTTCGTGGGTTCACTTACGGACTGTGCATCCCACCGTGGGTCCAACTTTTGATCTTAAAATTTCACTAAGTATAAGATCGACCTATGACGCATACTTACGACTCGTAGATTAAATGAAAGACCGTCCTGGTGAACCGTCAAAGAGTACTAGGACTAGATAATTCAACTCAAATTGGACTTGCCACCTATGGTCCCTACCTACGGACCGTCGGTGGTTCCGTCGGAACTTGCACCAGATTTTGTAAAACTGAAATTTTACTTTCTTTTCGAATTCAAGGTGTTACAGTTGGTGGATAGTATGAAGAAAATTTTTGCCCAAGAACTTCAAATTCTTCATGTTTTCAAATTGAGGTCTCCAACCAATGATGTATGCAAGTTGAAGTCTTCAAATTCTACAAATTTACAAGTTGAAGTCTTCAAATTCTACAAATTTATAAGTTGAAGTCTTCAAATTGTACAAGTTTACAAGTTGAACTCTCAAATCAAACAAGTTTGAAAGATTAAGTTCTCAAAATATGTTATGTCTATAAGTTGAAGCACTAAAATTTGCAAGTCAAATTTAAATGTGCAAATTTAAAGTAAAGAGGAACTTCCATTATTTTCATTCTTATTGGCATGCAAAATATGGAATAAGTTGGACTATTAAAATCTTGCAATACAAAAATAAATAGCAAATTCATGTTTGAGAGTGCAATAAAAGCCATAAGATGCATGATATAAGACGAAAGAAAAGAAAAGAAACTCTATGACAATAAAATCGTCTAAAACATCAATCAAACTCTAAAGGAAATAATGGAAAAAAGGAAGATAAAAAAAACCTAATCTAAACGTAATTTGTAGTTTGATAAAATCTTGACGACTAGCCTCTAAACACTCACTTTTCTTTTCCAATTGAGTTGGATCATCAGTCGTCATTAAGTTCATGTTGTCATAGGAGGACGCCTTATCCTCTATAGCTAAAATCTTTGCTAGAATCTCTTCAACCTTCTTTTTAGTAGTTTCCATAACATCTTCAAGTTCTTTTCACTCTCCTTATAGAGTTGCTAGCTTCCACTTAACCTTCTTTAGCAATTTACTATTAGAAGAAACATGTTTTTCTTTCTCACCTTCTTCTACTCTAAATGATTCAAGACACTCCTCGGCCTTGGAAAGAACATCCATCTTCTTATCTTCATGCGCCTTGTCAATAAAATTAGAGTATTCTTGATCATAGGAAGCAGCAAGCTCGGAAAGAGAATCCACCAAGTTCTTCAATGATGAAACATCTAAGAAATGCATCTCATTTATCTCGTTGAAAATCTAGTAAATATCCTCATCATAAGATTAAATAGAGTCTGGAGAAGTTCTAGAAAGTTTACCACAAATCTATTCCCTAAGGCCCAATATGTAATCCATTTTGTGGTTGAAAAACACACATTTTCCTTCAAAAATACACATAACTCCATTCAACTCTATAAGAACTCCAAAAATCTTATTTGAATTAGGAGTCCACACTTTTAAAGTTTGGTCAGGAGAAGTAGATGATGTCTTTTTTCCTTGCTCGACAGTTAAAGTTGATTTTGTCTTATATTTTGGCATTGCAATAGATTCATCACTAACTTGCGATCTTTCATGTCGCAATCTCATTGGTTTCGTTACGGTATTTTCCTACAAAAAAGAGGGTTAGAAAATTGATTTAATTGTGATTTGGAGATAAGAGATTGGTGATTAAACATAAAAGCTTCCAACTCTAAATTGTTAATGTTCTTGAAGGACTATCAACGTTTCAGACCTCTACAACTTCTAAATCAACAGCTTCAGCCCGATTGATTTATTAGATATATATTTTATATAATGATTCTAGTAATATTAAATTCAAGATATATTAGCCCAAATGAATATAACTGGATTAATTATTTACGTCCAACAAATGTGGATTCTATTAAAAGTTCAATTTCAGTAATTTGGGTTAGAAATAATGATTCCCTTTGCTAAAGCTCAATATACAATGTCACTTAAATCTGATCGGCCAAGGGGAAATATGTTTTCATCATAACTCATCAATTCTATAACTACATATAAGGACCTTATAATTCAAAAAATGGACCAAAATTTTAACAAGAAGTCAGAGAGAGCTCGTAGATCAAACGTCACAGATTTCTCTATAAGTTACAGGTTCATTAATTCAAATCGATTATGTGAACCAATATAAAATTCTTTGTCTCAATTTATTTTCAACACATAAGTTTGTTAATTGCATGTTTAACTAACCTATAGGAAAGTCGACTACTCTCTTTGGACAGTTGAGTAGGACAAAAATATCAATTAACCCCCCACCCCTCCTTCCTATTGAATTTAAGTAAGAAACAAAAAAACATATGATTCAAAATAAATTTCGTAAGAATAAGGCTTTGAGAAAACAAAACTTTTCTCAATCCAAGAAAAAATGGAGCTTCAAAAAGTTAAAGCTAGATATGGACACCCGTGTCAGCACAGACCCAACATATGTTACTTTTTCAGTTTCAATTTATGTGACACAATTGAAATTTAAGACTTTCAAAAAATTATATTTTTTAAAGGAAAAATTACGTGGTAAAGCAAATTTCTACTACTTAATTACTCATCATAGCTATAGTTTGCTATAATTACCACTCGCGACTAACATTATATATTAATTACGTGGGATGACTTCGAGTTTGTATAATTAGCCACGTTTGTATATGTATAATTCACAACTAACAATTCTTTATTTTATTTTTATTTGTATATGATTATTTGTATTTGTATATGACGGTGATTTTCTTTGGATTTTCAGATTTGTCATCATATACATTTAATCTTTTTGTGTATAACTTTTTAAAGTTTGTATAAACGTGTAGTTTTTGGATTTTGTATAATATATTTATATAATGTAATTTGTATAATATATTTTGTATAATTGTTTAAAGTTCATACGTCTATGTTTGTATCAATTCATTATTTCGAGTTTTATTATATTTGTATAATTCCAGACTTTATATTATCGAATTATACAAAAACACGTGAATTATACAAACGTACATGTGAATTATACAAATTATTGTCCTCTCTCGCTCGCCTCTCTCCTCCCTCTCCTAATACCGCTAGCCTCTCTCCTCCATCTCCCAATCTCGCTCGCCTCTCTCCTCCCTTTCCCAATCTCTCTCGCTAGAATAGACAAATACATATGTATAATATACAATTATCTAACCGATATACATATACAATTCACCTCTCTCGCTCGCCTCTCTTCTCCCTCTCCCAGTCTCGCTTGCCACTCTCCTCCCTATAATATGTAGCTACGAATCGTAATTAGCAAATTATAACTATGGAGTGTAATTAAGCTATTTTTGAGTGACTATGTGCGAAAGTTCCTCTTTTTTAACTATTTTAAGTTGTTAATTAGTGTGATTCATAATAATTTTTAAATAATTTTTACATAATATATATTACTCTCTATGTCTCAATTTATGTGGCACAATTAGAATTTGAAGAATCAATAAAATTTAATATGATTTTTAAAAAAAAATTATTTGAAGCTATTAATTATTGTAATTTATAGTATTTTTTATGTCATTTTAAGATTCTTTATTTCATTTATTTTAATTTTTTTAATTATTGTGCTTTTATAGAAAAAAAATTTACGTAATTTTTAAATAAACTAGACAAGAGATTTTTAAAAGATATACAAAGCTGAAAATATAAATAAATTTTCATTTTTTCTAATAATAGAGCATATATATTTTATTTCTAAAATATTACTTCTTTCATTTTAATTTATTTGATCTCCTTTTTTTTACTCTATTTAGAAAGAATGATTCTATCTCTTTTTAACAATTTTCTTAGTTCGAACTTTTCACGTAACATGTTTAAAATCTCAAGAATGATTTTTTTTTCTTCTTAAACTTCGTACCAAATTAAAATAAATCAAACAAATTAAAATAAAATAAATATAATATTTTGCCTATTATGTTTTATAGATTAAATACTAATTGAAGAAGTAATATTATATTTGAAGGCATAACTAAAAACTTGGAAAACGGAAGAAATAAAAAGAGTTGTGGAGAAGGAAAATGGAAGTTGGTGGAGATTTATTTTATATTTCATATTTGAAATGAATGAGACACAAAAGTCCAAAATGCTTTCATTTGTAATGACAAAAAATCCTTTAATTTAATGCTAATACCAAGAAGCAAACATGTTGACGAACACATTTGTGCTTCAAGAGTCTTATACTATTGTATATATAATATAATACTTGAAAATGACCTAAATCAAGCAACAATTGAAAAAATAAACAAGAGATCGAACAGTAATTGGAGAGTGAGAGTGAGACAAGAGCGGAAGATGGTGATCAATTTGAGAGACGAATGTTAATCGACTGGAGAGTGAAATGATGATTGATCGGAGAGAGTAAGAAGAAGAGAGAAAAAAAAGCGACAGAAACTTAAGTATATGAGATTAACTACTGTCCAGTGTCCACTGCCAGTAGACAACAAAACTATACCGTTAATTTATTTTTAGAAATACTTATTAGTGGACAGTAGTTAGTGGATCATTTTTCATCGCATAATAGGAAATCATAAATAAGAAGATAATTTTACTAATTCACCCTTTTAAAAGTTCTTGGGAATTTTACAAACAAATATGATCACTTGTAAAAAGAATTAATTATAAGGGTAATATAGGAAAAAAATAATTAATTCTTTTTTTGATTTAGTAAGATAGACAATTAATATGAGACAACTATTTTTAATAAAATGAATCAACTAATATGGGAGGTGAGTATGAAAACTTTGACCTAATCTCCTAAAAATTACAAAATAAACTCTGAGGGGCATTTAATAAACAATAAAATATTTAGAGCTCAAAATAAAGAAAAATGAAAAGGAGACGACATTTTGCAAATTAAAATTAGATAGACTTATAAAAAGTAAATTTAAAGTTAAAGGCAAATGATATCCTATTTTTGACTTATTCAAGAGCATAGTATATTCTACAACAATTCTAGCGTACGTCTAAAGATATTTTAAATTGTATATGGTCCCTGTATCTTTTTTATCTACATTCGCCGTGATTCAACAAAGTCTAACAAAGGAATCAAACGCTAATGATGGAGACGGAAAATTGGGTCTAATTATATCAAATTAAACATAGTGCTAATACAATGAATTACAAGAGGGACGATATTCGAATAAACAATATTTTAATATATTTGTATTTTAAGAGTATAATCCCTTCACACAACAATTCATGTACACTTGTTATCCCACCAAACAACCCAAAATCATTGAATGAGACAAATCATGTTGCACATATACCAACCGTGAACATGTCAAAAGGAAATATTTTGTCTCTATCATTGGCAATGGTAGGTGTGTTTAAGGGTGCAAAGCCCTCTTACAAGCCGAGGCGAACATAACATTTGAAGATTGAATACATTTAAAATAAAAATAATGAATTTGAAAATTTTGGGTGCATTTTAAATAAAAACAGTGAAATAAATATTCTTGCTGGATTCGAGCCTAGATTTCACGGGTAGATTCTCTAGCTTGTATCGGTAGTACAATGACATTCTTATGCATATCATGGGTACGATGCACTTTTAATTATATCATAATTTCTGTCAGTTTCTCAAGATAGATATACATATATAAAAATGATTTTTTTCCGAAATTAATGGATGCACGTGCACCCCACCTAGAGGGGTGGGTCCACCTCTACTTACGAGAAGCTTCACCTTGTTTAATCAATTGTTTGTTTCTTTCATTGGCTGGAATATTGTAAAATGGGAATAAAAAATGATTAAGTAGCTAGCTATTGTCACGTCCTAAATTGCAGGGCCGCATGCACGTATTTTAAACTTGAGTTAATCAAATGAATAGTCTATATCATATGTCTCATCTGTAAATCCATGCATCATTCAAATTAGTGCCGGCAAAATGAGCCCATATTTTGGTAATCCGCTCGTATTTTAATGGGTTGGGTGAGTAACTTTTTACATGGGTAAAATATGGGTAAGAATATGAATTAGCCAAATGGGTTAAGCTTCTAACTTTTTTTCACTCAAAATTCATGATATCACTAAATATATTTTAACTTCTCTTCTTTTTTGTGTTCTTCTATAGAACTAATTATTTTTCTCTATAATTGAAAAGGTGAAGTCTTTGGCCTTTCAAAAATATATATTTTAAATCTACATTTCTTTTGTTAATTATAATTATATTAAGTTATTTGTTTAATTTTATATTGGATAAAAATAATATTGTAAAATAAGCAAATCATGTATTAGCAGGGGCGGACCTAGGTGGACCGGAGGGGGTCCCCCTCGATAAAAAAATTATACCGTATATATATGGTTAAAATTATTATTTATGAGTATAAATATTAAAATGAACCCCCTCAATACAATTGTGACGTGTAGCCTAGTGGTCAAGGGGGTTTAGAATGACTCAAAAGTTCCAAGTTCGATTCTTTCCAATCGCGCTTATATTGATCGTGAATTTTTCATATATCTTTTATATATTTTAATTTTTTTTAATTATTTTGACTTATAGTATTTTTTACATAGCTTATAAATATATAAATTTCATTTTTTAAAATTTGAAAATTCTATGCGCAAATATTCGGTCAAACTTAAACTATTTGACTCTCAAAAAATGAAAAGTGTTACATAAATTGGGACATAGGAGTATTAATTAATATAACATTTGATTTTTTTAATAAATAATATTTATATACATTTTGTAAAAAATTATATATCATTTAACGAAGGATATAGAATAAGAATAGGCTCCTAGTAATAAATACATTTAAAACGTTAAAACAACAAAACTAATAGGGGATTGGCCAAATTTATATAATTTGTTATTATGAGGATTACCTTTTATTCAAAAAAAAATATTTTGTAGATTAACATTTCATGTTTGACTAATAAATTCAAAAAAAATTCTCGTCAATATTAGAGATCAAATTTGTGCTTGGCCAAAATTTTCAAAACTGCTTTTGGAGAAAGTTATGTTTTCAGCTTTTGAAAAGAAGTTTTGCCACAACTCAAAAATAACTATTGTATTTGTTTTCCTAAGAGCACAATAGATTTTAAAAAGGTTCGATGAAGCAAGACATAAGTAGGAAGAAATGTTAAATGAAACATGACAAAATGAGTTAAAATTTGGTGAGTTAAAATGATCTTGTCTTTCACCACTATGCTCCTTTTAATCAACCTTTTCGCAAATTTACTTTTTATATTCGAACCCCTGAATGAAAATTCTGTGTCCGCCACTGTGTATTAGTATTGACATTGCTTAAAGTGCATTAAGCATGTTTTAGTCCTAAAATCAAAATATTCATTTACTTTGAAATTTAAAATATTTCCCCCTTGTTATTACATAAATTTATTTTATATTGAAAAGTTATAGGATTTTTTTTTAACTTTTATGATACAATAAAACTAGATGAAACATTTTCAACATTTTTCATCTAAAAAAGACTAAAATATTTAACCTCCATGTTGAATTCTTAAGTAGAGTACTATTACTCATGAAAATATGGGTAAATATGGGTAAACTAGTATTTTACCCAACCCATTTGTTACCCAATCCATTTTTACCCATATCAAATATGAGCGGGTTGAATTATTACCTATTTTATGTTGACCCATTTTCAACCCGCCCAAATTTGACTTAACCCGCCCATTTACCACCACTAATTCAAATCAAGAACCCTCAATTGATTAAAAGTCATAATACTTAACTACCACTCTTAAAAACCTAATTATATATATATATATATATATATACTTATTAAAAAGTGACAAAGGTCTGATATACACTCAACTTTGCAACTTACAGTTGATAAATCTTTTGTTATAAAATTGACTTACATGTATGTAAATGGTCCAAACATGTCCTTCTTGTCTATTAGGAGTGAAAAAAATATATTTTTTATTAAAGAAATAAAATTCATTATATAAGTGGGAATAGAGAGGAGCTTGAGGTCAAGTTTCTCAATTTACAAAAAGAGGAACTAAGTTTCATTAAATACTAAGAGATTACCCACTACTGAGAGCACACTTCATCGGCCTATCACAATGCTGGGCCCACCTATTTTTATGCACTCCTCTTCCATTATATTTTAATATTTTTCTTTTTAAATAGTACTAAAAAATAAATTTAAAATATTACAAATTTGGTTTACTCTCGAAATTTCGCGCGAACGATATAATTGGGATGAAGGAAATAACATATATTATTTGAAAAAATTACATTAAGAATATCATAAATCACAATAATTAACAACTTGCAATATTTGAAAAACATATTAACTCTCAAAATTTCACATGTGTCACATAAATTGAGACAAATGGAGTAACATATGTGATTTGAAATTATGTTAAGATTACTATTAATCACAACTTAAAGTATTTAAAAATAGATAACATCTATTATTAGAAAATAATGTAAAAAGTTGTAACATTTCGCAATTCGAAATCACTAGGAAGAAGCTTATAATTGGAAATAGTTATTTTTGGAAAGAATTTAAAATCTAGAAAATTTGTCTAAGTTAGGAAGAGTGAGTTTTGGTCATTTTCAAATGGCCATAACTTCTAGATTAAGATGATTTAGAGGTACTTACAGATATGGTTGGAAATCCCTTGGAATGATCTTTCCAACGCCACTGAGTTTGCGCGATTTCGATATCGTATGAGTGAGTTATGCCTTTCGGGAGTTGGGCTGTTGGATTAAGGAAAGTCCAAATCCGGATTTGTGAAGGGTAAACTAGTCTTTTCCTTACCTAATTTGCCTATTTCGTTTTTAGGAATTAATTGGGGTAAAACAAGACTTTATTCAGTTTAGAAAAATTAGAATTTACGCTAGGGCTTGGAGAGGAGAAGAAAGAAGAGAAAAGAGGAGAGAAATCAAGAAATCGCCAAGAACGTTCAAGCTTTGCGAGTGGAATTCGTTGGGGGTGATCCCTACAAGGTATGTGAGATCACATAGTGTTGGTTTAGTTCACCCACACGTCAAACTTGTTTCAATTCAGCAAAATTGGAGTTGTTTGAATGTTAAGAAAGTGAAGTTCTTGAAGAACATTGTTGAATTCTTGTTGGTTGATTGTTGAATGCCTAGTGTTGTTTTTCCGAGTTGTTTTTCAAGTTAAATCTATTGGGTATTGAGGGCACTAATGATCCTAAGTGTTTGGAAAAAGAACTATGGAAGTTTAGAGGGTTTAGAGATGAAAAACGAAGGAGAAAAGTCAGAATTTTCTGGGGGAAAGGGTGGGGTGTCGCGCCAGCCAGCGCGCCCCAAAAGAATCTCTGAAGTTTACCCCTTGGGGAGCCGCGCCAGCCAGCGTACCCCAACTTGTCCTCTGAAGTTTGGGGCTTGGCGCCCCACGCCTCTCAAAGTGCCAAGGATGCCAGTTCACCCCATTCTTCCCCCATCTATTCGTACTAGTTTCTAAGTGATGTACCTATGTCTCCTAGTTGATTCTAACACTCTAAGGTGCATCTAAACATCATGAAATCATCCATAAACATAAGATGATGAACCTTGAATCCATAATTCAATTCAAGAAAAGTTAGGATCAAAGTCAAAGAAGTTAAGAGTCAAGTCTAGAAGTTAAGCAGCAAGTCAAAGCAAAGTTTCTTAAAGTTTTCAAGAGTCTTTAACAATGCTTTAAATTCATTTTAAGACTCAATTTTTCAAGTTCAGAAAAGAGTAAAGAGTTGAGTTCATTTCTTAAAAAACTATTAGGGAATTAAGTATTCCCAAATAAGTTTATAAATGTTTTCACATTTGAGCAAGAAAAGGGAACATCGATTCCAAGAGAGCCTTTGGCTAAGCTTTGAGTAATTATCTCAAACTAAAGAAAGAGGTTGTTTTAAAAGCACATGAGCTAAGTATATTTTGGGAGTAGTGTTGAGCACCGATATGGAGATGCGAGTTCATAACAACTCAAGTCTCCATAAACCATGTAGCCATCATGGATATTAATGGGTCATACTTTTTAGATGATCACAAAAGTTAAGCTAGTGGAACCACTAAGTTAAGTAGTTCTATATGATGGTAAAGTATAGGACAGTCTGGCAGCGTGATGATAAAAAAGTTGTATCACCACTTAGGCTCATAGTGGTGGTTGTCGGTTAGAGAAAATCCCACAGTAGTAATTGCATGGTTCCTCAAGGGGTTCTGCTTAGTATGAATAGGGGTATGGGACTTCATTCATGCATTTCACAAGTAGACTTTGAGAGGGAGCATGGTATGTTTTTATGATATTATGATTATGATTTTGTCGTCATGTTTTAAACAGTTTTCCTTTTCTTTATATTGCATTTGTTTTAAACTGCTTTATAATGAAATGCGTTCAGTTAGGTATTCATGAGTTGAGAAGAGCCAAGGTAAGTGTTTCTTTCATAATCTTTTTTGAGCCTATGTTTGTTAGCATTTCATCTTGCATACTTGTACATTCAATGTACTGATGCCAGTTGGCCTGCATCTTATTATGATGCAGACACAGGTAACCAAGATCATTATCAGTGTCTCGTTGATCCAGTTGAGCACTCAGAGTTAGTGGTGAGCCTCCTTGCTTTCCGGAGGACTCTTTTATTCGCTTTTTAGTCTTTGTTTATTAGGATGTTGAGGGATCTGTCCCAACATCCATCTCAGTATTATAGAGGCTTCATAAACAGTCAGACAGTTAGTTATGAGTCTCTCATCTTTGTATTGAAGATGTTTTGCTATGAGACTTAAGTTGCCAATTTGGCTAAGATGTTATTTCTTTAAGTTATTGTTTAAAACTTATTTTTGTTGAGTAAGTCTTCCGCTGAGTTCAGAAAGCCAGGCCAAGGGTTCTCTTGGGACCAGCGATGGTCTTCGAGTGCCAGCCACGTTCGGGGTATAAACTCGGGGATTGACAAAAGTATTATAAATCATAATAATTAACAATTTAACAGATATTGTACTCGTGCTTGCATATTATAAGTGAGAATATTTAGGAGCTTAGGGTCGGTCGGTCGATTGCCCGATTTACCCTTCTACTTCAACTTCCTCTATTTACTCCAAAAATAGTACTAAAAATCAATTTAAATATTAAAAATTTGGCTAGTTCTTGAAATTTCACATGTATTAAACAATAGAATAGAGTGAGTAATATATATATATATATATATATTATTCGAAAATTATGTAAATAGTACAAAAATATAGTTTAAAATAGTACTAAAATTTGATTAACTATTGAAATTTCATAGGTACTGCATAATTAAGATTGAGTGAGAAATATATATTATTTGAGGATTGTGTTAAATTACGCTAAGAGTTTTATAAATCACAATAATTAACAACTTAAAATATTTGAAAAACATATTAAAATGTGATTAACTTTCAAAATTTCACATGTGCTATATAAATTGGGACAAGAAGAGTAATATATATTATTTAAAAATTACGTTAAGAATATTATAAATCATTCACATAAATAGAGACAAATAAAGTAATAAATATTGGGCCCATGCTTGCACGGGCTCATTGTATCTAGTATATATATATATATATATATGATCCTTTTACAAAGTTAAGAGGTATTATTAATTATTTTCACACATTAATTATTATTATTTTTATTCTTTTTGCCTCCTTTAATTCAATAAATAATTTGAGTTTATCATCTTAACGATCAATTTATTTTTTCACTCCTCTTCTTATAAAATTTATCATAGATGCCCATTGTTTTTTGTAGATACAAAAGATAAAATACAATTTAGCCGCAAAAAATAATCTTATATATTTGTTTCTTTTTTCATTCACTCTTCTTTCTTTTTATTTCTCATATTTTCACACAAAAAAATAAAGTAAGAATTACAAACTCAAATAATGAAAGGTGAATAGATTTATAACGGAGATATTTAAAACTCAAATTAGTCATTGAATCAAAGAGTCCAAAAAGAAAATATTCACGTTTGAGAAGGACCAAATATACCCTTACATGATTTTTTTTAACAAAAAAATCAAAAGAATTAAAATCATTTCACATATGTTTGAGGAATATTGTATATCTAGGTTGAGTGAAACAGTAAAGGTATATCATAGTCATATAGAAATAACGGTATATATGAGCAATTTTTATAACGAATGATGTGTTAGCTCTAAATTATGAAATTAAGATGTACATCAATCCATTTTTGTTTTTTTTTAAAAATGAATTCGCAAAGACAGCCCCAAATACACCTTCTATAAGAACCAACGTGTAACACCCCAAAAATTCTAAGCTAGACTCGAATCATTTTGTAGCACCTCACAACTCTACTCTTAAAATTTGAATTGTTCGTCGTAAGTATATGAGTTTGAAACGGGTTATTTTCCACTTGCTCATGTGTTTAAAGTCCTTTACCTAGTGTATCAAGAGTATCTAAAGTGATCTAGGTTCATAAGGAACCTCAAATGCCAAGTCAAGTTCAAAGCATTCCTATTTGCTAAGTTCTCACACGAGTTCATATAAAAACCAACTTCAAACACTCATATCTCTCAACAAATAATTAATTAGGTGGTTTATGACCTATCAAATTAAAGGTATATGAGTTTTCTTTCCAACGCTATCGAGTTTGCCTTATTTCGAGTTCAGATTAAACAGTTATGATTGTTTTACTGGAACATACCCAGACTAGAAAATTGGGCAAACTCACCTGCCCAATCGGCGATCTGCCGAATGGGTTTGCAAACACCGAATTAGCTCGCCAAATTTTCTGGAAAATCTTAAGCTTTTGTCCATTTGGGCGATTCGACGAGTAGTTTTGGCGAGGAGACCTCCAGATCACCGATTTGGCTGACTGGATTCATTAAAATGTCATTTTATTTGATCTTTATTGTTTTCTTATGTTCTAGAAGGATATTCTTGATCTTTTACCCTAAATCACCTTCCCTAAGTCCATCTTTAAACCTAATAAAATCATTATACGTATAACAACTCTCAAAACCCCCAAATCTCATCCTTATAAAGATCAAGAACTCCAAAGAAAGGGATTATTCCAATTTCTCAAGATCGAAAGGCTCCAAATTCAAGATTCTCTTTAAGAATCCTAAGGTTATGAATCCAAGGTTATTCTCCACCTTTTATTTCCAAGAAAACCACAAGAAATACAAAATCTAGGGTTTCAAGTCTTCCAATCAAGTTCTTCTTCAAACTTATTCAATAACTTTGTTCTTCTAGGTATGTAAGGCTATCATAGTGTTGGACTAGTTCATCCTCACACCCTACATCTACTTTCAAATTAGTAAAGGAGAAATCTAGAGTTCTATCCTTAGATTTGAGTATTCTTGAGAAGAGTTGATATTGATTCTGAGTTTTTTAGCTACTAATTATTGAATTATATTTCTTCATTATTGAGTTGTTATATCTTGCATTGAGATTCTTGAGTAGATTATTTATATCTATTTTTCAGCATGAACCGTATTTTCTGAGTATTCATTGAGTTCTTATTGAGAATCCTTCAAACAAAATATAATTGTTTAAATTGAGTTATGAGAAACTAAATAGGAGTTTTAGAAAGAGCTTAGCCAATATTTAAGCAAGAGTATAAGGGAAGTAAGTATTTCTCAAATATTTCATTTTTACATGAAGAAAGAGAATAATATTTTGAGAAAAGTTAAAAGAGTTTTCAGAAAGATTGAGTATAGAGCAGTTACCTCTTAAAGAGGCCCCTTTTGAATAATTATCTCAACCTAAAATGTATTCTTAAACTGATCAAAGAGAAACCTTATTTTCTAAATTAGCAATGAGTTTTTGAGATATTTCAGAGCTGTTACCTCTTTCAAGGGGATAGTTTGAGCAATAATCTCAAACTAGAGAAAGAGCATGTTTTATACATTTGAGCAGGAGTATATATTATTAGGAGTAATATTGAGCACCGATATGTGGGAGAGTTTAGACAACTCACAACCCCCATAAACCATGTCTTGCCAACATGGGTAAAAGATCATACTTTTTAGATGAGTCTTTATTGCTTAGTGGATCCACTTAGTTGAGATATTCTATATCGCGGCACGATATAGGACAGTTCTGCCAGCGTTGACAGTACGTTGTATAATCACGAAGCTCATAGTGATGGGTGTCGATTAGAGAATCTTCCAATATAGTTTAAGTGTATTTTTGATATATCGCTTATTGTGTTGAGTTCAGAGATTTTATGTATTTTGTAAAGATTTAAATGATTCAACTCCTTTATTTCTTTACATTCAACTTGAATATAGTTTTTATCTATTGCAGTCCTTTTATTCAGTTATTTCATTTCGGCTATATTACAAACTTGTACAGTCAAACGTACTGATGTCATATGACCTGAATCTTTTTATGATGCAGATAGAGGTGTTCAGGATGCTCAACAGGTATTTCATTGAGATCACTCTACACTTTATCTAGCTTTTGGTGAGCCTCAATGTATTCTAGAGGACTTCATATTTACTTTCTTATTAGTAGTTTTGAGACATCATGGGTCTTGTCCCAACATCCTTCATTAATAGAAGAGGCTTCATATATAGACAGAGTCGACGTGTCTCGTAGAATTTATTTTATTTTGAGTTGTTTTATAAACTATAAGTATTGCTATTGAGTATTTTCCCAACCTTATGAGTTGAGTATTTGAGTTTAACGGATTGAATTCTGTTTTAAACCTATTATTGCTTGAGTTAGTTTTCCGCTTGTAGTCAGCAAGGATGAGGGTTCACTTGGGGATTAACAATGGTTCTTGAGTGCCGGGCACATCAAGGGTATAGGCTCAGGTCGTGACAAATTTGGTATAAGAGAACAGAGTTCAAATGTCCTATGGTGTCTATGAAGTTGTGTCTGTAGGATCTTATTTATGGTTTGAAGGCCTAACTTCTATAAATGAGGGGCTATAAACACCTAATAAAAGTTTCCCCTCTTTCATACTCTAAATTGTGCAATAAAACGGTGTCATGAGGAACTTATTCAAATCTGTGTGTTACTCAAATCCATTTGACTAACTCTCAAACTCAAGGTGGTTGAAAAGAAAAATTATCGATGAGTTACTCTCAGCAAAAGTCTTCATAAAGTCATGAGACTCTAGAGGGGCTTGAGAGATGCTCCCGAGTTAGCTGAAGTGTATTGATTTGAAAGAGTGCACCCTTATTCATATAAATCGTGCGTTTGAGCTAAAAGCGAGATGTACTCTCATATTCTCTTCTCTAAACCTTTTTCATGTGATTCCCTTTATGATGGGAGTGTGTTTTAGAGAACTTGGGTAGTATTATCACCCGAAGATAGTATGAGTTACAATGTTATGAGCCAGTAATAGTTGAAGTACCTAGAGTTAAAAGTATGCATTTAGAGGTGTAGTAACCTAAGAAATGAGATAGTTATCGATTAAAGCATGTAGTTGTAGTCATGTACCTGGTAAGTCCTTAATGAGAAGTTTTTCCCTTATGTGTGGGATAAGGATTGATAATTTTTTGTGTATTTCATGATAGAAGGTAGTGTAATAGTTACTAGTTAGGACGAGTTAGAGTATACTTTAACTAGAAGTGAGTTTATGTCAATGTAACATTGTGTTAGTGAAGGCCAAGTATAAGTGTTGAATAAAAGAGCAGGTATTCATGTGGTGATATGTCTGAGCTAAGCTTATGATTTTATAAGGGAGACCCCTATGGTATTCAAAGGGTTATAGAACTAATTAGGCAATGATGTATAGTGAAAGGGTAAATAGTACCTAAGTTGTAAAAGGGAATATGTAGGTAATTTGTAAATAGGTAGATTGGGAGATAAAGATTGACTACTTGTCATGAGGTCTTAGTGGGCGAGTGTTCCTTAATTTTATCTAGTAGTTATAAGTTAGTTTAGTATGCGATCAATTATATTGATATTTCTTTTTAGTACTAGACACTAAGCTTGAATTTTGAGATGGGTGTCGTGACAAGAAGGATGGCAACGTGAGGATAATGATATTAGTTTGGAGATATGATCTAGTAGATTTGACATAAGTTAATTGAGGAATTACTGTTCTACTTTTTGATAAATGTGAGTGGTACAAGTGTGGTATTACGACTCTTAGATGAGAGCAATGAAGTCTGGCTAAGACATTAGATTAGCAAGAGAATTAAGAAGTGTACCCCAGATTGTATGTAGTCAAACAAGGTTCAATTAAGTTTATGATTTTTCATGTGTGCCTAGATAGTATAGTTGAGTTGTCAATGATGGGTAGGCTTATGTAAGCATTATTTATCACCCGTAAGAGTTTGCTAGAAAAGATTTTATATAGCCTTGCCAATGATGAGCCTCTTAAATATAGTTCAAGTATCCTCCTATTAAGTAGATATGAAATTGAAAGGACGGTATTATTGAGCTAAGAAAGAGAAGTTAGACTATTAAGAGTTAGTTTAAGCAACTTTATAAGACAATGTTGGTAACGATTATAGAAAGACTTCTATAGAAACGGGAAGATGTTAAGAGAAGAAGCTTTGAAAGAAGTCATAGAAGGAATCTTAGTGCCAACACATTGAGAGTTTAGTAGCCACGAGATTAGAATTTTCCGAGTATTAGAGTAAAGCAAATATATACTAGTTTAGAGAAGATGGAATAAATCCATAACTTTAAAGTGTCAACTTTAGAACTAAGGGAGAGATGATAAGATGAGAAACCAAATCAAGTGTGAAGAATCAGATAATGATGTGTTCAGAAAAAGCTATAGTGTTATATCAATCCATTCATACTCTAGCATATTCCTCAAAGTCCAGTCGTTATAACATATGGTTGATGTCTCAATTATTAGCCTCATGTCCATGACATACGCTCATGCACTTCAAAAAGATTCACAAATATGCTCAGTTCCAAAATGAAGTGCAAAACCTTTAGCCCATTGATCTCAATCCTACTCCATAAAGTTATAGATATCAGCTTAATGATATGACCCTATTCAAATAAGCATTCATGTATCACATTATGCTCAGTCTCGACTCAAAAATTTGTGATTTAATCTTAATGTCTAGTAATATAATGTTATGTCAAGCATATTCTTATATCAGATTTCTTGAGTGAGTCGTGCTGATGATCTTTCGCTCTAAGATCTTTCAGTGATCTTTTTTTTTAGTTTTGAGAGTGATGATATTGATAGCAGTTGTGTGATGATAGATGTGACAAAGTTGATGCTTTTATTTGTGATTCTTAGAAATTTCATGTCATGACCTATAATTTTGAAATCTTATGTGAGCATTTGTGTCAAGCGTGCTCTTGTCTAGTTTCAAAACTCTTAGTATGAATCAGTTCCGCTTATGTTATTACGCAAGTTCAGAAGTCAGAAAGATAGTAAGAATAACTTCATTCCTATGCATGCTTAGTTCAGCCAACATTCGAGGATGAATGATCCCAAGGGGGAGATATTTTAACACCCCAAAAATTTCTAAGCTAAAACCTGAATCATTTTGTAGCGTCTCGTAACTCTACTCTTAAAATTTGAATCATTCGCCATAAGTATATGAATTTGAACCGGGTTATTTTCTACCTGGTCATGTGTAACAAAGTCCTTTAACAAGAGTATCTAAAGCTATCTTGGGTCATAAGGGACCTCAACTACAAAGCCAAGTTCAGAGCATCCCTATTTGTTATGTTTTCGCATGCATTCATATAAATGTACACTTCCAACACTCTTATCTCTCAACATTTAATTTATTAGGTGGTTTATGACCTATCTTATTAAAGGTATATTAGTCTTCTTTCCAACGCTACCGAGTTATCCTTATTCAAAGTTCGGACTAAAAAGTTATAGTTGTTTTAGTAAAACATGCCCAGCCTAGGAAATTGGGCAAACTCACCTGCTCAATCGGTGATCAACCGAATGGGTTGGCGAATCATCAAATTAAGTCACGGAATTGTCCCAAAAACCTTAATCTTCTGGTCATTTGGGCGATCTAAAGTTCCAACGGGAGATCCGCTGAGTATTTTTGGCGAGGAGACCTCCAGATCACCGATTTGGCCGACAGGATTCATTAAAAAGCCATTTTCTTTTATTTTTATTGTTTCCTTACGTTCCTAGAAGGGCATTCTTGACCTTTTACCCTAAATCAGAACAAGCTAATAACATCATTATACATATAATAACTCTCAAATAGCCCAATTCTCATCCTTCTAAAGATCAAAAACTCCAAGAAAGGGATTAGTCAAATTTCTTAAGATCGAAAGGCTCCAAGTTCAAGTTCTCTTTAAGAATCCTAAGGTTTTTAATTCAAGGTTCTTCTCCACCCTTCATCTCCAAGAAAATCGCAAATCTAAAGTATTAAAGTCTTCCAATCAAGTTATTCTCAAACTTATTGAAGAACTTTATTCTTCCAGGTATGTAAGGCTATCATAGTATTGGACTAAGGGCTCGTGGAGGGGATCCCCTCTTGGCCAAACACTGGAAGGTAGTCACGAGCACGACTACGAGCCGTGGTTCCCTTCACGACCTGTTTGGGGTTCCATGAAGGATACCATGGCTCAGTTATGGGATGGTGAGCTCCCACTTGAATCCCTTTTCTAGACTTCTAAATTCTGAGGTGATACATTATCTCCCCCTTGAGAACATTCGTTCTCGAATGGGATTATAGACATCACATGAAAGAGAAAAACTCAAATCTAGCAGCCCAACAAGCATGCAATTTCATAAATGCACATATCCGATGAGGAAACATGAACTACAAGATAAAGCATGTGTAAAACATCATATCATGAAGTCTATATGAAATTCATACTCAAATGCACACAAACATGTAGAAATCAATCAAGTTGATTCATTTTCCAAAACTTAAGCTTTTCATGAACATGCATAAAATAGGAAATCATGGGAATATCTAAGACACATGAAACCAAAGTATAAACCATGAGGAACTCAATAGCTCAAGCTAGAGTAGGGGTAGAAGGAAAGAGATGAGGATAACGGGATATCATATCGGCCTCCCAAGTAGCACCCTTAACTAATTGATTCCTCCACAAAACTTTCACGCAAGCAACTTCTTTATTTCATAACTTCTTGACTTGCCGGTTTAAAATCTCAACTGGGACTTCTTCATAAGAAAGATTCTCTTTAACTCCGAAATCTTCTTAGGGAACTACTATAGATGTCGGATCACCAACACATTTCTTCAACTTGGAGACATGGAAAACTGGATGCACCGATGACAATTCATTAGGCAATTCAAGCTCATAATCAACCTTACCAATATGTTGTTTAATGCACACCGGGTGAGAAGTAACTGTCTAGTTCAGAGTTGAGACATCCTCATTCATTTCTTTAAGCACTTTGTCCGACCCTTCCACTTTATTGAGAATACGTGCAAGCATATCTTAAGTGCGGAAATTTTTCGGGTCAGCCCTTTTATCTTTTAGCTTTTGACGCTCAGAGGGAGGTACATATCTCTCTTTGTCACCGTCTCGCTCCCTCTAGTTTGTACACGGTCACGCCACTCCCTATCACGGTCCTTCCAACCTTCATCACACTCTCTATTCCAACCTTGGTTCCCTCTTGGCCTTGGATAATTTGGTGGAACCTCCTCCCTAATTTGCTAGAAAGTGTACTTTTTCATTGTACAAGGCTTCAACGTGCGCATCATCGGGGTTCACCCCACTAACTCCAACTGCATTCATAGCTTTAGAACCACTTCCCATGACATGTTTTGACAATAGATCCATTTGGGTCATCATCTTGTCCATGTTTTCATCCTGCTCTTGGTCTTTTTCTATTTGTTCCTTTGTCATCCTGAAGTTCAAAGGAGATACTTGATCTTTACTCGTGTACCAAACATGATTAATTTTGTTCATCCCATCAAGGATATTAGATACAATTTCGAATGGATGTTGCATGATTCCTCCTTGAACGAGTTGGTCAGCCACCCCATTGTTGACTGAATCTAGACCCCGGTAGAAATGTTGTAAAAGGGCGTTGTTCGGGAGTCCATGAGTTTGACATTGGAGCAACAACTTCTGGAACCGTAACCAAGTCTCATGAATTGGTTCACCATCCAATCGTTTGAAACCCTGAATATTATCTCCCAATGCCATCATCCTCGAAGGAGGGAAAAATCTTATATAGAATGCCTCAGTAAGATCGTCCCAAGAGGTGATTGAGTCCATTGGTAGGTAAGTTAACCACTTAGTTACCTCCCCCATCAGAGAAAAAGGGAACAATCGAAGTCGAACTGACTCTTGGGAGATGTTCTTAAGAGAAAATGGACCACAAAATTCCAGATGTGGTCATGGGGATCCTCATGAGTTAGACCTCCAAACAAACCCTTCATTTGCAATAGATGTAACATCGTGCTAATCACGTCAAAACCCATTTTTCCCACGACCGGGGGTAACCAGATAGCACCCAAACTACCCAACTAAGCTTTATTGAGATCGTTCAACTTGTCGATGTCATCATTATGTCCAAGTTGGTTAGCGTTGCTTCGACTGACACTCATCTCGTCACCTATTCAAAGGCAACCAACAACAAACAAAAGTAAATTAATTCAACTACAACACAATAAGATCACAACTAAACTTCTCTAAAATAATTCTAAACACCATTCCCTAGAAGCGGTGCCATTTTTGATAATGTTCAACTACACTTCATCCAATTCTAAGTGTAGGCGGTCGCAATCCAATATAAACCCAACAAAGAGTTGGGGTTAATCCCATAGGGAGTGATACGAAATAGAACTCAATTACTAAGTAAAAGAAGTGTTCTAGTCGTTTGTAGAGGTAAACACTATCGAAAGCAATTCAATTAAATTGTAGGGGTAGACAACAAGTGTCAAATTGGAGGGGTTAGAGTGACAATTACCAACTACAAAAATAGGGGAATGATCAAGTAGAAAGGGATTCTCGGGGATGTGATTGATTAAATGCTAATTTTTCTATATGGGTGATTATAATTTACTAAAAGACGTTGAATCTTAGCGGGTAGGCTAGGCTTTAGATGTGGTAGACATCTCTCGATCAACTATTACGATTCAAGCGAGTTCTCTCAAACCTTGACAACCATAATACTACAAACAGTCCAAAACCACAATTAATCTACTCTCTCGAGCTAGATTGGTAAGATTGAATTCATATTCACTTTCTCAAGTTGATTCAACAACAACCCATTCACTACAATTATCAATTGATAGACTTAATTTTAAAACATCTTTCTCAAGCAAGCCTAGATTACTAAGTTAATATTGCATTTACAACTACAATTCATGAATTAAAACACAACTATCAATCAAACCCACTTCAAATCAACATTTAAATCAGTAAATAATATCACCCATAAGCTAATTAGAAAATTTAATCACATTAACACACCCCCAAGAATGGGGGTTTTAGCCACACATAAAAAAAGTAATAAAATGTTACCAACTATGTTCTCCATCAGCTAGGTAACAAATATCAAGTCTTTAGAATGCTTGGAATAAGATAAGAAACAAAACCCAATTCAAAATTCTACTAAAAACTACTAAAATAGTGTTTGGATAAAAAAAAACAGAGTTAGAATGTGTAGTAACTTTAGGAATTGGAAGAACTCCTTTTCATTTTTTAAAAATTGCATTTATACTCTTCCAGATTTTCCACTTCAGGACAGATTGGGGAAATAAGTTGTTTGTCATCGAACAGGTCATCGATGCACCGAGTGTGCTTTGCCATCACCGTCTGGCCTGCCCCTTTATCACTTCATCACTGGAACTTTAGGTGATCAGAATTGCCATCACCGATCCATTCAACGCTTTGACGAGGTGCACTTTTCATCGCCGAGTTAGCTTTTATCCCAGGGCTGGCCTTTTGGATCTTTTGGTGAGCTGAAGAATCCTCGACGGTTCGCCGAATGGTCTTGGTGATCCTCAGCCCTGCTTTTTCCAACCTTTTTGACTTTTCCATTCTTTTTTGCCCGATAGTTTCTTTGACTTTCTCTTTTGCCTTCATTGCAATTAGCATTTTAACATCAGTTTAGAGCATAAACTAGGCATTGAGGACAATAAATTAGTAAAATTAAGCCCCAAATAAGTCGAAATCCTCGACTCATCACATTCTCACATAATAAGGGTTCATATAGTTGAAAGGTCTTCTCATCTAAAATGAACCAATAAGTAAGAATATATGTTAATGTTGAGGCAAGAGGCGATTACCCATGCTCTCTAATTGAAATGACAAGAGGTTATTACCCATGTCACATGATGTTAGGACAAGAGGTGATTACCCATGTTCCTTTAAGAGCTAAGATAAATACGAATAAGAACTATTCCGTGGAAGTTAAGCTTAAAACTGAGTGGAGAAGTGGCGATTACCCGTGTCCCATAAACTATGTGCCAACATAGGATTGTCTATATAGACATTAGCTAGTGGATTCACATAAGCTAGAAATTCATGGTCCTTACCATGGCAAGTAGGACAACTCTTTTCAGTGTGGGAGACACCAGGTTCCATAATGATAGCTCTCATGGTCTTATATGTCGGTTAAAGCTACTTCCCACAAGCAAGTTATGATGACCTATACTTACTTCAAGTAAGTATCTCATACATGTTTAACATGATGATTGTGTGCATTGACCATGTTTTATGATTCATGTTTTCTAACTATTTAGCTTAGTCATTGCATCTTATGAAGGTATATTTATTTAAGTATATTTTAAAATGTTTTATGCATGGCTATCATACTTGGTACATATTTTGTACTAACGCATACTCTTTCCTACATTTCCCCAAATGTAGAGTCCGACAATCAAGTTCCCAGTTTCGTGGCTAGAGTTCGTTAACGAGATTCCAATATTTGGTGAGTCCTCATGCTTCGAGGCCCGGATCTTTATTGTCTTTAGTTCTTCCTTATTTTTAGTTTTGGACATAACGTACGGTCTAGGCCTAGATTCATTCTTATGTACTAGATGTTGAGACGATATTAGAATTTTTGTTTTGCTTTATAAAACTTTGATACATTGAAGTTGTCTTTTAAATCTCTTTGTATATTTCTTATGTTATGAATGCTAAGTTGTTTGTATGGGGCCACTCGAGGTCCTATATGCCATGTTATGCCTAGGATCTACCTTGGGTCGTGACAAACTTGGTAATCAAAGCACCAGGGTTAGAAAGGTCCTAGGAAGTCTCATAAGCCACATCGAGTAGAGTCTTATTCATGAGTGAGAAGCGTGCCACACTTATGAATGAGAGGCTACAAGATGATTAGGAAACTCCACTTCTTTTATTACTCTAAAGTCGTGTGATATATTTTAACTCTATAAGGTCTCTCTCATGATCCTCATATGATGCTCTACAGGAGATGGCTACTTGAAAAGCTTATGCTAGAAGGAATGTAGGGGAGAATGCGGAACAAGAAACTCCTCCTCAAGATCCTCAAGATCCTCAAGTTCTGGTCGACCCTTTGGCCGAGCAAGTGACTAATGCAGAGTTTAGGGTTGTTATTCAAGTGTTGGCCCAAGCCAATAGGGAGGTTGTGGTTCTCGTGAACCCGAATATGCGTATGGTGGCATCTAAAGTGAGGGACTTTACTAGAATTAATCCCCCGGAGTTTCATGGTTCTAAGGTTGAGAAAGATCATCAAGAGTTCATTGATGAGGTTTATAAGGTGTTGATGATTATGGGAGTGACCCCGGTGGAAAAGGCGAAGTTGGCCACTTATCAACTAAAGGGTTTTTCTCAAATTTGGTTCAACCAATGGAAAGAAGAGAGTCCGGAAAATTTGGGTCCTCTCGATTGGGAAAAGTTTAAGGTTGATTTCCTTGATATGTTCTTTCCCCTTGAGAATTAGGAGGCAAAGGTTCTTGAATTTATCAACCTTTGTCATGGAAGTATGAGAGTGAAGGAGTATGCTTTGAAGTTTACACAATTGCTTTGATATGCTCCTACAATGATTGCCGACCTTAGGGCAAAGATGAGCAAGTTAATTTCGGGGGTGTCCAAAATGGTGGTTAAGGAATGTCGTATCGCCATGCTTGTTAATGATATGGATATTTCTCATCTCCTGGTTCATGCTCAACAAATTGAAGAGGATAAACTTAAGGAAATATTTAGGGAGTCAAAGAGGGATAAAACTGGTTACGGTAATTTCTCACATGCAAGGTCCAATGGACATGGTCGTTCTAAGTTATTTCAAAGGTTTTCCAGACAAGGTTCCTCCAATGCTCCTTTTAAGTTCAACAAAGATAGGGTGTCTAACCGCAAGCCTCAAGGAGGAAATAGTGGTGGGTCTTTATTGCCTATTTGTGCTAAGTGTGGAAGGAAGCACGAGAGCAAGTGCCTAGCGGGTGCCAATGCTTGTTTTGGGTGTGTTTAAGATGGACCACAAGATAAGAGATTGTCCTTCAGTTGCTAAGAATGAAGAATATAATCGGTGAAGGGCTCAACCTAATCCTTTATCCGATCCAAGTGGTTTGGGTTCAAATGATCCCAAGCAAAATAGATTTTATGCACTTCAGACTCGTCATGAGCAAGAGGGTTCTCCCGATGTGGTTACCGGTATGTTGAAAGTCTTTCAACTTGATGTCTATGCTTTACTTGATTCCAGTGCTACCTTGTCTTTTGTGACGCCATATGTGGCTATGAGGTTTGATGCTTTTTCGGATGTGTTGTTAGATCCCTTTTCTGTCTCTAACCCTGTTGGTTAATCTATTGTGGCTAAGAAGGTTTATAGAAAGTGTCTTGTTTCCTTGTCCCATAGAGTTAATCTTGTTGATTTGGTAGAGCTTAATATGTTAGACTTTGATGGTATCCTTGGTATGGATTGGCTGCACTCGTGTTATGCTTCTATTGAATGTAGAACCCGTGTAGTCAAAGTTCCAGTTCCCAAATAAGTTTGTCCTAAAGTGGAAAGGGGAGAATTATATGCCTAAGAGTGAGTTTGTCTCTTGTCTTAAAGCTAGAAAGATGATTGCTAAGGTTTGCATTTACCATCTAGTTAGGGTGAGGGATGTAGATTCTGAAACCACTACTCTTGAATCGGTCCCCATGGTTAATGAGTTTCTAAAAGTGCTTCCAGATGATTTACCCTGTATTTCTTCCCAAAAGGGAAATAGACTTTGGTATTGACCTTCTCCCAGATACGCAACCTATCTCTATTCCTCCTTATCAAATGGCTCCGACAGAACTAAAGGAGTTGAAAGAGCAATTGAAAGATTTGTTAGATAAGGGTTTCATCCGACCAAGTATCTCTCCATAGGGTGCTCCATTTTTGTTTGTTAGAAAGAATGATGGTTCTATCCGTATGTGTATAGACTATCTGCAATTGAATAAGGTGACTGTTAAGAATAAGTATCCTCTCCCAAGGATAGATGATTTGTTTGACCAACTTCAAGGAACGAGTTACTTCTGCAAGATTGACCTTCAGTCGGGTTATCACCAATTGAGGGTGAAATCAGATGACATTCCGAAGACGGCTTTTTAAACTCAGTATGGTCATTTTGAGTTTTCTGTGATGTCTTTTGGTTTGATTAATGCTTCGGCGGCATTTATAGACTTGATGAATAGGGTGTTTAGACAATACATTGACACGTTCGAGATTGTGTTCATTAATTATATATTGATCTATTCGAGGAGTGAAGATGATAACATCAACCATTTGAGGATTGTGTTACAAGTTCTCAAGGACAACCAACTTTTCGCTAAGTTTAGCAAATGTGAATTTTGGCTAAGGTCCGTAGCTTGTCTTGGTCACATTGTTTCGAGTAAGGGAATTGAGGTAGATCCTAAGAAGATGGATGTGGTTAAGATTTGGCCTAGACCTCTATCGCCTTCGAACATTAGAAGCTTCTTGGGTTTGGCTGGTTACTACAGAAGGTTTGTTGATGGGTTTTCGTCGATTGCCTCTCCATTGAAAACATTGACTCAAAAGAAGGCTAAGTTCTTATGGTCCGAAGCATGTTAAAAGAGTTTTCAGGAATTGAAAGATAGACTTATTTCCGCTCTGGTATTGACTTTACCGAAAGGGATTGATGGTTTTTTTTTTGTGATGCCTCGAGAATTGGGATAGGATGTGTGCTTATGCAAAATAGGAAAGTTATTGCATATGCTTCACGGCAACTTAAGATTCATGAGAAGAATTATCCTACCCTTGACCTTGAACTAGCGGTGGTTGTTTTTGCCTTAAAGATTTGGAGGCATTATTCGTATGGTGTCCATGTAGATGTTATTACCGACCACAAGAGTTTGAAATATGTGTTTAATCAGAAGGATCTAAATCTTCGCCAAAGAAGGTGGCTTGAGTTATTGAAAGAATATAATATGAGTGTTCTCTATCACCCCGGTAAGGTGAATGTGGTGGCAAATCTTAGTCGGTTATCTATGGTTAGTGTTCTCCCATCAAAGATGATAAAAAGGAGTTAGTCAGAAATGTTCATAGAATGGCCCGGTAGGGTGCTCAGTTAGTTGACTCTACCAAAGGTGGTGTTATGGTTCACAATAGGTCAGAATCGTCTTTTGTGGCGGATGTAAAGGCCAAGCAATGTTGAATTGAATGAGGCAATGCTTAAAAAGTCTGTAGAGGCTTTCTCCCAAGGGGGAGAAGGAGTACTTAGATAGCAAGGTCATTTGTGTGTTCCCAATGTAGATGACTTGAGAGAGCAGATCTTGTCATAAGTCCATAGTTCTCAATATTCCATTCACCGGGGAACAACCAAGATGAACTGTGATTTGCGTGAGATCTATTGGTGGAATGGGATAAAGAATGATATTGCGGAATTTGTGGCAAAGTGTCCCAATTGTCAACAAGTGAAAGTTAAGCATCAAAAATCGGGAGGCATATCCCAAGACATTAGCATTCCTACTTGGATGTGGGAAGATTTGAATATGGACTTTGTTTTGGTTTGTCTCACACCCAGCAACAACATGACTCGATTTGGGTCATAGTAAGATGAAATGACGAAATAAGCTCATTTTATTCCCGTCATCATTTCTTATTCAGCGGAGGACTATGCTAGGTTGTACTTGAGAGAAATGGTAAAGTTGCATGGAGTGTCTATATCCACTATCTCCAATCGTGGTACTCAATTCACTTCTCAGTTTTGGAGATCTTTCCAAAAGGGTCTTGGTACTCGTGTTAAGCTTAGTACGAGCTTTCACCCACAAACCGATGGACAAGTGTAGTATACTATCCAAACTTTGGAAGATATGTTGAGAGCTTGTGTGATTGATTTCAAGGGTAATTGGGGTGATCACTTGCCTTTGATCAAATTTGCATATAACAATAGTTATCACTGAAGTATCGGTATGGCTCCATTTGAGGCCTTGTATGGTAGAAGGTGTAAATCTCCTATAGGATGGTTTGAGGTGGGTGAAGTTTCCCTAATAGGCCTCGAGTTGAAAACGGCTCAAAGTCGACAAAAGTCATATGCCGATGTTAGAAGAAGAGATCTTGAAGTTGATGTTAATGATTGGGTCTATTTGAAAATTTCACCCATGAAGGGTGTGATGAGGTTTGATAAGAAAGGGAAGCTTATTCCTATTTTTTGTTGTAAATTTAAAGGCCTAAATATTTATCACTCTAACCTTTCATTTCTCAATAAAGAATGAAAATTCATATCTATCTATATATAGTATAAGATTAGATATTAAAAAGGTGATTTGACACCCCTCTTTGGCCAAAAATCCTATTTATCTTTTTTTTCTCTCTTTTTTTTTATTGCAACTTTCACAATATTTGTTTTTATTATTACTATTTTAAAAATTGTGCCAATTACTACTTCCTTCATTAATTTCTATTATTTAATGTAAAATAAAGGGATAATGCATAAGTACCCTCTAAACTATGACCGAAATCTCAGAGACACACATAAACTTAACTAGGGTCCTATTACTCCCCTAACTCATTTTTTTTCGTATTTTTGTACACCTTTTGTGCTGATGTGGCACCTTCAACCACCCAATGGTGGTTATGTTTGTACACACTCGCCCGCCACGTGTGTAAATATTTTTTTTATATTTTTTTAATTAAAAATTATTTTTTAAAAAAAATTAAAATATTTTTCTTGATATTTTTTTAAAAAAAATAAAATATGTTTCTTACATTTTTTTTTAAAATAAATCTTTTAAAAATATATTCTTGTTTTTTTTATCTTGTATTTAAGTTAAGTTAATACACATATTTTTACCTTGTATCGAAACTTTTTTTTTAACTTACATTCATTGTTTTTTCTCTTTTATTTTTCTATCGATTTTCTTTTCTTTGCCTTTCGTTTTGATTTGATTTCAAATGTCTTGTAAGTTAATTTTGAACGGATATCAAAATAAGTGAAGAAAATCAAATAAAACATAAAAAAATTTAAACATTAAAATTAAAGGACACTTTTAAATTATTTTTAAAAAAAATACACATAATTTATTAAAAATAATTAAAAGTGAAAAGATAATAAATTAATTAAAAAAAAGTTTAAAGTGAAAAGAAATTAAAAATATATTTTACAAAGAGGTAAATAAATAATTAAATATATGTAAGTTTTATTATCAATAAATATGTGTACTAACTAATTATAAAGTTACTAATCAAAAAATGACATGTGTCCAATTTGTGCACTCATCACTTGCCTTCAAGAAAGTGTGCACACTCTCTATGCCATGTCAGCGTTTGTGGTGTATTTATTTCATTTTAAATTAGTTTAGGGAGGGTAATAGGACCATAGTTAAATTTGAGTGTGTCTCTGAGATTTTGGTCATAGTCTAGGAGGATACTTATGCATTATCCCCAAAATAAATAAATATTTCAAACTTTACTACTCCACTTATTCCTATTCTTTACTGTAAATTTAAAGGCCTAAATATTTATCACTCAAATCTTTTATTTTCTCCCAAAAGAATGAAAATTATTAAAATAGAGTAGTCTAATGAAATATCTTTTCAAATAGCTTGAAAAAAAAAACCCCCCTTTAACTCTCTTAATTATGAGATTTCTCTTTTTATCTTAGTTTTCAGAATCTAAAAAATATTTACATAATTAGTCAATTAAAGAACAATATAACTATTTACTAATTAAATTTAAGAATAAGAAGTCGTAACTCTCAAAACAAAATTCCGAACATCCATTTATATTTGTTACATTTCATGATAAACCCATGATTAAATCTAGGAATAAAAAATTATTGCACTAGCCAAAAAAGATAATTTTTTTAAACGTTTTCCCTATTTTTCTATTTATTTTATTAGTTTATAATAATAAAAGTCACAATTCTGATATATGCCATTGATATTCGCTTTTAACTTCTTCATATTTATGCAGTGTTTGGATTACATAATTTATTCAGTTTCTATATAAAATTGATATTTGAGCTCTCTTGTGTATTTATTATTTCAATGTAATTTTCTTACAAAATATTAATTAATTAGTAGATGTGTATTGAATATAACTTCTACTTCCATTCTTGAATTTAGAGTTAAACTTTTTATGCTTTTCATATAAAAGTTTTGTGTGAATATATAAAAAAAATTATTAATTGCACTAATTGATATGCCCACATTTTAAAGTAATAATTGTGAAAAAGTTAAATTACAAGCAAGAGAAATTGGATGAACTCTATATTTAAATAGTAAAATAAATTTATAAACGTAAATAGTATTATATCAAGACAGTTATTAATAAAATAGCTTAAATAATTTAAAACATCCAAAAATAAGATAGAAACATATATAAAATTGGTGCATAAAAATATGTCTTTGTGTTGCTCCAAGCCCAATGAAAAATTATGGTTCTCTTCTCTTTTTTTCTAGGACAATATTAAAAGAATTTTGAAAAGAAAGAAAAATTAATATTGAATATTTAAAATATCATATTTCATAAAACCTAATAATGGTATTTAATAAGATGTCAATGTAATAATATTTAATTTAAACTAAAACATAAAATATAACTAGATTAATTAAATTAAATTAAAATGTTAAGCACATATTTAGGTTAAAACATAAAGTATATATTTATATTAATTTTTGAAAAAGAAAAAGAATAAAATAGGAAGAGAAAGAAAAAAAAAGAGATAAAATGTCTAAATAAAACTACGTACAACCCTTGCCCCATATCCCCACTAACTCACAATCACACACATGCACGATTTTAAAATTTATAGAATACGTGTTCTTAAAAGTTTCAGATTCTATATTTTGAAACTGTATTTTTATAAATATGCCTAAGAGAAAAAAAATTGTGTTTTAAAAGTTATTTGTTTATATCTACTTAGATTTTAAATTATTTATAATTTTTAATTGTTTTTAATTTTATATATAAAAAAAAAACCTCAAAACCAAAAATATTTACTACCAAATAATCAACAAAAAATTGATAGTTGTAGGACAAACCTCTAAAAGATTTGTATTTTAAGCAAATAAAGCTTTTTAAAAAAAAATTGATGGCAAAATTTTTTGTAGCATCTGCATACTTTTTTTTCAAAAAAAGGGGAGAAGACACAAGTACCCCCTAGACTATGACCGAAATCTCAGAGACACACCTTAACTAAACTAAGGTCCTATTACCCCTCTAAACTCATTTTTTTTGTAATTTTGTACACCTTTTGGCTTATGTGGCACACCCCGTGACTCCGCACAATTGAGACGCATGGGAGATATTTGGATGCCACATAAGCCAAAAAGGTGTAAAAAATTACAAAAAAAAAAATGAGTTCAGCGGGGTAATAGGACCTTAGTTTAGTTAAGGTGTGTCTCTGAGATTTGAGTCATAATCTAGGGAGGTACTTCTACCTTTTTCCCAAAAAAAAAAAAACAATCTTAATTTTCTTAAGAGAGGGATTATTTAATTAGTTTTCTAATCTACAAAAAGATTGAAGATTTTTACCGTATTTTTAGGATCACACGTGTAACTTGTGCTTCACATGTTATTGGATTTTTGAATTTCAATTCACCAATTATTCTAAAATTATGACACTCTATCAAAAATAAAAAAATCACATAGTAAATTATTCTAAGAAAATTACCATTTTTTTACAATCACACATGTAACTTATGCTTCACATGTTATTGAATTTTTGAATTTAAGTCCACCAATTATTCTAAAATTATATACTACACACATCCCTTGCCCCCAAATCCCCCACTAACTCCCAAACACACACATGCACGATTTTAAATTTACGTGCGTTCTTAAAATTTTCAGATTCTATATTCTTGAAACTGTATTTTTATAAAATATGCCTAAGAGAAAAAAATGTATTTTTAAATTTATTTGTTTATATCTACTTAGATTTTAATATATATTTTTTAGTTTTAGTTGTTTTTCAATTTTACATACATAAAAAAACTTCAAATAGAAAAAATTTACTACCTAATAATCAAGAAAAAATTGATAGTTGTAGGACAAACATCCAAAAGATTTGTATTTTAAAACAATAAAGTTTTTTCAAAATAATTGATGGCAAAATTGTTGTAGCATCCACATACTTTTTTTTAAAACAATCTTAATTTTCTTAAGAGAGACTATTTAGTTAGTTTTCTAATCTACGAAAGAAATTGAAGATTTTTACCATATTTTTACGATACAGTTATAAAATTTAGGGATACTTTCATAAATCTCCCTTGAGGTTTTTCTCCGTAACACTCACCTCCCCCGTGATTTACGATATTACAGTTACCTCCCTTAATTTAATTTATTTGTAACAATTCTTTTAACATATTTATTTTGGTCCTACATATATATCACCTTATCAAAATAGTTCTTGATGTATAAAAAAAATAATCATTTTAGTTCTTAGCCCTAAAACTAACAATAAAAGTCAAAACTGAGGTTAGATTTAACGGTGGTCCCCCATTATCAATACATGGCAAACCTTTCTCCCCCAAATCTTGTCTCTTCACCCAATTCATCTTCGCTGAAAAAAGAAGAAGAAGAAGCCAATTCTTTTTACCATTATCAAAATTCTCTTTGACTCACTAATTAAAATCTTTTTAAATTTCCAAAGAACATTTCAAAATTTTATTTTTTATCTCTGTCCCGTTCAATTTTTACCATGTATCTGAAAACTAGAATTAAAAAAAATCATGAAAAAATTATTAATTTCAAAAAGGAAAAAACAACAAAGCAATATCTTTTTTGTATAGAGCTTCAGCAAGAGGATATTTAATTAAAGCTACAAAAGAGTTGATTTATGACAATCTTCTAAGAGGAATTAATGAAGTGTTTTAGTTAGTTTATTTAGTTTGTATTTGTGTCAGTGGTCTGATGTTTTTTTGTTTTTTTTGTATGTATGAAAGTGCAAGCTACTGAAATTTGTTTTGTAGAGGTAAATGGAGATAAGAAATAAGTGTAATGTATATAATTTTTCTTGTAAGAATATCGCAGGTGGGTGGATTGAAGTTGGATAATGATCTCTAATGGTGAAAGAGAGGAGATTGAAGAAGAAGAGGTCTGATAGGTGTCAATATTGAGGGACCCACTGTTAAATTTAACTGCACTTTTTACTTTATGGTTAGTATTAGGGCTAAAGACTAAAATGATTATCTTTTTGTATACATCAAGGACTATTTTGATAAGGTGATATATATGAAGGACCAAAATAATTCAACCCCTATACATCAAGGACCATTTTGATCATTTTCTCTAGAGTAAATATACGGTACTCACAATTCACAAAGAATAAAACCTCAATTTAGCATTATTATAAAGCTAATTTACAAAAAATAATTAAGTCATGTAATGAGTTTTTTTTCACTAAAGTAATTCTTCAGAAAAGATATTTCAAATTAATTAAACAATGGATATATTTAAAGGGCAATTTGGTCAAATTATGATTTTGTACATTAATAATAACTAGGCTAAAATAATTGTTACAAATAAATTAAAATAAGGGAAGTAAGCATAATATCGTAAACCATGAGGGAGGTGAGTGTTATGAAGTGAAACCTGAGGGGAGGTTTCATCATTATAAAAAAAACTACTACTGTTATAATATAGGAAAAATGGTCTGAAAAATACCCCAACTTTGACCGAATTTGTTGTTACGATACCAAACTTTCATGAGGACCTATTACCCCCCTAGATTATTTAATACAATATTTTTTTATTTAATAGTGTATTTTAAAGGTATATATATGTCCACGTGGACACATTACTATTTATAATTATGCAATATTTTTTATGTCCACGTGAGCACATATATATGTTTAAAATACGGTATTAAATAGCTAGGGGGTTAATAGGTCCTCATGAAAGTTTGATATTGTAACAGTAAATTCGGCCAAAGTTGAAATATTTTTCAGACCCTTATCCCTATAATATATAACAACTCCTAAAAAGATATAATATTTATCCGAATCTATATCCTAACCCATTGTTTTTAAAAAAAAATTGTAATCAATTATAACTGTTCACTACGATTTTAAAATTAATTATTATCCCTTAAAAATTATCATATATTTCACGTTATAAAGTGGTTCATTCCCCAACCTTTAGCAATTATAATGTCTACAAATTTTCTCATAAGATTTAAAAAAAATAAAATCAGTCTCTGCTTGATATTGTTGTTGAATTAATTTCTGATTCATTTTTTTTGTTGATGTAGCAAAATTCAATTATACTGTCCAAACCCTCTACTGTTGCCGTTCCATAGATACAACATGCACATGCAATAATCACATGTCTCCCAAAAATTAATATAGTTATTATTGTTATTCCAAATTATATGTAGAATTAGGAGGCTCATTTAATTTATTCGAAGAAGACAGATTTAAACAAATTTTAAAAGTTTGATAATGTGAGTATTCTATTTATTTATATTTTGTTATCGCTATCCATTTCTCAATAATCATCATCATCATCACTATTATTATTATCATTACTATTATTATCATTACTATTATTATTATTACTACTACTATTATTATTATTATTATTGTTATTAATATTATTATTATTATTATTATTATTATTATTATTATTATTATTATTATTATTATTATTATTATATATTCTGGTCGGAAAAGACGTCTGAATTTGAGAAAATATGTTGTGTAACCTTTTAAAATTGAATGGATAGTTTAAAATTTATAAGATCCGCCACTTAAATTTTGGTATAGTTGATTAAGGAAAATTGTTGAATGGGACACAAAATTATGTTGTATTATACCACTACATATATGCTTTCCTTCATATAGTATTTATTATTTTTGTAGTGATTTTGTGATAATGAGTTTTTTCCTAAGAGGATTATTGAGAAAAAAGAGCGGATTTGAGAATTAAGCACCTCATAGAATGTCATCTCTTTATAACGACCTATTTCCGTCGTTATGGAAAAGCAACGAGGGAAAGAATTTGGGCCAAAAAACTTTTGAGTAGTGACTTGAAAAATTGTAGCTTAGTCCAGATTTGGACAAAATTAGAATTAGGTGAGGTTTAGGGATATATGGTAATGAATGAGGGATTTAACTATGAATGTGCTCATATGAGTTGATAGATAAGACGTTAAGGAGTCCGTATGACTTTACGAAATCGAATTTAGGCGAGTAGAACTCCTAAAATTGATCTTGGCATGAAAGGATAGCTTATGAACGTCAAGGGTTGAAGGTGTGTTGTGAAATGGGAGCTTGGAACTCAAATTTCGAGCTTCTATCTTCGTGTAAGCCGTTGGGACGGGATTATTCCTGCCAGGGCGGGACCGCTGGGGCAGGTTGTGGTCCGCCGTAGCGGGCCTGTCGCGACTTAAGTCAGGGAAAAACCCCAATTTCGTTATTTTTCTGCAAACTTCGTTCTTAAGAGTTAGGAGACAACCCATGACGATTTCTTGACAGTTTTCCATGATTTTTGGTGCTAAAGGTAAGGATTTTACTCCCCTAATTCGTTTTTCGATCCATAGAACTTAGATTCTTGGGTAATTATCATTGGGGGAGGGTTTTGGACTGAAGTTATCGATGGGAAAAGCCCTACCTGCACATTAGAAAGAGTAAATCCGAGTAAATTAGACCTTAATTATTGATCCTTGTGTTATATTAATCATTTGTAGACCTAGTGTAACACCCCGCAACTAGAAAGAGCTAGAATTAGAAAGAGTCATTTTTGGAAAAAATGAAAAATCTCAAAATTTGACAAAGTTAAGTTAAGTATGAGTTTTGGGTCAACTTCAAACAACCATAAATCCTATCTCAGGATGAGTTAGGTGTTCTACAAAATACCGTAGGAAATATCTTTGAATTATCTTTCTAACGCCGCCGACTTTGCTCTGTTTCGAGTTCGTATGAGTGAGATATGCCCATTTGAAGTTGCGTTGTCTAGATAAGGAAAGTCAAAACCGGATTTTAGAAGGGTATTGTGGTCTTTTAACTACCCAATTAATTAAATTCGTTTTTGGTAATTAAGTTGGGGTCTTAACTGATGGGATTCAGTTTACGCTATTGAAAAATAAGTTAGGGTTTTGAGAGAAGAGAAAAGAAGAGGAGAAAAAAAAAGGAGAAATAAGTAAATCGTCAAGTTCTTGAAGAATTGCTTGTGGATTTCGTCAAGGGGTGATCCCTACGAGGTATGTTAGATCACATAGCGTTGTAGTTTACCCACGCGCCAATCATGATTCAATTCAACGTAATTGTGTTCTTGAAAGAAAAGATTATGAGTTCTTGATGAAATTTGTTTAAGTTCATGTGGGTTCTTGTTTTTGAAGTTGTTGAGAAGTTTCTTGAGTTTGATTCATGAGATTAGGTGTTGTTTTGAGTAGATTCTTACATATTTTGATTATGTAGTCGAATCTAAGTATTTGGGGGAAAGAACCAAGTGAATCTAGAGGGTTTTGAGATGAAAAACGAGTAAGAAAAATTGGGTATTTTCTGGGCAGGGGGATGGGGCGCCGCACTGCTCAGAGCGCCCAACTTCTGTGCCTGAAGTTTGGGCTCTGGGGCACCGCACCACTTAGAGAGCCCCAACTTCATTTCTAAAGTTTTTCCTCTAGCACCCTGAGCCACTCAGAGCGCCATGGACGTTAGGTCTTCTACTTCTTCCCACTTCTTTCCGTATTAGTTCCCTTGAAACTTACCTATGTTTCCTAGTTGATTCCTACACTCTAAGGTACGTCTAAACAACATGAAATCATCAATAACTTGAGATCATGAGCCTTGAATCCATAATTCAATTCAAGGAAAGTTAAGAGTCAAGTCAAGAGAAGTTCATAGAGTTTTCCAAAAGTCTTTTACAAACGTTTTAACTTTGTTTTAAGACTTGAGTTTTGAGTTGAGTAAAGAGTAAAGATTGAAGTCCATTTCTTTAAAAGAGTATATCAGGACTATGTATTCCAAAAGAGTAAAATGTTTTCACATTTAAACAAGAAAGGAAACTTTGATTTCCAAAAGAGCCTTTGAGCTAGTTTTCAGTAAAGAGTAAATGCTTTCAAAATTAAGCAAAAGAGGAAACTTTGATTTCCAAGAGGAGACTTTGAGCTAAGTTTTGAGCAATTATCTCAAACCACATAAAGAAGTATGTTTTTAAACATAAGAGCTAGTATTACATTTTGGGAGTAGTATTGAGCACCAATATGGGGTAGAGTGAAAGACAACTCCCACCCCCCATAAACCATGTAGCCACCATGGGTAGAAAAGAGTCATACTTTTAAGATGATTCCTTAGTGATTTTTAGCATAGACTAGTGGATCTACTTAGTAGTCAGGTTCTATACCCTCGGCAAGGTATAGGATGGCCCTGGCAGCGTGAGGCAAAATGATGTATCATCACATAGCTCTTACGTGATGGTTGTCGATTAGAGAAACTCCCATAGCAGTATTTTGTATTTTTATATACGTTCCAGAGTTCATATTGTATCTTCGTATACAAACAGAGTTATTATGGTATTTCGAAATACACAGAGTTGCTATCCATGCTTTAAAAAGCTTTTCTTTATACTGCACTTATTTATACTGCTTTATATTGAAATGAGTTTAGTTCCATTGAGTTGTATTGAGACCAAGTTTGTTATTCAGTTCCATTCAAGCTTATGTCTTGTTTAGATTTTCCCCTTGCATACTTGTACATTCAATGTACTGATGTCATTTGGACTGCATTTTTCAATGATGCAGATATAGGTAACCAGGATCAACATCCAGCGCATCGTTGATTCTAGTTGAGCTCCAGAGTTGTTGGTGAGCCTCCTTGCTTCTGGAGGATCCCTTTCTATTACTTTCCAGTATTTTAGTTCATTAGGATGTTGTGGGTCTTGTACCAACGTCCATATCAGTTATTAGAGGCTTCATAAATATATAGACAGTTAGTTAATTCATTAGTCACTATTTTGTTATTGGCTTATGTTTGAAGACTTGAGTTGCCATCTTGGCTAATTGAGTGTTTCTTTTAAAACATTCTAAGATTTTTTTTCATGAGTTCATTATTTGAGATTGTGCTTCTTGTGTTTAAGTCTTCCGCTGAGTAGTAAGTCAGGCCAAGAGTTCTCTTGGGGCCAACAATGGTTCTCGAGTGCCAGTCCCACCCGAGGTGTAGGCTCGGGGCGTGACAAACTTGGTATCAGAGCCCAGAGTTCAAGAGTCCTTGGGAGTCTATTAAGCCGTGTCAGTAGAGTCCTAGTTATCGGTGTGAAGCGCGCCACATCTATAATTAGGAGCTTGCGACACTTAGGAACTATCTCACTTCTTTCATACTCATTTCGTGCGATAGAGTGTATCTCTATAAATGTTTCTTTCTAACAATTTCTTGCGCGTGTCTTTCAGATCATGCATCCACGAAGAGCTGTCCGAGGTCATTCAATTAGAAGGAATGTTGAACCATAGGAACAAGGGGTACCTAATGCACCAGAAGTGCAACCCCAAGGAGAGGTCATCAATGTAAAATTCCGTAAAGCTATTCGGATGTTGTGTCAAGTTGTGACCAATCAAGTTGTGCAACAAAGAGGGAATCGACAAGAAGTGGCTGACACTTCAAGGATCCGAGAGTTCTTAAGGATGAATCCACCAAGCTACACAGGTTCAAGTGTTACTGAGGATCCATAGAATTTTGTTGAAGAGCTTCAGAAGGTTTTTGGGATCATGCATGTTATTGATACTGAGAGGGTGGAACTAGCTGCATACCAAATGCAGGGTGTCACTAGGATATGGTTCGACCAATGGAAGAAGAACCGAGCTGAGGGAGCACCACCTGTGAGTTGGGCTTGTTTAGAGAAGGCCTTCTTGGGGCGTTTCTTTCCTCGAGAACTGAGAGAGGCTAAGGTACGAGAGTTCCTCACTCTTAAGCAGGATTCTTTGAGCGTTCATGAGTACAGTCTGAAGTTCACACAACTTTCCTGCTATGCTTCAGAGATGGTTGCTGACATGAGAAACAAGATGAATTTATTCGTTGCTGGGTTGTCTCGCCTGTCAAGCAAGGAAGGCAAGGCAACTATGCTGATTGGGGATATGGACATAGCAAGGCTAATGATCCATGTGCAACAAGTTGAGCGATAGAGAAGAGTTTAAGAATAGGAGGGCTAAGACAGCAGGGAATGAGTTCGAGCAGCAAAAGAGTAATGCAAACCGGTCTTCCTTCCAATAAAAACAAAAGGGACCTGCTCTATCATCGACTAGTGCACCTGCTCCAAAGAACAAAACTGAGTACAGTAGTAAGAATTTCAGAGCTAAACCTGCCTATTCTCAGGGTAGTATGGCACAAAGGGGGGATTGTAAGCCTTCTGCATGTGCTAAGTGTGGTAGGAACCACTCAGGGATGTGTCGTGATGGGTCCACTGGTTGCTTTAAGTGTTGCCAGAACGGTCATTTTATGCGAGAGTGTCCAAAGAACAAGCAAGGTAATGGTAATGGAGGCAATAGAGCCCAGTCTTCTTCAGTTGCTCCACCAGACAGAGCGGCATCTAGAGGAGCTACTTCAAGGGCAGGAGGAGGAGGAAACCATCTTTATGCTATCACTAATCGCCAAGAGCAAGAGGATTCTCCAGATGTTGTCACTGGTATGATCCAAGTCTTTAACTTTGATGTTTATGCTTTTCTAGATCCAGGAGCGAGATTATCCTTTGTAACTCCGTATATTGCGATGAATTTTGATATTCTTCCTAAAAAACTTAGTGATCCCTTCAGTGTTTCTACATCTATTGGTGAGTCTATTCTAGCAGAGAGAGAGTCTATCGTGATTGTACCGTTTTCGTCAATAACAAGAGCACCATGACTGATTTAGTTGAGTTATACATGGTAGATTTTGATGTTATTCTTGGTATGGACTGGCTTCATGCCTGTTATGCCTCAGTTGATTGTACAACTCAAGTTGTCAAGTTCCAATTTCCAAATGAGCCAGTCTTAGAGTGGAAGAGTAGTTCAGCAGGGGCTTAGGGTCAGTTTATTTCGTACCTTACGGCAAGAAAGTTAGTTTCCAAGGGGGGTGTCTATCACTTAGTCCGAGTTAATGACTCTAGTGTTGAGATACCTCTTATTTATTCAGTTTCAGTAGTAAAAGAGTTTCTAGAAGTCTTTCCAGTTGATCTTCCCGAAAACCCTTCTGAGAGAAAAATAGTCTTCGGTATAGGCCTTCTTCCACATACTCATCCTATATCTATTCCTCCATATAGAATGGCACCAGCAGAGTTGAAAGAGTTAAAGTAGCAGTTGAAAGATCTCCTAGAGAAAGGTTTTATTCAACCAAGTGTCTCACCTTGGGGTGCTCCGATCTTGTTTGTGAGGAAGAAGGATGGTTCCCTTAGGATGTGTATAGATTACCGTCAGTTGAACAAGGTTACCATCAAGAATAAGTATCTTTTTCCGAGAATTGATGATCTCTTTAATCAACTTCGGGGTGCTACTTGTTTTTCCAAGATAGATCTCAGATCAGGTTACCATCCGTTAAGAGTAAGGGAATATGATATTCCAAAGACAACTTTCAGGACCCGTTATGGTCATTATGAGTTTCTGGTCATGTCGTCCGGTTTAACTAATGCACCTGCAGCGTTCATGGACCTTATGAACAGAGTATTCATGCCTTATTTAGATATATTTGTTATCGTGTTCATTGATGACATTCTAATCTATTCGAGGAATGAAAATCATACTAGCCATCTCAAAATAGTTCTCCAAACTCTAAAGGATAGGGAGTTGTATTCCAAGTTCTCTAAGTGTGAGTTTTGGCTTGAGTCTATGGCATTTTTAGGCCATATTATTTCCGGTGATGGAATTAAAGTTGACACTCAGAAAATAGAGGCGGTGCAGCATTGGCCTAGACCCACATCTCCAACTGATATTAGGAGTTTCTTGGGGTTGGCTGGATATTATAGAAGGTTCGTAAAGGGGTTCTCATCTATTTCATCCTCTTTGACCAAGTTGACTAAAAAAATAGTGAAATTTCAATGGTCTGAAGCTTGTGAGAAAAGCTTTCAGGAATTAAAAAAGAGGTTGACTACTGCCCTAGTATTGAGCTTACCAGAAGGTACGCAAGACTTTGTGGTATATTGTGATGCGTCCAGAGTTGGTTTGGGTTGTGTGTTAATGCAGAATGGCAAAGTTATAGCTTATGCCTCCAAACAGTTGAAAGTTCATGAGAGGAACTACCCAACCCATGATCTAGAGTTGGCTGCCATAGTATTTGCTTTGAAAATATGGCGTCATTATTTGTATGGTCTTCATGTAGATGTATTCACTGATCACAAGAGTCTTTAGTATGTGTTTAGTCAGAAACAGCTTAATCTCAGACAACGAAGGTGGTTAGAGTTATTCAAGAATTATGATATGAGTATTCTTTATCACCCAGGTAAGGCTAATATTGTTATTGATGCCTTGAGTAGATTATCTATGGGTAGTATTGCCCATGTTGAGGAAGAGAAGAAAGAACTAGTAAAAGAGGTGCACAGACTTACACGATTAAGAGTTCGACTAATGGATTCCACAGAAGGAGGAGTAGTGGTGATGAATGGGGCAGAATCATCATTAGTGTCAAAAGTGAAAAAGAAGCAATAACAAGACTCTATTTTGCTTGAATTGAAGGCAATTGTTCATAAGCAAAAAGTAATGGCTTTTGAACAAGAGAGAGATGGTGTATTGAGGTATCAAGGTTGGTTGTGTATACCAAGGGTGGATGAACTCCAAGAGAGGATCATGGAAGAAGCTCATAGCTCCAGATATTCTATCCATCCGAGTTCCACAAAGATGTATCGTGACTTGAGAGAAGTTTATTGGTGGAGTAGTATGAAGAAGGGCATTGCAGAGTTTGTTGTTAAGGGTCCGAATTGTCAACAAGTTAAAGTAGAGCACCAAAGGCCCGATGATATGGCTCAGAATATAAAACTTTCGAAATGGAAATGGGATATGATCAATATGGATTTCACTACTAGGTTGCCACGGTCTCGTAGGCAACATGATTCTATTTGGGTGATTGTTGATAGAATGACAAAATCAACCCACTTTTTGCCGGTAAAGACTACCCATTCAGCAGAGGACTATGAAAATTTGTATCATCAAGAGGTAGTTAGACTTCATGGGGTGCCAGTTTCGATTATATCAGATAGAGGTGCACAATTTACTGCACAGTTTTGGAAGTCATTCCAGAAAGGCTTGGGTTCAAATGTGGACTTAAGTACCGCTTTTCATCCTCAAACAGATGGTCAAGCAGAGCGCACTATTCAGACTCTAGAAGATATGTTGAGGGCATGTGTGATTGATTTCAAGGGTAATTGGGACGATCACATACCTCTCATCGAGTTTGCTTACAACAATAGTTACCACTCTAGCATCCAGATGGCTCCTTATGAAGATCTCTATGGGAGAAGATGCAGATCTCCTATTTGATGGTTTGAAGTTGGTGAAGCTGGGTTGATAGGACCAGACTTAGTTCATCAAGTTATGGAGAACGTGAAAGCTATTCAAGAAAGGTTGAAGACAGCGCAGAGTCGTCTGAAAATCCTATACAGATGTTAGGAGAAGAGACTTAGAATTTGAAGTAGATGATTGGGTCTACTTGAAAGTTTCACCCATGAAGGGTGTTATGAGGTTTGGCAAGAAGGGGAAGCTTAGTCCCTGGTATATTGGTCCTTACAGAATATCCAAGAGGATTGATAATGTAGCTTATGAGTTAGAGCTACCACAAGATAAGAAGCAGTTCATCCGATGTTCCACATCTCCATGTTGAAAAAGTGTATGGAAGATCCTTTATTGATCATACCAACTAAATATATTAGTATAAGGATAACTTATCTTATGAGGAGATTCCTGTTCAGATTCTAGATCGCCAAGTTTGCAAGTTGAGAACAAAAGAGGTAGCATCAGTCAAAGTTCTTTGGAGGAATCAGTTTGTTGAAGAAGCTACTTGGGAAGCTGAGGAAAATATGAAAAAGAGATATCCACAGCTCTTCGAATCCGGAGAGGTTCCAAATTAAGGTACTAATCTTTTTCTTAGTATTTATTTTTAAGTTGGCATGTTGTATTTGCATTTTTTCTTGTTGGGTGTTTGAACTAAAGGTTAGATGTTACGCCCTTAGCCTGCTAAGATTGATCTCCTTCGAGGATGAATATTACCAAGGGGGAGATATTGTAACAACCCGCAACTAGAAAGGTCTAGAATTAGAAAGAGTCATTTTTGGAAAGAATGAAAAATCTGGAAATTTGACAAAGTTAAGTATCAGTTTTTGGTCAACTACAAACGACCATAACTCCTAGCTCAGGATGATTTAGGTGTGCTACAAGATACCGTAGGAAATATCTTTGAATAATATTTCCAATGCCGCCAATTTTGCTTAGTATCGAGTTCGTACAAATGAGATATGCCCATTTGAAGTTGGGTTGTCTAGAAAAGGAAAGTCAAAACCGGATTTTATAAGGGTATTGTGATCGTTTCACTACCCAATCAATTAAATTCGTTTTTGGTCAACTGATGGGATTCAATTTACGCTATTGAAAAATAAGTTAGGGTTTTGAGAGAAGATAAAAGAAGAGGAGAAAAGAGAAGGAGAAGCGAGGAAATCCTCAAGTTCTTGAAGAATTGCTTGTGGATTTCGTCAAGGGGTGATCCCTACGAGGTATGTGAGATCACATAACATTGGGTTAGTTCACCCACGTGTCAATTATGATTCAATTCAGCGTAATTGTATTCTTAAAAGAATAAATTATGAGTTCTTGATGAAATTTGTTTAAGTTCTTGTGGGTTCTTGTTGTTGTAGTTGTTGAGAAGTTTCTTGAGTTTGATTTATGAGACTAGGTAATATTTTGAGTAGATTCTTACATATTTTGATTATGTAGTCGAATCTAAGTTTTTGGGGAAAGAACCAAGTGAATCTAGAGGGTTTAGAGATGAAAAATGAGCAAGAAAAATCAAGGATTTTCTGGGCATGGGCATAGGGAGTCGCGCCACTCAGAGAGCCCCACTTCTGTGTCTGAAGTTTGGGATCTGGGGTAACGCACCACTTAGAGCGCGCCCCAACTTCAGTTCTGAATTTTTGCCTCTGGGGCCCCGCGCCACTCAGAGCTCCAGGGACGCCAGGTCTTCTATTTTTTCCCACTTTTTTCCGTACCAGTTCCCTTGAAACGTATCTATGTTTCCTAGTTGATTCTTACACTCTAAGGTACGTCTAAATAACATAAAACCATCAATAAAATGAGATCATGAGCCTTGAATCCATAATTCAATTCAAGAAAAGTTAAGAGTCAAGTCAGAGGTAACTTTGTTTTAAGACTTGAGTTTTGAGTTGAGTAAAGAGTAAAGATTGAAGTCCATTTCTTCAAAAGAGTATATCGGGACTATGTATTCCCAAAGAGTAAAATGTTTTCACATTTAAACAAGAAAAGAAACTTTGATTTCCAAAAAAGCCTTTGAGCTAGTTTTCAGTAAAGAGTAAATGCTTTCACAATTAAGCAAGAGAGGAAACTTTGATTTCCAAGAGGAGCCTTTGAGCTAAGTTTTGAGCAATTATCTCAAACCACAGAAATAAGTATGTTTTTAAACATAAGAGCTAGTATTATATTTTGGGAGTTGTATTGAGCATCGATATGGGGGAGAGTTCACACAACTCCCACCCCCCATAAACCATGTAGCCACCATGGGTAGAAAAGGGTCATACTTTTTAGCTGATTCCTTAGTGATTTTTAGCATACACTAGTGGATCTACTTAGTAGTCAGGTTCTATACCATCGCCAAGGTATAGGACGGCCCTGGCAGCGTGAGGCAAAATGTTGTATCATCACAATAGCTCTTACGTGATGGTTGTCGGTTAGAGAAACTTCCATAGCAGTATTTTTTATTTTTATATACATTCCAGAGTTCATATTGTATCTTCGCATACAAACAGAGTTATTATGGTATTTCTAAATACACAGAGTTGATATCTATGTTTTAAAAAGCTTTTCCTTATACTGCAATTATATATACTACTTTATATTAAAATGAGTTCAGTTTGGTTGAGTTGAGTTGAGACCTGGTTTGTTCTTTCAGTTCCATTCAAGATTATGTATTGTTTAGATTTTCCCCTCGCATGCTCGTACGTTCAATGTACTAATGCCATTTGTCCTGCATCTTTTAATGATGCAGATATAGGTAATCAGGATCAGCATCCAGCGCATCGTTGATTCTAGTTGAGCTCCAGAGTTGTTGGTGAGCCTCCTTGCTTTCGGAGGATCCCTTTTTATTGCTTTCTCGTATTTTAGTTCATTAGGATGTCGTGGGTCTTGTCTCGACGTCCATCTCAGTTATTAGAGGCTTCATAGATAGATGAACATTTAGTTAATTCATTAGTCACTATTTTGTTATCGACTTATGTTTTGAGACTTGAGTTGCCATCTTGGCTAGTTAAGTGTTTTTTTAAACATTCTAAGATTTTTTTTCATGAGTTCATTATTTGAGACTGTTCTTCTTATGTTTAAGTCTTCCGGTGAGTAGTAAGTCAAGTCAAGGGTTCGCTTGGGGCCAGCAATGGTTCTCGAGTGACAGTCTCTCCCAGGGTCTAGGCTCGTAGCGTGACACCTAGAACAAGCAGAAAAAATCTGGAAAGGGAAGGCTCAAGTGTCTTAGGAGGATTCAAGCTTGGTTTTGAGGTAGGTGATGGTTTGATTTCCTGTTTGTGTGCTATATGCCGATTGATTGCTATATTGTATGCATGCGTGTATGTGAATAGGGAAATGCAAATCGAATTTGATGAAATGATTCTGTGTGAATAATACATGCCATGAACCTATTACTTGATTGTATGATTTTAGTATTGTCCATTATGGATGTAATTATGATTGTGGTTGTGCTAATTGGATTGGGTATCACGTTATGACACATACATTGGATCGGGTGTCACATTCCAATACATTTATTGGGCCGGGTGTCACGTTTTGACATATTCATTGGATTGGGTGTCACGTTTCGACACACTAGCGGTTTGGGTATGGGTTTTATGAGAGAACTACTTGTGATTATTATGTTATGTCTACTTGTCATTGATAATGGGAGACTGTATATTGCTATAAAATGATAGTTGAATTGTATTATGTATATGTGTGCCTACTGTATTGTGGTTTGTTGTATATTGTGCTTATGGGAGTAGCCGCATGATCATACTAGTACACTGTGGTTATGCATTGATACTACACTTGCTCTTTCTTTGATGAGTACAGGGTATCTTCAGGCGGCTATTGACAGACCTCATTAAGAAGATCACTGATCGAGACCGAATTGAAAGGTGAGCCAGTTCTTCTCTGCTGCCATGAGTTCTCATTTTGTTTAGTCCATTTTCTTCGTACTAAGACTAGTTCTTTAGATAATTTGTTTGTTTAGTTTTTGGGTTTTACCCCTTGGTCTTAGACTTGTCATTAGTAGAGTTTTGGTACATTGACTTTCAAGTTTCAGAAGTTGTTTTCGGCAAATGTTTTGGTAATTGTTTTGCTTAATTTTTGAAATTTATGGGAACTCCATTTTTCTTTAGACATTTAAACCTGCTTCCATATCTTTAAATGCTTAGTTTTTTTCGTTAAGTTGCTTGGTTGGGTTGGAGTAATGGTTCTCCCACCGGAGGGTTAGTGTTGGTGCGAATCACGGCGGTCTGGGTCTTGACAAAGTTCGTATGAGAGCCCTAGGTTCGTTGATCTCAGTGTACCAAAACGATTCTAGTAGAGTCTTGGGAAATGGTACAGAGACGTCTGTACTTTTCTTCGAGAGGTTATAGGACTTTAGGAAATCTCTTTATCTTCTCTTGTCTCTTTTTGTACTATAACTTGATTTTAATTGGTATCTGGTGATCCAAATTGGTAACTAATCTCCTTCACTCTTTTGTTCGCATATGGTTAACACATGATTCAACGGTGTCAGGCCCGTAGCTCCCGTCAATGAGCCAGCCGAGGAGTCTGCAACCAAAGGTCGTGGTTGAGGCAGGGGTAGGGGAAGAGCAAGGGGCAGAGGCTAAGGAAGAGTGGCACCCGCCAAGGGTGGAGCCCAACTGAGAATGTTCCAAGGGAAGAGGCCCCTCCTGCACGTCAAGAAGAAGTAGAAGAGAATGTGGAGATTGAGGACGAGGGGGATGTTGGACAGGAAGAGGATGCACCGGCTAGGAATACTGACGTTCCTCCCTTAGACCTAGTGTTAGCTCAATAAATCATGTCTTTCCTGAAGAGGTTGGTCGACCCTGGAGTCCTTCCTGCAGTTCAAGTTGCTTAACCTCCGATCAACCGCCCCGTTACTGCTACTATTCCCAGGGTAAATGGAGCGTTAGGCACTGATGCCTTCTTCCATCCCTTATTAGGTCCCGTGATGACTGGTAATGAGCATGAGATGTTGTCTAAGTTTCTGAAGTTGAAGCCGCCTATGTTCCATGGTTCTAAGAGTGGGGACGCCTATGATTTCATTTTGGATTGTTATGAGAGGTTTCATAAGTTGGGTATTGAACATCAGCATGGAGTAGAGTTTGTGATATTCCAGCTTCAGGGTGAGGCTAAGCAGTGGTGGAGGGCCTATGTGGAATGTAGATCGTCAGTTTTGCCCCCACTCACTTGGATGCAATTTCATGCTTTGTTTTTGGAAAAATATGTGCCCCAGACTTTGAGGGATCTCAAGAATGATGAGTTCATGGCTTTGGAGCAGGGTGGTATGTTTGTAGCTGCTTATGAGGCTAAGTTTCATGCTTTGTCTAGATATGCTACACAATTGGTGACTATTGAGGAGGAGAGGATTCGTCTATTCCTTAAGGGACTGAGCCCCGAACTGCAGGTATTGTCTGTTCACATGACCTCTACAGGGAAAAGTTTTAATGAGGTGACATATTTTGTGAAGAAAGTGGAAGGAGTTAGACGTGATGGGCAGGCCAAGGCTTTGGCTAAGAAGCCCAAGAGCACTGGTAACTTTCATGATTCTTACTCCAGAGGTTCAGGTAGGCCGACACTTGCAGCCCAGCCAATTCAATCACCCTTGCCCGCTTCTACAGGTAGTTACTTAGGAACTCAACAACAAAATTTTATTCAGGATAGCAATGAGTTGCACCTTCGACGTGCAACAGGCCATCTTTTCACTGCACTTGTTATAATTATGGAGAACCTGAACATATGAGAAGAGACTGTCCCCACCCGCGCATGGTTGATCCCGCGCATCAGCAGACTATAGCAGTGGTACCCGCGAGCAACAGTAATAATGGTAGGGAGTGTCCACAATGTGGGCTAGGAGGAAATCAGCGAGGTTGTGGAGGCCGGGGAAATGGTAATGCAAGTAGAGGAGCAATGCAACCAGGTAAGGAGGTCACCCGTCATGATGACAGGGCTCAGTGTTATACATTTTCAGGAAAGATCGAGGCCGAGGAGTCTGATGCAGTGATCACATGTACTATTTTTGTTTGTGACCGGATGGCTACTGTCTTGTTTGATCCAAGTTCTACTTATTCATATGTGTCAGTTCAGTTGCCTTGGGATTTGATATGGTTTGTGATGTACTTGATGCCTCCATCCATGTTTCTACCCCAGTTGGAGAGTCAGTTATAGTCATCCATGTATATTGTGCTTGTCTTATCTTGTTTATAGGTTTTCAGACTTTGGTTGATTTGGTCATCTTGGATATGACTGACTTTGATATAATCTTAGGCATGCCTTGGCTATCCCCCTATTATAATGTGTTAAATTGTAATGATAATTCTGTGACTCTAGAGATCCCGGGTAGGGAAAAGTTAGAGTGGGAAGGGGTGTTCAAGCTTAAGACGGCTAAGGTCATATCCTTCATTCAGGATAGGAAACTATTGGGGTTGGGGTGTTTGGCATTTTTGGCTCATGTTCAGGATTTTGAGGTTGAGTCTCCCTCTATTGAGTCTATTCATGTAGTCTCTGAATTTAAGAAAGTGTTTCCTACCGATTTGCATGGTATGCCTCTGGATAGAGATATAGATTTCTGCATTGACTTGGAACCAGGTACTCGCCCTATTTCTATCCGTCCTTATCGCATGGCTCCGATAGAATTGAGAGAGCTTAAGTCTCAAATCCAAGAGCTTCTTGATAAAGGTTTCATTCGTCCTAGTGCTTCCCCATGTTGTGCTCCTATCTTGCTTGTTAAGAAAAAGGATGGTAGTATGAGAATGTGAATAGACTATCGACAGTTGAATAGGGTCATTCGAAATAAGTATCCATTGCCTTAGATAGATGATCTTTTCAACCAATTGCAAGGTACGTTAGTTTTCTCTAAGATTGATCTAAGGTCTGGTTACCATTAGTTTAAGATTAGGCCTGAGGATGTACCCAAAATGACATTCAGGACCCGTTATGGGCACTATGAGTTTTTAGTGATGTCGTTTGGATTGCCCAATGCACCTTCAACCTTCATGAGTTTGCTGAATGATGTGTTCAAACCATTCCTGGATTCTTTTGTTATTGTATTTATTGATGACATTTTGGTTTATTCAAAAAGTGAGGAAGAACATGTCGGCCATCTTCGTATAGTTCTGGGTGTCCTTGGGAGACAAAAGTTATATGCTAAATTTTCCAAGTGTGAGTTCTGGTTGACTTCAGTTGCCTTTTTGGGGAATGTAGTTTCAAGGGAAGGGGTAATGGTAGATCCCCAAAAGATTAAAGCGATTAAGAATTGGGTCTGGCCTAGCTTTGTGACTAAAGTTAGGAGTTTTGTGGGGCTCGCTAGCTACTATCGTCGGTTTGTGAAAAACTTTACTTCTATTGCCACTCCTCTGACAAGGCTGACCAAAAAGGAGGTGCCTTTCGAATAGACTGAAAAATGTGAAGAAAGCTTTCAAAATCTCAAGACTCTCCTGACCACATCACCTATTCTAGCACTATCGGTGGAAGGTAAAGACTTCATTATTTATTGTGATGCCTCACATTTGGGTTTGGGTGTTGTTTTGATACAGGATAGGAATGTTATAGCTTATGCATCGCGACAGTTGAAAGTGCATGAAAGGAACTACCAGATGTATGATTTGGAATTGGCAGCGGTAGTGTTTACCCTTAAGATCTGGCAGCATTACCTTTATGGTGTCACGTTTGAGGTGTTTACTGACCATCGTAATCTACAACATTTATTCACTGAAAAGGACTTAAATCTGAGACAGCGAAGGTGGATGGAGTTACTTAAGGATTATGATGTCACCATCCAGTATCATCCGGGTAAGGCTAAGTGGTGGCAGATGCTTTGAGCCGAAGGGCGGTAAGTATGGGTAGTCTAGCTTGTTTAGGTGTATCCAAGCGACCTTTGGACAAGGATATTTAGACCTTAGAGTCTAAGCTCATGCAGTTGGGCATCTCAGAGAAAAGTGGGATGTTAGCTAGCATTGAGGTTAGACCCACATATATTGAGGAGATCAAGGCCAAACAGTTTGAGGATGAGAATTTAAATGAGCTTAGAATGAAGACAACATCTGGTAAGGCACAAGATGCGGTTCTTGATGCGGGAGGTGTGCTTAGTTTTAAAGGGAGAATTTGTGTTCCCCGAGTAGATGACTTGATTCAGAAAATATTGACAAAATCCCATGGTTCGCGGTATTCCATTCCTCTGGGTGTGACCAATATGTATCGAGATTTGAAGCGACTTTATTGGTGGCTTGGTATGTAGAAAGACATAGCTGAGTTTGTGGCTAAGTGCCAAAATTGTTAGCAGGTAAAGTATGAGCACCAAAGGCCTGCAGGGTTGCTTTAACGAATGTTAATTCCGAAATGGAAATGGGAAATAATAGTTATGGACTTCGTAGTTGGTCTTCCCAAGACCTTGGGTAAGTTTGATTCCATTTGGGTAGTCGTTCACAGATTTACTAAGTTAGCCTATTTTATTCCAGTTAAAGTTCAGCAGTTGGCTAAGGTTTATGTGAAAGAGATAGTGAGGCTGCACGGGGTTCCCCTTTCTATCATCTCAGACCGTGGTACGCAGTTCACATCCATGTTTTGGAGAAAATTGCATGATGAGTTGGGCACTCAACTCACTTTTAGCACAACTTTCCATCCACAGACAGATGGGCAATCAGAGAGAACTATTCAAGTGTTAGAGGACATGTGTAATTGATTTTGGAGGACATTGGGATAAGTTCCTACAGTTGTGTGAGTTCTCCTATAATAACAGTTACCACTCCAGCATTGACATGGCACCGTTCGTGGAACTTTATGGGAGGGGATGTAGATCACCCATAGGGTGGTTTGAGGCTGGAGATATGAAACCTTTGGGGGTTGAGTTGGTGAAAGATGCTTAGGATAAAGTGAGAAGTATCCAAGCTAAGCTACTAGTAGCCCAAAGTCCATAGAAAAAGTATGCAAACTATAAGGTAAGGGACATGGCATTTTAGGCTGGTGAACAAGTACTTCTAAAAGTGTCACACATAAATGGGGTGATGAGATTCGGTAAGAAGGGCAAGCTCACTCCTCGATACATTGGTCCATTTGAGATTCTTGACTGTGTAGGGCCAGTGGCTTATAGATTGGCCTTACCCCCTAGCTTATCTGGAGTTCATCCAGTGTCTCATGTGTCCAAGTTGAAGAAGTATCATGGGGAAAGAGATTACATCATAAAATGGGAATTAGTTTTGTTAGACAAGGACCTTCCGTATGAGGAGGAACCGATTGCAATTCTTGATCATGATGTCTGAGGTTGAGGAACAAGGAGATTAAGTCTGTGAAAGTTCAATGGAAGCATCATTCGATTGAGGAAGCTACTTGGGAAACCGAGAAGGACATATGAGACAAGTATCCCAGTTGTTCGACGATTCAGGTACTACTCTACTCTTACTTTAGCCAGTTTTTCCTACTTTGTCACTCAGGGACGAGTGATGGGTAAATTGGTATCTATTGTAACGACCTATTTCCGTCGTTATGAAAAAGCCAATGGGGAAAGAATTTGGACCAGAAAACTTTTAAGTAGTGACTTGAAAAATTGTATCCTAGTCAAGATTTGGACGGAATCTGTATCAAGCAACGTCTAGGGAAATCTGGTAATGAATGGGAGATTTAACTATAAATGTGATCATATGAGTGAATAGATAAGACGTTGAGGAGTCTGTATGACTTTATGAAATCAAATTCAGGCGAGTAGAACTCTTGAAACTGTTCTTGGGGTGAAAGGATAGTTTCTGAACGTCAAAGGTTGAAAGTGTGTTGTGAAATGGGAGCTTGGAACTCAAATTCCGAGTTCTGTCTCCATGTAAGCCGCTGGGGCAGGATTATTCCCGCCAGGGCAGGGTCGCTGTGGTGGGTTGGGGTCCGCCGTAACGGGCCAGTCGCGACTTAAGTTGGGGAAAACCCCCAATTTCGTTATGCAAACTTCGTTCTTAAGAGTTAGGAGATGACCAGGACGATTTCTTGACAGTTTTCCATGACTTTTGGTGTTAAAGGTAAGGATTTTACTCTTCTAATCCATTTTTCGATCCGTAGAACTTAGATTTTTGGGTAATTATCATTGGGGGAGAGTTTTGGCCTGAAGTTAATGTTGGGAAAAATCCTAGCTGCACATTAGGATCATGGGTTTGATCTTGGTTATTAGGTTTGTTATAATCCAGGTAAATTAGACCTTAATTATTATCCTTGCGTTATATTAATCGTTTGTAGACCTAGAACAAGCGGAAATAATTCAGAAAGGGAAGGCTCAAGTGTCTTAGGAGGATTCAAGCTTGATTTAGAGGTAGGTGAAGGCTTGATTTCCTGTTTGTATGATATATGCCGATTGATTGCTATATTGTATGCATGCGTGTGTGTTAATAGGGAAATATGAATAGAACTTGATGAAACAATTATGTGTGAACAATACATGCCATTAACCTATTACTTGATTGTATGATTTAAGTATTGTTCATTATGGATGTCATTGTGATTGTGCTGATTAAACTGGGTGTCACGTTCCGACACATATATTGGATCGGGTGTCACGTTCCGACACATATATTGGACCGGGTGTCACATTCTGACACATATATTGGATCGGGTGTCACGTTCTGACACACTAACAGTTTGGGTATGGGTTCCATGAGAGAACTACTTGTGATTATTATGTTATGTCTACTTGTCACTGATAATAGGATATTGTATGTTGATTTGAAATGATAGTTGAATTGTATTTTGTATATGTGTGCTTACTGTATTGTAATTGTTCGTTGTATATTGTGCTTATGGGAGTATCCCCATGATCCTACCAGTACACTGTGGTTGTGTATTGATACTGCACTTGCTCTTTCTTTGTTGAGTACAGGGCATCTTCAAGCGGCTACTGACAGACCTCATTTAGGAGATCACTGATCGAGATCGAATTCAAGGGTGAGCCAGTTCTTCCAAGAGTTCTCATTTTGTTTAGTCCATTCTCTTCGGACTAAGAGTAGTGCTTTAGATAATTCGTTTGTTTAGTTTCGGGGTTGTACCCCTTGTTCTTAGAGTTGTCGTTAGTAGAGTTTTTGTCACGACCCGAGAGCACCCCCAAGTCGTAACATGCGTATTCGACCTCTCGGAGGTCTCATACAAGCCCTTAGCATTCATCACATTAGGTATGTAAAATAGTGCGGAATTTAAAAACTCTTTAAATAAAATCCCATAAGATTCAAAGGTCACTTTTAAAAACATCATTCAAAAGTACATAAGCGGAATACTAAGTCTCTTAGCCATCTTAGACATAAACGTGAAAACATACTAGGGACACGGCCCTTTACAATCAAAAGAAGTCTATTAAGTCTATTACAAGAACCTTATCATAAAACTAGAATAGAAAAGTCTTGCCCTCGACATATGAGGACATACCACAAAATCTAGGAAGAACTTCAAATCCCAAGTTTACTACAAAACCCGCTCACTTGCCGGAACCTACACTTGTAGAAAATAGAGAAATATGGAATTAGCACAATTAAGTACTAAGTATGATGACCATGCAAAAACATGCTAAAAAAAAGGACATTTATTTGAAATATGTGCTTTCATGCCATTTTTGATAAAACCTTCATATCACAATTATAAGAGACACATTTCAAGTCATCATCCACATATAAGACAATACCCACATAATAGACATACTCAACTAGTACCAATGTACAATACATGAATATAATTGACAAGTAAGCCTTTTCATCATTTCATGACCTCTATCTCAAGTTACCCAAAGCCACACTTAAGTGAAACATGAAGTGACCGCCCATACAATCTCTTTATATACACCTAAGTGTTCCTAAGGGTTACCATAGATAAGGAATGTACCATTACAATGAACCACTTTAGGAGACATTTAAGCACATAAGGGGACTTTCACATAATAGTCGTTAGACTTAGGGAACTCACTTTAGTATCTTCAAAGCCTACTCGTGCCATGTGTAGATAGCATCCCATACTACTACCTACACGTTGTAGAACCTATCCAATAACTAGAGTGCACATCCCACATGATGGGAATAGGCATAACCGACATAGACCATACTAGCTAGGTATGGAATCCGGAGTCTATCCTACTCCGTGGAGGTTGTTCTACTTGCCAAAGGTAGAACTAGTAAGCAACCCATGTAGGCACATGGTTTAGGGGATGTCCAAGGAAGTTCATTGTGCCTAATCTCATACTCAACTAGGCCACCTTCCTAACCACATCCACTCGGTGCTAGCCTTGTTTCCCATAGAGTATTCAATCACATATGTACTTAGAGAGGGTTCCTTTACTAGTTCAACCAACTCATAGTACCTCTTCCCAAGAAAGGCCCCATTTCTTAGTCATGGCCAATCAAGGTTCATATGGATAGCTCATTTGACTTTCTTAGCTAAGGATTTTCATGCCGTTCCGGCTCCATCCATCTCTAAGTCTATCATCTCACTCAAGAAGGGAACTTCGCCCTAAGGCCCATCCTTCAAGGTTATACATTTACTTAGGAAAGCTAGACTTATGAAAGGGCACCATTTCTTAGTTTTGCCGATTCAAGTCTTGGCCTAGAATTCCTCTTTTAGCATTTATAGAAAGGGCACCATTTCTTAGTTCTAGCCCACTTCACACATTCATGCATTCAAGACTTTAAGTAACAAGGAGGGACACTTTAGTCTACCAACCAAGTCACAACATTATCATCTAAGGATACTTCATAATCCAACATCATTTCATATATATACATCATGAGAAAAATCATACTTTAAATCACAATGCTATCCACTTTACATAGGATCATCACAAGATCACGTAAACTCATTCACATCATACCTTCACACATAAAGCTTCACATAAAACTTTACATATAGCTTCATATAGGACTTTACATATAGCCTCATTTATATATATAATATACAATACAATAACACTTTGTACAAGATCACCTTATAACCATAAGAATACCTTCACATAGTACAATAACATTTCATAACTTGATAACACTTTAATTCAATAGATAATGCCTTCAAGTCCATGTTCATAATACATTCCATAATTAAACACCTCCACCATAAGTGGATCAAACTAAGCAAGAACAATTTTATCCATAATAAGAGATTAAGCCAACTTACCATCCTCCAAAGCCATAATCAACAACACTCAAGTCCCAACCATTTTACTTACCACAAGAGAATTCATCATAACTTGCCCATAAGGCCACAACTTTCAATTCATCCATATATCATCAATTCATCATAGATAGATGTAGAAAATTATAAGAGTCACTAATACAATCCAATCCAAACACAATCTCATAAACTTTGAATCATAAGCAAAAGACACACTTCATAAGGAAATTTAGGAATTTAGGGAAAACATGGGTTCTTCAAGGAATTCCATATGAAATCATCTTAAAAACATTAATCAAACATTAATTCATCAATATAATGGCTTAGAAAACGTTTTGCCAATGAACCCATGCTTAGATTAGAATTTGAGATTTTTGTTCTTGAAACACTTTTGATTGGACTCCTTGAAAGAAAGATTCACCAAGGATCAAGGGTCACCATACCTCTAAGTTGAAACCCACGAAAAATTGAAGAAGAAAGCACTAAAAACCTTCAACCCTAGCTCCAACTTCACCTTGGCCTTCAATGGTGTTCCAAAGAGAACCCTTCCTTACTCTTTTAAAATGGAACAAAATGATCCACAATCAGCCTAACACAATAATATAACCTCAAAAGAAAAGATTTGTGAAAAGACCAAAATGCCCTTAAATTTCCGGACGGACTCCTTGCCAACTGCCCAACTTTCAAAGGGCATAACTCGCTCATACGAACTCGGAATCGAGCAAAATAGGTGGCGTTGGAAAGATCATTCCAAGGGCTTTCCAAAAATAACTGGAACTACTCCTGGATCATCCTGAGCTAGGAGTTATGACTGCTCAAAGTTGGCCAAAAACTCACTGATTTCCACACTTGGCAGAATTTCCAGATTTTGAACTTAGCCAATTTCCAGATTCTGAACTGTTTTTTTTTTCAAAAGTGACTACTTCCAATTTATGCTTAAACTTTAAAAATTCATACGTTAGGCTCTAGTTTCACCTATCTATTTTTAGGGTCGCTACAGTTTTGGTACATTGACTTTCAGGTTCTAGGAGTTGTTTTCCGCAAATGTTTTGGTAGTTGTTTTGCTTAAATTTCAGAATTTATGGGAACTCCATTTTTCTTTAGACATTTAAACTTGCTTCCGTATCTTTAAATGCCTAGTTTTTTTCGTTAAGTTGCTTGGTTGGGTTGTAGTAATGGTTCTCCCACCAGAGGGTTAGTGTGTGTGCCAATCACGATGGTCTGGGTCGTGACACTCTTATGCCAAATAGTTAAAGTTGATGATCATTTAGTAACTTATGATGTGAGATTTTATATTTTTGAGAAAGTCATATTAGTACTCATGTGGTTAAGTATTAAGTCGATAGACAACATAATTGTCAATTTGAATATTTCTTTGGCCTACTAGTTAATAAGAAATAAAAGTAAGGTTTACCATTGTAACTTGACTGTAACTTACCACACAAAAAAGTATTTATCATTGAATTACAAAATTTAAATAAAAATATAAAATAAAAATAAAATACATCACATTAGTTTAGTCGAGAATTTTGAAGAGTGGTTTAGTGCCCCTTATTATATCAAATTTTAATTTAAATTGTACATTGCCTCTCTAACCGATGAAGGAGAGATATTATAGCCTGAAGACAAACAGGCTGAGAAAACGATCAATAAATATTTTATTATTATTTTTATTATATAAAAAAATTAATTTAATATTTTATGATTGGTATGTTTTTAATTAAATTCCTATTATACTTATTATTTTATATAATATTTTTATAATATTAATTTCTAGATTTTAAAATTGGTGTATTTTTCATCAATGATTTCACTTTAATCTGTATTATCTATTATTATATATAATGTATAATAGTAGAGCTATGTGTATTGTTTAAAAAATTATGGTACATAATAATTCATATTGAATGACTATTTTAAAAAAGAATATGAATTATTATAGGGTGAATATGTAAAAATAGAAGAAAGAATTTGTTTTATGAAATAAGAAAATCTAAATGAAATAATAAAAATTAGACAATTCCGATTGGTCAATTAAAATCGAGTTCAATGTTTTTTTTTATGAGTTTAGCAAATTTATAAAGGTAAAAGGGGATAAGGAACCGTGTGTTGATTGTCCTGTAAAGATAAGTTGTCTTCCCCCATATGTAAAAGGGAATAAATACATCAATTAAATTTCGAGATGCATCATGAAGTGCTTCTTATTTGGAGTTAAATTTTCGTATCTCCATATTTTGATATATAATATTAAAGTGAAAGAATATTTTTTAGTGTATTATTTTAAAATTTGGTATAGTGGATTGGAGTTTGTTTACAGTGTTGATACCTTTTTAGTGTAAAATTGTGTGTAGTGGATTGAAATTGGTTAATACTAAAATAATAGTGACATTATTTTAGTGTAAAATTTGATGTTTAATTGAAATTGATTTATATTAAAATAGTAGTGACATCATTTTAGTGTAAAAATTAATGTTGCTCATTTTTCACGTGTACATGAACCAATTATAAGAGGCAACAAAGAGAACTCCTCTTTTGAAACATGAGATCCAACATAAGAAGAGACCAGTAAAGAAAAACAAAAGAAGATTGTAATTGTTAATATAGAACTATTATTTATAATTATGTATTTTTATTCATTTCATTAAAAAAATACATTGTTTAATAATAGAGTTGGCTCCTTCTTCTCTATATCATAGTTTACGATTTCATAAAAGTTTATACAATTTTTTTAATTAAAAATAGTAATAATAAAATAAGAATAACGTGTTTCAGAAATCAAATATCAACTTACATGAATCTATCCCACATTTAAGCATACCAAATTAATCTAAATCAACTAGCTATTAATAATATCTAATTTATGAAGATTAGGGATCAATTTAAATAAATAATATTGTAAATCAAGTTTGAAATAAAAATATATTTTCATGGATAGGTAAATAATTATTTTTTGGGGGTCAATAATTTGAATATAGCCCAACGAACTTTTTTTTACTGACAAAAGAAATAGATACACAAAGAATAGAATTGACTTATATCTATTATAGAATAAGTAGATGGATCCACTTTTTGGGGGATATAGTAAAAGGAAAAGCATGTTATATAATTAAAATAACAAGGTACAACATCATAGACGAAATTAGATTTAAAAATTAAAAGTGAACGGACGATGATGATGTGCGAATTATTATCAAAATAATTATATACTACTCAAACTTTGAAGCTATGTGATAACATATTATTTGTTTTTAGATTCACTTCAGAAACAAGTTAATTACCAATATTGCTTTTTAAATATTCTTTCATTTTCAAAGTACGCTTATAATAATCGCTAAAGTTGAGCTACATTTTCTTATTCAGTTCTTGGATCCTGAGATATGACATGACAAGAATATAAACTTATAGACGATTGATTTAATTAGCATTGATCTTTTCATATCCATTACCAATTTAATTTTATATAGGTAATTCAAGTAAAATTTGATGCTCTTTGCAACTTGAGAATTTTATGATAAATTTGTGTTATATTTAGCTTTGTTCATAATATTTGAGTATTCAAGATATGCCAAAAAGTACTGAGAAACTTGCTTTGCTAACCATCTCACAAATATGCAATAATAACTCATCAACTAAAAGGTCTCACTCATTGATAGACTAATTTACATTAAAAAAAAATCATATGGACAAGTGTATAATATATATTCGAACATAATGTATAACATAAGTACATTCTTTAATATTATCCGCGCAACACGTGAGTACGTATACCCTATACCACTTGACCCATATATTACAATAAATTAAAAGGGTTTAACAATATTTAGATTTTAATTGACGGAAAACAAAAAGAAGAACACGGAGAAGAAGAAAATCGAAGGCTTCAGGTAAAAGGTTGAACTTTTATATGTTGATTGATGAATAGTTTGGCATTCTTTATTATTGATATATTATTATTGGAATTGAGAAAATATGAATTAAAATTTGCTATACTAATGTTTCAATTTCATTATTGTTGGGAAAAAGCTGTATTATGGTGGATTTTATTTGGTGGGAGTAATACGTGTAGAGTGAAACATTAGAGATATGTTATTTCTGTAATTGTTGTCGTAGTGCCCCACTGGTTTTCTATTCAGTTAGGCTCAACATCAATTAATTTCTTTATATTATCACATAGTAATTCAAGTTTTGCTATATTGAGATAGGTAATTTAACATTAGGTGTATTGTATTAAATGAATACTATTAAATTATGATATTAGAAAAATTGAGACTTAACCCTAGGCTTGAAATTTAGGAAATATAAGATTTGGTATATTAGTTGCAATCAAGATTTAGGAATTTGATTATAAATTTGGAGTGAGTTTTTAGGTCTAGAATAGACATATAATGGCAATTGTACTGTCTACAGACTCGTTTACTTTTTTCTTCCATGATTGTCTCTAACTCTCTACTAAACGTATCATTTTCAAGTCTTTAAATCCCAATAGACGCCCCTCCTCCAATACAATACGTGCCTCACGGTGTTTTAAATTATTGTCAGTGATGGAAATATCTTGATTTTTATAACCTTTGCAGAGCTATTAGTAGCTTTTCTCTCAAAAATTTCCAACCATCCCAAAAGAAAATTAACTACCTAATTCTCAATAATCTTATATATGATTATAGGATCAAAACTACCTAGATTTTCCTAAGAAAATATCTTACTTTAATTTGTAGAACAGCTAGCAACAACTCAAAGAAGAAAAAGTTAGTAGAAGGTGAGAGCTTCACCTAAGTTCTAAGGCTCGTAAGATTTAGTGCGATTACAATGAAAACAGTTTATTGAAATATTTATGAGATTTTAAGTGAATAATTTGTGTTTTTTATAGTCATTACTTAAACTGGTTTTCTACTTAGTAAAAATGTTCTGATTTAGTTCCTAAAACACCTAAGCTGATTTTCTAGGTAATAAAAATATTTTTATTTAGTTATCAAAACACCTAAGATGGTTTTCTACACAATAAAAATATTTTGATCCAGTGACTAACGTTTTCTACCAAACAAAGTTAACAATTTTCTGAGATATTTTAAGAAGATCAGGGGACCTTGATTGCTATAGGTACCAACTTCCAATTAAATTCTATTTATTACATAGGTCCCTTTTGTCAAACTTTAAAACCTATTAGTTTTAGTAGATACTAAATACTTTCTCTGTTTCTTTTTAATTATCATGTATATTAAAAATACTTATTTCAAAATAGTTGTCAATTTAAATAATCAAAAGAGAATTTACAATATTTTTCCAACTTTGCAATTAAAATTTATTATTCTAGAATTAAGAGGCACATATAAAGATAAATATTAAAGAATTAATAAAGAATATATTGGTCAAACAATACTCGTTATTAATTTTTTCTTATATGATAACCAAGAAGATTTTTCTCCCGGCACTTGTTAGCTATATATTCAAGTGCACACAATAAATAGTCCACTGTAGAATAATGGAGATTTCTTTTTCTTCAGTATTTATAGCGTTAGCATGGCTACTAGCATTAGCTATTATTTGTAAAGTTATGAACCATGTTGTATGCCCCAAAAGAAATGTACCACCAGGTCCAAGGCCATGGCCAATTATTGGAAATTTGAACCTTATTGGTTCACTCCCACATGAGTCTCTTTGCACAATCTTTCACAAAAATATGGAGATTTAATGCTACTAAAGTTCGGTTCCAAGCCTGTTCTGATAGCATCATCTCCAGAAATGGCTAAAGAGATTCTAAAAACACATGATGCTATCTTTTCTTCTCGTCCTGCATTGACTGCTGGTAAGTATATTAGCTTTAACCACTCAGACGTGTCATGGGCACCTTATGGTGCACATTGGCGTCAAGCAAGAAAGATCTACCAAACCGAGATATTTAGTCCTAAAAGGCTTGAATCGTTTAAGTACATTCGTGTTGAGGAAAGGAGAAATCTGATTTCTCGTCTTCATGTTCTATCAGGAAAGCAAATTTTTCTCCGCGATCATTTGACAGAATTTACCCTTAGCACTATAAGTAGGATGGTTATGAGTAGCACGTACCATAGGGATGAATCAATTGAAAATTTTCAAGGTATGTTAGATGAATAGTTTATCCTTGGTGGGGTGATTAATATTGGGGATTGGATACCTTGGCTTAATTGGCTTGACTTGCAAGGGTACATCAAAAGAATGAAGGCTTTGGATAAAAAGTTGAGAGAATTTTTTAAGTATGTACTTGAAGATCACAAGGCTAAAGGAAAGGAGGATTCTGTTCCAAAGGACATGGTTGATGTCTTGTTGCAACTAGTAGATGACCCTAATCTTGAAGTTAAGATTACCACCGATAACCTAATGGGATTAATCCTTGTAAGTTTTCTCCCTTTTTTTTGTTTTCTTTTACATTAATAAAAAGGGTAAAAAAATGTTCTCAATTAGTAATAGTTTGGTCTAAAAATCAATAGTTTGGTAAAAACATGTCTCTATTATTACTTAATGAGTCGAAAAGGCTTTTTTTTCTAAATAAATATTATTTTTTTCCTTTTTAAACACATTCTAATATTAATAATAATAATTTTGTTTATTATCATACTTCAATTCAAAAAAGATTTAGAAATACAATTATTTTCTATTTTTTAGAAAAAAAATTATGTTTATCGAAATGAAACTAATATATGGGGTTACTATGATCTTATATATATGTCACATATTATTGGTTAAAAAGATTCATGTAGTTTTTCCTATTTTTATTGATAATATGAGATTAAGAAAGAAAAATTGATTTATTCCTACTTATTTACTAAGTGGTTTTAAAAGAAAAAAAACAAGAAAATGATCTTTTAAAAGTAATATTGTTATTAGGAATAAAATGTGTTTAAGAAGAAAAGAAATAATAATATATTTATTAGGAAAATAATATTTTTGACACATTAAATAAGAATAGGGGCATTTTTTAACCAAATTCTTGACAGCATGAACACTTTTAGATCAAACTATTAACTAAAGACATTTTTTATCAGTTTCACAAAATTGAGGGACATAGTTAATCCTTTTTCTATAATTAATAGTCTTTATTGTGCAAAAATTAATTAATTAATTAATTAATTTAGATTATTCAATAAAGGGCTTGCCCAATTTTTAGTAGTTTCCATTTTAAAAGAAGCTAAAACTGCATATGTATAGGTGGATCGAGTTTTATTTTCTCAATTTTAGCATATAAACTCTTTGATAAAAATTTGAATGAATTTATTTTTAGTATTAAAATTGTGCAGGATTTGTTGGCCGCTGGAACGGATACATCAGCAACAACAGTTGAATGGACATTTCAAGAACTTGTAAGGAACCCGAAGATGATAGAGAAGGCAAATGAAGAACTTGATAGAACAATAGGTAAAGGAAAATGGGTAGAAGAGGAGGACATATCCCAACTACCTTATATAGAAGCCATAATCAAAGAGACATTTAGACTGCATCTGTTAACTCCATTGCTCCCTCCGCATTATTCCATTGAAGAATGCAATGTTGCTGGTTATGACATACCGAAAGGGACAATGGTATTTATAAACATATGGTCCTTAGGAAAAAATCCTAATTATTGGGATAGTCCAGAAGAGTTTATTCCCGAAAGATTCTTAGAAAATGACATTAACATAAAGGGAAAAAACTTCACAATGTTACCATTTTAGGTTCTGGAAGAAGGAGGTGCCTTGGGTATAGCTTTGGGATCAAGCTTGTGGGGACAACATTGGCTAACTTGTTGCATGGATTCAATTGGAGATTAACAGGTGGCATAAAGCCAGAAGAAATAAGCATGAAAGAGATTTATGGATTGACTACACACCCAGAAAAACCGATATCTATGATCATGGAACCAAGACTTCCTCTCCATCTTTATTAGTACCACTTTCTTGAATCCTATCAACCCAGAATTTACGTTGGTTACTTTCACTTATTATTGTAAAATTTATGTATAAATAAATGAATTTGATTCATTCTATTGATTGCAAGTTTTTGGCATCAAAGTATGATAGTTTTCATCCGTGGAGTCCTTTCCTCAATGGAGTTCCTAAATTCTCCAATTTATAAAGTTAGAAATCCCCAATTGAGTTAGGACTCTATGTCATGGGTTCTTTTAAATGTAGATTTATTTGATTGATTTATGAACTTTTATGCATGAATGGATATAATCTCATGATTTTAAGATGAATCCCCATGAACCCATGCTTAACTCATGTTTTCAAGGCTTCTAATCAAGTTCTTCTTCAAGATTCTTCAAGAACCTTGTTCTTCCAAGTATGTAAGGCTATCATAGTATTGGACTAGTTCGTCCTCACGCCCTACATCTGCTTTCAAATTAGTAAAAGAGTAATCTAGGATTCTTTCTCTAGATTTGAGTATTCTCGAGATAAGTTGATTTTGAGTTCTTGAGTTTCGGATTCTTTTTGAAATTCTATTCCTTATTATTGAATTGCTATATCTTATGCATTTAAGATTCTTGAGTTGATGCGTTCATGTCTATATTTCAGCATGAACCCTATGAATTGAGTATTCTTGAGATGAGTAGTGTTGTTGAGTTCTGAGTTATTAGTTTCCATATTGCTATTAAGATCCCTGAGTTGAGTCATTCATGTCCATAATTCCACATGAATCCTATGAGTTGAGTTATAAATCTTAAGAAGATTTTTAAAGTCAACAATTGAGTTTTAAACTGAGTTTTTGAGGAAGTAAAAATGAGTTTTGAGAAAAGATTTTTCTAAAACATGATTAGTATAACAATCGAGTATGTCATCAATGTTTAAGCAGTATGGTATCTAAATATGCCATCAATGTTTATGCAGTATGGCTTCCCCAATCATCAGTGATCATATTACAGTATGATTTTGATATATTTTTTAGAAAGAGTTTTCACGTATGAATTGAGTAAGAGTATAAGGAAACTAAGTATTCCCTAAGGTATCAACTTTTACATTTATAAAAGTTTGATTTCTAAATGAGTTATGAGTTCAAAGATATTTCAAGAGCAGTTACCTCTTTTAAGAGGATAGTTTGAACAATTATCTCAAACCAGAGGAAGAGTATGTTTTTAAACATTGAGCATGAGTATATATTATTGAGAGTAGTAATGAGCACCGATATAGGGATGAGTTCAAATAACTCACATTCCTCATAAACCATGTATGTCAACATGGGTACAAGATCATACTTTTTAGATGAATTTTAAGTGTCTTCGGGTAGGGCTTAGTGGATCCACTTTGTTGAGGTGTTCTATATCCCGGCAAGGTATAGGACAGTTCTGGCAGCGTGTGCGAGACAATGTATCATCACGTAGCTGATAGTGATGGTTGTCGGATAGAGAATCTCCCAAATAGAGTTAAAAGTGTATTTTTATTATATCACTTAACATGTTGAGTTCATAGATGAGTAAGAATTTTGTAAAGTTCAATGATTTCACTTCATTATTTCTTTACATCCAGTTGAGTATATATGTATATTTATTGCAGTCCTTTCATTCAATTATTTGTTATTCATCTATATTACATACTCTTACATTCAATGTACTGATGTCATTCGACTTGCATCTTTTCTTGATGCAAATACATGTTCTTAGTATCCTCAACAAGAGTCTGTTGAGATCACTCCATCTATTCGTCAGCTTTTGAGTAAGACCTCCTTGCTTCTGGAGGACTCCATTTTTATGAGTTGTTAGTAGTAGTTCCCTTGAGGAGTCATGTGTCTTGTCCTGATACCCATCTTTATATAGTAGAGGCTTCATTTATAGACAGTTTTGGAGAGTCTTCCAGTTTCATATATTTTATTTAAAACTTATGTTTCATACTCAGTATATTCAGCAAAGTTTTGAGATTCAATAAACTGTTTTTAAACAATTCTTTCAATTTGATGCTTATGTATGCTTGAATTAGTCTTCCGCTTGTAGTCATCCAGGATGATGGTTCGCTTGAGGTCCAACAATTATTCCCGAGTGCCGGCCATGCCTAGAGTGTAGGCTCGGGTCGTGGTAGTATTATTCTCTGCGTTGCATCCTTTTATAATGTAAATTCTGACTCTCATACTTAGACTCGTGGCTAGTAAGGTTTAAGAATTTCCAGTTAGCACTTGATGAACCCACCTCATTTAGGAGCTCCATTAGTTTAGGTCACTAAATTCTCCTTCATACTGTCTTTGGTTTTGAGGTAGTTGGGGCCATGTCTTGATAGAATTATATTTTCAATTGAACTAGTAGAGGCGTATTTTTGACAATAAAAATGTACATTCATGGATTTGTAAACTCTATTATTTAGTTATTTATTTCACCTTTCGCTTAGTTTCTTTATATTATGCTTTGATATGTTATGCCAAGGATGAGCTTGAGACCGCTCGTGGTTCTGAGTACTGTGTTTCAACTGGGGTATAGACTCGGATCGTGACCACAACTAATAGGGGTATATAGACCGAACTGATGTCTTTTGGGTTTATGGGGGCTCAAATAGGTGGTCTTATTTGTTGTTTGTACTTGTCGGGATTATGGGGATTGACTAGGTTATTGTTTGATTATTTTTAGTATGCTTAGATTCAGGAAAAGTTCAGTATGCTCATCTTTTCTTGTCTTTTTTACTTTGTTATTTTCAGTATATTATGATATCAATATAACAACCCAAAAACAATTAAGTTAATAACCGAACCATTCTTCATTTACGGATAATCAGGTAATTCTTAAATTATGATTAGTTGTTAAGACAATTCTTTAGTGTGTGAATAAATTTGGAGATAAATTAAGGTCACAAGAATCTCCTAGCACAAAGTTGAGTTGAAAATTTTCTTACCAATTACGTTTTATTTAAGATTCTACTTGGGTCAACATCAAACGACAATATCTCTTAGAATATGAAGAGTTAGGTGGAACATAACCTATCAAATTAAAATGCATTTGAGTCTTCCTTCAAATGTCATCAAGTTTGCATCAATTGAAGTTCACACTAAAAATTATGCCGACTTTACTAGTTCCTTGTTGCGCGCCGAGGAGCGACTTAGGTAGCAACTACTGCTTCATGCGTGGTTGGTTGCGCGCTGAGACATTGTTCGGATGGGTGCACACGTTTGAGGTCTTCTATAAACCCCCCAAAGACGTAGTTCACCTCCCTAGTTCATAAATTTATCCTAGAAAGAGAAGTTTTCAAGAAACTACCATCCTCCAAGGTTCATCCATCATCCAAAGTAAGATTTGACCATGATATTTCATAATTTCTTCAACTTAACACCAATTAACACCTTTTTACTCATGGAATCCATCTATATATATCCAAGAAAATCTACCTCTAAGGTTCAAAAACAAGTTATTAGTGTCATTTTCTTCAAATATTCGTAAGAATTTAAAGTGTTTCAAGTATGTAAGGTTATTTATAGTGTTGGACTAGTTCATCCTCACACCCTACTTCTCAATTCAGTCTGTAGCAAGTTGAATCTATGGTTCTGCCCTCAGTTTATGAAATTCTTGAATATGAGTTATGATCTTGTTCCAAGTTCTGAATCCTTACATTATGAGATTTACAATATTGTATGTTATGAGATTCTTAAATTGTTGTTTATGCTTGTAGTTCCACATGAACCTTATATGTATTGAGTTTCTTTCTAAAAGTATTTTCGAGCCAGTATTCCCTTCCATTATATTTGAGGATTAAAGTGAGTCCAAGAGATAATTTTAAGACAATATTTTTAGAAAATTTTAAGGGAACTTAGATGATTCCAAATGTGTTATTTTTACATTGTAAAGGGAATACTATTTTCAGAAAAGTATAAAGAGTTTTCAGACGGATTTAGTACAACTTTAGTTGCCTCTTAAAGAGGTCTTTTAAGAAATTATCTCAACCTAGAGACTACTTTTACATGAGTATATAATATTATATTTTTGGAGTAGTACTGAGCATCGATTTGGGTAAGAGTTCAGATAACTTAAACCCCATGACCTATGCTTTCAGTAGAGATAAGATCATATCAAAATCCGGACGACTCCTTACCTGCCTCAAGAAATCTTTTAGTAGCAAGGGCCCTTGCTACTTAGCGGAATCTTTTAGTAGCGGAGTTTCATCAAGTCAGCTCCTCTTCTTTCGGAGTTTTCGGATCTAGAGGTTTGCTAGTGTTTGTTATGTTCAGCTGATGGGTAGATCAGGACCTGTCCAGTCCAAGTATATTACTCTTAAGGGTCATTTGATTTGAATACAAGTTATGTTGTGATTACTTATGTTGGGAGTAGTTTCTATTGCTTATTTGATTTGTCATATTCAAACTTATATTCTTGGCATAATTTCTAAGAATAAGTTACCTGTTTACAAAAAGACCCTCCATCGTATTTAGTTTTTTTTTTTACATTTTTTTGCAAGATTTAGTTATTCATTCTTAAAAATAAAATGTTCATCTTATTTAGCTTATTTTGTGTATATATTTTCATGATTGTGCCATGTGTTTTTAAAATTAAAATTTTCATCTTATTTAGCTTAAAAATAAAACTTCCATCTTATTTAGCTTAAAAATAAAACTTCCATCTTATTTAGCTTAAAAATAAAACTTCCATCTTATTTAGCTTAAAAATAGAACTTGCATTTTAAGTTTATTAAAGTAAAATAAACTTTATTATTTATGTCACTTCATCCAAAACATATCACTCATATATGTAATTTAGTAGCGGGGTGAACATTTTAAGAGATATCAAAATATAAATAAACATAAAAAATATTCAAATAAGTTCAACTTATAATATATTCATAAATAAATTTTTTATTTATATAATATAATTTTTAATAGAAAAATATATTATCATAAAACAACGATTAATTAAGGTTGTGAATGTTATTATAAATGTTGTTAAGAATTATGTTAATATATATATATATATTTTTATTTTTTTTATTTTTTTATTTTTTTATTTTACATATTTTATACTAGAATATGTTATCATGGGGTTACTATTCTACCCACAAGTAGGAATAGCTTATTCCAGTATTAATTATTAATCACGGGATAAGTATCTCAAACTTTGCAACCAAACGACGAATTAAAAGGTATTAAAAAATTATCCCAAGATTATCTTCTCTTATATATCACCCCAAATGACCCCTTAGAGGCTTGCAAAATTTGGATTTTATAAATGTTTGTTGTCGACTATGCTAACTTTGTTGTTTCTCTGTTTTAGCACAACAGTTTGTTGGCCTTGACCGTATATGATTATATATATAGTTTATATAGTTTATATGTTTCTAAAATAACATGGTTGCCTCGTTGGTCCACAAAAGATTAGTTTCTTTTCAATATGAGATATCAGAGTTACTTGGGTTGATTGTAGATTTTGTTGATATAAGTCTTTCCGGTTCAGGGTTTATTTTTATATCGAGATATACTTGTTTGTTTTCTTGATTTTGAGATTGGTATTATGGTAGTAGAATAGTTGTCTAGTAAGTGTTGGATCTGGGTCAAGTGTGGCACCAAGTGCCAGTTGCATCCCTAAGTTGTTGTGTGACATACCAATTGGTCCTTTTTAATGCATATGGAGTGGTAGACATATGTATGGACTACTGATAGTGATTCAAGTTTTTTAAAAAAAATTAGAATTGAGTTTATTTTTATTTTAGAAAATTTACCTAAGATTGTTCTTTATCGTCATTTGAGTCAGAGTCTCCCGTTAGTGCTAGGATGTCCTTATCATATGACTCATCCATATAGCAAGAAGAGATTGATCTCTAGATTTTCTTTCGTCACCAGAGTCATGACTCGGAATATTTTCCATTGATCTAGAGCTATTTTTATTACTTTTCCAATTTCTTTGGTGGTCATTCTTCTGCTAGAAATGACAAGTTCATCTTTTTGTCTCTTTAGTCTTATCAACATGATTTTTATATATTTAATTTTTTATTGTGGACATTATTTGATGAATTGATCTGAGCTTCCACACTCGTGACACACTTGTTCGCAATTAATCTTGTCTGATGCTCTTGTGATATTTTTTCTCTCAAAGCTTTGGCCTTTTTATGTTGGCTAGTTGTTAGGGCCATGTTTTCATCCTTTATATCCATTTTCCAATGGATTGAAGAACCGAGCTCTTTTCTTTATGTACTCTTATTATTTTGCGCTTTTAAGTCTTTTTAAGTTCATAAATCTTCAGAGTTTCAATCAGATCATCCATAGTAAAAAATATATATAAATCAAAAGTTTTAGATGTAACCTCCATTTTACTTTTTCATACATAAAGTAGTTGTTAGAACCCTTTTAGTCTACCAATGATTTACGGATGGAAGATTTAAGGAAATTATAAAGTAGATTACTTCAGCTTATAAGTTATTTATTTTTTATTTCTGTATAGCAGTGTTTGCAGTAGATTATTACAACTTTTAGTTGTTTATTTTTCCTATTTCTATGTAGCAGTTGTTGCAGTAAAGAGGTTATTCCTCCACTTTCTCATTTCAGTTGTAGTAGGGAGTTACTTCCTTGTTTTTAGATGGGTGGTTATCCACTAGTGTTGTATTTAGTGTTATTTGCACTCAATGAAATGATAAGGAGAAAATTAGTCAAGTTTTTGAGTACTTCAAACTCAAGAGATTGTAGGTTCTCTCTTAACGAACCAGCACCATAGGTAGAAAAAGAAAACTTCAGATTATATCTTGCAGCGTACCATAACTAGATCCATAACAGGGGACCATACCAACTTGGTATCAGAGATGGGTGTTATCGGAGACGAAATTCAACATCAACTAGCACAATTAGTGAATTTGTTCCAAGAAGAACGTCCAGCCAAATTAGCCAGACATGAAGCAACAAATGCTCGATTGGATGCACTCACATTGGATTTAGTAAATTCTAAGGTCGATTTTGATTCAACTGAACATATCAGTCAGAATGGCGGTTGGAAGGGTAAAAATAGAGTGGCAAGAGGGTCAGGATCAGAAATAGGTGGAAGTGTCATCATTCCTCGACATAAAAAATAGGATTTCCCACGATTTAATTGCCACGAGGACCCTTTGGATGGTTGAACAGGTGTGAACACTTCTTTTGACACCAACAAACTCTAGAAGAAGAAAAGGTTAGATGTTAGCATCCCCTTTTAGTCTACCAATGTTTTACACGTGGAAGATTTAAGAAAATTAACTTATTTATTTTTTATTCTGTTTGCAGTAGATCACTACAACTTTTTAGTTACTTGTTTTTCCTATTTTTGTGTAGCAGTTGTTCCTGTAAGGAGGTTATTTCTCCACTTTCTCATTTCAGTTGTAGTAGGAAGTTACTTTCTTGTTTTCAGATGGGTGGTTAATCCACCAGGTTGTATTTAATGTTATTTGTATTTATTGAAATGATAAGCAGAAAATTAGTCAAGTTTTTGAGTACTTCAAACTCAAGAGATCACAGGTTCTCTTAACGAACCGGCACCATAGGTAGAAAAAAGAAAACTTCAGATTTTATCTTGCAGTGTCCCATAACTATATCCATAAACGGGGACCATAACAATATCAGAGACGGATGCTATGGGAGATCAAATTCAACATCCATTGGCACAATTGGTGAACTTGTTTCAAGAAGAATGTGCAACCAATATAGCGAGACAAGAAGCAATAAATGCTCGCTTAGATGCACTTCGAAGGTTGATTCTGATTCAACTGAACATATTAGTCAGAATCGTGGTTGTAAGGGTAAAAATAGAGTGGCAGGAGGGTCAAGATCAGAAGTAAGAGGAAGTTTCATCATTCCTCGACATACAAAGTTGGATTTTCCATGATTTAATGGTCAAGAGGACCCTTTGGGATGGTTGAACAAATGTGAACACTTCTTTTGACACCAACAAACTCTGGAAGAAGAAAAGGTTGAACTTGCTTCTTTTCATTTGGAGGGCAATGTACAACTTTGGTTTCTTCAATTAGAGACAGATCTACCTTAACTGTCTTGGGATGACTTCAAACGTCATTGTAATCTTCATTTTGGCCCACCAATCAGAAGTCAAAAATTGGGAGAATTGGCTAAGCTACGCCAGATCGGGTCTGTGGCAGATTACCAAGAAACATTTGAGCAGTTAATTTTGCGGGTTGGTACCCTCATAGAGTCACAAAAAAATTGAACTTCATATCAGCGGTCTTACTGATTATATAGCAATTGAGATTGAGTTGCATAATCCTCCAGATTTGGCTATGACGATGAGTTTATCCCAACTTTTTGAACGCAAGGAACAACCCATTTGTTCGCAATTGTTAGATGCTTGCAAATAAAAGACAACATATTTTTCACCTCAACAACATGTCAGATTTGTGAAGAAATTGGCCACATCTGAAATGGAGGAAATGCGACTTAAGGGACTTTGTTTCAACTGTGATGAACCATTCACTCGAGGTCATCAGTGCAAGAAGTTGTTTTGGATTGACTCTATATACGATGAGGAAGAATTTGTTGAAAAAGGGGGAAATACTAATATTTTCCACACTTTGCGCTCAAGGGCAAGCGCGATTTGAAGAGGGGAGTAATGCTAGCACCCCCTTTTAGTCTACCAATGTTTTACACATGGAAGATTAAGGAAATTAAGTTATTTATTTTTTATTTCTGTTTGTAGTAGATTACTACAGCTTTTTAGTTACTTGTTATTCCTATTTTTGTGTAGTAGTTGTTCCAGTAAGGAGGTTATTTCTCCACTTTCTCATTTTAGTTGTAGTAGGAAGTTACTTCCTTGTTTTCAGATGGGTGGTTAATCCACCATGTTGTATTTAATGCTATTTGTATTTAGTGAAATGATAAGCAGAAAATTAGTCAAGTTTTTGATTACTTCAAACTCAAGAGATCGCAGGTTCTCTCTTAACGAACCGACACCATAGGTAGAAAAAAGAAAACTTCAGATTTTATCTTGCAGCGTCCCATAACTAGATCCATAATCGGGGACTATAACACCCCTCCCCCAAAGTTAATGTTACATTCTTTGTTATTCTTTGCCTTATATTTGTAGGAAACTCTATCCCTTCAGAAAAAATTCAACTATTTCCCCCTCAGAAGTCTTCATCACACATATATTATATGTCTCAAATGTATAAGTTTGTTTCACATCAAAACATGTTTTCAACAACTTTAGAAAATGTACTTTGTTATTGTGGTTGAAGTGAAGATACATAAAATGCTTCATATGCTAAATAATTTTCTGTACGTAAATTAATCATGTTGGAGTTGTGCTATCAATTCTAGGACACTCCTTCAAACTCAACTGATTTGTTAAATAGTGTGAAATAGTATCATTTTCTTCTTTTCCAATTTCTTTATGTGTTGTTTAATCTGTTCTTCCTATGTTCTATTCTTGAAGTTGAGTTATATGAAGAAAAACTTTTCTCTTGAGTTTAATATATTTGCCCCCGTGAAATTATAGGTACTTGGATGGTTTGTGCTTTCTCAACTGCCTGCTGAGATGACTATTTGGAGTAGAAACATGCTCGACAACGGCTAAAAGTTATACATTCCGTTTTATATGCTTCTATAATAGTAGTAGGATTTTTTGAGGCATAGTAGGAGGACCTCTGTTGCGGAGAGGATTGGAGGAAGAGTCTAAAGCTAGATGCATGACATGCAAGTAGTAAAGAAGAAAATATATTCTATTTTAACCTTTGTGGCTCTCGAGTCAAAATGACTCATTGACAGAGTTTGTAGGTGGTGCCATGGTGATTTGGTTTGCAACTGGAAAGAGCAGCAAAACTTTTATAAAACCAATCCCCTTTATGCATATTTTGGAAGATATCTAGAAAACAACTATTCCACATGAGTCATGAGTATGAAAAGTTGTCCTTATCTTTGTATAGTTCAGATGCTTTCAAGATTTGTGTTTCTTATGTATCAACAGTCTTTAAATAAATTAGATCAATCAATGGTGATATTTCTAGATTCCCTGCACCAATAAGAACAAGATTTTTGTTTATCTTTTCATTTATCCTAACATAGGTGGACAAAATTATTTTGTAATTGTTGGTGAGAGGTGATAGATATCCTCTAAAATTAGTGTACATAAATTGATCTGAAGAACACAATAATCGAAATAAAATGTTATATATTGTAACGACCCAGAAGGTCATTTTGTAAATTTTTATAAAATTTACATTTTTACCTCTCTCGATAGTTGTCCCGAGTCACTTTTGATCGATTGGAGAAATGGTTTTGAAATTTTTGAACTATTCGATAACTATGATAATTTAATTGACAGATAATTTAGAGAATTAACTAAATTTGTGATTAATGGGTTAAGTTTATAATTTATTAATACCCTATACCACTTGGCACATATATTATAAAATAGGTTAAGTGAGATTTAACTCTGTTAATTCATTATTATTATTATTATTATTAAAAGAGAGAAAAAGAAACCTGACCAAACCTATTGTGTCACGCTATTGGGGAAAACAAAAACTTCCAGGTAAACTCTAATTTTATCTTATTTTGTTCACCATATATATCGATGATCATATATGAAATAAACCAACAATACGTTATTTTGTGTGGGTAAGGAATGAAAGTGCCAGCAATTTATATTATATAATTCATAAAAATGGCAGGTTAAAGTTGATTTATGGATCTAGGATTACGAGTCAGTGAGGAGGAGTAATAATATCTATATTAGAGAATTGACTTTGTAATAAATTGTAGAGAAAGGAACAAATCAGAAGGGAATTAAATGAGTTGAGCCACATTATGATTATTACTTGTTATTAGTACAGTTTTTTTGTTCACGTTAATAATGAAGAGTTAGTAATGCTAATGATTGGCCCAATTATTGGAAGGGTGTGGTATTATTACTTACATATGACATTCTGTATAAAGAATGTCTATGGATTTAACAAAGGTCCCTGTGGTTTAGGAGACAATTCACGTAATTAACTTGAATTTTGGAACCTTCTCATAGTTATTATATTGTGATTCAAGTTTTGATAATATTAGTATTGTAGTTAAATATTAGGCGTATTATATTATATGAAAACTAGTAGGATTGAATTGTTAGAAGAAATTAATACATAAACATAGGCTTGAAATTTAGGAACTTGACTATAGAGTTTGGTGAGTTTTTGGGTTAAGACTAAGCATATAGCAATATGGGCGTGGTTAGTTTCAAAATCTTATTGTGATTATTTATTTGAATAGATTGCATTGATTTGGAAGCACGACGAAAATGGAAGACTCAAGTCCCAGAGTGATTGTTCGATTATTTGAGGCAAGTGAATTTCTAAACCCTTGTTAAGTGTATAAAATCATGTATTTACTTGTGGTATGTGTTGGAAAGTAATGAGACTTGGTAATGGATTGACTTGTCCATATGGAATAATTCTAATGATGAAAAACGAGTAACAAAAGGCAATGTGAATAATGGTTGGTGTGTGATGTGTTGAGAATAGTTTGAAAGGCTTATTGATTAATTGTTGATGTTGTATCACGATTGTGCTGTTGTGAATTGTGCAATGTTATGAAAATGGTCATCTCCTTATTATTTGTGTGAACATGTCATTTGCATGTTTCTGAGACATGGTTGTGACAAGTGTTATGTGAATTGAGAAAGAATAAGAAACTAAAGAGGATATACCATTTCAAGGGACGTGTCGCGCGCCGCGACGGATACTATTATCGAGGGACCTGTCACATGCTACGATGGATACTATTATCGAGGGACATGTCGCACGCCGCGACATAAACTATTATCAAGGATCGTGTCGCATGCCGCGACGAATGGATGAACATATATGTCCCTCATGGGTCCCGGACTGTGAGACAGCGAATGTGTATCATTAGGTCAGACATGCATCATTATATTGACATTGCATTGCACATCTTTATCATTAGTGAACTTGATCTTGTGTGTTGCTGATCTTGTGAATGCCTTTCTGTGGAACTTGTGATTGATGAATATTGAGTTTGTTGTTGAGGATATCTAATTGTTAGAGTGGTGTTGTTGAGCTATGTGCTATGTAAACTGTGAACTTTAATGTTGGGCTAGTTTTATGCAGGTTGTCGTTGTGGAGGTTCGAATGTGGTGTAAGGAGTACACGTTTTCTATTCCCTTAGCTTGTGTTTAGAAGTTTACTTGCTGAGAACTGTGTGATTTGGTACTCACCCCTTGCTTCTACTTTTTTGTATGTTACAATCCTGGATCTTTGTGATACTTTCTATTCTCTTCTTTTTCTCACGCTTCATGTGGAGATTTGTGAGGTAGTTGTTTGTCATCTCAGCGGACCTTATTTCTCCTTATTTATGATTTTATTCTATTCTAGAAACAAGGTCATTTGAGACTTGTATTTTCTTTCAATTTTGTTATAATACGTTAGAGGCTTGTATACGTGACTACCAGGTTTTGGGGTTTTATTTTGAGTTGATTATGATTTCCGCATTAGTAGATGGTGTTAGTCTATTTTTCTTGTTTTACTTCCGCATTCACCATATTAATCAGGTATTAGGCTGACTTGCCTTGGTGGGATAAGACGAGTGCATCACGTCCATTTTTGGATCGTGACATATATCTGCTTCTTTTGATGCACTTTCTTGGTACTCCTCTGTGCCTAATAACTTGTCCACTTTTGAATTGATACACATATTAAGAAAACTATTATTGATATAGTGAGTTACCATTTTACCCCTATTAATTATTTAGTGGATGAATTAAAATTTAAGAGTGTCAAGAAGTTCGGTATTTTTCAAAGTAATTAATTGAGGGTATAATAGGTAAATAAAATTTGTTCTTTCCTGATTTGTCAAAATAGACAAGATATTAGGGATAACCTTCTTTGTAAGGGAATCTATATTCTCTTTGATGATTGCAGTTGGGAACCCTCTACTTCTAGACATGGCAACAATAAACAAAACTAGACCAAGTTGTGCTAGAGTAAAGGTTCAGGTTGATTTGTTAGTTGTTTTTCCGAAGTTTGTGGAGATGAAAATAGTGAACGAAGACACTAAGAGGAATCAAGAATAGAACGAGTCAAGATCCATTATGACTTGCTGCCCAAATATTGCTTGCACTGTAAGGTTCAAGGCCATGCGCAAGATGAATGTAGAAATCTACACCCCGAACTACATAGATCATTTACAGGAGATGACATTCAAGAAAATGGACTGGACAGTAAACAAGGGAAATACGGGGAACAATAGAATAAGAAAGCAAAACAGGAAATGGGGAACTATCAACATATGATGAAAAGGATTACTAAGAGATATTAGCATCCGACCAGTAGAATGTTTGTGAAGAAAAATGGTGCTAGCATTAGTGAAAAAGCTTATACCCCTGTTAAAAGGGCAGCTACGGGAAACACATTTGTCGCTTTAGGGGAAGAAGATAATGAAGGGGAGCATCATACTCAATATGAGAGGACTGATACACATGAGCAAGCACATAATAAGGAGGGAGAGAAAGTACAACCCTAGGGGATTTCAAGAATATCAAAAGACAAGCAACCAGAGTCCACTAAGGACTAGATAACAAAATCTTTTGGTAAGCAACAAATGCAAACAACGCTACAACATAGCAGCATCAGTAGTACATCAGCACCAGCCAAAGTTTTGAGCAGCACCAACATTACAGATGAGATGAATGATCAAGGTTTGTCCACTGAAGAAGCTGCAAGCAGCAAGGGTAGGATGGTACCTGTCTATGAACAAGCTATTAGTAATGCAGACAATGAGAGGGAAGAGAGGGCAGTACCAATGAAGTTGAAGAGGATATCATGGCATGGAGATGGTTATGCACCAACAACATGACTCAGACATGCCTCATGTAAGTTATCCAGATCCTCTAGTTGTGGCTTCATGGGAGGGGAACATATCAGAACCTAAATAGATACTGCAAATAGAAAATGGTATTGGTGTTAAATATGTAAACTGTCAAAAGAGTTTAGCACAAGTTGGGCCTAAAAAATCAACCCCTATCGAAACTCTTCATTCTATAGTGTCACATCAAGTACTACAAGATGAGAATTTTGATCGCACACTAGGAGTTGTACACAAAGAAAAGGTACTGGAATCAGGAGTGGAAGATAGTGATGAAGATGATAGTGGCCAATTAAAATCCCTAATGTGCAAGGAAGCTGTAATTTCTCCTCAGGTGTTAACTAAAGGGAGAAAGATAAAACGCAAGAAGGAATCTGACTTAAAGCCAACAAGGATACAAGCTAAGAGGGTAGGGAAAAATATTGTTAAATGATACACAAAGCATTATTTTGGAATATTAGGTCTGTGAGAACTCAAAATGCTTTTCATAGAGTTCAAATGTTAAACAAAGACCATAAGTTTATTCTTATTGCATTGATGGAACCATTTCAAGACACTAGACAACTACAATGCTACAAAATAAGGTTGGGTATGCGATATGTCAACTACAACACTAATGGGCAAATTTGGGTGTTTATTAAAGAAGGTACTAGTGTAGTTGTTATCTCAACCTATATTTGTACTATGAAGAAGAGTTTTGGAGACAGAAGGCAAGTATTCAATGGTATAGTGAGGGGGACAAGAACACTAAATTCTTCCATAGTCTGGTAAAGGGAAGAAGGAAAAGACTAGCTCTGCAGAGAGTGCTAAGATCAGATGGCACTTGGGTAGAAGGGGAGGAGGAGGTTGTAGTAGAGGTAGTAAATTTTTTCCAGCATCAGTTTACTGGAGTGATTGTAGAGAGGATCTTAATTTAATCCATCTTATTAAGCCAACTATCAATAGAGAAGAAAATGCTTTGATTAAAGACATACCTGAAGAAGAGGAAATTAAAGCAGTGGTGTTCAGACTAAATGAAGATAGTGCATGTGGACCTGATAGCTTTACAGGTCATTTCTTCCAGAAGTGTTGGTCAATAGTAGGTCCAGATGTTGTTGGGATTGTTCATGCTTTTTTTAAGGGCCAAACTCTACCTAAATCGATTACTCATACTAATTTGATCTTACTACCTAAAAAAGAGTTTATTCAAACTTTTTCAGACTTAAGACCTATTAGCTTAAGTAATTTCATTAATAAAATCATATCCAGAGTTATTCATGATAGATTGGAGGGTCTTCTTCCCAGACTAATCTCACTAAATCAATTAGGTTTTGTGAAAGGAAGAAATATTGCTTAAAATGTTTTGTTGGCCCAAGAAATTGTTTCAAATATTAGAGAAAGGGGGAAGCCAGATAATGTTGTGATCAAACTGGAGATGGCCAAGGCACATGACAGGGTTAATTGGAGGTTCCTGACAAGTGTATTGGCTCAAATGGTTTTTGATGATGTTGTTTTAGATATGATATGGAGAGTTCTGGCAAATAACTGATATTATATTCTCATCAATGGGCAAGCTAAGGGTTTCTTCCACTCTACAAGAGGAGTAAAACAAGGGGATCCTCTATCTCCTGTTTTATTTATTTTAACTGTAGAGGTTTTATCTAAAGCTTTAAATAATTTATTTGATCACAATGATTTTAAATACTTTGGAATGCCTAAGTGGAGTGACAGGTTAAATCATCTGGCATATGCAAATGATACTATTATATTTGCAGTAGCAGAAAAGAAATCTTTAACCTTGATAATGAATGTATTGCAGGAATATGAAAGCAATTTGGTCAGAAAATCAACAAGGAAAATAGCCTATTTTACATGTTCAGTAAAGCAACAAATGAGTCTGTCAAAATAGTGGAGGATACTACTTGATTTGAATAAGGCAAATTTCCTTTGATGTATCTTGGATGTCCAATTAGACATGCCAAGAAAAGGAAATCTGACTTTACAGAATTGATCAAGAAGATGCAAAGTAAGCTTCATAGTTGGAAAGGAAAGTTACTGTCCTTTAGGGGTAAGACAATTCTCATTAACCGTGTTTTGCAGAGCATGCCCATATACCTCCTGTCAATTATTGTCCCTCCTAAAAGTATCATAAATGATATTCATACAATGTTTTCTAAATTTCTATGGAATTTTAAAGAGGATGGGAGGGCAAAACACTGAATTTTTTGGAATGACATGTGCGTTCCTAAGGAGGAAGGAGGTCTTGGTTTTAGGTCATTGATAGATGTCTCAAAAGCTTTATTTGCTAAACTTTGGTGGAATTTCAGGACCAAAAATACCTTGTGGTCAAATTACATATGGAATAAGTATTGTAAGAGGCATGGTCCACAGACAGTAGAATGGAAAGGAGGATCTCAAGTTTGGAAGTTGATGCTTCAGGCTAGAGATTATATAGATCAAGAAATATGGTGGGAAGCTAGAGCTAGTCAGGCCAGTCTTTGGCATGAAAATTGGACTCAATCAGGGGCTCTACACTTCTTGATGCCTATTTCACATACCATAAATCATGAATTTGTTGATGTAAGTTGTGTAATGGTTACTAATTGGTGGAATCAAGATTTGTTAAAAGAGTTCTTCAATGAAGAGATATGTGAGCAGGTGAAAAAGGTACTGGGTATGGGTCAAATAACTAAAGAAAGAGATCAACATTGGTGGATGCCAAATAACAAAGGAAAGTTTACAGTGAAAAGTTCTTGGGATCTAATGAGACAGAGGAAGGAAATTCAGCAAGACTTCATGTTTATTTGGGAAAAAGGCATTCCTTTCAGAGTTTCTTTCTTACTTTGGAGAATGTGGTTTCAGAGAATCCCCATTGGTGAGATTCTGGTTAGGTTTAACATAATAGACACATTTAATTGAGTAAGTTGTAATAACTCTACACCGAAAACATTTGATCACCTATTTGTGTCCTGTCCAGATGCAAAGTATTTATGGGAAACATTTTCAGGAGCTGCTGGAATTCTAGGACTTTTCATTAAAATGAAGCAGACTATCTATCAATGGTGAGGGGGGGGGGGGAGAATGCAGCCCCAAGCTAAAACCATTGTTTAGACCAGTTCCTATATTCATTATATGGCAGATTTGGAAAAGAATGAATAGAATCAAGCATGGGGGAAATATGTCTAGACAGGCTATTGTAAGAAAGGTCAACATGAATATCTACCTAATGGCCACAACTAGATATCCTTGGCTATCCAACATGCCTACTCAATGGGCCCTAATTGTCAAATTCTTGGAAGATTACATTCCTATCCTATTTTGTAAAGTGGTGAAATGATTTGTCCTCCTGAAGGTCATTTTAAATGCAATACTGATGGATCTTGCAGAGATTAACTACACCTCAGTTCAAAGGCATTTAGTATGAGAAATAGCAATGGAGAATTGGTCTATGCAGAAATAGAAAGTGTGGAGTTATGCAGTATTTTAGAAGCAGAGGTGGGAGCCTTCAAAGAAGGATTGCAGTATTGTGTTAATAATAACCTCATGCCTCTAATCATGGAGACAAACTCTCTTATTCTAAAGAAAATCATTGATGAAATATGGGAAATACCATGGAGCATATCAGTGGACATAAGGTGCATCAAGAAGATGTTGAAGGATAAGGATGTGGTGGTGATTCATATCTTTAGAGAGGGGAACTGTGTAGCAGATTGTTTAACTAATCATGTTTTTAGTTTTGCAGGAACAACAAGGATCCAATTCTTATATAACACAGAACTACCAGCACAAGCAGGAAAATTGTTACATATAGATAAGCAGGGTATTCCTAATATCATAATAAAAAAATGCCAAAACAGAAACTTCAACAATCAATGAAGCATAGAAGAGTGTATGAGAACAAATGACTAGTTCATACAAAAACATGCTTGAATATAATTGCTGCAACTCATAGCTACGGAAAAATGTAAGTCAAATATTCGTTTTAAAGATCAAAACGGAGAGGTTACCTGGTATACCCAAAATTTGAGGCAGTGGTATCAGTTCTTCGGAGCTCAACCTGCACAAATTGGGGGTTTATCAGTTACATCTCTCAAAATTGATCGAGCCAAAGGTGTGCTTCAGTTTTGGAGATTACCTTGATTGGATATGTCAGAAGAAGGATATGAGCTGAAGAAGTCTTCATAGGGTTGGATTCATGGCATTCGTGAGAATTTTTGAATGCCCAGGATACCACCCAAACTCATAACTTTTTTTATCCCCTTTTCATCGAAGAAAAACCATTGGAGAAGCCTGATGCCGGTCGGAGAGGAAACGGATCAGCTGGGACTAGCACTGAAGGAGAAGACTTTCCATTTCCAGTATACTTTGTCAATACAAGATGTGGGGTATTATGTATTTGGGCTTGGGTCACTATTGAACCAAAGCCATCAGATTTTTTGTTCTTATTTTTTAATAAATGGGCTTGTCCCATACTTTAAATTAAAAATAAATAAATACTAACTACTGTTTTGATAAGTTTATCATTTATCTAACACAAATTATCTTTTGATATGATGGATGACAATTTTTACATTAAATAGTTAACAATTTACCTCATCTTCAATAAAATAGAAATGATAAAATTATATTGTAGTTGGGTACATGAAATAGTTATACTTTTATAGCTTTTGATCCAAAAACATGAAAGGAAAATTACACCAGAGAAAGTATATAATAGTCTTACGAGTTACTATGCAAAGTATATACCACTTGAAAATGCTGAAGATTGGGCCCATGCTAAGCACATGTTATATATATATATATAAAGTCGGTTTGATTTGAGTTCAGTTTGACTTTTTTTTCTTTTAATACCAAATCAAACCACAAATTATTTTTTTTCAATTTAATTTAATTGTTCGGTTCGATTTGACTTTACGATTTGGCTTGTACACTTGTGGTTGGTATACAAGTAGTTGTATAATACTTCAAAGGCTAGCCGCTCTAGTCCTTTAAAAGAGCACAGAAATATGTAAATTGTAGCTACGGCTCTAATTAATCACCAAATAGTTGTCAATGTCATCCTTTACATTCTCAGCCTCAGCTCTGCAAATGCAATTCACCGATTCGTCGAAATTTGCAATCCCATTTCCAACTCTCAGCTTCAAATGTCAAAAACATGTAATAATCTCAAGAAATGTGAAGTTAGGTTCCCGCATATTGCCAGCATTGAAATCTTCTGACCAAGAAATGGAAAACGAGGGTTCTTCTGAGATTGCAAATGGCCCATCTACCAGTTTCTTGTCTTTACTTTGCCCCTTGCTTAAACTCTTTTCAGTGAGTTTGTTCTTTGTCAAATATTGATTTCATTTTTTTCTCCTTATTGAGTTAGGGTCTTCTTTGAGTTTTCGAGGACAAAAACTTAAACCTGTTCATGGGTGAGCGGGTTGAGTTATGAGAGTAACGAGTGATATTTAATGGTTGGAAAATACTGGTTTCTCTTTGGTAAGTTGGAAGCTGCAGTTTAATCTGGATTTATCTAACAAATCTTCAATTTAACATTTATAACACCAACTGCTTCCTGGGGATGTGTCTAGTTCAAGGTCGTGCATTATGCTGCTGATTCTATTTATCAATGTTTATCGGTTTCTTTGCTGCATTCTTCATGAAAAATTTATTTGACATTTTTATGTTTACTAATATAATCGGTCATCATGCAGGGAGGAGACCCCTCAAGCAAAAGAAACTATTTATTGGAGGTACCAACACATTATAAGTTCTTCGATTTGTTTTTCATTTTAAGTTCTGCAACTAACTATATATATAGTCACTCAACTTTTATTTGATTGGACCTAAGTCATTATATTACTTTTTGTAATGAAAAAATTATTCCACTTTGTCTAACGAATATCATAGAAAGTCACTCAACTTTGCCTAAATATCACATAAGATCACTAGATCATTGAACCTACAACATCTGTTCTTTGTAACCACAAGTCACTAAAATATTTTAGTGACTATGTATGATGCTTAGACATAACTGAGTGGCTTTTTTGTTTAAAAAAATAGATTACTGATTACTGTGTTGCTGACATAAAGTTGAGTGACTTTTTCGTTACAAAGAAGTGAAAGTTGAATGACCATCTTTGTAGTTAAGCGCTGTTATTTGTGCACTCTAATTCTTCTATAGATGTTATTGTCTACTGGTAATGCAATCAGTATTTATTGAGAAGTTATTTGAACAGGAAAAAGAATTTGAGGTTGAAAGACAAATGGAATGGAAAAAAGAAATATAATGGAGCTAATCTTGGATTGATGTTCTATTTGTGGGTATTTCTGGCAAAAAGAAAAGGGGATAGTAACATATACATCCACAAATGTTTAAGAAGCTCTCTATAGACTACTGTTTAGTAGTTGGATTTGTAATTAAGCTGCAAGTTTGTATCCATGAAGTTATCTTGTCCTTAGCATGTTACTTCTCAGGATTACCTGCTAATCTAGTAGATATGCAGTTCACAATTTGCTTGTACTTCTCTTTTTATTTCCTTCCTGCTTTTCATAAATTTGAGCTACATTAATAGTATGGAGATTTTACAATTTTTGGAAAACTTTTGTGTTGGATCTTTAGATAATTATGTTTGAGAGAAGTCGAATTTAACTGAAAAAAGACATTAATGCCATTTTCTACAAAATACGATTTAAAGAAATGTAAACATGAGTGCTGCATGAATCTTGTGAAGGGAACCAAGAATGAAGGATGATAAATAAGCACAAAAAGATCATGAGATGCAGTAATGAAAACAAAGACTTAAGGATGAGGAGTTAAATTTTTCACCAGTTATTGACCTCCCAGGCCAAATAATCCCGGATTTTGCAGAAATTACAACAACAACATACCCAATGTAATTCCACAAGTCGGGTCTGGGGAGGGTAGAGTGTAGGCAGACCTTACCCCTCCCTACCTTGGGAGGTAGAGATGTTGTTTCCAGTAGACCCTCGACTCAAGGAGATTTGAAGCAATTAACAACTTTTAAGTTTATAAATCAATTCATTTACTTTGTAGTTAACTTTGATCATGGTAGCTTTGAACGTTTATGAATTTCACCTATTTCAATATATGACGTATTGGATATTAATTAAGACAACAGAAGTGAAAATTGGTACTTTATTAACGACCCTTGATTAGCAAACAATTAGCTTACTTGTAATAGAAGTTAAACCTAGGATTTTCCTTAGAGAAGTATAGACTTTACTGATGTATGTGCACAACCCTTGAACACTTGGATTCATTAATCAGGAAAAGACGAATAAGAAAAGAGAATTGATTGACAGTTTTTCGAACTGTCTTTCTGAGACAGCATGGCGCAGGGTAGATAGAGTTTTTGAACTTTGTACCATCAGTTGTGCCCATCTTACAGTTGTTTATCTGACATAATTATAGGTATGTTTGCATAGTAGTTGTTAACCTTCTAAATGAGTTGATGGCTTAATTTGTTTTAGCCTTTCATGCTTCGCTTAATCCTTGAGTACCTATTTCTTGTAGGAAGCAACATCTACGCTTTCTACCTTGGCAAGACTCCCATGGGGTTCACGAGTACAATATGGTACATTAGGCAGTAAAGATGGGACTAAAGTTAATCCTCCAATGCACCTTCAGATCTTTGAATTCGGTGAGCATCTCTCCGTTGTGGGCTAAGCTTAAATCATCAGCCCCCTTGGCTTATAATCCCGGATGTTAACTAATATAAATATTACCAGTGGTCCCGTATCTGTGAGATTTGATATGCTGAACTAATCACATTGCTGAAAACTCAAAATCTTGAAAGTATTGTTTTTCTCATACACGCATTAGAAAAAACAGAGTAGGAAACGTTAACTCTTAGCTTTTAATACTCATATGATTAGTGTTGAAGATACTGTTTCAATGCTTAAATTTAATAAATACCCAGCTCATCATCTAACAGTTCGCATATTTTTAAACCTAAAATGAAGTGGTAGACCATTGTTTCGTAGTCAGTTCAACTTGAAAAAACTAGCTTATATTGTTAATATGCTGCTTTTGAAGTATTCTCACGTTTCTCAAGATATGCACACTTTAAATTTGGAAATCCCTAAAAGTGTGGGTAAAGGCAAACTCTAAATTGATTGTAGGAGAATACAAAGTTAACCTTGCATACACATCTAAATATGAAACCTATTACGAGCTTTCGTTAAGGGGTGTAGTATCCACATATAACTCGTGTAATGCTATGCCTAAATGCATGTGTTACTTCATCATGGAATAACTCAAGTTCTTATAGGAATTGTCAACAGAGGCATGCCCATTTTGCAGAAGAGTTAGGGAGGCAATGACCGAACTTGATCTGTCTGCAGAAGTGAGTATACTCTTACCTAGATCTAATTTGATAATCCTCATCTCCGCATACATGTTGTTTTAGTAATTGTGTTCTCCGGGCCAGCTTGAGCGCGCTTTGACAAATTACGTGCACTGCATACTACTTTCCACCAACATAGGCAATGAGTAACTCTATACACCAAGGTTTTCCTTGTAGTCCATGGTATTTGACTTTGGGGAAGCTCATTCCTTGAATGGATCATAACTTATACAAGGACAATCTTTGTAAGAAGGATCAAAGCACACTGAAAGATACAATTCATGGAGAGTAAAGAAATAGAGCTAAGTTCAGCGAACCAAGTACCTGTATCTTACCCTTTCAAGGAAGGGGAAAAATGACATTATACAACATATTTAAATAAAAAATTGTAAAGATAAGACACTTGGGCCTAACTCAATCCCAAAGGCTAATTAATGAAGGGAGGATTGGCCAAGTCTCTATAAGCAGACCACTGTCCGTTCCCCAACCTATGTGGGACTCTAACCCACTCTAACAAAAATAAACAAATTCTACGACATATGGAAAGAAATCACCTAGTGGATTTTGACATAAGACCTTGTGGTTCTCAATCTACTTTATTGATCATACTCTTGGGCGTTCCTTATATATGTGGTATGAGCTTTAAATATTTTGAAGTGGTTCATTAGTCTAAACTATGTGATGTCCACACTGAATTTTTGATGTCCCATAATCTTGTGAAAAAATGTGGGTATCTCACTTGTGTTGGCTGAGTTGGAGCACTTTGAGAGACATTGGGATTTCGGATACTATAGGCGTTTTAAAGTTGAGGAGGTGAAGCGTGCTATTAGTAGGATGAGCAGGGGAAAAGCGATAAGACCAGAAGAGATCCTGGTGGAGTTCTAGAAAAGCACAGTTAGAGTAGGTTTGGAGTGGTTGACTAGCCTATTCAATGTCATTTTTAAGATGACAAAGATGCCCGAGGAATGTAGGTGGAGCAAAATGGTCCTTTTGTTCAAGAACAAGGGTGATATCCAGAATTGCAACAACTACATGGGTATTAAGTGGTTAAGTCACACTATGAAAGTTCGGGAGAGAATGGTGGAGATGAAGTTAAGGAGGGGTGTGTCCATTTCTCAGAATCAGTTTGGGTTCATGCCAGGGTGATCAACCATAAAAGCTATCCTTCTTGTGAGGAGAGTGATGGAGAAATATAGAGAAAGGAAGAGGAACTTACATATGGTGTTCATTGACCTTTAGAAGGCCTACGACAAATACCGAGGGAAGTCTTGTGGCATGCCTGGAGGCAAGAGGTGTATAGTGGCCTACATTAGGGCAATAAAGGACATGTCTGGAGGAGCTAAAACGTGGTAAGAATGGTGGAAGGAGATTCAGAGCACTTTCCTATGGAGATGGGTTACACCCGGAATCATCTATTAGTCTGTTTCTATTTGCCTTAGTGATAGATGAATTGACACGAAACATTCAAAATGAGGTGCCTTGGTGTATGTTGTTTGCGGATGACATATTACTGATTGATGAAACTCACGATGGAGTTAATGCTAAGTTAGATGTGTGGAGACAAACTTTGGGGACTAAATAGTTCAGGTTGAGCACGACCAAGACAGAGTATGTAGAGTGTGAATTCAGTGATGCGAGACATGAGGTAGGCGTGGAAGTGAGATTTGACACACGAAATATCCCCAAGAGTGATAGATTCAAGTACCTTGGGTCTATAATTCAAGGGAGTGGGGACATCGATGATGATATCACACATCGTATTGGTGCGGCGTGGATGAAGTAAAGACTTGCCTTTGGAGTCTTATTGATAAAAAGGTACCACCAAAACTCAAAGGTAAGTTCTATAAAGTGGTTGTTAAACTGTCATTGTTGTATAGGCGGAGTGTTGACCATTGACCAGTTAAAAACTTTTATGTCTAGAAGATGCATGTTGCGGAGAGGAGGACGCTGAGGTAGATGTGTGGTCATACTATGACTGATAGTAATAGACACGAGGATATTCGGAATAAGCCAATAAGGTGGGAGTGACCTATGTGGTGGACAAGATGAGGGAAGTGCGATTGAGATGGTTTGAACATGTGAAGAAGAGATGCATTGAAGTGCGAGAGGTTGGTTATAGAGGATATGAGGAGAGGCAGAGGTAGTCTGAAAAAGTATTGGGAGAGGTGATGAGACAAGATATAACCTAGCTTCAGGTTACCGATGGCATGACCTTAGATAGGAGGGTGTGGAGGATACGTATTAGGGTAGAAGGTTAGAAGGTAGTGCAGTATTGTCTTGCTTGTGGTGATTGGTGTTTGTTTTTGTACTAGGGATATTAAAACTATTTAGTATGCTGTTTAGTGTGTTCCGACTATCGCACTATTGTATTGTTGATTTGCTTCTTTCTGTTAGATTTTGCACTACTTACGTGTTACTTGCTATATTTTCTTCACTGGCTCCTTTTTTGTACTTGGATTTGCTGCCGAGGGTCTTTCAGAAATAGCCTCTCTACCTCCACGAGGTATTGGTAAGGTCTACGTACATTTAACCCTCCCCAGACCCCACTTTTGAGATTTCACTGGGTATGTTGTTGTTTCCTTTGAGGAAAATTCTTTTTTTTCATGTTGGAACGAAAGAGTATTGTTTCTTGATCATGTTAAAATTTTCTAGTTTTGGTTTTGATTTTTCCAGATGTATCAGAAACATTTTAACTGACCCACCCTTTACCTGCTGCAATTTTTTTGTCTATAGAGTCAGAAGAAACATATGCAAAAAAAGCAATGCCAGCTTTTATGGTTTCAGTTGCATAACTGGATTCCTTCCTTCGTTTCTTTGAGTATGATTCCTCCAGAAAAGAGAAAAATGCATTTGTTACAATGACGTAGTTCGTTAGTAGCTTTTGAAATATAGATATAACCATCATTAGTTATGCCGATAACATTGCTAAGTGTTGAAGAGTCACCCTCTCTGTTCCAACTTACTATACAATGCCTACCATTTTAGGCAGAGCTAGACTACCCAAGTATTTGATCCTTTTCCCTAATGGATAAGTTTCCATACATTGATATAGGTACCACTTGATTTCTTCGTTTTCCAAAAAGAACTTTTTGAGGAACTGTCCCCCACCTTCATGCTTCTGGGTACTTTTTTTCCAAGTAGTAATCCATGCTGATTCCATAATAGATTCTTTCTATAACAAAAGAAACTCCAAGATAATAATCAATTCACACTTTCTCTTCATCTCCATGGTTGTCAAAACATAATTAAAGTCAAATAGAAGGAAGTATTCATTAGCCAATTTACGTAATTGCATTATTTGCAAGTTAAGACCAGGAGAGCAGTTGGTTTCTTGTTCTTTGTGATTTTCCTCAAATGAGGGTTGTAGGGTTTCAGTTAAGACAAGATAACTTGAGGACATAGAGGGACTATGAGTCTATCTATGTATGGACTGGCTCTTGGTTTTTGTCTCTCTCTCTTTTTTTTTCTCTTTAATCAGTAGGTTTGATTGTTGGTTTTGGAATGTTATAGTGTCTTTGCAAGATATATCAAAATTCAAATTGACTTGTGTATCGAGCGTTCAAATAGAAGCAACAAAAGTTGAGTGAGGCTTTCTTCTTCCAATTTTGGAGGTGTAGGGAATTTGAATCTACACCTTTTATACTGAAGCAATTTCATTTTTTTTCCCGCCTTTATTGAGCACTGCAATTTTTCTTATGTAGGATCACCAGATTAGCAAGATTTGGGAAAATCCATTTTTTCAGTATCATTGTAATTACTAGGTTTTGGTAGAAGCTGTACACTTGTACAGGTACATACAATTAGCGATGTGCCTATCATCGAGCTAGATGCTATCTCAATTAAGAGATCACCAGCATCTATTTGGAGAATCAACCTTGTGATAGTCTTGGTAATATTGGTGAGATGACCTGGACCTGAAATACATGGGCTTCACGCAAACTAGCTAAATCAAGTCTTGTCCTCAAAAAAGTTCTCAATTTTACACTCAGATATTTTCTTTTGGAGATCCCAAGGGTTGCTGGCTCACAGTGTCAAAAGGTGGAAATTCAGCAACATAGTTGCATATGCTTTTAAAGAAGAATTAGTTAGTAAAATTTGGTTAACCCTTGCTTTCAGTTACATTTTTTGTAAAACCTAGCCATTAAGTTATGTAATTATATAAAATAGACATATCATCTAACCTGAAACTTTCCATTAAACATGAAAAGCTGCAAATCTTCCAGCTACTCAAATGTATTTCTCCTGAAAAATTTAAGTTTTAATACTTTAAAGCGCACTATGAATATTGAAAATATCATTTTTGTGTTCCACACAATGCTACGGATGAATACGGAGCATATAGAGGTGTTATGAAGTGCGTATCAATGTTTGTAGGTAAGTCGCGTGGGAGGAATATTTCAATAAGGAAGGAAGAATTTTATTTTTTAAAAAAGAAATATAACAAATGCTAGGTTTGCCATGCCCAATGTTTCGACGACGCGAGCCATTGCGCCGGTGGGCTTGGCAAAGCAGAGGGACTTCTGGGTGACACATAGCGGTAGCTTCTTAAGAAGCAGAACTTTAGGTCACCAGGCGTGATGGCGCAGCTTGGGGCGTGCGACCGTGGCTATAAATAGCAAAGTCAGGGCAGCCATTATTTTGTCCAAATTTTGGCTAAGTGGTGGAACTTTATCAACCCCATTTCACCTATTCTTCAACATTTACACTCAATGTAACTTTTATGTGATTAGAGTCCTAACTAACATTGGAATTGCTAGATTTCAAGAAAATCTTTCGAGAACTCTAGAAGAGGAAAGGTTTTCTTCAAGAAATTAAATCTAAACTCTACGTAGGTTTTTGTGGATTGTTAGTGAGTATTTATGCTAGAAATAAATGTTTGTTGGAGTTGTTGGTGGATGGGTGACCATAGATGCGGAAATCTAATTATGCATTTTACTGCATTAATGAAGTTGTTGGGTAGATGAAGAAGATGATAAATAGTGGCGATGGAGTTTTGATGGTGTATTGTTATGGATCAAATGAACCTATTAGCATTGTTGTTGAGATTATTTAGGATGGTTAACACATGTTTCCCCAAAATAGTCCATTGTGAAATTTTTGAAAATTAGGCGCAACTATAGAACACTTAGTTGATTAAATGGAGATCATTATGGGATGATGATATATTTTTGTCATGACCCAAAATGGATGTGATGACACTCGTCTATTCCCACCAAGACAAGTCAGCCTCAAACCCAACAACATGAAAGAAATGCAGAAATTAAAACAAGAATAACATAAGAACGAATAACTTAGTCATTCTAATATAACCTCAAAACCTGGTTGTCACGTGTACAAGCCACTAATGTATAAAGTTCAAAATTGAAAGATAATTACAAGTCTCAATGTCTTTGCTTCTCAAATAGAACAAAGCATAACATAAGGAACAAGAGGGCCCGCTGGGATGACACGCTTACCTCTCAACATCCTTTGAATGCCTCGAAATAGAAGAGCAATCACACGGATCCGGGCTCGGAACCTACACAAGTGTAGAAGCAAGAAGTGAGTACCAAACAACACGGTACTCAACAAGCAACCTACTAAAAAAAGCAAATTAGCTAGAATACGAGTACACTTTTCATCCCAACCGAACCTCATCACACTACAACCTGCATTGAAATCAACCCAACCTTACAGTTTTACAATACATAGTTCACAAGGCTTCACAATCACAGTCCAACAGTTACAGTTCAACAACCAACAAGTTTCAAGTATGACAATCACAAGTATCAAGTAGATCAATCACAAGTATTAAGTAGGTCAATCACAAGTGTCAAAATGCATCAAATCACAATAGTCAAGCCCTTATCGGAATCATTTTCCTTTGGCACAATATCACTCGTCGGAACCATTTTCCTTCGGCTTTATATCATATCACTAGCTGGAACCATTTTCCTTCGGCATTATATCATATCACTTGTCAAAACCATTTCCCTTCGATTTTATATCATAGCCCTAGCCGAAACCATTTTCCTTTGGCTTTATATCATATCACTTGCCGTAACCATTTCCCTTTGACATAATCATGTCTCATCATGGTGCAAAGAAATCAATGCAAATAAGCAATTTCACACCATAAGGAAGAGACAACAACTCAAGCAATTCAAGTCCACAATAATGCCATCAAAGCATTTCATCAATCAACAAATTAGGGTCCACAACAAGGCAGTTCACAAAGCATTATGTTCTACAAGTTGCCTTTTTCATTAATCTCCTTTTTATTCATTAAGATTAATCAAGTGGAATAAATGAATCCATCACCTCATTCCCATTACTCCCCAACACAAAATGAAGGGAAATACAAGATTCTATAAGTTTTACAAGGTTTAGAAGATCCCTTGCCTCAATTTAATCAAAAGTCAATCCAAGACTTGAGTCTTCCCTTTCCGAACAATGCCCAAAGCCACACAATCTATTTCAATCAAGTAATCATAATAAGATTCCGGAATTAACAACATCCAAGTCATACATTTTAAAAAATGGATCAAATCAACTCAAGAACCCAATTCCGTAAATGAGGTTTGAATTCGAAAATCTTTACTTGAAAATGTTACCCAAGGCATTTGGAACTCATTGGTGAAAACCATTTCGAAAAAATAATTAAATTAGTTCACAATCACTATTTTACTTTAAAACACAAGTTCTTGAAAAATCTTGCCATTTGCCGATCAAAATCCCAAGTTTTGATGTTAAAATCCATAAATGAGAAAAGGGAATTAAAGTTTTATGGTCACAAAATCTTACCCAAATGATTTAGGACAAGAAATCTCTTCAAAATCGCCTCCAAGGGTTTTCCAAAACCAAAATGGGAAAAAAAAGGGGTAAAACCCCAAAATTGCAGGTCTATTAACATTCTCTGATCTCGCAAAAGCGGACATAGGTTCGCTTAAGCGAATGTCGCTAATGCGACCCTCGATTCACTTAAGCGAACCCTGCTTAAGTGAGGTCTCTCGCTAAAGCGAAGCCTCCTTCGCTTTCACGAAGGTCACTTAAGCGGGCTGGCCTTCGCAAAAGCGTGGCCTGCTAACACCAGCAAAAAAATACAGCCAACTACAAATCATCAAATGGACCCTCAGGATTCGTTTGGAACCCCGTACACACAAATAATGCTAATTGACTAAACTTGACATTTTGGACTCAATGGAACCACCGAAACACGAATCTGAGGGCTCCTTGACCCGAATCTCATGAAAGTCACAAGAAATGAACATACCGCCTAAAAAGGCTAAATCAAGCTCGGGACCTCTAAAAATTCAATCAAGACCTTACTTAGAACTTAGACCATCCCCCAAATCCAAAGAAACTCTCGGAATGCCGATCCGAGAATCCGAGCCTTGAATGTTGACCAAAGTCAACCCAAAGGCTAAAATCTCAACAATTTCAACCTTAGGACCTCAAATCCTCAAAAAGATTCCGAATTTGAGGCCGACAACTCTCTTGGTCAAGTCTCCACACTCCAGGACTGATGGAATCAACAAAATTCCATTCCAACACTCGAAACTCCAAAAAACACCAAAAACCACTTTTAAGCTACTTTAGCCTTTCAAACCCAAAATTTACGCAATTCAAAACTTTCACTCAAAGCTTGAAATCAACTTTCAAAACTCAATGAGAAATGACTCGGGGTCAAAATTGGGAGGTGTAAAACGGTAATTTTACGAAAATTTTCAAATTGGGTACTGTTGTGATGACCAGTTCATATATGTAGAATGAAGTCGTTGGGTACCGTTGTGATGACCATGACAATTTAAAACTATTTAAGGGTGACTTGAGGTATGTTGGGACTAAACTATCTCATGAGATTTCCATACGAATTTATGACTTCGAATTGATGATTTAAATGAGATTCGATGCATGTGCCAAACAAGCTTGTGTGGTTCGCTCCTTGGTTTGAAATAAATGTTGAAATTGCCCAATTGTCCAAGCCTTGAACTCTATATAAGTGGTTATGATTCTTATATGACTCATGTGTCGTTTGTGCAACACACCATGCTTTCAAATGTTTCTCATAACATGTTTGATTACAAAATTTATGAAATATTTTCAAATGGTAATAGTGGAATCAGTTTCTCTTGATTTTCATTAAAGAAATGACATGAGCTACTTGATATAAAGAAAAAGGAAATGAGTAATAATGATGGTGTGTTACCTAGTTGATCAGGGTATATACTACAACCTATGTGGATGGTATCCTGATGTATGCAACACCACTTGTGTAATTGATGTTGAAACACACAATATTGAGAATGATGCTTGAAATGTTAATCCTATGAACAAAGTTCCTTTGTTGAAAAATGAATTTCTTACCTCTAAACTGGCATATATATTTCATTCATACCAAAACATACAAGTTAGTTCAGACAGCCTGGACAAGCTGCTCTATTTACAATCATATCGCTACAACTAAGAAAAATTAGAAAAACTAATCAGGATAGTTAGAAATCTCTTGTAGTCTCCTTCTCCAAATTGCATTGTTTCTGCCTAGTACGTGTAGATGGATCACCATGTCTTTAATCAACAATTCTGTCTGGAATGTTTTCCTTTGAAATCGAGCATTGTTTCTAGCTTGCCACAACTTATATATCACCATTGCAAAAGCACAACTTGTTATCTCTGCTGTTCCAACTTTTTTCTTAGCTATTTGGCTCATCCAATGCAATTCATCTTCCCATCTCATGGGTTGTCTGTTATGCCCCAACCATTGTAGTACCCACCTCCAAATGTTTGTGGTAATTCAACATTCGAAGAATAAGTGTGCAAATGTTTCCATGTGCAATCCACAGAAAGCACATTCTGGTGTCACATTGATTCCAAACTTCAATAGTCTTTCAGCTGTTGCAAGTCTCTGTTTTATGGCCAACCATAGTATAAATCTATGCCTGGGGTGTATCCTTGGATGCATTGTTAGAGATTTCCAGGCAACTTTAGGATGGTCTGGAAGCAGGGAAATATACATCTTGTGTATTGAGAACTTTCCCCCTAGTTGTATACCCTGCATCTGCTGTGATATTGTCCCATGACTATGGCTTCTAATCCTCAGCTGCTCCCTTGCCTCCAGCACTTTTCTAACCACCCAAGATGCCTTCCCGGGGATCCTTACTAGATACATGTCTCCAGTTTTGATGTAGTAGCTATGAACCCACTGCACCCATAAACAATCTTTCTTTCTATCTATGTCCCATAGAAGTTTAAGAATAGCTGCTTTGTTCCAAGTGCATAGGTACATTATATTAAGTCCTCCTGCTGCTCCTGGTAGGCAGATGTTTGCCCAAGACACTAGAGCTTTCTTTGATACTGTTACAGCACCAATCCATAGAAAAGTTCTACAGAGTTGTTCAATTGTCTTGATTACCTTCTTGGGTAAAAGAAAATTCTGAGCCCAATAAGCCTGTACTCCAAAAAGGACTGCTTTGATTAATTGTAATCTCCCTGCATATGACAATAGTTTGGCAGACCAACAAGTTATTTTAGCAGTTATCTTCTCAATTAAAGGGAGGTATGCATTAACTCCAAGTTTTTGAGATGCTAGAGGCACTCCTAGGTATCTGAATGGCAAAGTCCCCTCAATGAATCCCAATGCTTCAATTATGCTTTGCTTTGTATGATCAGTCACCCCAGCAATGTATATGGAACTCTTCTCTGTATTTGCTTGTAGGCCTGATGCGTCAGAAAAATTCCTAAAGGCAGCATACATCAATTTGACTGATATTAAGTCAGCTCTGCAATACATCAATAAGTCATCAGCAAAGCAAATGTGAATGCTGTTCAGTCTTTCACACCTGGGATGATAATTAAAGTCCACATTTGTTGCCATTTGCTTGAGTTCCCTTCCAAGATACTCCATAGCCAATACAAAGAGATAGGGGGAAATGGGATCCCCTTGTCTGAGCCCCCTTTGTGCTGGAAAAGGTTCAGTTAGCCCACCATTCAAAAGCAAAGAATATGATACTGTAGATATACATTTCATGATCCATTGCACAAACTTTTCTGGAAACCCCATATCACTCATCAACCTCTCCAAGAAACCCCAATCCAAAGTGTCATATGCCTTCCTTAGGTCCGCCTTTAACACACATCTAGGTGAAATCCATTTTCTATTATAGCTCTTGAATATTTCATGACTGACCATGATATTATCAACTATACTCCTACCCTCCACAAATGCTGATTGGGCTTTATCAACAAGACCAGAAATCACTAGCTTCAGTCTATTAGTTAAAACCTTAGCTATGATTTTATATAAAGTGGTGCAGCAAGCAATGGGTCTATAATCACTAACCTTTGTTGGCGCTTTGACTTTAGGAATTAAAGTTACTGCTGTAACATTAATAGCATGATGGATCCTACCAGTCTGAAAAAAATGTAGTACAGCTGCTATAACATCCTTTCCAACCACTTTCCAGTTCTTTGTAAAGAATTCAATGGGAAAACCATCCACTCCTGGAGCCTTGTCCTTGGGCATGCTCTTTATGGCCTCCACTATCTCCTCATTTGTTACTTCCTGTATGAGCTCTCTTTGCTGCATGATAGTTAGGCATGGACCACCTCTAACCACTCTAGTATTTAAACATTTCAATTCAGATGCTTTTGTCCCCATCAACCCTTTGAAAACAGAAATAAATTCTGCTTCAATTTGTGAAGGTTCTGTCCGCTTTAGACCAGTTTCAGTACAAATGGAGGTAATAGTGTTATGACTAGACCTTATCTTCCACTGGGCATGGAAATATCTGGAGTTGGAGTCCCCAAGTTCAATCCAATTAGCCCTAGCTTTTTGTCTAAGTGCAGCCTCTTCAATATTACTCCATTTCTCCAACTCTATGATTGTCTGTTTCTCCTGATCAATAAGTTCCTGATCCAGTTTACTAATCTGAATTTTGCCTTGGATTATCTCCAGTTTTTCCCTTAGTACCTGCAGCTTTTGCTTATAAGCCATATAGTTGTTTATGTCCCTGCTTTGATGTTTTACATTCTTGAGTTTCCCCCACACCTGCTTCATATTAATCTTCTCCACACTATCACCCCAAGCATTTCTCAGTTTTTCAGCAATATCAGGATGCTCCATCATGTTATTGAAAAACCTAAATGGCCTTGGATGAATGCTGTTATACTGCTTACATTTGATCAGGATGGGAGAATGGTCAGATACTGAAGGATTCAAATATTCTGCCTCTATATGTCCAAACTGTTGCAGCCAAACCATATTCCCAAAGGCCCAATCAATCTTACTGTAGACTCTCTTATTTCCTCCCTGTTTGTTGCACCAAGTAAAATGCCATCCCACTCCCTTTATTGGTGTTAGCTGCAAATAATCTATAACATTTTGGAATCCCTGCACCTCTTGTTGAGTGACAGGAGATCCCACTCTATCATCAGAACTCAGCACACTGTTAAAGTCCCCACTTATAATCCAAGGAAGTTGGTTCTGCAAAGTTAATTGCATAAGATTCTGCCATAACATTTCTTTCTTCTGCACTTCATTCCTAGCATAGACAACAGTATAATATAATCTCAGCTGGAGTCCTGGTTCTTCAACTAGGCAATGAATGAATTGCTCAAATATATCAAGTATTTGTACCTTCAATGTTGATTTCCACATAAGCCATATTCTTCCATTTGCATCATCCTTGTAATTATTTACGCTAAACCAACCATATGCTACTCTGTTAATAATATGTGCAGCTCTCTTTACCTTAACCCTTGTTCCCAGGCAACCCATTATATCTATTCTATGTTTATTCAGAAAGAGTTTTAGCTCTTTCTGTTTGTGGCCTTGATTAAGTCCCCTTATATTCCAAGTAGTGAGTATCATGCTGGAAGGAATGGCATATAGTTGCCAGCACTCTTCCAGTTACCCTGCATTGCTACCTCTTCAATCATTGTGTCATCTGCTATCTCTTCAACAAGTTGCTTACCCTCTCTCTGGCCAGGATCTATCACAGGTTGATCTGTAGGAATCTGGTGTACCTCTTGTATAACCTCACTTGCATCTTGAGGTTTGACAGGCATCCATTTGGCCGCCAATTTCCTATTAACATCCTTCATCTTCCCCTTCCAATGGTCAACTTTTACTCCCCCTCCCATGTCCTTCTCCTTGGAGGAATATTTGTACCAGCAGTCATTCTCATTATGTCCAAGTCTAATGCATTGATTACGAAATTTGGGTTTCCATTCATACTCAATATTTTGATCCCATGGACCAGTAGGTGTTTCCACTACTATGACATCAGGCAAGCTCTTAGCCAAGTCCACCTCAATCAATACCCTGGCATAGGATATTTTTTCAGCATTTGCAGTGATCCCATCAGTGTATAATGGTATCCCAATTGCACTAGCAAGTTTACTCAAGGCTCTAACAGACCAGTACCCCACAGGTAAGCTGGGAAATCTCACCCAAATTGGAATTTGATTATACATTTCAGCATTCAATTCAAAGTCCAGCTCCCAATTTCGCAGAATCATTGGTTTACCACCATAGAAATACGGCCCTGTTTGCATCTTTTTCTCTATCAATGGTGTTTTGGAACTTAAAAACATAGTATCCATCATCATGGTACAGAATCTTAGGTAGTGCAACAAAACCCCATACCTTCCTGATGAATTCCTCCAATAACATGCCCTATTAGTGCATTCTCCCACTCCTTAACCTGTAATCGGATATCCTCCTCCTCAATCTGAACTGTAAGTATACCCTCCTTAATCACAGTGAGGATGAAGTTCAGGGTCTTACCATTACCGCGATTTCCTTTCACCTGTGCTGGAGCATTAGGAGTAGGTTGTGAAGACATGCCTGCATCAGAAAATTGCAATCGTCTCTTCGGCGTGTCCTTTCTGTCTGCATCTCCCAGTTGAATTTCATCCTCTAAGCTGCTAGTATCATTCTCCTTCACTGTCGCCTGGTACTTCAAAGGTAGAAAATCCCCAAAAGTAAGGGGTGACAGCTTATGAGTTGCTCCAGTAGCTGGTACACGGTTTTGGGTGTGTGCTTAGGTGGTGATTGTCGCCGGCGGGCCATCGGTGAAGTATTCTTAGCTCACAATCGCTACCTTGCTATTGTGCGCTGAGAGCTTTCTCTAGAATTTTTTTTCTGTCCAAGAAAAATCGCTACAATTTCTTGAACTTTTTATTAAACTTGACATGCATATTGAGTTTTATATAGCTCTTGCCCTACCATGTGGTGGTATAGCTATGATGTATACCGAGTGTTCATTCTTGGGCTTCATTCCATGTGCATATTTCAGGTATTGGTCAGACACAGGACAATCCACGTATGAACTAGAATCCTGCTTCTTTATAGCTATTTTTTGTGAACCCACTTATGGATCGTGGGAGCACGTTGTCTAGTTTATAATATTTTGTATAGTTTGACTAGTCCCGTAACTTCATTTATTCATTCATAGCATCATAGAGACTCCATAGATGAACTTGTAATATTTTGGGTTTATGGGTACTCACATGACCTTATGAATAACTTTCTTTATGTCTTATTAATGATTGTGTTTAGGTCGACAAGAGCCCTTTATCGGATAAATCTTTAAATTGAAAAAGAATCTTTATTTCACTTATTGAATTTGTAAAACAATTACTATGAAATGTTTTGGGTATGATTGTTGCATGTGGGTAGAAGCAGGTAGTAATTAAGTTATACATGTTTGCTTGGTGCAGATGGGTAAGTATTGGGTGCCGGCCACGTTTCATCCCTTTTTTGGTCGTCATCTAAGATCTAGATTGTTCCTCATCACTTGCTAGTAGGAATGAAAAGACCATGGTTTGAATGCAGAAGTCCTTTCTGTGTTTGTTTGTTTAGTGTTACTTGATTATGAGGTTTAATGTATTCATTTGCTGCAATATATAACACTTTAAAATGTTGAATATTAAATGCACCCAAGGGTGTGGCTTGGTTCTCAACGAAGTGGGTTGAGAATCATGAGGTCTCGGGTTCAAAGCCAGTGGAGGCAAAAACTCTAGGTGATTTCTTCCAATCTGTCCAAGTCTGATGTAGGCAGTTATCAAAACAAATGTTGAATGTTAAAGCTATTTACTTTTCCATATTTCAGTTTTACCTCTTTTTTAATTTGCCATGAGGTTATCTTATGCTCCAAATGTGACTTTGTAGATTTACCCATGCCCAAAGGGTTCAGTGAGACACCGTGAAATGGTTAGAAGATTGGGAGGCAAAGAACAGTATGTAGATCATCTCTAGATAATTTTATATTGAGCTTTGTTAGTTTGACAAACATTGGAGGATTTTTTTTCCTTCTCCTTTAACAAACAAGTTCCGAAAAGCTAGATAACATGTAGAACAAATAATGCTGAACCATGAGAAGGTGAAGATGCAAGAAGATCTTTCATGGATGTCTATTATATTGTATTCTTAATTTGTCTTTTCTTTCTGAATCACATCTTAGTATACCCCTTTAATTGGAGATCTTTGCCTAGTATATGCATATGGATAAGAGGCAAGAAGCTAATTAAACTAGGTATTCATTTAGGGCCATATTTTTGGTTCTTGCCTAATGCTGTCCTGGCTGTCATTCTTAACATAGTGAATTGCTGCTATTTTGCAGGTTCCCATTCCTTGTTGACCCAAATACTGGAACTTCGCTCTATGAAAGTGGTAAGAAGCATGAGTAGTGCAGTTCCTTTTCCTTCGTACTTTTTTGGTGTTCAAGGCAATTTCATTTGAGTGCTGAATAACTGTTCATTTTCCAACCAAATGGGTGCAATACCACATACATGCTTCAGCTTTTAAATGTTAGTGCACGGATCACGCTTTTAATTTGTGCTACCCTGGATTAAGATGAAGACTAATACCCTGTTTGGCCAATCTTCTAAAGTCAGCTTGTTTTGGTGTTTTTCAAAAAAGTACTTTTGGTGAGAAACAGTTTCTGTTTGGCCAATAAATTTAAAGCACTTTTGAGCAACAATTAGCGTTTGACCAACATTTCTAATAGTGCTTCTTAGTATATTTTTTTCAAACGTACTTTTTCTATAAAGTACTTTTGAGGGAAAACCTACATCTTCTGCTACTTCCCAGAAGCACTTATTTTTTCCCAAAAGCTTGGCCAAACACCTTCTTTTTATTTTTATTTTTTTATTTTATATATGAGTACTTGTTGTAAAATATAAGCGCTCTTGGCCTCCCAAAAGCTTGGCCAAATAGGCTATAAGCATAGTTGTGCCCTTGATTGTCTTACTAGCTTAAGAACAGATCCAGCTTTCTGTTTTCTTCTAGGGGTCAGGGGAGGAACTTTTATATTTGGAGTACAGTTGTAGGGATAGTTACATCATGTGAAGAGAGAACTACTAACCTGGTAGAGCCTTTCTCAAGACATCTTAATACCTTCCTTTTGGTTGTAACTTGAGAAACTTTGATACCTGAATTGATATGATGGTTCGCAATATTCAAGATGGCATACCCTTGGTATTTACACATTAACAAAAGCAAAGCATATGATCTTATGGTTCTCTCTATCACCAAAAACAATGGAACCCTAGCTTAGTTCTCAGTTGTATCTGATTTAGTGACTTGACTACTATTTACCTTCTCTTTTACTGTTTTACATGTCTCTATTATGTTCTAGGTTTTTGTTGGAATTCTTCCAAGTTACTCCTCTTCCATTTGCAATAGCACACAATAAAGGCAAGCTTTAGTACCCCCTATTCAAAGTGGGCTTGCTTTTTGCACACTGGATCACCATGCAAGCTCATCATTGCTAGAGTAAGAACCAGTATATATTAGGCTGTCTACAAAATCTGATGGCATATGGGTCAGAAAAACTGCAAGCAAAAAGTAAATGCTTTACCATCTCAGGTTTTGAGTTTAAAAGCAGTGGTTATTATCTTCAACAATCTCCTGACTTTTATCTCTCCAGTGTGCTAAGTTTGTTCTGATTGGTCAGCTAAAGAATGAAAGCTAATCTTGGGATTCTTTAAGGGAACCATGCCAATGGTTGTTATTCCCTTGTTTCTAGGAGTTGGTAAGCACTTCCAAGGGAAATATATACACACTGTCACCTTTCCATGTCACTTCATCAGCTCCAGTACAAGGAAGGATAGCCATAAGAATGGTGACCAGTTCACCAACTGCTGTAGTTCTCTAAATCATTTTCTTCCAGCTGAGCGCCATTGTACATTTTAAGTACATAAGCTACTATAGAATGAATACCAAGACCCATATGTCCTAGGTTCGTAGCAAATGAAGAACTTGCCAAAAAGAAAAGAAGCAAATAAAGAGAAAACAAGAGCTGCAATCTGTGTTATGCATTATACCAATTCCTTTTTATCAGGAGGCACCTCCTTTCTAATTGGGATATATGATATTGAAAAAGCTGATGAGACAACCAGCATTCTATACAACTCTGTTCCTCTAGTAAACTAATGAGTGCTTTTTATTTCTCAGGTGATATTGTTAAATATTTATTTCATCAATATGGTCAAGGAAGGAATCCATCTACTGGTCTCTTGGAAAGGTATTTATCATATCTATCATGCTAATGAATAGGCATCCTAATTTGGGGATCTTTTTTCCTGGTGGGTGTTGGGAGAGGGACTTCTGCATGGATAGCAGAGAAGGCAGAGGTTACTGCAGAGAAATTACCTTCAGATCAGTTTTCCATGATTAATTTCTCTTTTATTGTGCTTGATGATGATACTTATGCTCAATATTGAAAATGCACCCGCCTGTCGACTTATCCAGTGAATGTAGGTGAATGGGAGGTCCAAATTTTCAGTGCGTTATAGTCCACATGTTGTTTGCCTTTTCCCAGTTGAGCAGAATGATATATAGTGATTAATGTGGAATAAGATTGTTGAATAATTTCATTCATATTTTTCTATGTCATATACATGGCTTTATATATACATAAGAGATTGTGGAATAGAATCACCTAAATCCCATGAAATCTGGGATTATACAGAATCATATATTTTACATTAAGAGAAAGAATCAGAGTAATGATATTCTAGATTACCACAATTATCCTAAGATCTTAGAGGATCATATGGTCAACCAGAGAGATGAATGATGCTGGGGTAAACAGGAAAGGAAATTCCTTATTTATTTCAGAAGATGCTAGGAAAACACAAAATGAACTTCTGGATAGGAGCGTGGTAGGCAGCCTATCAGAGGAGATCTCGAATGTCCATCTTGCTGAGATCCGTCGTTGGGCAAATAGTTCCTGGAAACAACACCATGGTATTTACATATATGAGATGGGACGCAACCAATTTCTCTTTGAGTTCTCAACCAAGACAACAGCAGACCATGTGGTGAAGGGAGAATGGTTCTGGAAATCTCACAAATTCCATCTAGATTGGTGGACGCCATGCTCAAACTCCATCGAGGAAAGCCTGAAGGAAGTATGGATCAGACTGGTAGGCCTTCCACTCCAGTTTTGGTCGCAAAAGATCCTTCGGGAGATCGGAAATCTGTGCGGTGGTTGGATACAAACAGAAGAGGAAACAGAGCTCCGAAACCACCTAAAATGGGCTAGAATAAAGGTAAGAGGGGATGAAGAATCAGTCCCAAAGACGGTGGAACTGATACACGATGGATCTATCTTCAAGGTCCAAATTTGGATTGAAGCTCCGGCGAGGTTGGTGAATAGTGGACAAAGGGGGAAGAAGGGTATTACCCAGCAGTCTATGAAGAAACCCTACTTTATAGAGGGTAGGGGGGGTTTTGAGTGCACCGAGGTGATGGGGCACGTGGGCACTTCAAAGTCGCAGGAAAATTTGAATTTTACAGATGGGCAAACGTACCAGAGGTCACGTGAAAGGGATGAGGGTCTTGATACACGTGTGATAGCACGTGCAGGCAATTTAAATGAGAAGAAGGAATTTTTGGGCTGGGGAAATTTGGGCCATGATCCAGTGGCCCAAATCGGTTTTAAAGAAGGGGAGGGGAAAAATGCAAAAGGCCCAGCAGACCCTTTTATAGATGAAATAATAGCAAATCAGTGGAAAGAAGCGCAGGCCTCTCAACATATCAGAGGAGAAAATATTTTTGACACTTCATCAGGAGACTTACAAAGCGAGGGAGAAGAGCTGGATCAAGAGCTCCAGGATGCAACTCAGAGGGATGATGACGCTATGTCAATCATTCAGATGGACAGTAGATTAGAGATCGACACTTATGCAGAACAAGGAAACAAAGAACTTGGAGCTGTGAATGTTGAGGAAGCCACTCCATTAAATTACACCGAGTTACCAGAGAACTTCGAACCAACATCGGACTCTACAATTCCTTTATGGGTCCGACAGAACATCATTAATCTGGGAAAAGAATTTGGGCTTCACTTTAATGGGTGTGAGGAAATCGCAGAGGAACTGTTCATGAAGATAGATGGGAAAAGGCAAAGAACCGATGAAGCAGCAAAGGCTCTAATGTTGATGACACCAAAATCAAAAGTCTCAAAGGAACTAAAAAACCTGGAAGTGAGAACAAATTTTTTTAGCTATGGCACAAGAAGTAGGGGGGGATGCAACATCGTGCAGTCTCATGAAGATTAACATAGTTTCATGGAATGTGAAGGGACTAAATGATGCCAGGAAAAGGCTGGTGATCAAAAGTCTCATACACAATTGGAAGGCAGATGTATTTTGTTTTCAGGAAACTAAATTGCAAGGGGATATAAATAACTTAGTGAGAGATTTATGGGCCAACAGATGGGTAAAACATGCTCAATTAGAGGCAAGCGGTACTAGAGGGGGAGTCATTCTAATGTGGGACAGCAGAGTTTGGGAGGGGGAAGTATGTGAAACAGGTGCATATTGTATTACGTGCAAATTCACCGGCAAATCTCTGGACTTCAGCTGGCACATGTCTGGAGTTTATGCCCCTAATAACAGAGAAGAGAGAGAGGAAGTCTGGTGGGAATTGTGCTCGGTGAGAGGTCTTTTTTCAGGACCTTGGGTGGTTGGGGGGGACTTCAATACAGTCAGATTCCCTTCAGAGAAACGAAATTGTACCAGATTTAATAAGGCCATGACAGACTTCACAGATTTTATCGAAGATGCAGAGCTACTTGACATCCAGCTAGCGGGAGATGTTTTTACATGGAAGAAAGGAGAAGGCCATGATCCTGCAGCCAGGCTGGATAGATTCCTGATCTCTGAGGAATGGGAGAACACTTTTAAGAACATCAAACAATCGACATTACAAAGGGTCATTTCAGATCATTGCCCTCTGATATTGGAATGTGGTAATTGGGAGAGACCAAACTCCTATTTCAAGTTTGAGAATTGGTGGCTTCAAACAGAAAATTTTAAGGAAATGGTGAAGACTTGGTGGGATTCCAGTAATTTTAGGGGAAAACCTGACTTTATCCTGGCAAGTAAATTAAAATACTTGAAGGATAAACTCAAAGAGTGGAGCAGAACAAGACAGGGAAACTTGGGACTACAGAAACAGAGCATTCTTAATCAACTGGCTGACCTAGAGAGGATACAAGACCAAAGACAACTCACAGATGATGAATCCTATTTAAGAGCAGTTCTCACTGTTGAATTTGAAGATAATGCAAAGAGAGAGGAAGTAGCTTGGAGACAAAGATCCAGAGCTTTGTGGTTAAAAGAGGGGGACAGGAACACTAAGTTCTTTCATAGAACTGCAAACAGCCACAGGAGATACAACAACATAGATAAGATCTCTGTTAATGGAGTGTGCACGCAAGAACCAGCAATAATCAAAGAAGAAATCTTAAACTTTTATCAGAATCTTTACACTGAGACAGAGAGGTGGAGACCTCAGTTCATTGCTAGAAATGGCAAGATGATTAGTGAAGGGGACAATATCATGCTGCAGAGTCAGTTTACAGAGGATGAAATAAAGGATTGTTTCATGGCATGTGCTGGGGACAAAGCTCCAGGCCCTGATGGGTACACTAAGAAGTATGGAGCAGAGGAACTCAAGGATTTTAGGCCAATAAGTTTGATTGGTGGAATGTACAAAATCATCGCTAAGTTGATCACTGAAAGAATGAAAATAGTTATGGGGAGACTAATTAACGAGCATCAAATGGCTTTTTTGAAGGATAGACAGATAATGGATGCTTCTTTATTGGCTAATGAGTTGGTGGACTCCAGGGTAAAACAAAAGATATCAGGTATCCTATGCAAATTGGATATAGAGAAGGCATACGACCATGTCAAGTGGAACTACCTCTTTAAAGTTCTAAGTGACATGGGGTTTGGGAGGAAATGGGTGAATTGGATCAAGTTTTCTGTGTCAACAGTGAAGTTTTCAATCATTATAAATGGGAGTCCAGAAGGTTTCTTTCAATCACAAAAGGGACTGAGACAAGGAGATCCCATGTCTCCTTTCTTATTCCTCCTAGCAATGGAGGGACTCACCTACATGGTTAGAAAGGCTAATGAATTGGAGTGGATAAGAGGTTTTGGTGCATATACTAACATGGCTAATAACATGGAGGTCACACACCTACTGTATGCAAATGATTCTCTTGTGTTCTGTGGTACAGAAGTATCACAAATTAGGCATCTGAGGGCAATACTAACCATATTTGAAGCCATTTCAGGTCTACATGTGAACTGGCAGAAGAGTTGCCTGTTCCCAGTTAATCAAGTCCCTAATATGCAAGGCCTAGCCGACAACCTGGGCTGCCAAGTGGCTTTTCTTCCCACCAAATACCTGGGGATGCTGTTGGGAGCCAAGAACAAAGAATTGGAAGTATGGAGTGAAGTGAAAGGAAGCTGACAAGGTCGAAGAGTCAATATTTATCTCTGGGAGGTAGAGTGACTCATAAAATCTGTTTTGGATGCCCTCCCAACTTATATGCCAAGTCTTTTCCCACTACCAAAAAGTATTGGAAAGAAACTAAACAAGTTGAGAAGGGTGTTCCTCTGGCAAAAGGACAAAGAGAAGCAAGGATACAACCTGGTTAAATGGGAAGAGGTGATAATGAGCCAAGAACAAGGAGGTCTGGGCATTAAGAACTGGAGTATTCAGAACACTAGTTTGCTGCAAAAATGGTTGTGGAGATTCTGTTGCGAAGATACAACATTATGGAGGAGGTTCATAGCTGAGAAATATGGCCTACAGTGCAGTTAATTGGATAACTGAAGAGGTGAATGGCACCTTTGGGTGCTCAGTATGGAAAGCTATCAGGATAATGTGGACTGACTTCAATACGCAGGTGACTTTTAGAGTAGGGAATGGTCTGAAGATCAGTTTCTGGTGAAAATGAGGATACTCTTTCCTGACTTGTACATTATTAGCCTACAACAAAATGATACTATAGCGCAGATGTGGAGTCCTCAAGACTGGAACCTTATGTTTAGAGGGGCTCTAAATGTTTGTGAGGTTGGAAGAGTAGCAGACTTACTTCAGGCCTTTAACTTGTTCCTTGGCATCAATGCAGAGTCCGACAAATCAGTTTGGAAATTGCATAGCTGAGGAGTTTTTACAGTGAAGTCTTGTTACTGGGAAAGGAACACCAATCACCTTTTGACAACAGTTTGGCCCTGGAAATTAATATGGAAGATTAAGATCCCTTTAAAAGTTGCATGCTTCACTTGGTTGGTAATTAGTAGAGCTTGTCTAAACCATGAAGTGCTACAAAGTAGAGGTATACAGATCTGTTCAAGGTGCTATATGTGTGAACAAGAGGCTGAAGTAAATGGCCATTTATTTCTGCATTGCAGGATGGCTACAGATCCGTGGAACATGTTCATTTGTATACTTGGGGTTAATTGGACAATGCCCAGAACCACTTTTGAGGTACTAACACACTGGCAATGAATTGGAAAGAGAGGATCAAAGGAAGGTTGGTGGAAAAATGTCCCTGCTTGCATTTGGTGGACATTATGGAAACAAAGGAACGAGAGGTGCTTTGAAGGGAGGGTTAGCAGCTCCCAGATGATCAAGATGAGATGTCTTAGTCTTTTGTTTTTTTGGTGTAAGCAAGATTTAGTGGGGGAAGTAGATAGTTTAGTGGAGTTTATAGGCCAATTGTAAATTTTTGAAAATTTGTTTTTGGATTTGAGAATGATGGTACCCCCTGGGGGTTTGTAAATCCCTCATCATCAATTTCTTGTTGAGTTCTTTTGTGTGAATACAAAGTTACCTATTTCAAAAAAAAAGATATGCGAAATTTGTGGAGAAAATCTGCAAATTCAAAAGACGTGATAAGAACCCTAATTGATCTTAGTATTAAAAAATTAGCGGATTAAAGTTAATTATTGATTCTAATAGAGCCAATTCAAGAACTTAGATAAAAAAATGATCTAGACCCCTATTTCAAAGAAACTAGAGACAATAATTAGTATAAGACTAATTATCTTCTTTAATTTACGAATAAGAACCAAAGGTATCAAATTAAAGAATTAATCTCACCTCTTAAGACTCGTTCTTATAAGGTTGTAAGATAAATCCTAAGTAGCCACACACAAAGGTGTAAAGAAGAGAAACTTTCAATTAATAATAATGTTGTCTGTCTTAAAATATAAAACCCCCTGTATATAGGGAAAACCTATCCCAAATAGAATGAGATTCAAATCCTACTTTTATTGAAACTTTAAACTAGGAAACTTTTTTTTTTGATAAAGTTAACATTTTATAGACAAGATACACCAATAGTGTATTCTAGTAGTAGTTACATCTGGGATTTACAGTAAACAAAACCAAAGAAATCTACCACCTATATCCCTCCTAAACTATCTAGAAACTGAGTAATATCCTCCACCTTTTTGGGGAGTACATAGTTACACCAAAAAAAAAAAGGTTATAAGACAATTCAACTTCAGACTTTGGAAAGGAAACTTTAAACTAGGAAAGTTTTAAACTAGGAAAAATTTAAACTAGGAAACTTTTAAACTAGGAAACTTTAAAATAAAGAACTTAAACTAGGAAACTTTGACTTTAACCGTTCAGCTTTTTGGGCTCTTTTGTTGGGCTTTGTGTGGCCCAATCTTCTTCCATCTGGGCTAGGACTTGAACCATAAAATATGTGTAGCACCTACTCTATTCTTCTCCACAATTCTTGGACTCGTTCTTGGGCTTTTCTTCCATGATAAGCATCTTCTTGATTTCCCATTGAAGCCCAACGATATTGGCGTGCAACTCCTTATCTTGAGACCTTGATGGTCTTCTTAGGGCTTCTATAGCCTCATCCGTGTCCATGGAGCTATCACCTATGTTGCTCGGACTCTTCAATAATGACAACAGGTGTGTGTAGGTGTGTGTCAGATTCTCCAAAGTAGTGTATTTTTGGAGAATCCAACACAAGTGCGGCATCGAAAGTGAAGAGTCCGCGCAACTTAGCTTTAGACTCCATAGTGTGTCTCCACTCCTCCAACATATCGTTAACTCTACTACGAGTCTCCTCCATCAAAACAATGTTGACGCAGCTTTTTAGGGTGAGATGTAATGGTGTAAGTTATTTTTTATCAAAAATAAATAACTTACACAATGACATCTTACCCTAAATAAGTCGCGTCAATTCATCCATCACCAAGGCAAATAGAAATGGGCTAAATGTTGATCCCTGATGCAACCCCATCTCGACAGGGAAGTGCTCCGAGTCTTCTCCCGCTGCTCTTACTCGGGCCTTGGCTTCATCATACATAGGGGTGGGCATGGTATGGTATATACCGAATTACCATACCATATCAAAAATTTTGAAGCCATGGTTTTAGTATTATGGTATTTGGTATGGTATATGGTATACATTTTAATTTTTTCTTTTGTATTTGGTATTTAGAAATAACATACTGTAATACCGAATACCATACCGAAGTATATTGTTACATAAATAATTAATATTTATATATATATTATTATTGTTATTATTATTATTATTATTATTAAAATTCTAACAAATATGCAACCTAGTATTAGTATAAATTAAATGTTTAGAAGTTGAAACTTTGGCTACTCTATTTTGATTGAAATGTATTTGAAATTTAATTGATTTACAAAAGGAGTTATTTGTACTTTATTTTGAATAAATATTTCTACATGTGTAATGTGTTTGTATGATACAATTGAGACATTTTTTTAATTGTCCAAGTCATAATACTCTATTAAACGAGTATATATTAGTCGAAGTTGAACAAACAATGGTTACCGATTTACCATACCATAGAATACCGAACCAAACATCAAAATACCGAACCATACCAAATTAAATTGGTATGGTAATGGTATAATGTTTTACAAACCGAACACCGAAATTACGGTATCGAAACTTTCAAATACCGTACCGTACCATACCATGCCCACCCCTAATCATACATATCCTTTATCTCCCTAATGTAGGCCACTGGTACACCCTTAGACTCCAAACGTCACCAAAGAACTTCTCTCATGACTTTGTCGTAGGTCTTTTCAAGGTTAATGAACACCATATACAAATTCTTCCTCCTCTCCCTATATTTCTCAATCAGTCTCCTCACAAGATGAATGACTTTAGTAGTGTAATGTCCTGGCATGAATCCAAACTGGCTCCACTACCTTCTCCAAAATTTTCATGGTGTGATTTAGCAGCTTAACACACCTGTGCGATCCGAAAACCCTAAACAAATTTGAACGGAGGTGGGTGGTGAGGCTGCAGTCGCCAGTGAGCAGTGAATGGAGACAGGCGGCGCGGTCCAGTGTTGTGTTGCAGATGAACAGCTCTGCGGTTGAAGAAGCAGATAAAAAATGATCTGCAGCAAGAAAAATAAAATATCCTCTCTAGAACTGCAGCAAGTGCTCATGATATAATATGATTATCAACTATATTTCTCATTAGCAAAAGGTTTTATTTTAGACTGTAAAATCTGTCATATAAAATGAAGTTCATGTATCTGCCTTGTAATTCAATATCCATTTAGAAATGGAAATTTGGAGAAAGAACATAGAAAGGATCATCATACAGATCACTAACGTGGTATAATTAGTGGTCTGGATAAATCTTTAATGGGACGTCTATATGTATGCAAGTTTGCTTATGTTCTCCTAATGTCTTTTTCAGCTGCTTTTGCTTGCTGACACTAACAAATATGCCTATACTTACCCTTGCTGGACTTGTTAGAATTATGCTGTTGAACTGTGGTCACTTTATTTTACTACTTTAGTTTTTTTTTTTTTAATAAATCTTTGTTATTGTTAACTAGTTATTCCTAATTTCTAGTAATTACTTAGGTAAAGATATGATTCTATGGAGATATTCTAGGCTAGGATAATGATCATATTTTTAGTATATTTTGCTGCAAGTTTCCTATAAATGTAGAGTTCAACAAAGCTGAATAAAATTATTCCCTTTGACAACAATGCAGTATTTTATTTCTCTGTTATTTCCTAATTCCTTTGTTCAAAACCAACAAGACTTCTATAATTTGTTAAATACTCAAACGCTAGGATGTTTCTGCATAAGATCACAGTGCTTTACTTTCACATGAGCAGGAGATATTTCATGTTCTCTATAAATTTTAGTGAGCAGTAAAGTAATGCAACCAAGTTAATTAAGACAGTAGACACTCATACTTTTAAGAGCTTGTTTGGGTTGGCTTTTTAAAGCTAAATTGGTTAAAATAAGTCAAAAGCCATAAGTTAGAAATTCTAATTAATGGCTTTTGGCTTGTAAGTCAAAAAATAAAAGCTAATTCAAATAGGCTCTAAGATGATAGTACTATTTCCTTCCTAGTATAGTATGTCATGCTAAATAGTGCAGGAGTCTGAGTTGCAGTTTATGGCTTGAAGAAGAATGCATATTGTTTAGCCATCTTTGTTTATGATTTTGACACAATTTATACATTGGCAACATACAGTACTATCTTAACAGGATGGATGCCAACTCTTCTTCGAGCAGGAAGGGGAATGACATTTTGGGAAAGATCCAGGAAAGAGCCACCACCTAAAAAGCTTGAACTCTTCTCATATGAGAATAATCCTGTAAGACTGCTACGAAATCATTCTTTTTTCAGGAATATTGACTGCTCGTTTTGTATCTTGAATACTTCTCTGTGCACTATGAAGCTAGGAAATTTTTATTTAATTTGAGTTCAGATAATCAGATATAAACTGGCTTGTGTTGGAAAAAATGTCGTGGCCATACTAGTGATTTTCAGAAACTATTTTTTTACAATCCTTACCAGGTACAACTTGTGAAAGGTTCTACAACATTTTCAATTTACTAGTTATTTGGACAAACTGCTGTATTTTTACTGGACAAACTGCTAAATTTATTGGCATTTAAGATTATACAGGCACTTTAGTCATGAACCTGCTTATCTGATTTTAAAAGAACGATGAAAAATATAGGCAAAACCTGTGCTTTATGTGCTTATTTAACTTATTAAAGGCGTCTCATAATTGTTCTGGCACATGGATAGAGGCGGATCCAAGATTTAAGTTCTATGGGTTCAACTTTTAAGGTTCTTAGCATAGAACTCCTTATATTTCTAAAATCATGGGTTCATATCTACTATTTATTGAATTTTAATGAATTTTTGACCTATAAATTTGTACTCCATGTTGAAAGTATTGGATTCAAATGAACCCGATATGTTAAAGCCGCATCCGCCCCTGCACATAAAATGAACTTAATTAGGTTCTATTAATGTACCTGAATCCTGTTTACCTCAAAAAAACCGTTGACCATAAAACACAGAATGTAGATCAGCAGTAGGGGTGTACAAGACAAACCGTAAAGTCAAACCGAACCAAATCAAACCGAAAAAAAAATCGATTTGTGGTTTGGTTTGGTTTGTTTTGCGGTTGAAAAAAAAACCGACCACTCTTGGTTTGGTTTGGTATTAAAAGAAAAAAAGTCAAACCGAACCCAAGATACATGCAAGTCATAGTGTGACCCTTAAATACTTGGGGAAATCCCAGAAAAACATATAATATGAGCAAAAGACAAGCATGCCGATGCACTGTTGGGAAATACTTCTGTTCTGGTGAAATTAATAAAATTGTTTCCTTCGTTTTTTTCTTCGTTTTTTCCTGTCACAGTATGCTCGAATAGTTCGTGAAGCACTTTGTGAACTGGAGCTTCCTTACATACTAAATAACATAGGTGAGGGATCAACACGTGAACGGTCACTCATCAAATTATCTGGTGGAAAGGAGGTTAGAATTCCTTTTCAATGTTCTTGTTCGTTTATACTTGCAGTCTATCTCCCTTCTATAATTCTGGTAAGGTTAAGGAATATCACAAATAGAGAATTGAATATTAGAATGCGGAAGCACAAAGAAAAGAAACAAAAAAACTAATTAAAGATATGGGAAATTCGAAGGAAAGATCCACGAATTTCCAAGGATTAGATGTTCTAAGGCCTTGAAAAGATCCAAGTAACAACGTATAGATTTATGGAAGAAATCTAACGCCTTTACTTGAGAAAACGAATCAAAACGATAGATTCGGATCTTGACCGCTTTATGAGTAACTAAAGACAATAATTAGTATGTAGAAACTAATCACCTTCTAAAGAATACCAAAAAGAAACCAAAGATATCACAAGAAGAAATTACTTTATACCTTAAACTATGAAACTAGTAAAGGTTTAAAGATAAATTCTCAAAGAACAAGTCACAAAGGTTCAAAGAACTCTCTCCAATATTATTAATATCAATCTAAATTGTCTTTAATGAATAAAAAGGACTCCTATATATAGGAGAAGGGGGGAAAAACGTCCAAGACCCCTTATGCCAAACCCTAAAAAGACAATTACAAGGAATCCTACTCTAGAAAGGAAATAAAGTAACCTAACTAGGAACAAATTTGGTACTTCTAGGAAAGCATTAAATGGTACTTAGGAGACCATAAATAGACTAAGGAAAATATTAATAACCTATATATAAATAAATAAATAAGGTAAATCCCAACTAGGAAAAGAATCTTGACAATCTTGGAAAGTTTGACTAGTCTTCTCTCAAAACTTGGGCAGAAAGCAACTCTTGTTGTGGCTGATTCTTGGACTTTTCTTGACCTTATTTGCACGAAATTGGACCTTAAAATAACTCATATTGGGCTTGAATTTGGGCCACCAAATACTTGTAGCATTTGGACAATTCCTCTCCCTTGGGCTTGAGCTCTTCTTCCCCAATAAGAAACCTTTGGATCAGCGATTGAAGCCCATTGAGCTTATCATTGAACTCCTTGGTTTGAGATCTTGTTATGGGCCTCCTTGGAGTTTCTAAAGCTTCATCCTTGTCCTTCAATGGAGTAGAGCTTCCTTGGATGCTATCATTCCCCTCTTCTTGAAGAGAATTCGTCCTCGAATTCAAATCTGCATCAAAATGGGAAAGATCAGAAACATTAAAAGTAGCACTAACTTGGAACTCACCAGGAAGATCGAGTTTATAAGCATTGTCGCCAATCCTTTCGAGGACTTTGTGTGGCCCACTTCCTCTAGGATCTAGTTTGGACTTTCTTTTGGAAGGAAATCTTTCCTTTCTCATATGCACCCAAACCAAGTCGCCAGGTTTAAAAACAACATATTTTCTGCCCTTATTCCTTCGCAATGCAACTTCCTTATTCTTCTTTTCAATTGCAAGCCTTATTTGTTCATGGATTTTCTTCATCAGATCAGCCTTCTTCTTACCATCAAGATTAGCAAAATCATTAGTAGGCAAAGGCAATAAATCAAGGGGGTTAAGGGGCTTGAATCCATATACAACTTCAACTCCCTTAGAACTGACCACAAAACCTAAGAAAACCACACGATCAACATAGAAAGTACACTTTTTGAGATTAGCAAATAAGCACTGATTTCTAAGAACTTCAAAAACGTGTTTTAAGTGCTCTAGGTGTTCATCCAGATTTTGAGAAAAGATCAAGATGTCATCAAAATACACCACAATAAATTTTCCATGGAAATCTTTAAAAATATGATTCATTAGGCTCATAAAAGTGCTTGGTGCATTAGTCAAGCCAAAGGGCATAACTAACCACTCATAAAGTCCATATTTGGTCTTAAAAGCAGTTTTCCATTCATCTCCAGGATTCATACGAATCTGATGGTAACCACTCTTTAGATCAATTTTAGAAAAGATTTTGGAACCATACAGTTGGTCCAACATGTCATCAAGACGAGGGATAGGATGGCGATACTTTACCGTTATCTTGTTGATAGCTCGACAATCTACACACATCCTCCATGTTCCATCCTTTTTGGGGACCAATAGGACTGGAACAGAGCATGGGCTCATACTCTCTCGAACAAATCCCTTTTCAAGCAATTCTTCAACTTGCCTTTGTAATTCTTTGGTCTCTTTAGGATTGCTCCTATAGGCAGGCCTATTAGGAAGTTGAGACCCAGGCACAAAGTCTATTTGGTGCTCAATCCCTCTCAAAGGTGGCAATCCCTTTGGAGTGTCATCAGGAAAAACATCTTCAAAATTCTGCAAAAGAGAAGAAACACTATTTGGCAAAGAAGGAGTTAGTTGTTCAAAATTAATCAATACTTCTTTGTAAGTAAGTAGTATTATGGGCAGTCCCTCTCTCCTAGCATTCAAACACTCTTTGGCTTTTATATAAAGGCTCTCATTTTTCTTTTCCTTAGCCTCTTTCCTCTCACCAAAACATTTTATTTTTTTACTCACACCTTCTTTTACCTCTCTACTTAGATCGCTGCCCTCTCTCTCTTTCTCTCGGCCATCTCTCTTTTTTTCTATCTCTTGGCCTTTTTCTTTTCCCTCAAGCTCACTTTTTACCTCTCCCTTTTGTTTTCCCATTGTTTTCCTCAATCGTTTTTGATCTTCAAACACTTGAGAAGGAGATAATGGTGCAAGAGTATACTTCTTACCATTATGCAGAAGACTATACCTATTCTTTCTCCCATGATGAGTAGTAACCCTATCATACTGCCAAGGTCGGCCAAGTAAAACATGACATGCTTGCATTGGAACTACATCACAAAGAATCTCATCTTCATACCTACCAACATTGAATGAAATCATGCATTGTTTGTTTACTTTTACTTCTCCACAATCATTCAACCATTGGAGCCTATATGGGGTAGAGCGCTTCATGCATGCAATTCCTAGTTTATCCACCAAGTATGAACTCACCACATTTGCACAACTTCCCCCATCAATAATCATAGAATAAGTCTTCCCTTTTATCCCACACCTAGTATGAAACAAATTCTCTCTCTGCCCTTCATCAACACTACCCAAATTGATAGTCATAATTCTCCTAACCACCCCAATTATACCATCATTAGGCAATTCCAAATCATCTTCCTCACTTACACCTTCTCCCTCTTCTTCTTCCCCCTCACTTTTTTCACTCTCATATTCTCCATTCTCTCTAAGTAGAATGTTTCTTCTACTTGGACATTCATGCATCATATGCCCCCTTCCATGACATTTGTGACATTGAATAGAACTTGAAGGTTTAGAAGATTTAGAATTAAAGGCTTTACCTTCCTCCTCAACTTTACCTTTACCTCTATCATCTTGAGGTTTGGAAGGCGCTTTCCCCTCTTGAGTTGACCATGGCTTCTTAGAGATAGTGTTTGGTCGACTTCTCCATGAGTTATTTTGCTGATTTTTCTCAATTTGTTTTTCAACTTTTACAGACAAATCAACTAACTCATCTAAAGTTACATATTGTTGTATCTCTACTACATTAGCTATTTCTGTATTTAAACCATTTAAAAATCTAGCTATTGTAGCCTCTTCTTCCTCCATGCAGTTAGCTTGGATCATAGCCATATCCATGCTTTTGAAGTACTCATCCACCGACATGGAGCCTTGCTTCAAGCGTTGAAGGCGAGATTGTAGATCTCTTTGGAAGTATGATGGAATAAATCGCTTCCTCATTACCCTCTTCATCTCTGCCCACGTAGCAATAGGTGGTAGCTCCTCTTGCAATCTGTCCCTAGCAAGCTTTTTCCACCAAGAAGCAGCATAATCAGAAAACTCAACAACAGCAAGTTTAACTTTCTTACCCTCAGAGTAGTTATGGCAATCAAAGATGGCTTCAACTCGTCTCTCCCAATCAAGGTACAAGTCTGGATCCCTTGTCCCCTTGAAAGATGGCATCTTCATCTTTATACTATTTATATTATCATCTTCTACTCTACCTCTTTGTCCCCTCCTATCTCTTCTTTCTAGATTAAATTCAACATCAAAATCATCATTACCATATTCAGGATTTACAAAAGGGATATGGGGTACATTCCTTCTAACTTGGGGTCTAACATTATTTAGGGGTACAACATTATTCTCCCTCCTAATTGCAGCTATGGTGTCATTCTGCTCGATAATCATATCCCTCATCTCTTGAAATTGAAGGGTCCATCTCTCAAATTGTTGGTGCATAGCTTGAAGGGTGAAGTCGTTCCTTCCTTTGACCTCGGCTTCTAAACGAGCCCTTTCCTCATCACCACCTGAAATAGACATCAAAAAAAAAAGAATAAATGATCAAGTATCACACTTTTAATATGGCTTTTACCCTCTTTTAAACTCACCCACACTTGCCTTTTTCCACTAAAAATAACCTTTGAACGAGAATACTTTGTAGATTTATAATTAAACCAAAACGTGTATCAAGTTCGTAGTAATAAAGTATGGAATCTTGGGGTACAAAAAGAAAGTAAAGAACTATTCCTAGAACAAGTAGGATTTAGTTGAAACAAAACACGAATAAAAAGGAACTTATTTTAGAATTATAAGAACAAGAAAGAAAAAAAAATTTCCTCTAATTCTTAAAGATCTAGAATTCCCTCTTCTTGCTACCTTCTTGCTTGGAAACAAATTAATACAAAACTTGGAGAGCAAGTAATAAGATTTCTTGAATAGCAAGTAATAAACTTTCTTGGGAATCAAGTAATCAAATTTCTTGGAGGACAAGTAATCAGATTTCTTAGAGAATTTTTTTTTTTTTTTTGTTCACGCTACTGTTCACGCTACTAAATTTATTATTTTTTTTCACGACGCTACTGTTCACGCTACAGTTTTGTTTTTTTTTTTTTTTTTTTTTTTTTTTTTGGCTCTAAGAAGAAATCCCAAGATTTATCAAGAACGGAATCTTGATAGAACCGCTCTGATACCACTTGATAACAGTAAGGTTAAGGAATATCACAAATAGAGAATTGAATATTAGAATGCGGAAGCACAAAGAAAAGAAACAAAAAAACTAATTAAAGATATGGGAAATTCGAAGGAAAGATCCACGAATTTCCAAGGATTAGATGTTCTAAGGCCTTGAAAAGATCCAAGTAACAACGTATAGATTTATGGAAGAAATCTAACGCCTTTACTTGAGAAAACGAATCAAAACGATAGATTCGGATCTTGACCGCTTTATGAGTAACTAAAGACAATAATTAGTATGTAGAAACTAATCACCTTCTAAAGAATACCAAAAAGAAACCAAAGATATCACAAGAAGAAATTACTTTATACCTTAAACTATGAAACTAGTAAAGGTTTAAAGATAAATTCTCAAAGAACAAGTCACAAAGGTTCAAAGAACTCTCTCCAATATTATTAATATCAATCTAAATTGTCTTTAATGAATAAAAAGGACTCCTATATATAGGAGAAGGGGGGAAAAACGTCCAAGACCCCTTATGCCAAACCCTAAAAAGACAATTACAAGGAATCCTACTCTAGAAAGGAAATAAAGTAACCTAACTAGGAACAAATTTGGTACTTCTAGGAAAGCATTAAATGGTACTTAGGAGACCATAAATAGACTAAGGAAAATATTAATAACCTATATATAAATAAATAAATAAGGTAAATCCCAACTAGGAAAAGAATCTTGACAATCTTGGAAAGTTTGACTAGTCTTCTCTCAAAACTTGGGCAGAAAGCAACTCTTGTTGTGGCTGATTCTTGGACTTTTCTTGACCTTATTTGCACGAAATTGGACCTTAAAATAACTCATATTGGGCTTGAATTTGGGCCACCAAATACTTGTAGCATTTGGACAATTCCTCTCCCTTGGGCTTGAGCTCTTCTTCCCCAATAAGAAACCTTTGGATCAGCGATTGAAGCCCATTGAGCTTATCATTGAACTCCTTGGTTTGAGATCTTGTTATGGGCCTCCTTGGAGTTTCTAAAGCTTCATCCTTGTCCTTCAATGGAGTAGAGCTTCCTTGGATGCTATCAGGTTAGAATTCCTTTTCAATGTTCTTGTTCGTTTATACTTGCAGTCTATCTCCCTTCTATAATTCTGGTAAGGCGCTAATAGAGCTTGGCATTGTCAGCTTAAAGGAGGGTTGCGGTAGGTTAACAGCCTGCATAAATACTCAAACTTGATGAATTCTTTGGAACATGTCCCAAATAGAGTGGAATGGATGCAAAGGATGGATTCATACGGTTGATCCCACTAGTTGGTAGTAATATTTAGTTGATTGATTGATAATCTGTCCCTCTGCTGGTTATCCTCTGCTGGTTATATCTCTAACCTCCGTGTTCATAAGACCTAAATAAGTCATGGGACTGTCAAGAAACTCCCTATGTAATTGATGTTTTATGTTGCAAAAGTTCCGGAGAATCTTAAGTTTGGCTAGATTGCTTTGCAAACATGATCTGATCTCTTTGTTGCAACTTATTCTACTTTATTTCTTTATGCTTTAGAACAGATTAAAACAAGATAGTGCATCACGTTTGACATGATCTGTTTTCTTTTCATATTTCTTAGGGCATCTAGCATTTTGCAAGTAAAATTCAAAGTGAAGTCCAATTTATTTTGCAGGTGCCTTACCTTGTTGATCCAAACACTGGCACACAGATTGGTGACTACAAGAAGATAATATCATACTTGTTTCAGACCTATTCTTTGGATGCTCTATAGTTGCATGCTTCTTAAAACTGATAGGCTCTCTGTCTTTTCCTATGTACTAGTCTTGGGTATTTCAAGATATATAATGAACAAATCTCAATCAGGAGATCAGAGAGGAGTGGAACTCAACAAAGGAAGAAGAATGGAGAGAATCAATTTGGGAATTTTCATCTGTATTGAATTAATCTGTACAAGTAGCTCACAAGTATATATATACACACTATTTATCTACTAATTGTATTGCTAGCTGACTAAATGATTTCACAGCTCACCATTTCACTAACTAACTTTACATAGCATTAACTAACTAATTTAGTAATTAATCATTTTAGCTAACTTGTGTTGCTCCACGTTTATGTCACTCCTGAAGTCTGAATACCCCCCCCCCCCCAAACTAGGTCCCATGAAGACATTGAGGACTCCTAGTTTGGATAATAAGTATTCAAGTTGTGTCCTTCCCAATGCCTTGGTTAATAGATTTGCTAGTTGATCGTGTGATGGATCATAAACGGTCTACCTCTTTTGATTTTTTCCCCTTATGAAGTGGCAGTCTGCTTAGTCCTCTCATGAAATATTGGGTTTGCAGCTATTTGTATAGCAGCCTTGTTATCACAATATATTGATACTCGACCTTCAATCTTGATTCCCAATTCTTTTGCTAGATTATTCACCCAAACTATTTCAGCTGTCAATGTCAACCCTGCCAGACTTATATACTCAGTCGAGGCTGAGCTCCTTGAGCCTGTTGCCTGCTTCTTGGATTTCCAAGCAATGAGTGAGTTTCCCAACCTCAAGATGTATCCTTTTACAGACCTTCTGGTATTTGGGCATGCAACTCAATCTGCATTACAATACCCTGTTAGCCTCATGTCTTTCTCTGATGACATTAACTGTCCTAGCCCTGGTTGAGTCTTAATGTATCTCACAGCTCTTAATGCTGCATTCCAATGTTGCATTGTGGGCTTTTGCATAAATTAGCTCAGTGTCTGCATTGTGTATGCAATATCAGGTCTAGTAATCGTCAAATAGAGCAGTTTCCCAATCAGCCTCTGATACTGTTGTATATCTTCCACTAGTTCAGTTGCTTTGTCATCATTTTGCTCAGCTATAGTCAGCTTCACGTTGCACTCCAAAGGAGTTAATGCTACTTTTCCTCATGTTAAACCAACTTCAACTAATAGTTCTAGAGCATACCTTTTCTGATTCATTAGGATTCCCCTTTTTGATCTACTGAATTCAATTCCCAAGAAGAACTTCAGTTCTCCTAAATCCTTAATTTGGAAGGATTGATGGAGAACCTATTTAGTTTCCTTGATCAACAGTGTGTCATTTCCAGTTATAAGCAAGTCACCCACATATACTAGTATTATTACCATCTTGTTTCCTTGCTTCTTTGTAAATAAGGAATAGTCCAGATGGCAAAGGAACTAATTTCACATTTGCACCCAACAATTGACTGATTATGGGGCAAAGGAACCAATTTCCAAGTCCCATTATCCTTCAAAGCCTGCAACTCTTGATTCATAGCATGAACCCATCTAGAGTCAGTTATAGCTTCTTCATATGTGGATGTTTCCACAACAGTGGAAATGTTGGCTATATATGCTTGATATGGTGAAGAAATATGCTGATAAGAAACATGATTACCCATAGGGTGAGAAACCTACTTCCCAACCTTATGACCAGTGATAGTCTTGATGCCATGTAGGTGTTGCAGTACCCCTTGTTGACCTTCTAGGAGCAGGAGTGGCAACTGGTAATTCAGGAACAACCTCCAAGATGTGATGATCCTCATGAACATCTGCAGTTGGTGCATGATCAAAATTCATCTCATCAGCAAATGATGTTTCTACTACAGGTTCACTGGCCTCACCATCTAGAACCAAATCACTGTCACTACTATTGGAGTTTGCATGTGTGCCAGGACCAACTATGGAATTCTCATCCTCATCAAAGTGTACTGGTATAGTAGGTAGAGAAGTAGGGGCATAGAAGTATTGAGAAGAACCAATCTTGAATGGAAACACATTCTCATGAACAACTACATCTCTGCTCACAAATATCTTCCTGTTATGTAAGTAAAAAATGATGTAACCTTTCTGAGTAGCAGAATATCCTAAGAGGGCACAAGCAGCAGCCCTGGGTGAGAATTTATCAACCTTGACAACCTTAGTTGCATAGCAACGACAACCAAGCACTCTTAGATGATCAAGGGGGGCTTTTGTTTATGGAACAATTCATATGGAGACTTACCCTTTAAGGACTGGTGTGGGTAATCTATTGATAAAGTATACTGCAGTTAAGACACATTCACCCCAAAACCTAATAGGTATACTACCTTGGAATCTAAGGGCTCGAGCCACCTCTAATATATGTTTGTGCTTCCTCTCCACAACTCCATTTTGTTGTGGAGTGTGAGGATAACTGCTTTGATGTATGGTACCTGTGCTCTCAAATAGAGCTTTGCATTCTTTATTAAAAAATTCAGTCACATTGTCAGATCTAAAAATCTTCACAGGAGAGGCAAACTAAGTTCTTATCATTGAAGTGAAGTTCTTTAATATAGTAATAACATCTGACTTCAATCTTAGCAAATACAACCATGTCATCCTGCTGTAATCATCAACTAAAGTAAAAAATATATCTAAAATCATTATGAGTAGCTGTTTTATAGGGACCCCAAACATCCAAATGTACTATATCAAACATTCTACTACTAGTACAACTCAAAGGAAATGACAATCTAGTCTGTTTTGCTAAAGGGCAGACTGTGCATTTATTCTGAATGGTGTTGTCATGTCCTCCCACTGCTAATGAAATTCTCATTAGAACATTGATAGAAGGATGTCCTAGTCTCTTGTGGCACAATACGCCTGCTCCATCATTGTGTACATAGAGGCCTCCACTTTCTTTACCAATCCCCTTCACTTTCCAAGTGGAGAGGTCCTGAAATACACAAAACTCAGGGAAAAACACAATTGAGCACTGCAATTTTTTAGTGAGTTGTGACTTAGATAACATGTCATGCTTAAAATTAGGCACTACCAATACATCTTTCAAGACATCCCTACCATTCCATTTATACTTTCCAATATGAGAAATTGTGGTGGTTTGGCCATTAGGTAGATGAACTTGCTTTTTATTGCCTTGTGGGAAGCATATGTGTCAAATAATGCTCCTAAGTCTGAAGTAATATGTTTGCTGGTTCCTGAATCCACTATCCATTGTTTGTAAGTATAGTCAACTTTATTATCTACCAGATAAGCATGTGCAATACTTGTCATGTTGACTGCTGAATCTTGAGTGCCCTTCTTTTTGTTGAGCAATCTGAGTATTTGTCCATATTGCTCCTTTGTGAATACTGGTTGTTCCATAGGATGTATGTCCTGCATACCTTGGCTCCTCACAGCTGCACTAAAAGGACTGAAAGTATCATCACAATCAACTGCATTTGCCATCCTTGTTCCACCATATTTCTTCCTAAACTTGGGATGACCAGGAGGATATCCAACTACCCTGTAACATGTTTCCTTGGTATGTCCTTTCAACTTGCATACTTCACATTGTAGATTATAGTTCCTTTTATGTCTCTGTGAATTGGAAGTGGAACCACCATTTTGAAAATTGTAACCCACAACATTGGAAGAACTGTTGCCAGCAGGTGGATAGCCAAAGTTATTACCTAGACTAGTACTTTCATCATGAAAGTTACCTTGATAGCTAGGTTTGTTAGAACTAGTGCTTCCCACATAAAGAGCAGTTGATGATTCACCTATTTTAACCCCCGAGTACGAACCAACAGTCATTCTTTGCCCTTTATCCTATAATTAAATAGGATTTATTTAGGGATGGTAGAGGTGTAATCATAAAGATTTGGCTCCTTTGTTGGTTATAAGACTCATTTAACCCCATTAGAAAAGCAAATGAACGCATATAATGCAGATCACTAGCATATACCTTTGATTTGCCACAACCACATGATGGTGGAGGAACAAGTGCATCAAATTCATCCCTAAGTACACAAAATTTGGTAAAATATGCAGATACAAATGAGTTACCTTGTGCAATTGTACAAATCTCTCTATGTAGTTGGTAACCTTTTGAGCCATCAACCTTATCAAAACGTTTCTTCAAATCAGACCAAACAACTTATGCATTTGTGGCATATACGATCCCACTCATGAGCTCCTTTGATACAGAGTTGAGGATCCAGGATAAAATAAATGCATTACACTTTTTCCATTGCTCTTCTAGGTCAGCTCCATAATTGCTTTTTGCAGGTTCCATAAACAAAACCTAATTTGCTCTTAGCTCGAAGTGTGAGAATCATCGATCTGCTCCATACGACATAATTCTCAACACTTGTGAGTGGGATGCTTGTCAACACTGATCCTGGAGTATCTAACTGATGAAGATACAAGGGATGATTACATTTCTTCTCAATTGTCTCAATTGTATCTTTGTTGGCCATGATTCTTCGAGAAAATCAGAAAATCTCGAATGTTAATTTACCAGATTAGCTGCAGAAGAGAAGATCAAAACGAGAACTTGAATCAAACTTTGATTCGAAGCTCTGATACCATGAACAAATCTCAATATGGAGATTAGAGAGGAGCATAACTCAAGCAAGGAAGAAAAAGAATGGAGAGAATCGATTTGGAAATTTTCATCTGTATTGAATTAATCTGTACAAGTAGTTCGCAAGTATATATAGACACACTGTTTATCTACTAACTGTATTTACAGCTCACCATTTCACTAACTAACTTTACATAACATTAACTAACTAATTCAGTAATTAATCATTTCAGCTAACTTGTGCTGCTCCACGTTTATGTCACTCCTGAAGTCTCAATTTATAAATCTAACTCTATTATGTAATTATTGGAAGTTTGTTTAGGTACTCAGTTTTTTCTCCCTTCTATGAAATCAATTTCGATATGTAAAAAAATTGTAATATTATAAATCCTATGAAAATATAGTTTTGGTTTATGATGATCTGGGTTATTTCTTCCAAAATTTTTACCAGGGATGAGACACAATCAACAAAAAAGTATGTACCATAAATAATTTTGCTTTCCAAACTTTTTTTCTCTTTCATCATTTCTAGTTTATAAGTATTATCCTATTCAACATTTCTCTCTTTCATATTTATTTTTTAAGAAAAAGTGTTAAGTTCCTTGTAAAATCATCATGCTACTAAGATAATTTAAAAATCACAAACTTTAAATTGACCTTTATATTTTGTGATAATTTAAATGACACAAAAAAATTAATATTATAAAAGAAAAAGTATAAATTATGAAATTTGTAATCAAGTTAAATATATTATTTTTAAAGTTTGTATATGATAGAAATATAAAAATAATGGAGAAATATTTTCTCCTTGGAACCATTTTCCTTATCTCTTTGTACTCCATTCGTTTCAATTTGTTTGACCTATTTTGATTTGACATAGAGTTTAAGAAAGTCTAAAAAACCTCTGAATCTTGTAATCTAAAATTAAAGATATATCTAATGTACTAAAATGTCTTTTAATTGGTTGTCTTAAGCATGTCATGTGGAAAGTTGGAATAAAAGAGTTGCTAAAAGAAAGGGGTCATTCATATCGTCATTGTAAAATAGGTCAAACAAATTGAAATGGAGGAAACAATAGTTTTTTAAGAAACTATAATAACCATATTCATATTAATATCGTCATTGTAAATTACTTCGCTATATCTTTTTAATTATTTAATTACTTATATATTTATTAATTTTTAATAATCACATAGTCATCGTTATATCAATATAGTTATTGTTATATCAATATGGTCACTGTAAATTATTTCTCTATACCTTTTTAAGAATTTCAAAAAAATTTAAAATTTTACGTTTAAACATTTTTCTGGAGTCTAACTCCGAAAAAAATAAAGATTTTTTCATGTTCATATTTCTAATTGAAAAACTCACAAAATGTTTCTATTATATAGAAGAGCAATGATAAGGAAGACCAATGACATTTTAGTGACTTTATTTAAGGGAAAAATAATAATTGTATTAAAATGGTCAAAAAATGAAAATCTAGAAAAATCCATATATCTCCTTACTTTTGTTATGGACCCATAAGGATATTTTTGTAATTGTGTTAAAATGAAGAGTTTCCTCGCTAATCCAATGTCGATCACGAACTATTAGCTTCACTAACACACACCGGCAAGAAGCCGGTGTTTGTTCACATCGTTCGATGCTTGTTCTATTGGTTAACTTCTGACAAACAATAATAAATGCTAAGCTTATTTGGACATGTTTTAGAAAGAAAAATTTGAATTAATTTAAAGTAAAATATGTTTGAATATTTAATATTTTGTTCCTAAAAATACTTTTAAGAATTATTGCGTAAAACATATTTTTAGTATTCTGTTACACAATGCAAGGTGAATCTTAGTAGCTTAGTTGAGTGACTACTTGAACTCCCATTTTGTTGGTGAGGGTTCGATTCCCCACATTGTAATCCCCTCCCAATTTCTCCTTCTCCTACCCAAGTTTGATTAGCACAATATTATCATATGTATTTATTATGTTATTATAATGTATTTGACTATTTTCATATGTATTTGATTTGTATGTATACATTGTGTTTTAATTCATATGCATTGTTTATATATATATATATATATATATATGGAATGAATATTAGTTTTTATGATTATTCTTTCAACTATTATTTGTCTCAGATATATTGTGTTTATTATGAGATACATTGTTATTTAAAATTAAAATTTTGAAACATGAAATGTACATTGTTTTAGTTAGTTTCTCACAAAAGGAAGGAGATGATTTCAAGATTTTTGAAACTTTTTTAGGATGTTATTATGCTACAGATACTCAAAAGTTGTTAAAGGAGTGATTTACTCCATTAATTGCGCAATTATGTTATTCTACATAAATAGATACACGTTTGTAATGTATCTAGCTATGACATATCTCGAATACGTGTGTCATACCCAGAGCCTACACCCTGGGCGTATCTTGCACTCGAGAACCGTTGCTTGTTCCTAAGCAAACCCTTAGCCTGACTCATTACTCAGCAAAAGACTTCTTCAAGCAAAATGGGAACTGCAAATGCATAAATAACTTTAAAAACTCAATTTGAACTCAACTCCAATAATTGTCTGAAAATAATTTAACAAGTTATAGTTAAATGTCTCATGACCTCAAAACATTCCAACAACTAAGGAAATAATGAGAGACTCCTTGACCTTTAAACTATCTATGAAGCCTCTACTATTACAGAAGGATTATCGAGACAAGACCCACAACATCCTAACAAAGTGAAAAGTAAAAGTGGAACCCTCCGGAAGCAAGGAGGCTCACCAAAGCTAACTAGAACTGCTAGTGTGTCAACAGAGCGTTTGTTGATGACCTTGAATTCCTGTATATGCATCATGAAAGATGCAGGCCAAATGGCGTCAGTACATTGAATGTACGAGCATGTAAGGGGAATACTGAAACCTAACATAAGCTTGAGCAAATAAAAAGGGAACATACTTACCTCGTCTCATCTCACTCAACTAGACTCAACTCAACTCAAAGAATAAGCAACAATAAAAGATGCAATATATGGAAAGCTTTTAAAACAGTAGATAATAACTCAATTGTATGCAAAAATACAATAATAACTCTTATTTGGGAGATTCTCTAATCGACAACCATCACTATCAGCTACGCAATGATACAACGCCTCGCCCACGCTGCAAAAATTGTCCTATACCTTGCCGGAGTATAGGACATCCTCAACTAAGTAGATCCACTAAGATATGCTTAAAAAGTATGAACCTGTATCCATGTTGGCATACATGGTTTATGAGGATTTTGAGTTGTCTGAACTCATCCCCATATTGGTGCTCAATACTACTCCCAATAATATATAAAACTCATGCTCAAATGTTTAAAAACATTACTCTTCCTCAATTTGAGATAATTACTCAAAAAATCCTTTTAAAAGAGGTGATGCTTAAGACTCCTCATAAACTCATTTAGAAATCAATGTTTTTCTCGTTTTAAATGTAAAAGTGTTACATGCTCGGGAATACTTAATTCCCTTTTACTCATTTAGACATGTGTAACTAAACTCTCCTCATACTCATACTCATTTACTCAAGTCTAAAAACAAATTATAATCAATTGTTAAAGACTTCTCAAAATAGGTTCATGCCGAATGATAGACTTGAATGACTCAATTCAAGGATCTGAATAACCGTATATAGAACTCAATACTCAAAACTAGAGAACTCCAGAACTCAATGATACTACTCATCATAAGAATGCTTGACTCATAGGGTTCATGCAGAATTATGGGCATGACATATAGTAATCCCATAATTAGGAATATAGTTTCACAAAGGATTAGGAACTCAATACTCAAGAACTCAAAACTCGAAGATACTACTCCTTTCAATAACACTCAATACACTGGCGATCCTTGAGAGTTTGCATAACAAATCTCAGATGAGTCGCATGCTCTTCCTCATTCCAAGAATAAATGAGGATATCATCAATAAAGACAATAATGAACAAATCCAAATACTGTTTGAACACCCTGTTCATTAAGTCCATGAAAGGTGCATGAGCATTTGTTAGTCCGAAAGACATAACCACAAATTCATAATGACCATACCAAGTCCTGAAGGGTGTCTTCAGAATGTCACTATCTCTGACTCTGAGTTAATGATAGCCAGATCTGAGGTCTATTTTTGAAAAATAACTAGCACCCTGAAGTTGGTCGAACAAATCACCAATCCTGGGGACGGGATACTTATTCTTGATGGTGACTTTGTTTAACCGACGATAGTCGATGCACATTCTGAGAAAACCATATTTATATTTCACGAACAACACTAGAGCACCCCATGGAGATATACTAGGTCAGATGAAGCCCTTATCTAGAAGGTCTTTCAACTTTTCTCTCAATTCCTTTAGCTCGGCTGGAGCCATTCTATAAGGAAGAATTGAGATAGGCTGGGTATCTGGAAGGAGATCAATTCCAAAGTCGATTTCCCTTTCGGGAGGAACTCCGGGAAGATCTTCTGGAAATATTTCTGGAAACTCATTTACTACTGGGATTGACTCAAGAGTTGGGGTTTTGGAGTTTGAATCCTTAACCCGAACAAGATAATAGACATACCCTTTAGAGATCATCTTTCTAGCCTTAAGGTAAGAAATGAATCGACGCATAGGCACTGAGCTACTACCCTTCCATTCTAAGATTGGATCGTTTGGAAACTGAAATCGAACGATCCTAGTTCTACAATCGACTAAGGCATAACAAGAATATAACTAATCCATCCTAGAATGATATCAAAATATACCATTTCTAACTTTACAAGATCTGCTGATCTGACTTTCTGAGACACTTTGACATGGCCATTTCTGTATACCTGTCTGCTATAACTGGGTCACCAACTGGAGTAGAGACTGAGAAGGGTTCTGAAAGAGTTTCTAGACTAACACCGAAGTTTACTACTATATAGGGAGTTACAAAAGAAAGGGTAGCTCGCAGGATCTAACAACGCATAAACATCTAAATGAAAGAGTCGTAACGAACCAGTGACCACATCAGGAGAATCTTCCTGGTCCTGGCGATCCTGGAGAGCATATAACCTGTTTTGGCACTGACCACCACATGTACCAGACAAAACACCCTACTGAGTTGGGCGACCTGCTGGTGCTGGAGAAGCTGAGCCCTATTGTTGTTACCTTCTTGCCCCTGCCTGACAGAAGGACAATCCTTCAACCTATGGCCAGACTGAACACACCCAAAACATCCTTCTCTGCCAGCAAGACACTCACTCGGATGGTTCTTACCGCACTTTGGGCAAGTTGGGAAAGTCCTGGTAACTCCCCTGAGACTTAGAGCTTGATGCCCTTCCTTTCTGATCCTGTCAAAACCTAGGGGATGGAGCACTAGCTGATGAAGGTGCTGGGGCTGTAGACCTCTGTTGAAACTGTGATCGATTTCCTTCACCCGATTTCTGCTAAGAGTATTCATAATTCCCTGTTCTAGCCTTCTTGTTGTCCTTAGCCATTTCCCTAAGCTTATCTCCCTCAACCCGCTGAGCATGATTCATAAGCCTAAAGATACTCATATCCCCTAAAGGCATAGTATTCCCGCACTTTGTCTTCACCAAGTCGGATACCCCAAATAGAAACTTACTCATTTGTGCCATAGGATCGGCAACCATATGTGGAGCATACCTGAAGAGTTGAGTGAACTTAAGTCCGTACTCTTGGACTGACATTGTACCCTATTTCAAGTTCATAAACTCTTGTGCCTAAGCTTCTCTCAACTCCCTTGGGAAGAACCTGTCCAATAAAGCTCCGGTAAAACACTCCCAAGTCATAGGAGCTGTGTCCGCACTGTTGTTGTCCTTCCATTGTGTGAACCATATGTGAGCCACATCCTTAAGATGGTAGGATGCCAACTCCACCCTATCATTACCAATGACTTTCATCACTCCAAAAATCTTCTTGACCTCATTAATGAAGTTATGTGGGTCCTCACAAATCTGCAACCCTAGAAACTCAGGCGGATTTATTCGAACAAAATCTCAAACCCTAGCTACAGCTGATCCATTATTAGTGTTTGCAGGAACTGGAGCTTGCTGATTGTCTGGTTAGCCACACTCTAAGCCAAGAGCTGAATCACATTCCAAAATTTTGCATGTGTAACCTTATGGTTCGGGACTGGAGAAACTCCATTAGCATTGTGTGCATTAGCATTTCGTGCGTAAGCTCTACGAGGAGGCATGATCTAAACACATAACGATGAATTAGAAAGGAGAAATTGGATCACACCCCACGCACAATAAGAATAACAAGGAAAATGATTTTTTTCTTAAAACAGTTTGCAGCCTCCCTCTCATAGATGTAGTGCACTTCACACCTAAGAAAGAGACTCTACTTAGTGCGGCTTTCAGACATCCTAGGAATCTTGAACCTAATGCTTTGATACCAAGTTTGTTACACCTCGAGGCTACTCCCTTGACGTAACACGTGACCTAGGATCATGAGTGACCCCAAGCTAACCCTGTGTCTGGCATATCATAAGCATACTATAAAAGTTACTGAATAAAAGAAGTACTATACATATGCTAAAACAACAAATAACTAAAAGTGGGGAATACCCAACTATTATAAATGTATAAAACATACTAAGAGTTTAGTGATACTAAACAACCACTCAAATGAAAGATGAATCTATTACTATGTCTGAAAAGCCTCTAACTGAGTAGAGTTGCTGGGACATGCCCCCAACTAACTCTAACAAAAAATGAAAACTAAATAAAAGACTAAGTATGAAAAACATGTCTATTGTCCTCGAAGTATGAGGATTCACCACTGAAGTTGCTGAATACGGACCGAAAGTCGATCTAAGCTGGATGCTAAGTACCTGAACCTATATCATGAAAGGATGTAGTGCAGAGTATAGTCAATACTTGGAATGTACTGAGCATGCATAATATAGATAATAGCTGAACAAAATATATAAGCTGAACAACGCATAACTGAGCAATGACATAATCTGAACAGAAACATAAATACTGAAATATAACTGAAAGGCTAAACTAAATGCAATGACCAATTACTAATCATGAAGATAACATGCTGAACTGTATACTGATATAAATGCTGAAAACTTAGTCAAATGCACTGTGAGTTTGATTGTGGGAGCTACTATTAATCGACATAAAACCACGTGAGCTAAATGCGGAGTCCGATGTATACGCCCCATCGAGAGGACCCAATATACCTTGCCAAGGGTATAAAGGCATGACTGGCATGATCACTAAATCTGATGCCCAATGTAGGGGACTTACAAACCTATGGGGGCACGTAGTTTTGGGACTATGAGGGTACGCTGAACCCTAGACCAACTCGGTGCTAAGTGTACTCCCAAGTAAATATGTACGTGACTGAAATGTAATTGAAATACTGAATAGCTCGAAATAGTGACATGCAAATCTGAGAATGCAACATTTATAAATTGGTAATGTAACATTCAAAAGCTGGAGCATGATTATCTGTCTAACTGATCTAGCAAGTGTAATTCATGAACTAGGAGAATTAACACAAAACTAGGGTTCTGAGTTTCATGCAAGGAACTAAGCAAACTTTCTGAGAAAACAAGCTATTTTGATTTAGGATACTACAACAACTAAATAACAACAATTATCTAAGGTTTTAGAAACCCTAGGTCTAAATAAGATATGGAGAATCAAGAATCTGACTAAATTCTAGGGACCTAGTGGATGAAAGGAACCCACTAGTGAAATCTCATATACCTGGTGACGAAATTCACGGAGAAATCCTTTTATTTCGGGGCTTAAACTTGAAGAAAACCTGATGTGTGTTCTTTGAAAACTGGCCCTTCTTTCTTCTCAATTTGCTCTAAGTTTTGGTGAATAAACGTTTTGGGTAGGTTCTGACTAGAATACTAGGCTTAAACTATGTAAAACGACGTAGTTTAGGGATAAAATAATTAGGAAAAGACCCAACTACCCCTAAGCTAATTTTTGACCCATGACCTACGGACCCTGATCGACGAACCGTGGTCTGATCGACGGTCCGTCATGTAGGTCTGTTATCGGGCTTCAGAAAGGTGGAAGTGGGGCCTTAACCTGTGGACCCCTAACCACAGATCGTGGTCTGACCGACGGTCTATTGCGTTTAGGCCATGGTTATGGGTCTTCTAGGATGTGTTGGGGGTGACTAACCATGGACCACACCTACGGTCTGTGGTCCCATCCACGGGCCGTAGGTGGCCGCCGTTGGTGGCACTTGAAACTTCTTGAAAATGCTATTATTCCCCTTTCTCGAATTCAGGGTGTTACAATGATTAATGACTATTCCGTGGGATTTATACTCAGCACCAAGAGGACATTGATATGGAGTGCACCCATTAGTAAATGCCGGGTATCTAGTAGCAATTTGCTTGTCCTATAACTATGTGCTAGCATAGAACTTGTCTCCGATAGACACTAGCTAGTGGATCCACTTTAGCTCAGACTCATGGTTCTTACCTTGGCAAGAAAGGACATCCCTTTTTGATGTGGGACAGACACAGGATTCCATGTTATAGCTCAAATAGTCTATGTCGGTTAAATGGTTAACTTCTCACAATAATGAACTAAGGTTACTTCTAAAGTATCTCATAACTGTTTTAAAGATGCTAAGCTTGCATTGATCATGAATATTATTTATTTTTCTAACCTTTGGTCGTATGATTTAGCTTGGTCATTGCATGTCATGTAAAGTCCCTTTTAGCATGATTACATAACTCTTATGCATTTCTATCATACTAAGTACATTCCATGTACTAATGCATACTTGTGCATACATTATTTTACTAATGTAGGGTTCGACGCTCCTACCTCTCTTACTCATGGCTAGTTGATTTTTTCGCACTCAAGGATTGGTGATTCCCCATATTTCGAGGACCGAGATACTCTTATTGCTTTAATTATTTCAATTTTCAGACTTTATATGTGATGTATGAGTTACTTCCCAATCACGTTCCTTATGATGTAGTAGATGGCTGGTTGAGACTTATGTTAAACTTCCGCTTTGTCAAACTCTTTAAGTTATAAGACTGTTTCATTTGAAATCTTTATTTCTATTATATTGCATGATGTATGCTAAGTGGATTATGTAGGGCCTCTCGGGGTTCTATGCGCCATCATATGCCTAAGGTATATTTTAGGTCGTGATAAGGACTTTGACGTAACCATTATATATCATCCAGGGAAGGCCACTCTAGTGGATAATGCTTTGAGTAGGAAGACTCGTAGAATGGGGAATCTTGTTGCGCTCAGTATTGAGAACCAACCATTGGCTTGAGATGTTTATAGATTATCCAATAGTCTTGTTTGGTTGTAGATTTTAGAGGAGGTTGGTGGTATGATCACTTTTATTGAGGCTTAGTATTCTTTGGTTGAGTAGATCCATGAGCGATGGTTTGGTGTGAGTATTTATGCCTTATTCGATATAAGGTATCGAGGGCTAAAACCAAATAGGCTATGCTTGATGTCCATAGAGTGTTGAGGATCAGAGGTAGGATTTGTGTGCCCAAGGTGGAAGAGTTGGTTAGATTGATCCTAGAGGAGGCTCATATTTCTAGGTACTCTATTCATCTAGGAACGACCAAGATGTACCACGATCAGAGTCAACATTATTAATGGTGTGGTATGAAGAGAGATATTTCAGAGTTTGTGTCCATGTGTTTGACTTGCCAACAGGTCAAGTGTGAGCATCAATGGCCTAGAGGTATATCTTAGAGGATGATGATTCGTACTTGCAAGTGGAAACATATTACCATGGACTTCATTATGGGCTTTCCTACCATCGTGGGTGGTTATGATTCTATTTGGGTAATTATTAACCCACTGACCAAGTCTGCTCATTTCATCCCTAGTTAAGGTTAGGTACACGACGGAGAAGTTAGCTTGACTCTATATCATTCAGATAGTTCGGCAATATCAGGTGCCTATTTCTATTGTTTCTGATCGGGGTTCATTATTCACTTCTCATTTTTGGAGGACCCTACAACACTATTTAGGTACTTGGTTAGATATGAGTACGACCTTTCATCCTCAAACAAACGGGTAGTCCGAAAAGATGATTTAGGTGTTGGAGGATGTTCCGAGTTGTGTGATTGAATTGGTGCTCTAGGGATCATCACTTTCCCTTAGCAGAGTTTTCCTAGAATAATAGTTATCACTCTAATATTCAGATAGCCCCATTTGAGGTGCTGTATGGTAGGCGGCGTAAATCTTATATTGGTTGGTTTAATTCGACTGTGATGGACTCATTTGATATAATATTGCTTAGAAATACCATGGAGTATGTCTATAGGATTTAAGGAAGACTCTTGATGGCCCAAAGTCGGCAGAAGAGTTATGTAGATAGGAGGGTTCGAGCCGTAGAATTTATGGAGGGCGATTATGTTTGGCTTATAGTGTCACCCATGAATAGTGTGACGTGGTTAGGGAAGAAGGGCAAGCTTATCCCTTGATTCATTGGTTCTTTTGAGATTTTGGGGTGAGTTTGCGAGGTGGAATATAGGTTGGCCTTGATTCCTAGCTTATCAACTATGCATCTTGCATTTCATGTCTCCATGCTTCGGAAGTATGTGATGGATGAGTCTTACATGCTTTCACTCAATTTAGTGGAGCAGGGTCCAGACTTGACATTTGAGGAGGAGCCCATAGCTAGTTTTGATAGGTAGGTTTGAGAGCTTAGAACCAAAGAGATTGCTTCAGTGAAGGTGTAGTGGAAGCACTGCTCGTTTGGCGAGGCGACTTGGGAGTCCAACATGTGTGCCAGATATCCTTAACTTTTCAAAGCTTGTAGTACTTTCTTTTACTTTATGCCTGAGGATAAATATGGTTTATAGTGGTGGATGATGTAATGACTCACAAGGTCATTTTTGATTTTTTTGTAAGAATTACCATTTTACCCCCTCTCGATAGTTACTCTAAGTCAATTATGATCAGTTGGTATAAGAATTTTTAATTATTTTTTTAACTTTAGTTAATTAATTAATGGGTAATTTTTAGATAATTTATTTAATTGATAATATTGGGCTAAGTCTGAAATTTATTTAATACCCTATATCACTTGATCCATATTTTAAAAAAAATAAGTAAATGGGGTTTATCACTTTTAGTACATAATTATTTGTAAAAGAAAGAAAAGAAACATGTAAGATTTTTTTGTTGCCATTCACGTGGAGAAGGAGAACAAAAATAGTCTTTCAAGTAAGGCTCCATTTTTTGGATCATAACATTGACATCATGCTAAGTGCAAAATCAATCAATATAATATTATTTTTGTGAGTTAAGAAAATTGAATAGTTAGGATATCTATCTATCTATCTATCTATCTATCTATCTATCTATATATATATATATATATATATATATATATATATATATTACTCTTATATAGAACTGGGACTTAAGGACGAACACATCATATAAAAGTTGTACTTTGTGCTGGAAATGTGATCTTGTGAAGATCTATTCAAAGACAAAATTATAATTTTGGTGCATTCATTGTGAGACAACTGTACTTTTTGGTAAAACGTGTCTAGCTATGTGGGATATAGCTAGCTTCCACTATACTTTTACTTTCTATTCTCCTTAATTGTTCTGATTTCTCCTTTATTCTTTTCCTCTCTTAATTACATCCTTATAATTATTCTACATGTTGTTTTCCCAGAAATTGGCTTGTGCCGCTACGCTTGTTGATTGCACCATTAAGATTCAGCCTACCTGTAGTAAATATTAATTGGGTTGTATTATCTATTTTTGTTACTGTTCGGAATCACAATCTCATGTATATTTGTTAGTTTTCAGTTCTTGTGAATCTTTTTTTCGGATAATTTTTACGTACATGTTCATAACTGTACTTGATTTTCTCATGCATTATGTTTCTTTGGTGAATTTTGTCTTTGTTTTCAATTAATTAGTGAATAAATAAATCATCTTAGGAAAAAATTGAGCTATCAAGATCACTGAAATTTACAGGTGGATACTACACCCGAAGTGTTTTCTGTTTATTGTTATGCATAGTCCTCATCATCTCAACATTCGTATTACAATAATAATCATCATCAAAGGAAGCACAATAATAATAATTATCGCTCTATTAGGACAAAAAAAATCAAGCTCCAAAGTGAAGGTCTAAGAAATGCAAGAAAAACGATAACAATTGTTGCAGTACTAATAGCAACTGTGACATTTTCTGCTGGTGTTAATCCTCCTGGTGGATTTAATCAAGCAGATGGAAAAACATTATTGGGTAAAAAACCGCATTTAAGGTGTTTTTGGTATGTAACATTGTGGCACTTTTCCTTTCCCTTGGAATTGTTAATGTCCTTGTTAGTGTTATCCCATTCAAGAGAAGAACAATGATGAAACTAATGGTGTCAACACACAAAGTAATGTGGATTTCAACATTATGTTGGGTTTTAGCAAGGTGTGAATGGGAAATAAGAAGAGAAAAATGTGGGGGAACCAATTTTGGAGGTAAAATGAAAAGTCATTGCAAATTGCAAATGAAAAGTCATTTCTCCCATAATGGTAGAAGAAAGAAAAATTGTTGTCCTTATATTAGGAAACAATTCCTTTAGTTCTTAAAGGGTTAAGAAGAAGTTGCCCCCTCGCGTCGTCGTTGTCGCTCGCTCGACTTCGGCTTCACATTTGGCAAATGATTGATTGATAATATTTTTGGACAAAATTTATTTAATCAATCTCATTAATTGATTTTCTTTCTCTTATAAATTAATTCAGAATGTTAGTTAATTAACATAATTAATTTCACGTAACGGAATATATTTGAAATTCGCGTGTAATGGTAATAACATTCTGAAAGGACATGTTCCTTCTGAAAAGGCGTTTATTTTCCCAAAAAGACAAAACATTCTGGAAATACACCATTGTCCGAACAAACGCATTCCTTGCTGCAAATGGCTATAAATAAAAGGTTTTTTCATTTTTCATTCACTGAAATTTTTTCCTCTCTGCATACATTTTCTTACATAAACAAATTGTCGATCGACAGAGTCTATGTGTGCTCTCGTTACTGTTCTTGCGTTCGCTGAAATTTTTGAAGTTTGAGGTACCGCTACTTTTCTAATAGGTTAATCCGTTTTATCTTGGGAGGAATTAATCTGCAACCTTGGGTACTTGAGGGGATTAAATTTCTTAAGGAAACACAGTGGTTTCTATGGACCCGGATTATTATTTCTGTCTGTTTCATCTATTTTCTGTTTCTGTTTTGGTAACCTTAATATAGGAGATAACAAACTTAAGAAATTTAAAAGTTTCTGTATTTGAGGTTTCTGGAGATTAAAACCTCTATGGTTTTCTACTCTGTTTGAATTTTTAAAATTCATTCGATTAACGATTAAAAGAACATAAAAACTTTATCATTAAATCAAAATCAAGCTGTGTAAGGATTTATTCTTTACTGTTAGTATTTCACATACTAAAATTGTCTGCCATTTGTGACAGAAAAATGACAAATTCAAGTCAAGTAAATGTTGGAACAGTGAGTGCTGCAACAACATTAGTGAATGCTGCAACAACATCGGTTGCACACAATCGTTCAACTGCTACCCTTGCACCGACTGAGAAACCTGCAAAGTTTTCTGGAGCCGACTTCAATAGATGGCAGCAGAAGATGTTCTTCTATCTGACTACGTTTAGTCTGCAATGGTTCATTAATGAGAATGTTCCTGTTATGTCGGATGAAACTTCGGCCGAATAACCATTCTTGGTGACAGAAGCATGGACAGATTCATATTTTTTGTGTAAAAATTATATTCTAAGTGTCCTGCAAGATGATCTGTCCAATGTGTACAGTAGTGTCAAGACCTCAAAAGAACTCTGGGATGCTTTAGAAAAAAAGTACAAAACAGAGGATGCCGGAATGAAGAAGTTCATTGTGGCAAAGTTTTTGGACTATAAGATGATAGACAGTAAGACCGTTGTCACCCAAGTTCAAGAACGGTAGGTCATAATCCATGATCTCCTTGCTGAAGGTATAAATTTATTTAATGCCTGTGTTGAATATATTAAGTCTATTCTTAATACTCACATAATCTTTAATGTAGGATTGATTGTGAATGATGCTTTTCAAGTGGCGGCTATTATTGAGAAGTTACCTCCATTGTGGAAGGACTTCAAAAACTACTTGACGCATAAATGCAAGGAGATGACTGTTGAAGATCTCATGGTAAGGCTGAGAATCGAAGAGGATAACAAGGCCACAAAAAAGAGGTTGCGTGGTCATTCAACAATATCTGGAGTTAATATTGTTGAAGAAGATTCCACAAAATCAAAGAAAAGAAAGAAAGCATCTGGTCCAAAGAGCAATCCTCCTAAGAAGAAATTCAATGGAAACAACTTCAATTGTGGCAAACGTGGTCATAGGGCTACTGAATGTCGGGTTCCCAAGAAAGACAAGAAGAAGGATCAAGCAAATTTGGGTGAATCCAAAGAAGAGATGGTTGATCTGTGTGCAATTCTTTCAGAATGCAACTTGGTTGGAAATCCAAGAGAATGGTGGATAGATTCTGGTGCCTCATGCCATGTTTGTGCCAACAAAGAATTGTTTGCATCATATACTCTAGTACCAGCAGACGAGAAGTTATTTATTGCGAACTTCACTGCTGCAAAGGTTGAAGGAACTAGCAAGGTCCACTTGAAGATGACATCGGGCAAGGTGGTGACTTTGAACAGGGTCTTGTATGTTCCAGAATTGTGAAAGAACTTAGTTTCTATACCAGTTCTTACCAAGAATGGATTCAAATGTGTATTTGTTTCCGATAAAGTTGTAGTAAGTAAGAATGAGATGTATGTAGGAAAAGGTTACCTCACTGAGGGCCTCTTCAAACCCAATGTAATTGCAGTTGATAGGAATAAAGATTCTTCTTGTTCTTACTTGCTTGAGTCTAAATGTTTATGGCATGAACGTTTGGGATAGCATTAATAACAAAACTTTGTGAAAACTGATTAACTTAAATGTTTTGCGTAAATTTGAGTGCAATAAATAAAAAATGTCAAGTTTGCGTTGAATCTAAGTATGCTAAGCATCATTATAAGTCTGTTGAAAGGAATTCATATCCCTTAGAACTGATTCACACTGACATTTGTGACATGAAGTCAACACTAACACGTGGTGGGAAAAAGTATTTCATAACTTTTATTGACGATTGCACTAGATATTGTTATGTTTATTTGCTAAATGGAAAGGATGAAGCAATAGATGCATTTAGGCAATATAAAACTGAAGTTGAAAATCAGTTGGATAAAAAGATCAAAATGATTAGAAGTGATAGAGGTGGAGAATATGAATCTCCATTTGCAAAAATATGTTTGGAAAATGGAATTATCCATCAAACTACTGCTCCTTACTCTCCTCAATCTAATGGGACTGCGGAAAGGAAAAACTGAACTTTAAAAGAAATGATGAATGCCTTACTTATAAGTCCAGGTTTACCACAAAACTTGTGGGGGGAAGCTATCCTTACAGCAAGTTGAATACTCAATAAAGTGCCTCATAGCAAGACACATGTTATTCCATATGAGAAATGGAAAGGTAGAAAACCCAACTTGAAATATTACAAAGTGTGGGGGTGTCTAGCCAAAGTCCAGGTTCCTATACTTAAGAGGGTGAAAATAGGACCTAAGACTGTGGATTGTGTATTCATTAGATATGTCACAAATCGTAAGGCATGTCAATTTTTGGTTCATAAGTTCGAACATCCGGATATTCATGACAATACGGTAATGGAATCAGATAATGCTGAATTCTTTGAACATATCTATCCATATAAAACTAGACTTGAGTCATCTAGTAGGGGGTCTAAACAACCTCGAGAAGAACCAAAAGAGAATGAACCTAATTTAAAGAGTTCAAGGCGCACTAAACGTCAAAGGACAGCTACTTCATTTGGATTTGATTTTGTAACATTCCTTCTTGAAAGTGAGCCTCAAATGTTCAAGGAAGCTATGTTGTCTAGCGACTCAACCTCTTGGAAGGAGGATGTCAATAGTGAGATTGAATTAATCTTAAGCAATCATACCTGGGAGTTGGTTCATCTTCCTCCAGGGAACAAACCCTTGGGTTCGAAATGGATCTTCAAAAGGAAGATGAAAGATGATGGAACTATTGACAAATTTAAAGCAAGACTTGTTGTCAAAGGCTTTATACAGAAAGAAGGTCTTGATTATTTTGACACATACTCGCCAGTGACTAGGATTACATCAATTCGGATGTTAATTGCCCTAGCTACAGTATACAGTCTTGAAATCCATCAAATGGATGTGAAAACCACCTTCTTAAATGGAGAGCTGGAGGAAGAGATTTACATGGAACAACTTGAGGGCTTCGTAGTTCCCGATAAAGAAAAGAAAGTATGCAAACTTGTTAAGTCACTTTATGGACTAAAACAAGCACCAAAATAATGGCATGCAAAATTTGATCAAACCATGTTGTCAAATGGATTTAAGATCAATGCATGTTATAAATGTGTCTACATTAAAGACACTTCGAATCAGGAGGTCATTGTATGCCTATATGTGGATGATATGTTGATAATGAGCAAGGACATTGCTAATGTAAAAGCTACTAAGCGTATGTTCGCTAGTAAGTTTGATATGAAAGATCTAGGAGTTGCCGATTTGATATTGGGAATTAAGATTCACAAATCTCCTAACGGTCTAGCATTGTCTCAATCTCATTATATTCAAAAGGTACTTGAAAAGTTTAAGAGTTTGAATTTCAAAAGGGGAAAACCCCCAATTGATGTAAACCTTAATCTTGCTAAAAATAAAGGTGAAAGTCAATCTCAATTGGATAATGCCAGAGTATTGGAAAGTTTGATGTATGTCATGAATTGTACACGACCGAACATAGCCTGCGCTATAAGTAAACTGAGTCGATACACAAGTAATCCCAATCAAAATCACTGGATGGGAATGAAGAGAGTTTTGGGGTACTTAGATGACACTCAAAACTATGCTTTGCATTACAACAAATATCCAACAGTTCTTGAAGGATATAGTGATGCAAATTGGATTACTAGGTCAACTGAAATGAAATTCACGAGTGGATATGTTTTCACTATTGGTGGAGAAGCAATATCTTGGAAATCATCCAAACAAACATGTATAGCTCGCTCTACAATGGAGTCTGAATTCACCGCCTTAGATAAGGTAGATGAAGAAGCTGAACGGTTCCGGAATTTCTTAGAAGATATTCCATTTTGGCCCAAACCAATGACCCCTATATGCATACACTGTGATAGTCAAGTTGCAATAGGAAGGGTTGGAAGTGTTATGTATAACGGGAAGTCTCGTCACAACGGCGAAGACATAACTCTGTTAGACAACTACTCTCTAGTGGATTATCACAATTGACTATGTAAAGTCAAAGGATAATGTGTCAGATCCACTTACAAAAGGCCTAACTAGAGAGGGAGTTGAGAGATCATCGACGGGAATGGGACTGTGGCCGAGAACAAGTAATCGTGGCGATAACTCTACCTAGAAGAATGGAGATCCAAAGATCTAGGTTAAAAAAATCAAACAAAGACATAGATGACGGTTCAACATTATCAAAATTTATTTTATGATCCATTCTCATGATGAGACAATGTTCAGTAACCAGGATAAAGGCATAATGAATTTTTAATGGTTTTCTAAGTTTGATACAGGGTATATCAAATAGTGTATCTACGGGATAACATAGTTAGAAACAACCTATGTAAGTGTGAAGTGTAAGCCGCTTCAAGGAGAATCCGGTAAGGCTAGTTCTCTAAGCACTTATTAACCAAGACGTGTTCATGACTAAAATGAGCAAAACAATGAGAACCAAAAACAGTTCAAGGGTTGATTGTGTGACTTATGTTGTCTTGGTATACACCAAAGCTCAACGATTCAAAGATATTAAATCTACCGATTGACCGAGTATATCCGATATATGTTCACTACGGAAAATTTAAAGGGAAACCTACTTATCCAGATGCGATTAACCCTTACTTACGAGACACACATGTTTTTCATACATATGTTTTAACAATAGTCATTCCCCATTCATGTGGGGGTATTTTTGGGTTTTAGCAAGGTGTGTATGGGAAATAAGAAGATAAAAATGTGGGGGAACCAATTTTGGAGGGAAAATGAAAAGTCTTTGCAAATTGCAAATGAAAAGTCATTGCAAATTGCAAATGAAAAGTCATTTCTCACATATTGGTAGAAGAAAGGAAAATTGTTGTCCTTATATTAGGAAACACTTCCTTTAGTTCTTAAAGGGTTAAGAAGAAGGTGTCCCCTCGCGCCGTCGTCGTCGCTCGCTCGACTTTGGCTTTGGATTTGGATTTGGCAAATGATGTGATTGATTTTGATAATATTTTTGGATAAAATTTATTTAATCAATCTCATTAATTGATTTCCTTTCTCTTCTAAATTAATTCAGAATGTTAGTTAATTAACAAAATTAATTTCGCGTAACTAAATTTATTTGAAATTCACGTGTAACGGTAAAAGTGTTCTGAAGGGACCTGTTCCTTTCGAAAAGGCGTTACTTTTCCCTAAAAGACACAATGTTCTGGAAAGACACCATTGTCCGAACAGACGCGTTCCCTGCTGCAAATGCCTATAAATAAGAGGTTTTTTCATTTTTCATTCACTAAAATTTTTTCCTCTCTTCATACATTTTCTTACATAAACAATTTGTTGATCGACTGAGTCTGTGTGTGCTCTCGTTACTGTTCTTGCGTTCACTGAAATTATTGAAGTTTAAGGTACCGCTACATCTCTAATAGGTTAATCCATTTTATCTTGGGAGGAATTAATCTGCAACCTCAGGTACTTGAGGGGATTAAATTTCTTAAGAAAACACAGTGGATTCTGTAGACTCAGATTATTATTTCTTTCTGTTTCATCTATTTTCTGTTTCTATTTTGCTAACCTTATTACAGGAGATAACACATTATTTATGGCATCAGCTTATATAGCTGCAATATGGTCAATATTTCCACAAGGAAAAGGGGATCATTGGGTGCTAATTGAAGTTGTGATCATAGTAGGAGGGTGCACTAGAGATGTGTTTCAAAGTTTGGGGATTTTTTAGTGAGACAACGGTAAAGGAAGAATGAATGGAGAAAACAAAGGGAGGATCATAAGAAGATGAAAGAGGTAAGACCTAAGAGTAATACATGTACATTTCAAGAAATGAAAGTGGTGAAGAAAGAAATTTTGGAGTATGCTATTGTTTTGGATCATTTTGATGTTATGCATGCTCATCGACTAATATCGTAGTAGTAAAATCTCTGAGAGCGATTGAGCAAAGACTCTAAAAACTTGTGTAGCTTTGTTTACTCATCTTATATTCACTAAATATGCAAGGTGAAGGTATGTTTGTCAATTACTTGGATATTCTCCTTGCTTTGATTTGCTCAATGATAAAATTGAGTATCTTTGTTTACGACTGTTTATATTTTTAAAATTTTGGTATTTTATATATTGTTTTACTTATTCGGTTAGTGTGAGGGATAAAAATAGAAAGTCAGTCATGGAATAACTTTAAATAGTGATAGGATAATTTTTTTTTGTCTTGTTTGGTTGCCTTGTTTGGGATAACTTATCCCACCATTTATACCATAGCGATGGGATAAGTTAGCTCATATACATGGTGGGATAAGTTATCCGATAGCTAATCCTGAGATAACTTGTTCCTAACCAAATGACCTACTTCTTTATTTATCCTTTCTCTTTCATTTAAATCAAAATCTGGATTATTTTAGCAATGCATGTTGTATATGTACAAAAAGGTTCAAACTTTGTTAGTGTGAGTTGTGTATTTCTTTATGTTAGACTATAATGTTTATTGTATGTGATTGGATCTTTTGTCTTATGTAAATGTAATTGTGTGGTGTCCTGATTGCTGTGATTGTAGCCTTTGGACATTGTTTGCGTGAGCCTCAGTCCTTTATATTTGTGGTTACAGTAGATTAAAATTTGGATTGAGGGTTCAATGTCTTGGAACTTTTTTGATTTTGCTGGTTCTTGTAATTTTGGATAGTTTGTGTTTTTTTTTGTTTTGAGTTAGTTTTCAAAGACCTAATGTCATTCTATAAAATTATTTAGACTCCGAAGGGAGTATCATAGACTCGCAGACACTAAGAAGATCTTTTATGAAACAGTCGAGAAATGTATGAGAAAAGAAATATAATCTTAAATTATACGAACATTTCCCAATGATCTCTAATTTCCACACCTGGAATCAAAGTAATGATGGGAATACATTATTTCTACTTAGACAGACTGTCAGAGTGGTAGTTACTGAAATTCTTGGATAAAGTGGAATTAAAGCTTATTTTCCCTCACATGGTTAGGTGTTACTAGGTAGAGCTTTGTTGATTTAAGCAAACTTATAGGAAAAGGGAAGGGGATCTTACAATTAGAGCAACCATGGTATCTGAAACTTGGACATAAGAAGACATTATAATAATCCACGTGTATTACCATGGGCCCGTGCTTAGCATGGGCCAAAGCCAATCTTGTATATATATATATATTCTACAATTTCAAGTTAGTTTTATGCCACAAATTCATTGAGTATTTATTATGCTACCAATGATTATGGCAATGAATATGGCTAATCATAGGGTGTAAAATGCGGGTCAGAATATAATTATCTATTGAGACAAATTTGTGTTGGAATTTTTTTGTATAAAATTATATTATGATTCAATTTATAATAAATTGAGATAGATAAGTAAATATTAGGCATATTGTATTACATGCACACCATTAGAATTATGATATTGGAGAAGTTGGAACTTAACCCTTTGCTTGAAATTTGGAAAATATGTGAGTTGACATGTTAATTGGTATCAAGAGAAGAACCTTGATTATAGATTTGAGTGAGTTTTTGGGTCTAGGCTAGACATATAGTAATATGAGTGTCTTTAGTTTGAAAATCTTATTGTGATTATTTATTTGTATAGATTGCGTTGATTTGGAAGCCCAATGCTAGGGGAAGGCTCAAGTTTTTGAGGCAAGTAAATTTTGCGACCGTTGTTAAGTATATAGAATCTCGTTTTTCCTTATTGTATGTGTTGGGGAGTAATGAGACTTGGTGATGAATTTATTTGTTCATATTGAATGAACCTAATTATGATAAAGGGGGTAATAAAAGGTAACTTAATTGTATATTTATGTGTGACATGTTGAGAATAATTGGAAAAAATTATCGATTCATTGTTGATGTAGTATCACTATTATGCTGTTGTGAATTGTGTATTGATATGAAAATGATCATCTCCTCATTAATTATGTGAACATGTTATTTGCATTCGTTCTTAGACATGGTTGTGACAAGTGTTATGTGAATTGAAGAAGAACAAGGAAATAAAAAGGATGTTCCATTTCTAAAGGACGTGTTGTATGCTGCGACAAATTCTATTATTGAGGGTCGTTTCGTACACTTTGACGGATGCATGGACAAATATGTCTCCTATGGGTCTCGAATTTAGAGACAATGAGTGTGTATTGCTAGGTCAGACATGAATCACTATACTTAGCATTACATTTCTTTACATTGCATATCTTTGTCATTTGTAAACTTATGAATGCCTTTATGTGGAACTTGTGATTGATGAACTTGATCATGTGTATTATTGATCAATAATTGTTGGAGTATTGTTATTGATCTATGTGTTATTTAAATTGTGCATTTTTAGGTTGGGATGGTTTTATGTAGGTTGTAGTTGCAGAGGTTCGGTTGGAGTAGTAGCAGTACCCGTATGCTATATTATTTGACTTGGTATTTAGGAGTTTGCTTGCTGAGTACTGTGTTGTTTGGTACTCACCCCTTGCTATTACATTTGTGTAGGTTATGAACCCAGATCTTCGTGATACTCTCTCTTCTCTTTTTATCTGAGGCTTTCTATGGAGATTTATGAGGTACCTATTTGTCATCTCAGAGGACCCTCTCACTTTTATTTATGATTTTGTTCTACTTTAGAGACAATATTATGACTTGTGTTTTTCTTTCAAATCTATTGTAATAGATTAGAGGCTTGTGAACATGACAGCCATGTTTTAGGGATTTAATTAAGTTAACCTATTATCCGCATTTTATTTTCGTTAATCTTCCATTTTTTTTATTTTACTACCACATTTTATCGTGATATTTGGGTTTAGGTTGACTTGTCTTGGTTGGATAGGATGAGCGTTATCACGCCCCGAAGCTACCCCTTTCACATAACACGGGACCTAGGATCACGAGTGACCCAAGCTAACCCTGTGTCTGGCATATCATTAGCATACTACAAAAGTTATTGAATAAAACAAGTACTATGCGGAAGTTAAAACAGTGGATAACTAAAAGTGGGGAAAACCCAACTACTCTAAACATATAAAATAGACTAAGAGTTTAGTGATACTGAACAACCACTTAACAACTCATTCTGAATCTACTACTATTTCTGAAAAACCTCTATTGAGTTGAGTGGCTGGGACATGCCCCCGCTAACTCTAACAAAATCTGAAAACTGAATTAAAGACTAAAATGAAAGCATGTCTATTGTCCTCGAAATATGAGGACTCACTGTAACGCCCCGTAAACTAGTAGACTAAACTAGGGCTTAGTGTGTGAGGACAAGAGCCAAAGAAGAGAGCAAGAGCCAAGAAGGGTTTTTGGGCAGCCTAGTTTTTCTCAAGCACTGCCCACCTTACCACGGCCCCCATGACGGTTGGTGGTGGGGACCACGAGTCATGGGAGGAGTCGTGGTGGTGAGGAAATAGCCATGCAGAACTGCCCTAAATGAAGACCCTCCCCATTATCCACTTGACGCCTAGTGAAGGTCACCACAACCGTGGAAGGGGCGTGGTCTTGACTTGGCCATGTGGGGGCAAGGTGTGGCAACCCTAGCCACTGGTCCAAGGACCACAGAGGGCACCACCACTCGTGGTAGGGACCACGACAATGGGAAAGGTCATAAAGATGCCTTAGATTCTAGGGTTAAGGGAGGGGCATCCTAGATACTGTCCCAGAGTCCACGAAGGAGACCAAGGCTCATGGTGAGAACCACAACTAATGGAACCTCACGTGGTCATGGGGAGTGCACTGGTATGTTAAGGGTTAAATGGTCTCTTCCGGTTATTATTAAACTAAAGCTATGTTGTTTTGCCTAAGTCTAGGACACCTATATAAGTCATTTTAACTCCAAATCTCACCCATTCAAGTCATATTTTCCAAAACCCAAAATAAATCCCCAAAGTTCTTCCTCTCAAAGATTTCTCTCTCTAGAATCTTGAAGAAGGAGATTCAAGCTAGGGTTTAAGAGCAAGATTTCACATCAATTTCTTTGGTCTTTCATAGTAAGGTATGCTACCTTTTATCCATGGATTCCTTTCATCCATGGAGTTCCCTCAAAATCTCCAATTTAAAAAAGGTAGAAATCCCCAATTGTTAGGGTTTTCTCTAATTACCATGGGTTCTTTCAAACTTGATTTAAATGATTGGATTGGGTTATATTAGTATGAATTGATGAATTCTTATGGTTTTTATGATATCCCCCCATGAACCCATGTAATTCCCATATTTCTCAATTGTGATGATATGATGCAGGTTTTTGTTAATGAAAGAGGAATTTTATGAATTAATGCATGAAGTGATAAAATCACATGAATTATTATGAAGTCCATCTATAATGCTTGAGTTTTAGATATGGTGATTGAAAGTAGGTTTTGAACCTCAAGGAGGTAAAGTATGAGGTTATGCATGTCCTTATGAGATCTTTGAATTTGCTTTAAGGATGCTTTGAGAGTAAAGTGTCAATGATTATGATGTTGTTGTTGTATTGTGAAAGGACATTCTCACATAATAAGGATTCTTAGGTTGAAAGGATTTCTCACCTAATTGAATCAAAGGCTCAAGAGCCATTATGAATAGATCATGGCTGGTGATAGATTTACTCACTCATGGTCTAAAGAGCTATTCTAATGATCGGTTGTCCAAGGACATCCTTCCATGAGACATGAGTTAAGTCACTACTTAATAACTACTCCGTGGGATTTATGCTTAGCACCAAGTGGATATTGATATGAGATGGAAGCTCTCCCGTATAAAGGTTGAGTTTCTAGAAGCGATCTCTTGAGATGGAGGCTCTCCCACTGAAAGGTTGGGTTTCTAGTAATAATCTCCTTATCCCATAAACTACATGCCCCATAGGATATTTAGCTGTTGGATGCACTTAATCTAAGAGTTCATAGTTCTACCTTAGGCAAGTAGAACACCCTTTCGGTGTGGGAGACACCGGGTGATCATATTATAGCTCACATGGTCTCAAAGTCAGTTAAGGCTTATTCCCACAATAACAAGACTAATAATGAATTAAGACATGCTTAAAGAAGTATCTCGTAGTGTTCAATGGTTGTAAAGATGATGCTAGCTTGCATTAGATGATGTTATTAATTATGGTTTCGAACACTCTCATATGATGTTTTAACTTGGTAAATTGCATGTTATGACAGTAAATGTTCCTTTTAACATGTTTTATGTATAATTATCATACTTGGTACATTTTTGTAATAACGCATAGTCTTGCCTACATTTTTTCCCAAATGTAATGTCCGACAGTCAGGGTCATCAGTTTTGTGGGTAAGTGTTGATCTAGAGATTTTTTCGAGCTTTGGTGAGTCCTCATGCTTCGAGGATAGATTTTTATTATTTTTGGTTACTTTCATGTCTTTCTCTTTTGAACTTGATGTATGGGCTAGGCTCAATTTCATTCGATTGTAATAGATGGTTAGATGAGATAAAGTGTCTAGACTTCTGCTTTTCTATAAAATTGTTTTTGGATTTGAAATGTTGTTTTTCTCTTATTGTTCTATTTCTTATGTTATGAGGACTAAGTGGCTTGTATGGAGTTCTTCGGGGTTCTATACGCCATGTTACATCTAGGGGGTACCCCTGGGTCGTGAAAAACATGGTAATTAGAGCACAAGGTTTATAATGGTCCTAGGATGATGTCTCATAAGCCACGTCTATTAGAGTCTTGTTCATGAGTGAAGCGCGCCATATTTATGAATTAGAGGCTACAAGATAATTAGGAAACTTCACTTCTTCATTACTCTAAGTTGTGCCATAGTGTTTAACTCTATAAAGATCTTTCTCCTAATCCTTACCCTATGCTCTTCAGAATATGATGACTAGAAGGGCTCATGCTCGAAGGAATGAGGGAGACAACATGGATCAAGGAGCTCGTCCTCAAGCTCTGATAGATCCTTTGATTGAGAATGTAACAAATGCGGAATTTATGTCAGCTTTTCAAGTGTTGGCTCAAGCCAATAGGGAGATGGTAGTCCCCATGAACCCAAATATGGGTACGGCGGCTTCAAGAGTGAGGGACTTTATGAGGATGAACCCTACGAAATTTTATGGCTCCAAAGTTGAGGAAGATCCTCAAGAGTTTATTGATGAGGTCTATAAAGTACTTGCTATTATGGGGTGACTCCGGTAGAGAAGGTAGAATTGGCCGCTTATCAATTGAAAGGTGTTACTCAAGTGTGGTACAACCAATGGAAAGAAGCAAGGCCGGTAGGAGCGGGTCCCGTATAGTGGGAAGTGTTTAAATCTGCTTTTCTTGATAGGTTCTTTCCCCTTGAGATGAGGGAAGCAAGGGTGCTTAAGTTCATTAACCTTCATCAAGGAAGTATGAGTGTAAATGAGTATGCTCTAAAGTTCACTCAATTGTCTAAGTATTTTCCAACAATGGTTGTGGATTCTAGGGCGAGGATGAGTAAGTTCGTGTCGGGTAAATCCAAAATGGTGGTTAAGGAGTGCCATACCGCCATGCTCATTAGTGACATGGACATCTCTCGTCTTATGGTCCATGCACAAAAAATTGAAGAGGAGAAACTCAAGGAAAACTCTAGGGAGGTAAAAAGCTAGGACTGGAGATGGAAATTTCTCTAATGCAAAGCTTGATGGACAAGGCCGTTTGAAATATTGACAAGGGTTTTCCGATCAAGGTTCCTCCAATACTCCTCCAAGGTTCAACAAATATAGGGTGTCTAACCTTTAGCCTAAAGGAGGTAATGGTGGTGGATATTCATTGCCTAGGTCTACTTGTACTAAATGTGGAAGGAAGCACGAAGGTAAGTGCCTAGCCGACACAAATGGTTGTTTTGGTTTTGGAAAGAGTGTTCACCAATTGAGTAATTGCTCAATACTTACGGCTCTAGGAAGAGAGGGCAAGAAAGCTTCTCCTAGTGGTTCGAATTCCAATGCTCCCAAGCAAAACCGCTTCAATGCACTCCATTCTAGAGGTGACCAAGAGAGTTCTCCGGATGTAGTTACCAGTATGTTAAAAGTTTTTCAACTTGATGTGTATGCTTTATTAGATTCCGATGCTACTTTGTCTTTTGTGACGCCATATGTGGCTATACGGTTTGATGTTCTTATGGATATGTTGTTAGAACCATTTTCTGTCTCTACTCCTATTGGTGATTCTGTTGTGGCTAAGAGGGTCTATAGAAGATGTCCCGTTTCCTTATCCCATAGAGTTACTCTTCTCGACTTGGTAGAGTTTGATATGTTAGATTTCGATTTTATTCTTGGTATGAATTGGCTGCACTCTTGTTATGCTTTTATTGACTGTAGAACTCGTGTAGTCAAGTTTCAGTTCCCAAATGAGCCTATCCTAGAGTTGAAGGAGGGAAATTATATGCCTAGAGGTCGGTTTGTCTCTTGTATTAAGGCTGGAAAGATAATTTCTAAGGGTTGCATTTATCATCTTCTTAGGGTGAGGGATGTAGATTCCAAAATCTCTACTCTTGAGTCAGTCCCCATTATTAATGTGTTTTCGGAAGTGTTCCCCGATGATTTACCCTGTATTCCTCCCGAGCGGGAAATAGTCTTCAGTATTGACCTTCTCCCAGATACGCAACCTATTCTTATTCCTCCTTATAGAATGGCCCCGACTAAGTTAAAGGAATTGAAAGAACAATTGAAAGATTTGTTGGATAAGGGTTTCGTCCGACCAAGTATCTCTCCATGGGGTGCTCCAGTTTTGTTTGTTAGGAAGAAGGATGGTTCTCTTCGAATGTGTATTTATTATTGTCAGTTGAACAAGCTGACCATTAAGAATAAGTATCCTCTTCCAATGATAGATGATTTGTTTGAGAAAGTTCAAGGGGCAAGTTATTTCTCTAAGATTGACCTTAGGTTGAGTTATCACCAATTAAGGGTGAGAGGAGATGATATTCCAAAAATAGCTTTTAGAACCCGGTATGGTCATTATGAGTTCTTGGTAATGTCGTTTGGGTTGACTAATGCTTCAATGATGTTTATAGATTTGATGAATAGGGTATTTAGACAATACATTGATATGTTCGTAATTGTGTTTATTGATGATATTTTGATCTATTCGAGAAGTGAGAATGATCATATTGATCATTTGAGGATTGTGTTGCAAATTTTAAAGGACCAAAAACTTTTTGCAAAGTTTAGCAAATGTGAATTTTGTTTAAGGTCCGTAGCTTTTCTTGATCATATTGTGTCAAGCAAGGGAATTGAGGTAGATCCTAAAAAGATGGATGCGGTCAAGATTTGACCTAGACCTCTAAACCCCTCAGATGTTAGAAGCTTTTTGGGTTTGGCCGGTTACTATATAAGGTTTGTTGAGGGTTTTTCTTGCATTGCTTCTCCTTTGACGACTTTGACTCAAAAGAAGGCTAAGTTTGTGTGGTCGGAAGCTTGTGAGAAAAGTTTCCAAGAGTTGAAAGATAAACTTTCTTCAGCTCCGGTGTTTACCTACATATGGTTTTGTGGTGTATTGTGATGCCTCTAGAGTTGGGTTGGGATGTGTGCTTATGCAAACCGGTAAAGTGATTGCCTATGCTTTAAGGCAACTTAAAATCCATGAGAAGAATTATCCTACCCATGACCTTGAATTAGCGGCAGTTGTTTTTGCCTTAAAGATTTAGAGGCATTATTTGTATGTGGTTCATGTTGATGTTTTCACTGATCATAAGAGTTTACAATATGTGTTTAGTCAAAAGGACTTGAATCTCCGCCAAAAAAGGTGGTTAGAATTATTGAAGGATTATGACATGAGTGTTCATGGTGGCGGATGCTCTTAGTCGCTTGTCTAGGGTAGTGTGGCTCATGTTGATGATGGTAAGAAGGAGTTGGTCCGAGATGTTCATAGGTTGGCCCGATTAGGTGTTTAATTAGTGGACTCCACCAAGGGTGGTGTTATGGTTCATAATGGGTCTGAATTGTCTTTTGTGATGGATGTGAAAGCTAAGCAAGGTCTTGATCCAACTTTAGTAGAATTTAAAGAACCGGTGCTTAAGAAATCCGTTGAGGCTTTATCCCAAGGGGGAGATGGTGTGCTTAGATATCACGATCGTTTATGTGTTCCGAATGTTGATGACTTGAGGGAACAAATCTTATCGGAAGCCCATAGTTCTCAGTATTCTATTCACTCGAGAGCCACCAAAATGTACCGTGATTCATGGGAAGTTTATTGGTGGACTGGGATGAAGAAAGATATTGCGGAATTTGTGGCCAAGTGTTCTAATTATCAACAAGTGAAAGTTGAGTATCATAGATCGGGAGATTTGTCCCAAGACATTGCTATTCCTACTTAGAAGTGGGAGGATTTGAATATGGACTGCATAGTAGGGTTGTCACATACCCGGTGAAAACACAATTCAATTTGGGTTATAGTAGATCGGATGATGAAATCTGCTCATTTTATTCCTGTTAAGGTTTCCTATTCGGCGGAGGATTATGCGAAGTTGTATTTGAGAGAAATAGTAAGGTTACATGGAGTGCCCTTGTCCATTATTTCCGATCATGGTACTCAATTCACTTCTCAATTTTGGAAGTCATTCCAAAAGGGTCTTGGTACTAAGGTTAAGCTTAGCACGAATTTTCATCCCCAAACTGATGGGCAAGCGGAGCGTACTATTCAAACTTTGGAAGACATGTTAAGAGCTTGTGTGATTGATTTTAAAGGTAATTGGGATGACCATTTGCCATTGATTGAATTTGCTTATAATAATAGCTTTCACTTAAGTATTGGTATGACTCCATTTGAGGCTCTTTATTGGAGGAGGTGTAGATCTCTTATAGGTTGGTTGAGGTGGGTGAAGTTGCTTTGATAGGTCCCAATTTAGTTCATGAGGCTATTGAGAAAGTTCGACTTATTAAAGAAAGGTTGAAAACAACTGAAAGTCTACAAAAGTCATATGTCGATGTTAGAAGAAGGGATCATGAGTTTGATGTCCATGATTGGGTTTACTTGAAAATCTCACCTATGAAGGGTGTAATGATGTTTGGTAAGAAAGGGAATCTTAGTCGCCGGTATGTAGGCCCATATCAAATTGTGAGACGTGTTGATACAGTTGCATATGAGCTTGATTTACCTAATGATTTGGCGTCGGTGCATCCCATTTTTCATGTCTCTATGCTTAAGAAGTGTGTTAGAGATCCGGCATCCATAGTCTCCCTAGAAGGGTTGGGAGTTGATAAAGTCTTTCTTATGAAAAAGTTTTGATTGAGATTTTAGACCAGCAAATTACGAAGTTGAGGAATAAATTGCTTCCGTAAAGGTGTTGTGGGGGATTCATTTAGTTGATGGTGCTACTTGGGAGGCCGACGCCGATATGATGTCCCGATATCCCCATTTCTTCCTTTCTACTCCTACTCTAGCTTGAGGTAATGAGTTCCTCTTGGTTTGTGATCTATGTTTTGGTGTCATGTGTGTTTTATGTGTTCCATGATCTCCTTAAGTTATGAATGTTGATGAGAAACTTGTGTTTTGAAAGAAAATGAGTTATATGATTAATTTTCCTCATGTTGTTGTGTATTGTGTGGGAGTGCCTATGTGCTTCATGAGATGAATTGTTGAACATGCTTTATTTATGCTTTTTGAGAGTAAATTGCATATAGGCTCCATGAGATTGTGTTGAGCATGCTTTTAGCTTGGAGAAGGAAGTTCCTCCTTAAAGATGAGAAAATTTGAAATTTCATGCATATATATTTGTTAGGAATAGTTCCTACATTCCTTGAGGTGCATTGAGTATGTTTAGTTTGAAGTTGATGTTTCCTCCTTTGTTATGATGTTGCATGCATGATGGGCTGCTAGTCTTGAGTCGTTCCCTATGAGTGGTGTCTGGAATTCTCATTTGAGGTCGAATGTCCCCAAGGGGGAGATATTGTAATGCCCCGTAAACTAGTAGATTAAACTAGGGATTAGTGTGTGAGGACAAGAGCCAACGAAGAGGCCAAGAGACAAGAATGGGGTTCGGGCAGCCTAGTTTTTCCTAAGAACTGCCCACCTTACCACTCCCCCATGATGGTTCGTGCTGGGGACCACGAGTCGTGGGAGGTGTCGTGGTGGTGAGGAAGTAGCCATGCAAAACTGCCCCAAATGAAGACCCTCCCCACGACCCACTTGACAGCTCGTTAAGGCCACCACGGCCGTGAGAGGAGTCGTGATCTTGACTAGGCCATGTGGGGTAAGATGTGGCAACCCTAGCCACTGGTCCAAGGACCACGAAGGGCACCACGGCTCGTGGTAGATACCACGACCTTGGGAAGGGTCGGGAAGATGCCTTAGATTCTAGGGTTAAGGGAGGGACTGCCTAGCTACTGTCCCATGGTCTAAAAGGGGACCACGACTCGTGGTGAGGACCACAACTCTTGGGACCTTACGTGGTCGTGGCCAACACTCTGGCAAGTTGAGGGTTAAATGGTCTTTTTTGGTTCTTATAAAACTAAAGCTATGCCATTTTGCCTAAGTCTAGGACACCTATATAAGTCATTTTAACTCTAAAACTCACTCATTCAAGTCATATTTTCAAAAACCCAAAATAAATCCCCAAAGTTCTTCCTCCCAAATATTTCTCTCTCTGGAAACTTGAAGAAGAAGGAGATTTAAGCTAGGGTTCAAGAGCAAGATTTCATACATCAATTTCTTTGGGCTTTGATAGTAAGGTATGGTAGCTTTCATCCATGGATTCCTTTCATCCAGTGAGTTCCCTCAAAATCTCCAATTTCAAAAAGGTAGAAATCCCCAATTTTTAGTTTTTCTTTCAATTACCATGGGTAGAAATCCCTCAAAATCTCCAATTTAAATGATTGAATTGGGTTATATTAAGCATGAACTGATGAATTCTTATGGTTTTTATGATATCCCCCCATGAACCCATGTAATTCCAATATTTCTCAATTGTGATGATATGATGTGGGTGGTTGTTGATGAAAGAGAAATTTTATGAATTAATGCATGAAGTGATAGAATTACATGAATTATGATGAAATCCATATCTAATGCTTGAATTCTAGATGTGGTGATTGAAAGTAGGTTTCGAACCTCAAGGAGGTAAAGTATGAGATTATGCATGTCTTTATGAAATCAATGAAATTGCTTTAAGGATGCTTTGAGAGTAAAGTGTCAATGATTATGATGTTGTATTGTGAAAGGACATTATCACATAGTAAGGGTTCCTAGGTTGAAAGGCTTTCTCACCTAATTGAATCAAAGGCTCTAGAGCCATTATGAATATATCATGGATGGTGATAGGTTTACTCACACATGGTCTAAAGAGCTATTCTAATGAACTAACTTGGATCGGTTGTCCAATGACATCCTTCTATGAGACATGAGTTAAGTGAAGACTTAATAAGTACTCCGTGGGATTTATGCTTCGCACCGAGTGGATATTGATGTGAGATGAAAGCTCTCCCGTAGAAAGGTCGGGTTTCTAGAAGCAATCTCTTGACATAGAGGCAATCCTGTAGAAAGGTTGGGTTTCTAGTAACAATCTCTTTATTCCATAAAATACGTTACCCCAGAGGATATATAGCTAGTGGATCCACTTAAGCTAAGAGTTCAAAGTTCTACATTAGGAAAGTAGAACACCTTTTCGGTGTGGGAGACACCGGGTGATCATGTTATAGCTCACATGGTCTCAATTTCGGTTAAGGTTTATTCCCACAATAACAATACTAATAATAAACTAAGACATGCTTAAAGAAGTATCTCGTAGTGTGCAAAGGTTTTAAAGATGATGTTAGCTTGCATTGAAGATGATGTTATGACTTATGGTTTCCGATTCTCTCATATGATGTTTTAACCTAGTTAATTGCATGTTATGAAATGAAATGTCCCTTTTCGGATGTTTTATGCATATTTATCATACTTAGTGCATTTTTTTACTAACGCATACTCTTGCCCACATATTTTCCCAAATGTAGGGTCTGACAGTCAGGGTTATCAGTTTGGTGGCTAAGTGTTGATCTAGAGATTTTTCTGAGCTTTGGTGAGTCCCCATGCTTCGAGGACAAAATTTTATTGTTTTCGGTTTCTTTCATGTATTTCTCTTTCAAACATGATGTATGGTCTAGGACCAATTTCATTCGATTGTAATAAATGGCTATGATTAGATAAAGTGTCTAGATTTCCGCTTTTCTATAAAGTTGTTTTTGGACTTGAAATGTTGTTTTACTCTTATTGTTCTATTTCTTATGTTGTGAGGGCTAAGTGGCTTGTATGGAGTCTTTCGGGGTTCTATACGCTATGTTACATCTAAGGGGTACCCCTGGATTGTGATACTCACCACTGAAGCTGTTGAATGCGGACCAAGAATCGATCTATGCTTGATATGGATGCTGAGTACCTGAACCTACATCATGAAATGATGTAGCGCAGAGTATGCGTCAGTCCTTGGAATGTACTAATAATGCAAGATATAGCTACTAAGCTGGACAAAGCCTAACTGAGAAATGATATAACTTGAGACAAGATATAGATATGTATTGAAGTATAAATGAAAAGAATTGAACTAAATGCAATGACCAAGTGCTAATTATGAAGAAACATATTGAACTGTAAACTGATATAACTGCTGAAAACCTGGTGAAATGCACTAAGTGTCTTATTGTGGGAGCAACTATTAACCTACATAAACCACGTAAGCTAAACATGGAGTTCGATGTATACGCCCTATCGAGAGGACCCAATATACCTTGCTAGGGTTATAATGGCATGATTGGCGTGATCACTAAATTTGATGCCGAACAAATGGAACTTATAATCGTACGGGGGCACGTAGTTCTGGGACTATGAGGGTATGCTGAACCCTAGTCCAACTCGGTGCGAAGTCTACTCCCAAATAAATATTTATATGACTGAAATGTAAATGAAATACTGAATATGTCAAAATACTGACATGTTAACTGAGAATGCAACATTTATGTACTGACAATGTGACATTCAAATCTGGAGCATGATTATCTGTTTTGCCTGACCTAACAAGTACAATTCATGAACTAAGAGAACTTATACAAACTACGGTTCTATGTTTCATACAAGTAATTAAGAAAACTTTCCAAGAAACATACTATTTCGATTAAAGATTCTACAACAGCTAAATCACAACAATTCTCCAAGGTTTTACAAACCTTAGGTCTAAACAAGATATAGAGAATCAAGAAACTGACTGAATTCTAGGGATCTAGTGGATGAAAGGAATCCACTAGTGAAATCCCACATACCTGGTGACGAAAATCACGGAGAAATCCTTTGGATTTTGGGGCTGAAACTTGAAAAACACCTCCTGGTTATTCTTGGAAAACTAATGCCTCATTTATTTTTTTTGCTTTAAGTTTTGGTGAATGAGGGTTCTGGGTAGTGTCTGATTAGAATATTAGGCTTAAACGATGTAGTTTAAATATATAACGCATAAAGGAAAAGACCAAAATGACCCTGACTTAAAAGCTGACGAGGCCCATCCAGGGAGCCACTCAAAGACTGTGAAAGGGACCACGGCCCATCAAGTGGGTCAGAGTTGTTGTCAAGAGCCTACTGGCTCTTGTTACCCCCAACTACGGTCAACCTCACAGACCGTATGAAGGACCACGGATCGTAAAGGCCATCGTGGTTCTTCACTTGGGGGCTTGGGTCTACTAATTTTAGATAATGGACCCACCCATGGCCCTGTCATTGGGACCACGGCACGTAGAGCACTTCGTGGTTCAACGACTAAGCCTTGGTAGCTTTGTGTTGCTTCCACGAGCCATCCCACGGCTCGTGTGGGGATCTATGACCCGTGGAGGGTCTCGTGGTCTTCCAAAATTTTCTAGTTAGACCCTCATTCTGTTGAAGCGTTGAAGGTAGGTTCTGAGGTGTTACAATATCTCCCCCTTGGGAACATTTGTCCTCGAACGAAGGCTAATCAAATAGAGTATGAAGGGAAAGAGCTGCAATCCCTACCACTAAGTACTAGTTTTGATATCTAACTAAACTGAGTTCCAAAAACATGCAAATATGATGAAATGCAAGAACAACTGAAGGAACAAGATACTGAGACTGAATTTATGCAAGAGTAAACTGAGAGACTGGAGAGGAACTATTACCTGAAGCTGAAACGGAATCGGATGAAAAGAGGTGAGGATACTTGGCCTTCATGACTGCTTCTGCTTCCCAAGTAGCTCCCTCTACGGACTGACTCCTCCACAAAACCTTTACTGAAGCGACTTCCTTATTTCTGTACCTACGAACCTGACGGTCAAGAATTTCAACTGGCACTTTTTCATAAGTGAGACTATCTTTCATAGCTACACTCTTTAATGGTACTATTGATGCCGGATCACCCACACACTTCTTCAATAGGGAAATGTGAAAGACTAGATGAACTGCAGTTAGTTCTGCTAGAAACTCTAACTCGTAAGCAACCTTACCAACCCTTTTCAGGATTTTGTAAGGACCTACATATCTAGGACTGAGCTTCCCTTTCTTACCGAATCTCATCACCCACCTTCATAGGTGATACCTTTAGAAAAACCCAATCATCGATTTTGAACTCTAAGTCTCTTCTCCACACATATGCATAGGACGTCTGACGACTATGAGCTCTCTTTAGTCTATCTTTGATGAGCTGAACTTTTTCCATAGCCTCATGAACCGAATCTTGCCCAATAAAGGTTGCTTCACCTACTTCAAACCAAAAAAATGGGGACCTGTATATATTCCCATATAATTCCTCATACGGGGCCATCTGAATATTGGAATGGTACCTATTATTATAGGTGAACTCTATGAGGGGTAGGAGATCATCCCAACTACCCTTCAAATCCATCACACAAGCTCTCAACATGTCCTTTAAGGTCTGAATTTAGGCTTTACCTGACCATCCGTTTGTGGATGAAATGTTGTACTGAGATTTACCTGAGTACGAAGACCTTTCTGAAATGACTTCTGGAAATGAGAGGTAAAATGAGGAATTCTGTCTGAGATGATAGACAAGGGAACCAAATGTAAACTGACTATCTCATTGATGTAGAGTTTGGCGTAGTGCTCCACTGAATCTATAGTCTTGACAACCATGAAGTGAACAGATTTAGTAACTCTATCCACTATCACCCAAATGGAGTCATGTTGTATGCGAGTACGAGGTAAACCTGTAATGAAGTCCATGTTTATCTCTTCCCCTTTCCATGTAGGAATTCTAATCTCTTGAGTAATACCTCCTAGTTTTTGATGTTCTACCTTAACCTGTTGATAGTTAGGGCACTTAGCCACAAAATCTGCTATGTCCCTCTTCATGCCGTTCCACCGAAACACTTCTTGTAGATCACGGTACATCTTAGTGGCACTTAGATGAATGGAATATCTTGAATTATGGGCTTCTATAAGGATCTGCTTCCTAAACTCACCCACATTAGGAACACATAAGAGACCTTGGTAACGAAGCACACCATCTCCCATTTGGGAGAAAACCTCCACTTTCTGCTGATGAACGACATTTTCCAACTGAAGTAGTATAGGATCACTCTCTTGTTTTTCGTTAACCTCCGCCACTAATGAAGATTTTGACCCGTTCTGAACTATTACATCCTCTTACGATGTGTCGGTAAGGCAAATTCCTAGGTGAGGAAGCCGGTGAACATCTTTGACAAACTCCTTCTTTTCTTCCTCAACATGTGCTACACTACCCATAGACAGTCTGCTGAGAGCATCAACTACTACATTGGCCTTACCAGTATGGTAAAGCACATTTATGTCATAGTCCTTGAGGAATTCGATCCATCTCCTCTGAAGAAGATTTAATTCTTTCTAGGTGAACACATACTGAAGCTCTTATGATTTGTGAACACATCAACATGAACACCATACAAATAGTGTCTCCAAATCTTTTGGGAAAATACTACGGTTGCATGCTCGAGGTCATGAGTCAGATAGTTCTTCTCATGGACCTTAAGATGTAGAGAAGCATAAGCCATGACCTTACCTCACTACATCAACACACAACCTAGGCCGACCTTGGATGCATCACAATAGATCACATAACCGTCTGAACCATCTGGTAGAGTCAAGACAAGAGTTGTAGTGAACCTAGCCTTTAGTTCTGAGAAGCTTTTCTCACATTCATGTGACCACTGAAATTTGACTTTCTTCGAAGTAAACTTGGTCAATGGGGAAGCTATGGATGAATATCCTTCAAAAAATCTCCTATAAGAACCGACCAAACCCAAGAAACTTTTGATATGTATTGGAGAAGTGGGTCTGGGCCGTTGTTTCACTACCTCTATATTCTCGGATTCCTTCGCTAAATACCTCATGACCAAGGAAAGCGACTGACTGTAAGCAGAATTCACATTTCTTGAACTTAGCGAATAACTGGCGATCTTTGAGAGTTTGCAGCACTACTCAGACATGAGTCGCATGCTCCTCCTCACTCTGAGAATAAATGAGGATATCATCAATAAATATGATAACAAACAAGTTCAAATATTGTTTTGAACACCTTGTTCATTAAGTCCATGAAAGCTACATGAGCATTTGTTAATCCAAAAGACATAACTACAAATTCATAATGACCATACCGAGTTCTAAAGGTTGGTTTATTCACGACCCAGGGGTACCCTCTAGATGTAACAAGGCACATAGAACCCCGAAAGTGGAAGTCTAGACTTGTCTCAACATAGACATCTATTGCAATATTCGAAGCAAAAAGGGACACAACCCATACAACATAGTCCTAAAAGGAAATACAAGAAAATAACTACAAAGATATAACATCCGTCCTCAAATCATGAGGACTCACCAACAGGTAAGGAGAATAAGAAAATCCAAGCTCTAGCCACAATGATGATCACCTTGAGAACCAGACCATACACTTGTGGAAAATGTAGGAAAAGTAGGGGTTAGTACAAAAGTGCATTAAGTATGTTAGCCATGCATAAAAACCTTGAAAACATGCTAAAAGAGACATTTCATTTGAATGCATGCAATTTGCTAAGTTAAAGCATCATTTTGAAGATAGTGGAAAAGCATAAGTCATAAGGATATTCATTACATAGATCATCATATCATAAGAGGAACATATCATAAATAACCTCAAAGCATACTTGTGCAATGCATGAATAAGACCCCATAAATCTCACCCATGCCAAGTAAAGCTTCTTGAGTAACCATAGTTCATAATTCATATTCTTGTTCATATTATTGTAGTTGTAGGAAACAAGCCTTAACCGACATGAGACCATGTGAGCTAAACATGGAATCCGGTTACTCCCACACCGAAAAGGGTTGCTCTACTTGCCTGAGGTAGAACTATACTTTTAGATTAGGTGGATCCACTAGCTAAATACCTATAAGGGCACATAGTTTATGGGATAAGAGTATTGCTATTAGAAACCCGGCCTCTACTATCGTGAGGGATTCCATCTCAAGAGATTGCTCCTAGAAATCCGACTTCTACTATAATGTGGGATTCCATCTCATATCAATATCCACTCGGTGCTAAGCATTAATTCCAGCGAGTTCATATTAAGTTTTGACTTAAGTTCATATTCATGGAAGAATGTCTTGACACTCAATCCAACATAATTCATAAGATAGGTCATTAGATAATGAGTGAGAATAGCCTTTCACCGTCCACGTCTTCATATAGATTCAATAGGTGAGAAAACCTTTCAACCTTAGAATCATCATATTGTGAGAAAACCTTTCACTTCATATCATATTCATAAAGAATTGTGCATATGAGAATAACCTTTCAACAACACAACAATAGATCATAATCATAGACACTTCACTCTCCAAGTGTTTTTGAAGGACATACTTAAATCTCATAATCATGCTTAATTCTCATACTTTGCCATTCAAGGATCAAAGATCATATTCAATCAACACATCTAGAATTCACTACATTAGACATGGGTAATAACACAATTCAAGTACCTCAATTACTACAAGCATAATCTCAGAATATCCTTCTTTCACCAACAAACCCACATTACAAGATCATAATTGGGAAATAAGGGGATATCATGGGTTCTTAGGCATTTAAACATAAAAACCATAATAAATCATCAATTCAATCATAATATAAAGTAATTAAATCATTAGAATCGTTTTTGAAAGGAACCCATGTCTTTGGAATCAAACCCTAGCTTTTAGGGATTTCTATCTTTGAAATTAGGATTTTGAAAGGGCTCCATGGATGAAGAGCTACCACACCTTAGCAATGAAATCTAATGAATTTGAGAAGAAAACCTTGCACCTTGAACCCTACTCCAACTTCCTTCTTCCTTGAAGTTCTAGAGAGAGAATATTTGGAGAAGATGAAGTTTTGTTTTGGGATTTAGAAGTGGTAGTTGACTTAATTTAGTTGTATAAAATCTTTATATAGGTGATCTAATTTTGGCTAAAACGATGTCACTTAATTTTAATTAAAATCGGAAAATCCCAAAGTGCCCCTAACTAACTCACCAAAACAGTTCCGAGGTCACCACCCACGACTCACCACTGACGGACCGTGGTTGGATCCACGACCTGTGGTGGTGAACCATGGTTTGGTTATGGGACTTGGTTCCTAGGACTTTGATCCACGACTCCTCACCCATGGGCGTGGATGGACCTATGGGGCGTAGGTCCCCTTCGTGAGTCACTCTCTAGGTAAATTTTCTAGGGTCTTCCTCAAGGACCCATGGTTGGTCCTTTGGGGTCGTACATTGGCGTTCTAACACGAAACCCTTTACTTTTAAGTACGGGGAGTTACATCCATGGCTCTAACCCTGACGTCAAGCTCTAGTTTGGCGTACTAATTTCTGAAGTGTTATAAAATTTCCCCCTGAGAACATTCATCCTCGAATGATGATCTAGGCACCCTACGGAAGTAAAGAGTCAAGACTAGCTGCCCATCATGCATGAAATATCAAAATAATGCACAATTCAAAGGAGAAAACTTCAACTCCATCTCAAACATAATCAATGCAACATAAGGAAGTAGGAACTACATCTAACAACCCATTATGCATGAAATTCAACATTTCTCATATTCATAGGAGGAACTACCTTCTCCTAATAAAAGCATGCTCAACACAATTTCATGGAGCCAATATGCATTTTACTCTCAAAAGCATACACAAGCATGTTCAATAATTCATCTCATGATGGCAATAGACAACTCATACTCAATGCATAACAACATGAGGAAAATCAATCATAAAAACTCATTTTCTTACTAAACATGAATTTCATCAAGAACATGCATAACGTAAGGAAATCATGGAAAAGCACAGACAACACACATGACTCCCAAAACAAAGAAACTTAAGAGGAACTACTTACCTTAAACTTGAATAGGAGTAGAAGGAAAGAGATGAGGATATTGGGACTTCATATCGGCCTCGGCCTCCCAAGTATAACGCTCAAATAAATGATTTCTCCAGAAAAATCTTCATGGAAGCTATTTCCTTACTTCTCAATCTCTTGACTTGTCGGTATAGGATCTCTATCGGAACCTCTTCATATGAAATACTTTCATCAACTCCCAACCCTTCTAGGGGAATAATGGATGACGGATCTCCAATAAATTTTTTAGCATAGACACATGGAATACTGGATGCGCCGGAGCCAACTCATTTGGCAAATCTAACTCATAGGCAACCTTCCCAATACACTTCAAAATTTTATATGGTCCTACGTATCGGGGACTAAGTTTCCCTTTCTTGAAAAATCTCATCACACCCTTCATGGGTGAGATTTTCAAATTGACCCAATCATTAACCTCAAATTCTAGATCCCTTTTTCTCACAATGCCATAAGACTTTATTCTACTTTGAGCCATTTGCAACCTCTCTCTAATAAGCTGAAACTTCTCAATGGCTTCATACACTAACTCGGGACCTATCAAAGAAACTTCACCCACCTCAAACCAATCAACTGGAGACCTACATCTTCTACCATACAAGGCTTCAAAAAGAGCCATACCGATACTTGAGTGATAGCTATTATTGTATGCAAACTCTATTAAAGACAAGTGGTCATCCCATTTACCCTTGAAGTCTATAACACATGTCCTTAACATATCTTCCAATGCTTGGATGGTACGCTCCGCTTTCCATCAGTTTGGGGATGAAAATCCGTGCTAAGCTTAACCTTAGTACCAAGCCCTTTTTGGAATGACTTCCAAAAGTGAGAAGTAAATTGAGTACCCTGATAAAAAATAATAGATAGAGGAACTCCATGCAATTTCACTAGTTCACCTATGTACAACATAGCATAGTCTTCCGCCAAAAAAGAAACCTTAACGGGAATAAAGTGGGCTGATTTTGTCATCCAATCTATAATGACCTACATAGAATCATGTTGCCTTCGAGTGTGAGGAAAACCCACAATAAAATCCATATTTACATCTTCCCACTTCCAAGTGGGAATACTTATATCTTGGGACAAGCCTCCCGGCCTTTGATTCTCAACCTTAACTTGTTGACAATTAGGCTATGAATCCCGCAATATCTTTCTTCATCCGATTCCACCAATAGACTTCCCGTAGATCACAATACATCTTGGTGGCTCCCGGGTAAATAAAATACCGAGAACTATGAGCTTCCTTTAAAATTTGTTACCTCAAACCATCAACATCCGGAACACATAACCGACCTTGGTACATAAGCACCCCATTTCCCCATTGGGAGAAAGCCGCAACGGACTTCTTAAGTACCGACTATTTCAACTCAACTAATATAGGATCAAGGTCTTGTTTAGACTTCACATCCATCACAAAGGATGATTCGGAACCATTATGGACCATGACACCACCTGTCACGACCCAGGGGTACCCCCTAGACGTAACATAGCGTAGTTGATCCCGAAGGGGTCGCATACAAGACCTTAGCACATTCTTAACATAAGATAATAGAAAATACGAGAAAATTTAAAACTGTTACAATCAAAGTCATTCTTCATAAAAACAAACGGAAAACTTTCTAGACTTTGTCTCAAACCATCTAATACAACCTTTTTAGAATAAACTCTTGGGACACAGCCCATAGAATAGTCTCAACATGAAAATAAAAGACATAAAGGTAAAGTGGGTTTCGTCCTCGAAGCTATGAGGACTCACCAAAATCTTCAACTCTTCTTGCACCTTAGAAACCTAGCCTCCAAAAGCAACTCAATCTCCTCAACCCTACATTTGATTAGAATGTAGGCAATATGCGTTAGTACAAAATGTACCAAGTATGGAAGCTAGCACAACATTATAAGAGCATCTCAAAATGGTTAGTCAACATAATACGTAAGCATAAGAGATAATAACATAGTTAATGAGCGAAGGAGATAAGACATAATCATATAAGCACAAATAACTCTTAGTCATCAATACCATAATAGAACTATTCTCAAGTAACCTTAAAAGAATACAAGTGCAAAGTATGAATAACATCCCATAATACCACCCAAGCCAAGTATCCCTTTTTAGTCATCCTAATCATGGTCTATAAGCATAGTTAAGTCTTAAACCTTTCTACCATAAGGGTACCATACTCCTAAGTAACCTAAAGGCACACTTGTGCAATGCCTGAAAGGCATCCCATAATACCCTTTACACTAAGCATAACCTTGAAGTCATCCTAGTCATATTCACCCTTCTTTGGTATCACTATTGGCTTACTTCATGTAGACAAAGGAATTATCACTTCTAGTCAATCCTATCTTGGAAGGCATCTATAGCAACAATCCATCAAACATCACTCATGTAAGACAACACTCATAAGGTAAACTTTAGTTATACTTGTGCAAGGCATGAGTAGCATCCCATACTACTACTCATACTAAGTACTTATTTAGGTCATCATACTCATGTTCCCTAACTTAGAGACTAGCCCTCTATTAAAGCATGGAACACTAGGAGACACTTTACTAAGTCTATCTTAGTTCCTTCTTGTTTGAACCCTAAGAGATACTATACTAGGTACAACTTAGTTCATCATATTGGAACTTCTAGGAAATGCTACTTAAAGCACAATCTAAGTTCATTAGACTTGAACTCTTAGAGATGCTACTTAAATCATAATCTTAGTTCATTATAAAGTTGGACCCTATGAGATACTTTTTGTAGCATGTCTAGGTTCATTATTCATGTTCATCATCTCTTAACATCATAAAGACAAGGGTAATCACCTCTTAGTCATGCATGAAGTGGAGATGTATCTAGACCTACTATCCCAAACTAGTCATGCTCATGTTCATAAATGAAAGGGGGAGTCACCTCAAGGCATAAATGTTTAGTTCATCATGAAACAAGGGAAGTCAACTCAAGCCACATGTATCATGGAATCATAAAATCAAGGGTATTCACCTCTAGGCTTACATATCAATGAATCATAGGTATTCGCCTCCATGTTCATTATTAGAAGAATATAGGTATTTGCCTCCATATTCATTTTAAGGTGATATAGGTATTCGCCTCCATATCTTTTTTAATGTGTAATGTAGGTATTCGCCGCCACATCACCACATAAGGATCATAGGTAATCGCTTCCATGATCAATCATAAAGGCTAATGGGTAATCACCTCTTTCCTTGGGAGTCACACATATATGAAGGGTAATCATATCACACTCCCCCATACTTAGTTAGTTTGGAGTGAGGGAACTCACCGCACATTCCTATCATGTAAAGGTCATTTAGGGGAATCACCACAAGCCTCACCACACAACTCATGACAGCATCCGTCTTCTTAGGATCTACCTCAATACCCTTGCTTGACACAATATGACGAAGGAAAGTTACGGACCTTAGCCAAAATTCACATTTGCTAAAATTTGCAAAAAGTTGTTGGTCCTTAAGAACTTGCAACATAATTCTCAAATGGTCCACATGTTCATTCTCATTCCTTGAATAGATCAAAATATCATTGATAAACACAATCACAAACATGTCTAGGTATTTCCTAAACACTCTATTCATGAAGTCCATAAACGCCGCCGGAGCTTTAGTCAACCCAAACAACAATACTAGGAATTCATAATGATCATATCGAGTTCAGAAAGCCATCTTGGGAATATCAACCCTTCTCACCCTCAATTGGTGATAACCCGAACGAAGATCAATCTTAGAGAAATAACTAGCCCCTTGAAGTTGGTCAAACAAGTCATCAATTCTCGAAAGAGGATATTTGTTCTTGATGGTCACTTTATTCAATTGATGATAATCAATGCACATTCTAAGAGACCCATCTTTCTTTCTAAACAACAACACGGGAGCACCCCATAGAGAGATACTCGGTCGGATGAAACCCTTATCTAACAAATCCTTTAGTTTCTCCTTCAACTATTTTAACTCCGCCGGAGCCATTCTCTAAGGAGGAATAGAGATAGGTTGCGTATCCGGAAGATAGTCAATACCAAAATCTATTTCCCACTCTGGAGGAATGCTGGGCAAATCATTGGAGAAAACTTCTGGGAACTTACTAACCATGAGAACCGACTCAAGAGAAGGAGTTTTGGAATCCACATCCCTCACCCTAACAACATGGTAAAAGCAACCTTTCGAGATCATTGATGTGCCGCGAAATCTTGGCACATTTGACGCTTCAAAACTTAGAATTAATACTAGAATCAAGGGTATTTATGTGGATATAATGTATTTGGTAGTCTTTGTACATGTGAAACAAATGGAAGTGAAAGAAGATGGCAAAGATGAAAAATCAGTAAAGTTGCAAGAAAAGACGACGGGTGATCTTACGGGCTGTAGCCACCAATACGGACCGTGGTGCAGTCCGTGGTAATGAACCAGTGAAGGGGCAAAGAAGTTACAAATTGATCATGGCATAAGTTAAGACCATGAGCACCTATACGAGCCATGGTCGTCATCACGATCCGTGGAGTTGATCATGAAGTGGATCCAGTGTTTAAAGTGATGAGAGTTGGAATCCAGTCTGGCCCAAGTGAAGACCATGAAAGGTCCATCGACCGCGGTCCTTATTACGGTCCGTCTTGGTGATCGTGAAGAATTTCTAGTGTCAAGTGTTGAAGATCCAACTTTGGAGAGTTTTAACGAAAGACCACAGATGGTTTCATGGACCGTGGAAGGGCCCAACAGTTCAATCCTACTTCGAGTAGGACTCTTTTTTTAAACATTCTATTTTTGAATTACTTTAGGGAGTTTTTGGATTTTGATCATATGATCTGACGTTTTACAACTAGGAATAGAGCATTACTCTTACTTTTTGATTTTGGGATTATTGTTACCAGTTGGAAACTCAGATTCAGACTATCAGATTATCCAAGTGATTGTTGATTTGCTAATTACTTTTTATAAGTCTTTCTCAATATGTTTTCATCCCTAATTACTGTTTGTTTACGTGAAAGCATGAGTGGCTAAATACCACAACTAGGGTTGTGGTATCCATGACGAAATTCTAGTTACGATTCCTTAAAATGAGTAAAAGGCAATCTTTGTTTACACCCTGTAGTTTACAGCTTTCATTATCATTTTAGTCTATTGAGTGCATGCTTTAGACAGGCCTGTAGTTGGTGTTTGTTCAAGAGAAGCACCAGTTAGGAAAAAGCTAAACTAAGTTAATGAATTGGAGTTAAAGTTGGAGTTCGAGAGAAGAGATCTTTAACACCATATCAAATTAAGCGAAGTCCAATATTGATAACACTTTAAGTTCGAGAGAATTAGAGTGAATATTATCTGATTAGACTGAGAAACGTTAGATTAATTCAACTCACAAGTGTTCTGTAAACATTTATTTACCTGATACTCAAATTACGGGAGAGTATTATAATTGATATCATGGTGAACACAAAACCTGGTTTCTTTAAATTAACTGAATCAACTTACAATGAGATCTTCTGTTAATTGTGCATCTAAGTTTTGACTGCAAATATTGGTGATAAAATACATTTCAATCAAACCCAATTTACTTTCCGTGTTATTTGTGTAGGAAATAGTAACGACAATTGAGTAAACGTGACAGTGAAAATTTATCTGTAAAGAAATTCTATGTGGGATCGACCTCAACTATAGTTGAGTTCTGTAAATTGACAACGGCCGTTTACACTTCTTATTTGGAGTGTAAGTTTGGACGTATCAAATTTTGGCGCCGCTACCGGGGAATTTCAATCCAGAAGTGTTTTACTAGCTTTTATTCGATTGTAGTTATATTTCCTAATTTTACATTTTGTTTGGTGTTTGTGTCTTTTTCAGGAGAGTCAGATTGTGCATGCCTAACACTAGAAGCAAAGGAGCCCCATTGCTTCCTTACGACCCTGAATTTCAAAGAACTCTTCGGAAGATGGTTAATGCACAAGAGCTAGAGGCTCATAGACACAGACTGGGACTAGAAGATGAGATTGATGCTGCAAGGAATGTACATCAAACGGCAGGAATCAATCAACCTAGGCCAGGTTTCCAGCAAAATACTGGAATCAATCAACCTAGGGTAGTAGATGAGAACAGAGATAAGGAAGGAGTAGTCCATCCTCAGCGCCAACCAATAGCCCAAAGGGGTAGACCTCAACATCCAACTTATATGATGTATGAAGAAAACGATGCTGACTTGGACAGAGCTGAAGCCCCTGGAGCTATAGTGTTACCTGCATACCCCTAGGTGTTAAGTTCACAATCACCAGCACCATGATCCAATTGCTTAACCTGAAAGGTATGTTTAGAGGTGCAGCTGGTGATGATGCAAATCAACACTTGATTAATTTTGTGGCAATATGTAAGTCACAGGAGATTCCTGGGGTTAACCAAACAACAATGAGATTGAGGCTGTTTCCATTGTCTCTTACCAGAGAGGCGACTAAGTGGTTGATGAGATGCCAGATGACTCCATCAGAACTTGGAATGAGTTGAAGGAAGCTTTCCTAGAACGATTCTTCCCAGAGTCAAATGAGTTGCAGATGAAGGACGAGATTAGTACACACAAGCAGCTACGAGGAGAAGCAATGCATGATACTGGAAATCAGGGTTACAAAACTGGAAATGTAGGTCAGAGCTATGCTAGGGATGGTTAGTATGAAAGGCCAGCAAATAGAGATCAAGGAAACTAGCAAAACAGAGATGGGTATATGAATGATCGCAGTGGTTTATATGTACCTCCAGGTAATAGAGACCGGGTGAGTGGTAGTTCTAGATGGTCTAAACTTGAGGACATGATGGCTAAGGTACTTTAGATGGTTGAGTCAATCGATGAAGGGGTGAAAAAAATGAGAGGTGACTTCTCGAGAATGAGTCAGTTGGTGGACTCTCACACCATCTTCATTAAACAAATAGAGCAACAGTTGGGGCAACTCTCAGCCTCACTGAATCAGATAAAGAATGGATCACTACCAAGTGATACCATTCAAAATCCCAAGAAGGAAGGACACTGCATGGCCATCACCACCAAGAGTGGTAAAGTTCTTTCTGACCCTATTTCTGTAGGTACCAAGTATGAACAGGTCTTGGAGCAAGCTAGCAGAGAGGAGGATGAGACTATACAAGTAGATGATCTGAAAGAGGCTCAACCTAAAGCAAATCTGCGAGACGAAAAGAGAAAGAGGTTCAGGAAAACCTGCCCTTACAACAGATTCCCATACGACCTCCTCCTTTCCCTCAAAGGCTTAAAAAGAAAGCTGAAGATGGAAAGTTTACGAAATTCATCACCATGCTGAAACAACTTTCAGTAAACATTCCATTAGTAAAAGCCCTGGAGCAGATGCCAGGATATGCCAAGTTCATGAAAGACTTGGTTACGAAGAAAAAAATTGTAAGTCATGATTTTTCTAACGATGTTCATCATTGCAATGCCATTGCTACCAGATCTTTGGTTCAAGAAAATCAGGATTCAGGTGCATTAACGATACCATGCACCATTGGGTCAATCAAGTTTGCAAAAGCTTTATGTGATCTGGGAGCAAGCATAAATTTGATTCCTTTAGCCATTTATGAAAAGTTAGGTTTGGGAGTAACAAATCCTACATCAATGAGGTTGATGATGGCTGATAGATAAAAAAAGAGGCCGATGGGAATCCTGTGTGATGTACTGGTAAAGGTGGACACTTTCATCTTTCCAGCTGATTTCGTGATTCTGGATTGCGAAGTGGATTTTGAGGTTCCCATCATCTTGGGAAGACCTTTTTTGGGCACGGGAAGAGCTTTAGTGGATGTTGAGAGAGGGGAGTTGATGTTCAGACTCAGCACAGGAGAGATAAAGTTCAATATTTGCAGGTCAATAAAATAGTCACGAGATATAAATGCGATATCTGTAATAGAGATGGTCACTGATGAAGACTATGAGGGTAGCCATAGAAGAGAGAATGGTTGTTGAAACATTAGCAGCAGTACTGATGAACTTTGATGATGATTTCCGGTCTGACTATGTAAATACTGTGAATTCCTTGCAGGGTATGGGAGCACACTCGTATGCTCCAAAGAAATTGGATTTGGACTTGAAAAACAGTCCAAGCCCTCCAGCGAAACCATCCATCGAGGAGCCACCGGTGTTAGAGCTGAAACAGTTACCCACTTATCTCAGGTATGTATTCTTGGGTACTAATAACACTTTACCTATGATATTGGCTGCAAATTTGAATGAAGAGCAGGTACAAGAGATAATCAAGGTGCTAAAGAGATACAAAAGAGCCATTGGCAGGACCATTGCTGATATAATTGGAATACCTCCAGTTATTTGCACGCATAAGATTCTGCTTGAGAAAGACTGCAGCCCGAGTATTGAACACCAACGGAGGTTGAACCCACCTATGCAAGAGGTGGTTAAGAAAGAAATAATCAAATGGTTAGATGTTGGAGTGGTCTACCCTATCTCTGATAGCCACTAGGTCAGTCCAGTGCAATGTGTGCCTAAAGAGGGAGGTATGACTGTGGTGGCAAATACTAAGAATGAATTAGTCCTGTAGAGACCAATCACTGGATGGCGAGTATGCATTGACTACAGGAAGCTGAACAAGTGGACTTTGAGGGATCATTTCCCCATGCCTTTCATGGACCAGATGCTTGACAGGTTGGTAGGTAAAGGGTGGTACTGTTTCATAGATGGATACTCTGGCTACAACCAAATATCAATTGCTCCTGAAGATCAGGAAAATACCACCTTCACATGCCCTTATGGCACCTTTGCGTTTAAACGCATGCCATTTGGACTATGTAATGCACCAGCCACATTCCAAAGGTGTATGATGTCCATCTTTTAAGACATGGTTGAGGACACTTTAGAGAAATGTGAGAAAGCTAGCTTAGTGCTAAATTGGGAGAAGTGCCACTTCATGGTAAAAGAAGGCATAGTCCTTGGACACAAGGTGTAACAGAAAGGAATTGAGGTAGACAAGGCTAAGATTGAGGTGATTGAAAAATTACCTCCGCCAATATATGTGAAGGGTGTTTGAAGCTTCCTAGGACACACCGGATTCTATAGGCGTTTCATGAAGGACTTCTCCAAAATTGCACACCCCATGTGAAAGCTTTTAGAAAGGGAGGTGGAATTTGTCTTTGATGAGGCATGCCTTAAAGCTTTTGAGTGCCTAAAAGAGAAGCTGGTTTCAGCACCAGTGATTATTGGCTCAGACTGGGCGGAGCCGTTTGAGGTGATGTGTGATGCTAGTGGTACTGCGTTAGGAGTTATGTTGGGATAGAAGCGCAACAAGGTGTTCCATCCAATTTACTAGGCTAGTAAGTCGCTAAATGGGGCACAACGAAACTACAGAGTCACTGAGTAGGAACTATTGACTGTAGTGTATGCTTTTGAAAAGTTCAGAGCTTATCTTCTAGGCACTAAGGTGATAGTTGTCACGACCCAAGCCTAGGGCCTAGACGTGACCGGCGAATGGGGAACCCGAAGGAACCCCAAACAAGCCTCATAGCGTATCATTACACATCCTTGGTCGCGGAAGCAATTAAAATGACCATAAGCAATAAGTATGATCAAAGGGGGAAATCGGGACTAAGGGAGCAAAAAAAAAAGAAGAAGAAATGATACATAAATATCATAGATAAGTCAAACTCAAGCATAATACACAACTTGTCCAACACCACCTCTAAACATAGGTACTTTAGCGGGGGCCAAGACAACCAACTAGGCTCACCCTCATAGTCAAAACATAACTAAAAGGAAAAGTCTTATACATAGCAAAAGATCATAAGCAACGTCCCCGAAATGGAGGACTCACCAATAACCTTGATGGAAAATCGTATTAGCCACACGGAGGACGAGGGTCAAGCGGTGCTCCGGTCCCTACATGGTGACATCATGTAGGCATAGAGTATGCGTTAGTACGTTTGAATGTACTAAGTATACGGGATGCAATGCAATGCAACAAGGGATGGACATCATAGACAAAATGCATAATCGTACCCGATAGTTAGCATATTAATGAGATGATATGTATAATGATGCTTATATAAAAATCATATTTAGTGGGACATAGTACATATGTGGTGAGTGACCATCAATATAGTATTTCCAAGGCCTACCACCCCCTTGGAGAGGCGAAAGAGGTACAAACCCCTCAATGTGGTTACCCGGGCCTACCACCCCCCGAGCTAGGGACCAAGGTACAAACCCCTCGATATGGTTATACGGGCCTACTACCCCCCGTACTAGGAAACCAAGGTACCAACCCCTTGATACGGTTACCCGGGCCTACAACCCCCCGAGCTAGACTTGGTCGACTCACACACTATATAGAGAAAATCATATACATGAATCCATTTCATCATTATTTCAATACTTATATAATCATCCGACTCATAGGACGTACATTGGACCTTCCATTTCATAAGAATTCTATAAATGGCATTTTATCAAACATATGGTGGGCTACTTGTTCATGTAAATAAAATCATGTGTTTCAAGAGTACTAAGTCCAACAAATTTCAAAATCCATGTAAAACAGCCCACCAACAACATACATATATATATACATATATAACAACCTTCATAATTTGATCATGGAGGCATGAAAACCATAAACATCATATAATCATTCCATTTCATGATAATATACAAAAATAGACCATAATAGGAGGTGTAGTAATAATTCCATAATTCAAGAGTTCATAAGGACCCATAAACTTTAAGTAAAATAGAGGATAAATGGTTGGACTTGTGGAAAGGAAGGTTTCCACAATCAACCCACATACCTCAACTTTGGAGAATTCTTGATGAAGATTGGAATGGAGAATTGCTTGAGATTGAATCTTGAATCCGGAATTAAAGCTTGGGATCCTTGAATTTGGTTGATGATCTTGGTGGAATTTTGGAGAGGGTTTAGAGAGAGTTTTTGGATGTTTGAGAAATGTTTTAGAGACTTGGAATGAACTAATGATATATAGGGAATATCATATGCCCTTTGGAAAAAAATTGTCCAACACTTAGAAAAAATAATGGGGCGGGTGAACAGTGTTTCGGCTTACTGGAAATGGCACTTTTCTGCCGGCGAGGTTTTACGAAAATGGTTATAACTCCTTCATCCTAACTTGGAATGAGGCGAAACAAATTGCATTGTAAAGATAACTCGAAGGGCTTTAATTTAATAGGTAGTGGCCCTTCCAGTTCCTTGTGTGCTAAGAGATATGCCCCTTTAAAGTTGACCCTCAAAATCGCATTTTTTGCGATTTTCGAATTTTGATACGGTTGTTCTAAAATTCGGGTTAGACTCATTTCCCACTCAATTTGACCCCCTGAATAAGAATATGAAGTCGAATTTCCGAAATGATGCACGGATTTTGAGATATATGGAAATTACAATTTTAGGTGTTTCCGAAGCACATTTTCGGGCATTTTTGGGGTCGTTTCAATATCTCCCCCTTGGGAACATTCATCCTCGAATGTCAAAGAAACATACATGAGAAACACCAACATGGCAAATTCAGCCCACAAAGGGATGCAACAATGCACTTACACCTCATTTCAAAAACTTCAACATAGTTGTAAAACCACAATGAACTAGTTAACTTAAACATGAATGTATGCAATGACATGGGGGTTGAACTTAAGACCTGAGATTTTATAAAGGGCTTAGATCAATACCTTAAGCTTGAGTGGAGTGGAAAAGATAAGGATATCGCCTTTGCATGTCCGCTTCGGCCTCCCAAGTAGCACTTTCAACTTGTTGATTTCTCCAAAGGACTTTAACGGAAGCCACATCTTTGTTTCTCAACCTCTTCACTTGTCTATCTAAAATCTGGACCGGACCTCTTCATAGGTCAAATTATCTTCAACAACACCCCCAACATCAAGAGACACAATGGCATTTGGATCACCCACACACTTCCTCAACATAGACACATGAAATACCGGATGAACCAAATCCATTTCGCTAGGCAATTCCAACTCATAAGCTACCTTGCCAATTCTCCTCATCACCTTATAAGGACCCACGTATCTTGGGCTCAACTTGCCCTTCTTACCAAAACGAACCACACCCTTCATGGGTGACACCTTCAAATAAACCCAATCACCAACTTGGAATTCAAGAGCCCTTCTCCTCACATCGGCATAGGACTTTTGGCGACTTTGGGCCGTCTTCAACCTTTCTTTAATCATCCTAACCTTCTCAAGAGCCTCCATAACTAGATCTGGTCCTAACAAGGCCACCTCACCAACCTCAAACCACCCAACCGGTGATCTACAACGTCTCCCATAGAGAGCCTCAAAAGGAGCCATACCGATGCTAGAATGATAGCTATTGTTATAGGCAAACTCAATCAATGGAAGATGATCATCCCAACTACCCTTAAGCTCCAATACACAAGCCCTAAGCATATCCTCAAGTGTTTGGATAGTCCTTTCGGCTTGTCCATCCGTTTGCGGGTGAAAGGCCGTAGTAAGCTTAACTCTCGTACCTAGACCCCTTTGAAAGGACTTCCAAAAGTGTGAAGTAAATTGAGTACCACGGTCCGATATGATGGATAGAGGAATCCCATGCAACCTTACCAAGTCATGAATATATAACCTTGCATAATCTTCCGCCCCATACGTTGTCTTTACCGGTAGAAAATGAGCCGATTTTGTCATCCTATCAACCACCACCCAAATAGAATCAAAACCTTTTCTAGTCTTGGGTAAACCAACTACAAAATCCATATTAATTTCTTCCCACTTCCAAGTAGGAATCTCTATGTCTTGGGTTAGACCACCCGGCCTTTGATGTTCGGCCTTGACTTGTTGACAACTATGACAACCGGAGACGAATTTGGCAATGTCCTTCTTCATGCCTCCCCACCAATACACATCCCTCAAATCTCTATACATTTTGGTGGAACCGGGGTGAATGGAGTAGGAAGAATTATGAGCCTCCTCAAGAATTTTCTCCCTCAAACCATCAACACAAGGCACACACAACCTACCTTGGTACCTAAGGGCACCATCTCCCCCTTGGGAGAAAACTTCCACCTTGCCCTCTTTCACCAAGGCCTTCAATTCTAACAAAGAAGAGTCAAGATCTTGTTTTGCTTTCACCTCATCAACCAAAGAAGACCTAGCACCATCAACAACGACCACACCACCATTACCAACCTCTTCCAACCTAACCCCCAACCTTGCCAACCGATGCACCTCCCTAGCCATTTCCTTATCACCAATATCAACATGAGCTAGGCTACCCATAGACACTCTACTCAAAGCATCCGCCACCACATTAGCTTTACCGGGATGATAATGCACACTCATATCATAATCTTTAAGAAATTCTAGCCACCTTCTTTGTCTCAAGTTGAGATCTTTTTGGGTGAAGACATATTGAAGACTCTTATGATCGGTGAACACGTTAACATGTACCCCATACAAATAATGACGCCAAATCTTTAAAGCAAACACCACCGCGGCTAATTCAAGATCATGCGTAGGATAGTTCTTTTCATGCACTTTGAGTTGTCTAGAAGCATAGGCTATCACCTTACCATTTTGCATTAGGACACAACCCAAGCCAACTCTAGAAGCATCACAATACACAACAAATCCCTCAAGCCCATCCGGTAGTGACAATATAGGAGCGGACACAAGTTTATCTTTCAAGGTTTGAAAACTCCTTTCACACTCGTCGGTCCACTCAAACTTAGCCTTCTTTTGTGTCAACTTAGTCATGGAAGAAGCAATAGAAGAAAACCCATTCACAAATCTTCGATAGTAACCCGCTAAGCCCAAGAAGCTCCTAATATCCGACGGGGTCAATGGCCTAGGCCAATTTCTAATCACATCGGTCTTCTTAGGATCTACCTTAATACCATCCCCCGACACCACATGACCTAGGAAGGCAACCTCCCTCAACCAAAATTCACACTTTTCATACTTGGCATACATCTTCTCCTCTCTCAATTTTTGCAACACAACCCTCAAGTGACCCATATGTTCTTCCTCGCTATGCGAATAGATTAAAATATCATCAATGAAGACCACAACAAAGGAATCAAGGTGGGGTTTAAAGATCCTATTCATTAGGTCCATGAAAATAGCCGGTGCATTGGTCAACCCAAAGGACATGACCACAAATTCATAATGCCCATACCTAGTCCGGAAGGCTGTCTTGGGAATGTCACACTCCCTCACCCTCACTTGATGATACCCGGATCGAAGATCAATCTTAGAGAAGTGGCTAGCCCCTTGTAATTGGTCGAACAAGTCATCAATCCTAGGAAGAGGATATTTATTCTTGATGGTGACCCTATTGAGTTGCCGGTAATCAATACACATCCTAAGGGACCCATCTTTCTTCTTCACAAACAACACCGGTGCACCCCATGGTGATTGGCTAGGCCTAATAAAACCCTTCTCCAACAAGTCCCTCAATTGTTCCTTCAACTCCTTTAACTCCGTCGGGGCCATACGATAAGGGGGGATAGAAATGGGTTGAGTATCGGGGAGGAGGTCTATGCCAAAATCTATTTCCCTTTCGGGAGGAACACCGGGAAGGTCATTAGGAAAGACATCAAGGAATTCATTTACAACCGGAACCGACTCTATAGGAAGGGTTTTGGACTCCACATCCCTAACCCTCACAAGATGATAGAGACACCCCTTAGAGATCAACTTACGGGCTTTAATGCAAGAGATGAACCTACCCTTGACTACCACATTTTGGCTTTCCCACTCAAGAATGGGTTCACTTGGGAATTGGAACTTGACCCTACGGGTTCTACAATCAATGGAAGCATAGTATGCATGCAACCAATCAATCCCAAGAACAACATCAAAATCGACCATGTTCAACTCAACAAGATCACAAGGCAATATTTTATGCAAGATGCAAATAGGACAATTTCTATAGACCTTCCTAGCAACCATATATGCACCAATAGGAGTAGACACCTTATATGACTCATGCAACAAGTCGGGCTCAACATGAAACTTTTTGGCAACAAAGGGGGTGACAAAAGAAAGAGAGGCACCCGGATCAATTAATGCATATACATCAAAATCAAAGATTTTCAACATACCGGTAACGACATCGGGGACTTCATCGACCCCTTGCCTCCCATGCAAAGCATAAAATCGATTGTGCCTTGGGGCACCATCTTGTCGGCCCCCTCTCCCCAAAGGAACCGCATTGGCACCTTGTGGACGGACCTCCTTACCCTTGTTGCGATTTCGAGGACAATCCATTGCCTTGTGCCCCATTTCCCCACAACTATAGCAAGCACCGGTATTTTTCAAGCACGGGCCACCATGGCCCTTACCACACTTCGGACATACATCAATATGACCCATACCCCTAACACCTTGGGCCCTTGGAACATCATTGGCAAACCCCTTATGGAGCGCATGAGAAGACCCTTGACCTTGATGAAACCGGCCTCCCGTTCTACTTTGGAACTTGCCCTCAAAACGGGCCCTCTTGGCCTCATGACCCCTCCTCTTCCTCAACTTCTCCCCCTCCATTTGTTCGGCGTAGACCATCAAGCGGGACAAGTCCATGTCACTAATCAACATTGCGGACCGGCATTCTTCACTCACTAGGTCGGACACACCCATCACGAATTTGTTCATCCTAGACCGTGAGTCGGCAACCAAGTGTGGAGCATACCTTGAAAGTTGGTTAAACTTGAGGGCATACTCCCTCACACTCATAGACCCTTGTTTTAAATTCATGAACTCCACCAATTTGGCTTCCCTAAGCTCAAGAGGAAAGAATCGATTAAGGAAAGCCGTTTTGAACTCTTCCCAATGCACCACATAGTTTACCCCCTTCTCTTCCTTCCATTGGTTGTACCATATTTGGGCCACCCCTTTTAGTTGGTAGGCCGCCAACTCCGCCTTATCTTCTGACTTCACGCCCATGATAGCTAATATCTTGAGGACTTCATCAATGAACTCTTGAGGGTCTTCATCTAACTTAGACCCATAGAATTCCGGGGGATTTATCCGCACGAAGTCTCTCACCCGAGATGCCGGGGTAGGAGCCTGAGGGGCTTGGGCCCCGTGGTTGGCTTGATTAGCCATAGCTTGTGCAAATAAAGTAAGGGCATCCCGAAGATCCCCATTGGTCGGTTGTTCCTCGGGTGCGCGGGCTCGTCTTCCTCTTGTATTAGGCATGATCTAGCATAGCAAAGAGCAACCGTTAGGGAAGAACTTAATTCAACTCTATAGCACGACTTAGAACAAGGAGAAGGGAAACATTTCCTAAAACGTCTCATAGCCTCCTACTCATAGTTGTGGTGCACAACACAACCATGAATCGGACTCTAATCAACGCGGTGGGTTGGACTCCGAGGATCTATCAACCTAGTGCTCTGATACCAAGTTTGTCACGACCCAAGCCTAGGGCCTAGACGTGACCGGCGAATGGGGAACCCGAAGGAACCCCAAACAAGCCTCATAGCGTATCATTACACATCCTTGGTCGCGGAAGCAATTAAAATGACCATAAGCAATAAGTATGATCAAAGGGGGAAATCGGGACTAAGGGAGCAAAAAAAGAAGAAGAAGAAATGATACATAAATATCATAGATAAGTCAAACTCAAGCATAATACACAACTTGTCCAACACCACCTCTAAACATAGGTACTTTAGCGGGGGCCAAGACAACCAACTAGGCTCACCCTCATAGTCAAAACATAACTAAAAGGAAAAGTCTTATACATAGCAAAAGATCATAAGCAACGTCCCCGAAATGGAGGACTCACCAATAACCTTGATGGAAAATCGTATTAGCCACGCGGAGGACGAGGGTCAAGCGGTGCTCCGGTCCCTACATGGTGACATCATGTAGGCATAGAGTATGCGTTAGTACGTTTGAATGTACTAAGTATACGGGATGCAATGCAATGCAACAAGGGATGGACATCATAGACAAAATGCATAATCGTACCCGATAGTTAGCATATTAATGAGATGATATGTATAATGATGCTTATATAAAAATCATATTTAGTGGGACATAGTACATATGTGGTGAGTGACCATCAATATAGTATTTCCAAGGCCTACCACCCCCTTGGAGAGGCGAAAGAGGTACAAACCCCTCAATGTGGTTACCCGGGCCTACCACCCCCCGAGCTAGGGACCAAGGTACAAACCCCTCGATATGGTTATACGGGCCTACTACCCCCCGTACTAGGCAACCAAGGTACCAACCCCTTGATACGGTTACCCGGGCCTACAACCCCCCGAGCTAGGCTTGGTCGACTCACACACTATATAGAGAAAATCATATACATGAATCTATTTCATCATTATTTCAATACTTATATAATCATCCGACTCATAGGACGTACATTGGACCTTCCATTTCATAAGAATTCTATAAATGGCATTTTATCAAACATATGGTGGGCTACTTGTTCATGTAAATAAAATCATGTGTTTCAAGAGTACTAAGTCCAACAAATTTCAAAATCCATGTAAAACAGCCCACCAACAACATACATATATATATACATATATAACAACCTTCATAATTTGATCATGGAGGCATGAAAACCATAAACATCATATAATCATTCCATTTCATGATAATATACAAAAATAGACCATAATAGGAGGTGTAGTAATAATTCCATAATTCAAGAGTTCATAAGGACCCATAAACTTGAAGTAAAATAGAGGATAAATGGTTGGACTTGTGGAAAGGAAGGTTTCCACAATCAACCCACATACCTCAACTTTGGAGAATTCTTGATGAAGATTGGAATGGAGAATTGCTTGAGATTGAATCTTGAATCCGGAATTAAAGCTTGGGATCCTTGAATTTGGTTGATGATCTTGGTGGAATTTTGGAGAGGGTTTAGAGAGAGTTTTTGGATGTTTGAGAAATGTTTTAGAGACTTGGAATGAACTAATGATATATAGGGAATATCATATGCCCTTTGGAAAAAAATTGTCCAACACTTAGAAAAAATAATGGGGCGGGTGAACAGTGTTTCGGCTTACTGGAAATGGCACTTTTCTGCCGGCGAGGTTTTACGAAAATGGTTATAACTCCTTCATCCTAACTTGGAATGAGGCGAAACAAATTGCATTGTAAAGATAACTCGAAGGGCTTTAATTTAATAGGTAGTGGCCCTTCCAGTTCCTTGTGTGCTAAGAGATATGCCCCTTTAAAGTTGACCCTCAAAATCGCATTTTTTGCGATTTTCGAATTTTGATACGGTTGTTCTAAAATTCGGGTTAGACTCATTTCCCACTCAATTTGACCCCCTGAATAAGAATATGAAGTCGAATTTCCGAAATGATGCACGGATTTTGAGATATATGGAAATTACAATTTTAGGTGTTTCCGAAGCACATTTTCGGGCATTTTTGGGGTCGTTTCAATAGTTTATACAGAACATACTGCTTTGAGATATCTCATGGAAAATAAAGATGCTAAGCTGAGGCTGATTCGATGGGTGCTGCTGCTGCAAGAGTTCGATTTTGAAATGAAAGACAAGAGAGGTTGTGAGAACCAGGTAGCTGATCACCTTTCTAGGTTAGATGCTGCAAACAAGGAAGAAATTTAGCTTGAGATAGATGATACATTTCCGGATGAACAGGTATTAGTTCCTACTCTTGATCTTATTCCTTGGTTTACTGACTATGCTAATTTTCTGGTTACTGATTTGATGCCTGAGGGGCTGACATATCAGCAAAAGAAAAACATCCTGCATGATGTAAGCAAGTACTTTTGGGATGAACCATATCTGTACAGGGTTTGTGCTGACAACATAATTAGGCGATGTGTTGTGGAAGTTGAAATGTTGAATATTCTGGAGGCCTGTCACTCATCTCCAGTGGGTGGTCATCATGGAGGTGCTCAAACAGCCCACAAGATACTCAGTGTGGATACTTTTGGCCCACAATTCATCAAGATGCAGTGGACATAGAAAGGAGCTGTGATGTGTGCCAGCGTCAAGGAGCCATCTCTCGGCGCCATGAGTTACCCATGACACCTATTCTGGAGGTGGAATTGTTTGATGTGTGGGGTATTGATTTCATGGGCCCCTTTGTGAGTTCATATGGGTAAACATACATACTGGTTATGGTTGACTATGTGTACAAATGGGCTGGAGCGAAACTGCAAACTTGAGGTTGGATCAGATCAATAAGATGGATGAGTTCCGTCTGGGAGCTTATGATAGATCAACACTGTATAAGGAGAGGATGAAGCTATATCATGACAAGCATATTGAGAAAAGAAGCTTCACTTCTGGTGACTTAGTGTTACTCTTCAACTCCAGATTGAGTTTGTTTCCAGGAAAACAGAGGTCTAAATGGTCTGGACCTTTTAAGGTCATACATGTGTTTCAATCCGGTGCTATTGAGCTAGAGAATGATAAAGGCGAGATGTTCAAATCTAATGGCCAGAGAATTAAGGCATATCTGGGTGTCCCTTATGATGTGAAGATTGTCGAGGAATGCAAACTTGATGAAGTCTGAGTAATCGAGTAACCTGCGTTGCGCCGCGACGTTAAATTGTGCGCTGCTTGAGAGGTAACCCAAGATGTAATTGTATTAGGTATGATCACTTTTGCCTTATTTTTCCTTGTTTTTATAGAGTCACTGTGTGCTGATGTATGTAGGAGAGAATAGGTGGAAAAATACAGGACCTGGTGCAGACTGAACTTCACGAACAATCTCACGGACCGTGGTGCTTTTCACGGTCCGTCAACTTGAAGCCTAAGTTTGGAAGCTACTGGAAATTGCATCAAATAGGGTTCACGAAAGGGTTTACGGTCTGTTAAGGTGTGTAAGGACCATCTAGCCTCTTGTGAATCTCAAGTATGAATATCGAGGGTCCCAAGTCACCTTCATAGGCTGCCTGACGGACCATGATACTCTTCATGGGAAACTTCACGGTCCGTCATCTGCCTCAGGTAAGTATCGTCGTTGGTCAGTTTCATGGGCGGTCTCATGGACCGTGAAGCCCTTCATAGGTTTCTTCACGGTCCATAGTTTACGACTCAACCCTCCTGAAACCCGACCCGACCCGCGATTGGACCAAATATGAAAGTGCACGTATATATTTCCTCAAGCGCCCGGTTTCAATTTGTTTTTCTCCTTTTTTTCCTTTCTTTTTTCCACTATTCCCCATAACAGCTATCCACAGTCCAAGTCGATCATCACTCACCCAAGAATCGAAACCCTAAACCTTTCAGTGGTGTAAGAGTGTTGAGTGAGTTCCTGAGTACTTTGTGTGCAAACCCTCATTTTCTCCAAGTAAGTTGATCGTTCATGGTTTATAAAGTTCAATCTTGCCTAAACCTATGTTTAATCAATTCAATTTTCTTGTGTTTAGCTTGTCATTGTGGTGATTAGTTGATAGTGGATAATAACTGTAGTAGGTAAGTCGACTTGAGAAGTTTTATTTGTTCTTGTGTGTGAATCTGCCAAATTGTTCTTATGGATTTAGTTGTGTGTGATTTTTTGTTAAGAAGTAGGGTAAATCGAAATGGGGTTGACAATTCTACATACACAGAGGTGTTGCTTGTGTTTAACATGGTGGGAAAACGGCTATAACATTGGGTAAGGAGAAAGGTGATTGTTTACTGGTTGTGTAAGACCACGATAGGCTTCACGGACCGTAGAAGATGCCACGGGCTGTGAACCTTGTCATGGACCACATTGAAGTCCACCCAGCCCTCTGATAAAGTTCACGGTCATGATCATGGAACTTGGTGAACTCCACGAGCTGTGAAAGTGTCCGTGAACATGCCTTGGATAAAAGATTCAATCGTCCATAATGTACACTGATTCTGTCCCAACTCCATGAGGGACTTCACGGTCCGTGTTGTATACCACGGCCCGTGAAAGTTCCCATATAGTTTACTTCAATTGTAAATTTTTGTAATTTTCCTGTATTCAGTTTTTGTTTGCTTTTTATTAGGTGACCTTTCTCATGATAGATTGGGTGACGACTTTATTAAAGTAAGGCGTCACGATGATAATACATAGGGGACGTCTGAGTACCCGCTAGTGTGTCATTTTAGTGATGATTGTACTGAATTGGTGTTTTGTTTCTCAGGTACAATGGGTCCTAGAAGGAAGAATGCTAACAAACCTGCCCCTGTCACCGCTTCTCAATCAGAGGGTCATGACGACTCCGACGCTAGTGGTTCTGAAGTGTGCATAAATGTTACACCTGAAGCGAACTTGCCTCGGGCTACTAGATCACTGGCAAAAAGGGCAATCCTCCAGGACTCTCCTCCTTAGTATGACGAGGGAGGTGAAAGTTCTAAAAACAGGGAGGACTCGGGAAGTCAATTGGACGCTGCCAGTGGTTGTCAATCTACTAATAACTGGGGGGTAGTGCGGAATCTGAAGGTGGTTCTCAGGAGGATTCACACTCATCTCCACCTGCAGCAAATACAGAAGCTACAACTGGTACACAAGAAGAAGCAACTATGGGAGAAGATGATGAGGTGACTCAAGATGACACGATGGTGCAATATGTCCAACTCCGGGAGCCAAATCCTGTATTAAGGCAACAATTGATTGACTGCTTCAGAGTGATGTGGATGGTGGATATATCAGAAGAGTTCTTCAACAAAGGTATTGTGGGTAAGTGAGGAGGTTTTAGAAAAAGGCCACTCATGCCTGAGACGAGAGTAGTGATGGAAGACATCCAAGCGTTTCCAGAAATTTACAGGTTGTCTCAGCTTCACCAATTTGAATGGATGAACAATGATCCTGGGTATATACTGGCCATCTACCTAGAGAATTATATGCCATCTATGCAGCTACTCTGATGAACAAGGCTGCAGAAACAGAATCATCTAAGCGAGCACAGAAAGCACTAGCAGCCACCTTTGACCCGTTAGAGACAATCACTGGGTGGGGAAAACTTGTGGACATCTTTGAGGCATTGATCAATAGGATCTACATGACCCTGAGTATTCATCACCAGCTTTTGTAGGTTTATTTAAGGCCAAACACCACGCTGTCACAGTGAAGCGAAAATGGAAGACCAGACTTCCCGAGAGCGCATTATGCGTTGGATTGCCAACTACATAGCCACGAAAAAAGAGGCAGCAGCGTGGGTGTCTGATTCCCATGTACACATTACAAAGGCATCCCTCACTTTTCCAGCCAAGGTTTGGTGGTCTATAGTTCTAGACCAGTTGCGACCCACAGGAAATGATAATACTTTGTCTCCGTCGTTGGCCTATTTGGTTGCTTGCCTCATGGCCGATTACTTAGTGAATGCAGGGTGGATCATTTCCACTGAGATGAGTGATAGGGCGTTGAATGAGAGAGCACGTTTCCTGTTTCCCTGTCTGATCGAGAAACTTTGTTCACAGGCGGGCATTCCTCCGAATCACTTGGTGGATAAACGAACTGAGGCAACCAAAATAACTGCAGCCTCCAAGATTCAGGATGTCAACAATCCTCTGTTCGGCAAGAAGTCATGTGTAGTTGGGCCATTAGCACTGGTACCTCACACACCAGTAGTTCTCCTACATGTCGTTGGTCAAGCTGAATAAGGAGAGCCTTCACAGACAACAGCAGGGGCACCATCATCACAGCCAGATTCTGACTCCCAACCTTCAGGTACTTATATCACTATTCCTATTGCTTTCCTTGAAAGGTTGGCTTCAGATCAGTATTAGACCAGGACTTTGGTCGACCAAATTATCCACCGGATGCCTCAGCTCATACAACGCGATGTCTTAGCCGTGGAGAAGAGTATAAAAGATGAAATGTAGAAGGAACTTGTTGTTTTGAAAAATAGGATGGATGGCTTAGAGGTTCATATCCAAACTCATTTGCAGACTGTCGGCTCAAACAGAAATGAAGAATTCCAGAAGCAGTTGGCGGACATGAGAGTACAAGTTGCAAAACTGGCTGAACAGCCGGTACGGGTGCCCACCCCAGCCATCCCAGACTCGTTAATGAACATATTTGATGAGTAGCCCGCTAATCACTCTCTTAATGACATATGGGGGGATCTCCCTAAAAGCAAATCTAGCAAGAGAAAGAAAAAGGTTGGAGAACCTGATGAGCAGACAACTGATGACTTAGCCACAGATGAAACATGGCAGGAAAAGAAAGCTCGTCGAGCATCAAAGAAGGAAGCTCAAGAGAAGGCTGCCCGAGAGCAACACCAGCGAGATACAACCATAATTTGCGCTTCTGGGAGTGGAGCACCTACTATTTCTGATAGTGGTGCACCTACCCCTATGACTATTGACGAACCTACTCAGGAGCTAAGTTCTGAAAGTGCACCCGGTGATAAGGGTGCCAATGCTGACCCAACGACTGGCGCCTAGAACACCGTAGGTATGACCCCTCCTCATAGCCCTATATGTTTTACTATTCTGTATTGACTTTGAGGAAAAAGTTTCTTTTTAGGGAGGGGGTGGTGAGCAACCTTCCATAGCAATTAAACAAATTATGGAGGTTGACTCTGTGTATGTGTGATTGTTTTGAAAGATTTTATGTGTTGAGCTGTGTAGCAGCTACTCTATCATAAATGAGAACCTAAATTTGAGTTTGACTATTAGGATCTTTAGATGACATCTTACATACTGATGTGTTGAATATAGCTACTTTTGAACAATTAGTTGGTGACCCAAGAAACTGAACGATGCAACCCTGTGTTATGTGTGTGTGAGTTTTGATTGATGTCTAGCACTAGGAGCAGAAACTAGAACTTGCCTAAGTAGTCTTGCTTGAATTTGAGAATAACCGGATAGGAAAGGATCAGTAGGCCATTTTTGTTAAATCAGTAAAAACAAAAAAAGAAGCCAAAATCAAAGAACCAAATGAAAAACATACCACTTGAACCCAATTTGAGCCTTGAATCAATCTTTGTTGTTACCCAAAATATATCATATCCTTGGTTTTCTGATGGTAAGATATCACAGCCCAGACCAAAATCCTAAGTTGAGGGTGAGTACAATCCGAAAAGAAAAGAAAAGAAAAAGAAGGTTCAACCAGCGAGCTAAAGGCTTATCAAAATGACATATAAAAAAAAAGAAAAAAAAAGAGAGAATCATAGCTACTGGGTTGGATTGAAATAAAGAAAATGAAGGTTTCACTAAAAAAGAGTATGTGAAACGAAACGTTGGAAATCCAAGGGATTAGTCACTCACAAAACCAAACATCCATTTCCTAACTCCGAGTCTATTTTACAAGCCAATAAAAGTCCTATAGTGATCTTATTCCGGGTTTTTGAAAGCTAGAGTGTAGAAAACAAGGGCAAGCCTATGGTAGTTTGTTGTTAGTGTTAGAAGTTCTTTGAAGTGTGAGTGTAGTATTCAGTCCCAACTATTTTGAGCAAGGGACTTCTTTGGTGTGAGGACATAGTGGGTGCATTGGAAAGTAAATTGTGTGAGCTGACGATTAACAAACATAAGCATAATTTACTAAAGGTAATGAGATGTCATGTATTGATCCTTATATGTTAGATTCAGAGGTTTGGGATACAAATTGTGCTTGAAATACCTGCTGCATAATGTCAAAAGTTGTAGATAATTTGAGGGGTATTTGTACTGATGTTTCATCACTTGAGGACAAGTAATGGTTCTAAGTTGAGGGTGTATCATCTTTCTAGCTTTAAGGTAGGACACAAACTGACCTCTAGGCATAGAATTTCCCCCCTTCCACTCTAATATAGGCTCATTCGGAAATTGGAATCTAACCACCCGAGTTCTACAATCGATAGAGGCATAACATGCATGCAACCAATCCATTCCAAAAATCACATCAAATTCTAACATGTCAAGCTCTACCAAATCAACAAGAGTAACTCTATGGGACAAGGAAATGGGACACCTTCTATAAACCCTCTTAGCCACCACAGAATCACCAACCGGGGTAGAGACCGAAAAAGGTTCTAATAATACTTCAGGGAGTATATCAACTTCATGGCCACATAAGGTGTCACAAAGGAGAAAGTAGCACCGGGATCTAATAAGGAATAGACTTCAATAAGAAAGAATTTTAACATACCGATGACCACATCCAGGGAGTTCTCTTGGTCACCTCGGGATTGAAGAGCATAAAAGCGGTTTTTGCTTTGGGGAATTGGAGTTTGAACCGCTAGGAGGAGTTTACTTGACTTCTCTCCCATTGTCCATGAGCATTGGGTAATCTCTCATCTTGTGGTCACTCTTTCCACAACTAAAACACACATCCGTGCCAACTAGGTATTTACCATCATGCTTTCTTCCATACTTTGCACAATTGGGCCTAGCCACATAAGAACCACCACTATTACCTCCTTGAGGTTTAAGGTTAGACACCCTATCCTTGTTGACCCTTGGGGTAGCAATAGAGGAACCTTGGTTGGAGAACCTTTGTTTGAACCTTGGTCGACCTTGTCCATCAGACCTAGTATTGGAGAATTTCCTATCACCAGTCCTAGCTCTTTTCATCTCCTTATTCTTTTCCTTCAGTTTCTCTTCCTCATTTTTTTGGGCATACACCATAACAAGTGAGATATCCATATCATGATGGAGCATTGCCATACGACATTCTTTTCCTACCAAGTCGGACACACCCGTCAAAAACCTACTTATCTCATCCCTCAAATCTGCCACCATAGTTGGAGCATACTTGGACAATTGAGTAAACTTTAGTGCATACTCTTTCACGCTCATACTTCCTTGACAAAAGTTAATGAACGCTTCCACCTTAGCTTCCCTCAACTCTCACGGAAAGAACCTATCAAGAAATTTTGATTTAAACACTTCTTACTCTATGGGACCCGCTCCTACCGGCCTATTTTTCTTCCATTAATTATACCACACTTGAGCAATGCCTTTCAATTGGTAAGCGGCTAACTCCACTTTCTCTACCAAAGTCCCCCCCCCATAATAAGCAAGTACTATATAAATCTGTTCCATAAATTCTTGAGAATCCTCTTCCACTTTTGAGCCATGAAACTCCGGGGGGGGGAGTCATTCTTGCGAAATCCCTCACACTTGAAGCCACCGAATTCATATTAGTCACAACATCTCTATTGGCCTGAGCCATCACAGCTTGAGCTTGAGTCATCAAAGCTTGGGCCAACATTTGAAAAGCCGACCTAACCTCTACATTTGACATAGCCGAAGGATCAATCAGAGCTTGATGGGATTCTTCATTCACATTTTCACCCTCCATTCTTCTAGCTTTTGCTATTGTAGTATTCATATCCTGAAGAACATAGGGCAAATATTAAGAGTTGAACTAGAGAGTTCTAGAGGTTTTCGTAAGAGTTTTAGAGCTTAATGAGAGGGTTTAAGTAGTAAAAATAATTCTCGTACTTAGAATGGAGGTTTGAGGGTTAGGGTGTTAAGGTACGAACCCCCAAGAACCACCGAAGGGGTCCTTGAGGAGGACCTCAAAACAACCCCAAAAGTTGTCAAAAATTTGGCCACTCACTCTTGGCACCTACTGGTAGTGAGTGGACACATGCCCCGTAGGTCAAGGTCTGAGTTGGCCAGCATTTTCAGCCCTAGAATAAGAACCTACAGAGGTACAGTACAAAGGATGGACCCACCCATGGTCCGGGGTGGGTGGTTCGTGAGTGGGGGCAGATTTTTAGTTTTAGTTTTTAAGTTGGGGGTTTGGGAATTAATTAATTATTAAGTAGGGGTAAAGGGAGGTCGGTTAGTTAGTTATTTAAACTCATATATAAGCCTAATAGACCCCTAAACTAAATCATTTAAATCATTCTTCAAAACACCCAAATTTTCTCTCTAGAAGAAGAAGAAGAAGAAGAAGAAGAAGAAGAAGAAAAAATGAAGTTGGGGCAGCAACCTAGGTCAATTTTCATCCATTGTTTCAAGCTTGATTAGGGATTTGAATTGAGGTATGTTCGCTTAATCATCTATGGGTTCTTCCACCCATAGAGTCCCCTAGGTTTTCCCCAAATTGTGAAGTTAAAAACCCAATCTAGCTAGCGTTTCCTTCTACATTGTGGGTAGGGTTTAGGTATGATTCCAATCTAGTGGATAATACCTAATTATGATTGTAGTAACATTGAATTGTGATATTATGATGAATTCATGTGATTTCTATGGTACACCCTAGTCTATTTGATAAATTTGATACTTTGGTGGTTTATACAATTAGAGGTGAAATTGAAGGTTCATAGGTGATCTTCCTAACTCAATGTCATGTGTAGTAATTGTTCAAAGTTAGGAACATATAATCATTATTTGAACTAGACCTTATTGAATACGATTGATCTTGACTTGTAATGTTGGAATTGAACCTTCATGAACAATTGTGACTAGAATCACCTAGTAATGAGGATATGATTATAATACCTTGAAATCTAGGTATAATGAAGCTAATAAGAAGTAAAGATTCGAGTATAGAGCTTGTCGTCATGAATATTGATCACTGGGGTTTTGAGAGTAAATCCAATGTGATGAACTAGATGTGTTAAGGCTTGGAGAGTAAAGTATAAATGAGAATAGAAGTCTAATATGTAGAATTGTGGTAAAAGGCCTATACTCACCTAACCTACCTTATGAATGCTTGAAAGTATAAGGTGATAGAATCACTTGAACATGTATTGATTGTCAAGGACATCCTTCCATGAGACATGAGTGTTAAGCAAGGCTTAACAAGTAAATCTTGGGGTGTATGCTTCGATCCAAGTAGATATTGACAATGAGATGGAGTGTCACACAAGAAAGGGTCCGGGCTCCAAGTAGAAAGGAGAACCACACCTATTTGGTGTGAGGACTATCCAAGTTAAAGGGGGAAATCTTACGTAGTAGAGTATGGGTTTTCACAAAGTTAGGTCTCATGAGATGGGAGCCTTCACATAGTTGAGTTAAGGTTTCTAGTAGCAATCTCCCTATCCAATGAACTAAGACATGCTAAAACAAGCATCTCAAAGTATTCAAAAGCATAAATGAACTAAGACTTACTTAATGAAGTACCTCATAGTGTTCAAGAGTATAAATGGACTTAAACATTCTGAAGGTAGTATCTCATAGGGTCCATGTGAAGAAGGAACTTAGACATACTAAAAGTAGTATCTCATAGGGTTCAAGCTATTAAAGAACTAAGATGTGCTGAAAAGAGTACCTCATAATGTTCTAAAGTTAAAGAGAGGAACTAGGTTCCAAACCAAGAAGTATTAGTATGGGGACCTAAAAGTGGTAGTTAGCATGAATAGTATTATGGGGTGCTATGCATGCATTGCACATGTATGACTTAGGGTTATTAAAGAGAAGTCTTGAGATAGGATTGTGTTGTAGTTTCCCTCCTAGATATAATTGACTAAAGGTGAGAGATTCCCTTAGTTATGAGAGTTAAGCTAATAATGAGGCCAAAGGAGGATGAGTACGACTAAGATGACTTCAAGGTTATGCTTAGTGTGAAGGGTAGTATGAGATGCCTTACATACATAGCACAAGTTTTCTTTGAGGTTACTTAGGAGTATGGTGCCCTTATGGTATAAAAGTTTAGAGACTTGACCATGTACATAGACTATGATTAAGATGACCAAAAAGGGTTACTTGGCTTGGGTGGTATTATGGGACGCTATTCATGCTTTGCACTTGTATGCTTTTGAGGTTACTTGAGAATGGTTCTATTATGGAATAGATGACTAAGAGTCAAATTATGCTTATATGATGCTTATGTTGGAGACTTTGCTTATTATGATTATGATATTGTCTCTTCTGCTTATAGTTTATGTTTCATTAAGTATTTCATATGATTTTTGATTATGTCTTATATTGACTAACCCTTGTATTATTCTCTTATGATTATGCTAACATATAATGTGCCTACATTCTAATCAAATATAGGGTTTGGAGACTTGAGTGCTATCTTGAAGCTAGGTTTCCTAAGGAGCTAAGGTGTTGAAGATCTTAGTGAGTCCTCATAGCTTCGAGGACAACATCCACCATTCCTTTATGTCTTTTATTTTCATGTTGAGACTATTGTATGGGCTGTGTCCCACGAGTTTTATTCTAAAGTTGTATTAGATGGTTTTAGACAAAGTATAGAAAGACTTCCGCTTGCTTTTATAAAAATGATTTCGATTGTAAAAAGTTTTAATTTTTTTTGTACTTTTCTATAATCTCATGTTCATGCTATGCTAAGGGCTTGTATGAGACTTTTTGAAGTCTTGTACGCCGTGCTACGTCTAGGGGGTACTCCTGGGTCGTAAAAAACTTGGTATCAGAGCATAAGGTTTTGGGATGGTTTTAGAATGTCTCAAACCACGTCTAGTAGAGTCTTGTTCATAAATGTGAAGCGCACCACATTTATGAATAGGAGGCTATTGGATATTTAGTAAATCTCACTTCTTCATTCTCTAGGTCGTGCCATAGAGTTTGGTTTTAGTTGGCCCTTCTTCTAATCCATGCCCGTTGATTTTCAGGGTATGGCTAATACAAGGGCAAATGTTAGGAGAGAAGAGAAAGGCAATGTGGAGAAAAAGGTTCCTCCCAAAGTGCCACATCAAGCTCCTCCTCAAGCTCCAATTGACCCTATAGGGAAAAATGTGACTCATGTGGAGTTTAGATTCACTCTCCAAATATAATTCAAGCCATGACGGCTCAAGATCAAGCCATGACAACTTAAGCCCAAGCTATGACGGCCCAAGCTATTAGAAAGGTGGTAGCTCCGGCAAACCCAATAAGTGGGATGGCTGCTTCTAGGGTGAGAGAGTTTTTGAGGATGAACCCTCCGGAGTTTTATGGCTCCAAAGTGGAGGAAGATCCTCAAGGTTTTATAGATGAGGTGTATAAGGTGCTTGTTATCATGGGACTAACTTCGGTAGAGAAAGCAGATCTAGCCGCTTACCAATTGAGGGATGTAGCACAAATTTGGTTTGAGCAATGGAAAGATGGTAGGCCGGTAGAAGAGGGCCTAATAGAGTGGGAAGGGTTCAAAGAAGCATTCCTTGATAGGTTTTTTCCCCTAGAGTTGAGGGAACTAAAGATGCAAGAATTCATAAACCTTTGTCAAGGGGGTTTGAGTGTGAAGGAGTATTCCCTTACTCCAATGATAGTGGGGGATTCTAGGGCCAAGATGAATAAGTTTGTGATGGAAGTGTACGGCTTAGTAATTAATGAATGTCGTTTGGCAATGCTTATCCCTAGTATGAATATTTCCCGTCTCATGGTACATGCTCAACAAATTGAGGAGCAAAAGGTTAAGAAAATGAATAGGGAGGTGAAAAGAGCTAGAACCAATGATGGGAACTTTCCTAATGCTAAGTCTGATGGACAAAGTAGGCCTAGGACTAAACAAAGGTATTTCTGTCAAGATTCTTCCAACACCCCTAGGTTTGACCAAGAGAAGGGTAGTGGGTCTCCATTCCCCAAGTCTACTTTCTCCAAGTGTGGGAGAAGTCATTATGGTAAGTGCCTAACCGGCATGGATGGTTGCTATGGGTGTGGTAAGGATGGGCACAAAATAAGAGATTTCCAGGTTCTTAAGGCTAAGGGAAGGGAGGATAAGAAAGTTGCCTCTAGTGGTCCGGATGATAGTGCTAAAAAAAGAATAGGTTTTATGCTCTCCAATCTAGAGAAGATCGAGAGTTATCTCCTTATGTCCCTTTCCGGTATGTATTTTATGCTTTAGTAAATTTCCATATTTCTTGTCTTTTATGACTTGCTATGTTGGACTTTGAAGTTGTTTTTTTGTATGCATGAAGTTTAGAAGAGTTTGTGTAGGTTTACTCCCAAGGGGGAGTTAGTGTGTCTATCTAGCAAGGTTATTGAGTGTTTATATGTTACCATGATTTTCTTATATGCATGTTCATGAAAATGCTTGGTCTTGTTAGAAATGACTTATATGCATTGTTTTCCTCATGTTGTAGTGTATTTGAGTTAAATTGCATCTAGACTTCATGAGATGAGTTAATGAGCATACCTTAGTTTGGAGTGAAAAATTCCTCCATGAATAAATGCTTTTTGAGAGTAAAATGCATTTAGGCTCCATGAGTGTGTATTGAGCATGTTTTAGTTGGGAGATGTTAGTTCCTCGAGAATGAGTAAATAAATAATTTCATGCATTTTGGGTAGGTAGAAGTAGTTCCTACTCCCTTGTGTTGCTTTGAATGTGTTTAACTTGGAATTGAAGTTTTCTTGCTTGGTTGTGTGCATTTAAATATGTTGCATGCATGATGGGATGATAGTCTAGACTTTTTACTTTAAGAAGTGTTTAGAATCATCATTCGATGATGAATGATCCCAAGGGGGAGATATTGTTACGCCTCGGAAACTAGTAAGTCGGACTAGAGAGTTCTAGAGCTTTTCGTAAGAGTTTTAGGGCTTGATGAGATGGTTTAAGTCGTAAAAATGATTCCCAAACATAGAATGGAGGTATAAGGGTTAGGGCGTCATGGTACGACCCCTCAAGAACCACCCACGGAGTCCTTGAGGAGGACCTCAAAACAGCCCTAAAAGCTGTAAAAAATCAGGCCACTCACGCTTGGCACCTATTGGCCGTGAGTGGACCCACGCCCCGTGGGTTGGGGTCATGAGTCAAGGACTGAGTTGGCCTGCATTTTCGGACCCAAAACCAGCACCTTCAGAGGTGCAGTACGGAGTGTGGACCCACCCACGGTCTGTGGGTGGGTGGTTCGTGAGTGGGGGCAGATTTTTAGTTTTAGTTGTTAAATTGGGTGTTTGGGAATCAATTAGTTATTAAGTAGGGGTTAAGGGAGGTCGGTTAGTTAGTTATTTAACCTCCTCTATAAGCCTAATAGACCTCTAAAATAAAACATTTAACTCATTCTTCAAAACACCCAAATTCTCTCCAAATAATTCTCTCTCTAGAAGTGAAGAAGAAGAAGAGAAAGAAGAAGAAGAAGAAGAAGAAGAAGGAGAAGAAGAAGAAGAAGAATAAGAAGAAGAATAAGAAGAAGAAGAAGAAGAATAAGAAGAAGAAGGAGGAGGACGAGGAGGAGGAGGAAGAAGAAGAAGAAGAAGAAGAAGAAGGACGAGAAGGAGGAGGAGGAGGAGAAGAATGAGAAGAAGAAGAAGAAGAAGAAGAAGAAGAAAAAGAAGAAGAAGAAGAAGAAGAAAAAGAAGAAGAAGAAAAAGAAGAAGAAGAAGGAGGAGGAGCAGAAGGAGGAGGAGGAGGAGAAGGAGGAGAAGGAGGAGGATGAGGAAGAATGAGAAGAAGAATAACAAGAAGGAGAAGAAGAAGGAGAAGGAGCAGAAGGAGGAGGAGGAGGAGAAGGAGGAGAAGGAGGAGGATGAGGAAGAATGAGAAGAAGAATAACAAGAAGGAGAAGAAGAAGGAGGAGAATGAGAAGAAGAAGAAGCAGAAGAAGAAGAAGAAGAATAACAAGGAGGAGGAAGAGCAGGAGGAGAATGAGAAGAAGAAGAAGAAGAAGAAGAAGAAGAAGAAGAAGAAGAAGAAGAGGAGGAGGAGGAGGAGGAAGAAGAATAAGAAGAAGAAGAAGGAGGAAAAAGAATAAGAAGAAGAATAACAAGAAGGAGAAGAAGAGGAGGAGTAGTAGTAGTAGGAGGAGGAGGAAGAGGAGGAGGAGGAAGAATAAGAAGAAGAATAAAAAGGAGGAGAAGAAGAAGGCGGAGGAGGAGGAGGAGGTGGAGGAGGAGGAGGAGGAGGAGGAGAAGAATGAGAAGAAGAAGAAGAAGAAGAAGAAGAAGAAGAAGAAGAAGAAGAAGAAGAAGAAGAAGAAGAAGAGGAAGAGGAAGAGGAAGAGGAAGAGGAAGAGGAAGAGGAAGAGGAAGAGGAAGAGGAAGAGGAAGAGGAAGAGGAAGAGGAAGAAGGAGGAGAAGAAGGAGGAGGAGGAGAAGGAGAAGGAAGAGGAGGAGGAGAAGGAGGAGGAGGAGGAGAAGGAGGAGGAGGAGGAGGAAGAAGGATGAGAAGAAGAATGAGAAGAAGGAGGAGAAGAAGGAGGAGAAGAAGGAGGAGGAGAAGGATGAGGAGAAGAAGAAGTAGGAGAAAAAGAAGAAGGAGAAGAAGAAGAAGAAGAATAAGAAGAAAGAGAAGAAGGAGAAGAAGAAGAAGAATAGGGAGAAGGAGAGGAGGAGAAGAAGAAGAAGGAGAAGGAGGAGAAGAATAGGAAGGAGAAGAAGAAGAAGAAGAATAAGAAGAGGAGGTGTAGGAAGAAGAAGAATAACAAGAAGGAGGAGGAGGAAGAAGAGAAAGAAGAATAAGAAGAAGAAGAAGAAGAAGAAGAAGAATAAGAATATGAATAATAAGAAAGAGAAGAATAAGAAGAAGAAGAAGAGGAGGAGGAGTAGGAATAATGAGAAGAAGAAGAAGAAGAAGAAGAAAAAGAAGAAGAAGAAGAAGAAGAAGAAGAAGAAGAAGAAGATGATGAGGAAGGAGGAGAGGAAGGAGAAGAAGAAGAAGGAGGAGCAGAAGCAGAAGGAGGAGAAGGAGAAGAAGGAGAAGGAGGAGAAGAATGAGAAGAAGAAGAAGAAGTAGAAGAAGGAGGAGGAGGAGGAGGAGGAGGAGGAGGATAAGAAGAAGAAGAAGAAGAAGAAGAAGAAGAACGAGAAGAAGAAGGAGAAGAAGAGGAGAAGGAGAAGAAGAAGAGAAGGAGAAGAAGAAGAAGGAGGAGGTGGAGGAGGAGGAGAAGGAGAGGAGAAGAATAAGGATTAAAAGAAGAAGAATAAGAAGAAGAAGAAGAAGGATGAGAAGGAGGAGGAGGAGGAGGAGGAGGAAAGATGAGGAGAAGGAGGAGGAGAAGAAAAATAAGGAGAAGAAGAAGAGGAAGAGGGAGAAGAAGGAGAAGAAGAAGAAGAAGAAGAAGAAGAAGAATAAGAAGAAGAAGAGGAGGAGAAGAAGAAGGAGTAGAAGAAAAATGAGAAGAATGAGAAGAAGAAGAAGAGGAAGAAGATGAAGAAGAAGAAGAAGAAGAAGAAGAAAAAGAAGAATAAGAAAAAGAATAAGAAGATGAGGAGGAATAGGAGGAGGAGGAAGAAGAAGAATAAAAAGAAGGAGAGAGAAAGAAAAGAAAGAAGAATAAGAAGAGGAAGAGAAAGAGGAAGAAGAAGAAGAATAAAAAGAAGAATAATAAGAATGAGAAGAATAAGAAGAGGAGGAGGAGGAGGAATGAAAAGAAGAATAAGAAGAAGAAGAAGAAGAAGAAGAAGAAGAAGAAGAAGAAGAAGAATAAGAAGAAGAAGAAGAAGAAGAAGAAGAAGAAGAAGAAGAAGAAGAGGAAGACCCACACTCTACTACGTAAGGGTTCCCCCTTTAATTTGGTTAGTCCTCACATCAACTAGGTGTGGTTCTCCTTTCTACTTGGAGCCTGGACCCTTTCTTGTGTGACACTCCATTTCATTGTCAATATCCACTTGGATCCAAGCATAAACCCAAGATTTACTTGTTAAGCCTTGCTTAACACTCATGTCTCATGGAAGGATGTCCTTCACAATAAATCCATGTTCAAGTGATTCTATAAATTTATACATTAAAGCATTCATAAGGTAGGTTAGGTGAGTATAGGCCTTTCACCACAATTCTACCTATAAAACTTCTATTCTCATTTAGACTTTACTCCCAAAGCCCTAACACATCTAGTTCATCACATTGGCTTTATTATGGGGTGCTATGTATGAATTGCAGAAGTATTACTTAGGGTTATTAAAGAGAAGTCTTGAGATAAGATTGTGCTATAGTTTCCCTCCTAGCTATAATTGACTAAAGGTGAGAGATTCCCTTAGTTATGAGAGTTAAGCTAATAATGAGGCCAAAGGAGGGTGAGTATGACTAAGATGACTTCAAGGTTATGCTTAGTGTGAAGGGTAGTATGTGATGCCTTTCATACATTGCACAAGTGTGCTTTGAGGTTACTTAGGAGTATGGTTCCCTTATGGTAGAAAAGATTAGAGACTTGACCATGTACATAGACTATGATTAAGATGACCAAAAAGGGATACTTGGCTTGGGTGGTATTGTGGCATGCTATTCATGCTTTGCACATGTATGCTTTTGAGGTTACTTGAGAATGGTTCTATTATGGAATAGATGACTAAGAGTCAAATTATGCTTATATGATGCTTATGTTGGAGACTTTGCTTATTATGATTATGATATTGTCTCTTATGCTTATAGTTTATGTTTCATGAGGTATTTCATATGATTTTGGATTATGTCTTATATTGACTAACCCTTGTCTTATGATCTTATGATTATGCTAGCTAACATATTTAGTACATTTTGTACTAACGCATACTTTGTCTACATTCTAATCAAATGTAGGGTTTAGAGACTTGAGTGCTATCTTAAAGCTAGGTTTCCTAAGGAGCTAAGGAGTTGAAGATCTTGGTGAGTCCTCATAGCTTCGAGGACAACATCCACCATTTCCTTTATGTCTTTTATTTTCATGTTGAGACTATTGTATGGGATGTGTCCCAAGAGTTTTATTCTAATGTTATATTGGATGGTTTGAGACAAAGTATAGAAAGACTTCCGCTTGCTTTTAAGAAAATGACTTCGATTGTAAAAAGTTTTAAATTTTTCTGTACTTTTCTATTATCTCATGTTCATGATATACTAAGGGCTTGTATGAGACTTTTTGGAGTCTAGTACACCGTGTTACGTCTAGGGGGTACTCTTGTAACAAAAGCGGAAGTCTAAACTTGTTTCAACATAGCCATCTATTACAATATTCGAAGCAAAAAGGGATACAACTCATACAACATAGTCCGAAAAAGAAATATAAGAAAAGAACTACAAAGAGATAACATCCATCCATGAATCATGAGGACTCACCAACAATCTAGGAGAATAATAAGATCCAAGCTCTAGCCACAACGATGATTTCCTTGAGAATCGGACCCTACACTTGTGGGAAATGTAGGAAAAGTATGGGTTAGTACAAAAATGCCCTAAGTATGATAGCCATGCATAAAACCTTGAAAACATGCTGAAAGGGACATTTCATTTGAATTCATGTATTTTATTAAATTAAAGCATCATTTTGAAGATAGTGGAAAAGCAAAAGTCATAGGCATATTCATTACATAGATCAACAAATCATAAGAGGAACATATCATATATACCCTCAAAGCATACTTGTGCAATGCATGAATAAGACCCCATAAATATCACCCATGATAAGTAAAGCTTCTTGAGTAACCATAGTTCATAAGTCATATTCATGTTCATATTGTTGTAGTTGTGGGAAACAAGACTTAATCGATATGAGACCATGTGAGCTTAACATGGAATTCGATGACTCCCACAACGAAAATGGTTGATCTACTTGCCTAAGGTAGAACTATACTCTTAGCTTAGGTGGATCCACTAGCTAAATACCTATGAGGGCACATAGTTTATGGGACAAGGGGATTGCTACTAGAAATCCAGCCTCTACTAACGTGAGGGCTTCCATCCCAAGAGACTGCTCCTAAAACCACGACCTCTACTATTGTGAGGGCCTCCATCTCATATCAATATCCACTCGGTGCTAAGCATTAATTACCACGGAGTTCATATTAAGTCTTTAATTAAGTTCATATTCATGGAAGAATGTATTGACACTCAATCCAACATAATTCATAAAATAGCACATTAGATCATGCATGCGAATAACCTTTCACCGTCCATGTCTTCATATAGATTCAATAGGTGAGATAACCTTTCAACCTTAGAATTATCATATTGTGAGAAAACCTTTCACATCATATCATATTCATGTAGAATTGTGTATATAAAAATAAACTTTCAACAACACAACAGTAGATCATAATCGTAGACACTTCACTCCCAAAGTGTTCTTAAAGCACATACTTAAATCTCATAATCATTCATAATTCTCATACTTTTCCCTTCAGGATCAAAGATCATATTCAATCAAAAAATATAGAATTCACTACATTAGACGTGGATAATAACATAATTCAATTACTACAAGCATAATCTCATACTATCCTTCTTTCACCAACAAACCCACATTACAAGATCATAATTTGGAAATAAGGGGATTTTATGGGTTCTTGGGGATTTCTACATAAAAAAATAATAAATCATCAATTCAATCATAATATAAAGTAATTAAATCATTAGAATCATTTTTTGAAAGGAACCCATGTCTTTGGAATCAAACCCTAACTTTAAGAAATTTCTTTCTTTGAAATTAGGATTTTGACAGGGCTCCATGGATGAATTGTATCCATGGATAAAGAGATACCATACCTTAGCAAGGAAATACAAAGAATTTTAGAAGAAAACCTTGTTGCTTGAACTCTAGCTCCAACTTCCTTCTTCTTCTTCCTTGAAGTTCTAGAGAGAGAATATTTGGAGAAGATGAAGTTTTGTTTTGGGATTTAGAAATAATGAGGTAGTTGACTTAATTTAGTGGTATAAAATCCTTATATAGGTGATCTAATTTAAGCTAAACGACGTCACTTAATATTAATTAAAATGGAAAACCCCCAAAGTGCCCCTAAACTAACTGACCAAAACAGTTTCGAGGTCACCATCCATGACTCAGCACTGACGGACCATGGTTAGACCCACGGCCCATGCTGGTGAACCGTAGTCTGGTTCTAGAATTTGGTTCCTGGGAGGTTGATGTATGACCCCTCACCCACGGGCGTGGATGGACCTACAGGGCATAGGTCCCCATCGTGGGTCAGTGTCTAGACAAATTTTCTAGGGTCTTCCTCAAGGACCCATGGTTGGTCCTTGGGGGTCGTACCTTGACGTTCTCACATGAAGCCCTTTATTTTTAAGTAAAGGGAGTTACATCCATGGCTCTAACCCTCACGTCAAGCTCTAGTTTAGCCTACTAATATTCAGAGTGTTACAGTTTTCGGGATGTCACTATCTCTGACTCTGAACTGATGATAGCCGGATCTGAGGTCTATCTTAGAAAAATAACTAGAACCCTACAGTTGGTCGAACAAGTCATTAATCATGGGGATGGGATACTTGTTCGTGATTGTGACTTTGTTCTACTGGCATTAGTTAATGCACATTCTGAGAGAACCGTTCTTCTTTTTCATGAACAACATTGAAGCACCTCATGGAGAGATACTGGGTCTGATGAAGCCCTTATCTAGATGGTTTTTCAACTGTTCTTTCAATTCCTTTAGCTTAGCTAGAGCCATTATGTAAGGATGAATCAAAATAGGCTGGGTATCTGGAAGGAGATCAATTCCGAAGTGGATTTCCTTTTGGGAGGAACTCTAGGAAGATCTTCTGGGAACACTTCTGGAAACTCATTTACTATTGGGACTGACTCAAGAGTTTGGGTTTCGGAGTTTGAATCCTTAACCTGAACAAGATGATAAATATACCCTTTGGAAATTATTTTTCTTACCTTAAGGTAATAAATGAACCGACCTATAGGAGTTGAGATACTACCCCCCAATTCTAAGATTGGCTCGTTTGAAAACTGAAACTGAACGATCCTAGTTCTACAATCGACTGAGGCATAATAGGAATGTAACCAATCCATGCCTAGAATGAAATCAAAATCTACCATTTCTAACTCTATAAGATCTACTAAGGTGACTTTCTGGGAAACTGTGACAGTTTAGCCCCGGTATCTAACAATGCATAAACATCTAAATGAAAGACACATAACATAACAGTGACCACATCAGGAGAATCTTCCTGGCCGTGGTGAGCCTGGAGATCATACAACCTGTTTTAGCACTGACAGTCACCTGTATCAGATGAAGGACCCTGCTGAGTTGGGCGACCTGCTGGTGTTGCTTGAGCCCAATTTTTGTTACCTCATCTCCCCTGCCTGGAAGAAGGGCAATCCTTCAACCTATGGCCAGACTGACCACACCTAAAACACCTCTCTCTGCCAGCAAGACATTCACCCGGATGGTTCCTACCATATTTTAGGCAAGTTAGAAAACTCTTGTTACCTGGAGTACTCCTTTGAGACTTAGAGCATGATGCCCTACATTTCTGATCTTGTCGAAACCTGGGGATGGAGCACTAGCTAATGAAGGTGCTGGGGCAATAGATCTTTGATAAAATGGTAAGCGACTTTCACCGCCAGACTTATGGTGATAGTACTCATAGTTGCATGTTCACATTTTTTTTGTTGTCCTTAGCCATTTCCCTAAGCTTATCTCCCTTAACCTGCTGAGCGTGAGACATTAGCCTGGAGAAGTATATATATTCCCTAAAAGCTAAACATTCCTGCACTCGGTTTTTACCAGATCAGATACCCCAAACAAGAACTTGCTCATTTCTGTCCTTGGATTGTTAACCATGTGTGGAGCATACCTCGAGAGCTTGGTGAACTTCAGCCCGTACACTTGGACCGACATTTAACCCTGCTTCAAGTTTATAAAGTCTTGTGCTTTAGCTTCTGTCAACTCCCTTGGGAAGAACCTGTGTAGAAAAGCCCCGGTAAAACAATCCTAAGTCACAGGAGCTGCATCCACACCCATGTTGTCTTTCCACTGTCTGAACCATATATGAGCCACATCCTTAAGCTGGTAGAATGCCAACTCCTCCCTTTCATTACCAGTCACTTGCATCACCCCAAAAATCTTGTTGACCTCATCAATGAGGTTCTGTGGGTCCTCACCAATTTGCGACCCTAAAAACTCAGGTGGATTCATCCAAACAAAGTCTCGAACCCTAGCTGCAGCTGATCCACCATTCATGTATGTAGGAACTGGGGCTTGCTGCTTGTCCTGATTTGCTACACTCTGAGCCAAGAGCTGGATCGCATTCTGAAAATATGCATTCGAAACCTCATGGTTCGGGACTGGAGTAACTGCATTAGAATTGCGTGCATTAGTATTCCGCGCATTAGCCCTACAAGGAGGAATGATCTAAAACACATAACGATGGATTAGAAAGGAGAAATTGGATCATAACTCGCACACGATAAGAATAACACAGAAAGTAAAGTTTTCCTTAAAACACTTTGTAGCCTCCCCCTCATAGATGTGGCACACTTCACACCCATGAAATACTCTACTTAGTTTAACTTTCAGACATCATAGGAATCTTGAACCTAATGCTCCGATAACAAGTTTGTCACGCCTTGAGGCTACCCCCTTGACGTAACAAGGGACCTAGGATCAGGAGTAACCCCAAGCTAACCTTGTGTGGCATATCATAAGCATACTATAAAAGTTACTAAATAAAACAAGTACTATGCAGAAGTTAAACCAATGGATAACTGAAAGTGGGGAAAACCTAACTAGTCTGAACATATAAAACATACTAAGAGCTTAGTGATACTGAACAACCACTTAACAACTAAAGCTAAATCTACTACTATGTCTGAAAATCCTCTATTGAGTTGAGTGACTGGGACATGCCCTAACAAACTCTAACAAAAATAAAAAACTGAAAGTAAAGACTAAAATGAAAGCATGTCTACTGTACTTGATATATAAGGACTCACCACTGAAGCTATTGAATGAGGACCGAGAATCGATCTATGCGTGATATGGATGCTTTGTACTTGAACCTACATAATGAAAGGATGTAGCACATAGTATGCGTCAGTACTTGGAATGTATTGAGCATGCATGATATAAATACTAAGCTGAACAAAGCATAACTAATCAATGATATAATCTGACACAAGATTTTATGAGATTATGCTTGTATTAATTGAGCTATTTTAATTATGTTATAATTCATGTCTAATGTAGTAATTCTAGATGTGTTGATTAGATATGATCTATGGTCCTTGAAGGGAAAAGTATGAGAATTATGTATGACTATTAGATTCTGTATATGCTTTATGAACACTTTGAGAGTAAAGTAATTATGATTATGATCTAGTTGTTGTGTTGTTGCAAGTTTATCCTCATATACACACCTATGTATGAATATGTTATGAGGTGAAAGATTGTCTCACAATATGATGATTCTAAGGTTGAAAGGTAATTCTCAACTATTGAATCTATGAGCTATAGTAGGAGTTATGTTGGATTGAGTGTCAAGACATTCTTCCATAAATATGAATTTAAGTCAAGACTTCATATGAACTCTGTGGGTATTAATACTTAGCACCGAGTGGACAGTGATATGAGATGGAAGCTCTTGCGATAGAAGAGGCCGGGTTTCTAGGAGCAATCTCTTCGGTTGGAAGCCCTTACGATAGTAGAGGTCGGCTTTTCTAGTAGCAATCCCCTTGTCCCATAAACTATCTGCCCTCATAGGTCTTTAAGCTAGTGTATCCACCTAAGCTAATAGTATGGTTCTACCTTAGGCATGTAGGACAACCCCTTTTCAGTGTGGGGTAGACATCGGATTCCATGTTAAGCTCACATGGTCTATGTCAGTTAAGGCTTATCCCATTATGATATTATGAACAATAATATGAATTATGGACTATAGCTACTCAAGAAGCTTTACTTAGTGTGGGTGAGATTATGGGATCTTATTCATGCATTGCACAAGTAGACTTTGAGGGTGTTTATGGTATGTTGCTCTTATGATATGATGATCTATGAGTTGATTATGGTTATGACTTATGCTTTTCCATTATCTTCAAAATGATGCTTTAACCTAAGAAATCACATGCATTCACCTAAAATGTCCCTTTTAGCATATTTTCATGATTTTATGCATGGCTATCATACTTAGAGAATTTTTGTACTAACCCATATTTTCCTACATTTTCCCCAAGCGTAAGGTCCGGTTGTGAAGGTGGTACTCATTGTGGCTAGATCTTGTAATTACTCATTTCTCCTTGCTTGTTGGTGAGTCCTCATGATTCAAGGGCTTATATCTTAATTTAGTAGTTTCATTCTTGTATTTGACTTTTAGATTATGTTGTATGGGCTGTGACCCTATTTTATTCAAGTATTGTAATAGATGGCTAATTGAAACAAGTCTAGACTTCTGCTTTCCTTTATGAAAATTTTGGACTTGAAATGCGTTTTTACTCTTTATTGTTCTATGCTTATGTTATGATATGCTAAGTGGCTTACATGGTGCCTTTCGGGGTTCTATGTTCCTTGATACATCTAAGGGGTACTCTTGGGTTGTGACATACGGTCCACCTCACAGACTGTGTGAAGGACCACGAACCATGGAGGCAATCGTGGTTCTTCACTTGGGGCCTGGGGTCTACTGGTTCTGGATGGCGGACCCATCCATGGCCCGTCATTGGGACAACAGCCCATGGAGGGATCTGTGGTTCAACAATTGAGCCTTAGTGGCTTTACCTTGCTTCCACGATCCATCCTACGACTCGTTGGAGATCCACGACCCGTGGAGGGGCTTATGGCCCTCAAAAAATTTCTGATTTGACCCTCTTTCTACTGAAGCATTGAAGGTAGGTTCTGAGGTGTTACAAGCGTCATCAAATTCAATTTGGGGTTGTGATAATGATGAGTGGCAAATATTTCACTCATTTGAGGCTCTTTTCTTATGATTTTGTGGTTTTCAAGTAGAGAAAAGGCTAATTATTTATTGAAATGCGCTTATTTTAGGTATTTGTTGCTTGAAAGGAACATGATGGAAAAAAATGGATAGATGAGTTGAGATTGGCAAAAAAGTCTTTAATCTCGCACTTGCTAAAGAGAGTTTGCTTTTGCCAATGGTCAACCTGAAGTTAATTTGTCGCTTTTGCGACCACACGGTGTTTGCTCATGCTTCGAGGCTAAAAAAGATGGGCTTCTCTTTTGCGATAAGGTCTGTTGCTTCTTCACACGTTTGCCTTAGAAAACTTCTAGCCGCTTAACCGAAGGCTGAACATATGGACAGGGAAAGAATTGGAATTGCAATGATTTTTTGAGCCAAACTCTCACAAAAGGTTGAAGAAAAGTTTCATCTAGGATATCGTTTATCTTATCTTTTATCTTTGAACCTATCTTTGAACACAATAGTTATATTTCATCCAAGAACTTTTGGTCACGCCCCAAGGCTACCCCCTTGATGTAAACATGTGACCTAGGATCACGAATGACTCCAAGATAACCCTTAGCTGGCATATCACAAGCATACCTAAACAATTGACCCATCGATACTATGCAGAAGCTTAAATCATAAGATAAACTGAAATGATGGGGAATACCCAATCTAAGTCTGAATATATATATATTGAGCAAGAGTTTAAGATACTGAACTATAACTTAAATACTAATGTTGAATCTATCTATGTTTGAAATAAGCCTCTAACTGACTAGAAATGATAGGACATGCCCCCAACTAACTCTAGTAAAAGTGAAACTAAAATGAAAAACTGAAATATAAAGAACATGTCTATCATCCTCAAAGAATAAGGACTCACCACTGAAACTGCTGAATACGGGTTCCCCGAAACGATCTACGTGTGATCTGGATACTAAGGACCTGAACCTACATCACGAAAATATGTAGTGCAGAGTATCCGTCAGTACTTGGAAGGTACAGAGCATGCAAAATAGGATAAAGCTGAATAAACATATAACTGAACAAAGCATACTGAACAATGATATAATCTGAACATAATAAAGTTACTGAGATATACTGAATATGAACTAAGTGAATACAATGACAAAGTACATAACATGCTGAAACTAAATTCTAAATTATAATTGGGAACTAGTCAATGTACTAGAATCTGACTTTGGGAGCTACTATTAACCGACAAAAAACCACATGAGCAAAATATGGAGTCCAATGTATTCGCCCTATCGAGAGGACCCAATATACCTTGCCAAGGGTATAGAGGCATAACTGGCATGATCACTAAATATGATGCGCACAAAAGGGACTTATAAACCTTCATGGGCACGTAGTTCTGGGACTATGAGAGTGACTGACCCTAGTCAAAATCGGTGTTAAGTCTACTCCAACTGGAAATGTGTACAATACTACATAACTAAAATATACTAAATAGCTCGATATTCTGACATGCTCACTGAAAATGCAACATTAAACACCGATAATGAACCATAAAAAATTGAGGCATGTATATTGGTTTATCTATCCTAGGTAGTGTAATTCATGAACTAATGAATCCACACAACTAGGATTCAGAAAGTCATGCAAGAACTAAGCAACATTGTTATGAAAACATAATAATATAATTAGGAATACCCTAACAGCTAAATCACAACAATTGTCTGAAGTTCTAGAAACCCTAGGTATAAGCAATATTTAGGGAATCAAGATTCTGACTTAAATCTAGGGACCTAGTGGATGAAAGGAATCCACCAGTGAAATCCCACATACCGAGTGACAAATTTCACAGAGAAATCTTTCGATTTCAGGACTGGAACAGAAGAAAACCTGTTGGGTTCTTCGAGAGGGCTTGGTCGACTATTTTCTCTTATTTTGATCTAAGTTTCAATTTATTTGGGTGAATGATCGATTAGGATAGGTTCTGACTAATTTACTAAGCTTAAGCTGACCAAAACTACGTAGTTTAAGGGTTAAACGACGTAGCTTTGGTCTCCAATGAATAGGGAAAAAGACCAAAATGACCCAACTTAAAATCTGATGAGGGCCGACCACGGGCCCTTTGATGGACCATCACAGGGACTATAGACCGTCAAGTGGGTCGTGGTCCTTTGCCAGTAGCTGCTGGTTCTGGGTGGTTTGACCACGAGCCCTACCACGGCTCGTGTGAAGGATCACAGACTATGAAGGTTGACATGGTTCTTCACTTAGGTTGGTGGTCTGCTGGCTCAGGTCCACGGACCCTCCCACGGCCTCTCATCAAGATCACGGCCCGTGGAAGGTTTCGTGGTCTGATGCCTGAGCAGGGGAGGTTCTGTTTGGCTTACACGAGCCTTTCCACGGCTCATAGGGTGGTCCACTGAATGTAAAGGCTGCCGTGGTCCACCACTTTTTGGTTGGGTGTGAACCACAGACAGGTCGACTAACTGTTGTTCCTTTCACGGTCCGTGAACCCTGTCATGGTTCACCTGCTTTTGCTGGTTTTCTACTAAAAGTTCTAAGTTTAATTTCCGAAGTGTTACACTTTAAGTAGTGTAATTTCTTCTTTTGGGTTGAGACTTTGAAGGCAAGTTCCCTCGTAATTCTTCTTTTGGATTGAAGATTGTGTGCTTATTAGTAATACTTCTTATCCTATCTTCTTTCCTTTGCTTTGTATTGCATGAGTCATGGGCGTAATTGCTAATGAAATTGAGGTTTTGTGCTAGAAATAGACAATTCCTTTGGGTATTTTATTTTTCATTCTATTGCTTTTGTAATTGATTCCATGGTTTCTATTCATGAAATGAGTTTAGTCTAATTTTATATGTTTTCATTTATGATTCGAGAATGCACGCTCAACTCTAGCTTAGATCTATGAGTTGCTCGAAAAAGAATTTGTGAAGTGGAGAATTACATTGGTAGTTCATATTAACTTATATCTTAAATTTTCTCGAAAGAGAGATTTAGGTTTACATTGTTGAATGTGAGGCTTGGTCAAAAGAGAGGTCTAAATTAAGGTACATGATTGAGACCAAAAGGAGATTTCATGATATAGCACAATGAGATGGAAAAAAGATTTGTGTTGTTGATGATGACGTAACCTACCAATGATTGAATTAGCCTGTGTTGAAGTGTAATGGATCGTTTGAATGAATTTTGAGTCCCAAATTTCCCAATTCCCAATTATCTCTTGTTTGAGTAGATCTTTTCCCAATCTTAATTTCGTTACTTAAACAAATCTTATTTTGAAAATTGTGTATTTTATGTTTAAATTAAGACTAGTAGGTTGTAATTCTTTATCTCTTTAATTGTTGATAAATTGTTCCTTGTGAGATTCGAGCCCAACTCTCTTGTTGGGTATTTATATTGGTAGTGATCACTTGCTCTTTAAATTGTTTTGGGAGTAATTTGAATGTAATAAAAAATGATACCGTTGTCGAGGAACAATTAGTCATATTGAATGGATATAGGGTTTATAGTTTACTTGTTTTTATATAAATTGTAAATAGTTGTCTTTTCTTTCCTTTTGTTTTGTCTCTATGACTTCTTGTGATAAATAAATGCTTGGGGGTTGTACGACCTATGTTTATGACCCATGACCTTGTTTGGAAGAAATAGGTGTGGTGAGTCAATCATGGCTCATGATCTTGGTCTAAAGACTTGAAGATGGTGAGAAGCTCTTACATATAATGACCCAATTGAGGGGTGATATTCACAACTTGTACCTAATTCGGTGCTACGAGGTGATTTAATTTGGATTTGGAATTGTTACTTTGGAGGCCAAGTTGAGAATGAGAATGGGGTATGTCATGCCCCTTGTCAGATGGTCAATAAGAGTGAAGTGAGGTTGGAATCTCAAGAATAAGGGGTTATAATTAACATGGATGAAATCATGGGTATTTTCAACCAACCCAAGCCGATAAAATTGTAAAATGCTAAAATTAAAGAATTGATACTAGAGTTCCAAGAAAAAGCAAAAAATATTAAATATGACAATTCAATGTTCAAATGGCCTAGTGATCCTCTCAATCTTGCCCAATGCTCCTCAATGAAAAAATGATGTGAAGTTGGGTAAGAAATTCAAGTCTTCGAAGTGGAGAAATCGAGTGAAACTCTTAACGCTTTCATGTTATCCCCATGCTTTTCAAAGAGAAATTGATCTAAAGTTGGAGAGAAGGTTCATTTCCACTTAGTGGAAAAACAAAAAGTGATGTAACCAGCATCGTACCATGATGTTAAATAGTGTGCTTGATGAGAGACAACCCATTAGTATCAATATTTTTTAATTCTTAGTTAATTTTGAGTTTTTGAATTAATAGAATAGGTTATTTTTTTTATTTTTGAATAATCATCATGATTTCAAAGTTTTACGATCTAATTTGAACAAGTTTTGAGGCAATGATATTGAGGGAAATAAAGTTCGAGGTTGAAACCCCTTCAAAATGGGATTTCTTGGGCCCTCCAGCTTGCAAAATGTCACTGGGCGATTCGCCAATTGTGCCTTCAGCCCGTCGAAATGCACCGAAAGTGACATGCTAAACTCACCTCTAAAGTTGTAGAAGTTATAAGGATTTTGCAAAAGCTGAGTTCACAAAAATGGCCACACCTCACTAACATGAAGCTCGCTAAAGTGACCCATGTGTTTCATTAAAGGGTCGTGAAGGCAATCGAACAACCGATTAATAAAGACTTGCAACTTCAAAAGTCAAAATACATAACACAAACGGTCAGAAAACAAAAACAAAAGGTCCCATTTCTTACTCTCTTACTATTTTGCCTCGTATATCCTCCAAAATTTTGTTCTTCAATTTGAAAGAACAATCCGATATGTCTCTCTAAATCTCTCTCACTCTTTTTCTGGTAAATCTACCCTTGAATTTCTTAGGCTTTGTTTAAAAGTTGGGGGTATTGTTTGGGGTGACAACTTCTAAACATGGGGGGCTAAACTTTTATGTAAGTTGGCTGAATATTGGTTGATATTGTAGATCACCTGTGTGTAGGTTGATTTATCATAATTGGGGAAGTCTTGAGTACCCATTTCATGATCAAATTGATGAGTAAATAGATTGCCACCATGTGTTTGATAGAATGATCATGAGAACTCAAAAACAAATTCAGAAGTTTTTGCGCTAAATTGATTGAGTTTTTTGATTGCTTGTTTTGTTATTGGTCGATTAGGACCCTTGAAAACTGAATCTTCTGTGAAAAAGGTGTTGAAAAATTTGTTGTTCATGTTGAGGGGTGCGATAGGTTGCGAAAGTGACCCCACTGTCGCAAAAGCAAGTTAACTTAAGTGACTCTCACTCGCTTTTGTTATTCCCGCGTTAGCGGCCTCTTGGTCGTTTTTGTGATGTTTGCTAAAGCGAAATGACTTCACTTTTGTGAGATGTGCAGCCAAACCTACCCGGTGAAAAGTCTCAGCATGCTTTAGTTGATCCCGGATTGGTTCCTAACACTTTTCTTTAACTTATACAAATAGAATAACATTGTTTAACATATGTTTCTTACACTTTCATGCTATTATGATTTTTCAGATTTCCAAAAGTAAAGAATGGCACCCCAACTTGGTGATAAAGAGGATGTTGTAGTCGACTATGGAAAAAAATCAATTTGTTTCTCTGTGAGCTTAAAAAACTACTATGCTGATCTGATCAAGAAGAAATTATTCCCAGAGAGAGGCATTGCACTTGAGAAGGTGGTAGAGATACTTCCTAGCTTCTACCAAATAATGGAGAACTCTTGATGGATTTGCTTTGCTGCTAAGCCATGCAAGGCATACGAGCAATGGGTGAGGGAATTATATGCCAACTTCATGGAGAACGACATGAAAACAAGGTTGATAACCATTCGGGGTAGAGTCATTAATTATGGGCCTGCACAAAAGCCCTAATTATGTCCTCTGATTTGATAACTGAAGCTAGAATATGGATGTCAATTGTGTGCTACTGAATTCCCAATTGGGAACAATAACAACATTTTGGGGTTGAGGGCATAGATCGTGTCTTGTGTACTTGATGCCATTCCTTTGAATGTGAGCCACTTGATAGTTAATGAGTTCCGGGAGTTCAAGCTCCAGTATATCCCCTCCCCTCATTGTCCCTTCTTTGATCACAGAGTTGTGCATACAGGCTGAAGTGGAAGAGTGCCTCACTAATACTTGGGTGAGCCCAAAAAATCAAATCTTTCCTCTTAAAATGCGAGGTGAAGTCACTATGATCAAAAGTAAGAAAATGAAGATGGATTCGGGGAAGTCTACAAATGTGGAGGAGGACTCTTCTACATCTAAAGATTTAGGGCCATTTGAGTCTTTTGCTATTTAGTGTAGATAGAAGGAGGTGGTGAAGAGGTTGCTTCAAGGGTTGGGTGATTCGTCTTCTAGTTCTTATGTCATTTGTGCCACATTGTGAGTTTAATGCCTACTGGAAGGACCATAAGAAGCAGAAAGTTCAGCTAGATAATTTGGAGAAGGATTACGCCGGTTTGGCCAAGTCACATGGTAAGTTGAGTCTCTCACATAGTAAGATGAAGCAACATGAGAAAAGTAGGGATAAGTTCTTCACCCGGATGTGGAAAGGAGTCCAAGGACTTTGGAAGTTGTTGAAGGCAAATGAGCTAGTCCAAACTTTGAGGCCAGATGAGATTAGAGATGCACCAACTGTGTTGACCGATGATGAGGGAGTTGAGTACAACGACGCCACTAAGAGTGAAAAGGATTGATGCAGCCCAAGGTGACCCTTCTTATTCTCTTTAGGATTTTCATAGTAGTAATGTGAGGACATAATATCATTTTTAGTTGGGGGTGCTTCCCTTTTGGGTTGTCTTTACCATTTTGTTGACATTTTGGATTGATGTTTGAATTGGTGTTTTTGATTGCCTTTGTCAGAATTTTTTAATATTATGTGGATTGGTCATTTTTATTATCTTTCGACTTATTCTAGTTTTAATTTGCATTTCTTTTGTTAGTTTCTTTGTGTGATGATAATGCATGGTTAAGTGACGATACCCTAAGATATATATAGTGAACACTTTTTTAAGGGAATATCATCATAGTGGTGTTTTCTTCTTTTATGTCTTGGAGCACAAGAATTCTGAGAACCCATACCCAGTGATATTGGAGTAGCCCTAGTGAAAACTCGACAAAAAGACTTGAATTTTCCCAATGATAGATTGTCTGACCTCATTCTTAAGGGAAAATCATCGTTTTTGTCACGACACAAAGTATGCCCTAAGCGTAACAGGGCGTATAGGACCATGAGAGGCCCTACACAAGCCACATAGCATACATCATACAAGATAATAGAACTAATGATTTTAAAAGACAACCTTATATCATAAAAGAGTTTGACAAAGCGGAAGCCTAACATAAGTCTCAACAAGCCATCTACTAGTCAAAACAATTGGTTGGGATGTAACCCATACACCACGTACAAATGTCTGAAAACTGAAATGACATAAAAGCAATAAAAGTATCTTGGCCGTCGGATCATGAGGACTCACCAATTTTTAAACCCCAAATGGATGAACTATCCACGAGAGCGTGAGAGATAGGAACGTCATGTACTAAGTATGATAGCAATGCGTAAGATTTATGAAATATGATAAAAAGAATACTACATGACATGTAATGACTAAGCTAAATCATAAGAAAAAATAGTTAAAAATTATAAGTCATAATCATGGTCAATGCAAGCATAACAACTTTAAAACACCTGTGAGATACTTTAGAAGTTGTCTTAGTTCATTATTGTGGGAAGTTTACCATATAACCAACATAGACCATGTGTGCTATAACATGGAATCTAGTGTCTTTCCTGCACCGAAAGGGATGTCCTTACTTTCCAAGATAAGAACCATGAGCCTGAGCTAAAGTGGATCTACTAGCAAGTGTCTATCTGAGACAAGTCCTATGGTGGCACATAGTTATGGACAAGGAGATTGGTACTAGAGACCCGACCTTTACTAACGAGAGAGCCTCAATCTCAAGGTTCTATTGGTGCTTAGTATAAATACCATGGAATATTAATTAATCATATTTATTTCATCATACATGGAAGGGAAAAACTAAGCAACAAATCCAAGCTAAACTTCATTTAGAATAGTTCCTTAATCTTGATTCAACTTAGGTGAGAAAACCTTTTAACCTAATGAATCCTTATGTGAGAAAACATTTCACAATCACGTTCTTAGTAATATGTGAGAAAACCTTTCACAACAACAACATTGATTCTTTACTCTCAAAGCATCCCCAAATAATGTTCATGAACTTCATAAAAGCATGCATATCTTCATAATTTCATAGTTCATAAGTTTCATCATGTGTTCATAGTGTAAAATCATGGATCATGCATGGGTTCATATTAATTCAACTAAAAACCATGTAAAAACTTTCAATTCATGCATTAGAAGATAAAAGACAAGTAATTTGAATCATAATTGAAAATAACTCATGAAGATGGACCAAAACCCTAACTTTGAACTGAGAATTCAAGTTATAAAACTTGAAGAATTTAAGAACCCTATGAAGAAAAGAACTATGTAGGTGTAGACTAAAATAACTTCGTAATCAATTCCAAATACCTATGGTGAATTGACAATCTTGAAGTGAAACCCTAGATTTTTCTTTCTAATCTCTTGAAAGGATTTTTGGGGTGATATTGGAGGGAAATTTAGAAATTAGGTGAATGATTTAGAATGGGTAGTTTTAGGACTTAAATAACTTATATAGGTCTTAAAGTAGGGGGTTAAAACGACATATCTTAGGTACCAAACACATAAGGGACAAACCAAAATGACCCTAACTTAAAAACTACTGACAGGTGACCCTCGATGGACCCCTAAACGGACTGTTTAGGGCTTGATGGACCGTTTAGGTGGCCCCTTTTTAGGGCTGTCCTAAACGATTGGGCTACTAGCCCTAAACGGATGGTACACCTGTCACCGACGGTTTAGGGAGCCGTCCAGGTCACTCCAATTCTTGGCATCTCTGGATTGCTAGTCACTTGCCTGAAACGTCTAGAAGTGTCCTAAATGGACAATTTAGGGTCTCGGGAAGGTCCCTGGCCTGTTTTAGGACTATGGACTTGCCCGCTTGCTCACTTTTTCCTTTTTAAAGCCTGGGGTGGTAAAATATCTCCCCTTTGGAAACATTCATCCTCGAATGGGACTCAAACTAGTATGAAAAGGAGTAGGAGAGAAACTAGTAACCCAACATGAACACAACTTCATTAAAATGCACATAACCAAGAAGGAACATTGACTCCAAGATAACACATATTCAAAACATCATTTCATAAGGCATACCATCATATTCAATTGCACATGATCATGAAGCAATCAATAAAGCTTAAACCATATCTTCAAAAATCAGATTTTTCATGAGCATGCACACATGAGGAAACATGAGAATGACTAAGAAACATGAAACCAAAAGGATGAACCATGAGGAGATAAATACCTCAAGCTAGAGTAGGATGGGAGGGAAAGAGATGAGACTATCAGGACATCATATCGGCCTCGATCTCCCAAACAACACCCTTAACCATTTGATTCCTCCACAACACTCTTACGGATTCAACTTCTTTATTCCTCAACTTTTGAACTATCCGGTCTAAAATCTCAATCGAAAACTCTTCATAAGAAAGACTTTCTTTGTACCAAGATTCTCTAATGGTACAATAGATGTCGGATCTCCAACAAATTTCTTCAATAAGGGCACAAGAAAACCGAATGTACGATCCTAAATCATTAGGCAAATAAAGCTTATAAATAACTTTGTCAATAAGTCTCAAAATCTAATATGGGCCTATATATTAGGGACTAAGATTTCCTTTTTTTTCCAAACCACATACACCCTTCATAGGTGAAATTTTCAAGTAAACGCAATCATCAACATCAAAATCAAGATCTCTTCTTCTAACATTGACATAGGACTTTTGTCGACTTTGAGCCGTTTTCAACTTTTCTCTAATAAGATGAACTTTCTCCATAGCCTCATGTACCAACTCGAGACCTATTAAAGCAACGTCACTAACTTCAAACAAACCTATAGGAGATCTACACCTCCTACCATAAAGAACCTCAAATGGAGCCATACCAATACTTGAATGAAAGCTATTATTATATGCAAACTCAATAAAAGGCAAATGATCATTCCAATCACCTTTGAAATCAATCACACAAGCTCTCAACATTTCTTCCGAAGTTTGGTTAGTATGATCAGCTTTTCGATCGGCTTGAGGATGAAAGGTCATAGTAATGTTAAACAAGTACCAAGACCCTTTTAGAAAGACTTGCAAAATTCAAAAGTAAATTCGGCACCACGATCGGAGATAATGGATAGGGGAACAACATGCAACCTAACCATTTACCTTAGATACAACTTAGCATGATCTTCTACCGAATAAGAAGCCTTGACGTGAATGAAATGAGCTGACTTCATCATACGATCTACAATAACTCAAATCAAGTAATGTTGCCACCGGGTGTGGGGTAAACAAACAATAAAGTCCATATTTAAATCTTCCCATTTCCAAGTAGGAATACTAATATCTTGGTACAAACCTCCTGAATTTTGATGCTCAACTTTCATTATGGAAAATTAAGACACTTCGCCACAAATTCTACAATATCCTTCTTCATCTCATTCCACCAATAAACCTCCCACAAGTCACGATACATCTTGATGGCTCCCGGGTAAATGAAATATCCAAAACTATGGGCTTCTGATAAAATTTTCTCTCTCAAGTGATCAACACTGGGAACACACAAATGACCTTGATATCGAAGCACACCATCTCCCGTTTAGGAGAAAGCCTCAACACACTTTTTAAGCACTTCTTCCTTCAACTCAACCAAAATCGGATCAAGACCTTGCTTGCTGTTCACATCCGACACATAAGATGATTCAAAACCATTATGAACAACAACACTCCTTCACTTGAATCAACCAACAAAATACCTAGTCAAGATAGTCTATGAACATCACGAACCAACTCTTTCATACCATACTAAACATGTGGAACTCTATTAATATACAACTAACTTAAGGCACTGACCAGAACATTAGCTTTTGTCGGGTGGTAAAGGACATTTATATCATAGCCGCTCAAGAGTTCTAGCAATCTACGTTGGTCAAGATTTAGATCCTTTTGTTTTAACACATATTGCAAAGTCTTGTGGTCAATAAAGACATCAACATGGACACCTGATGAGTCGGTAATTTTTACCCATTTTGGTCTTATTATTCAATGATTTAGTGACCTCAGTGCTTATTCTATGATCATAACTGATGTTAATCTATTGATCTGTAACAATGAAGTCTTAAGAGTGAGGCAAGGTTATTACGATGCAAAAATGAGCAAAATAGTTGGGAAAGCTAAAGAAGAGAGAAGCTAGAGCTCACAAAATCCACTTGGTGACTTGTCGAGTTAGCCTCTAGCTCACCTAAAGTTCCAACGAAGTAGTCAATGGACCAAACTAACTTGGCGAGTAAAAAGTTGATTTGATGATGCACTGAATGGATCAAAGACAATGACCAGGCTCGCCAAAAGTTCCAGAACAATTTGATGGAGGAGCCAAGCCAAAAGCTGAGAAGAAGATCAACTCGGTGGATCACATAATGGGTCAGCGACCCTAACTAACTTCACTGAGTTGACTTTGTGCTGAGTGTTTGGAAACGTACAAATTCAATTTTTGAAAGAAAAAAATGAGTTCCCACAATGTGTATTCCTATTTTTGGAGTGTTTGTAACATTCCATCATTGTTGAACAATTTTTGAAGAAGATTGGGATCTCAGATTTGAGATTTTAGGATTCTAGCTTTAATTTTGGATTTTGGTGTTTGTAGATTGTTAGCGATTAAGATGAATAATCTATTTCGTAACAATTTCTAACATTTTGTTATGTTTGGCTAAAACCCTCTACCTTAGGGGTGTGATCATGTAGTCGAATGCATTAATTAGCTAATGGGTATTTTTAATTGGTGAATTTAATGTTGTTTTTACCTGGCTTCAATTGTTTGTTAATGTTTTAATTAATGAACTAAAGTTGCAAGTTCAGTTCAAGCTCAGTTCTTTATGGTTTCTTGTGAAAGAGGTATTAGAGTAGAATGAATGATTGATAATTGTATTGATTTCGTCTTCAAGATCCAGCTTGAGAAAGTGGGGTTGATAGCACTGTTACAATCTAGCTTGAGAAAGTGGGTTAATTAAGAAATTGGACTATTTAGTATTATTAAGCTTGATGAGATTCAAAAGAACTCACTCGAAATATGATAGTTGATCGAGAGATAGCTATCGTATTCAAAACCTAGCCTACCAATTGCAATTCAATAACTTAGAGCAATTAGTAATTACCCATTATGCAAAATTGGCATTCGATTGATAACATTCCTAAGGCCTTCTCCCTAATAGGTTACTTTTTGTGTTAGTTGGTCCTTGTTTACAATTGGTTATTAATCTCCCTCCATTTGATATGAATCATTGAAACTTCATCATTTTATTTTATGTTTTGAATTTTTTACTCCTACAAATGATTAGAATGTGTTTTCACTTCATAGTTGAATTATTTATAGTATTATTGCCTTTGGGATCGACCCAACTCATCATTGAGTTTATACTTGTTAGCGACCGCCTACACTTTGAATCTGAAGAAGTGTAGTTGAGCGTTATAAAAAATAGTGCCACTGCTGGGAATGGTGTTTATAATTCTTGTATTGAAGTGGTTTTTGTGAACTAATTTTATTGTAGTAGAATTTGCTTATTTGTGTTCTTGTTGGCTACTCTAAAACAGGTGAGGATATGAGTGTGAATGGGATAAATGAAAGCCAACATGGGAACAATGAGGACATCGGAAACCTGCATGATGTCAGTGACAATTAGTTGGGAAGTGCGGGTGCTATTCGATTGCCTCCAACTATGGGAAATACAGTGTTTTATTTGACAAGCATGATGTTGCAATTGTTGCAAATGAAGGGTCTCTTTGGGGGGCTTCCTCATGAGGACCCTTATGACCACATCCGAAATTTCATTGATATATGTGGACATTTTTCCTCGAAGAACATCACCCAGGAGTTCTGTTTTTTTTCCTTTTCTCTAATGGGGGAAGCAACGAAGTGGTTGACTGAACTACCAAGGGAATCAATCATTTATTGCGAGGAGCCCACAAAGGTATTTATGAAAGGTTTTCCCTCCCTCGAAGATGGTTAAGTTGAGGGACAATATTCAGAATTTCAAAAAAATTAATGGTGAGCCCATCCATGAAACATGATTGAGGTTCCAAAAGTTGGTCCTCCTATGTCCGACTCATGGGTTGCCGGATAATGTGCCCTTGCAATGTTTTTACCAGAGTCGTGACATGGTCAACAAAGGTGTCACTGAGCAACTCATTCGGGGTGGAATCATGAGACAACCATTTGACATTGCATCCGCCCTGCTTAATGAGATGACGAAAATTAATTGTGCATGCTACACAAGAGAGGATTAGGTGTGTCGTTAGAATCTTAGGCAAACAAAAGAACAAATATAAAAGAACCAAGAGCGAGTTGAAAATATGGCCAAGATGTCACGACCTAGGGGTACACCCTAGATGTAATATGGAACATAGATCCCCGAAGGACATCATGTTAGCCACTTAGCTTATCATAACATACGATAATAGAAAAGTGCAGAAATTTTAAAACATTTTCCATACAATCAAAGTCTTTATAAAAGCAAAATGGAAGTCTTGCTACACTTGTCTCAAACCATCTATAACAACTTTGAATAACTCTTGGAACACATCGCATACAATAGTCTCAAAACATAAGAGAAAGACATAAAGAAAAGGTGATCAAATCCTCGACGCTTTGAGGACTCACCAAGTCTTCAACTCCGTGCTCTTCTAGAAACCTATCCTCAAGAATGGAACTCAAAATCACCGGACCCTACATTTGATGAGAATGTAGGCAAGAGTATGCGTTAGTACAAAATTACTAAATACGATAGCTATCATAACATCATAAGAGCATAACATAAGGGTTAGTCAACATAAAAATATGCCATAATCATAAGAGATTCTTCCAAAAACATAAACTATAAGCATAAGAGACACTAACATAGTAATAAGAATAAACTCCAACATAGGTATCATTTAAGCATTAGTCAACCCTCAGTCCTTCATATCATAAGAGAACTACTTCTCAAGTAACCTTAAAGCATAGTTGTGCAATGCATGGATGAGATCCCATAATCCCATCCACACTAAGTATCACTTTTATGTCATCATACTCATACTTAAGATCTTAGGATCTCATCCTTGGCTTATTTCTCATAGACAAGGGAATCTTTACATTTTGTCCTACATATCATGGAAGGCAACCAAAGCAACAATCCAAGATAAGCATGTATCATATAGGCAAATCTCATGTTAGAACATACTTACAATACTTCCTTGAATTAATATAGTTTCATCATAAACATACTACTTACATTAGGGACTTGTACCTCATATTCATAATAGTCAAAGAAGAGTACCTCTTTACTAGTCCAAGATAAGTCATTACTCATGAATGTTTATAACTTACCTATTCAAGGTTACCAAGGCAAACACTAATTTATTCTAGACCAAGCTACCATGGAAAGCACCCTACTTATGCAAGTCCAAGCTACTCAAAAAGAAGTACTATTACTCATTCCAAGCTCAGCATGCAATATATAGGAGACATACTTCATGAGTAGCTTCAAGTTATACTTGTGGAATGCATGAATAAGACCCCATAATTTTACCCATGCTAAATACCACTTTAGGCTATCATATATCAATGATTACTATTTATCATTTCTAGACACCAAGGAATAGCACCCTATTAGGCTAGACCAAGCTACCAAAAGAATAGCACTATACTAGGCTAGACCATGCTACTAAAAGAAAGCATATTATCATGCAAGTCCAAGCTATACAAGGAAGGGTACAATTACTCTACCTTAGCTACTAATGAAGTGGTTTTCCCTAACCAAATCCTGCTACCATGAAAGTATTCTATGATACTAGTTCAAGCTACCCTTAGGGAGAGTGTGATTTCTCAATCTAAGGCTACCATGAGTTCTTACACTCAAGCTAAAATGAAGTGGTCTTGTCTTACCAAGTCAAGCTACCATGCAAGTATTCTATGATACTAGTGCAAGCTATACATGAAGGGGTTTCATAACACAACCTCAAGCTAACATGACTAAACATGCTTTGATTCATTTTAGGTGAGCAAGCCATTCAACCTAGAATCATTCTATGTGAAAATACCTTTCATCTCCTAGCATATTCATGCCTAAGTGTGTATATGATAATATTCTTTCAATCAACACATCAACATATCACAATCATAGACACTTCACTCTCAAATTGTTCATAAGGTATTTATAATTCAACATATTGGCTTTAATATCAAAGCCCTAGAAATCAACATGCCTCACTACAAGCCTTACTCTCAATGCTTTACTTCTTACAATCAGCATACATACCTAGATTTCAAGGCATTCTAACCACATGCTTCATTCTTAAGTGATTCTAGTCATAAATAACCATAAAGGTTCAACCTCAAGATTTACTAGTCATAATCCATCATATATACTACAATCTAATTCAATTCATGTCTACATGTTTCTACTTTTGAACAATTACTACTCATAACATTAATTCTAGAAGATCATCTATAAATCCTTAATTTCCCTTCACATTACTACAATTACATCAATTAAACTAGTGTTAGCCATGGAAAACATATAATATCATCATAACAACATGATTCACTACTAAATCAATTATAAACAAGTGATATCCACTCAATTGGATTCATACTCACCTTAACCCACAATATTGGAAGGAACCTTAACTTGAATTAGGGTTTTCATCTTCAATATTGGGGGATTCTAAGGGGACTCCATGGATGGAAGAATCCATGGATGAATAAGCTATTATACCTTGATTATAGATCCTATAAAGCTTGAAACAATGGAGGAATTTGACCTATCTTGACCATCTTCTTCTTCTTCTTCTTGAGTTTTGTAGAGAAAGAATTTCTTGGAGGGAATTGGGTCTCTTTTGGTGAATTGAAATAATGATTTGTAATCACTTAATTAAGGGTCTAATTTCTTTATATAGGTGGTCTAAATACTAATAAAATGACACCACTTAAAAACTAATTAATTCTAGAAAGTTCCCTAAGCCATCACTTAAACCGACTTAAAGAACCACACTGCCTCACCCACGAGACCACACCCACAGGCCATGGGTGGACCCATGGGGTGTGATGGTCCTCCGTGGGTGGAGTTACTGGAACCCTGACCCACGACTCCCCTCACCCATGAGGCGTGGACCACGACTTGGGTCCCTCCATAGATGCACTACCTTCGCTTGTTTTTCTAGGGTCCTCCTCAAGAACCCTTGGTTGGTCCTTGGGGAGTTTTACCATGACATTTTAACCCTAAACCCTTCATCCTAAGTACGGGAAGTCATTTCTACAACTCTAATCCTCACGTCGAGCTCTAGAACCCTCATATAAGACTCTAGTTTAGCCTACTAGTTTCCTAGTGTTACACAAGATGATGACCCAAATGAACCTATTGACGAAGCATGTCATGGGATTTTTTACAAGGTTGTGAATGCGGTTGGTGCTAGTACTAGTGTGAACCCTAATGATGCATGATTTGAGGCCATGTATAATAAAGAGGTGCAAATCTTGTTAAACCAATTGGGAGTTCTCGTCTGAGTTATCCAAAACCTGGCTGTAATCAAGCTTGGAATAGAGATCGTGATGATGCTTGGAGAAATCGAGAGTGAGAATGATGTTACCATGGAGCAGATTGGAGAGATATAGACCGTGACAAAGATCGCTATGTGCCTCCTCATGAGCGTCAAAAGTCGAAGGAACCAAAGGCTGATCCCGAAATCTTTTGGACTGAGCATATGCTTTCCCGTATTTTGAAAAAGGTTGAAGGATTGGACAACGTACTCAAGGAGATTAAAAATGGTGTATCTTTTCTAAATCAAACAGTTACTTCACACTCGGTCTCCATAAAGTAAATTGAGACTCAAATGGGTCAAATCTCACCCCACTTAAATCCAACACCAAAATGGAGTCTTCCTAGTGACATATTAGTCAACTCGAAGATTGAGGCATGATCATATGGCTATGCCATGGCACGACGTTAAATAAGACGCTTCTTGGAAGGAATCAAAAGGTTTACTTTTTGTCATTTTAATAATGCTTGTTGGATGTGCTAGTTGAGATTTGAATTTTGTAAAGAAAGGCAATCTCGCAAGCTAAAGAAAACTCGACAAACCGCTGAGTGGTTCAGCGAGCCCGACATTGATCTCCCTTTTAAACAACTTAATGGCTGAAGTTCTATTTATTTTGACGGGCTAAAATCCACTCGGATGCGCTGAGTGGATCGGCAGAATTAATGCCCCTCACCGATCGAGGTGCGAATTGAAGGGTCAAGGGTCTTTCAAATGTTTTAAATTCAAGTTTTCTCCTTATTTTGAACTTTTTGACTATTGCACTCTTACAATCAAATTTTAGATCATAGTTTTTACTTAGATTTTCATGGGTGTCCTCGTGTGGTCGGAATCTAGTGCATTACTCATCATTGTCATTTTGCCTTGGTGTCCTTTGTCTTCAATTAAGGTTGGTTCTCTGAATTAGCTTTAATTTAATGATTTTTACTGAGCATTGTTATGAGTAGTTAATGGATTTATTGTGTGCCTTGATTATATGCCCAATTGCTTATTAAATTGTAAATTGAAGTCAATCTTGCCCGATAAATTATTTAGCCTAAATTAATTTGAATGTCATGTTCAATTTGGGTGAAATGCGGGTTTGCATGTTGTGGTTTGTGTGGGTGAAGTCTGAGTAACCCGATTTCAACCAAACCACTTGAATTTACCTAATGATAGATTGGGTGACGCTATTCTTAAGGGTAAAATCATTATTTGGTTGAATTTGAATCGATTGGGGGAAGTTTGAGTACCCCGGCTTATGTTTGTGTAGTAGGTATACTAGTATTGCATCGAATTATGTTTGAAATTGGTTGCCGTAGGTTGTGCATTAAGAATTGAAGTTTGGGGTTACAATCTGGAACATTGGGTCATTTGGCAAGCTTAGTCCAGCTCGCTGAGTGACTCGCCGGTTTACCAAATGACTCCACTTATTGTTGTTGAATTGTTTTGTGATTTTTAGTGATATGCCTGTGCTCGCCGAGTTGACTCAGCGGCTCAGCGAATAAACTTAACCTCACTTTCTTGAAACCTAATTTTTGCTAACTTTTTTTGTGATTTTCAGCAAGATCCCTTTGCATCACTAATTAGATTTGGCGTCTTGCCAAATGATCTTTTGTCTCGCCCTTTTGTGCTGAATTGTTGCTGTGTTGTTCTATTACATTCGGCAAGCCTTGTATTGCTCGCCGAATGATCTCTGCGACTCACTGAGTTGTTTGGCAAATTTTCCTGCAACTTTTTGAAAAAAGCATTTTTCTAACCCTTTGCCACCGCATGTGTTTTGCTTGTGTTTTTCTATAGATATGGCTAGACCAAAGCTCCGGTGAGAGGTCCAGCAGCCTGGAAAAAGGATAAAGGGGTTGTGATTGTAGAAGAGGTCACAACTCCCCGCGTGACTCGGTCTTAACCTCTTTCGGCAAAGGTAAAGGAAAAAGGGAAGAAATCAGTGGTGGAGAGTTCTAGTTTGAGTTTGAGAATGTCAGATAGCATAAACATCAACTCAACTCATCTCACCTCATCCGAGTCTGAAAGGGAGGTAGCTACGAGGTCTAGTACTTCAGTACATACTCTAGCTATAGAGGAGGAGTTTCTCAAACGAAATTGGTAAGAAATGAGCTATAAGGAAATTCATGATCCATCACGACTTCCAACACTCTCAACACCTCCAGTAGCTCATGCACCTCAAATTCCCCCCAGCCCCAGCACAACTTCCTAGATCCATGAATTGCCTTAAAGCTTATGGGATGCAAACAATCTGGGAGGAGAAACATATATTTTTATGGATGGTGTTGTGGACAGATACCTTAATGTGTGGGAGACGCTACGCTTCCACAAGTTTTAGAATTTCACAAAAACCCAAAACCCATATGTTCCTTCAATCGTTTGGGAGTTTTATGCAGGGTATGCAAATTTGATCCAAAAAGGGAAGAAGAAATCAGGGTTGAAGGCACCGATCGATAATGTAGAGGTGTGAGGCAAAAGGGTGTTGTGCAACAAAACTGGCATCAATGATTTATTGGACTGTACCACACACACCATCCATTATTTGACCGATAAGGTCAAACCAAAAGAGGGCTTGAAGGGGTGGCATACCCAACTGCTAACTGATGCCACTCCTATATGGCTAGAGGTAGGAGCTGTAATCGAGAAGAGGAACTAGAATGTTGCAGCTCGATATTAGTTTAGGTTCATCTCCAACCCCCTGATGCCTTCTCAGAATGAATCAATTTTGTGGTATCCAAAAGTCGCACTATTGGACTGCATTCTTGATCGGGAGCGACTAAATCTTGGGGCAATAATTTCCCAGGAGATGGTGATGAGGGCAAAAGAAAACCAAAACTCACTACTATTTCCAAAACTTATTAGTGATTTGTGCCATTGAGCTAGTGTGCCTTTCATGGCGAAGACCGATACTGAGGTGGCTCCGACATCGTCGACTGACAGTTACAGGATTGAAGCTGAATACATAACAGATAAGGCTAAGCGGAGGAAGAAGACACCGATAGACACTTCTCCAATGGTCAATGTTGAGGCTATGGAGGCCAACGCTACTTCGTCCACTACGGAAGTTGAGCCGACATGTATACCTCTTTCCTTTTCTTCTATCGCTCTAGCTGCTACTCTTGTATCCCGTACCCTGTAGACCCAGGCCATGCTATATAATATGAGCAACCTTGACAATTTGACTGACATGGGAGCTTCTAGGGTTAAGGTTGTTGTCCCAGGTATGATAGAGAGAGTTATGGTTGCTGCTTTGGCTCCTATTCGAAAGGAGCTGACGGGACAAAGTGAGTTGGGTACGACTCATGGAGTAGCTTTAGAGCCCTCACTACTCGGGTTGAGGCTTGTGAGCAACCAGGTGGTCAGCCCGGTGATTTGACAACCTTGAAGGCTGATATTATTGGGTTACAATGTGATGTGGATAAGTTGAAGTCCACCGACATCTCGATACTGTAGGGTAGTGTGGAGGTTCCTGAGGACCCTAATTTAGATATACCAGTTACTTCTGAGATCCCTCTAGTTGCTGTGACCATAAATGTTGCTAATGTTGATAATGGTGATGAGTCGGATACACTCGAGACTGATTAGGAGGAGTTAGCAGTTCCTGACGATGAGATGTATGAGGACTTGAAGGACTTTGATGGTGATATGATCTGGATGGTTATAGAGACTTCTTTGCACAACACATCGATGACACGTTCTACTATGTCTTAGCCCATGGAGGAGGTCGTCGCGCAACCATCCAGTGTTGGAGGAGATCCAGGCACGAATGCCCAGATTGAGGCTACCCCATCTATACAAAGTTCGCCTTAACCTTAGCCTGACATGGGGATCTTTACTCTTATCCATTTTTATTCTCGTTTTGATACATTCAACTATTATTTCACATCTCGGACAGTGTTAAGTTATTTTGGTGGGTTGAAGGTATCTTGATACCTATCCTTTTAGTTGTATTTTGTTTTATTTTGGATACTTGTTTGTTTTTACTATTTTTGTTCTACTTTTTGTATCCAAAACTTCTCCATAGTGCTTGAATGTGAATGAATGTTGGGATTTATTTCTTTGATCTCTCACTTTTAATTGTGTGATTGTTGTTCTCTTGTACATTTGAGTGCCGGTTATGATCAATATAGATGACATAAATAGTGCTCCTGTTGAATGATATGTTTGCGCAAGTCCAATAAGGATAATTTGAGTTGCATAAGTCATGTGTGAATTCTCAGCATCTCATTGTGACTAGTTGACTGTCGAAGTGAGTCTTGTATTGACCGTTGCATGAAAGCTTAACTTGTAGAGTCATGATCGAAGATTGTGTTAAATGCCTTGTGTGGGGAGGTTTACTTGAAATATGTGCATGGTGATATATAGAACTTGCCCCGTTGGTCCAATTGACTAATTTGGTGAATGAATGAAATGATCTTATCCATGAATTTTTGAGAGTGAACCTAATTGCTTTATCTTTGTGTGACCACCTTGTGAGTGTGTGAACCTAGGTTGGCCCTATTTGAGCCTAACCATTTCTTTGGATAAAACATGAACACAAATGGCCTTGTCTTCCCCACCTAAAACTGTCGTGAAGCTTTGCTTTGTGTGAAAAGCCAAGTTAGGCCAAAAGCCTAAGTTGGAGATGTGGTAAGAATGAGGAAAGAAATCAAACAAGAAATTTGTGAAATCGATCCTTGAGAACTGGAGTTGAAGAAAACGATGGAACACCTCCATATAAAAAACAAAACAACAAAAGAAAAGAAAAGAAATGAAAATATTGTATTAATTGTGCATTGTGGAAATAAAAGAGGTGTCCGGTGAGCTATACCAAAATAGTTTGTGTGCTTTGAATATTCTAAGGATGGGTTGTGAAGATAAAAATAATGAAAGTAAATGAGAAGAAGTGAAATTTGAGCCATACTTCATGAAGGTAGAAGTCACTAAGCCCGAATGCTCATACCTTTACCCTCAACTCAGTTACAAGCCTTGAAAGACCTTTTTGATCTTGCATAAGCCGAATGATGTGTTGGTTGAAAAATATGGGTAAACCTATAGGTAAAATCATCCATATTTTTCTCATTGAGAGTGTGATAGTTGATTTTGGTTCCTTAAATTGTAATCTTTGATTGGCTTTGTGAGGGCATGGAATGTGAGGGCATACTAATACTCTTGTTGAGCATGAATTTGCATTTGAAGTGAACATTGTGAGCTTGAACTCTGTTTGAAGATGACTAGTCATAGTTTGAAACTTTTAGTACACAATTGAACATTGCATGTGTAGATTGAACCTTGTGTGCAGTCATGTTGAGTCTCAAGTAACACTATTTGTAGACATCCCTGTTGGTTTGATTGATCTTGTGTTTTACTTGAGGACAAGCAAAAGTTTATGTTGGGAGTGTTGATGAGCCCGAAATTTTGACTAATTTAGGACTTATTATTCAATGATTTAGTGTCCTCAATGCCTATTTTATGCTCATAAATGATGTTATTATGTTTATTTACAGCAATGAAGGCTTAAGACTGAGGCAAGGACATTACGATGCAAAAAGGAGCGAAAAAGTTTGAAAAGCTGAAGAAAAGAAAAGCTAGAGCTCGCAAAAGCCACTCGGCGACTCGCCGAGTGAGCATCTAGATCGCCTAAAGTTCATGCAAAGTAGTCCATGGACCAAACCAACTTGGCGAGCAGAAAGGTGATTCGGTGATGCGCCAAATGGATTGGTGACAACAAACAAGCTCGCCAAAAGTTCCAGAATAATTTGATGGAGGAGCCAATCCAAAAGGCGAGAAGAAGAGCAACTCGGCAGATCGTCGAATGGGTCAGGGATCTAGACAAACTTTGGAAAGTTGACTCCATTCTGAGTTTTTGGGAATGTACAAATTAAAATTTTGAAAAAACAAAAGGGGTTCCCACACTTTGTATTCCTATTTTGGAAAGTTTTTAACATTGCTTCATTGTTGAACACTTTTTGAAGCACATTTGGATTTCAGATTTGAGTTCGGATTCTAGATTTAATTTTGGCTTTGGGTATTTGCAAATTATTAGCCATTTGGATGAATAATCTATTTGGTAACAATTTTTTACTCTTCGCTATGTTTGGATAAAACCCTCTACCTAAGAGGTGTTGTCGTGTAGTCGAATGCATTAATTAAATAATGGGTATTATTAATTGATGAAGTTAATGTTGTTTTGACATGGGTTCAATTGTTTGTTCATGGTTTAATTAATGAACTGAAGTTGCAAATTCAGTTCTACTTCAGTTCTTTATGTTTGCTTGGGAAAGAGGTATTAGAGTATAATTAATGATTGATAATTGTATTGATTGCATCTTCAAGATCCAGCTTGCGAAAGTGGGTTTGATTGCCTCTTTACCACCTAGCTTGAGAAAGTGGGTTAATTAAGGAATTAGATTGTTTAGTATTGTTAAACTTGATGAGGTTTGAGAGAACTTACTTGAAACATGATAGTTGATCTAGAGATAACTATCATATTCAAAACCTAGCCTACCTATTACAATTCAATAACTTAGAGCAATTAGTAGTTACATATTATGCGAAATTAGCATTCGATTCATCACATTCCTAAGGCCTTCTTTCCAATAGTTTAATTCTCGTGTTGATTGGTCCTTGTTTACAATTGCTTAATTATCCATCCCCCATTTAATATGAATCATTCTAACTATGTGATTTATTTTATGTCAAGAATTTTTTTTTCTCCTATAAATGATTAGAACATGTTTTCACTATATTGTTGAATTCTTTACAGTATCACTCTCTATTGGATATACCCAACTCATCATTGGGTTTATACTTATTAGTGACCGCTTACACTTTAAATCGGAAGAAGTGTATTTGAGCCTTATCAACACCATAAAAATAATTCCTCTAAATCTATAAGGCAAAATCAACCGCCATCGGTTCCAAACCATAGGTATGATAGTTCTTTTCATGAATCGTAAGTTGCATTGAAGCATAGGCAATCAGTTTCCCACTTTACATAAAGACACACCCTAATCCAATCCATAAAGAATCACAATAAACAACAAACCTATCGAAGACTTCCGATAAAGTCAATACCGGAGCGGTGGTAAATCTATCTTTCAAATGTTGAAAACTCTTCTTACACACTTCTGACCGTAAGAACTTAACTTTCTTTTGGTTCAATGGAGAGGAAACTAAAGAAAACCCATAAACCATCTACAATAACCAGCCAAACCCAAGAAACTTTGAATATTCAAAGGGGAGAGAGGTTTAGGCCAACTCTTAACCACATCCGTCATTTTAGGATCTACCTCAATACCCTAACCAGAAATAATGTAACTAAGAAAAGCCACAGATCTCAACCAAAGCTCGCATTTACTAAATTTTGCAAATAGTTGTTGGTCCTTGAGGACTTGAAACACAAACCTCAAGTGATCAACATGTTCATCCTCCTTCTTGGAGTAAATCAAGATGTCATCAATAAACATAATTACAAACATGTCAAGATATTGTCTAAGCACTCTATTTATCATGTCCATGAATGTGGTTGGAGAATTAGTCAAACCAAATGATAGTACCAAAAACTCATAGTGATCATACTGATTTCGGAAAGCCATCTTCAGAATATCATCTTTCTTTACCCTCAATTGGTGATAACCCGACCGGAGGTCAATCTTAGAGAAGTAAGTTACTCCTTGGAGATAGTCAAACATATCATCTATCCTTGGAAGAGGACACTTATTCTTAATGATAATCTTGTTCAATTGCCGGTAGTTAATAAACATGTGAAGTGAACCATCTTTCTTATGAACAAACAAAACTGGAGCACCCCATGGTGACATACTCGGTTGGATGAAACCCTTATCCAACAAGTATTTCAATTTCTTAAATTCCTTAAGTTCATCCAAAGTCATACAGTAAGGAGGAGTAGAAATACCGTATCATGGAGAAGCTCAATACTAAACTTTAATTCCCTTTTAGGAGGAACAGTTTGTAGAGCATTTGGAAACACTTCTGGAAGTTGATTTACAACGGGGACCGACTCAAGAATAGGTGTTTCAGAATCCGTATCCCTAACCCAAAAACTGATATATGCAACCCTTAGAAATCATTTTTCTAGATTTAAGACAAGAAACAAACTGACCCTTAGGCAAAAAATCCCCCCCTTTCAAATCTAGGACGGGCTCATTTGGAAACTGAAACTTAACCACTCGAGTTCTACAATCAATTAAAGCATAACAATAATCGAGCTAATCCATACCCAGAATAACATAAAAATCTAACATATTAAGTTGTAGTAGATCAACATGAGTGACAAGGAGACGAGACAATTTCTATAGTCTCTCTTAGCCAAAATAGATACACTAATAGGAGTAGACACATAAAAAGGGTCTAATAACACATCTGAAGAAGCATCAAATCTCATAGCCATATATGGCGTCACAAAAGATAAAGTAGCATTGGGGTGAAGAAAAACATGAATATCAAGATGAATGACTTTCAACTTACCGGTAACCACATCAGGTGAACCCTCTTAATCATGATGAGTTTGAAGTGCGTATAATCTTTTTTGCTTTGGAGCACTTGAACCTTATCCATTAGGCGTACCTTTCCTACCTTTTCTTCCCTTATCCATAAGTTATGGACAATCCCTTATTTTGTGACCACTCTTACCATAACTAAAATAACCATGTATATCGGCTATGCATTTGCCGTCATGCTTTCTTCTACACCTACTACAAGTAGATAAAGAAATTCCACCACCATTCCTTCCTTGAGGCTTAGGGTTAGACACCCTATCTTTGTTGATTTTTGGAACCGGTGCATTAGAGGAACCTTGAATAGAGGACCTTTGTCAAAATTTTGAATGACTATGTCCATTTGACCTTGGATGTTAAAAGTCACCATCACCGGTCTATGCCCTCTATGGCTCCCTAAATCTTTCCTTAAGCTTCTCCTTTTCTATTTGTTGATCATGTATCATTAAATGATAAATATCCATTTTCTTAATAATCATGGCGGTACGATATTCCTTAACTATGATTTCAAAAACATTTGAAAACTTACTCATCCTTGTCCTAGAGTCGGCAATCATAGAAGGATCATATTTGGACAATTGTGTGAATTTTGAAGCATATTCTTTCACACTCATATTTACTTCACGGAGGTTAATGAATTCAATAGCTTTGTACTCCCTGATCTCAAGGGGAAATAACATATCGAGGGAAGCCACTATGAACTTTTTACAATCAACATGACCCATATAAACTGCCCTCTTTTTCTTCCATTGGTTGAACCATACTTGAGCAACACCCTTAAGTTAATAAGCGTCCATTTTCTCCTTTTCCACCGAAGTCACTCCCATGATTATCAAAACCTTGTAAACTTCATCAATGAACTCTTAAGGATCTTCCTCAACCTTGGAACCATGAAACTCCAAGGGATTCATTCTTGTGAAGTACCTCACTCTAGTTACAGTCGTACCCACATTTGGGTTCATTAGGAACATGGCCTTCCTATTGCCTTGTGCCATCATATCTTAATACAATACATGAAAAATGGCTCAAAATTCTGCATAAGTCACTTGTTTGCCAAAGAGTTGACCTAAACTTGAGGAGCATCTAGTGGAGTTTCTTGAGAAGCTTCTTGTGGATCTTCTTGTTCCACATTTTCACCAGTGTTCCTTCTTACATATACTCTTCGAGGGGCCATATCTAGAAAAGCGTCAGATAATGATTAGGAAAGAGACATATAGAGTTACACTTTATCACACGACTTTAGAATGATGAAAGAAGTAGAGTTTCCTAAATATCGTATAGCCTCATATTCATAAATTTGGCGTGCTTAACACTTATGAATAAGACTCTACTTGACGTGGCTTGTGAAACATCCTATGACTTTTTTAAAACTTGTGCTCTGATATCAAGTTTTTCACAACCCAAAATATACCTTGGGCATAACATGGCGTAAAGGACCCTCAGAGGCCCTGCACAATCCACTTAGGATGCATCATATAAGATAATAGAAATAAAGATTTTAGAAGACATTATTATATCATAAAAGAGCTTGAAAAAGTGGAAGTCAACATAGTCTCAACAAGCCATCTACTAGTCACAAGAAGTGGTTGGGACGTACCGATACACCATGTAAACATGTCTGAAAACTAAAATGACATAAAAAGTATAAATATGTCTCAGCCCTCGAATCATGAAGCCTCGCAAATCTTCAAAAGCCAAATGGACAACTAGTCATGAGTGTGTGAGGTAGGAACATCAGACCCTACATTAGTGAAATAATATAGGCACAAGTATGCATTAGTACATGGAATGTACTAATTATGATAGATATGCATAAGACTTATGAAATCATGCTAGAAAGGACTTTACATGACATGCAATGACCAAGCAATCATAAGATAAAAGGTTTAGAAAACATAAGTAATAATCATGGTCAATGTAAGCTTAACATGTTTAAAACACTTGTGAGATACTTTAGAAGTAACCTTATGTAACACCCCGCTATTTGAAAGAGCTAGAATTAGAAAGAACCATTTTTGGAAAGAATGAAAAATCTGCAATTTGGCTAAGTTATGTTAAGTATGAGTTTTTGGTCAACTTCAAATGACCATAAATCTGAGTACAGGATGCGTTAGGTGTGCTACAAGATAATATATGAAAGGTATTTTAATTATCTTACCAACGCCACCTAATTTTCTCATTTTCGAGTTCGTATGAGAGAGATATGCCCGTTCGAAGTTGGGCTGTCTGAATAAAGAAAGTTAACCAGATTTTAAAGGGGTATTTTGGTCCTTTCCATACCAAATTGGGTTAATTCGTTTTTAGTGAATTAATTAGGGTCTAAAATGCTTTGCTTCAGTTTACTATTTACAAAATTATGCTAGGGCTTTGAGAGAATAGAAAATAGGAAAAAAGAGAAGAAAAGCCAAAGTTCATCCTTCTTGAAGTTTAGCTTGTGGATTTCGCCAAGGGTTATTCCCTACGAGGTTATGTGAGATCACATAGCATTGAGCTCTTTCACCCACGCACCAATCATGATTTATTTCAACATATTTACGTTCTTCAAAGTAGAGTAATTGAGTTCTTGGTAGATTTTGTTGATGTTTTTATTGGGTTCTTGATTGTTGAGTTGTTGAAGAGTTCTTGAGTTAATTTCATGAGATTTGAAGTTAGTTTTGAGTAGATTCTTGTATACATTGGTTGGGTATTTGAATCTAAGTGCTTGGGGAAGGAAACAATCGAATCTAGATGGTTTAGGGCTGAAAAACGAGCAAGAATATTCATCAATATTCTGGGGAAAAGGGGTGGGGTGTCGCTCCACTCAGAGCCCCCCAAGTCAGGCTCTAAAGTTTGGGCTCTGGGAAACGCGCCACTCAGAGCGCCCCAACCCAGACTCTGAAGTTTGAGCTCTAGTGCCCGACGCCACTCAGAGCGCTAGGAATGCCAGGTCTTCTACCTTTTCCTACTTCTTTCCATTTGAGTTCCCTTGAATCGTACCTATGTTTTCTAGTTGATTTCTACACTCTAAGGTATCTCTAAACATCATGATATTATCCATAAACATGAATCATAACCTTGAATCCATAAATTCAAATTCAAGGAAAGTTAACAGCCAAGTCTAGAGAGTTCTTAGAGACCTTTTCAAAAGTGTTTTGCAAATGCTTTAAACTTGTTTTAAGACTTGAGTTTTGAGTTGAGTAAAGAGTAAAGAGTGAAGTTCATTACTTCAAAAGATTATATGGGGACTATGTATTCTCAAAGAGTAAATGTTTTCACCTTTAAACAAGAAAGGAAACACAGCTTTCCTAAAAAGCCTTTGAGCTAGTTTTCATTAAAGAGTAAATACTTTCACAAATAAGCAAGAAGGGAAACAATGATTTCCTAGAGAGGATTTGGGCTAGTTTTTGAGCAATTATCTTGAATCACAAAAAGAGTTAGGTTTTTAAACATATGAGCTAGTACATTTTTGAGAGTAGTATTGAGCACCGTTATGGGGGGAGTTTAGACAACTCACAGCCACCATAAACCATGTAGCCAACGTTCATAGAAAAGGGTCATACTTTGTAGATGATTCCTTAGTGATTTTTAGTATAGAATAGTGGATCCACTTAGTAGTTAGGTTCTATACACCCGTCAAGGTATAGGAAGGCCCTGGCAGCGTGAAACAAAACGTTGTACCATCACATAGCTCATAAGTGATGGTTGGCTGTTATAGAAACTCCCACAATTATATTTTGTAGTCTTATATACATTGAGATTACTTGTATTTTTACATATAAATAGAGCTTATATTTTATCTTCGCATACAAACTGAGTTACTATTGTATTTCTAAATACACAGAGTGGTTATCCTTGTTTTAAAAAACTTTTCTTTATATTGCATTCATATTATTGCTTTATATTGAAATGAGTTAGGTTAAGTTGAGTTATGCCCATGTATGTTCTTTCAGTTCCTTTCTAGCTTATTAAGTCTTGTTTTAGAATTCCACTCGCATGCTCGTACATTCAATGTATTGATGCCAGTTAGCCAACATCTTGTTATGATGCAGATTCAGGTAACCAGGATCAACATTCAGCACATCGTTGATCCAATTGAGCTTCAAAGTTGTTGGTGAGCCTCCTTGCTTCTGGAGGATTTCCTTTCTTTTACTATATAATTTTAGTTCATTAGGATGTCGTGGGTCTTGTTCCGACATCGATCTTAGTTGTTAGATGCTTTATAGATAGTTAGTTTATCTCAGTTCTTGAGTCCTTCCCTCTCAGTTCTTATGTTTGAGACTTGAGTTTCCATCTTTTCTAGTGAATGTTCTTTATACATTCTAAGTTATCTATTGAGATTTTAGTTTACTTTAAAAGTACATTTATGTTGAGTAAAGTCTTCCACTAAGAGTTAAGCCAGGCCAAGGGTACGCTTGGGGCTACCAACTGTTCTCGAGTGCTAGTCCTGCCTACGGTGTAGGCTCGAGGAGTGACAAACTTGGTATTAGAGCACAAAGTTCAAAGTCCTACAGAGTCTATGAAGCCATTTATGTAGAGTCCTAGTTATCGATGTGAAGCACCCCACATTTATAATTACGAGGCTGCAACATTTTGGAACTATCTCACTTCTTTCATTATCATCTCATGCGATAGAGTTTATCTCTATAAAAGTTTCTTTCTAATTCGTGCATGCGCGTTTCTTTCAGATCATGCCTCCACAAAGAGTTGTCAGAGGTCGTCCCACTAGAAGGAATGTTGAACCATATGAATAAGGGGTACCTGATGCACCTGAAGTGCAACCCAGAGAGAGGTCACCAATGCTAAATTTCGTGAAGCTATCCTGATGTTGAGTCAGGGTATGACCAATACAATTGGAAATGGAGAGAATCGACAGGAAGTGGATGATACTTTAAGGATTCGTGAGTTCTTAAAGAGGAATCCTCGAAACTTCACTGGTTCGAGTGTCACTAAGGATCCAGAAAACTTAGTTAAAGAGCTTCACAAGGTTTTTGAGATTATTCACATTGCTGATGTTGATAGGGTAGAACTCGCTTCATACCAAATGAAGGGTGTTGCTAGAATCTGGTTTGATCAATGGAAGAAAAATAGGGCTGAAGGTGCACCACTTGTGAGTTGGGCTTTGTTTGAGGAGGCCTTCTTGGGGAGTTTCTTTCCCCATGAACTGAGAGAAGGAAAGGTATGATAGTTCCTTACACTTAAGTAGGAATCTATGAGTGTTCAAGAATACAGTCTGAAGTTCACCCAACTTTCCCGCTATGTTCTGGAGATAGTTGTTGACTTAAAGAGTATGATGAGTTTTTTTTTTGCTGGTTTGTCTTGTCTGTCAAGTAAGGAAGGAAGGGAAACTATGCTGATAGGAGATATGGACATATCAAGGTTGATGATCCATATGCAATAGGTTGAGGAAGAGAAGTTGAAAGATACAGCAAAATTTTGAATCAAAAGAGCTAAGACATTAGGGAATGAGTCTAGGCAACAAAAGAGTAATGCCAACCATCCCTCTTTCCAACAAAAACAAAAGCGACCTACTCCATTATCTGCTAGTGCACCTGCATGAAGGAACAAAAGTGAGTACCAAAATGAGAATTCACAGAATTTCAGAGCTAGACCTACGCAGTCTCAGGGTTGTGTGGCACAAGGAGGTAATAAGACTCCTGCACATACTAAGTGTGGTAGGAGCCACTCAGGGGTGTGTCGTGATGGCTCCACTGGTTGCTTTAAATATGGTCATAATGGTTATTTTATGAGAGAGTGTCCAAAGAACAGGCAGGGAAATGGTAATGAGGGCAATAATGATCAATCTTCTTCACTTGCTCCACAACACAGAGCCCGCATCTAGAGGAGATACTACTTCAGAGGCACGCGGAGGAGGAAACCGTTTGTATGCTTTCACTAGTCTGCAAGAGAGAGAGGATTCACCAAATGGTATGATCCAAGTCTTTAACTTAGATTTTTATGCTTTGCTAGATTCAGGAGCGAGTCTATCTTTTGTGACTCCCTATGTTGCATGAATTTTGATGTTCTTCCTCAAAGTCTTCTTTAACCCTTCAGTGTTTATACACCTGTTGGTGAGTCTATTCTAGCTGAGAGAGTCTATCGTGATTGTACCATTTCTGTCAATCACTAGAGCACCATGGCTGATTTAATTGAGTTAAACATGATAGATTTTGATGTTATTCTAGGTACGGATTGGCTTCATTCCTGTTATGCCATAGTAGATTATAGAATTCGAGTTGTTAAGTTCTTGTTTCCTAATAAGCCAGTTATAGAGTGGAAGAGTAGTTCAGTAGTGCCTAAGGGTCATTTTATTTCGCACTCTAAGGCGGGAAAGTTAGTTTCCAAGGGGTGTGTCCATCACTTAGTACGAGTTTATGACTCTAGTATTGAGATAACTCCTATTCAGTCAGTTTCAGTAGTAAAAGAGTTTCCAGAATTCTTTCTAAATGATCTTCCCAGAGTCCCTCCTAAGAGAGAAATAGATTTTGGTATAGATATTATTCCCGATACTCGTCCTATATCTATTCCTTCATAGAGGATGGCACCAACAGAGTTAAAAGAACTTAAAGAGAAATTGAAAGATCTACTAGAGAAGGGTTTTACTCTACCAAGTGTCTCACCTTGGGGAGCTCCGGTCTTATTTGTGAGAAAGAAGGATGGTTCTCTTAGGATGTGTATATATTACCGTCAGTTGAATAAGGTTACTATAAAAATAAGTATCCGCTTTCGATAATTGATGATCCCTTCAATCATCTTTAGGATGCCACTTGTTTTTCTAAGATAGACCTCAGATCAGGCTACCATCAGTTGAGATTAATGAAATGTGATATTCCAAAGACAACTTTCAGGACCCGTTATGGTCATTATGAGTTCCTAGTTATGTCCTTTGGTTTGACCAAAGCTCCTGTAGCATTCATGGACCTTATGAACAGAGTATTTACGCCTTATTGAGATATATTTGTTATCGTATTCATTGATGACATTCTACTCTATTCGAGGAGTGAGGACTAAAATGCTAGTCATCTCAGTATAGTTCTCCAAACTTTTAAGGATAAGAAGTTATATGCTAAATTTTCTAAGTGTGAATTTTGGCTTGAGTCTATGGATTTATTAGTCCATATGGTTTCCAGTGATGGAATAAGAGTTGATACTCAGAAAATAGAGAAAGTGAAGTATTGGCCTAGACCCACATCTGCAACTGATATTAGGAGTTTCTTGGGGTTGGCTGGATATTATAGACGGTTCATCGAGGGGTTCTCATTTATTTTGTCCCCTTTGACTAAGTTGACTCAGAAAATAGTTGTTTCAATGGTCTGAAGCTTGTTAGAAAAGCTTCCAAGAATTGAAAACTAGGTTGACTACTACCCAGTATTGACCTAACCAGAGGGTACGCAAGGATTTTATTTGTATTATGATCCATCTAGAGTTGGATTGGGTTGTGTGTTAATGCACAATGGTAAGGTTATACCTTATGCATCTAGACAACTTAAGGTACATGAGAAGAATTACCCAACCCATGATCTAGAGTTGGCTGCTATAGTATTTGCTTTGAAAATATGGCATCATTATCTTTATGGGGTTCATGGAGATGTATTCACCGATCACAAGAGTCTTCAGTATGTGTTTAGTCAGAAAGAGCTTAATCTCTGACAGAAAAGGTGGTTAGAGTTACTCAAAGATTATGACATGAGTATCCTTTATCACCCAGGTAAGTGTAACGTTGTTATTGATGCATTGAGTAAATTGTCTATGGGTAGTAACGCCCATTTAGAGGAAGACAAGAAAGAGTTAGCTAAAGATGTGCACAAACTTTCACGATTAGGAGTTCAACTAATGGATTCCATCGAAGGAGGAGTAGTTTTGATGAATGGCGCAGAATAATTGTTAGTGTCAGAAGTGAAAAAAAGCAAGACCAAGATCCTACTTTGCTTGAATGGAAGGCAAATGTTCATAAACAAAAAGTAATGGCTTTTGAACAAGGGGGAGATGGTGTATTGAGGTATCAAGGTAGATTGTGTGTACCAAGGGTGGATGAACTCCAAGAAAGAATCATGGAGGAAGCACATAGCTCCAAATATTCTATCCATCTAGATTCCACAAAGATAAATCATGATTTGAGCGATGTATATTGGTGGAATAGTATGAAGAAAGGTATTGGTGACTTCGTTGCTAAATGCCCAAATTGTCAATAAGTTAAAGTAGAGCACCAAAGACCCGGTGTTATGGATCATAATATAGAACTTCCAGAGTGGAAGTGGGAGATGATCAATATGAATTTCACCATAGGTTTACCATGGTCTCGCAGACATTCGATTTGGTTGATTGTAGATCGAATGACTAAATCAACCCATTTCTTACTCGTAAAGATTACCCATTCAACAAGAGGATTTTGCCAAGTTATATATCCAAGAGGTAGTCAGACTTTATGGAGTTCCAGTTTCCACTATTTCAGATAGAGGTGCACAATTTACTGCAAGGTTTTTGAAGTCATTCAAGAAAGGTTTGGGTTCGAAAGTGAATTTGAGTACTGCTTTTCATCCCCACACTGATGGTCAAGCAGAGCTTACCATTCAGACTTTAGAAGATATGTTTATGGCTTGCGTGATTGATTTCAAAGGTAATTAGGATTATCACCTACCTCTAATATAGTTTGCTTGTAACAATAATTACCACTCTAGCATCTAGATGGCTCCTTATGAACTTCTTTATGGGAGGCAATGCAGATCTCCTATTGTATGGTTTGAGGTTGGTGAAGCTAGGTTAAAAGGACCAGACATAGTTCATCAAGTTATGGAGAAGGTGAGAGTTATTCAAGAAAGGTTGAAAACATCGCAGAGTCGTGAAAAATCCTACATTGATGTTCGGAGAAGGGACTTAGAGTTTGAAGTAGATGATTGGGTATACTTGAATGTTTCACCCATGAAGGGTGTTATGAGATTTGGTAAGAAAGGGAAACTTAGTCCCCGATATATTGGTCCTTATAGAATATCCAAAAGGATTGGTAATGTACCTTATGAGTTAGAGCTACCACAAAAGTTAGCAACAGTTCATCCAGTGTTTCATATTTCTATGTTGAATTAGTGTATGGGAGATCCTTCACTTATCATACCTACTGAAGATATTGGTATTAAGGATTGCTTGTCTTACGAGGAGATTCCTGTTTAGATTCTAGATCATCAAGTTTGCAAGTTGAGGACCAAGAAAGTAGCATTAGTTAAAGTTCTGTGAAGAAATCAGTTTATTGAGGAAGCTACTTGGAAAACTGAGGAGGATATGAAGAAGAGATACCCACATCTCTTAGAATCCGGAGAAGTTCCAAATTAAAGTACTAATCCATTTCTTGGAATTTGTTTTAAGTTAGCATGTTGTAATTATATATTGCTTGTTGGGTGTTTAAGCTGAATGTTAGATGTTACACCTTTAGCCTACTAAGAGTAATCTCATTTGAGAATGACTTTTTTCCAAGGGGGAGATATTGTAACACCCTGCTATTTGAAAGAGCTAGAATTAGAAAGAACCATTTTTGGAAAGAATGAAAAATCTAGCATTTGGCTAAGTTATGCTAAGTATGAGTTTTAGGTCAACTTCAAATGACCATAAGTCTCAATACATGAGTAATTAGGTGTTATAAAAGATACTATATGAAAGGTCTTTGAATTATCTTTCCAACGCCATCGAATTTGCTCATTTTGGAGTTTGTATGAGGGAGATATGCCTGTTCGAAGTTGAGCTTTGTGAATAAGAAAAATTAACCGGATTTTGAAAGGGTATTTTGGTCTTTTCCATAACCAATTTGGTTAATTCATTTTTAGTGAATTAATTAGGGTCTAAACTGATTTGATTTAGTTTACACTTTACAAAATTATGCCAGGGCTTTGAGAGAGGAGAAAAGAGAAGAAAAGCCAAAGTTCATCATTCTTGAAATTTAGCTTGTGGATTTCGCCAAGGGTTAATCCCTACGAGGTATGTGAGATCACATAGCGTTGGGTTAGTTCACCCATGCGCCAATCATGATTTATTTAAGCGTATTTTCGTTCTTGAATGTAGAGCAATTTAGTTCTTGATGGATTTTGTTGAAGTTTCTATTGGGTTCTTGATTATTGAGGAGTTCTTGAGTTAGTTTCATGAGATTTGAAGTTAGTTTTGAGTAGATTCTTGAATACTTTGGTTGGGCATTCGAATCTAAGTGTTTGGGGAATGAACCAATCGAATATATATTATTTAGGGCTGAAAAACGAGCAAGAAAATTTGTCAAAATTCTGGGGAAAAGGGTGGGGTGCCGCGCAACTCAGATAGCCCCAAGTTAGTTTCTGCAGCTTGGGATCTGGGATTCCGCAATATTTAGAGCTCCCCAACCCAGGCTTTGATGTTTGAGCTCCGGCGCCCGACGCCACTCAAAGCATTAGGAACGCCAGGTGTTCTACCCTTTCCCACTTCTTTCCGTTTGAGTTCCCTTGAATCGTACCTATGTTTTCTAGTTGATTTCTACACTTTAAGGTACGTCTAAACATCATGATATCATCCATAAACATGAATCATAACCTTGAATTCATAAATTCAAATTCAAGAAAAGTTAGGAGCAAACTCTATAGAGTTCTTAGAGTCCATTGCAAAATTCTTTTGCAAATGCTTTGAACTTGTTTTAAGACTTGAGTTTTGAGTTGAGTAAAGAGTCAAGAGTGAAGTTCATTTCTTAAAAATATTATATGGTTACTATGTATTCCCAAAGAGTAAATGTTTTCACATTTAAACAATAAAGAAAACATCGATATGCAAAAGAGCTTTGAGGTAGTTTTCATTAAAGAGTAAATGCTTTCACAATTAAGCAAGAAGGGAAACAATGATTTCCAAGAGAGACTTTGGGCTACTTTTTTTGCAATTATCTCGAATCATAGAAAGAGTTATGTTTTTAAGCATATGAGCTAGTACATTTTTGGGAGTAGTATTGAGCACCGATATGGGGAAGAGTTCATACAACTCACAGCCCCCATAAACCATGTAGCCAATGTGGATAGAAATGGGTCATACTTTTTAGATGGTTCCTTAGTGGTTTTTAGCATAGACTAGTGGATCCACTTAGTAGTTAGGTCCTATACCCCCGACAAGGTAAAAGACTTCCCTGGCAACATGAGGCAAAATGTTGTACCATCACATAGCTCATAAGTGATGGTTGTCCGTTAAAGAAACTCCCACAGTTATATTTTGTATTCTTATATAGACAGAGATTACTTGTATTTTTACATACAGACAGAGTTTATACTGTATCTTTGGATTCAATCTAAGTTACTATTGTATTTCTAAATACACAAAGTTGTTATCCATGTTTTAAAAAGTTTTTCTTTATATTGCATTCATATTATTACTTTATGTTGAAATTTGGTAAGTTGAGTTGAATTGAGCCCAGATATGTTCTTTCAGTTTCTTTCAAGCTTATGTCATGTTTTAGAATTCCCCTCTGCTCATACATTCAATGTACTGATGCCAGTTGGCCTGCATCTTTTTATGATGTAGATTCAGGTAACCAGGATCAACATCCAGCGCATCGTTGATTCAGTTGAGCTTCAGAGTTATTGGTGAGCCTCCTTGCTTTCGGAGGATCCCCTTTCTATTATGTGATCATTTTAGTTTGTTAGGATGTCGTGGGTCTTGTCCTGACGTCCATGTGAGTTGTTAGAGACTTCATAGACAGTTAATTAATGTTAGTTCTTGAGTCTTTTCCTTTTTGAGACTTGAGTCGCCATCTTGGCAAGTGAATGTTCTTTATACATTCTAAGTTATGTATTGAGATTTCAGTTTACTTTAAAATTACATTTATGTTGAGTAAAGTGTTCCGCTAAGAGTTAAGCCAGATAAAGGATTCGCTTGGGGCCATCAATGGTTCTCAAGTGCCAGTCCTGCCCAGGGTGTAGGCTAAGGTGATAAGTCCGAGATTTGTACTTATTTAGGGCTTTGTTTTATATAGAATTAGTGTCCTCAAATGCTTAATTTGTCCCAATAATTAATGTAAAACCCTAGATTTTTAGGTACATGGATTGAGGAACAAAGCAAGGATACTGACAACCAAAAAGGAACAAAACAGGCTGAAAGGATGAAAAAAGGTAGCCTAGTGATCACCAAGTTCATTTGGCAAATCGCCAAATGGCTATTTGACTACCTAAAGTTTCAGTGTGCCAAGCCCTTAGGGAAGAAACCAAGTAGGCGATGAAAAGGAGCAATCGACAGATCTCTGAGTAGTTCCGCAATGTAGCGCTAGATCACCCAAAGATACAAACCTTGAGGCTGGTGAATGCCAAGGCAGAAAGGCAATGGAAATGACCAAACGGAGGCTCGCCAAGTGGGTCGGCGAGCCCGACTTACTTCGCCGAGTGACTCTTCATAACACATTTTTGGAGACTATAAAAACATTATTGAACATTTAGTTTAGTATCAAATTTTATCAATTTTGCAATCAATTACTCTTTAGAAAAATCTGGAGACAATTTTCTCTAGTTTTTCCTAAGCTTTGAAGGATTGAATAAATTTACTTTTGAGAAATTGGAAGTGGGACTTTGAGAATATTTGAATTGGAGCATTGTAAGGACGAAATCACTCTTACCCAATTGATGGATAGTCAATTTGGTTATGATTTTTACCTTTTTATGATGTCTAGCTGAAACCCCAACTCTTGAGGGGTGTGATTATGTGATTATGGGTTGATTTAGCTTATGGGTATTGCTAATTGTTAGTTTAAATACTATTTAGAAGTGAGTTAAACCATTAATCGTGGTTCAATTGAAGAATTGTAGTTGAAAATGCAGTTCTAACTTTGTGTTCTTGGCTTGCGAGAGAGAGAGGTTTTAGAACTAAGGTTTCTGATTGATGGTTTGTGCGTATTGGGTTGATCTGGGTTCATTTTGAGAGAGTGAATCCTAAACCCAATCCCACACATTTAGCTCGAGAGAGTGAATGAATTAAGGTGTAAGATGGTCTTATTTTGCATGCTTGTTAATGTTCAAGAGAAATCACTTGATTCGGGGTAAATTATTCGAGAGAAAATTTACCTCCAATAACACCCCAAAAGTTTTTTGAGCTAAGACTCGAACCATTATTCGTAGGGAGTGATATTTTTGCAAAGAATTTAAAATTTCATGAGTATTAAGGTCACTATATGTAGCACCTTGAGTTCCAAGAAGAACTGCAGAGAAAAGCATTCAGGTCATTCCTAAGTTTTTCTTATGTTTTGGGTCAACTTCAAATGACCACAACTCCTAGTACAAAATGAGTTAGGTGAGCTAAGATAGAAAATTATAACCCTTCGAGTCCTCTTTCCAATGCCACCGAGTTTTCTTAATTCAGAGCTCTAAGTAAAAGGTTATGAACGATTTACTTATAACGTCGCGCAAACCTGGCAGCAGCTCCGAGATAGCTACGCAACGCGGAGCCAACACGGACCTCATTGCCTGGTGAAAGATCTTTCCGACTCCCAGCACATTTTAATTATTTGTTTAGGGGTATTTTAGTCTTAAAAGACCTTAGGAGGTCATCTAAATTGCCTTAAACGTGTAGAAAATCAATTTTCTTAAATCTAAACCCTCTCATTCACTCCAAAGATTTTATGCTCAAGAAATTCAAGAAACGCTAAAGCTAGGGTTCATCTCTCAAGATTTTCCTTCAAGTGCTGCAAGAAGATGGTTCTTTTAGGTATGTAAGCTTCCATAGTGTTGGGTTTGTTCACCCACACGCCAACCGTGTAAATTTCACCGTTAAGTTCATTCGAGAAAGTTGAAAATATGATGTTATTGATATGTGTTCTCGAATTTGCTTTAATTCTTGAATTGGGCTGAGATTTAGGAGTTCTTGAGATTATTATTTTGATTTATAGAGTAGTTTTGAGTTAGATTCTTGTGTACATGTGATGGTTATCTGAATCTAAAGAAAAGTTTAGCAAAAGAATCGACTTTAGGCGATTTGGGCTTAGAAAATGAAGAAGAGAAAAGTTGGGAAAATCTGTCACGTGGCTCCGTGTTGCGGACCTGCCTCCCCATTTCATAAAGTTGTCCTCGCGTCGCAGAGAGGTCACAGACCTCTCTGCCTCAAATGTTATTTCGCGAACAATTATTTTAATGCGTCTTAGCGTCGCAGACTAACTTCCAAGCAGTTAATTTTTTATCTTTTCTCATATTTAGCTATCTAAAATCAATCCTAAAAATCATGAGATCTTTCCTATCAAAAATCACAGCCTTGAATCCATAATTCAAGTTCGAGGTAGAGTTAAGAGGTAAGATTTTGAGAATTCTTTCAAACATTCTAAAAAAGTCCTTTAAGTTCTTTTTGAGGAGTCTTCTACAAATTCTAATAACTTGTTTCAAGACTGAAGCAAGTGAGTATGATAGTGAGAATAATGTATTCATGAGGCTAACTTGTCATCATGAGATCTTTGTTATCATGAACCGTAACTCTTGAATTCATAATTCACATTCAAGAGAGAGTTAAAGTAGAGTTCAAGAAAGCCTTTGAGTTCAATTGTAAATCCTTTGAGATCAACTATCGATTTGAACTAAATTTTGAGGAAGTAAGTTAGAGTATAAGAAGAGTCGTATACATGAGTTCCATATAGTTATGTAGACCATCGAGTCGAGTTGTTTCATGCCCATAATTTCTCATGAACTTCGTAAGTTGAGTATCTTTCAGAAAAAATGGTATCTTCAAGTTCTAATCCTTTAAGGGTTGAGTTCCTTATCCCTTTTGAGAAGTATTTTTGAGTCCTTGATTTGAATATTTCATGCTCATAATTCCGGATGAATATTATAAGTCGAACAGTCTTAATATGAGAAGTATCTTTGAGTCATTGAGTTGAGTTTATTGAATTTTATTCAGTTTTAAGCTTTTGCATGCTTAAGTTAGTCTTCCGCTTGTAGTAAGCCAGGATGAGGTTTCACTTGGAGACCAACAATGGTTCTTAAGTGCCGGCCACGTCCAGGGTGTAGACTTGGGTCGTGACAAACTTGGTATAAGAGCACAGAATTTAAGTGTGCTAGGGTGTCTATAAAGCCGTGTCTAGTAGGATCTTATTTATGGTTGTGAGGGCCCCACTTCTATAAATGAGGGACTACAAACATTTATGAAAAGTTTCCCTTCTTTCATACTATTAATCGTGCAATAGAGCTATCTCATAGAGATTTTATTCTTACCCGTGCATTTCTCAAATTCATTCATTTGACTACCCATCATACTAAAGGTGGTGGAAAAGCAAAGTGAGTTCTTTGTGGATGAGTTGTTCGTAGCAAGAGTTTTGAGGAAGTCATGAGACTCCAGAGGGGCTTAAGAGAAGTCCAAGAGTAAGTTAAGTGTTCAGTTTCAGAGGAATGCACCCATATTCATTTGAATCGTACGTTTGAGATAGAAGTGAGTTGTATTCGCTTTTTAAGCCTTGTTCCAGTTGAGATCCTTATGAGAAAGTATTTTTAGAGCTTGGGTAATATTTTCACCCTGAATGGTAACATGAGTTATGAAATCATGAGCTGTAGTAGTGAAAGAGCCTAGAGTTACAGGAAAGTATGTTGAGGTTTAGTAATCTAAGTAAGGGAGATGGTGTTGTGACAAGCTATGTTACTATAGTCATGTACGTAGTAAGTTCGTAATGAGGAGTTTTCCCTTATGGGTAGACTAAGAAGTGATGAGTTGTGAAGATTCCATCATAGGAGGTAGAGTGTGTTGTAGCTAGAAAGCAGTTGGTGATGAAGTGTCATTGTGTAGGAAATGACTAAGTGTAAGTGGTGAACAGAAGAGTAAAAATATTCAGGAGGTTACAAATCTAGGCTAGGCTTATGATTTTGAGGGAGAGCCCATAATATTCAAAGTGTAATATAACTAATTAGGCATTGATATATAGTGAATGAGTGAATAGTACTTATGTTGCGAAGTCAAAGGTGATAGTAATTGTAAGTATGAAGACTAAGAGGTGATGATTGACTATTTGTCATTAGGTCCTAGTGGATGAGTGCTTCTGAATTTGTATCTAGTAAATGTAAGTTAGTATAGTAAGCGATCAATCATATTAATATTCAGGTTTATTCATAAACATTAAGCTTGAATTTGAGATGAGTGTCATGATAAAAGGAATGGCAACATGAGGGTGATGATGTTAGTCTTAAGATTTAATATAGAAGACTTGAAGAAGTTGAGGTGATTATCTGCAATAGATATGAGGGGTACAAGTGAGAGACCCTAACGTTTAGATAAAGGCAGTGAAGTGTGGCTAAGTCACAAGAGTAACAAGAGCATTAAGAGGTGTGCCGAGACGGTACGTTACCAGATGAGGTTCCAATTAAGTTATGATTTTCCATGTGTGCCTAGATAGCATAATTGAGTTGTTAATGTGGAATAGGTCCATAGATTTCCATGTTAGCTTTAGACCTAATGAGGAGATGATAAGAGGAGAAATCAAGTCAAATGTTGATAATTTCTTAAGGAGCTGATTAGTAGGAGTCCATGGAGTTGTTAGAGTATTAAACTTGAAAATAGTGAGAGCATACCATTAGACTCAGACCTTAGTAAGAGTAACCCCATTCTCTACCCAGTCCAGTCGTCATTCGAGGACGAATGATCCCACGGGGGAGATATTGTTACACCCCATAAATTTTTTGAGCTAAGACTCGAAATGTTCTTCGTAGTGAGTGAGATTTTTGCAAGGAATTTAAAATTTCTTGAGTAATAAGGTCACTAGATGTAGCACCTTGAGTTCCAAGAAGAACTAAAGAGAAAAGCATTCAAGTCATTCCTAGGTTTTTCTTAAGTTTTGGGTCAACTTCAAACGACCATAACTCCTAGTACATGATGAGTTAGGTGAGTTACAAGATATAAAATTAAAGCCCTTAGAGTCCTCTTTAAAATGCCACCGAGTTTTCTCAATTCCAATCTCTGAGTAAAAATGTTATGACGGATTTACTAACGTCGCGCAAACCTGGCAGCAGCTCCGCGATGCGGAGCCAACACGGACCTCAAAATCAGTAACTCGCCGAATGGGTAGGCGGGTCCGACTTTGTCCACCATTTCAACCCCCAAAATTAATTGGAGGTCCAGTAAACTTGGTGAGATAAATAACCACTCGGCGTGTCACCTAGTGGTTCGGTGTGGTAAAATAATATCACCGAAAGGGCGCAAACTTGACAATTTTTAAAAGGCCAAAGGTTTAAAATTTCAAACACTTTCACATTCCCTAACTTTTAACTTCATATAATCACACCCGCACTTTAAATTTTCAATATTTTTGCATCTTATTACTTTTTGCTCATCATTCTCGTGTTCGGAGTTGAATTCTTTGCCGCCTAGCATTTCAAATCATAATTCAACATTAATAGTTGGTTTTTCCAAATTTCGAACACTTAATTAGTGGTTAAACTCAAATGCATTGTTATAGATTGTGTTAATGTGTGATGGGCCTCTATGAAATCATAAATGATTGTTCTTTGCCTATTTTAATTACAATATTGTGCCTTAATTGCCTAAAGTGTTGATTCCTTGATTTTCGTGCTTTAAAATTGATCTTAATCTTGTGGGTTGTGTGAAGTCTTTGTTGAGTCTAGTCGGGTGAAGTATGAGCAACCCCAAATTGTGCTAAACGACGCACTTTTCCCAATGACGAAGCGTTTGACGTCATTTTTAAGGGCTAAGTCGTCAAATGTCCAATTTTGGCCAAACCAGGGGCAGTTTGAGTACCCTGGTGGCTTGGGTGATATGGTTCTGAGTTTAATTGAGTTTGTATGTGGTTTGATTTTGTTTTCCGGGGCTGCGGGTTTGATTATTGGAGTTGGGGTTGAAAATAGACACGTTGGGCAGTTTGGCGAGCTGGGTCGAGCTCGCTGAACAATCGGCGGTTCGTCAAAATCTCCCTAGATCACCTTTAATTTCATGTTTTTCTTGATTTTGACTCGCCAAAAAGTCTTTGTTGATCACCCTTACTGCGGCCCCAACCCTTAAAAGATACTGTAACTTTTGGCAGTCTAGTATGTGCTTGTCGAATGATGTCGGTGATTCACCAAAAGTCCCTTCTCATCGCCGACATGCCATTTTTCTGGAAAAGTTTTGAGCTAGTCCTTTTGGCGAGCCCGATCTGGCTTGCTAAAGTGATTTGGCGACTTGCAGATTTGTTCGGTAAGTCTTTCTACAACATAATTTTGCATATTTCTTGAATTTTTCTAACACATTTTGGTGTATTTGTGCAGATACGGCTAGAACCAACCTCGACAATAGTGATATGCCACCCCACAAAAGAGCACGAGGCATTGTTATAAATGAAAGAGCATCTACTCCTTCTTAAAAGAGCAAACCAGTACCACCCAAGGGAGGCGAAGGCAAGGGAAAAGCACCCGCATCTGAAATACCGGAGTACAACTCCGGCAGCGAGGGGGAGTCCTTTGATTCCCAGGATGCATTCTCTGAACCTGAGAATGACCAACCTCTGCAATCCCGGCGAGTTGAAATTCGTTCTAGATTTTCTCAAGGTCCGTTTAGGACCCCAGAGGCCACCCCTTTTGCTGCTGCTACAGTGCCAACTCCGGTAAAGACGGTGGTTCCAACGCCACCAGTTCAGGGTCCTCCTCCTCGGCTACTTCAAGGAGAAGCTACTGTCCACAGAGGGTCTAGAGCAAAGATATTATGTGATGAGAGACACACTCCGGTACTATCGCTTTGACATATTCACCAGGCCCTGAGGCCCATATATTCCTACTTGCATGAATTCTATGTTGCGTATATTGAGCTAGTTCCCAAGGGAAAGAAGCAGGCCATTGCCTTTAGACCGATGAAGTCAAAAGTTGTCCGGGGGAAAGAAGTAGGGTAAAGCAGCGATCACATCAATGTTGCACTTGACAGATCTACGACATTTGAAAATGAGTATAAGGGGCTAGAGATAGCACATGCCCTGGACTATCTGAAGGGCTGATACAACCCTGAGGTGGATTGAGGTTGGAGCTCCGATTGAGAAGAAGGGTTTGAATGTGGTTGTGCGGTAATGGTTTGGATTTATAAGCAGCTCCATCATGCCCTCACAAAATGAGTCCATCCTCCGCCACCCCAAGGCGACCTGTCTAGCATCCATCATCAAACACAAGCGGCTCAACTTGGGACTTATTATTGAATAGGAGATGGCCATGAGAGCCAAACAGCGGCATACGTCCCTTACCTTCTCGATCCTAATTATAGAGAATTGTCGAAGTGCTGGAGTTCCTCGTGACGAGTAAAGGGACATATAGGTCACCCCTACAACTTCCATAAATATCCGGCGTATAAGGCCGAGTACACTTGGGATGAGTCTGATAGGAGGAGAACAACTCCAGTGGATACATCCCCAGAGGTTGATATTGATTCGATAACTACAGAGGCATCTTTGAGTACTTCTGCCTCTGGGCCTTTAGGTACCTGCACTTCCTCCTAGGCTCCTAGTTCTTCCACTGCTTCCCACCCATCCAGGATTACTCAGGTCATGATACTGAACATGGGCAGTTAGCTCATTCGACCGATATGTAGGCTACCTGGCTAGAGGCCGAGGTTCCTTGGATGATCGAGCGGGCTCTCTTAGCTACTTGATACCCCTCCAGACTTCTATTAATGATCTCACAGCGAGAGTAGCGACTTGTGAGAGTTGGCAGGTGGTTACATCAGATGTGACGGCTTTGAAAGCTGAGGTTGCAGATTTGAGGAAGGACGTGGACTATTTGAAGTCCACAGACTTCACCTCTCTATTTGAGTCAGCTAAGGATCGTGATGCCTCCGGCTACCATTGGATATGTATATGTGGATGATATGGAAGCTGATGAGTCAGAAGTGGAGACAGATAAGGAATAGTTAGATTCTCAAGAGGCGGCCATCTATGGATACCTTCCATATTTAGAGGAGACGATTATATAGTCAGTCATTCAGACATCGATGACAGAGACGTCCATGGCAGGCTCTAGTGGAGCTGTTACCCCGAGCACAGATTCCTAAGATGCTAGTGTGACACCAAGCATTGATGCCCCGACAGATAGAGCGACTGTGTAGACATGACCCTTCTTTACCTCTCTCTCTATCATTTTTATTGACTTTTTATTATTTTGTTGCATCTGAGGACAATTTCCTTTTTGTTTGTGGTGGGGTGAGGTATTTCCATACCTACCTATTGTGACTATATTTTGTATATACTATTGGATTTTTGTGTTTTGGACTTCGTGTTGATATTGTTTTGTGGATGTTTGAGCTTATGGCTCTTTAATATGAATGAAAATGGTTTTTGACCCATCTGAAAATTTTTGCCACCCTTATTGTGTTTGAATGTGGCTGTTCTTGTGCAAATTTGAGTATCAGTTATGGTTAATACCGATGACTTGAATAGTGCTCTTAATTGAACATAAATGAATGCGCCGCTACAATGAGGCCAAATGAAGTTGTATAGATAATATGTAAACTTTTTGCATCTCGTTGTTACTAGCCAATTATTGAATGAGTCTCTTGTGATGAACATTGCACACTAGCGAAAGTATGGAGTCTCGTTTGATATTGGTGCCAATGCCTTGTGTGATGAGCTTACCGTGAACCTTATGTGATGACACCTAGAATTTGCCATGTTGATCCGGTTGACTAAGTGATGCAAGCCCTTGAAATGATCTTAGGAAACAATTTTGAAGAGTGAAACTATTTGACAATATACCCTTTTTGTGGCCAACCTTGTGAGATGTGTTAACTTTGCTTGAACCCCCTTTTGAGCCTTATCCTTTCCTTGGAAGAAACTTGAGCAATAGAGACCCCTATTTATCCATTCAACCATAATCCTCATGAAGTGTGGTTTGAGGTGTGGTGAAAAGAGAAGGTAAATCAAGAAATGTGAAGAATTCCCCTTTGAGCCATGATTTTGTAAAAGATGGAACCCCTCCATACAAAAAAAGAGAAAAAAAAGAAGAATGAAAAAGAAAAAGAATGAAAAAGTTGTGGAATAAAGTGGTGAAAGTTGCAAAAGAAATAGGGTGTCTGGTATTCGATTGGAAGTGAATAATGGGGTGAATTTTGAGCGTGAGTGAAAATGTTGAAGAAAAGGAAGGAATGTGATGTTCTTACCACATTTCATGAGGATAGCAGCCACTGAGCCTAAATGACCATACCTTTAAACTCAGCCCTGTTACAAGCCTTGAAAAGACCTTTTTTATCTTGAGTGAGCTGAAACAAATGTTGATTGGAAAATAAGGGAAAACTTATGGGAGAAGGCATGCATGTGTTCATCTTTGTGAGTGTGAGAGTTGTGTGTGATTCCGGAACTATAAAATGTTGAAAAATTGTGTGTGAATATGGAATCATCTTTGTTGTGAGGGCATTTGAGTACCTTTGTTGAGCTTGAACTTGCATTTGAAGCAAGTATTGTGAACTTGAGCATTTTTTATAAGGGTGAGTCATAACTTGAATCTTTGAGTGCACAATTTAACCTTTCATGAGTAAGTTGAGTCTTGTTGTGTGCATTCATGATTGAATCTTTTGCAGCACTATCTGAGACATCCTTTTTGAACTGTTGAACTTGAGTTCTACTTGAGGAGAAGCTAAATTTTAAGTTGGGGTTGTTGATGAGTCCGAGATTTGGACTCATATAGGGCTTTGTTTATATAGAATTAGTGTCCTCAAATGCTTAGTTTGTGCCAATAACTGATGTAAACCCTTGATTTTCAGGTATATGGATTGAGGAACAAATCAAGGACACTCACAAGCAAAAATGAAAAAAACAGGCTGAAAGGATGATGAAAGGTAGCATGGTGATCTCCAAGTTCACTTGGTGAATCGTCGAATGACTATTTGACCGCCTAACGTTTCAGTGTTCCAAGCCCTGAGGGAAGAAACCAAATAGGCGAGAGAATGCAACAGTCGGCGGATTGCCGAGTAGTTCCGTGATGCAGTGCTAGATCTCCCAAAGTTATAGACCTTGACGACGCTGAGTGCCAAGGAAGAAAGGCAATGGAAATGACCAAAGGGCGGCTCGTCGAGTGGTTCGGCGAGCCTGACTTAATTTACTGAGTGACTCTTCGCATCACATTTTTGGCGACTATAAATACATTTTTAAACATCTAGTTTAGTATAAAATTTTATCAATTTTCCAATTAATTACTCTTTAGAACAATCCGAAGACAATTTTCTCTAGTTTTTCCTAAACTTTGACGGACTGAAGAAATTCAGTTTTAAGAAATTGGTAGTGGGTCTTTGAAAATCTTCGAATTTGAGCATTGTAAGGACGAAATCAGTCTTCCCTAGTTGATGGATTGTCAATTTGGTAACGATTTTTACCTTTGTATGATGTCTAGCTCAAACTCCAATTCTTGGGGTACGATTATGTGATTATGGGCTGATTTAGCTTATGGGTATTGCTAATTGTTAGTTTAAATGCTATTTAGAAGTGAGTTCAATCATTAATCATGGTTCAATTTAATAATTGTAGTTGCAAATACAGTTCTAGCTTTGTGTTCTTGGCTTGCGAGAGAGAGAGAGGTATTAGAACTACGGTTTCTGATTGATGGATTGTGGGTATTGGGTTGACATGGGTTCAACTCGAGAGAGTGAATCCTAAACCCAATCACACACATTTAGCTCAAGAGAGTGAATGAATTAATGTGTAGGCTGGTCTTATTTTGCATGCTTTTTGATGTTCGAGAGAAATCACTTGATTCAGGGTAAATTGTTCGAGAGAAAATTTACCTCCATTTTAGCCTAGCTTACTCACTAATATCTAGCTATTTACTAATAGTTGCAATTACCCATTTGTCTATATTAGCCTATAATTGATCACATCCCAAGAACCCATCTCATTATTGTGATTTCGTATTGTTTGTAGTTGATATCTAAAGCCAAAACCCCTCATTTGATATTCATGTCACCCCTTAATTTGAATGATGTCTTTATTCGATAAATTTTATTCCTATGACTGATTTGACCATGTTCATACTACCCAATTGAATCTTAAACACGTACCGCTCCCTGTGGGATTCGACCCCAACTCATTTAGTTGGGTTTATACCAATTTACGATCGTTTGCACTTAGAACTGGATGAAATGTTTTTGAAACGTTAATCATCGAGGCGGGACTCCTTAGTTCATTATTGTGGGATGTTTACTATATCACCGACATAGACCATGTGAGCAATAACATGGAATCCAATGTCTGTCCCACATTGAAAAGGTATGTCCTTACTTGGCAAGGTAAGAACTTAGAGTCTGAGCTAAACTAGATCCACTAGCTTGTGTCTATCTAAGACAAGTTCTATGGTGGCACATAGTTATGGGACAAGGAGATTGCTACTAGATACTGAGCCTATACTAACTAGATAGCCTCTATATCAAGGTCCTCTTGGTGCTAAGTATAAATCCCACAAAATATTCATTAATCATATTCATTTCATCATCCATGGAAGGGCACACTTAAGCAACCAAATCAAGCTAAATTTCATTTAGAATAGCTCCTTAATCTTGATTCAACTTAGGTGAGCAAACCTTTCAAACTAATAAATCCTTATGTGAGAAAATCTTTCACAACCATCTTTTTAGTAATATGTTAGAAAACCTTTCATAACAACAACAATGATACTTTTCTCTCAAAGCATCCTAAAATTATCTACATGAACTTCATAAAAGCATGCATATCTTCATAAATTCATAATTCATAGTTCATAAGATTTCATGTGTTCGTAGTCTAAAATTATGGATCATGCATGGTTTCATATGAATCAACTTAAAATCATGTAGATACTTTCAATTCATGCATTAGAATATGGAATACAAGTAATGGAATCATAATAAAAAAGAACCCATGAAGATGGAATAAAACCCTAACTTTGATTGAGAATTCAACTTGTAAAACTTAAAGAATTTAGAAATCATATGGACGAATGGACTCCATAGGTGAAGACTAACATACCTTAGTAATCAATCCCCAATAGCTATGGTGAATTGATAATTTTGAAGTGAAACCCTATCTTTTTCTCCCTAACCTCTTGAGAGAATTTTAGGGGTGATCTTGGAGGGAAATTTAGGAATTAGTTGATGCTTTTGTTCTTTGTATTGTGACTGCTTTGTGTGTGCATTGGTGGGACATTTTCTTTCTTGTAAGAGCATGAAAACTAGGATGGATTGGTGAAGTTTATATATTCTGAAATTGAGCCAACAAAAGTTGTTTGGTTGACTAGTGGTTTTGAGTCATTTTTTGAAAATTATTATTGTCACTTGGTCATTCTAGAAAATGTAATGTGTTTGAAAGCATGCTTGAACTTGAGGTAGTTGTTCGAATAGGAATTCAATTTCTCGCTTACTAATTATTAGTTCCAACTAAAGTCATGATCATGAGTGAAATAGAAGTGTGTTTGTGCTTTAATTGAGTGCCTCTTGTGGTTTAGCTTTTGTTTTTCCTGAGGAAGAGCAAAGTTCTTAAGTTGGGGGTGTTGTCACCTGGTCATTCTAGAAAATGTAATGTGTTTGAAAGCATGCTTGAACTTGAGGTAGTTGTTCGAATTGGAATTCAATTGCTTGCTTACTAATTATTAGTACCAACCAAAGTCATGATCATGATTGAAATAGAAGTGTGTTTGTTCTTAAATTGAGTGCCTCTTATGGTTTATATTTTTTTTTCTTGAGGAAGAGCAACGTTCTTAAGTTGGGGGTGTTGATGAATGATAAATTTCCACTCATTTGAGACTCTTTTCTTATGATTTTATGGCATTCAAGTAGAGAAAGAGGCTAATTATTCATTGAATTATGTTCTTTTATGGTATTTGTTGCTTGGAAGGACCATGATGGAAAAGAGTGGAAAACGGAGTTGAGACTGGTAGAAAATAGTGTATGATCTCACGCTTGCAAAAGGGAAATTGTCTTGGCGATCGGTCAACCTAAAGTCAAATGGTCACTTTTGCGACCACGCGGTGTTCTCTTTTGCGAAGGGGCTAAGAAAGGTGGGCTTCTCTTTTGTGCTAAGGCTAGTTGCTTTTGCAAAATTCTATTTTGCAAACTTCAGACTGCTTTAGCGAAGGTCGAACGTATGGACAAATGAAGAATTGTAAATGCATGGATTTTTGGACCAAAATTCTCACAAAAGGTTGAAGAATATGATCATCTAGGATATCTTTTATGTTTGAACTTGTCTTTGATCTTAGTAGTTATCTTTCATCTAAGAACTTTTAGTAATGTAACTTCACCTTTTGGGTTGAGAGTTTAAAGGCAATTTGCCTCATAATTCATCTTTTGGATTGAAGATTGTGTTCTTATTAGTAATATTTCTTATCCTAGCTTCATTCCCTTACTTTGTATTAGCATGAGTTATAGGTGTAAGTGCTAATTGAAATTTTGATTTTGTGCTAGAAATAGATAATTCCTCTGGGTCTTTGATTTCTCATTCTATTGCTTTCGTAATTAATTCCATTCTTCTATTCATGGAATGTGTTTAGTCTAATTTTAATGTTTTTATTCATCATTTGAGAGAGCACGCTCAAATCTAGCTTAGATCTTTGGGGTTTGCTCGAAAGAAAATTTGTGAGGTGCAGATTTGGATTGATAATTGCCTGTTAGCCTTAAATCTTGAATTTGCTAGGAAGAGAGATTTAGGTTTTCATTGTTGAATGCGAGGCTTTCTCCAAAGAGAGGTCTAAATTAACATAGTAGGTTGTTTTATTAAATTACATGATTGAGAGCGAAAAGAGATTTCATGTTATAGCACAATGAGATTAAAAGAAGATTTGTGTTGTTGATAATGACCTAGCCTACCTATGATTGAATTAGCATGTGTTGTACTGCAGTGGATTGTTCGCATGATTCTTCAGTCCCAAATTTCCCGATTTCCAATTGTCTCTTGTTTGATTAGATCTTTGCCCAATCTTGATTTTGTTATTTAAACTAATCTTATTTTTTATAATTGTGTATTTTAATTTTAGATTTAAAATAGTAGCCTGTAATTCTTTATCTTTTTCGATTGCCAACAAATTGTTCCCAGTGGGATTCAACCTCGACGCTCTTGTTGAGTATTTATTTAGCTAGCGATCACTTAATCTTTCAATTGTTTTGGAAGTGATTGGAGCGTTATCAAATAATTTTATTGATGAATAATACATTTATCACATATTTCAATGAGGAACATACAAAAATGACTATAGTTTAGGGGTTCATAAAATCCAGTAACTATAATTAAGATAATTACTATTCGTAACTAACTTTTAATTGGCTATGTGCTTTTATTCTAGTATAGACATGTTATTTTTAGGAAATTACTCTGAATAGAAATACAATATTTAATGTAGTAATTAATTCTGCAACAATATCTTTCTTGAAAGGGAATTCAGTGTAATATCTCAATGTTTCATAATCAATGGAACTATGAAATCTCACAATACCTTTTCCAATATAAACAAGGAAATTGCACTTCAAAATCTTTTTTTCTTCACTAACTATTACTTGTACGCCATCGATACAATTTTTTTGTTATAGACTTTTTTCTCTTGAATACATTGGTACGACATGGATATAAATGCATTTTGGTAATGAATATGATGAGTGATAGATTTGCATAATTTAAGGCCCAATAACTAACATTGCCCTTTTCTAATTGAATACTAATTATTGGTAGCTATGTAGGCAATTGGACTAGGCAAGGATTGAAGTTAGAATGAATGACCAAAAATACAAAAAGATGTGCAAAGTGAACATTATTGATCGTCTAACCTGAAAGGTACATCGTCAACTGAGCACGACCTCACCCGAACTGACACTGCATAACACTAGTGTCTACCCAAGATAATGCATCGAGTGAGAACGACAATCCTGATGCATAACATCCAAAGCGACAATGTGCAAAGAAAAAATTTAATGCTTGAACGGTAATCCAAGGTGGTATACAGCGATTTGCCGAATGTGAAAGACTGACTCAATTGAGTTCACCAACTGAGTTCAAACACTTGAAACCTAGAGCATCATTAGGAAAATTGAGTAGCAAAGGGCGATTCGCAAACCAGGTTTGGCGAGCACAACTAATGTGCCTAAGTTGGTTACAAAGTTGATTTTTAGCAAAATTTTGGAAAAGTATAAATTGTCAAAAGGATAAATTTTTCAAGAGTTCGGATACGGAGGAAAAAAGACAGTTCATAATAGTTTTTGAGAGAAGTGAGAATACTTTACCGTTGAAAGAATACTTTACTATTTTTTTTGGGTTTTACAATTTGAAGCTTGAATTTGATATATTGAAGTTGAATACAAAGTGGAATAACTCTTAATTTCTTGATTTCAAGTTATTCATTGCTTCTTTCATGAAAGGCATACTTTCTTTACTTTCTGTTATGGGAGGCTAATACCCCAAGATATAGAGGTGCTCAAATGGGGTTGGGTGTTGATCTAAAGTAGTGGGTATTGTGCTATGCTCTATTTTGTTGCTGTCATGCATGAATTTGGTCGAATTACTATGGGGTTAACTTATGGGTTAAGGTTGAAAACTTAATTCTTATTTTCTATCTCTGGTTGATGCTAGAAAGTGATTAATTTGAGTGGGTAATTAGTTCAATACTAGAAATTTAGGTTTGATGGCTATGGCTTGATTGAAAGAGAGCTTATGGGTTTGATTTATTTGCCTTATTCTTGAAAGAGAAAATAAAGTAAAGTATTTGCTTATTTAAAAATGACATATAGATGAGACCGGAAGCATATTCTATGCATGGATGCTTTCAGATCGAAAGATGATTACCGTTCAAGTAGATGACTTAGCCTATTCATGAATGTTCATCATTGTAGAGAAGCACAATCACCCCTATGTGACATTGATTTTCAATCCTTGCACCCGTAGATTGCTTGTTAACTCTTGATTTCATTTGAATTTATGTTTAATTGCGATAATTGATAACCAAAGATTTATATTAAGTTAATGGTATCATCCACCCAATTGTTTGATTACAAATGAGCTAATTGAAAGTCTAATTTTCTTGATAAGAAATTCTCTATGATATTCCATTTACTGTGGGATTCAACCCAAAATCTTCATTATGTTTTTACTAACTATGATCGCTCACTCTTTTAACTGATTTTGGAGGGTGATTTGAGCGTTATAAAAAATTGCGCCGCTGCTGGGGAATGGTTGTTCAGAATTCTGATTGAGAAATTAAATTTTAATTTGGTGTACTTGTAGAAGATTTGTTGTTTGGTGTTGTTGTTTACGGATTTGCAGGTTCCCAAAATGAGATACCATGGGCGTGACAATGACAATTACTATGGTCAAAATGACAACTGGGGCGATCTCAATCATATGACCATTAATGTCATTCAAACCACAGGAGCAATCGAGATACCTTCTACAACCAGGAGGACAATGTTTCACATCACCGGAACTATGATACAAATGCTCTAAATGAAAGAAATTTTTGGGGGTCTAGCTCATGAGGATCCCCATGATCACCTTAGGAATTTAAGGAAGTAAATGGACCCTTTGTGTGCAAGAATATCTCCCAAAAGTCCATAAGGTTGAGGTTATTGTTGTTCTCTGTAATGGGAGAGTCTACAGGATGGTTGGTAGAGTTTCCAAATGATTCCATTACTTCGTGGGATGAGCTAACAAAGGAATTCATGGAAAGATTCTATCCACCCTCGAAGATGGTTAAACTTCGTCTCCAAATTGAAAACTTCAAATATATTGGAGGTAAGCCTTTGCATGAAACGTGGTTGAGGTTCAAGAAGTTGCTATTGCAATGCTCACCACATGGCTTTCCATACAATTTGCTACTGTAATACTTTTATTGAACCCTTGATTCAGTAAATAAAGTCATGGCTGATCAATTAGTCCATTGTGGATTGATGAGATAACCATATAATGTAGTTTCTTTGTTGCTAAAAGATATGACTAAGGTTAACCAAGCATGGCATACTTGAAAAGACCAAATGCCTCTTCTACAAATGGGTTTCATCAAAGAACAAGTCGAGAAGGACCATGAAAGGGATGAAAATATGGCCAAAATAATGACCCAAATTGAATTTTTGTTTAAACATGTCATGGGAGGTGGAACCAGGTCAGTAAATATGGTTGGAACTAATAGTGGGCAATGCCCAGATGATGCCAAATTCGAGGCATTTTACGATAAGGAAGTTCAATACTTGAGAAATCAAGTGGGGGGGGGGGGGTCTCTCACAACAATTATCAACGACTAGGTGGGAACCAAGGTTGAAACAAGGATAGAGATAGTGGTTGCAAAAAGGAACTTTGCCTAGTGACACCATCCCGAACCCAAAAATGATTGTTGAGTTTGAGCAATATGACGTGCCACAATGTTAAATAAGGTTCTTCATTGGAGGCCACTCAAGTCCTTATTTTTGTTTTTACTGCTTTCAAATAACGTGAATTGTGGTGCAGGTTGAGAAGAGGTTGGAAGATTGTAAAGGTTAACATAGGCGATGCAAAACCCATACGGCGATCTGCCGAAGGAATTTTACGGACTAATTCTTATCCGCCTTTTGAGATTGAAAATATGGAAAAGTGCACTATTAAGATAGGAGATCAGAACACCAAAGGGAGATTCACCGAAGTGTACTAAGCGGAGTCAATTGGGTTCGCCAAATCAAACTTCAAGTTTGGTGTTTGTTAAGGCATGTTCGGTGAGCTTAAGCTCCAATTTGTGCTTCACCGAACACATTCGGTAATGTTACTCAAGATCTTTGACCGATCTTGATATAAAAAGACCAAAGGTCTTTTCAAATTAAAAAATCAAAACCTTTGAAATTTGAGAGCCTTTTCGATTCCTTTCTCTTGTTTCCTAAATTTTGAGTGTTTGTGAGCCTCGTGTGAGTGTCTTAAAGGTGCTAGGAGTTCGTGTAAACCCAGCCTAGATCCCTAAGTTTCTTGATTGTTTTTCGGTATTAGGGTTGCTTTTTGATTTTTTATTGTTATTTTTGAGATTAGAATGCATATAGGGTGTGGGTTTGAGCCCTTTAACTTATGTTGGGTGCCTGATTTCGATGAGTGGCATCACATTTTAAAATTGAACTATGCCTATGTAATTTTACTTGTGAATGCCTATAAAAATTGTGAATCCTTATTGTGTTGGTTAATTGCATAATTGAATTGATAATTTTGCCGGGTCTATGCCTAATATAATGTGAGTGAAGTCTGCGTTTCTCAGTGTTGGTACAATTGCATGATTTTACCCAATGTTAGATATGGTGACTATTTTCTTAAGGGAAAATCATCAATTAGAGCAATGCTTAGTGATATATGGGAGAAATCTGAGTACCCATGGGTAGAAAAACATATAGGTGGATGGTAATGTTGGTGGGAAACTAGTATTTACTGTGTCTGTTGGTTTATTTGTGAAAATTAGGCACTGGCTGAAATTTCATGTTCGGTGAGCTTGTCTTAGCTTGCCATGAAAGTTAGGTGAATCACCGAGTAAGACACAACTTGCCTTTTTTTGTCATGTGCATGGACTTGGGTATTGTTCCATTCTGTGGGCCTGTCTTAATCCGCCGAACCTATTTGGTGATTTCCCGAGTGGGAGAGGACATTTCCCTTGATGTTTGTTACCTTCCCTATTGTGTTTTTAGTTTCAGTAGACTTGTCTTAACCCGCTGAAACCAACTCAGTGTATTGCCAAGTTGGTATTAGGTTCACCATTTATGCCTGAACCCTGACGAAAATGTTACTATTAAATTTGGTGAGCTCACCAGAGCTGGCCGATCCTGTTTTGCAATTCGCCTTCCCATTAGGCGAGCTTCAGGAGTATTTTTGAAATGAGTTTCAATTAACATTCAAATTCAACTAACCTTCATAAATTCATTGTTTTAATGTGTACTTTGTAGGTAATGGTACGAACCAAAGGTAAGCAGGTGGGTTCCTCTAATAATGCATAGGATTGAGAGTCCTCCCCTCCTCCTCATCCTCCTTCAGAAAAGTAGAAAGAATTCTTAATAAATGAGCCTTGTAGGGTTTCTCATACACAACAGTCCAACCTTTAGACCCCTACTAGTGGGGGTAAAAATGTGAGGAAACACATCGCTACGAAAATGCAAATATTCTCTCAAAGTTGGGGTCACCCCCACAATATCCAAATCCTTCTTCTCACGTTCTCCCAATTATAGCTCTGAGCGATTTGAATAGGTTCGAGGTAGAAGGGGAATGAACCATTTTGGAGGAGCGTCAACTCTCTATTAACAGAGTCATGAGTGAGTATCTAGAAATATGGGCAACTATCAGATTCACAAACTGGAACAGTTTAGAAAAGCCAGAGAACCATATGTACGAAAGTGTGTATATGGCAAGGTGTTGCCGAAAAAGATAAAATGGATTGTCTATAAGATTGTGGATGAAGTTGATTTACGGGGTAAAATGGTGCAATGTCATGCAACTACAATTATCGCAATATTGTGCACCTTAGATAATAAGGTTGATGAGTACAAGACCCGACTGATGGAGACGTTGGATGAACTAAAGGAGTGGTTGGCCCCTCTAATATTTGGTGAGTTTGCAGCTTCTTGGATGGCTAAAGGTGCCAAGATAGAGAAAAAAAACCTCAACATCATGGCGAGATACTGATCCAGGTTTGTCAGTATCAATGTTATGTTATCCTAATACGAATCTATACTCTGACATCCAAATGTTGTGTTAGTGGGTTCTATTATTGAGAGGGAGAAGACACATGTGGGGACATGAATGTGAAAGAGATATAACTTTGGTTTAGACAAGAGCAAACCTCTCTTCCCTTCCGAGTGCTCATTACACAACTGTGCGAGAGAGCGGGAGTTCCCTTTCAGGGGAAAAATAATGTCAGGATTACACCACTCTCCTCCAGTGACATTTGGAGGATCGATACCGAGTACTTGGGAGATAAGACGACTCGGATGAAGCCGCTACCACCTAACTCTACCCTTGTGGTCAACGCTGCTACCTTGGTATCTGAGATCAATACACCTGCCCCTTCGGTGAAGAATGTGGGTATTTCTGCATAACCTTCTACTACAGCCTCTAGTGTTTCTGTACCTACTGTTGCTGTTGTTTCTATCGTGAGGCCTCTCCTTACTCATATTACCCATACCTCATTGACCCAGACGTTAATCTATCAGATGGGCATCCTTTCTCGATCGGCAGATGTTAGAGTTTCTCAGGTTGAGAAGGTCTTTCCCATGCTCATTTACCAGGACATTCAGAAGGCCTTGGCCCCTTTGAAAGAGTAGGTGTTCAAGTATGAGGGGACAATAGAGGGTCATGCCTTGAGGCTGGATAATCTGACAGCAAGGATAGAGGCTTGGAAGAGGGCCGAGGGTAGTTCTGGTTCTTTAGACACCCTTAGGGATGCATTTTCTACTTTTAGTGTAGAGGTGGTACAATTATTGTTGACGGACATCTACATGCTTTAGTGTGAGGTTCCCCTTCCTGATGCGCCCGAAATGCCTTCCTCTAGTGAGCCTGAGGTTACTGTGGATGTTGAGACTGCCGCTGAGGACGATAGTGAGAGGGCCAAGGAGACCGATGAGGAGGAGCTTCAAGTTGAAGAGCATGGGATTGCTAAGACACTGGCCGAGCTGCATGAGACCTAGGAGGTCATCCTTTAGACTGCCCTAGAGAGATCTATTGGAGAGACTTTAGATGTTGGGTCTAGTGGATCACTCCAGACTCTTCCATAGTTGTTGTTGCAGAGACCGACACTGATGCCTTAGTTAAGCCTTCCATGCCGCCTCCAATGATCCTATTATCGGGCATCGATGCACGTCTTGAGGTATTTCCACAAGGGATTCCAGATGAGAGTGCTCCAGAAGAATAGCCTATCAGGGGATCCTTAGTCTCTCAATACTTTTACTTATTTTGCATTCATGAAACTACATTTTATTTTTTGTGGGTTGAGGGCATTCGTGCAAATATTCCTCTTTTGCTTGTATTTTGTTATTTCATATTCTGAACCATTATAGTTTGATGTTTGTTCATATTAGAGTGATCTTATAGGTAAATGTGTGTCTCTTTACTTCTATATCGATCTCCCTTGTTGTTACAATCCCCCCATGAGTTCAAAATAGGAAATTCTTGAAGTTTCCATTGATAAAATTTTAAGAACTCAATCGTGTTCAATATCTATGTCTTAAATATTACTTATGATGAGCATGGCTTAGTGCGTCAGTATTGTGAGAATTATATCAATGTGGTTACAACTTTTAGCTATCTATTTGAATCTTTTAATGACTAGTTACATTTTGATGTGAGCCTTGCAATAAACATCACATGTACGCTTTTGATCTTTTAAGGATGTGCTAAGTGAGTGGATTCCAAAGTGCCATGTGTCGTGAGGTTTTACTTGAAAGCATATGTAGAGTCCTATAATTTTCCTTGTTAGTCCAATTTTGTAAATATTGGTAAATGTGAGAAATGATCTTGGGAAAAAATTCAACGAGGGAACCAAATAGTCCATAAAGCCTTTGTGACTACCTCATGAGGGTGTGAATCCATGTTGGCACCACTTGAGCCTAACTTATTTGTTGACAACCAAAAGAAGCCTCTTGAGCCAAATTAGCCCTACCTTCTCACCAAAAATCCTTTCTGAAGCACTGTGATGTTTGAATAACAAACTTAGGCCAAAAGCCTATGTTGGGGGTGTGGAATGGAAGGATGAATGAAAACCAAGTGAAGGGAAAAAGAAGAAGAAATGAGACTCAAATCTGAATGTTTTGCAAAAACAAGGAACCCCTCCTTATATATATATATATATATATATATATATATATATATATCATTGTGATAAAAATAATTTGGAAAAGTTAGAATGAAAAAGAGAAGTGAATGAAATAAAAGGGGATTCCAAATAAATTGAGTGAAAATTCAAGATTTGAATTCTAAAATGGAAAAGAAGAAAAAGAACTTGAGAAGAGGTGATGATTATTGCAACAATGCTTTGAAAAAGGTATAAGTCACCGATCTTAATTGACCATACCTTAAACGTCAACCCTATTACAATTCTAAAAGAACCTTGAGAACATGAACTAGGTTGTTTGATGGTTGAAAAATATGGGAAAACCTATAGGACAAAGCTTGCATGTGTTTCTCTTTTGTGAGAATGAGAGTTGCATTGCTTCCTATTAACTTTGTTGATTTGCTTCGTGAGAGCATGCAACTTGATGTGAGGGCACTTGAATACATTTGTTGAAACATGTTCTCTCATTATACAAGAAACTAAATGGAGATTGAGCTTGTGTTGAGACTAGCTATTCATCATTTTAAGAATTTTGATCCTGATTTAGGTTTACATGCTATTGAGAGTAATCTTGTATGGCACTTGCATGTTAGCTCTCATTGAGTACTTTTGTAGACACCCATATTGAGCTTATTGTGTTCTTGATTTCCTTGAGGAAAAGAAAAATCTTAAGTTAGGGGTGTTGATGAGTGATAGATTTACACTAATTTAATGCCCATTTAGCTCAATAGTTAGTGCCCTCAATGCCTAACCTTGTCCTGTCCTATTCAAAAGAAATATTTATGATTTGTAGCAATGAAGACAATTGAACAAGGCAAGCCCTAAAGTTTGAAAGAATGGCCAAAAAGTAGAAAACGAAGTGTGAAGTGAACATTGTTGATCGCCTAACATGAAGGGAAGATCGCTTACTGAGCACGACCTCACCCAAACAGACAGTGCATAGCACTTGTTTCAACCAAACAAGGTTGGTCAAATTTAGTAGAAAAAGCGATGTCCTGAGTGAGAACGGCAGTCCTGATGCACATCTCCCAAAGCAACAGTGTGCAAGGCAAACATTTAGTGCTCAAACATCGAACCAAGGTGGTATTCGGTGATTCACCGAACATGAAAGGCTGACTTTGTTGAGTTTCCCAACTGAGGTTCAAACACCTGAAGTCTAGAGCATCATAAGGCGAGTTGAGGAGTGAAGAGCGAGTCCTCGATTAGGTTTGGCCAGCTCAACAAATGTCACCGAGTTGGTTACAAAGTTGATTTTTGGCCATATTTTGGGAAAGTATAAATAGCCCAAATGTTACAATTTTTAGAGAGTTTGGATATTGAGTAGAAAAGAGAGTTCAAAATAGTTTTGAGAGAAGTGAGAATACTTTACCTTAGAAAGAACACTATTCTAGTCTTTGGGGTATTACAATTTGAAGCTTGAATGTTATAATTGATGTCGAATCCCAAGTGGGTTTAATCTTAATTATTTGATTTCAAGTTACCATTATTGCTTTCATGGAAGGTTTACTTTTTTTACTTTTTGTGTAACACTCCGGAAATTAAAAGCCTAGCAAAAAAGCAACTAGAAGGTCATCGGCCCATGACGAAGCAATGGAACCCTTCATGGAGCCCCAGACAGGACGTTAAGGGCACCACGACTCTTGGTGGTGCTATTGGTGCCTTCTAGTGATTTACCAAAATGGGGTTCCCCTCCCACGAGCCCATAAACGACTCATGGTGAGCCACACGAACCGTCGTGGTGGATCGGCAAAGGGGAGGCAGAATCACCTCTAGGCTGGGCTCCTCCCACGAGCTCGCAGACATCTCATGAAGGCCTAGATGTCCTTTGAAGGTGGCCGTGTGGAGGGGGCTTGACTGGAAAGGCCACTGTTTAAGGACCACAGCTGCCACAACAACCCTTGAAGTCCTTGACGGCTTGTGTGGACCTCCATCGGGAGGATCGAGCCAGCTGTAAGTTAAGGGCAGTTAAGTCTTTTCCAAATTTCTTTAAAACAGTACTATGTCATTTTGGTTATGCCTAATAGTCCTATATAGATGATTTTAACCCCAAAACCTTCCCATTCTAGTCATTCTCTTAAAATTTAACAAAGAAGATCAAATTCATCCTATCCAAAATATTTTTCTCTCTAAAAGTTGAAGAAGAAGATTTAAGCTAGAGTTCAAGGTCAAACCTCAATTCCTCAATTTTTTTGGGCTTTGATAGCAAGGTATGATAGATTTTCATCCATGGAACCCTTGCATCCACGGAGCCCCTAAGTTCTCCAAATTGAAATGTAGAAATTCCCCAATTTGAGTTAGGATTTTCTTCTAAGTTATGGGTCTTTATGAATGTTTATTCGGTAGATTAAATTATGATTGATTATGCATGAATTGAGAGGATTCCATGCTTTTATGATGAAATTCAATGTACCCATTCTTAACTCATGATTCTAACAAGAAATTGATTTAAAATGGAGGATAAATTATGGATTTATGTCTATTTTTATAGGATAAATAAGATGTGATATGAATTTCTTTGAGATTGAAGCATATGTGATGATTTATGATCAGAGTTGCTTTAAGAGTGAAGCATACGTTATTGATTGTTGATTATTCATATTATTGATGTGGAAGAGATTTTCTCACATGATTTATTGTATATGAATGTGAAAGGCTTTCTCACATTGAATGATTCTAGTTTGAAAGAATTTCTCACCTAAAATGAATCTAAGCTACGGAACTATGAAAATGATGAGGCTAGAGGCAATTACCCATGACCTCTAAATGATAAGGATAAGAGCGATTGCCCATATTCCTTACAGTAGGACTAGAGGCGATTACCCACATTCCTATAATAAAAGTTGGACTAGAGGCGATTACCCATGATCCCAAAGTTAAAGGGCAAGATGCGATTACCCATGATCCATTATAAGAAGGCAAGAGGCAATTCCCAATATCCTTAGAAGACAAGTCATGATATGTTATGATAGCTGATCAGCTTGGATTGTTACTTGAGTTTCCCTTCCATGACAAGTACGACTAGAGGCGGTTACCCATGTCTTGACTAAGGTTGAAATGTTACTTCAAGAAGTACTCCTTACATGTTGAAATGATCTATTATATGCATTGCTTATGCTTTATGACTTATGTTGTCTAACTCTTATGTTATGTTTATGGATGCTGTCATATTTAGTATATTTTTGTACTTACACATACTCGTTCCTACATTTCTTATCCACATGTAGGGTCCGGCATTCCTGATTCTCACCTCCGTTGCTAGGATCCATAGTAGAAGAAAATGTGAAGATTGGTTAGTCCTCATTCATCTGAGGATTTGTCCACTACTTTCCTTACGTTCTTTACATTTTGAGTTTTGAATAATTTGTTGTACCTGCTACGTCCTGAGAGTCTATTGTATTAGATGGTCTTTCAGACAAGTGTTTAGACTTCCATTTAAAAAAAAAAAAATCGTTATGTTGAAATAATGCTTTAATCTTATTGATTTCTATTATCTTGACTATTAAAGTTAAGTGGCTTGTACGAGGTCGTTCGAGGTTTTGTGCACCATTTTACATCAAAGGGGTACCCCTGGGTCGTGAAAAACTTAGTAATCAAAGCACAAGGTATAGAAAGGTTCTAGCTTGTCTCAAAACCACGTTAAGTAAAATCTTGTTCATGAGTGTGAAGAGTGCCACATTTATGAATAAGAGGCTACAAGATGGTTAGTAAACTTCACTTCTTCATTACAACAATATCGTGTGATAAATTTTAACTCAATAAGGTCTCTCTCCTAATCATTACCCGACGGTCTACAAGATATGATTTGTAATACCTCAGAAGCTACCTTAGACACTTCGGCAGAAAAAGGAGGTGAACCAAAAAAATTGGTGAACTACGGAGCCCTTAAAGGGTCGTGGATCACCACACTAGTTGTGAGAGGGCTCGTAGAGGAAGGTCAGAAATACCCAGGCTTAGGAATCAGACCACAGAGCCCTCCACGGGCCGTGGTCTTAATGACGGGCCGTGATTACATCTGTGGTCCTAAGCCGAAGATCCCCAGCCTAATTGAAGAACTACGGTGGCCTTCACGATTCGTGGTCCTTCACACGGTCCGTGGTATGGCTCATTGATTGGCCTCCTATAATAAGTATATTCTAGATAGGAACCACGACCCACTTGATGGGCCGTGGTCTCTTTTACGGGCCGTCAGTGGCTCTATGGTCAGCCCTCGTTAGGCTTTAAGTCAGGGTCGTTTTGGTCTTTTCTCTCATGCTTTGGACATTAAACTACGTCGTTTTACTTAGTCTAAGCCTAATATTATAGTCAGAATCTACCCGAAACAGTTATTAGCCAAAAATTATCAAACTTAGAGAAAAAAAAAGAATAAGGAGTCGACCTGCACCTCAAGAACAGGCATGAGATCTTTAAGTTTTGCCCCGAAATCCAAAGGATTTCTCTGTGAATTTCATCACCATGTATGTGGGATTTCACTAGTGGGTTCCATTAATTCACCAGGTGTCTAGAATTTAGTGAGATTCTGGATTCTACATATCTTTTTTAGACCTAGGGTTTCTAAAATATTAGATAAAAGTTGTGATTTAGTTGTTGTAGTATCCTAAATCGAAATAGCTTGTTTTCTTGGAAAGTTGGATTAGTTCCTTGCATGAAAATCAGAACCCTAATTTTGTGTTGATTCTCCTAGTTCATGAATTACACTTTCTAGGTCATTGACGTGCAGTGAAATCGTGGCACATTTGACGCCTAAGACTGAAACGATCCCAAAAATGCCCGAAAATGTGCTTCGGAAACACCTAGAATTGTAATTTCCATATATCTCAAAATCCGTGCATGATTTTGGAAATTCGACTTCATATTCTTATTCAGGGGGTCAAATTGAGTGGGAGATGGGTCTAACCCGAATTTTAGAGCAACCGTATCTAAATTCGAAAATCGCAAAAAATGCGATTTGGAGGGTCAACTTTAAAGAGGCATATCTCTTAGCACACAAGGAACTGGAAGGTACCCCACCTATTAAATTAAAGCCCTTCGAGTTATCTTTCCAATGCAATTGGTTTCACCTCATTCCGAGTTAGGATGAGGGAGTTATGACCATTTTCGTAAAACCTGTCTCGGCAGAATTTCAAATTCCAGTAGGCTTTTTTGTTTAGCGGGTTGGGGACATTTTTTTATAAATGTCCCATACTTAGTCATATTTTTTTTCTAACTTCAAAACACTCAAAAACACTCTCTAAGCCCCTCCAAACTTCCACCAAGATCTTCAACCAAATTCAAACATCTCAAGCTCTAATTCCGGATTCAAAACTCAATCTCAAGCTTCAATTCTCCATTCCAATCTTCATCAAGGATTCTCCAAAGTTGAGGTATGTGGGTTTGATTGTGGAAACCTTCCTTTCCACAAGTCCAATCATTTATTCTCTATTTTTACTTCAAGTTTATGGGTCCTTATGGTTATTATGAACTCTTGAAGTATGGAATTACTACTACACACCCTATTATGGTATATTTTGCATATTGTCATGAAATGGAATTTTTATGTGATGTTTATTGTTTTTATGCTTCCATGATCAAATTATGAAGGTTGATATATATACATGTATGTTGTTGGTGGGCTGATTTATATGAATTTTGGAATTGGTTGGACTTAGTACTCTTGAAAGACATGATTTTATCTACATGAACAATAGTCCACCATGTGTTTGATAAAATGTCTTTTATAGAATTCTTAGGAAATGGAAGGTCCAATGTACATCCTATGAGTCGGATGATTATATAATTATTGAAATGATGATGAAGGGGATACATGTATATGATTTTCTCTATATAGTGTTGTGAGTCGACCAAGCCTAGTACGGGGGGTAGTAGGCCCGTATAACCGTATCGAGGGGTTGGTACCTTGGTTGCCTAGTACGGGGGGTAGTAGGCCCGTATAACCGTATCGAGGTGCTGGTACCTTGGTTGCCTAGTACGGGGGGTAGTAGGCCCGTATAAGCATATCGAGGGGTTTGTACCTTGGTCCCTAGCTCGGGGGGTGGTAGGCCCGGGTAACCACATTGAGGGGTTTGTACCTCTTTCGCCTCTCCAAGGGGGTGGTAGGCCTTGGAAATACTATATTGATGGTCACTCACTACACATGTACTATGCCCTACTAAATATGATTTTTAGGTAAGCATCATTATACATATCATATCATTACTATGCTATCTATCGGGTATGATTATGCATTTTGCCTATGATGTCCATCTATTGTTGCATTGTATTGCATCCCATATACTTAGTACATTCAACGTACTAATGTATACTCTATGCCTACATGATGTCACCATGTAGGGACCGGAGCACCGCTTAACCATCCTCCTCCGCGTGGCTAATACGATTTTCTATCGAGGTTATTGGTGAGTCCTCCATTCCGGGGACGTTGCTTATGATCTTTAACTATGTATAAAACTTTTCCTTTTTTTTGTTATGTATTAACTATGAGGGTGAGCCCGGTAGTTTGTCTTGGCCCCCGCTAAGTACCCATGTTTAGAGGTGGTGTTGGACAAGTTGTGTATTATGCTTGAGCTTGACTCATCTATGGTATTTATGTATCATTCCCTTTTTTTTCTTGCTCCCTTAGTCCCGATTTCCCCCTTGATTATGCTTATCGCTTATGGTCATTTTAATTGCTTCCGCGACCAAGGATGTGTAATGATACGCTATGAGGCTTGTTTGGGGTTCTTTCGGGTTCCCCATTCGCCGGTCACGTCTAGGCCCTAGGCTTGGGTCGTGACAAACTTGGTATCAGAGCACTAGGTTGATAGATCCTCGGAGTCCAACACACCGCGTTGATTAGAGTCCGATTCATGGTTGTGTTGTGCACCACAACTATGAGTAGGAGGCTATGAGACGTTTTAGGAAATGTTTCCCTTCTCCTTGTTCTCAGTCGTGCTATAGAGTTGAATTAAGTTCTTCCCTAACGGTTGCTTTTTGCTATGCTAGATCATGCCTAATACAAGAGGAAGACGAGCCCGACTTGTTGCATGAGTCATATAAGGTGTCTACTCCTATGGGTGCATGTATTGTTGCTAGGAAGGTCTATAGAAATTGTCCTATTTGCATCTTGCATAAAATATTGCCTTGTGATCTTGTTGAGTTGAACATGGTCGATTTTGAGGTTGTTCTTGGGATGGATTGGTTGCATGCATACTATGCTTCCATTGATTGTAGAACCCGTAGAGTCAAGTTCCAATTCCCAAGTGAACCCATTCTTGAGTGGGAAAGCCAAAATGTAGTAGTCAAGGGTAGGTTCATCTCTTGCATTAAAGCCTGTAAGTTGATCTCTAAGGGGTGTCTCTATCACCTTGTGAGGGTTAGGGATGTGGAGTCCAAAACCCTTCTTATAGAGTCAGTTCCGGTCGTAAATGAATTCCTTGATGTCTTTCCTAATGACCTTCCCGGTGTTCCTCCCGAAAGGGAAATAGATTTTGGCATAGACCTCCTCCCCGATACTCAATCCATTTCTATTCCCCCTTACCGTATGGCCCCGGCGGAGTTAAAGGAGTTGAAGGAACAATTGAAGGACTTGTTGGAGAAGGGTTTTATTAGGCCTAGCCAATCACCATGGGGTGCACCGGTGTTGTTTGTGAAGAAGAAAGATGGGTCCCTTAGGATGTGTATTGATTACCGGCAGCTCAATAGGGTCACCGTCAAGAATAAATATCCTCTTCCTAGGATTGATGACTTGTTCGACCAATTGCAAGGGGCTAGCCACTTCTCTAAAATAGATCTTCGGTCCGGGTATCATCAAGTGAAGGTGAGGGAGTGTGACATTCCCAAGACAGCCTTCCGGACTAGGTATGGGCATTATGAATTTGTGGTCATGTCCTTTGGGTTGACCAATGCACCGGCTATCTTCATAAACCTAATGAATAGGGTCTTCAAACCCTACCTTGATTCCTTTGTTGTGGTCTTCATTGATGATATTTTAATCTATTCACATAGCGAGGAAGAACATATGGGTCACTTGAGGGTTGTGTTGCAAAGATTAAGAGAGGAGAAGTTGTATGCCAAGTATGAAAAGTGTGAATTTTGGTTGAGGGAGGATGCCTTCCTAGGTCATGTGGTGTCGGGGGATGGTATTAAGGTAGACCCTAAGAAGACCGATGTGATTAGAAATTGTCCTAGGCCATTGACCCCGTCGGATATTAGGAGCTTCTTGGGCTTAGCGGGTTACTACCGGAGATTTGTGAATGGGTTTTCTGCTATTGCTTCTCCCATGACTAAGTTGACACAAAAGAAGGCTAAGTTTTAGTGGACCAACGAGTGCGAAAGGAGTTTTCAAACCTTGAAAGATAAACTTGTGTCCGCTCCTATATTGTCACTACCGGATGGGCTTGAGAGATTTGTTGTGTATTGTGATGCTTCTAGAGTTGGCTTGGGTTGTGTCCTAATGCAAAATGGTAAGGTGATAGCCTATGCTTCTAGACAACTCAAAGTGCATGAAAAGAACTATCATACGCATGATCTTGAATTAGCCGCGGTGGTGTTTGCTTTAAAGATTTGGCGTCATTACTTGTGTGGGGTACATGTTGATGTGTTCACCGATCATAAGAGCCTCCAATATGTCTTCACCCAAAAAGATCTCAACTTGAGACAAAGAAGGTAGCTAGAATTTCTTAAAGATTATGATATGAGTGTGCATTATCATCCCGGTAAAGCTAATGTGGTGGCGGATGCTTTGAGTAGGGTGTCTATGGGTAGCCTAACCCATGTTGATATTGGTGATAGGGAAATGGCTAGGGAGGTGCATCGGTTGGCTAGGTTGGGGGTTAGGTTGGAAGAGATTAGTAATGGTGGTGTGGTCGTTGTTGATGGTGCTAGGTCTTCCTTGGTTGATGAGGTGAAAGCAAAACAAGATCTTGACTCTTCCTTGTTAGAATTGAAGGCCTTGGTGAAAGAGGGCAAGGTGGAAGTTTTCTCCCAAGGGGGAGATGGTGCCCTTAGGTACCAAGGTAGGTTGTGTGTGCCTTGTGTTGACGGTTTGAGGGAGAAAATTCTTGAGGAGGCTCATAATTCTTCCTATTCCATTCACCCCGGTTCCACCAAAATGTATAGAGATTTGAGGGATGTGTATTGGTGGGGAGGCATGAAGAAGGACATTGCCAAATTCGTCTCCGACTGTCATAGTTGTCAACAAGTCAAGGCCGAACATCAAAGGCCGGGTGGTCTAACCCAAGACATAGAGATTCCTACTTGGAAGTGGGAAGAAATTAATATGGATTTTGTAGTTGGTTTACCCAAGACTAGAAAAAGTTTTGATTTTATTTGGGTGGTGATTGATAGGATGACAAAATCGGCTCATTTTCTACCGGTAAAGACAACATATGGGGCGGAAGATTATGCAAGGTTATATATTCATGACTTGGTAAGGTTGCATGGGATTCCTCTATCCATCATATCGGACCATGGTACTCAATTTACTTCACACTTTTGGAAGTCTTTTCAAAGGGGTCTAGGTACGAGAGTTAAGCTTACTACGGCCTTTCACCCGCAAACGGATGGACAAGCCGAAAGGACTATCCAAACACTTGAGGATATGCTTAGGGCTTGTGTATTGGAGCTTAAGGGTAGTTGGGATGATCCTCTTCCATTGATTTAGTTTACCTATAACAATAGCTATCATTCTAGCATCGGTATGACTCCTTTTGAGGCTCTCTATGGGAGGCGTTGTAGATCACCGGTTGGGTGGTTTGAGGTTGGTGAGGTGGCCTTGTTAGGACCAGATCTAGTTATGGAGGCTCTTGAGAAGGTTAGGATGATTAGAGAAAGGTTGAAGACAGCCCAAAGTCGCCAAAAGTCCTATGCCGATGTGAGGAGAAGGGCTCTTGAATTCCGAGTTGGTGATTGGGTCTATTTGAAGGTGTCACCCATGAAGGGTGTGGTTCGTTTTGGTAAGAAGGGTAAGTTGAACCCAAGATACGTGGGTCCTTATAAGGTAATGAGGAGAATTGGCAAGGTAGCTTATGAGTTGGAATTGCCTAGCGACAGGATTTGGTTCATCCGGTAATTCATGTGTCTATGTTGAGGAAGTGTGTGGGTGATCCGAATGCCATTGTGTCTCTTGATGTTGTGGGTGTTGTTGAAGATAATTTGACCTATGAAGAGGTTCCGGTCCAGATTTTAGATAGACAAGTGAAGAGGTTGAGAAACAAAGATGTGGCTTCCGTTAAAGTCCTTTGGAGAAATCAACAAGTTAAAGTGCTACTTGGAGGCCGAAGCGGACATGCAAAGGCGATATCCTTATCTTTTCCACTCCACTCAAGCCTAAGGTATTGATCTAAGCCCTTTATAAAATCTCTTGTCTTAAGTTCAGCCCCCATGTCATTGCATACATTCATGTTTAAGTTGACAAGTTCATTGTGGTTTTACAACTATGTTGAGGTTTTTGAAATAAGGTGTAAAGTGCATTGTTGCATCCTTATGTGGGCTGATATTGCCATGTTTGCATCCCTCATGTACGTTTCTTTAACATTCGGGGACGAATGTTCCCAAGGGGGAGATATTGAAACGATCCCAAAAATGCCCGAAAATGTGCTTCGGAAACACCTAGAATTGTAATTTCCATATATCTCAAAATCCGTGCATGATTTTGGAAATTCGACTTCATATTCTTATTCAGGGGGTCAAATTGAGTGGGAGATGGGTCTAACCCGAATTTTAGAGCAACCGTATCTAAATTCGAAAATCGCAAAAAATGCGATTTGGAGGGTCAACTTTAAAGAGGCATATCTCTTAGCACACAAGGAACTGGAAGGTACCCCACCTATTAAATTAAAGCCCTTCGAGTTATCTTTCCAATGCAATTGGTTTCACCTCATTCCGAGTTAGGATGAGGGAGTTATGACCATTTTCGTAAAACCTGTCTCGGCAGAATTTCAAATTCCAGTAGGCTTTTTTGTTTAGCGGGTTGGGGACAATTTTTTATAAATGTCCCATACTTAGTCATATTTTTTTTCTAACTTCAAAACACTCAAAAACACTCTCTAAGCCCCTCCAAACTTCCACCAAGATCTTCAACCAAATTCAAACATCTCAAGCTCTAATTCCGGATTCAAAACTCAATCTCAAGCTTCAATTCTCCATTCCAATCTTCATCAAGGATTCTCCAAAGTTGAGGTATGTGGGTTTGATTGTGGAAACCTTCCTTTCCACAAGTCCAATTATTTATTCTCTATTTTTACTTCAAGTTTATGGGTCCTTATGGTTATTATGAACTCTTGAAGTATGGAATTACTACTACACACCCTATTATGGTATATTTTGCATATTGTCATGAAATGGAATTTTTATGTGATGTTTATTGTTTTTATGCTTCCATGATCAAATTATGAAGGTTGATATATATACATGTATGTTGTTGGTGGGCTGATTTATATGAATTTTGGAATTGGTTGGACTTAGTACTCTTGAAAGACATGATTTTATCTACATGAACAATAGTCCACCATGTGTTTGATAAAATGTCTTTTATAGAATTCTTAGGAAATGGAAGGTCCAATGTACATCCTATGAGTCGGATGATTATATAATTATTGAAATGATGATGAAGGGGATACATGTATATGATTTTCTCTATATAGTGTTGTGAGTCGACCAAGCCTAGTACGGGGGGTAGTAGGCCCGTATAACCGTATCGAGGGGTTGGTACCTTGGTTGCCTAGTACGGGGGGTAGTAGGCCCGTATAACCGTATGGAGGGGTTGGTACCTTGGTTGCCTAGTACGGGGGGTAGTAGGCCCGTATAACCATATCGAGGGGTTTGTACCTTGGTCCCTAGCTCGGGGGGTGGTAGGCCCGGGTAACCACATTGAGGGGTTTGTACCTCTTTCGCCTCTCCAAGGGGGTGGTAGGCCTTGGAAATACTATATTGATGGTCACTCACTACACATGTACTATGCCCTACTAAATATGATTTTTAGGTAAGCATCATTATACATATCATATCATTACTATGCTATCTATCGAGTATGATTATGCATTTTGCCTATGATGTCCATCTATTGTTGCATTGTATTGCATCCCATATACTTAGTACATTCAACGTACTAATGTATACTCTATGCCTACATGATGTCACCATGTAGGGACCGGAGCACCGCTTAACCATCCTCCTCCGCGTGGCTAATACGATTTTCTATCGAGGTTATTGGTGAGTCCTCCATTCCGGGGACGTTGCTTATGATCTTTAACTATGTATAAAACTTTTCCTTTTTTTTGTTATGTATTAACTATGAGGGTGAGCCCGGTAGTTTGTCTTGGCCCCCGCTAAGTACCCATGTTTAGAAGTGGTGTTGGACAAGTTGTGTATTATGCTTGAGCTTGACTCATCTATGGTATTTATGTATCATTCCTTTTTTTTTCTTGCTCCCTTAGTCCCGATTTCCCCCTTGATTATGCTTATCGCTTATGGTCATTTTAATTGCTTCCGCGACCAAGGATGTGTAATGATACGCTATGAGGCTTGTTTGGGGTTCTTTCGGGTTCCCCATTCGCCGGTCACGTCTAGGCCCTAGGCTTGGGTCGTGGCAAAGACCTATGAACTAACATTGGAATTTAGTGAAATTTTGTACTATTTGATAGGTTTGTTGAATGTGTAGGGAAAAGTCTGGTTGCTATAGAAATGGAAAAGAAGCTGTAAAATGATGATGATTCAAGTTCACGGTTAACTTCATGGACCATGAACTCTATTACGGTCCGTGGTTGAGCTTGTGAAAGTGAAGCAATGCAGGCCTTGAGAAGATGAAGAGGAGTAATAACCAAGTGACAACCACGGAAGGTTCCATGGGCCGTTGCTCTTACCACAGACCGTGGTACTTACCGTGGCGTTGAACCTGTGTGAAAGCAAAGAAGATTTGGAAGAAAATTGGGATCCCAAGTGAAGACCACGGACACCATCACGGACCGTAGTTCTTTCTACGAACCGTGGTGTAGTTCGTAGTCCTTGTTCCAGTGGTATCATTGAAGACCCAAACTTTGGGAAGACCACAAAAGGCTTCACGAACCGTGAAGCCCTTGACAGGTCGTGGGAGTAGCCGTGAAAATGCCCGACTATTCAATCCTAGTTCGATTAGGACTCACTTATAAAATTCTATTTTTGAACTACTTTAGGTGTTTTTTTGTATTATCATATCTGATCTTACGTTTTATAGAAAAGAACACAGTATTATTCTGAGCTTTATATTTTGTATTAAGATTAATTTTACCAGTTTGACGTTTGGATTTCGATTATCAGATTATCAAGTGATTGTTGATTTACAAATTATTATTTTTAAGTATTTCTTAACATGTTTTTATTATCCAGTACTGATTCTTTACGTGTAAATATGAGTGGCTAAATATCAAAACTGGGTGTGTGAGATCTATGATGACATTCTAGTTGCGATTCCATAAAATGAGTAAAAGGCAATCTTTGTTTACATTCTGTAGTTTACGGATTTCATTATCATATTAGTCTATTGAGTGCATGCTTTAGACAAGCCTGTATCTGGTGTTTGTTCGAGAGAAAAACATCAGTTAGGAAAAAGTTGAACTAAGTCAACAAATTGGAGTTACAGCTGAAGTTCGAGAGAAGAGATCTTTAACACTTTATCAAATCAAGCGAAGTAAAATATTGATAATACTTTAAGTTCGAGAAAATTAGAGTGAATATTATCTGATTAGGTTGAGAAGCGTTAGATAAATTCAACTCGCAAAGGTTTTGTAAACATTGGTTAACCGACACTCAATTTACGGGAGAGCATTATAATTCACGTCATAGTGACCACAAAACCTGGTTTCTTTAAATTATCTGAATCAATTTACAACGAGATAGTCTGTGAACTGTTTATCTAAGTTTTGACTGCAAATGTTGGTAGTATAATACATTTAAATAAAACCCAATTTACTTTCCGTATTATTTGTTTAGGAAATGGTAACGACAATTGAGTAAATGCTACAGTGAAACTTTATCTGTAAAGAAATTCTCTGTGGGATCAACCTTAACTCTAGTTGAGTTCTAAAAATTGACAACGACCGGTTGCACTTCTTTTTTGGAATGTAAGTTTGGATGTATCAAATTTTGGCGCCTCTACCCGGGAATTTCAATTAAGATTGTTTTACTAGCTTTTATTCGATTTGTAGTTATATTTCCTAATTTTACGTTTTGTTCTGTGTTTGTGTCTCTTTCAGGTGAGTGCTACTGTGTATGCCAAGTACCATGAGTCAAGGAGTTCCATTGATCCCATACGACTCAGAACTCGAAAAGACTCTTCAAAAAATGGTGAATGCACAAGAAATAGAGGCACAAAGACAAAGGTTGGGACTAGGAGCTGAAGCCGCTGCAAGAGGTGTTCAGTAGAATGACAGTAACAACCAACCTAGGGTGGTAGATGAGAATAGAGGAGTGGATGGATTGATCCCTCCCCAGCGTCAACGAATATCTCCAAGAGGTAGAGGTCAGCATCCAGCGCACATGATGTATGATGAAGATGATGCAGATTTGGATGGAGCTAGAGGCACTAGAGAGATAGTGTTACCTGTAGTACCTCTAGTTAATAGAGAGGATGAGTACGAAATCACCAATGATGATACCATGGTGATGTATGTGAACTCTCAGGAACCTAACCCTGCATCGAGACCCCAACTGATCGCTTGTTATCGCTCCATGTGGACTGTCAACAGGTCTAAAGAATTCTTGGACAATGGTATTGTGAACAAAATTAGGGGCTTCAAGAATCGCGTAATTATGCTTGAGACTAGGGTGGTAGTAGGTGATATCAAAGAATTCTCAGACATCTATCGGATATTTCAGTTTCATCAGTTCGATTGGATGGACCATGCACCTGGTGAATACTCTAGCCACCTGAATAGAGAATTTCATTTCTCTTATGCAGCTACTTTGCTGAATTTTGCTGCGGATACAAAGACTACAAAGCGTGGACAGAAAGACATGGCTATTACCAGGGGTCCACTCAACTTAAACATAGTTAGGGGCCAATCAATAGATATTTCTGAGGCATCGATTAACAGAATGTTGTACTGCTCGGAATACTCTGCTCCCGTTTCAGTTGGCCATTTCGAGGGCAAACATCATGAGGTAACCAGTGATGCTACAATGAAAGATCAGACGTCTCTAGAAAGGGTTTTATGCTGGATTGCGAAGCAAATTACCATAGATGGGAAAAATGCAGTTTGGGTCTCCACAACTACAACACTCATAACTAAAGCTTCGCTGTCTTTTACAACCAAGGTTTGGTGGGCTATTGTCCGAGCACAATTGCGACCGACAACTAATGATAACACTTTGTCCCCTTCCCTAGCCTCATTGGTCGCATGTCTTATGGTAGGTTACCCGGTCAATACAGGACGGATAATAGCAATTGATATGAGAGACAAGGCGCTAAATGAGAGAGCTGCACTTCCTATTCCCTGTCTGATAGGGAAGTTATGTCGAGGAGCGAACATTCCTCCAAACAGTCTAGTTGAAAGATAGGGTGAAACATTCAGACTAACTCAGGTTTCCAAAATCAAGGATGTCGCGAACTATTTCTTTGGCACAAAATCTACCGATGTGGGTACTTTAGTTGTTGTTCCGCATGTCCCACTTGATATCCCCCATACAGATAGAGATCCAGTACAGATAGAGTCATCACAGCCGTCCACAGAGGCACCACCGCCTCCAACTTCAACCTCTCAAATTCCAGGTACCTTTGTCACTATCCCTATGCTTTTTCTTGAGAAATTGGTTGCAGATCAACGCTAGACCAGGACATTTGAAGACTAGATTGTGCTCTGGATTCCCCAGCTAATAGAGACAAAGGTATTAGCTGCGAAAAAGGAGATCAAAGATGAGATGATGACGGAGCTATCAGTCTTAAATGACAGAATGGATGGTTTGGAGAACCTTATTTAGAATAGCTTCCAGGCTGCATGTTCGATAAATACTGAAGAGTTCAGAACCCAATTGGCCGAGATGCGCACTCAAATTGCTAAGTTGGCTGAAAAGCCAGTACAAGTGCCCACTCTAGTCATGCCAGAGTCATTGATGCTAATGTTAAGTCAGCCATCCGCCACTAAATCACTTGATGATCTTTGGGGAGCACCCCCCACGAGTAAATCCAGCAAGAGAAAACACAAAGTTGGAGAACTTGATGAGGAGACCCCTACTAACCCAGCTAGAGAGGTAAGAAGGCAAGAAAAGAGAGCTCGTAGAGCATCAAACAGAGAAGCTCTGAAAAACGAAGCCCTTGAACAGCAACAGAAAGGTGCAGCCTTAGTTGGAGCTTCTGGTAGTGGCACACCTGTTCCGACTAATGAGGACCAAACTGATCATGTCCCGATTTCTAAGAGTGCACCCATTGATAAGGGTGCCAATGCTGATCCGACGACCGACGCCTAGAGCGCCGTAGGTATAACCTCTCCTCATAGCCTGTGTATTTGATTGTTCTGTATCGACTTTGAGGGCAAAGTCCTTTCTATTTGGGGGAGGGGGTGGTCAGCAACCTGCCATAACTGTTAGAAAAATGGAGGTTGTTTCGGTGTATTATCGATTTGGCTGTTTTATGTGTTGTGTTGTGGAGTAGTTGATCTGTGAAAATGAAGGACCTACATCTGAGTTTGACTGTTAGGATCTTTAGATGACATCTCAGATACTGATATGTTGAACATGGCTAATCTGATAATTCACTTGGTGAACCAAGAAATTAACAAAATGCAATCATGTGTAGTGTGTGTGTAAGGTTTGATTAAAGTCTAACACTAAGAGCAGAAACTAGAACTTGCCTAAGTAGTCTTGCTTTAATCTGAGAATAGCCGGATAGGAAAGGATCAGTAGGCTATTTTTGTTAAACCAGTAAAAAGCCAAAAATCAAACAACCAAATGAAAAGTTTATCACTTGAACTCAATTTGAGCCTTAAATCAGTCTTTATTTTTACCCAACATATAACACATCCTTGGTTCTTCGAAGGTACGATATCACAACTCAGGCAACAAGCCTAAGTTGAGGGTGATTGCAACCCGAGCAGAAAGAAGAAGGGAAAAAGAAAGTTCGACCAGTGAGCTAAGTGCATATAAAAATTGCAAAAAAAAAAAGAAAAAAAGAAGAAGAAATGAATGAATAATAATAGCTACTGGATCTGGTTGAAATAAGAAAAGGAGGGAATCACTCAGAAAAGAATATGTGAAAATGACATTTTGGAAAACCGAGGGATTAGTCACTCACCAAACCAAATCTCCATTCCCTAGCCCCGAGCCTATGTTACAAGCCGATGAAGTCCTATAGTGATCCTACTCCTGGTGTTTCAAAGATAAAGCGTAGAAAGCAAGGGCAAGCCTATGGTAGTTTGTTGTTAGTGTTAGAAATTCATTGATAGTGTGAGCGTAGTACTCAGTCCCTACCATTATGAGCTACGGACTTCTTTGTTGAGAGGACACAGTGGTTGGATTTGGAAGTAGATTGTGTGAGCTGATGATTCGCAGGTATAAGCATGATTGACTGAAAGTAATGAGATGTCATGTATTGATCCTTACATGTTAGATTCAGAGGTTTGGGATACAAATTGTGCTTGAAATAGTTGTTGCATAGGGTCATAGTTCTGTAAATGATGTGAGTACCGATTATAGTTGTTTTGCTCATCACTTGAGGACAAGTAATGGTTCTAAGTTGAGGGTTTTAATGTGTAGTGAAATCGTGGCACATTTGACACCTAAGAATTATGAACTAACATTGGAATTAAGTGAAATTTTGTACTATTTGATAGGTTTGTTGAATGTGTAGGCAAAAGTCTGGTTGGTATAGAAATGGAAAAGAAGCTGCAAAATGATGATGATTCAAGTTTACGGTTAAAAAACACATAATCATGCTCCAGATTTTGAATGGTACATTATTAGTATTTAAATGTTGCATTCTCAGATTGCATGTCAGTATTTCGAGCTATTCAGTATTCGATTGCATTTCAATCATATATATTTTCAGTTGGGAGTAGACTTAGCCTAGCCTAGGGTTTAGTGTACCCTCATAGTCCTCTTGATGGGGCTTATACATTGGACTCCGCATTTAGCTGACGTGGTTTTAGGTCGATTAATAGTAGCTCCCATAGTCAGACTCTAGTGCATTTGACCACATTTTTAGTATGTACTTCAGCTTTCAGTTTCAACATGTTACGTTCATGATAAGCACTTGGTCATTGCATTTAGCTCAGTTTTCAGTTATATTTCAGTATTCATGTTTCTATTTAAATTATGTCATTGATCAGTTATGCTTGTTCAGCTTATATATTTTGTTCAACTATTATCTATATCATTCATGCTCGGTATATTCCAAGTACTGAGGCATTCTCTGCTCTACATCCTTTCTTGATGTAGGTTTACGTACTCAGCATCCAGATCACGCTTAGATCGACTTTCGGTCCATATTCAGCAGTATCAGTGGTGAGTCCTCATACTTCTTGGACAATAGACATGTTTTTCATACTTGGTTTTTTATTCAGTTTTCAGTTTGTTTAGAGTTAGCTGGGAGCATGTCCCAGCAACTCAACTCAGTTAGAGGCTTTTTCCGACATAGTAGTAGATTCAACTTTACTTTTTGAGTGATTTTTCAGTATCACTAAACTCTTAGTATGTTTTATACATTCACACTAGTTGGATATTCCCAACTTTCAGTTATCTATTGATTTAGCTGCAACATAGTACTTGTTCTGTTTAATAACTTTTATAATATCCAACTTTTATAGTATTCATATGATATGTCAGACGCATGGTTAGCTTTGGGTCACTCGTTATCCTATGTCCCGTGTTACGTCAAGGGGCTAGCCTTGGGGCATGACAAACTTGGTATCAGAGCATTACGTTTAAGAGTCCTAGGATGTGTGTAAACCGCACTAAGTAGAGTTTCTTTCATAGGTGTGAAGTGCACCACATCTATGAGAGGGAGAATACAAAGTGTTTTATGAAAATCTTTACTTTATGTGCTACTCTTATCGTGTATGGGTATGATTCAACATATCTTTTCTAATCCATCTTTATGCATTTTAGATCATGCCTTCTCATACAACTTACACACAGAATGCTAATGCAGGGAATGCTAACACAGTTCCTCCAATAACGAACTATGAGGTTACGAATGCAGAATTTGGAAATGCGATTCAGCTCTTGGCTCAGAGTGTGGCTAACCAGAACAATTAGAAGGCTTCAGTTTCTGCAAACACTAATAGAGGATCAGCAACAACTAGGGTTAGAGATTTTGTTCAGATGAATCGAATTGAGTTTCTAGGGTCGCAGGTTGGTGAGGATTGATGAGGTCAAGAACATTTTTGGAGTCATGCAAGGAACTGGTAATGATAGGGTGGAGTTGGCATCCTACCAGCTTAAGGTTGTGGTTCACATTTGGTTCACGCAGTGGATAGAAAATAGAGGCGAGAATGCAGATCCTTGGTGGAAGGCACAAGAGTTATGAACTTGAAGCAGGGTACAATGTCAATCAAAGAGTACGGACTTAAGTTCACTCAATTCTCCAGGTATGCTCCACACATGGGCAAGTTTTTGTTTGGGGTGCAGACTTGGTGAAGACAGAGTGCAGGAATGCTATGCTGTTAGGGGATATGAATATCGCTATACTTATGGCTCATTCTTAACGGTTGAAGGTGATCAACTTAGGGAAATGGCTAAGGATAACAAGAAGGATAGAACAAGTAAATATGAATACTCTCAGCATAAATCGGGTGGTGGAAATCGCTCATAGTTTCACCAAGGGTCTACAACCCCAACACCCTTCATCAGCTAGTGCTCCATCTGCAGGTTTCGACATAATCAGAAAGGTAGGGCATCCGACTCTAAGTCTCAAGGGAGTACTTCAGGTAACAAGACGTTCCCAACTTGTCCAAAGTATGGTAAGAACCATCTGCGCAAGTTTCTTGCAAGAAATGAATGATGCTTTAGGTGTTGTCAGTCTTTCCATAGGTTGAAAAATTGACCTTCTGCCAGGCAAGGGCAATGCGGTAACAACAATAGGTTTCATCCTACTACTCCAGCAACACTGGAAGGTCACCCAACTCAGCAAGGTGCTTCGTTTGGTACAGGTGGCAGTTAGTGTAGGAACATGTTGTATGCTCTCTAGGCTCACCAACACAACGAAGATTCTCCTAATGTGATCACTGGTACATTATGAGTCTTTCATTTAGATGTTTATGCATTGTTAAATCCAGGGACTACTCCTTCTTTTGTAACTCCCTATATAGCAGTAAACTTTGTTGTCAGTTCATACACTTTCTTAAAACCCCTCTCAGTCTCTACCCTAGTTGGTGACCCATTCATCATTGGACGGGTATACAAAAATTTCCCTGTACTAATCTCTTAGAAATTCACCTCAACAGATCTTGTAGAGTTAGAAATGTTAGACTTTGATATCATTTTAGGCATGAATTGGTTTCATTCATGTTATGCCTCAGTCAATTGTAGAACTAGGATTGTTCGATTTCTGTTTACAAACTAGCCAGTCTTAGAATGCAAGGGTAGCAGCTTAGTGCATGTAGGTCGATTTATCTTTTACCTTAAGGCCAGGAATATGATTTTAAAAGGGTATGTCTATCATCTTGTTTGGGTTAAAGATTCAGTCTTTGAAATCCCAACTCTTGAGTCAGTCCCAATAGTAAATAAGTTTCCAAAAAATCTTCCTAGAGTTCCTCCCGAAAGGGAAATCGACTATCTCCTTCCAAACACCTAACCCATTTTGGTTCCTCTTTAAAGAATTGCTCCAACCGATCTTAAGGAATTGAAAGAGTCCTTCTAGATAAGGGCTTCACTAGACCTAGTATCTCTCCATGGGGTGCTCTAGTGTTGTTCGTGAAATAAAAGAACGGTTCTCTTAGAATGTGCATTGACTATCGGCAGTTGAACAAAGTCACAATCAAGAACAAATATCTTATCCCCAGGATTGATGACTTGTTCAACTAACTTCAGGGTGCTAGTAATTTTTCAAAGATAGTCCTCAGATCCGGCTATCACCTACTCAGAGTAAGAGATAGTGACATTCCCAAGACAAACTTCATAACTCCGTATGGTCATTATAAATTTGATGTATGTCATTCGGACTAACAAATGCTCCTGCAACTTTCATGGACTTAATGAACAGGGTATTCAAATAGTATTTGGACTTGTTCATTATTGTCTTTATTGATGATTACCTCATTTATTCTCGAAATGAGAAGGAGCATGCGACTCATCTTAGAGTTTTTCTGAAAACTCTCAAGGATCTCCAATTATTTGCTAAGTTCAGCAAATATGAATTCTCGTTCACGTAGATGTGTTCATAGATAATAAGAGCCTCCAGTATGTGTTCACCCAGTAGGAGTTGAATCTTCGCAACAGTAGATGGCCTGAATTCATCAAGGACTATGATATGAATGTGTTATACCATCTTGGTAAGGCCAATGTATTTGCTGATGCTCTGAGCACATTGTCTATGGTAGTGTAGCACATGTTGAGGAAGAAAGGAAGAAATTAGCAAAAGATGTTCACTGGCTTGCTCGCTTAGGAGTTGATCTTATGGACATGTCAGATGTGGTGTAATAGTTTATAATAGATTCGAATCTCCATTGGTAGTGGAGGTTAAGGGGAAAAAAGATAGTGATCCTCTATTGCTTTAATTGAAAGGTGCAGTTCATTAGCAGAAAGTTGAAGGTTTATCTTAAGGGGGAGATGGTGTGCTCTGCTACCATGGTCGCTTATGTGTTTCTAATGTTTGTGAGTTGAGGTAGCAGATCCTTACAGAAGCCCATAACTCTAGGTATTCCATTCATCCAGGTGACAATAAGATGTACCGTAATCTACAGGGAGTCTTTTGGCGGAATGACATAAAAAGGGATATAGAATATTTTCTGGCTAAATGTCCTAATTGTCAACAAGTTAAGGTACAACATCAGAGCTCGGAATGACACCCTTCATGGAGCCCTAGACAGGCCGTGAAGGGCACCACAGCTCGTGGTGCCTTCAAGTGTTTGACTAAAAAGGGGCTCCCCTCCCACAATCCCTTAAACGGCCTATAGTGAGCTACACGAATTGTGGTGGTGGACGTGAAAGGAGAGACAAAACCACCCCTAGGCGGGCCTTCTCCCATGAGCCCCTAGACGGCTTGTGAAGGTTTAGATGGCCCATGAAGGCGGCCATATGGAGGGGGCTTGACTTTCCAAGCCATTGGTCAAAACTACGGTTGCGACAATGGCTCATGATGTCCTTGACGGCTCGTGTGGGCCTCCATCTGGAGGTTCGCGTCACCTGTAGGTTAAGGGTAGTTGGGTCTTTTCTAGATTTCTTTAAAACAATACTATGTAGTTTTGCCTATGCCCAGGACCCCTATATAAGTGATTTAACCCCAAAACTTACCCATTCAAGTCATTCTCTTAAAATTTACCTAAGAAGATCAAGTTCTTCTTCTCCAAAAAATTTCTCTCTCTAGAAGTTGAAGAACAAGATTCAAGGTAGGGTTCAAGTTCAAGCCTTCATTCTTCAATTGTATTTGGACTTTGATAGCAAGGTATGATAGTTTTTCATCCATGGAACCCTTGCATCCATGGATCCCATATATTCTCCAAATTGAAAAGTAGAAATTCCCCAATTTGAGTTAGGGTTTTCTTCTAAGTTATGCGTCTTTATGAAAGTAGATTGAATTGATTAAATTATAATTGATTATGCCTGAATTGAGAGGATTCCATGCTTTTATATTGAAAATACATGTACCCATGCTTAACCCATGCTTCTAAGAACAAATAAATTTAAAATGGGTTTTACTCTATGAAAGGAGAAATTATGTATTTATTTGTATTCTTATAGGATAAATAAGATGCTATATGAATTGACTTAAGATTGAAGCATACATGATGATTTATGATAAGAATTGCTTTGAGAGTGAAGCATATGTAATTAATTGTTGATTATTGATGTGATTGTTGTGGAAGGGATTTTCCCACATGATTTATTGTATATTAATGTGAAAGGGTTTCTCACATTGAATGATTCTAGGTTGAAAGGATTTCTCAACTAAAATGAATCTAAGCTAAGGAACTATTAAAATGATGAGTCTAGAGGCGATTACCCATGACCTCTAAATGAGAAGGATAGGAGGCGATTACCCATATTCCTTAGAGTAGGACTAGATGTGATTACCCACGTTCCAATAATGAAAGTTGGACTAGAGGCGATTACCCATGATCCCAAGGTGAAAGGGCAAGAGGCAATTACCCATGATAATTTATAAAAAGGCACGAGGTGATTCCCCATGTCCTTAAAAGATAAGTCATGATATGTTATGATAGGTGATGAGATTGGATTGTTGCCTGAGTTTTCCTTCCATGATTAGTAAGACTAGAGGTTGTTACCCATGTCATAACTAAGGATGAATTAAGGTTACTTCATGAATTACTCCTCACATGTTGAGATGATCTACTATATGCATTGCTTATGCTTTATGACTTATGTTGTCTAACTCTTATGTTATTTTTATGCATGCTATCATATTTAGTACATTTTTGTACTAACACATACTCTTGCGTACATTTCTTATCCAAATATTGGGTCTGGCGTTCCCGAATCTCATCTACGTGGCTACGATCCATAGTAGAAGAAAATTTGAAGATTGGTGTGTCCTCATTCATCTAAGGATTAGGCCACTACTTTCCTAATGTTCTTTTCATTTTGAGTTTTGAACATTATTGTACGGGCTACGTCCCGAGATTCTATTGTATTAAATGCTTTTTGAGACAAGTGTTTAGACTTCCGCTTTGTTTTGGAAAAATTGGTTATGTTGAAATAATCCTTTAAATCCTATCGATTTCTATTATCTTGACTATGAAATCTAAATGGCTTGTACGAGGCCTCTCGGGGTATTGTACGCCATGTTACATCTAGGGGGTACCCCTGGGTCGTGACATTTTATGATTGGTGGCTAAGACCCCAAGATTTAGGGAAGCTCAAATTGGGTTGGGTGTTGGTTTAATGTAGTGGGTGTTGTGCTATACTGTGTTTTGTTGTTGTTTATGCATAAATTTTGTCTAATTAACATGTGGTTAATTTATCGGTTAAGGTTGCTAACTTAATTATGATTCCTAATCTCCGGTTGATGCTCGGAAGAGATTAATTGGAGTGGGTAATTAGTTCAATGCTAGAAATTTAGGGTTGATGTCTATGGATTACTTGAAAGAGAGGTTATGGGTCGGATCTATTTATCATATTCTTGAAAGAGAGAATAGAGTAAGCTATTGCGTTGGTAAGAAATTACATATTGATGATACTGAAAGGAGATTCTATGCATAGATGATTTGACATTGAAAGATTATTAGCATCAATAAAGATGAATTTACCTATTCATTAATGTTCATCACTATAGAGCAGCACAATCACCTCTATGTGACATTGATTTTCGATCCCCGCACCCCTAGATTGCTTGTTAACTCTTGGTTTTGTTTGAATTTTAGTTTAATTACGATAATTGATAAACAAAGCTCTATCTAAAGTTGGCGGTACCATCCACCCAATTGTTATTACTATTAAAAATGAGCTTATTTAAAATCCAATTTTCTTGATAAGGAATTCGCTACGATATACCAATCCTTATGGGATTCGACCCCGACTTTTCGTTGAGTTTTTTACTGACTAGGATTGCTCACTCTTTCAAATGATTTGTGGAGGGTGATTTGAGCATTATCAGAATATACTATAGAAATAGTCAAATACATTGATACACATATATAATAGTGAGCAAAAATACACTTAAATACATGATATAAATGTAAAACAAGGAACTAATAAACTTGAATACAATGATACAAATTTATAATAATTTGTAAGATACACAATACATTGCTAGAAAATGAATAATGAGGAATAAATACACTTTGATACATTTGTACAAATATGTAATCAATATCAAATACAAAAAAAAATACAATTGATACAATAATAGTAAAGCAAATACACGAATAAAATGCAAATACATGTACATTTATACATGAATATAATGTATTTATGTGTGCTTTTGAGTCATTGAAAAGTCCCCAAATTTGTACAAAAGAATCCCTCAAATTCGAGATATGAACTCCTTGCAATATATCAAATCTTTCAAAACATCACCCATTAATTTTAGTAACAATTTATTGAATCTATAGTTTGAACTTAAGCTTGAAAGCTTTCTCTCATGGCTGGTGATAGTGCATAAATAACATGAATGCTTTAAAGGAGCTTGATGGACACAAAATAAAGACATACAATGTGTGGAAGGTTCATCAAATGAAGAGGAAGAAGAAAAGCCTTTGTGTGCAAGTGATCATCTCCTGAATTCAAGAATTCACCAAAAAGAAGACAGCCAAACATGACCCTTATCTCATTTAGGGTAAAATTGTAAAGAAAATGTCTTTTTTAATGCCTTATTTTAAATAGTAGTCTTTAATCATTTTGAAAGACTTAGATTATGATAAATTGAATATTTGACAGCTTTGAAGGTTGTAGTTCAAGGGTGGAATCCCTTTAAGTTGCTCTAGCTTAGTTTGATGGGTTCATTCCCATTGTTGATTGAAGACTTCTTGCTCTTGATTTCATATTAAGTCATTCATTTGTAGATTTCAAGTGAGTTTCTCTTTTATATTGAATCATGTTTCTCTTCCGCCTTGGTTAATTGTGTATTCAATTATCTCTTCTTTCTTCCTTTATCCTTCCTTGTTTCTCATCTATCTTACTTTTTTGTTATTTGATTTCGATTGGATTCATCCCTAGTTGGGATCCTTATCATTTTCATATCAGTATGCTAGGTTTAGATTTGTTTCTACAAATATAGTCTTGGTATGAAAAAAAAAAATCCCAAAAAGATCCTTTTTTTATTTATTATTTTTTTGACACTAGATCCTTGTTGTAATTTGGAATTGTACAAAAAAAGGTTGTCATTGAAGAGTTTTGAGCTTCGAAACCTTTCAAATTTTAAAAGTTGGCCTTTTGATTGAGAAAGAATTGGAGATTCATAAACATTATGATTTGTTCCTTAAGGCAAGGGAAAGCTAATTCTAAAATTTGAATCAAGTTCAAGTTTATTTGAGGAGATTGGGATTTACTAGGTGTTCTTGGTGATCTCCAAGTTGTTCCCGAAGAAGAAGAAGAAGAAGAATAAACAAAGTATATTTGATCCAATATTCTCAAGTCAAAGTTCTTCAAGATGTTTATTGGTCCACTAGAGGAAATTTGAAAACAAATCAAAATTCAAAAAATAAATAAATTGAATTAAAAAAACTAACTAATTAACTTCCTTATGGACTGCCACACTAGCAGTCAACTACCAACACAACAGTCACGATAGCGCTTGCTAAGTTGACTGTCACACTAAGTGGTACAACTCTCTAATGTGCTCGTGACGTATAACTTCAAAGAGCAGGTTTTTGCCTGAAAATATTTCAAGTATTGGATGTTTTTTGGAGCTAATTTTTTTTCTAAGTGTCCAAATTTACTTCATTCTTCTAAACTCCTTTTTCTGTCATTCCTCAAATATAGAAGACCTAATTAACATATCTAATCACCTTACCACTATTTTTAATCATTAAATCATCCAATCAAAATTCTTTGAAATGAAGAACTTCTTTGTGACTTAAAAGTTTTTCTAATGTGTCAGAACTTACTTCGTCCTCTTCTATACTCATTTTCTTCCAATTTTATACACTTAATAACAAATAATTAACATCTTTAATTACTTGTTAACTAGTTTCTAAGAATCAAATAATCTGATTAGTTCTTAAAATTAGGTAATAACAAGTACTTTCTTCTACATTTGTTACTTAGGTTTTTCTTAGTCCGATTTTCTATGCCTCTTTTTTCTACTTTTCTTCTCTTAATTCAAGTTTTTAAGCTTTATCAAAGTCTTCCATATTTCAAGTATCACAAGAATCACTCCTAACCTTATTTTCTATGTTTTATAGGTAGGTACAAGTTGATAAAAAGGAATAATGTCATATGTAACTGTCAAATATTATGCAAATGACATTAGTGAAAATGAGTTTTGTGAGGACTATGATGGTCCTTATGAGCATGGTAATGTGGAGCGTTAGTATGATGATGATTTCTACAAGTGCTATGATGGTATATGGGATAATGAATAATAAGGTGGTGAAAACTACTACTCTTGAGATGATTATGAGACGAATGGAGCTTATAACTCTTGTGATGATGTTGAAGAAGTAGAAGGACCTTATGGTGTATACCATTGTGAATATGAGGATTTTCATACTTCTCATCATGGTTATGATGGATATGTGAGGTACAATACTTTATGTCATATATATTATGAATCCTTTGAGCTGAATTAGATGAAAATGGAAGTTGTAAGGTTGAATTTCCTTCCTCGTCTTGTGCTACTCCCTATCCTATTAAACAAGTCATAGATGTATGGTTGGAACAATTTCAAAGTCATCATGTCGACCATAGAAGGTGTACATTCCCTACTTCTCAAAATATGATAATTTATTCTTCTCATTCTAGTTCCAATGTTTCTTGTTCTTCGTATCTGATGAGGTTGGAGGTAGTGTAGGAGGAATCCTAAGCCATGAAGTATTACAGTTAAGAGAAACCTTTATTATGTTGACAAAAGATTTTTATGATTGCCTGCAGATGTTTGGAAAGGTCAAGCATATTGTCAAAAGAGGAAACAAATTCATCATGAAGATAAACCTAAGGAGTTTCCCTTAGAAGCAAAACAAGATGCTCCTTATAAGGATGTACCTAAGGAGTTGAACATGAAAGTAAAAATACCCACTTGTTGTGAATCAAAATGGAAGTTAGAAATGAAGGGATCTCTAAGTCCTTCACAAGGAATGCTCGACACTTGTCCTAACAACCATCAAATTGAGAGACAAAAGACTAAGAGTAGTAAGTGTGTGAAAAGTTAAATCTCTAGAGTGGAAAAAGGAGAGGTTGTGTGGAGTGATGTGACAGGGTTGTAAAAATCTTATCCTAACTCATGTAACTTTTCTTTCTTTAGTTGTTTGAAAACTTGTGCAGGTATCCTTTGAAGCAAGCCTAGTGAGGCACCTCAAATTGTGAAGAATCATGAGGTCCTCGAAAGATTCCTAAAGGAGAAAATGTCCTCCAATATTGATAACCAAGGTGAACACACTTCTTCTAATGATATACAAAGTAACGATGCTAACTCTTAAACTTTCTTGAACTTTGAATATCATGGTGTAACACCCCAGAAAATGGTAGGTTAAACTAGAGCCTAAACGAATAGTTAAAAACTATAAAAATGACTACTCCTGGATTGGTAGACCATCTAAATATGATATGGGGATTTTAGGAGTCAAGGCCTAAGGGACAAGTGCCAAGAAAAATGGGCAAGCCAAGGCCAAAGGCCAAGGCTACCCCAAATTTGGGAACACTGCCTCAAGCTCCACGGCAACCACCACGGATTGTGGTCATGACTGCGGCTCATGGGAGGCATCGTGGAGTGGACTTGGTCATAGAGCTTGGGGGCATGATGTAGCCTAGCTACAGCCTCACCGTCCATGAGTAGGACCACGGGGTGTGGTCCACTTCACCATTAGTGAAGGTGCTCGTAAAGTTGCCTTGGTTTCATGAAAATTGGGACATGTTGGGGGAGCTACTGGTCAAGGGACCACGGGCACCACAATGGGCCATGGTGCCCTTGACAAGGCGTGAATGTGGCTCGTGAAGGTCACTTAGGCGCGAGGAGGAAAGGCTTTGAAGCCTTGGCCTTCCCTCAACACCAAGATCTCCACCACGACTTGTGGTCATGACCACGGATCGTGGAAGGTCTCGTGGTCATGCCTTGGCCTCATGGGAGTTTGACCACTTCGAGGAGGGGACTGCCTAAGGGACCACGAGCACCCCCACGAGCCGTGGTCCCTTGGACGGACCGTATATGTGGCCGTGGTCACTGGACGGTGATCAATTAATGAGGGTCTTTTAGGTCATTTCCTTTTTGGCCCAATTAAAGTGGGGGTGTTTTAGGTATTTCTAGTGGAAGTATATATATATTTTTAAATTCAAATTTCACAAGACTTGGTCATTATTAACAAACACCCAAATTGAAATCAAAATCTTCCTCCTCTCTCAAAATTTCTCTATCTAGACTCAAGAAGAAGAAGAAGCCATTGGAGCTAGGGTTTGTAGATTTTCAACGTTCTTCCCCAAATTTCTTGAAGGTTCTTAAGTGAGGTATGGATGCTTGTCATCCTTGGGTAGCTATCACACAAGGAGCCCCTTCAAATTATGATTTTAAGATATCAAATCCACCAATTCTAGGATTTTCAATCTATGACATGGGTCTCCTTTCCAAAACGTTTTTATTGTTTAATTATGATTTTTTATGGTTAGTTATGGTGAATTATGAATAGATTGATGGAGTATTGTATTTTTATACTGAAAATTCCCCCATAGACCCATGTTTCCCCATATTGATAAATCATAAATTGATATTGTGGGTTGGTTGATATTATGAATATGTAAATTGAATATGTTTATGTTAATTAAGCTATCGAATCATGAAATTCTTCCTATATTATGTAGTTATTGTATATGGTTGGGTTGATTGTGATTCAACACCCTTGAATGGCATAGCTATGAAGGCTAGTACCTTTCTATGAGGATTATGTATGAGATTGTGATTCACTTGAAAGGTGAATATACTTTGATAATTGTGCAGTTGTGGTAATGTTGTAAGATCATCCTCGCCCACCCCTACACATGACTATGTATAATATGCTATGACTATGATGGTATTGTTGGGTTGTACGAAAGGCTATTATCATGAACACCCTATGATTATGATGTGAAAGTCTTACTCACATGTTGATGATTCTAAGGTTGAAAGGTCATTCTCTCCTAATGAATCAATGAGCTCTTAAGTTATTATGTTGGTTGGGTGCCTAGTGCATTCTCTTATGAACATGAACTTAAGTTAAGACTTAATATAACTATAAAAGGGAATTATGCTTAGCACCGAGTGGATAAGAGAATGAGATGGAGGCTTTTACATTTAGCAAGTCCGACTTCCCAATGTATGTTGTCTCATGGGATGGAAACCTTTTACGTTAGTAGTTCGGGTTTTTACTAGCAATCTCCATATCCCATAACTATGTGCCCACATAGGTCTTTAGCTAGTGGATCCACCTAAAAGCTATTATGAAATTTCTACCTTAGGCAAGTAGGACACCTCTTTTCGGTGTGGGGGTAGAACAACTGATTCCATGTAGCTGACATGGTCTATGTCGGTTAATGTTATCTTCCATGTATGATACGAATATAAACTATTATATGATTATGAATTATGATAAGAACATGGAATTTAATTATGACTTCTTAAGAGGTACTACTTAGTATGAGTGGGGGTATGGGACTTCACTTATGCATTGCACATGTAGGCTTTAAGAGGGGTTATGGTGAGGTTCTCTTATGTTATGATGACTTATGATTTATGTATGAAATATATGTATGAATGTTAAGGTTGACTTTACTTGTTACAAGTTATGAACATGTCTAACTCCTTACTTATGCATGTTGACTATGAATAAGGTAAAGTAAAATATTTATGTTGTTAGTAGCCTGAATGTGATAGTTAGCATTTGGTAGGGTTATGGGACTTTACCTTGGCATTGCACTAGTGTGGCTCTGGATTGCTTATATGTTGGTTTGGTTTATGTGTCTTCATAATTTTTCATAATGACTTTTAAACTAGAAAAAGGCATGATTTCAACTAAATGTCCCTTTTATGCATGTTTTAAGGATTTTGTGCATGGCTTCCATGCTTAGTACATTGTTTGTGCTAACGCATATTTTCTACATTCTATGAGTGTAGGTTTCGGCCGTTGATACATACTAGTTTCTTCAAGTGAAGCTTGGGTTGACTATTCCCTAGGCTTGGTGAGTCCTCAAGTACGAGGACAAGATGTTATTGTTTTTAGTTTCTATTGTACTTTCTACATTTGAGACTTTATTGATGTAAAGGGATTTGACCCTATCTGTACTCTCTATTGTACTAGATGGTTATTGAGACAAGTCTACATTCTTATTTTCATCTATGAAGAAGAAGTTGACTTCTATTGTAAAAGTTTTAAATTTTCTACAATAATTCTATGTCCTTATGTTATGATTATGCTAAGGGCTTGTATGAGTCGCCTTCGGGGTCAAGTACGCCATGTTGCTTCTAGTGGGTAACCCCGAGTCGTGATAAACTTGGTGTCATAGCACAAATTTATATAATGATTCTAGGATGATGTCTCATGAACCACATCTAGAGAGTCTTGTTCATTAGTGTGAAGCGTGCCACATTTATGAATGAGAGGCTATAAGATGTTTAGGAACTTTCACTTCTTTGAGTACTCTTTGGTCATGCCTTAGAGTTTTAACTCTATGAAGTCCTTTTCCTAACCCTTTTCTTGTGCATATAGGATATGACTACAAGAAGAGTGGCCACAAAAAGAGTGGAAGAGGATATTGCTAATGATGAGGGAGTTCCTCCCCAAGGTCCTCAAGTTCCTCAAGCTCCTAATAATGAGGGAGCTATCACTAATGTGGAGATTAGGACGACTCCCTAAACATTGACAAGAGCATACTTAGATAATTGAGTGAACTTAAGGCTATATTCCTGCACACTCATACCTCATTGGTGAAGATTGATGAATTCTTGGATCTTTCTCTCTCTCAACTCTAGGGGGAAAAACCTACCAAGGAAGGCCGACTTGAACACTACCCAATCAATCAGGCCCACTCTTACAGGTCTCTCATCCTTCCGTTGCTCATACCAAACTTGAGCCACGTCTTTAATTTGGTAGGCGGCTAGTTCCACCTTCTCTTGAGATGACACCCCCATTGCATCACCTAGCTTAAACTCTTCTTCTATAAAGCCTTGTGGGTCCTTCTTCTCTTTGGAGCCATAGAACAAAGGGGGATTCCTTCTAGTGAAATCCCTTATCCTTGAAGCAGTACGAGAATAATGAATATAGACCAAAACTTACTCAAATAATTATAGCAAAAAGACAAGAATTAACACATAGGCAAAGTAGACTTAACAGTAATATATTCACAGGAATTTGTAAAAAATATATAGTAGCACAAAGGAAAACTATTTTATATCTACAGATACAGATAAAAAGTTTCGAATATAAACTTCAACACAATCTATAAATGAATAAAGAAGAATACGCAATAGATGAAAAAACATATGAAAACTATGACGGATTAAAAATAAAAATAATATTTTCTAATCTAGGAAGAAGATATAAGAAAATATGTGACAATCTAAGATTAATGTTAGAGAAAGAAACGATAAAATTAGAAGATAGTTTAACTGCTATGATAAGAATAACAAAAGAAAATAAAGATATAGATAGAAAATTGGAAATTGAAAAAATAAAACACCAAGCAAAAAAGGAAGTACAACAATTAGAAGAAGTAAAAAATACTAAAATAATAAAACTAGAAAAAGAGCTGGCAATGTTAAAAGAAATGTATGAAATTAAACAAAAAGAAAAAGAACAAAAAACAAAATTAGCAAATGAGATAATTAAATTTAAAGAAAAATTGCAATTAGAAGATGAATTAGAAGAAAAAGAAGAAAATAACCAAGATAATCTACCTGAAATAAGAATTGATGAAATAAATGACGATGATCTAGATGAACAACATTCGGAAACAAGCGAAACATATACGGTACTTTTAACAAACATAAATAATACAAAGAATTTAGAAGTAAATGCAGGAGACACAGAGAAAAATCTAGTACATCAGGAATAAAAAACCCAAAAAAATTAAAATATTATAATACAAAAAATGAACAATATGATAAAGAAAAAACTATATGGGATAAAAAATTGAATAATAAATGGACACCTAAACCAATAACCAACCAACTTAATTTTTCAGATTTAGACTGTGTAGCAGATATAAATAAAACAATTCAATTATGGATGGGATATATATCAAAACAATTAATAGATAACAAAATAGGAATGAAAGAAACACCAGGATATATAGAAAGAACAATTATAGGAACAGTAAAAGTATGGCTACAAAATTTATCAGAGGAAAGTTTGAAAACTTTAAGGAGTAATAAAAAATCTAATGGTGAATTAGCTACTACAACTATGGAAATATTATATAAGTACGAAGTAACTATAAGAAATGAATCTAGTAGTATGACAACATAAGTAGAAGAACAAAATAAAGAAAAAATCATAAACCGAAATCTAATGATAAAATTAGCAATATGTAATATGTGTTATATAGATGAATATACATGTGCATTTAGAGAATACTATTATAAAGGAACATATAGCACAGAAGAGAGTAAAGAAATAAGAAAATTATATTTTACAAAATTACCAGAACCTTTTAATTTAAAAGTAATAAAAAGTTGGAATGAAGCAGGATTAACAGATACCTTAGGAGCTAGAATGAAATTCTTACAATGATGGTTTATAGAACTGTGTGAAAAACATAAAGAAGAAATGACAATGGAAAAGATATTAGTAAAAAACCTAGCATGTTGCAAAAATAAAACAACACCCCAATTTGGTTGTACGGATATGTATTATAAAAATAAAAAAGAAACTATAAAAAATATAGATCAAAATATAAGTATAAAAGACCAAGGAGAAACTACTACGTAAAAAACTACAAAACCAAAAGACCATATAGACCTAAGAGAAAACTAACGGAATGTACTTGCTATAACTGTGGAAAATTAGGGAACATAGCTAAAGATTGCAAATTACCTAAAAATCCAAAGAAAAAACAAATATCAGAGATACTAATAGATAATGAAAAGTATATACAAATAGAGTATATAGATTATGAATTAGAAAGCGACGATAGTACATATTAATTATCAAAAAATGAAACAAACGAAATAGAAAATAATTTAATAGAATCAGAGAATGAATACTAAACAAATGACTGAAACAGATATACAAATAATAACTAAAGAAAAACATCAAGATGAAGAATCTTTAGAACAAAAAATAATATTTGATAATAATATATTTGAACAAATAAAAGGAAAAGAATTAGACCTAAGAGTAGAAAAAATATTCGAAATACCAACAATAAGAAATTGGTTTAAACGACAAAAAGAAGAATATTATGTAGTGTAATGACCCTCCAGGTCATTTTTAAATTAAAGTATTCTTTCCCTCGTTTAGAGCATTCTTGTAGCGACCCCAAGTCATTTATGACTTGCTGGCACTGACTGTTCGGACGCCTGGTCGTTCGTTTGGGTTTTAGGCCCGTTTCCCTGTTTTGGAGATTTTATAACTTGAAAAGTTGACTTTGGTCAACCTTCTTGGAAGACGTGCTCAGATGAAAATTCTGACAGCTAGGTTAGCTTCGGAATATCGATTTTGGTCTAGGATGACCCTTTGTTCAATTCCCGAGGCTTTAGATGGCAGTTGTGGAATCTCGCTCAAAACGATACTGGGTGTGGGACCCACTTTTCATCGAAGCACTCTCCAAATGGAAATTCCGCTTTCACCGTTGAGTCCGAAATATCATTTTCAATCAGATTCCATATATGGTTTGTATTTTGCCGACTCCGAACGAGTCCGGAAAATCAAAATTTAAGTTTGAAGGGTTGTAGAATTCTAACGCGGGGGTGACGTGGCAGAGCCACGCGACGCCACGTGGCAGCGGATGAAAATCTGGAAATTTCCAGATATTAGGACGATTTTCGTCCATTATTCCTTTCACATCTTCAACATAAGATTTCTCCTCCATTTTAAGCCCGAATTAAGTGATTCAAAAGGCTAACTTCAAGAGAATTTCGTGGGGAATCTAGAGGTGATCTCACGAACGCGAGGGGAGGCTTCTTTTGAGGTAAGGAATCGAATTTAGCTACTGCTAGGGTGATTTTCGGAATGAATTGTTGTTGAATTTTGAAATGTTAGATCTTGATCATCTTAGGTCCGTTTTGAGTCATTCTTGAGGCTAACTTGTAGAGTTTTTCGCAAGGATCGTCGTGGTATAATCTGTTTGGGTTGGAAGGGTCTCGTTTTTTCAGAAATGGGTGATCAAGGGGCTGCTAATTTTAATTGTTGTGGCTGATTTGCTATGTTTTAGGCATCTGTTTGTGCTAAATTTTGGGGTATTAGTTTAGTAAGGTATTTGGGACGTTTTCACGGATTCGTTTCCGGGATTCCAATTGTGGGTCCCACAATCCCGTTTTAGACCCGATTTTGGGTCCGTCTCCAAAAAATATGATTTTAGTGTCAACATATTCGTAATGACGAGGTGATTAACCTTTTGTTAGTGGGGAAGCATTTGGAGATCGTTCGGAGGGGAAAAGCTCCGGTACCGTGAGTTGGAGCACGCGTGGTCGGCTTTCAGGTAGGCTATGGCTTTCCCTCGTGAGATTGAGCATGTTTAGGCATTTTTTTATTGATTTGCTTGAGTATGGAGGGGTTCGGGTGTCGAGCATGCTAAATTTCTATAATCCCTGCCTTAGACCTTATTTCGGGAAAGTGTTGGATTATGACAGCATATCTCTTGATATTATTGAACATCCATACCTTGTGGTTTATATGATAATATTGATTTGAAGTATGTTTGGCCTTAGTCTAGGCTTAGACTAGTGTTGCCATAGACTTGCCAGGTTTCGAATGTCGTTGGGCAGTAGAACTTTTTCCGACGTCGTTTCGGACGGTCAGCTCCTTATGGACTGATATAGCAGACTTGAGTATGATAGTCTGAGCCTTAGCTAGGTGGTAACTCAGCTTATGACCTTGTATCTATAATGCCCTGCTTTTCTATCGGCTACAGTACCCGGTTAGAGTCCGTGGTCCAGCTTACTTATGTCCAGGCTTAGCTACAGAACCCGGTTAGAGTCCGTGGTCCAGCTTACCTGTGATCTGGTTTTGGCTACAGTACCCGGTTAGAGTCCGTGGTCTAGCCCACCCGTGCCCGACCTTTGGCTACAGCACCCGGTTCGAGTCCGTGGTCCAGCCCATATAGGTTGACTCGTTAGCTATAGTACCCGGTTCGAGTCCGTGGTCCAGCTTGCACGTGGTGTATTCCCAATTCCTTACTAAAGCTTCAGTTTAGTCTTGATTACTCTCATCTGTAGGTTGAGGTTTTGGAGGTTGGAGAGATTCCGATTAAAGTCCGGGACGTAATGAGATCCTGGAATATAATTGGGAATGGTTCAGTTAAAAGTCCAGAAATTAGTAATATTGTGATAGACCTTCTAGCTCCATTATTTTACTTCAACCGCCGGTGCATCTGCCGGGCTTATGGGGGTCCGTGCAGGTGGTTTCTTTTATTGTGCACGAGCGTACCCGTCGGGTTTATGGGAGCCCGTCGGAGTTAGTTAGATTACTTGTCTTTGTTGCCTGTACGCTCGTGTACATACCCACATTTACTACTCTTTGCACTTGATGTGACCCTTTATTTGCATTTCAGTTCACTTTTGCTTATCTTGCTCAGTCGGCCTATGATGCCTACTGGTACCTGTTGTTTTGGTACTCATGCTACGCTCTGCATCTATTTCGTGATGCAGGTCCGAGCACTAGTAGCCAGCGTTGATCGAGCTTGGAGTAGACTTATCCGGAGACGGGGGTGAGCACACGGCGTTTTGTACTATTTCAGTCTCCATCTGTATATATAGACTTGTCTTCTTCCTTTCGAGACAGTCCAGTCTCTGTTGTCCATTTTTGGGACTTGTACTCATTTTGTAGTAGCTCTGTACTAGTGACTTCCAGGTTCTGGGAGGGATCTTTATTTGTATATATGTTTTTGGTTTGCTTCCGCCTGTTTATATTGTTATTTGCCTACTCTTGTTTAATTTCTACCCTCAGACCCATTACTTGTTGTTCCGGGTTACGGGTTGGCTTACCTGCTGGTGGGTTATAGTAGGTGCCATCATGACTTGATAAATCGGGTCGTGACATGTAATATGTCAAAGAGAACATATCATAGATTGCAAATACACCAAAGAAAAGGCTAAAATACCAATAATAAACAAACGAATAATAAATAAAGAAATACAAGATATTAAGGCTAAAAATCCAATCAAATATGTACATTTAGGATGAACAGAAATACTAATAAAAGAATGTTTTAGAGAAAGAATAGATACACCCATAGAAATATACTTAGCGGATGATATAATTATACAATCCATAGAAAAAAGTATAATAATTGCAGTAAAATGTAACCTCATATAACAAAATAAATTTATAATAAGTGCTAACTACTCAGTAGCAATAAATGACAGAAACATAGATAAATCACTAGTATTATATTGGAAAATGTCAGGGATAGAACTAGCCCCAGGAAGTAAAATATTTATAGCTAGATGTAAAAACTTATATGTTTTAACAACAAAACATAAAATAACAACAAAAAATAAAATAAAAAAATTTAAAAAGAAAATCCTTTTTTAAGAATAGTCACAGTCATAGATAATAATGACTATAGTTATAATGAGATTGACATAGAAGAAGATTTAGAAATAGTAAAAGAAAGATTAAGCACATCAAGAAGAATAAACTATGAAATACCACAAATATCATCAAAGATGAGTACCTCAAGGAGAATAGATAAAACTCCACAAAAATCAATAGAAGAAGAAATAAAACCACATCATTACTACATAACGGGTGTAATGGAACAACGAAAATATTTAATATTAATAAATACAAGACAAGAAGAAAACTATATTACAAGAGAATTAGTAACAGAAGATGAAATAATTACTACTGAACAATTATGCCCTGAAATACCAAAGGCATTAAATATATCGAAGAAACTACAGAAAAGAAAATAATCATTGGAGGAGTACCAATAGTAATAAAATTTAAAGTATATCAAGGAAATAAAATTATCACTTTAGGAATAAAATGGTTAGAACAAGTAAAACCATATAATTTAGAAGACAAACAGTCAACAATAAATTATGATAATAAGAAGATAATAATAAAAAGGACTTTCGTATGATAAAACATGAAAATATATATACTTGCAAAGATAATAATATAAGGATATTATAACAGATATTATACACCAATGATAGGTACAGGAGCAGAAGCTAATATATGTAAATACAATTGCTTACCAGAAGATAAATGAGAAAAATTAAAAACACCAATAGTAGTAACAGAATTTAATAATGAAGGAAGCATGATCACATATAAGGCAAAAAAATATAAAAATACAAATATGGGATAAGATATTAACTATACAAGAAATGTATAACTTCGAGCTTACAACAAAAGATATGCTATTAGGAATGCCATTTTTATAAAAATTATACCCACATATAATAACAAAAACACACTGGTGGTTTACAACACCATGTAAACAAAAAATAGGAGCAAAAAGAGTGAATAATAAAAAACGGAAAACAACAAAATGGATAAAAGGAAGTGAAAAAATTACACAAAAATTAGAAAATATAAAAGAAGAAGACCCTAAAATAGAATTAATTATATTCTCTATAGATAAAGTAAAAATAATCCAAGATAAGTTAGAATTGTTATATAGTGAAGATCCTTTACAAGGATGGGAAAAACATAAAACAAAAGTAAAAATTGAGCTAATTGATAATAATAACATAATAACCCAAAAACCATTAAAATATAATTTTAATGATTTAACAGAATTTAAGATACATATAAGCGAATTACTAGAAAAATAGTATATACAAGAAAGCAATACCAAGCATACAAGCCCAACATTTATAGTAAATAAATATAGTAAACAAAAAAGAGGAAAAAGTATAATGGTTATTGATTATAAAAATTTAAATGCAAAAACTAAAACATATAATTACCCAATACCAAATAAAATATTAAAAATAAGACAAATACAAGGATATAATTACTTTAGTAAATTTGACTGCAAATCAGGATTTTACCACTTAAAGTTAGAAGAAGAATCTAAAAAACATACAGCATTTACAGTACCACAAGGATTTTATGAATGGAATGTATTACCTTTTGGATATAAAAACGCACCAAGTAGATATCAACATTTTATGGATAACTACTTTAAACAACTAGAAAATTGTATAGTATACATTGATGATATATTATTATACTCTAAAACACAAGATGAACATATAAGGTTATTAGAAAAATTTATACATATCATAGAATACTCAGGTATAAGCCTAAGCAAAAACAAAGTAGATATAATGAAAAAGCAAATAGAATTCTTAGGAATACAAATAGATAAATATGGAATAAAAATGCAAACACATATATAGTACAAAAAATAATTAACTCAAATGAACAACTAGACACAAAAAAGAAATTGCAATCATTCTTAGGACTAGTAAATCAAGTAAGAGAATACATACCAAAATTAGCAGAGAATTTAAAACCATTACAACAAAAATTAAAGAAAGACATAGAATACCAGTTTGATAAAAAAGACCAAACACAAATACAAAAAGTAAAACTATTATGTAAGAACCTACCTAAACTATATTTTCCGGATGAAAACAAAAAATTTACTTATATAATAGAATCAGACGCCAGTGAAAAAATTTATGGAGGAGTCTTAAAATATAGGTATGATAAAGAAAAAATAGAACATCATTGTAGATATTATTCAGGAACATTTACTAATACAGAAATAAGATGGGAAATAAATAGGAAAGAATTATACTCAGTGTATAAATGTTTACTATCATTTGAACCATATATTGCATATAACAAATTTATTATAAGGACAGATAACACACAAGTAAAATGGTGGCTAACAAGAAAAATACAGGATTCAGTAACTACAAAAGAAATGAGAAGATTGGTATTAAATATATTAAATTTTACATTTACTATTGAAGTAATAAAAACTGACAAGAATGTTATTGCAGATTACTTATCAAGACAAAGCTACTCAAACTGGGAAAGAAAATACATTTGAAGATATACTCAAAGCCATTACTACACTTTGTATCAAAGTGGACAGTATGGACAATGAGATACAAAAGCTAAAGACTAATGAAGATAATCTGAAGTCTAAAGCTAATACAAGTCAACAGCATGACTATAAAAATGCGGAGCTAAGTCGATTGGAAGACTTTAATAATTCAGAGCTAAGAGGTGACGTTGGGAAACACCTTAAAACCCATAATGATTGTCCAAATATATCTGCAGGTACAAGAAGACCAGTTATTGAAAAACAACGAAATGCAAATTTAAATCAGTTATTTGAAAAGCCATTTAGACAAAAAACAAAAAACCCATTAACCATAGAACCACAAACCTCTACCTATGCTGATAGCCTACAAAATGAGAAAAAATTATATAACGATGTCACGAGAACATATATTGAAAATATATACAAATTCCAAACCTATTTAAACCGTAATCCTAGATCCACTACAACCAAAGAACCAAGTCAAGACTACCTAACCCAAAAATTACAAGGTTATAACAAGCTAATCGCACAGTCAAAAACTAACGCCAATTTAGTAAGGACATGTTACAATTATGGACTATTAAATACTGTATACACATACGACGGAGAAGAAATAAGTGGAATACCAGAACTACACAAGGCATTCATCACATATAGAATAGTTACCAAGGGAAATTTATTTTATGTAATGTTTTATACAGCACCAGCGGAGATATTATACGAAGAGATAAAACCCCCAATTCAAGTTATTAAAATAGGACTAACCAAACATATGATTATACCTGAAGATATTGGACAACAGGAAGAAATACAAAAAATAGAGATACCAAATTGTTATGCCAATAAAAGAATAATTGGTATATCAACTATTATACAAGAGATAGCAAACAATTATTTGAATGGAAGTGCTATATGGAGCTACTACTCTAGAGATCAGTGAATGATATATTCAAATTCGAGAGTAATAAGAAGAACAAATATGGATGAAGTCCAGCGATGGATTTTATCATTATTAAAACCAAAAGAAAGACGTACGACAAGAGTGCTCAAAGCAGGATTTATTTCGCCAGAACTATTAACCAGATATTGCAAGTTAATTGGACACAAATACCCTGATCATCTATGTTCAAAATGTAATGGAGACTACAACGTGATTCCAGATGTCCAGCTAGAATAAAGTTTAAAGATATAAGAAGATAAAGAAGATAGAGACAACTAAAGAGATAAGGCAAAGAAAAAATATTTGGCCAAAAAAAGCCAAAAGCAAATAGTATAAAGTAGGAATAAATCATGTAAATTAGTCAACAAGTGTAGGGTAGTATACATTATTAAAGTATGTGCATATTAAATGATAGATGTAGTAGTATGGACAAGTGTAAAGTGTGGTAGGTGGTGTGCATTATTAATAGGACAAGTGTAAAAGTAGTAGGTATGCATTATTGTAAAGTAAGTAGTAGTGCATTATTGTGAAGTAAGTAGTATAGTACGTGTATTATTGTGCATTACTGTAGATATATGATAGAAATTCCTTTCTATATAAAGGAATGTAAATGTAGCTTAAGAGGCAGGCCTTGAAGCCTTCAATAAAGCTTTCTTAAAAACACTCTCTCAAATATTTAAATACTTAATAGATAATGGAGCAACCCTCAGATATCATGGATAAGCAAGAGGCAAAGGTATATTGTTCAAAAAATATGCAGAACTAATTTCATATATTCCTGAATATCATAAATATGATTGATTAAATTTATGTTAGTTATTATGTATTAGAAATAATTGAATCATGATTTCTAGTTTATTAGCACACTGGAAGCAGGGAGAAAACTTCTATACTATGCCATCCTAATGTTGAAACCGGTAGGCGAGGAAAGCTGTATAGGGTAGTAAACAAAGTTGAGGCGCTGATAAGAAGGAAGTATCCGCTAAAGTACGATGCTAGTAGTGACAGGGGAACATGATAAACAGATAATCTAGTTCATAATGATCTAATATGAATTTAATCAATTATGAATATGATAGGAAGGAATAATTGAAAATAAAAAACCTGCATAACAACGAACATGACTACATACATGCATGATGAAATGATAAAAAACTATGAAACTCTAATCTTATATATACTTAAAGATATAGAAATAATTGAATTAAGAAAAATAATATGGGAAAATATATTTAATAATAACGGATCAGAAGATATATTAAACCAACAATGGTATGAAATAGACCTATATGATTTAGACCTCGAAAGAATAGAATGGTATGATTTAGAAATAAATTCAGACTAAAATGAACTACGAATATTTACAATATTGGACAGAATCTATGGAAGATATAAAACTATTAGAACAATTAATGGAGGAAAATTTATATATGTACCTAAGAACCCAAGATATGTTATCTAGTATATATCATAAATAATATTAAAGAGATATCAAGATTAAGACCCTTCAAAAAAGAATATTATAATAAAATCTTTGAGATAAATTCCTCACCTACCACACTACCAAAAATATGAATTCCTCAACTACTAATTCCGCACCCCCGAAAAATAAATATGAGTTCCTCAACTACTAATTCCGCACCCCCAAAAAATGGCCGCTAAAGCATATGTCAAGAAGAGGTTTTCCAACCAAGGCTCATATAGCACTCCAAGGGTCAACAAAGATAGGGTGTCTAACCCTAATCCACAAGGAGGTAATAGTGGTAGCTCTTATATCGAAAGACCTAGTTGTGCAATATGTGGCAAGAAGCATGAAGGCAAGTGCCTAGTTGGTATGGATTGTTGCTTTAGTTGTGCGAATTCCAGTAATATGAAAAGAGATTGTCCTATGCTAAAGGTTCAAGGGAGAGAGGGAAAGCAAGTCCCTCCAAGTGGCTCAAATTCCGATACTCCCAAGAAGAACCGCTTCTGTTCTCTTCAATCCCGAGGTGACCAAGAGAGCTCTCCGAATGTTGTGACGGGTACATTGAAAGTATTTTCCATTAATGTTTATGCATTGTTAGACCCCGGGGCCACTTTATCTTTTGGTACACCTTTTGTGGCTATGAAATTTGAAATGTTCCACGATGTGTTAGAAGAACCTTTTTCAGTGTCTACCCCGATGGGTGAATTGGTTGTAGCTAAAAGAGTTTATAGGATTTGCCCCATTTCATTTTCTCATAAAGTCACTTTGGTTGATTTAGCAAAATTATACATATTGGACTTTGATGTCATCTTGGCGATGGATTGGTTGCATGCTTGTTTTGCGTCCATTGATTGTAGAACCTGGGTGATTAAGTTTCAATTTCTAAATGAGACTACTTTAGAATGGAAGGGGGGAAATTCTATCCCTAGAGGTTGTTTTGTGTCATGTCTAAAAGCTAGAAAAATGATCTCTAAGGGTTGCATGTATCACATTGTTAGGGTTATAGACATTGAGCCGAGACTCCTTCCTTGGAGTCGCTCCCTGTAGTGAGTGAGTATCCTGAAGTCTTCCCCGATGACTTACCCGATATTCCTCCTAAACGGGAAATATACTTCGGCATTGATCTTTGCCGGATACACAAACCATATCTATTCCCCCATATCGGATGGCTCCGGACGAATTAAAGGAAATGAAGGAACAACTTAAGGACTTGTTAGACAAGGGTTTTATTTAACCAAACATATCTCCATGAGGTGGTCCGGTATTGTTCGTAAAGACAAAAGGTGGGTCCCATAGGATGTGTATTTATTACCGCCAATTGGACAAGGTAACTATAAAGAATAAGTATCGACTTCCTAGGATTGACGATTTGTTTGATCAACTCCAAGGGGCTACTTATTTCTCCAAAATACATCTTCGTTCGGGTTACCATCAACTAAGTGTAAGGGGGTGTGAGTTTCCCAAGACGGCCTTTAGGACTCGGTACGGTCACTACAAATTTGTGGTTATGTCTTTTGGGTTAACAAATGCCCCGGCGGTGTTCATGGACCTAATGAATATGGTGTTTAGACAATATCTTGATTTATTTGTGATCATCTTTATTGATGATATTTTGATCTATTTAAGAAGTGAGGGTGAACATATGGATCATTTGAGGATAGTATTACAAATCCTTAAAAACCACCAATTGTATGCTAAGTTTAGTAATATTGAGTTTTGGCTAAGGTCGGTTACTTTCGTTGGTCATATTGTGTCGGGCATGGGTATTGAGGTTGATCCTAAGAAGATGGATGCGGTCAAGAGTTGGCCTAGACCTCTCACTCCTACCGATAATATAAGCTTTTTGGGTTTGGCCGGTTACTATAGGAGATTTGTTGAAGATATTTCCTCTATTGCTTCTCCATTCACAACCTTGACTCAAAAGAAAGCTAAATTTGTGTGGCCGGATGCTTGTGAGAGGAGCTTCCAAGAGTTGAAGGATAGACTCACCTCTGCTCGGTGTTGACATTATCGGAGGGTACCAATGGGTTTGTGGTATATTGTGACGCTTCTCCAGTGGGTTTGGAATGTGTCCTTATGCAACGAGATAAAGCGATTGCCTATGCTTCAAGGCAACTTAAGGTCCATGAGAAGAATTATCCAACTCATGACATTGAATTAGAGGCAGTTGTGTTTGCTTTGAAAATATGGAGACATTACTTATATGGTGTCCACGTCGATGTGTTTACCGACCACAAGAATCTTCAATACGTGTTTAGCCAAAAAGACTTGAATATCCGACAAAGAAGGTGGTTAGAACATTTGAAGGATTATGACATGAGTGTCCTTTACCTCCCCGACAAAGCTAATGTAGTTGTGAATGCCCTAAGTAGATTGTCCATGGGTATTGTGTCTCATGTAGAGGATGAGAACAAAGAATTGGTTCGTGATGTGCATAGGTTGGCCCGGTTAGGTGTCCAACTAGTGGATTCCACCAAGGTTGGAGTTGCGGTTCATCATAGTTCTGAATCGTCATTTATGGTTGATTTGAAGTCTAAGCAACATCTTGATCCTATATTGATGGAGTTGAAATAATCGGTTCTCAACAAGTCTGTTGAGGCTTTCTCCCAAGGGGGAGATGGGGTGCTTAGGTACTAAGGTAGATTATGTGTTTCGGATGTTGACGGCTTAAGAGAGAAAATTCTATAAGAGGCCCATGGTTCACGATATTCTATTTATCCCGGAACCACCAAGTTGTACTGTGATTTACGGGAAGTCTATTAGTGGAATGGCATGAGGAAAGATATATCGAGTTTTGTGGCTAAATGTCCGAATTGCCAACAAGTCAAGGCCGAACGCCTAAAATTGGGAGGTGTGTTCCAAGATATAAATATTCCCACTTGGAAGTGGGAGGATGTGAATATGGACTTCGTTGTGGGTTTTCCTCGTACTTGAAGGCAACATGATTCTATTTGGGTCATTATTGATAGGATGACTAAATCAACCCACTTCATTTCCGTCATGGTTACTTTTTCGGTGAAAGACTATGCCAAGTTGTACATCAAGGAGGTAGTGAAGTTGTATGGGGTTCCTTTGTCTATTATTTCGGACCGGGGTGATCAATTTTTTCACATTTTTATAAGGTGTTCCAACAAGGGCTTGGTACCAATGTTAAACTTAGTACCACTTTCCACCCTCAAATGGATGGTCAAGCGGAACGAACCATTCAAACCTTAGAAGACCTGTTGAGGGCTTGTGTGATTGATTTCAAGGGTAATTGGGATGACCATCTTCCCTTGATAGAATTTGCCTACAACAGTAGTTACCCCTCAAGAATTGCCATGGCTCCATTTGAAGCACTATATGGTAGGAGATGTAGATCTACGGTGGGTTGGTTTGAAGTAGGTGAGTTTTCTCTAATTGGTCCCGAACTATTTTATGATGCCATCGAAAAAGTATGACTCATTAGAGAGAGGTTGAAAATGGCCCAAAGTCGGCAAAAATCGTATGCCAATGTTAGAAGGAGGGATCTTGATTTTGAGATTGGTGGTTACGTCTACTTGAAAATCTTACCTATTAAAGGTGTGGTGAGGTTTGGTAAGAAGGGGAAACTTAGTCCCCGGTATGTGGGCCCCTACCAAATCTTAAAATGTGTTGGGAAAGTTGCATATGAATTAGACTTATCGAATGAGTTGGCTCCGGTTCACCTGGTGTTTCATGTTTCCATGCTTAAGAAGTGTATTGGTGATCTGGTATCCATCTTTCCTTTAGAGGGCTTAGGAGTTGATGAGAACCTTTCTTATGAAGAGGTCCTGATGGAGATTTTAGACCGACAAGTTCAGAGGTTAAGGAACAAAGAGGTAGTTTCCGTTAAAGTCTTATGGAGGAATCATTTAGTTGAGGGTGCTACATGGGAGGCCGAGGCCGTTATGAAGTCCCGCTATCCTTATTTTTTTCCTTCTACTCCTATCCCAACATAAGGTAAGTAGTTTCCTTCAGTTTGGTGCTTTTGAAGTCATTTGTTCTATGAGTGATCTTTATTATTTCCTTATATAGTGCCTGGTGTTGATGAAATTCATGTTTAGTATAAATTGAGCTCTCACGAATTATATGTTTCTCATGTTGAATTTCATTTGTGTATGATGTTGGCATATGTGACTTCATGATATGATTTGATGAACATGTCTTTCTATACTTGTGATGATATGGTATATTAGCTCCTTATTGTTGTGTTGAACCTGTTTGAGTTGGAGAAGGTAGTTCCTCCTAAAACGATATGAAATGATGAGTTTGGTGCATATTGGGTTGTGGATGTAGTTCCTACTTCCTTGTGATTGCATTGTTTATGTCTTGAGATGGAGTTGATGTTTCCTCCTATGAATTGTGCATTATCTTAATGTTGCGTGCATGATGGGCTACTAGTCTTGAGTCTTTAATTTCGTAGGGTGTCTAAATTGCCATTCCAGGACGAATGTTCCCAAGGGGGACATAATGTAACACCGCGGAAAATGGTAGGTTAAACTAGATCCTAAACGTAAGGTTAAAAACTATAAAAATGACTCCTCCTAGATTAGTAGACCATCTAAACATGATATGGGGGTTTTAGTAGTGAAGGCCTAAGCGACAAGTGCCAAGCAAAAGGGGCAAGCCAAGGCCACAGGCCAAGGCTGCCCCAAATTTGGGCACACTGCCTCAAACTCCACGGCCACCACCATGGCTCGTGGGAGGCCTCGTGGAATGGACTTGGGCATGGGGTTTGGGGGCATGAGGTAGCCTAGCTACAGCCTCACCCTCCACGAGCATGACCACGGGGTATGGTCCACTTGACGACTCGTGAAGGTGCTCGTGAAATTGCCTTGGTTTCATGAAAATTAGAACATGTTGGGGGAGCTACTGGTCAAGGGACCACGGGCCGTGGTGCCCTTGACGAGGCATGAAGGTGGCTCGTGAAGGTCACTTAGGTGCGAAGAGGAAAGGCTTTAAAGCCTTGGCCTTTCCTCAAGACCACGACTCGTGGTTATAACCACAGATCGTGGGAGGTCTCGTGGTCATGTCTTGGCCTCATGGGAGGTTGACCACTTGGAGGAGGCTACTGCCAAAGGGACCATGAGCATCCCCATGAGCCATGGTCCCTTGGAAAGACCGTATAGGTGGCCATGGTCACTGGACGGGGTTTAATTAATGAGGGTTTTTTAGGTCATTTCCTTTTTAGTCCAATTAAAGTGGGGGTGTTTTGGGTATATCTAGGGGAAATATATATTGTTTTTAAGTCAAATTTCATAAGACATAGTCATTATTCAAAAACACCCAAATTGAAATCAAAATCTCCATCCTCTATCAAAAATTCTCTCAAAGACGCAAGAAGAAGAAGAAGAAGAAGCCATTGGAGCTAGGGTTTGTAGATTTTCAACGTTCTTCCACAAATTTTGTGAAGGTTATTAATTGAGGTATGGATTATTTTCATCCTTGGGTAGCTATCACCCAAGGATCCCCTTCAAATTATGCTTTCAAGATATCAAATCCCCCAATTCTAGGGTTTTCAATCTATGACATGAGTCTCCTTTCCAAAATGTTTTTATTGTTTAATTATGATTGTTTATGATTGGTTATGGTGAATTATGAATAGATTGATAGAGTATTGATGTTTTATAATGAAAATTCCCTATAGACCCATGTTTCCTCATATTGATAAATCATGAATTGATATTGTGGGTTGGTTGATATTATGAATATGTCAATTGAATATGTTTATGTTAATTAAGCTATTGAATCATGAAATTCCTCCTATATTATGTAGTAATTGTATATGGTTGGGTTGATTGTGATTCAAGACACTTGAAGGACAAAGGTATGAGGGGTAGTACCTTTCTATGAGGATAATGTATGAGATTGTGATTCACTTGAAAGGTGAAGATACTTTAATAATTGTGTAGTGGTAATGTTGTAAGATCATCCTCCCCCAGCCCTACAAATGACTATGTATGATATGTTATGACTATGATGGTATTGTTGGATTGTATGAAAGGCTATTCTCATAAACACCCTATGATTATTATGTGAAAGGCTTACTCACATGTTGATGATTCTAAGGTTGAAAGGTTATTCTCACCTAATGAATATATGAGCTCTTATGTTATTATGTTGGTTGGGTGCCTAGTGAATTTTGTTATGAACATGAACTTAAGTAATGACTTAATATGACTATTAAAGGGAATTATGCTTCGCACCGAATGGATATGAAAATTAGATGGAGGCTTTTATGTTTAGCAAGTCCCGCTTCCCAATGTATGTTGTCTCATGGGATGGAAACCTTTTACGTTGGAAGTCCGGGTGTCTAGTAGCAATCCTCCTATCCCATAACTATGTGCCCACATAGGTCTTTAGCTAGTGGATCTACCTAAAAGCTATTATGAAAGTTGTACTTTAGGCAAGTAGAACACCTCTTTTCGGTGTGGGGCTAGAACACCGGATTCCATGTAGCTCACATGGTCTATGTCGGTTAATGCTATCTTCCCTATATGATATGAATATGAACTATGTCATGATTATAAATTATGATAAGAACATGGACTTTAATTATGACTTCTTAAGAGGTACTACTTAGTATGAGTGGGGGTATGAGACTTCACTTATGCATTGCACAAGTAGGCTTTAAGAGGAGTTATGGTGAGGTTTTCTTATGTTATGATGACTTATGGATTATGTATGAAAGATATGTATGAATGTTAAGGTTGACTTTACTTGTTAGAAGTTATGTTCATGTATGACTCCTTACTTATGCATGTTTACTATGAATAAGGTAAAGTAAGATATGTATGTTGTTAGTAGCCTAAATGTGATACTTAGCATTTGGTAGGGTTATGGGACTTTACCTTTGCATTGCACTAGTGTGGCTTTGGGTTGGTTATATGTTGTGTTGGCTTATGTTTCTTCATAAATGTGCATAATAACTTTTAAACTTGATAAATGCATGATTTCAACTAAATGTCCCTTTTATGCATGCTTTAAGGATTTTGTGCATGGGTTCCATACTTAGTACATTATTTGTGCTAACCCATATTTTCTACATTCTATGAGTGTAGGTTACGGTCGTTGATACATACTACTTCATTGTTGCCTTTTTGTTATGAAAAGATGTTTAGAAGTGATTGTGTAGGCTTACTCCCAAAGGGGAGATAGTATGTCTATTTAACAAGGTTATTGTGTGTTTATATATTGCCATGATTACCTAATATGCATGTTCATGAAAATGCATAGGTTTTGTTAGAAATAACTTATATGCATTAGTTTTCTCATGTTGTAGTGCATGTGAGTAAAGTTGCATATGGACTTCATGAGATGAATTAATGAGCATGCTTTACTTTGGAGTTGAAACATTCCTCCTTGAATGAATACTTGTTAAAGAAGTAATTGCATATGAAATCCATGAGAGTATGTTGAGCAGGCCATGACTAGGAGATGGTAGTTCCTCCTTGAACATGACTAGTTATGAGAATTTTATGCATAAATGGGTTGTTAGGCGTATTTCCTACTTCCTTGTGTTGCATTAAGTATGTTTAGTGAGAGTTTAAATTTTTCTCCCTATTTATGTGCATTAGATATGTTGCATGCATGAAGGGTTGCTAGTCTTGAGTCATTTCCTTTAAGAAGTGATTAGAAATGTCATTTGAGGACGAATGTTCCCAAGGGGGAGATATTGTAATCCCCTGGAAACTAGTAGACCAAACTAGAACCTCTAGCAAGGGTTCTAGAGTGTGATATATGTGAATTAGAGTCGTAGATGAGACTTCCCATACTTAGAACGAGGATTTTAGGGGTTAAACATCAAGGCACATGTTATACCCTCATAGTTTAGAAGACCATTTAGAGTTCTAGTTAGGGTTGCAAGGGCGAGTGCCAAGGCAACGGGAAAAGCCTAAGCCAAAGGGGAAGGCTGTCCCAAGAGGTGAGCACACTGCCTCAAGACCATGACCACCACCACGGCCAGTGGTGTGGACCACGGCTCATGGTGTGGTTCGTGAGGCCAAGGCTATAGCTCCCTAAGGGCTGCCTCAAAGTGGCTTACCTTCACAGGCCACTTCTCGACCAGTGTTCTTGACCACGATTCGTGGGAAGGCTCGTGAAGATGCCTTAGGATGAGGGAAGACAAGACTTTTTAGGGCAAGAACTAACCCTTGTTAACGATCACCTTCATGACCAGTGGTCTTGAGCACGGTTTGTGAAGGGCGTCGTCAAGTCACCATAGAATTTTGGAGATCAAGGCCTTAAGGCCAAGACACTACCTAGGGACCACGACCTACACCACGACTCGTGGTCTTGACCACGGATCGTGGGAGGTCTCCTGGTCTTCCCTTAGTTTTGTGGAGGCCAAGAAACAAGGCCTAGCTACTAGTCCCAAGACCAGGACCATGGTCAGTGGTGAGGACCACAACCCGTGGTGCCTCTCTTGAAGGCTTGGGCAGTAGGCTCTCATGTGGGGAGTTAGTGAGAAATTCCAAACGTGGGAGTTTTGCGGTGGGGCTGTTTTACCTAGTCCTAAAACCTCTATATAAGATATTTTAAGCTTTTAAACACCCATTTAAGTCAGTTTATCACAATACCCAAATCAAGACCCCAAAACACCATCCTCTCAAATATTTCTCTCTCTATAAAACCCATGACTTAAAGAGGAAGATAAATCTTGAAGTTAGGGTCAAGAACGAAGGCTCCATTGATTCAAGATTAGTAGGGCTTTTATTTAAGGTCTGTTTAACTTATTCATCTATGGGTTCTTCCATCCATAGAGACCCCTAGAATTCCATGACTTGTGAAGTCAAAAACCTAATTCTAGTTAGGATTCTTCTTACGTTGTGGGTAGGGCTTAGGTATGATTCCAATCTAGTGGATAATACCTAATTAAGATTGTATTAACATTGAATTATGATATTATGATAAATCCATGTGATTTCTATGGTAAACCCTAGTCAATTTGATGAATGTGATACTAGTGGGTTTATGCCGTTAGAGGTGAAATTGAAGGTTCATGAGTAATCTTCCTAAATCAATGTCATGGATAGTAATTGTTCAACGTTAGGAAGGATCATATAGACATGTATTGAACTAGACTATATTATATATGATGAATCTTAACTAGTAAAGTTGGAATTGAACCTTTATGATAAGTTGTGACTGGAATCACTTAGTAATGAAAGAGGTGATCAAAATACCTTAAAATCTAGGTATAAAGAAGAGATAAGAAAGAAAGCTTGAAAGTAAGGCTTGCGAACAGAATAGTTAGGGCTTTAGAGTGAAGATAATATGATTAACTATTGATGCTAATGCTTTGAGAGTAAATTATAAATTAGAATACAAGCTTAAATGGATAGAGTTGTGGTGGTTGATATTTACCTACCTAATCTACCTAATGAATGATTGAATATGTGAAGTGATAGAATCACTTGAGTCATGATGATTTGCATGTCTAAAGTAGAATTATAGATATGGTAGCTATGTATGAATATGATATGACATGAAAGGTTTTCTCACATAGAATGATTCTAGGTTGAAAGTTTCATTTACCTAAAATGAATCTAAGCCCTAAGACTATGAACTATGATGAGGCTTGTGGTGATTCCCCTAAATGACCTTTTGCATGACAGGAATGTAAGGTGAGTTCCCTTACTCTTAATTAGTTAAACATGAGGTGATTACCCCTGTCATGATGTTGGGAGTGTGAGTTGATTACCCTTTTTATATATACGTGTGACTCCCAAGGCAAGAAGTGATTACGCATTAGCCTTTATGTTGATCATGGAGGCAATTACCTATGATCCTTATGTGTTGATGGGGAGGCGAATACCTACATTACACATTAAAATTGATTTGGAGGCGAATACCTATATCACCTTAGAATTGATACGGAGGCGAATACCTATATCATCTTTAAATGGACATGGATGTGAATACCTATGATTAATTAACTTGTGTGACTTGTGGACCCTCCCCTTGTCTTTATGATTTGTTAGTATGTGTGACAAGAGATGATTACCCTTGTTTCTATGATTCCATGATATATATATATGGCTTGAGTTGATTCCCTTTCTCTTTCATGATGAACTAAACATTTTTGCCTTGATGTGACTCCTCCTTGAATTTGTGAACATGACATGAATAGTTTGGATATGTAGGTCTAGATACCTCTCCACTTCATGCACGACTAAGAGGTGATTACCCTTGTCTTTATGATGTTAAGAAATGATGAACATGAATTATGAACCTAGAGTGTCTAGCTTAGTACGGGTAGGATTATGGGGTCTTGTTCATGCATGGCACAAGCTTGCCTTAAGGTGACTCATGACGTGTTTCTCTTACATGACGTATGCTTTGATAGGATTGTGCCTTAGTTGCCCTCCTTGACATGACATGATTGACTAAAGGTGATAGTTCCCTTGTCTATATGAAGTAAGTTAAAGAATGAGACCAAATGACTGGTAAGTATGCATATGGTAACATCAAGGTTATGCTTAGTGTGAATTTTATTATGGGATGCCCTTCATGTATTGCGCAAGTGTGCTTTGACGTTACTTAAAAGTTTCGTACTCATATGATATGAAAGCCTAAGACCTGACCAAGTACATAGACTATGATTAACATGACTAAAAAGGGGTACTTGGCTTGGGAGGTATTATGGGATGCTATTCATACTTTGCACATGTATGCTTTTGAGGTTACTTGAGAATGGTGCTATTATGGTAAAGATGACTAAGAGTCAATTATGCTTATTATGATTACGACTTATCTCCTACGCGCATTGACTATGTCTTATGTTGACTTACGATTATATGATGCTTATGATGAAGATTATGCGATAACTATGTTATTATCTCTTATATTTATGTCTTATGTTGTCTAACCATTTTGAGATGCTCTTATGATGTTGTGCTAGCTATCATACTTGGTACATTTTATACTAACACATACTTTGCCTACATTCTAATCAAATGTAGGGTTTCGGAGATTGAGTCCCTTTGAAAGCTAGGTTTCTAAGAAGCAAGAAAAGTTGAAGAATTGGTGAGTCCTTATAGCTTCGAGGACAAAACCATTATGTTCCCTTTATGTCATTTCGTTATATTTTAGACTTTGTATGGGCTGCGTCCCAAGAGTTATATTAGATTGTTTGAGACAAAAGTGTAGTAAAGACTTCCGCTTGCTTTATGAAAATGGTTTTGACTGGAGAGATAAAAGAAGTTTTAAATATTCTGTACTTTTCTATTATCTTATGTTCTGATTATGCTAAGGGCTTGTATGAGACCCTTTGGGGGTCAAGTACACCATGTTACGTCTAGGCGGTACCCTTGGGTCGTGACAACTACTTCCACTCCTTTCTAGGCCCCGGGTTCTACCACTACTTCCCAGCCTTCTACTTCAGGTACCACTGCCTTGAGGACTCCGATCACTTAGGCCATGCTCTTCAACATGGATCACCTAGCATATTCTGCAGATGTGCGGGCTTTCCAGCTAGAGGCTGAGGTGCCTTGGATGATTGAGCAAGTCATTTTAGCTGTTTTGATACCCCTCTGGACAATAATGATGCTCTCACGGTGAGAGTAGAGACTTGTGAGAGTTGACAGGTAATTACTACTAAGGTTACAACTTTGAAAGCCGAGGTTTCTTAGTTGAGAAAGGATGTGGACCATCTGAAGTCCACAGACTTCACTTCACTATTTGAGTGAGCAGAGGTCCCTGAGGTTTCGTGAATATTGGGTTTTATGATCTAAAATTGTGTTTTGATAGTTTTGATCTTTTCTTGTGGATATTTGAGCTTGTGGCTCCTTGTTTTGAATGTAAATGGTTTTTGACTTATTTTGAATTATTTGTGCCACCTCTTTTGTGTATGATTGTGGTTGTTCTTGTGCAAATTTGAGTATCAGTTATGATCAATATTGATGCCTTGAATAGTTCTCTTAATTGAACGAAATGAATGCACAGCTACGATGAGACCAAATGAAGTTGCATAGACAATGTGTGGACTTTTGCATCTCGGTGTGACTATCCGGTTATCGAATGAAGTCTCTTGTAATGAACATTGCACACTAGCTCAAATGAGTCTTGTTTGATATTGTTGTCAATGCCTTATGCAATGAGCTTACCTTGAATATTTTGTGTGATGACACCTATAATTTGATCCGTTGGTTCGGTTGAATAAGTGATTGAAACTCATGTAATCCTCTTAGGCAACAATTGTGATAAGTTAACAAATTGAAATTATACCTCTTTTTGTGGCCAACCTTGTGAGATGATGTGAACCTTTCTTGAACCCCTTTGAGCCTTATCCTTTTCTTGGAAGAAACTTGAAAAATTGTGATCCCTCTTTATCCATACCCATAACTCTCATGAAGTGTGGTTTGTTTGAATAGCCAACTTAGAACAAAAGCCTAAGTTAGAGGTGTGGTGAAAAGAGAAGGTAAATCAAGAAGTGTAAAAAAAAAACCCCTTTGATCAATTTTGTTGAAAAAGATGGAACCCTTCCATATAAAAAAAAATAGAAAGAAAAGAGAAAACAAAAGAAAAAGAATAAAAAAGTTGTGAAATAAAGTAGTGAAAGTTGCAAAAGAAATGGGGTATCGGTAGTCCACGTGAAAGTGAATAATGGGGTGAATTATGAGCATGATCAAAATGTTCAAGAAAATGAAGAAAGTGATGTTGAGACCACATTTCATGAGGGTAGCAGCCACTGAGATTAAATGGTGATACCTTTACACTCAGCCCCGTTACAAGCCTTGAAAAGACCTTGGTGATCTCGAGTGAGATGAAGCAAATGTTGATTGGAAAATAAGGGCAAACCTATGGGTGAAGTCATGCATGTGTTCATCTTTGTGAGTGGAAGAGTTTTATGTGATTCTGTATCAATAAATTGTTGAAGAACTTTGTGTGAAAAGGGAATCATCTTTGTTGTGAGGGCATTTGAGTATCTTTGTTGAGCTTGAACTTGCATTTGAAGCAAGTATTGTGAACTTGAGCATATTTGATAATGGTGAGTCACAATTTGAATCTTTGAGTGCATAATTGATCATTGCATGAGTAAGTTGAGTCTTGTTGTGTGCATTCATGTTGAGACTTTTGTAGCACAGTTTGATACATCCTTTTTGAACTGCTGAACTTGAGTTTTACTTGAGGACAAGAAAAATTTTAAGTCGGGGGTGTTGATGAGTCCGAGATTTGTACTCATTTGGGGCTTCATTTATATAGATTTAGTGTCCTCAAATGCTTAATTTGTGCCATAAATTGATTTTAATCCTTGATTTTCAGGGACATAGATTGAGGAATAAATCAAGGACACTAACAGGCAAAAAGGAACAAAACAAACTGATGAAATAAAGAAAGGCAAGCCCGGTGATCACCAAGGGCACTTGTCGAATCGCCGAGTGGCTATCTAACTGCCTAAAGTTCCAGTGTACCAAGCCCTGAAGGAAAGAACCAAGTCGGCGAGGAAAAGGATCAATTGGCGGATCGCCAAGTAGTTCTGCGAAGCCAAGATAGATCGCCCAAAGTTACATACCTTGAGGATGCTGAATGCCAAGGCGAAAAGGCGATAGAAGAGGTCAAAGAGTGGATCACCGAGTGGCTCGTTGAGCCAGACTTACTTCACCGATTGGCCCTTCGTGGCTTATTTTTGGTGACTATAAATTAGATTTTAAACATTTAGTTTAATATCCTTGACTACATCTTTTTATTTGGAACATTCTTCTTTAGAGTTTTCCTTAGTTTTTCAAAAACCTTAGAGATTCAATTAGGAGAATTTGGAAGAGGGTTTCGAATATTCTTCAAATTGAGCATTGTAAAGACTAAATATCGCTTACCCAGTTGATGGCTAATCGATTCGGTAATGATTTTTACCTTATTATGATTCTTGGATAAAACCCCTATTCTTGAGGTGTGATCATGTGATTATGGGTTGAATTAGTCTATGGGTACTGTTAATTAGTACTTTAAATGTTGAATTAAATGGAGTTTAATCATTCATTGTGGGTTAATTTATGAGTTCTAGTTGCAAATGCAATTGTACCTTTGTGTTCTTGGCTTCCTTGAGAGAGTGGTTTTAGACCTAAAATTATTGATTGATGATTTGTGGGTATTGGGTTGAGTTGGGTTTAGCTTGATAGAGTGAATCCTAAACCCAATCCTACCCATCTAGCTTGAAAGAGTGGATGTATTAAGGTGTGGGTTGTTCTTCATTGTCTTGCTTGTTGATGTTTGAAAGAAATCACCTAATTCGGGGTAGTTGTTTGAGAGAGAGCTATCTCCCTTATAATCTAGCTTACTCACTGATTTTCATTTGTTTACTAGTAGTTTCAATCACCCTTATATTCGAAATTTGCCTATAATCGATAATATATCTCCTTGTTGTTATTTCGAATTGTTTGTGACTGTTGTGTAGTTGATAATTGCAAATCAAAACCCCCATTTGACATTCTTGTCACCCATTTTATTTGATTAATGTTTTTTTCGATAATTTCTATTCTTGTGGCTGATTTGATCACATTCATACTTCATAATAGAATTCTAAACATGGGCTGCTCTCTGTGGGATTTGACCCCAACTCATTTAGTTGGGTTTTATACTGATTTATGATCCTTGACACCTAAAATTGGATGAGGTGTGCTTGTATAATTAATCACCCATTACCTTACAAAATCTCTCTTTCATGTATATTTGAGCAAATAGATCTGACCCATAATTTCTCTTTCAAGTGAATCATAGACATCAAACCTAAATTGCATGTATTTGACTAAATACCCACTCTAATCGATATCTTTCTAGCATTAATGAAATATCTAAACTAGGATTAATTTTGCAACCTTAACCCATGAATTAACCCTAGGCTAATTAGTCCAAATCCATAAATAAAAAAAGTAAAACAGAGCAAAACACAATACCCACTACATTAAATCAACACCCAACCTCATAATTGCACCCCTAGAATTGGGGTTTTAGCCACACATCACAAAAAATAAATCTATTATACCTATCATTAGAGCACCATGGATGTGATGAAATTAAGTAAATATAATCAACAACCACTTTGATTTCAACTTCAAATTGTCAAATCCAAGAATAGAAGTTAAAACCCCAAAACTAAGAATATTTTCCCAAGAGTTCAAAAGTAATTCTATCTAAAAACTCATACAAATTTAGGAATTGAAATTCTATTCTAAAATTTGCATACATATTTTCTTTCCTTTGGGCTATTATAGTTTTGCGAAATTTGGCCCAAAATTCACTACGTGACCACTTCGCCGACATTAGTTAGGCAAGGTAAGACAATTTGGAAGATCGTCGTCTACTCCTTAGCTCGCCTTTCTGTTGCTTCAAGCTTCAGGTGTTTAAACTTCAGTCGACGAGCTAGTTTGAGTCTACCTTTCACATTTGGTGAATCATCGAGTACCACCTTTGTTTGCCTTTTAAGCCTTCATATTTTATCAAAGTCTTGTCACCTTTCGTGATGGTCATTCTATTTGCCCATTACATTCGGTGAGTCACCGTTCTGCGCATTAGTTCACTGACCTATTTTGAACATCTTCAATTATAAGCATTGTAACTTTAGGCGAGGTCACACCATTTGGGTGATCCGTTCTTCTAGTTAGGTGACTGCTAGTGTGGAGTTTACATTTCTTTCAGTATTTTTTGCCATTCTTTCAAGTATTCATCCTTGCCTTGTCCTTTCTCCTTCGTAGCTTCAAATCACTAGAATATCATCAAAGTAGGACATAATTTGGCATTGAGGACACTAATTATTGAACTAAAAAGACCTCAAATTAGTGTAAATGTACCACTCATCAACACCCCTAACTTAAAATTTTGGTTTTCCTCAAGTAAATAAAGAACACAATTAGTTCAACAAAGGTGTCTACATTAGTTCATAATGAGAGTTAACATGCAAGTGCAAGTGCAACTGCAACTGCAAGACTACTCTCAATCAAATGCAACACTGAAGAAGTTGACAATGATAACTAGCCGGTATCAATTTAAACGCAAGCTCACTATTTTATTCTTCTCTAGTGCAAGACCATGCTTCAACAAATGCATTCAAGTTCCCTAACATCAAGAACGATTCCATACTCTCCCAAAGAAAATAAACAACAAAGTTAGGAATCAATACAACTCTCACTCTCTGAAAGGGAAATACATGCAAGCTTCATGATAAGTCCGAGATTTGGACTCATTCAGGGCTTTATTTATAATGGTTTAGTGTCCTCAAATGCTTATTTTGTTCCAATAACTGATGTAAAATCCTTGATTTCTAGGAATTTGGATTGAGGAACAAAGAAAGGACATTAATTTGCAAAAAGAAACGAAGCGAGCTGACAGAAGAAAGAAAAGAGAGCCTGGTGATCGCCAAGCCTATTTGGCGAATCGTGGAGTGGCCATTTGATCCCCTAAAGTTCCAGTGTGCCAAGCCTTGAAGAAGAAAATCAAGTCGACGAGAGAAAGGAGTATTCGGCGGATCGCCGAGTGGTTCCGTGATGAAGTTTTTGATCACCCAACGTAACATACCTGGAGGATGTTGAAGACCAAAACAGAAAGGTGAAAAACTGGGCCAAAGGGCGGATCACCGAGTTTATCAGCGAGCCCAACTTATTGTGCCAAATGTTTCTTCGCAACATATTTTTGGTGACTATAAATATGTTTTTAAATATTTAGTTTATTATCAGATTGTTATTGAATATAGAGTTCTATGTTTTGGAGAGAGAATTCTGAGTAGAGAGACAAGTTTTCCTTAGCTTCGAAGAATTGAGGTTTTTCACTTTTGAGAAATTGGAAGTGGGTCTTTAAGATTCTTTAATTTGGATGTTTGTAAAAATGAAATTAATCGTACCCAGTTGATGGAAACACAATTTGGTAACGATTTTTATCTTTTTATGATGTCTAGCTAAAACCCCAATTCTTGGGGGGTGTGATTATGTGATTATGGGCTGATTTAGTTTATGGGTATTGTTAATTGTTAGTTTAAATTTTGTTTAGAAGTGATTTCAATCTATAGTTGTGTGTTAATTTAAAGAATTGTAGTTGCAAATGCAGTTCTACCTTCGTGTTTTTGGCTTGCTCGAGAGAGAAGTTTTAAAACCAAGATTATTGGGTGATGGTCTTTGGGTATAAAATTTTCATGGGTTTAGCTCAATAGAGTGAATCCTACACCTTTTTCACACATTCAGCTCTAGAGAGTGAATTGACTAAGGTGTAGGCTATTCTTATTTTTCATGCTTGTCAATTTTCGAGAGAAATCGACTTGATTTGGAGTAAATTATTCGAGAGAAAGTTTAGCTCCTCTATTGTCTAGCTTATTCATTGATTTACAACTATTTTATAACAGTTGCAATTACCTATTTGTCTTCATTAGCCTATAATTGAATCACATCCCAAGAACCCGTCTCATTATTTGTTATTTCGTATTATTTGTTGTTGCTGTAGTTGATAATTAAAACCAAAAACCCAAGTTATTTGACATTAGTGTCATCCCTTGATTTAAAATATGTTTTTATTCGATAATGTCTATTCTTATTACTGATTTGAGCATATTCGTACTTTCCTATTGAATCTTAAACACTTACCACTCCCTGTGGTATTCGACCCCAACTTATTTGATTGGGTTATTATACTGACTAGCGATCGTTGACACTTAGAATTGGAAGAAGTGTCCTTGAAACTTTAATCAAAATGGCACCGCTGCCGGGGAGTGGTGTTGGTTAAGATTCTTTAGTTGAGTTGAATTTTGTTCCTGATAGTCATATTTGAATCTACTTACTTTTAGTTTTAGTTTGCGTGTTGTTGTTTTCAAGAGAAATAATGGTACCCAAGTGGGCCACCAAGATGACATCTGTAATCTCAACGATGTCAATTAGCCTAATGTCAATGACCCTCATATAATGGATGGAATTGGTACCATTCGCTTGCCTCCGTGATGAGTCAACAAACTGGACTCATTTAGGGCTTTATTTTAATAGAAATTGTGTCCTCAAATGTTTATTTAATATCAATATCTGATGAAAACACGTAAGTTTCAGGTATTTGAAGTTTGAACGAAAGCATGGACACTACTTCACAAAAAGGAACAAAAAGGCTGAAAAAAACGAAGAAAATGAAGACCTGAGAATCGCCGAGTCCATTTGGTGAGTCGCCGAAGGGTCTCACTTCGCCTTCTGTTCCAATGTGCTGAGCCCTGAAGAAAAGGATCAAGTCGGCTGAAAAATGGAGCAGTCAGCACATCGCCGAGATGTTCCACGAGATAGTACTATGTCTCCCAATGACCCAGAGCACGATGATGCTTGTCACGACCCGAGAGTACCCCGTAGTCGTAACATGGCGTATTCGACCCCAAAGGGGTCTTATACGAGCCACATAGTCATTCATTGCATTCAATAATGAAAATAGTGCGGAATAAAAAAAAACTTATTTACATCCACACATTTAAATTTCCTTAAAACAACTTTAAAAACACACAGCGGAAGTCTAAGTCTCACATGGCCATCTTAGACACAGTCACAAAACATAAGTAGGGACACGGCCCTTTACAATCAAAAGAAGTCTATTAAGTCTATTACATGAACAAAAGAACTTAAAAGTCTTATCCTCGAATCCATGAGGACATACCAAGTCTTGGAGGAAAGCAATCCAACACTTCAAACTAGCTAGGAGGGATCACTTGCCGGAACCTACACTTATAGTAAAAATATGAAGAATATGGGTTAGTACACAAAATGTACTAAGTATGATGACCATGCAAAACATGCTTTAAAAGGGACATTTTGGTTAGAAACCATGCAATATGCCACTTTTTGAAGTACCATGAATAGTTGCATAAAAGACATACAATTCAAGCATAAACATCAAGTAAGTCATAATATTACCTTTAAACAATTTCAACATGAAAACCTTTACCTTGGACCTTCACCTCAAGAAACCCTTATGCTATACCTCGTGCAATGTATGGATGGCGTCCCATACCACCATCCATACTAAGGCACCACATTAAGGTCACTTAAGGTAACTTATCATTCCTTTCTTTCACCTTTGCACAATATTCATACATAAGAGGTATATCATTAATTAAGACATGACAAGGGAAAATAACTCGTAATATAACCCAAGTATAGCATGCATCTCATATTAAGCATTTGAGAGCCAACATTCTTTAATAACCTCATTTAGGCCACAATTGTATCACATACATTAGGATTTAGAGAAACTCACTATGACCCTCTCCAAGCCTACTCGTGCAATGTATAGGTAGCATCCCATACTACTACCTACACTTTGTAGAGCCTATCAAGAAACCATAATGAAATCTCACATGATGGGAAGTAAGCGTTTAACCGACATAGACCATGAGAGCTTGTCATGGAATCCGGTGTCATAAGTCCCCACACCGTAAATAGGTGGTCTACTTGCCTAAGGAAGACCGGTATATAGCTTAATGGATCCACTAGCTTCCTATGCGGGCACATAGTTTATGGGATAAGGTAGACGATCATTGAAACTCATGCCTAACTATTGGGGGAGTTTCCATCTAACCAAATCCACTCGGTGCTTAGCCAACATTCCCATAGAATAGTTCGTTACATTGACATTATCACATATGAGAGGTGCCATTGGCCTACCAACTCCAAATTACATTTATTAACACGTGAAAGGGTGCTTTAAGCCTACCGTTTCAAGGTTCATTTAGGAAAGCTCATTAACTCCTCTTGAAAGGGTGCCATGGGCCTACCGGTTCAAGTCTCATCATTAACCTTCATGGAAAGGTGCCATAGGCCTACCGATTCCAAGGTTCATTATAAGCTCGTGTGGAAGGGTGCCACTAGCCTACCGATCCGAGGATTCAACAATCAACAATATAATCATTTATACAAGAAAATGATGCATAAGCCCTACCAATTCAAGGTATACTTTATATTGAAGAATCCTTCATATTCTATCATCAACATTCATTAGTGTCAAATTGAGAAATGATGTTTCAATAGCAACACCTTTACGTTCATAACATGATCACATTATCTTCATTGAATTCTCATTCATATAATGTCATGATAACACTCCAATTTCTCATACTATGCCTTTAAGGCCCTAAGCCTCACATACCCATACACCTACAATACACCGTAAAATAAGCATGGGTAATGACATACTTCAACAATCTAAAGACCTTTAAACAAGTTTGATTCATATACATTCATTATCTAGCAACCCACTTCATAAAGGCATAAACTAGGAATAAAGAGAAATCATGGGTTCATGGAGTATTTTCATCTTAAATCGTCAATACACCAACAATATAACCATTAGAAACCTTTTAAAACCATTTGGTGGAAGAACCCATGAGATTGACTGAAAACCTAGATTTTTCATACTTTGAAATAACTTTGGATTTGGCTCCTTGAATAGAAATTTAGACAAGGATCAAGACCACCATACCTTTGCTATGATCTCCCACGAAATTTGATGAAGAAAGCCTTGAATCCAAAGCCCTAGCTCCCACTTCTTCTTCTTCTTAATAGAGGATTGTAGAGAGGGAAATGTTTTATGGATGGGAATTGAGCTTATGGTATCTAGGAAATAATATATGTCCTTTGGAATAATGGTCCAAGACTTAGAAAAAAAATGAGCCGGGTGAACAGTAACCACGCCTACTGGAAATTGCCTTTTCCTGCCGAACAGATTTTACGAAAATGGGCATAACTTCTTCGTCCGAACTCCGAATGAGATGAAACGAAGTGCGTTAGGTATCTAACTCAAAGGGCTTTCCATGGATATATTATTGGCCACCCAAATAATTGTGTGCTAGGAAATATGACCCTCCAAAGTAGACCCTCAAAAAATGCTTCACTTGGAAATTTCGGATTTTGATATGGTTGCTCTAAAATTTGGGTTAGACCCATTTCCCATTCAATTTGACCCCCTAAAAAAGAATATGAAGTCGGATTTTCGAAAAACGAAATGGATCTTTTTATATACACCAAACAAGTTTCCGGTAACTTTCGAAGCACATTTTTAAGAACTTTTTGGGTCAAATTCAAATATAATCATTTCATTAAGTTCTCGACTCCAAACTCACATGTGAGGCTCTAGTTTCACTCTATCATTTTCTGGGTCGTTACAATGCTGAAGGATGGTGTAAGACGGCGATGGACTACATCAAGGGGTGAATCGCAGAGTTGATCGGCGATTCCGACTAATGTCGCCGAATGATCCACTGCAGCGCATATTTTTGAAAACTATAAATACTCGTTGAGAGTTTTATCTTAAAAAGAGATTTTTTCAGTGTGAAACAATTATTATAATTTTCATATAGAATAGTACTTTTTATATTTGCTCTGAGTTTGAGAGGGTTTGGAAAACTTGAAGAAGAAGAGGGTTTCATTTCCAAGGATTTGGACTTGGGTCTCTTGGATTCTTGATTATTGGCCTGTAACAAGACTTATATCTTCATACCCATTTGAATGTAAGCTCATTTAGGTATAAATTTCTACCTCTTGATGTGTGGCTGAAAACCCCAATTTTTGGGGTGTCATTTAGCGAATATCGGTTAAGATAATTGTTGAGCTCGCTGATAGTTTCAATGTAGTTTAATGGTGATTTCGCCTAGTAGTTATGGTTGAATCTAATGGATTTGTAGTTGCAAATACAATTTCACTTATGCGTTTTCGGCTTGCTTTAGAGAGAAGTCGTGAAACCAAGACCACTTGATTGATGGTGTAAGGAGTGGGTCAACATGAGCCCTAGTCCCATATCCTAACACTCAGCTCGAGAGAGTGAGTGGGGTAAGGCGTAGGGTGGTCTTCATGCGGCAAGTGGGTGTCCAAGAGGAACCCATTTGAAACGGGCTAAGTTGCTCGAGAGAGAACTTATTTCCACATAAAGCTTAGCGTAGTCACTATTACTCTATAAATTTTCTATCGAAAGCATGTACCAAATACTTTAGATTAACCCGTATACCAGTCACATTCCAAGAATCCCCCTCTCATTGTTAGATTTACTTGTTATTCTTGCAAATTTTTACTTACTTGTGTTAAAACACCCACTGTTAATTGACACTTTTGTGTCCCCCTTTAATTTACAATGTTTTTAATCGTTAATGTCTTTAGCTACGACTAGTTAGAACGAAATTTTATTTTTCTATAAATTCTCAACACCACTCCCTTGGGACGATCCCAACCCTTGGTTGGGTTATTATACTATTGCACGATCGTAAACACCCGAACTGTAAAATATGTGGTTGATTACACAAACATCAAAATGGCGCCGCTACCAGGGAGTGGTGTTATTTGAGGATTCTTAGATTAGTAGAATTTCTATTTTTAATAGTTGTAGTTTTACTAATTTTATTTTTAGTTTTGATTTTCTCTAAGTTGTTGTATCCATAAACCCTGAGCATGGCTGAGGGAAGTGGTGGCAAGTTAGTTGAGTCGAGCTAAGAAGTCGAGAGGGGATTCGAGTTAGTTGCACTGCTAACTCAATTGAACGACTTGGCCACTAAAATCTCAAATGTGGAAAACTAGTGCAATAGCCAAAGGAGGCACATACCTCCTTATGAGCAAGAAAGGTCTAGGAGCAACACAAATAAACGTATCGAGGATATGCTATTAATCATTCTCCAAAAGCTTCAAGAGCAAGATAGAATGCTAGAGTTGATGAGGGAAAACGTGGAGGGACTGAATCAGATAAGTGGCGCCCACTCAAGATCAATCAAGTTGATTGAAGACCTCTTGGACCACATATTGCCTCATCTTTACCCAAGCAGTAAAGGCGGGTTACCTAGTGGCATTAGGTCTAGCCCCAGAGACGAAGTTTGACTGGTAGCTCACGTCGAGTCACGACGTTAAATAAGGCGCTTCTTGGGTGGCAACCCAAAGTTTTAAATGAGTTTGCTTTTATAAATAATAGTGTGTTGATTTTGTAGGTTAAAATGAGGAAACTGGTGAAAAATATAGATTGGCAAGATGGTCAGTCGGCGGATAGCCGAAGAGGTCAGCGAGCTCGACTTGACCCATTATTTGGCTCAATTCGAAGTTAAGTCAGAGCCTGTAAGACTTGGCGGACTTACGAAGTAGTTCGGCGTAGCGGTGACCTAAATGAAGATCGTCGTCTTGACCCCCAAGAAACTGAAAGAACTTTAGAAATCGGCGGGGCAAGTGATCACTCAGCATATCGCCCAGTGGATCGGTGATTGCAACTAACATCGCCGAATGAGCGCGAACTATACGGTTTATAATGGCCAAAAGATTCAAAACTTCAACTTCTTCACTTTCCCTCGCTCACAAATCTCCTAAACTCACACTAAGGTAGTACCTTCTTCAACTTAGCATTACTCTTGTGTTTTTGTTTGGAACTTGTTCTCGGAATTGGAATACTTTGCCACCTAGCTTTTCAAATCAAATTTTATCAACAGTAAATGTTGGTTTCCTTTCCCGACTGTAACATTTGAAAGTTTTGTACTCACTTGCAATAATTGTCTCTTATTGATGTTTGTTGGGCCTCTCTGCTAGGATTAGAATGTTTACATGACACTTTCAATTTGAAAATCTTGCTCGTAGTGTTTTAATTGTCAAATGCTTGTAGCTTTTGTGCTTTTTAATGAGTTGGATTGTGATTGTGTGTTGGTTAATTGATTGGGTGAAGTCTGAGTAGCCCGCGTTTGTGCTAAATGTCAAAAATTTGCTCAAAGATAGAATAGGCGACACAACTCTTAAAAGCAAATATCGTCAAATGGCCAAATGCGGCAACTCCAGGAGAAATCTAAGTATCTTGGGGTGATGGTTAGTATGGGTCTTGTTTGAATGTTGCTAGTGCATGCTTTGATTTTGTTTTTGGGGTTTGCGGGATGGAATTCAAGAAGGTGGATTGAAAATGGGCATGTTGGGCCATTGGCAAGCTGGGTCGAGCTCGCTGAGTCGTTTCGCGATTCGCCCAACGTCTCCATCTCACCGTTAACAGTGTGCCAAATGGGATATTTGAGTCTGTAACTTTTGGTGAGAAGTCATGGGTTGACGAAAGCACTCGGTGACTCGCCGAAGGTATTCTTGATCGACCTTTGAATGCTACCCCTGAGACCCTCATGCACTGTACCTTTCTGTGGTCAAACCCTTGCTCGCCGAAGGTAGTCGACTCGCTGAAAGAACTTTGTTTTTGCCAACTTGCCTTAATTATTTAGCCAACCCATCGGTAAACCTGATTTAGTTCGCAGAAGTGGTTCAGCGACACGCCGACTTGATCAGCAAGTCTATCTGCAAAGAGAGTCGTTATACCTGAGTTTAAGTGATTGTCTTATCCATTATTGATCTTCTGCAGATATGGTACACACCAATTTAACTGAGCAACCATAGAAAAAGACTTAATGCATTACAATAAATGAAGGATGATCAAATCCTCCAAAGAGAAAAAGGGATGACCTCCAACCTGGAGATAAAGGCAAACGAAAAAAGCACATAGCTAGGATGGGTACAAATGTTGAACCAGATTTTTTTGAGCCAAAGGATGAGCAACCTTTGATGAATCGAAGGAATGAACTTAGGGCTATAACTCAACCCACATTTACCAGAATCTCTTCAGATGCCACTCCTCCAACTACTGAATTAGTGTCAACCCCAACATCACCTCCACTGGCCCCTACAATCCCCGTAGCTCCACTTCCACCCAGATTGCTGAACAGATTAAAAGGCAATGTTTTACAAACCATTCTAGAAGAAAAATTACTATCTATGTAGGGTTTAGAAGGTAAGCATGCTGAGTGCTTGACAGACTCATGTATCATGACTTGGAGCAGTTCACTAGGCCATGGGCCTTTACATTCCTTCCTGGGTCCAGGAATTCTACTTAGCCTATGGAGAGTTGGTTCCAAAGAATAAGAAGAAGGCTAGTAAGTTCCGACCAGTGAAGTACGTTATGGTTAGAGGCAAGGAGGTGGAGTGTCACAACGATCATATTAATGATGTATTGGGTCGATCGCTACACTCGGTACTCCCCTACCAGGGTTTGCCTATTATTTCATCCCTGGTTTATCTGAAGGGTTGGTTAGCTCCGATGATCTCTAACACCACCCCGAGGTGGATGGAGGCAGTATCTCTGATTGAGAAGAGGGACATGAACATTGCCTCCCAATACTGGTTTGGCTTCATCAGCAGCACTATCATGCCATCCCAAAACTAGTCCATTCTGTGTCATCCTAAGGCGGCTTGCCTTGGTTCTTTCATGGCTAGGAGGCGGATCGACTTGGGACTGTTGGTTTCACATGAGATGTCTGTGAGAGCCAAGCAGACGCAGACGTCTCTGCCATTTCCTGTTCTGATCACTGGGTTATGTCGGTGTGCCGGAGTACCCCAACATCCTGCTAGAGATATAGAGGTCACCCCGTCATCCTCCACTGATATCCGGCGTACAGAGGATGAGTTAAGATGAGAGAAGGTGTACAAGAGGAGAGCAGCTACAATAGATACTTCTCCAGAGGTCGATGTTGACTCATTACTAGTAGAGGCACCTTCGTCTACTCCGGTTTTGGAACCTTCAGGCATACCCTCTCATTCTTCTCCTTTACAGACTGTAGGTTCCTCCTCCTCTTCCCAGCTTACCAGGATCACTCATGCCATAATCCTGAAGATGGGGTAGCTGGCCTATTCAACGGATGTGAGGGCAACGCGATTGGAGAGATTTGTCCTAGGGATGATTGACTGTGCTATCTTGACTGCACTGAACCCCCTTTGGACCACTGTTGATGATCTGACCGCCAGAGTCACTACTTGTGAGAGCAGACAGAGGGAGACACTCGAGGTTTCAACATTAAAAGCTGAAATAGTAGAGTTTAAGAAGGATATAGCCTATTTGAAGGCTACCGACTTCACTAAGTTGATGCAGGGAAAAGATGACAAGGATGCTCCTAAGACCTCAGGGATTCATCCGGCTACTACCGGAGATGTGCAGAGGGTTGATGTAGGGCACGCAGAGTCGAAGACAGAGACCGACAAAGATCCGATAGCAATGCGCGAAGAGATAGTGAGCGAGAGCCAAAAGGACAACATATTTGGAGACTTACTGAATCTTATGGAGATGGTTGTGCAGGTGGCAACTCAGATAGTACCGGCAGAGACATCCACACCAGCTCCTAGTGGATCTAGCGTTGTTAGTTCATCTGAGGCTACCTCGGGTACTGAGACATGTGACCGGATAGATGCACCGAGCACTGATGCCCATATTCAAACCCTGACAGATATAGAGAATACATAGACATGACTTCATTTTAATTCTCTCTCTATCTTATTTATTTTTACTATTAGACAGTTTTATTTGCATTTGAGGACATACACTTTTTTATTGTGGTGGGGGTAAGGCCCACACCTTTTGTGTTGATAATTGTGTTTTGTGTATATATTTGGGCTTTTCTGTTTAAAATTGTATTTACACTATTTCTGTGGATGTTTGAGCTCATGGCTCCTTTTGTTTCAACTTACAAAACGATTTTTACCCTTCCAATTTTTTTTGAATTTTTCGCACATTTTTGCCACCTCTCATATGTTGAATGTGGTTGTACTTTTGTAAAAAAATTGAGTCTTGGTTTCGATCAAGACCGATGACTTGAATAGTGCTTACAATCGAACGAACATGAATGTGGGGCTACGATGAGTCCAGATGATGTTGCATAGACAATATGTTATGTCTTTGCATCTCGTTGTGATTAACCATTTATCAAATTGTGTCTCTTGTGATGACCGTTGCACACTAGCGAAAGTGTGGAGTCTTGTTTGACTTTAGTGTTGATGCATTGTGTGATGAGCTTACTTTGAACCATGCATGATAGATCCAAGAATTTGCCCCGTTGGTCCGATCAACTAAGTGATGCTATCTCTTGATATGATCTTAGGAAACTTGTAAGAGTGTAAGCAAATTTGACATATACCTCTTTTGTGACCTACGCTGTGAGCGTGTTATTCTTTTTTGAACACCGCCTGAGCCTTACCTTTCTTCAGAAGAAACTGGATGAAAACTATGCTTTCTAGATCCATCTCCCTTAATCCTCATGATTGTTGGTTTGATTGAAATAGGAAAGTCTCCCTTAACCCATGGTGTTGCGAAAAATGGAAACCCTCCATATAAAATAAAAAGAGAAAAGAAAAGAAATGAAAAGTAAAGTTGTGGAATAAAGTACAAAAGAAATTTGGTTTCCAACACACCATGGGAAAGTGAATAATGGGATGAATTATGAACACTAAAGAGAAAGATGAAAGAGAATAAAAGGAAGTGTTAGAAATACCACATTTAAAAAGGATCGTAGTCATTGAGCCTTAATAATCATACCTTTTCACTCAGCTCCATTACAAGCCTTGAAAAGACCTTTTTGATCTTGAGTGAGCAGAAACAAATGTTGATGACAAATTACAAGAAAACCTATGGGTGAAAGCATGCATTGTATTTCTCCTTGTGAGAGTGAGTGTTGCATATGATTCCGAAGCTTTAAACTGTGAACCATTGTGTGATTATGGAATCATTTTTTCTGTAAGGGCATTCGAACACTTTAGTTGAGCTTATACTTGCATGTGAAGCAGGTATTGTGAGCATGAGGTTCTTTGATATTGGTGAGTCACAACTAGAATCTTTGAGTGCACATTTGATCTTTGCATAAGTAAACTGAGTCTTGATGTGTGCATTCATAATTGAGTCTTTTGTAGCACTATTCGAGATACCCTTTTTGAACAGTTGAACTTGAATTTGCTTGAGGACAAGAAAAAGTTTAAATTAGGGGTGTTGATGAGTCCAGAAATTGGATTCATTTAGGGCTTTATTTTAATAAAAATTGTGTCCTCAAATGCTTATTTTATCTCAATATCTGATGAAAACACGTATGTTTCATGTATTTGATGTTTGAAGGAAAGCATGGACACTACTTTGCAAAAAGGAACCAAAAGGCTGAAAAGAACGAAGAAAATGAAGACATGAGGATCACCGAGTCCACTAGGCGATTCGCTGAAGGGTGTCACTTCACCTTCTGTCCCAGTGTGCTGAGCCCTGAAGAAAAGGATCAAGTCGGCGGAAAAAAGGAGCAGTCGGCGCAGCACTGAGATGTTTCGTGTAGCAGTACCGTGTCTCCCAATGACCCAGAGCACGACGATGCTAAAGGATGGTGCAAGACGGCGATGAACTACATCAAGGGGCGAATCGCCAAGTTGATCGACAATTCCGACTAATGTCACCGAATGATCCGCTGCAACACAAATTTGTGAAAACTATAAATACTCCTTGAGAGTTTTAGCTTAAAAAGAGATTTTTACAGTGTGAAACAATTATTATAATTTTCATATAGAATTGTACTTTTTATTTTTGCTCTTAATTTAAAAGGGTTTGGAAAACTTTAAGAAGAAGAGGGTTTCTTATCCAAGGATTTGGACTTGGGTCTCTTAGATTCTTCATTCTTGTCTTGTAACAAGACTTCTATCTTTATACCCATTTGAATACAAGCTCATTTAGGTATAAATTTCTATCTTTTGATGTGTGGCTAAAAACCCCAATTCTTGGCGTGTTATTTAGCGAATACGGGTTAAGATAATTGTTGGGTCTTGCTCGCTGATAGTTTAAATGTAGTTTATTGGTTATTTCATTTAGTAGTTGTGGTTGAATCTAATGGATTAGTAGTTGCAAATACAATTTCACTTATGTGTTTTCAGCTAGCTCGAGAGAGAATTCGCGAAACCGAGACTGCTAGATTGATGGCCTAAGGAGTGGGACAACATGAGGCTTATTCAGAGAGGCTGAGCCCTAGTCCCATATCCTAACACTCAGCTCGAGACAGTGAGTGGGGTAAGGCGTAGGTTGGTCTTCATGAGACAAATGGATGTCCTAGAGAAACCCATTTGGAAGGGGCTACGTTGCTCGAGAGAGAACTTATTTCCACATAAAGCTTAGCCTAGTCACTATTACTCTATAAATTTTCTATCAAAAGCATGTACCCGATACTTTAGATTAACTAGTATTCCGATCACATCCCAAGAATCCCTCTCTCATTGTTAGATTGTCTTGTTAATCTTGCAAATTTTTTCTTACATTTGTTAAAAACCCCATTGTTAATTGACACTTTTGTATTCCCCTTTGATTTACAAAGTTTTTAATCGTTAATATATTTAGCTACGACTAGTTATAAAGAAATTTTATTTTTCTATGAATTCTCAAAACCACTCCCTTGGGATGATCCCAACCCTTGGTTGGGTTATTATACTATTGCACAATCATAGACACCCAAACTATAAGACATGTCGTTGATTATACAAACATCACTCCGGCTAAAGGGAAGGTTGTGTTCTACATAACAAGTACCATATATGTTGTAGCTCTTGCAATTGAAAGAGTTGTTTGGTGGATTGGCTGAAGAGGATCCCCATGAGCACATAAGAAATTTTGTTGATGTTTACAGGCCGTTCTCCTTCAAGAATATATCCCAAGAGTCTCTCTAGTTGAGGCTGTTCTAATTCTTTTTAATGGGAGAAGCATGTAAATGGTTAGCTGAATTGCCAAGAGAATCAATAACTTCGTGGGAAGAGCATGTCACCGCATTTCGAGTGCAATTTTTCCCTCCTTCGAAGATGATGAAACTTCAGGACAGCATCCAAAGCTTCAAGCGTTTGGAGGGCAAACCAATTCATGAGACTTGGCGACGATTCAAGAAGTTTGTGCTGCAATGCCCAACTCATGGTTTTGGCAGACAACGTTTTGCTGTAGTATTTTTAGTGAAGCCTTGATTCAGTGAACAAGGGTGTAGCTGACCAACTTTCTCCGGGAGGTTTGATGCAACAACCTTATATTATAGTAGCTCAGCTTTTGGATGTATGACCACAGTTAATCGGGCTTGGTACACCAAGGTTGGAGCATGGATGAAGGCTGGAAGGATTATGATAGAGAGTGGAGGGATCATAACCCCACTTGGAAAGAGAGAAATGGGGAGAATGATAGATATGTTCCTCCGCACGAGTACCAACAACCCAAGGATTTGGAGGGTAGCCGGTCTGAGGATATGTTGTATCGTATTCTTAACAAGGTAGAGGGGTCGGATAAGATTTTGAAAGAGATGAAGGAAGATGTGTCGACCCTTAGCCAGACAGTTACCTCTTATACCATCTCTATCAAATAGTTGGAGACCCAGATGGGTCATATTTCGTCTCATTTAAACCCGAGACAACAAGGGGGTTTGCCTAGTGACACTATGGCCAACCCTAAAAATGAAGTTTGAGTAAGGACGTGCATTGTGCCACAACGTTAACTAAGGCTTTGCTTGGGATGGCACCCAAGTTTTATTTTCTTTCGTTTTAAATTTTGAAATAATGGTGTGTTGATTGTGCAGGTTAAAGTGTGGAATGTGTTTGAAAAGTGCAGATTGACAAGCTAAATGTCCAGTCGGTGACCACCGAAGAGGTTGGCGAGCCCGATTTGGACCGCCGTTGGCCTCAAGAAATTCTAAGGTTGGAGTCTGTAAACCAGAGAGCCCATGGACTACTTGGCGAATCACCAACCAGTTCGGCGATCATGACTTTGTCCACCGTTTGGACCCCCCACATTAACTGGAGGTCCGGTAAAGTCAGCGAGGTAAGTGCCCACTCAGCGAGCAAAAATAATGTTGTCGAATGGGCGAGAATTGGATGGTTTTAAAGGACAAAGGTTTAAACTTTCAAACTCTTTCACGTTCCCTCACTTTTCAACTTTTCCAACTCACACCCGCACTATATTTTCCTATATTTTCATATGTTTACATATTCCTAGTCGTCATTTGTGAGTTCAGAGTTTGATATCTTTGCCGCCTAGCTTTTCAACTTATTTAATCGGCATTAAAAGTTGGTTTTCTGAACCCCAAATTTTTTTTAGCGAATTTTACTCAGTTGCAATTGATCTTATCTTAGTGATGTGCTTTGTTCCTCTCTGATTTCATTGTTTTTATGCTTGTGTGCACGTGTTACTATTTTAATTTGAATATCTCACCTAAATTGTGGATATTGTTGATTTCTCGCATAGTCATGCTAAAATTGATCAAAATCTTATTGAGTTGTGTTCTGTTGTTGTTGGGTCTAGTCGTGTGAAGTCTAAGTAAGTGGCATTTGTGTCACGACCCAAGCCTAGGGCCTAGACGTGACCAGCGAATGGGGAACCCGAAGGAACCCCAAACAAGCCTCATAGCGTATCATTACACATCCTTGGTCGCGGAAGCAATTAAAATGACCATAAGCGATAAGCATAATCAAGGGGGAAATCGGGACTAAGGGAGCAAGAAAAAAAGAAGAAATGATACATAAATACCATAGATGAGTCAAGCTCAAGCATAATACACCATTTGTCCAACACCACCTCTAAACATAGGTACTTTAGCGGGGGCCAAGACAAACAAGCGGGCTCACCCTCATAGTCAAAACATAACTAAAAGGAAAATTCTTATACATAGCAAAAGATCATAAGCAACGTCCCCGGAATGGAGGACTCACCAATAACCTTGATAGAAAATCGTATTAGCCACGCGGAGGACGAGGGTCAAGCGGTGCTCCGGTCCCTACATGGTGACATCATGTAGGCATAAAGTATGCGTTAGTACGTTTGAATGTACTAAGTATATGGGATGCAATGCAATGCTACAATGGATGGACATCATAGGAAAAATGCCTAATCATACCCGATAGATAGCACATTAATGAAATGATATATATAATGACGCTTACACAAAAATCATATTTAGTGGGACGTAGTACATGTGTGGCGAGTGACCATCAATATAGTATTTCCAAGGCCTACCACCCCCTTGGAGAGGCGAAAGAGGTACAAACCCCTCAATGTGGTTACCCGGGCCTACCACCCCCCGAGCTAGGGACCAAGGTACAAACCCCTCGATGTGGTTATACGGGCCTACTACCCCCCGTACTAGGCAACCAAGGTACCAACCCCTCGATACGGTTACCCGGGCCTACAACCCCCCGAGCTAGGCTTGGTCGACTCACATCATTTATATAGAGACAATCATATACATGTATCCATTTCATCATAATTTCAATGATTATATGATCATCCGACTCATAGGACGTACATTGAACCTTCCATTTCCTAAGAATTCTATAAGTGAGCATTTTATCAAACACATGGTGGGCTATTGTTCATGTAAATGAAATCATGTATTTCAAGAGTACTAAGTCCAACCAATTCCGAGATACATATAAATCAGCCCACCAACAACATACATATATATATCAACCTTCATAATTTGATCATAGGAGCATGAAAACCATAAACATCACATAATAATTCCATTTCATGATAATATGCAAAAATAGACCATAATAGGATGTGTAGTAGTAATTCCATAATTCAAGAGTTCATAAATGATCATAAGGACCCATAAACTTGAAGTAAAAATAGAGGATAAATGGTTGGACTTGTGGAAAGGAAGGTTTCCACAATCAACCCACATACCTCAACTTTGGAGAATCCTAGATGACGATTGGAATGGAGAATTGAAGCTTGAGATTGAGTCTTGAATCCGGAATTAGAACTTGAGATGTTTGAATATGGTTGAAGATCTTGGTGAAATTTTGAAGAGGGCTTAGAGAGTGTTTTTGAGTGTTTTGAAGCTAGAAAGAAATATAACTAAGTATGGGACATAACCTCTTTTATAAAAGAAAAACGTCCCAGCCCGCTACAGTAACATAGCTCACTGGAAATTGCAATTCTGCCCGGATAGGTTTTACGAAAATGGTCATAACTCCTTCATCCTAACTCCGAATGATGTGAAACCAATTGCATTGGAAAGCTAACTCGAAGGGCTTTAATTTAATAGGTAGAGGCCCTTCCAGTTTCTTGTGTGCTAAGAGATATGCCCCTTTAAAGTTGACCCTGAAAATCGCATTTTTTGCGATTTTTGAATTTTGATACGGTTGCTCTAAATTTCGGGTTAGACCCATTTACCACTCAATTTGACCCCCTGAATAAGAATATGAAGTCAAATTTCCGAAATCATGCACGGATTTTGAGATATATGGAAATTACAATTCTAGGTGTTTCCGAAGCACATTTTCGGGCATTTTTGGGGTCGTTTCAATTTGTGCCAAATGACAAACTTTACCCAATGACGGAGCGGTTGACATCATTCTTAAGGGCAAAACTCATGAAATTGCTAAAATTTGCCAAACCGGGAGAAGTCTGAGTATCCTGAGGCATGGATGTAATGGGCTTAAGTCTTATTGAATGAGTGTATGTTTTGATTTGTTTTGGGGGCTGCGGGGTTGAGTTTGGAAGTCGGGGTTGAAAGTAAGCACGTTAGGTCATTTGGTGAGCCGGGTCGAGCTCATCGAACCACTCGGCGGTTCACCGAATCCCTCTTGATCACCTTTTATTTCATGCTAAATTTGAGTTTGGGTTCTGTATCTTTCGACGAAAGGTCTGAGTTCGCCGAGTCCACTCAGCGACTCGTTGATTGTCTTTCTTGATCGTCGTTTCCGCACCCCTGACCCCTAAAATGCATAGTAACTTTTAGCGGGCTAGTCCTTGATCGCCGAATGTTTTCGGCAACTCGCCGAAGGCCCTTCCCATCGCCAACATGCCAATTTTCCTGGGAAATTTTGAGCCAATCCTTTCGGCCACTCGCCGACCGGTTCAGCGAGTCTATTGCAATTCTTTTCTACAAGTTTGTTTGAACTATTTCTAACTCTTTTTGAAATTTTTGCAGATATGGCTAGACCAAAAGTGGTCGGTACAGACATGTCACCCCGCAAGAGGGCCAAGGGAATAAATATCAACGAGGATGCAACTGCATCCAAGGCTAAGGCTACCAAACTTCCCATAATAGGTGGGAAGGGAAAAAAAAAGGGCCAGGCACCTGCACCTGCGTCACCGGAGGTCAACTCCAATAGTGACGGGATATATGCCACTTACCGCACCATTTCTGGGAGTGAGCGTGAGCCCAGGATCCTCAGGCTACCAATTCTAAGCCTGGGGATGATGAGTTACTAGCAGCCCAGAGAGCAGAGCTGCGATCCAAGGGGATGAATGATCCGTCTAGGATCAGGACTCCCTAGGCCACCACTACTCCTTCTGCTCCAGCACAGGATGTGGCCCTAGCACCACCGGTAGAGAGTCCTCCTCCCCTGTCTATGAACAGATTGAAGACTGAGGGGTTGAGGACCATCATAGAGGTGAAGAGGTTATCCACTGATGGAGTCATTTACGGGTATCCGTAGATCATGAGTTGCCAGAGGTCGCACAAGTTATAGTTGCTCACTTGACCCAAAGGTCCTTATGTTCGAAATTGGGTTTGGGAGTTCTATACTGTCTACGAAGCCCTGGTACCACAAGGGAAGAAGCCGACAGCCAAATTCAAGTTTGTTGACTATGAGGTTTTTAGGGGCAAAAAGGTACAGTGTGTTTATGTTGCCATCAATGCAGTCCTAGAACATTCAACGAAACTTGAGGATGACTATCAATACAAAATCAAGACAAAAACATTCAAAAACATGAAGAAGTGGTTGGTCCTCTGATATCAGATTGTACTCCCAAGTGGCTTGAGGTTGGAGCACCAATTGAGAAAAAAGATCTAAACATAGCAGCAAGATTCTGGTTTGACTTCATCAGCAGTACCATAATGTTATCCTAGAAATAGTCAATTCTCCATCATGCCAAAGCAGCCTATCTTGGTTGCATCATTAATGGGACACGGTTGAACCTGGGGATGATTAATGCGCAATAGATGCGTATAAGGGCCAAGTAGAGGCAGGCATCCCTTCCATTCCAAGTGTTGATTATCGAGTTGTGCAAACAAGCTCGAGTGCCTAGAGATGAGAAGAAGGATGTGGAAGTGATTCCCACATCTTCTACCGACATCCAGAGGATTGAGGTGGAGAACTGGAAAGATGAGGCCGAGAAGAAGAAGGCCACTCCGGTGGACACATCCCCGGTTGTTGATGTTTATACACTACCTGCAGAGGCATTTTTCCTATTCCAGCCCCTGGGCCATCTAGTATATCTAGCACTGCCCTTCTATGATGCCTAGTTCCTCTATTTCTCCCTTGCCTCCCAAGTCTACTGCTGCTGCTGCCTGACCTCCACTCACCCCGGCTACACTACTATGAATGGGGAAACTAGCCCACTCTATTGATAGACACACCTAAATATTGAGGCCACCATTCCTGGCATGATCGAGAGGGCTCTTGTTGATGATTTGACACCATTGAGTTCTACTATTGATGCCCTTGGAGCAGGTATAGCGGTGTGTGAGCAAAGCCAAGGGGACACTGATGAGGTGACCGCTCTGAAGGCCGCCATTGCTAAGCTTAAGAGAGATGTAGACCAGCTGAAGTCCACGACATGTCAATGATATTTGGGACAGTAGAGATCCCTGATGTGCAAATTGATCCAGATGGGCCTCCGGCTACTACTGGAGATGAGGTTCGAGTTGATGAGGTGGTCGCTGCTAAGTCTGAGGCTGAGACTGATGAGGAGCAGCTTGGTGTTGATGAGGAGGCGTCTAATAATGGTCTCACGAAGACTGAGGAGGCCATGGTTGATGCAACTATGCAGACTTCTTTGGCAAACACACCTTTGGCAGGCCCTAGTGGATCGATTACTTTTAATGTGACTCCGGGCACTAATGCCCGAGATCAGAGTGTTGCACAAGGCACTGATGCCCCGACAGATGGAGTGACTGTGTAGACAGGATCCCTCTTTACCTCCCTTTCTGTCATTTTTATTTATTTTTGGATGTTTTATTACATTTGAGGACAAATTGTATTTTTGTTTGTGGTGGAGTGAGGTATTTCCATACCTACCTCTTGTGAGTATCACTTTTCTATATATATTGTGTTTGGGCACTATGCTGTGGATATTTGAGCTTGTGGCTCCTTGTTTTAATTCAAATTGGTTTTTGTTGGACTCTTTTAAAATTTTTGCTACCCTTCCTTATTGTATTTGGATGTGGTTGTTCTTGTGCAAATTTGAGTATCGGTTAAGATCAATACCAATGACTTGAATGGTGATCTCAATTGAACAAACACGAATGTGTGGCTACGATAAAGCCTAATGAAGTTACATAGATAATATGTGAACGTTTTGTATCTCGTTGTGCCTAGATGGTTATCGAATTGAGTCTGTTGTGGTGAACATTGCAAACTAGCGAAAGTGTGGAGTCTTGTTTGACATTGGTTTCAATACCTTGTGTGATGATCTTACAGTGAACCATGTATGATGACACCTAGAATTTTCCCCGTTGGTCCGGTTTACTAATTGATGCAAGCTCTTGAAATGATCTTAAGCAACAATTTTAAAGAGTGAAACATTTTGACATTATACCTCTTTTGTGACCTACCTTGTGAGTGTGTGAACTTTGCTTGAGCACCCTTTGAGATTTAGATTTTTCTTGGAAGAAACTTGATAAAATTGTGACCTTTCTTTATCCCTTCACCCATAATCCTCATGAGATGTAATTTGTTTGAATAGCCAATTTAGGCCAAAAGCCTAAGATGGGGGCTGTGGTGTAAAGAAAAGGTAAATCAAGAAGTGCAAAGAAATTCCCCTTGCCCCAAGGTTTTGAGAAAGATGGAACCCCTCCATACAAAAAAAAAGAGAAAAGGAAAATAAAAATGAAAAAAAGGAATGAAAAAGTTGTGGAATAAAGTTGTTTAAGTTGGAAAACAAATGGGGTCGCCGGTATTTCATGGAAACTGAATAATGGGGTGAATTGTGAACATCAATGAGAATGATGAAGAGAAAGAAAGAAAGTGTTGTTCATACCACATTTCATGAGCATAGCAATCATTGAACCTAAATGACCATACCTTTACACTCAACCCCGTTACAAGCCTTGAAAATACCTTTTTGATCTTGAGTGAGCTGAAACAAGTGTTGATTGGAAAATAAGGCCAAACCTATGGGTGGAATCGTGCATGTTTTCATCTTTGTGAGTGTGAGATTTGTTTGTGATTCCAGAGCTATAAATTGCTGAACAAATTGTGTATGAATATGGAAACATCTTTGTGTGAGGGCATTTGGAATACCTTTGTTGAGCTTGAACTTGCATTTGAAGCAAGTGTTCTGAACTTGAGAATCTTTTATAATGGTGACTCACAACTTGAATCTTTGAGTGCATAATTGATCCTTGCTTAAGTAAGTTGAGTTTTGTTGTATGCATTCATGATTGAGTCTTGTGTAGCACTATTTGAGACATCCTTTTTGAACTGTTGAACTTGAGTTTTACTTGAGGATAAACAAAAGTTTAAGTTGGGGTGTTGATGAGTCTGAGATTTGGACTCATTTAGGGCTTTATTTATAATGGTTTAGTGTCCTCAAATTTTTATTTTGTTCTAATAACTTATGTAAAATACTTGATTTCCAGATATTTGGATTGAGGAACAAAGCAAGGACACTAATTTGCAAAAAGGAACGAAGCGAGCTGAAAGAAGGAAGAAAAGAGAGTCTGGTTATTGCCTAGTCTATTTGGCGAATCGCCGAGTTGACAGCCTAAAGTTCAAGTGTGCCAAGCCCTGAAGGAGAAAATCAAGTTGGCAAGAGAATGGAGAAGTCGGTGGATCACCGAGTGGTTCCATGATGCAGTGTTGGATCGCCCAAAGTAACAAACCTGGAGGATGTCGAAGGCCAAAAAACAGAAAGGCGATGAAATGGGCCAAAGGGCGGATCACCGAGTTGATCAGCGAGCATGACTTACTGCACCGAATGGCCCTTCGCATCATATTTTTGGTGACTATAAATATATTTTTGAATATTTAGTTTATTATCATATTGTTATTGAATATACAGTTCTAAGTTTTTGAGAGAGCATTCTGAGTAGAGAGACAAGTTTTCCCTAGCTTTGAAGAATTGAGGTTTTTAACTTTTGAGAAATTGGAAGTGGGTATTTGAGATTATTCAATTTGGACCTTTGTACAGATGAAATTAATCGTACCCAGTTGATAGAAACACAATTTGGTAACGATTTTTATCTTTTTAATGATGTCTAGCTAAGACCCCAATTCTTGGGGTGTGATTAAGTGATAATGGGCTGATTTACTTTATGGGTATTGCTAATTGTTAGTCTAAATGTTGTTTAGAAGTGATTTCAATCAGTAATTGTGGGTTAATTTAGAGAATTGTAATTGCAAATGCAGTTCGACCTTCATGTTTTGGGCTTACTCGAGAGAGGTTTTAAAACCAAGATTATTGGTTTATGTTTTGTGGGTATTGGGTTGTCATGGGTTCAGCTCAAAAGAGTGAATCCTAAACCTTTTTCCACACATTTAGCTCAAGAGAGTGAATGGACTAAGGTGTAGGATGTTCTTATTATGGATTCTTGTCGATGTTTGAGAGAAATCGACTTGTTTCCGGGTAAATTGTTCGAGAGAAAGTTTACCTCCTCTATAGTCTAGCTTGTTCACTGATTTACAGCTATTTTCTAATAGTTGCAATTACCCATTCGTCTACATTAGCCTATAATCGAATCACATCCCAAGAACCCATCTCATTATTAGTTATTCCGTATTATTTGTTGTAGCTTTAGTTGATAATTAAAACCAAAACCCCATGTTATTTGACATTCGTGTCATCCCCTAATTTAAATTATGTTTTTATTCGATAATGTCTATTCCTCTCACTGATTTGAGCATATACATACTTTCCAATTGAATCTTAAGAACGTACCACTCTCTGTGAGATTCGACCCCAACTCATTTGGTTGGATTATTACACTGACTAGCGATCGTTGACACTTAGAATTAGATGAAGTGTCCTTGAAACGTTAATCACTTCATCCCATAGGTTTGCCCATATTTTCCAATCATCACACAACCTATTTAATGCTATTTTAGGCTTGTAATGGGGGTGAGGGTAAAGTATGGTTTATTTGGTTCAGTGACTTCAGCTTTGCAAAGCATCGTTGCAATCATCTTCACCTCTTCTCAAATATTTCCATTCTTTTCACTTGGGAACTCAAACTTCAACCTGTCAAACAATTTATTTGATACCCCTTTTATTTCATCAAACTTTCTTTTTAAATTTTCAAATTTTCGCTCATCACACTCTTTTTTATTATGAGGGGTTCTTCTTTTTGTAACATACATCAAGGTTGAGTTTCCCTTTTTTCTTTCTTTTTCTTCCACTTGACTTTCTACCGTCCTTCATTTCTACACCCCCAACTTAGGATTTTGGCCTAAGTTGTCTATTCAAAAAAATCAATGCCTTGAAAAGGATTTATGGGTGAGGATTTAGGGACAATATGGCTCAAGAAGTTCAAATAAAGTTTTCAGCAAATGGTTTAGACTCAAATGGGGAGAAAGTGGTTGCCCACCCTTACATGGTAGTCACAAAAGTGTAAGAACGTATGGTTTTCCTGTCAAAATGTGTGCCTAAGATCATTATAAGCAGTCACAAAAGATAGATCAGACTAACAAGGAAGTCACTTCAAAGATAATCATTTAACACAACCCGACATGATCAAAAGCTTACATGTCATGTTCATTACAACGCTCACATCAAAACACACCTAGTCAATACAAGATTAAAAACAATCATTCAAAAGTGCATCCATCCCGATTTATTCATGAATGATTAGAACAATACATATTTCTCATTATAAGTACTATCCAAAACATTGATATTGAAGACAATAGATCCTCAAATACAAATGAAACCACAAACATTTAAAAAAATTCCAAACTCATGGGGAAAATGAATACAGAGAGAAAAAATGAATCAAACCATCAAACCACTATAATAAAAACCAAACTATCAATTTACTACAATTATCCAAAAGTAAAACTGAAAGTAACAAAATACAACTAAAATGGGAGTATTGGCATGAGTGTCCTCACCCCATATAAAAAAAACAACAGTGTCCTCAATATAGAATAAAATATATAAGTACGGGATGAGAGGTATCATTTCCCGTTGATAGCCTATGCTTGTGGAGTGCTTAAATAAAGAGTCTAAGAAAAGACAACATACTCCTAGGCATCAGGCAAGATAAGAACCGGAGGCAGCACAACAGACTCAACTGGGGCATTAGTGCTCGTCACATTTGAAGGAGGAATGATAGGGTCCGAAGACATCCCACTAGTATCGACTATGGACGTCTCTACATGAGATCTCTCTATCATACCCTGTAGTAGTGTCTCCTCAATATCCTGTAGCTCTATCAATGTCTTAGAAAACTGCTGTTCATCCTCCTCTCTCTACATCTCCTCTTCATTAGTTTTCAATACTAACTTAACACCAGCATGAACCTCAACTCTCTCATGATCATCAACATCATCAACTACAATAGCATCACCCTCTCTAGGCTGCTAAACCACTCTAGTAGAAACCTCAACACTCGGTACAGAAGTAGGAACAAACTTCTTGCACCTCAGCTTGTCCACATCAACCCTAAGGGTGTCTACATCAGCCCTCATCATAGCCAAAACATTGGATCTACCCTAAATCTTCTCTCTAGCCTCCATCCTAGATGTGAGATTATTTAACTTCTCACCATGTGATACTAGAGTCACCTAGCACTAAGTCAACCTGTCTCTCTAAGTACCAAACTGAACCTTAATTGCCTTCTCAGTAAACTTGCCCATATTACTCTCTACCCTTCCAACTCTCACATCTCTAAACTAGGTAAGGCTACCCATGTGATATATCATTTCCTGGGTCAAGGGAGGTCTAGAGAAAAGAGTAGGGGTAGAAAAAAAATGGTATAGAGGAAGACTGGGGTATACCTAATGGCTCAATATAAGGAGAAGATTGAGTTGCCACGACCTCAAAACTAGAGTGGTCAACAAAAGGAGAAGTGGTTTCTGGTAGTGGCGGCTTCCCCTGAGCTTTATCATCCCACAAATAATCCGCCTACATCCTCCGGATGTTGCTGGATGAGGTATGGGTGATCCTGACATCAGTCCTTTCCCAAAATGAAATTTCTATAGTCTCACACAACTATTTGATCAAGACCGGGAAAGGGAGAGCATTTTTCTCTTAACGGGCACACATCGATATCTCATCCACTACAATAGACCCCATATTGATCTTCTCCCATTCCATAATTACACCCACCAACACAACCTTTAGGTGATAGAGAAAAGTTCATTTTGAGATGGCACGATAGTGTTGTTGATGAGACCAAAATTAAAACCAGGCCACAACATTCATGTCTTTTTTCTCGATCTTCACTCGGTCATCCATCTATGGAAGAGAGATATCTGAAATAAGAGGTGCCAGCCAACCTTTTATTGATTCACCATCATCCCGTATCGATTTGGTAAGCATCTTAGCCCGATTTTCTTTAATTCCCAAAGCAGTGTTGATTGCACCTGCATAACACTATACTATCTTGCCACGACCTTCACTTATTTCAAGGGTTTTCTAATTGTAGCCTTCCTCTTCTTTGGCAAGGCATGTGCATTAGCCACATAGAACTCTCATACCCACGTCGGGACATGAAGAGGTCGAGGTTTTGTGACCCCTGAAACGCATGAAACTATATAGTATCTTAGATGGACGGGTAGTCACTCATAACTCCGTCCGTGGAGAGTCGTCTCTCCTAAAGAATTGTCCATTCTTCAGCTGCTTTGAGCCTGTTGAGGTCCCTTAGAGTGATGATCAAAACAACATGGGACGTACGTGCCTAAGCTCGAGGAGGCTATACTAATTTGGACATGATATCTATTCTTTTTTTGGCAACCACTTTCTTTGGTTGCTCATTCACATGGATAAAAGAGTATGGAGTGGTTTATTGTTCGTGAGGAGCCTTAAATGGCTCGTTGATGGAAATTCTTGTATTCTTTTTTAATTGGGGAAGAGGAGGAGACTCTCTTTCTCACTCTATACCGAAGGTATTGACTCTTTTACCCTTAGTTCTAGCCATTTCCTGCAAAGCACAATCATTCAAACACAGATTCAGTAAAGGTTAGTTGAAATTAAACAAAAAAGAAACACAATTAAAAACTAGGTTCTACGGCTCACCGACTGGAACGGGATTCGCCTAACAAGTTAGGCAAGCTCAGGTGAGCTCGTCAAAGTTTGCAATGCATAATTTAATGTAGATAGCCGTGATAGGGGGATTCATCTCCAACTCGATGACACGCCAAATTGGTTTCTGTAGACTATGATAAGTTCACTAAAAGTGACAATGCAAAAATTAAAAGCACATGCATAAAGGAAAATTTCCATTCCCACTTGGCAATACGCTAATTGGATTTCAACAGGATAAGACAAGCCCGTGAATGGAACAGTACCCAAGTCACATATTCAACAATAGAATTCGGTCTAGGACCTATTTAACAATTTTCCTAACTACCTTGGCAAGCTAAGACATGCCTGTCGAATAGGTAATTTTCATCAAAATGCCTATTTTCAGAGTTTCAACAACAATTCGCAACATTACCAAATTCCCAATTAGTTTTACCGTCTACCCACATTATTTTCTACCCATGGGTACTTAGAATTCCTCCAAATTGCACAAAGTATTGCCCAAATTGACAATTTTACTTTAAGAAAGTCATCACTCGTCTATCATTGGGAAAATACAGGATTTTGGGGCAACACTAGGCTAATTAGACTTCACTCATACTCAACTCAAGAAAGACTCTGCACAAGTAAGGGTTCACTTCAATTTTTAACCTCCACAATCAATTTTAGAAATTCAACTACCTAACTCATGGGAACAATTAAATACGATGTATTAAGCACTACCTATACTAATTAGACAACAATATAGCATCAATAACACTAAACCCAATCAAAAGCATTAATTTCTAGCACAAATAATAAGATAGAACTAAAACAGCTACCTCAAAGATGATATTCAAGCACATAATTGAGGGATTTGTTCTGGGATCGAGATGCAAACACTTCACCACACTTAAGGAAATTAAAGTCACACAATAGATGTACACAATTACCAAAACAAATATATGGAGAGGTTTAGGGAGAAAAGGAACTCAAAAGCATGAAGGTTTACTTTAAGAAGTTGAAAAAACTTCTGGCCTAGTTAATGTAGACCCATACGACGGACTGTGAATAATATCACCAAACACATTCGGAGAATAACCGAATGAGATCAATCTAGCGAGTGAGGCCTAAATGAATACCAAACCTAAAGGTCGATTTGGCGGACTCAATGGAGTCCTCTTAGTGCACTTTGGCAGATCGCCAATTGGAGCTCAGATCACCAAAGTTGAGAGGACACGTTTTCCTATTTTTCAACCAAGTAGGCAAAAATAAAGATGTCCACAAAATTCTTTTGGTGGATCACCGACTTAGTCTTGGCAACACCTAAATTACATTTCTCAACAATTTGACTCTTTTTCAACTTGCACTAACAACACAAGTTATTAAATGCAATAAAATAAACTTGGGTACCGTCCCAATAGCACCTTGTTTAACATTGTGGCACGACACAATTCTTACTAGACAACCATTATTTTTGGGATTTGGAATGGTGTCACTAGGTAATGTTCCCTTTTGTCTTGGATTGAGATGAGTCGGGAGTTGACATATTTTGGTTTCAAGTTGTTTGAGTAACAATGAATGAGATGTCGCCATTTGAGTTAAGGTAGAGAAGTCATTTTTCAAATCATTCAACCCATTTTCCTACCCTTAAACCTTGTTGATGATCATTGTTAGCATTTATTACATTTGGTTTCCTTTTGGATCATCTAGCTCCTTTGGTTTGGGATGATCATGAGGCGGGACATACCTTTCTTTTTCAATTTCCCTATCTCTCCAGTATCTCCATCCATTGCCCCTATATTTCTTCCTACCCTGGTTCCCACTCTTTATTGGGTAGTTAGGATGAGAACCCCTATTTTGTTTTACAAGTATTGTACCAACCATGTCTCATGTAGAGGTTCACCCCCCCCTCCCCACTCTTTTCATGTTTTTGATGATGCCCTGAAGCTTGACCATTATCGAGGGAGGAAAAAATATCTCTAAGAATGCTTCGATCGATTCCTCTCAAAAGGTGATAGAATCATTTTACAATTCCGCAAACCATCTTGTAACTTCCCTCATTGAAGAAAACAGAAATAATCTAATCCTTATGGACTCTTGTGAGATATTCTTCAACACAAACAACCCATATATATCCACAAAATTTTGAAGGTGTTCATGAGGATCCTGATAGCATCCAAGGAAGCTCTACTCCATTGAAGGACAAGGATGAAGCTTTAGAAACTCCAAGGAGGCCCATAACAAGATCTCAAACCAAGGAGTTCAATGATAAGCTCAATGGGCTTCAATCGCTGATCCAAAGGTTTCTTATTGGGGAAGAAGAGCTCAAGCCCAAGGGAGAGGAATTGTCCAAATGCTACAAGTATTTGGTGGCCCAAATTCAAGCCCAATATGAGTTATTTTAAGGTCCAATTTCGTGCAAATAAGGTCAAGAAAAGTCCAAGAATCAGCCACAACAAGAGTTGCTTTCTGCCCAAGTTTTGAGAGAAGACTAGTCAAACTTTCCAAGATTGTCAAGATTCTTTTCCTAGTTGGGATTTACCTTATTTCTTTATTTATATATAGGTTATTAATATTTTCCTTAGTCTATTTATGGTCTCCTAAGTACCATTTAATGCTTTCCTAGAAGTACCAAATTTGTTCCTAGTTAGGTTACTTTATTTCCTTTCTAGAGTAGGATTCCTTGTAATTGTCTTTTTAGGGTTTGGCATAAGGGGTCTTGGACGTTTTTCCCCCCTTCTCCTATATATAGGAGTCCTTTTTATTCATTAAAGACAATTTAGATTGATATTATTAATATTTGAAAGAGTTCTTTGAACCTTTGTGACTTGTTCTTTGAGAATTTATCTTTAAACCTTTACTAGTTTCATAGTTTAAGGTATAAAGTAATTTCTTCTTGTGATATCTTTGGTTTCTTTTTGGTATTCTTTAGAAGGTGATTAGTTTCTACATACTAATTATTGTCTTGAGTTACTCATAAAGCGGTCAAGATCCGAATCTATCGTTTTGATTCGTTTTCTCAAGTAAAGGCGTTAGATTTCTTCCATAAATCTATACGTTGTTACTTGGATCTTTTCAAGGCCTTAGAACATCTAATCCTTGGAAATTCGTGGATCTTTCCTTCGAATTTCCCATATCTTTAGTTAGTCTCTTTGTTTCTTTTCTTTGTGCTTCCGCATTCTAATATTCAATTCTCTATTTGTGATCTCCCTTAACCTTGCTGTTATCAAGTGGTATCAGAGCGGTTCTATCAAGATTCCGTTCTTGATAAATCTTGGGATTTCTTCTTAGAGCCAAAAAAAAAAAAAAAAAAAAAAAAAAAAAAAAACTGTAGCGTGAACAGTAGCGTCGTGAAAAAAAAAAAAAAAAAAAAATTTAGTAGCGTGAACAGTAGCGTGAACAAAAAAAAAAAAAAAAAAAAAAAATTCTCTAAGAAATCTGATTACTTGTCCTCCAAGAAATTTGATTACTTGATTCCCAAGAAAGTTTATTACTTGCTATTCAAGAAATCTTATTACTTGCTCTCCAAGTTTTGTATTAATTTGTTTCCAAGCAAGAAGGTAGCAAGAAGAGGGAATTCTAGATCTTTAAGAATTAGAGGAGATTTTTTTTCTTGTTCTTATAATTCTAAAATAAGTTCCTTTTTATTCGTGTTTTGTTTCAACTAAATCCTACTTGTTCTAGGAATAGTTCTTTACTTTCTTTTGTACCCCAAGATTCCATACTTTATTACTACGAACTTGATACACGTTTTGGTTTAATTATAAATCTACAAAGTATTCTCGTTCAAAGGTTATTTTTAGTGGAAAAAGGCAAGTGTGGGTGAGTTTAAAAGAGGGTAAAAGCCATATTAAAAGTGTGATACTTGATCATTTATTCTTTTTTTTTAGATGTCTATTTCAGGTGGTGATGAGGAAAGGGCTCGTTTAGAAGCCGAGGTCAAAGGAAGGAACGACTTCACCCTCCAAGCTATGCACCAACAATTTGAGAGATGGACCCTTCAATTTCAAGAGATGAGGGATATGATTATCGAGCAGAATGACATCATAGCTGCAATTAGGAGGGAGAATAATGTTGTACCCCCAAATAATGTTAGACCCCAAGTTAGAAGGAATGTACCCCATATCCCTTTTGTAAATCCTGAATATGGTAATGATGATTTTGATGTTGAATTTAATCTAGAAAGAAGAGATAGGAGGGGACAAAGAGGTAGAGTAGAAGATGATAATATAAATAGTATAAAGATGAAGATGCCATCTTTCAAGGGGACAAGGGATCCAGACTTGTACCTTGATTGGGAGAGACGAGTTGAAGCCATCTTTGATTGCCATAACTACTCTGAGGGTAAGAAAGTTAAACTTGCTGTTGTTGAGTTTTCTGATTATGCTGCTTCTTGGTGGAAAAAGCTTGCTAGGGACAGATTGCAAGAGGAGCTACCACCTATTGCTACGTGGGCAGAGATGAAGAGGGTAATGAGGAAGCGATTTATTCCATCATACTTCCAAAGAGATCTACAATCTCGCCTTCAACGCTTGAAGCAAGGCTCCATGTCGGTGGATGAGTACTTCAAAAGCATGGATATGGCTATGATCCAAGCTAACTGCATGGAGGAAGAAGAGGCTACAATAGCTAGATTTTTAAATGGTTTAAATACAGAAATAGCTAATGTAGTAGAGATACAACAATATGTAACTTTAGATGAGTTAGTTGATTTGTCTGTAAAAGTTGAAAAACAAATTGAGAAAAATCAGCAAAATAACTCATGGAGAAGTCGACCAAACACTATCTCTAAGAAGCCATGGTCAACTCAAGAGGGGAAAGCGCCTTCCAAACCTCAAGATGATAGAGGTAAAGGTAAAGTTGAGGAGGAAGGTAAAACCTTTAATTCTAAATCTTCTAAACCTTCAAGTTCTATTCAATGTCACAAATGTCATGGAAGGGGGCATATGATGCATGAATGTCCAAGTAGAAGAAACATTCTACTTAGAGAGAATGGAGAATATGAGAGTGAAAAAAGTGAGGGGGAAGAAGAAGAGGGAGAAGGTGTAAGTGAGGAAGATGATTTGGAATTGCCTAATGATGGTATAATTGGGGTGGTTAGGAGAATTATGACTATCAATTTGGGTAGTGTTGATGAAGGGCAGAGAGAGAATTTGTTTCATACTAGGTGTGGGATAAAAGGGAAGACTTATTCTATGATTATTGATGGGGGAAGTTGTGCAAATGTGGTGAGTTCATACTTGGTGGATAAACTAGGAATTGCATGCATGAAGCGCTCTACCCCATATAGGCTCCAATGGTTGAATGATTGTGGAGAAGTAAAAGTAAACAAACAATGCATGATTTCATTCAATGTTGGTAGGTATGAAGATGAGATTCTTTGTGATGTAGTTCCAATGCAAGCATGTCATGTTTTACTTGGCCGACCTTGGCAGTATGATAGGGATACTACTCATCATGGGAGAAAGAATAGGTATAGTCTTCTGCATAATGGTAAGAAGTATACTCTTGCACCATTATCTCCTTCTCAAGTGTTTGAAGATCAAAAACGATTGAGGAAAACAATGGGAAAACAAAAGGGAGAGGTAAAAAGTGAGCTTGAGGGAAAAGAAAAAGGCCAAGAGATAGAAAAAAAGAGAGATGGCCGAGAGAAAGAGAGAGAGGGCAGCGATCTAAGTAAAGAGGTAAAAGAAGGTGTGAGTAAAAAAATAAAATGTTTTGGTGAGAGGAAAGAGGCTAAGGAAAAGAAAAATGAGAGCCTTTATATAAAAGCCAAAGAGTGTTTGAATGCTAGGAGAGAGGGACTGCCCATAATACTACTTACTTACAAAGAAGTATTGATTAATTTTGAACAACTAACTCCTTCTTTGCCAAATAGTGTTTCTTCTCTTTTGCAGAATTTTGAAGATGTTTTTCCTGATGACACTCCAAAGGGATTGCCACCTTTGAGAGGGATTGAGCACCAAATAGACTTTGTGCCTGGGTCTCAACTTCCTAATAGGCCTGCCTATAGGAGCAATCCTGAAGAGACCAAAGAATTACAAAGGCAAGTTGAAGAATTGCTTGAAAAGGGATTTGTTCGAGAGAGTATGAGCCCATGCTCTGTTCCAGTCCTATTGGTCCCCAAAAAGGATGGAACATGGAGGATGTGTGTAGATTGTCGAGCTATCAACAAGATAACGAAGGCTGATCTGATGAAGAAAATCCATGAACAAATAAGGCTTGCAATTGAAAAGAAGAATAAGGAAGTTGCATTGCGAAGGAATAAGGGCAGAAAATATGTTGTTTTTAAACCTGGCGACTTGGTTTGGGTGCATATGAGAAAGGAAAGATTTCCTTCCAAAAGAAAGTCCAAACTAGATCCTAGAGGAAGTGGGCCACACAAAGTCCTCGAAAGGATTGGCGACAATGCTTATAAACTCGATCTTCCTGGTGAGTTCCAAGTTAGTGCTACTTTTAATGTTTCTGATCTTTCCCATTTTGATGCAGATTTGAATTCGAGGACGAATTCTCTTCAAGAAGAGGGGAATGATAGCATCCAAGGAAGCTCTACTCCATTGAAGGACAAGGATGAAGCTTTAGAAACTCCAAGGAGGCCCATAACAAGATCTCAAACCAAGGAGTTCAATGATAAGCTCAATGGGCTTCAATCGCTGATCCAAAGGTTTCTTATTGGGGAAGAAGAGCTCAAGCCCAAGGGAGAGGAATTGTCCAAATGCTACAAGTATTTGGTGGCCCAAATTCAAGCCCAATATGAGTTATTTTAAGGTCCAATTTCGTGCAAATAAGGTCAAGAAAAGTCCAAGAATCAGCCACAACAAGAGTTGCTTTCTGCCCAAGTTTTGAGAGAAGACTAGTCAAACTTTCCAAGATTGTCAAGATTCTTTTCCTAGTTGGGATTTACCTTATTTCTTTATTTATATATAGGTTATTAATATTTTCCTTAGTCTATTTATGGTCTCCTAAGTACCATTTAATGCTTTCCTAGAAGTACCAAATTTGTTCCTAGTTAGGTTACTTTATTTCCTTTCTAGAGTAGGATTCCTTGTAATTGTCTTTTTAGGGTTTGGCATAAGGGGTCTTGGACGTTTTTCCCCCCTTCTCCTATATATAGGAGTCCTTTTTATTCATTAAAGACAATTTAGATTGATATTATTAATATTTGAAAGAGTTCTTTGAACCTTTGTGACTTGTTCTTTGAGAATTTATCTTTAAACCTTTACTAGTTTCATAGTTTAAGGTATAAAGTAATTTCTTCTTGTGATATCTTTGGTTTCTTTTTGGTATTCTTTAGAAGGTGATTAGTTTCTACATACTAATTATTGTCTTGAGTTACTCATAAAGCGGTCAAGATCCGAATCTATCGTTTTGATTCGTTTTCTCAAGTAAAGGCGTTAGATTTCTTCCATAAATCTATACGTTGTTACTTGGATCTTTTCAAGGCCTTAGAACATCTAATCCTTGGAAATTCGTGGATCTTTCCTTCGAATTTCCCATATCTTTAGTTAGTCTCTTTGTTTCTTTTCTTTGTGCTTCCGCATTCTAATATTCAATTCTCTATTTGTGATCTCCCTTAACCTTGCTGTTATCAGATCCCTATTAGCCGAACCCCCGAACATTCCTCTCATTTGGATAAATTGTAGAATTGTGCTGGTTGCCTGGAAAACTGCCCTCCCTGTTGTAGGAGGTAGCCGGATGGCTCGTGTGGTTTGAATGAAATTCACGTGCATGTCGTTCAAGGCACACACATTGTCATTTTGTCTTTATAAAATATCATTTTCACTACCATAATCAATCATGTTTTATACTAGTAAATCAACAAACAACAATACCAAGCAACAATATACTACAACTAAACAAATGTACAAACTATTTTCTCAAATGGAATTCTTAGACATCACTCCCCGGCAATGAAAATATTTTTTATAGCACACTCAAATTATCATTGAAAACCATTAAGATAATAAGTTTTCATCGTTAATAAATATATCCAACTAACAGTCGTGGTTGAATTTCATAAAGAGTGATGTAGTGTAGATAATTCTATCAAAAAAATTAGATTGTAAATCAATGCATTTGTTGCAATTAAGAACATGGTTGGATAATTCCACCAAATTGAATAGAAAGGGTTTTGGTATCAAAAGTCACAGGTTCTGAGGTGTCACTGATGAGTGCGACATTTGGACTGGTTTAGGGCTTTGTTTATATAGATTTAGTGTCCTCAAATGCTTAATTTGTGCCAGTAACTAATGTAAAACCCTTGATTTTCACGTTTATGCATTGAGGAACAAATCAAGGACACTAACAAGGGAAAAGGAACAAAGCAGGCTAAAAGGATGAAGAAAGGCAGCCTGGTGATTGCCAAGTTCACTTGGCGAATAGCCGAATGGCTATTTGACCGCCTAAAGTTCCAGTGTGCCAAGCCCTGAAGGAAAGAACCAAGTTGTCTATGGCAAGGAGCACTCAACGGATCGCTAGGTAATTTTGAGAACCCTAGATAGATTGCCTAAAGTTATAGACCTGGAGGATGCTGAGTACCAATGTAAAAGGGCAATGGAATAGACCAAAGGGTGGCACACCGAGTGTTTCGGCGAGCCCGACTTACTTCAGCGAGTGACTCTTCGCAACACATTTTTGGTGACTATAAATACAATTTTGAACATTTAGTTTAGGATCTTAGATCATATATTTTTAATCTATTTCTGAGTTTTGAACTGTGAGATAATTTTTCTCTAGTTTTTCCTAAGCTTTGAAGAATTGAAGTTTTAACTTGCGACAAATTGGAAATGGGTCTTTGAGATTCTTCATATTGGAGAATTGTAAGGACAAACCTACACTTACCCAGTTTATTAATAATTAATTTGGTAACTATTTTTATATTTTTATGATGTCTTGCTAAAACCCTAATTCTTGGGATGTGATTATGTGATTAAGGGCTGATTTATTTTATGGGTATTTGTAATTGTTAGTTTAAATGCTATTTACAAGTGAGTTCAATCATTAATTGTGGTTTAATTTAAGAATTGTAGTTGCAAATGCAGTTCTACTTTTGTGTTCTAGGCTTGCGAGAGAGAGAGATTCTAGAACTAAGGTTTTTTATTGATGGTTTGTGGGTATTGGGTTGACCTAGGTTCAACTCGAGAGAGTGAATCCTAAACCCAATTCCACACATTCAGCTCGAGAGAGTGAATGGATTAAAGTGTGGTCTGGTCTTATTTGGAATGTTTTTGATGTTTGAGAGAAATCTACTTGATTCGGGGTAAATTGTTCGAGAGAAAATTTGCTTCCTCTATAGCCTAGCTTACTCACTAATATCTAGCTATTTACGAATAGTTGCAATTACACATTCGTCTATATTAGACTATAATCGATCACATCCGAAGAACACATATCATTATTGTTAATTCATATTGTTTGCCTATGTTTTTAGTTCATAATTAAAATCAAAATCCCCCATTTGACATTCGTGTCACCCCTTAATTTGAATGATGTCTTTATTCGATAACTTTTATTCCTATGACAAATTTGAACATGTTCATACTTCCCAATCGAATCTGAAACACGTACCGCTCCCTATGGGATTCCACCCCAACTCATTTAGTTGGGTTTTATACTGATTTACGATCGTTCAACACCTAGAATTGGATGTGGTATGCTTGAAATGTATAAATTAAAATGGTGCCGCTGTCGGGGAGTGGTGTTATTTGATAATCATTTTTGTGAAGTTTAATTTTGTTCTTGTTAGTTATAGTTGAATCTACTTATTTTTAGTTCTGGTTTTTGTGTTGCTGTTTGAAACAACAGAAGAAATGAGTGTCAATGGAAGCAATGGTAGCCAAGTGGGCCACCAATATGACATCAAAAATTTTAATGATGTCAACGAACCGAATGTCAATGACCCAAATCTAGTGGGTGGAGTTGGTGCCATTCGCTAGATTCCAGTTGAAGGGAACGATGTGTTCCACACTACAAGCACCATGTTGCAGATCTTACAATTTCCTGCAAAATATGATAAAAACACATAAAAACCAATACAAAAAAGCCCTAGACATACACAACTCGTAAGTGAAATGTATTAGAAATAACGTAAACTCACGGTATATCATATTGTGAACTTGAGAATCTTTTATAATGGTGAGTCACAACTTGCATCTTTGAGTGTATAATTAATTCTTGCATGATTAAGTTGAGTCTTGTTATGTGCATTCATGATTGAGTCTTTTGTAGCACTGTTTGAGACAACCTTTTTGAACTACTGAACTAGAGTTTTACTTGAGAAAAAGAAAAAGTTTAAGTTGGAGGTGTTGATGAGTTCGAAATTTTGACTCATTTAGGGCTTCATTTATATAGATTTAGTGTCCTCGAATGCTTAATTTGTGCTAATAACTGATGTAAAACCCATGATTTTCAGGTTTATGGATTGAGGAACAAAGCAAGGACACTAACAAGCAGAAAGAAACAAAACAGGCTGAAAGGATGAATAAAGACAGCCTGGTGATCTCCAAGTTCACATGGTGAATTGCCAAATGGCTATTTGACCACCTAAAGTTCCGCGAAGCCAAGATAGATCATCCAAAGTTACAGACCTGGACAATGCTGAGTACGAAGGCAAAAGGGCGATGGAATAGACGAAAGGGTGGCTCACCGAGTGTTTCGGCAAGTGACTCTTCACAGCACATTTTTGGTGACTATAAATAAATTTTTGAACATTTAGTTTAAGATTTTAGATCATATATTTTTAATCTATTTTTGAGTTTTGAACTATGAGACAGGTTTTCTCTAGTTTTTCCTAAGCAGTGAAGAATTGAAGCTTTTCACTTTTGAGAAATTGGAAGTGGGTCTTTGAGATTCTTGAATTGGAGCATTGGAAGGACAAATCTACACTTTCCCAGATGATGGATAATCAATTTGGTATTTGTTTTTATCTTTTTATGATGTCGAGCTAAAACCCCAAATTCTTTGAGTGTGATTATGTGATTATGGGCTGATTTAGTTTTTGTGTATTGTTAATTGTTAGTTTAAATGCTATTTAGAAGTGAGCTCAATCATTAATTGAGGTTTAATTTAAGAATTGTAGTTGCAAATGTAGTTCTAGCTTTGTATTCTTGGCTTGTTCGAGAAAGAGGTTCTAGAACTAAGGTTTTTTATTGATGGTTTGTGGGTATTGGGTTGACCTAGGTTCATCTCGAGAGAGTGAATCCTAAACCCAAATCCACACATTCAGCTCGAGGGAGTGAATGGATTAAAGTGCGGGCAAGTCTTATTTTGCATGCTTGTTGATGTTCAATAGAAATCAACTTGATTCGGGGTAAATTGTTTGAGAGAAAATTTGCTTCCTCTATAGCCTAGCTTCCTCACTAATATCTAGCTATTTAGTAAAAGTTGCAATTACCCATTCGTCTATATTAGCCTATAATCGATCACTTCCCAAGAACCCATCTCATTATTGTTAATTCATATTATTTGCCTTTTTTTGTAGTTGATAATTAAAACAAAAACCCCCATTTGACATTCGTGTCACCCCTTAATTTGAATGATGTCTTTATTCGATAACTCTTCTTCCTATGACTCATTTGAACATGTTCATACTTCCCAATCGAATCTGAAACACGTACTGCTCCCTATGCGATTCGACCCCAACTCATTTAGTTGGATTTTATACTGATTTATAATCGTTGAACACCTAGAATTGGATGAGGGTTGCTTGAAACATATTAATCGGTCACCTGTGGAAGGGCTTGTGGTCATCCAAAATTTTCCTGGTTCAACTTATTTTCTGCTAAAACGTCTCAAGTAGGTTTTGAGGTGTTACAATATCTCCCCCTTGGGAACATTCGTCCTCGAATGGAGTCTGAACTAGCTTAGTACGGAAGGAAGGAGCTACAAACCCTACCATTAAGTACTAGAAACTAATTTTTGACTTAACTGAGTTCCAAGAACATGCAAATACGCTGAAAATGCAAGACTAACTCAGAAAACATGATACTAAGACTTAAATTACGCAAGAGTAACTCGGAGGGTAGATAGGAACTATTACCTGAAGCTGAAACGGAATCGAAAGAAAAGAGATGAAAATACTTAGCCTTCATGGCTGCTTTTGCTTCCCAAGTAGCTCCCTCTACGGACTTATTCCTCCACAAAACCTTCACTGAAGCGACTTCTTTATTTCTCAACCTCCGTACCTGATGATCAAGAAATTCAACTGGCACCTCCTCATAAGGTAGATTATTCTTCACAGCCACACTCTTTAATGGTACTATTGACGCTCGGTTACCCATACATTTCTTCAATAAGGAAATGTGAAAGACCGGATGGACTGCTGCTAGTTCTGCTGGCAACTCTAACTCATAAGCCACCTTTCCAACCCTATTCATGATTTTGTAAAGACCTGCATATCTAGTTCTACATGTCACGACCTAAGGATAACCCCTAGATGTAACACAGCGTACTCGACCCCGAAAGGGTTTAATACAATCCCTTTGCATCATAACATAGGTAATAGAATTGAAAATATGGAAAAATTCAAAACATTTAAAATCGAAGTCAGTTTTCATAAACACAATAAGTGGAAGTCTTTCTATACTCTTTGTCTCAAACCATCTAATACAACTCTTAGAATAAACTCTTGGGACACAGCCCATACAATAGTCTCAACATGAATATAAAAGACATAAAGGAAAGGTGGATGTTGTCCTCGAAGCTATGAGGACTCACTATGTTCTTCAACTCTTCTAGATCATTGAAACCTAGCCTCCAAAGCAACTCAGTCCTCCAACCCTACATTTGGTTAGAATGCAGGCAATATGTGTTAGTACAAAATGTACCAAGTATGAAAGCTAGCACAACATCATAAGAGCATCTCAAATGGTTCGTCAACATAAGACATAAGCATACAAGATAATAACATAGTCATGGCATAATCATTATAGTCATAGCATGGTCTCCAACATAAACATCATATGAACATAAGTCATCAGAAGACATAGTTAATGAGCATAGGAGATAAATCATAATCATATCAACATAATTTACTCTTAGTCATCATTACCATAATAGCACCATTATCAAGTAACCTCAAAAGTATACAAGTTCAAAGCAGGAATAGCATCCCATAATACCACCCAAGCCAAGTATCCCTTTTTAGTCATCTTAATCATAGTCTTTGTGCATGGTTAAGTTATAAGTCTTTCTACCATAATGGTACCATACTTCCAAGTAACCTCAAGACACACTTGTGCAATTCATGAAAGGAATCACATACTACCCTTCACACTAAGCATAGCCTTGAAGTCATCCTAGTCATATTCACCCTCCTTTTGGTCTTACTATTAGCTTACTTCATGTAGACAAGTGAACTACCACCTTAGTCAATCATATATTAGAAGGCAACTATGGCAACAACCCAAGCTAAGTCATACTACATAAGGGAACCCTTCACAACTAGCCTCAAGTCATACTTGTTCCATGTATGGATAGCATCCATACTACAACCCACACTAAGTACTTCTTTAGACTACCATAAATGTTCACTAGTTGGGGACTAATCCCTCTAGTCTATTTACCTCTTCAAGGCTACTAAGGAATAACCCCCTAATAGGCTAGACCATGCTATCATATTACTAACATAAATAGGTTAAGCTAAGCTAACTACCTGGGAAGACACACTAACATGCAAGTCCAAGCTACTCTAGAAAAGTTAGAAGTGTCCTATCCTAGCTACCATGAAATAGTCCTAACCAACTAAGTCATGCTACCCTTACAAGTGTACTAGATTACAAATGCAAGCTATCCATAGGGGAGTATGATTCTCAACCCTAAGTTATCCATAGGGGAGTATGTTTCTCAACCCTAAGTTATCCTTAGGAGAGTATGAGTCCTCAATCCCAAGCTACCATGACTACTACTAACTCATGCTACCATGACATGCATTCTAAAATGCTAAGTCAAGCTACCCTTAGGAGAGTATGGATCCTCAATCCTAAGCTACCCTTAGGGGAGTATAAGTCCTCTATCCCAAGTTATCATGAAATGGTCTTGGCCAAACCAAGTCAAGCTACCATGAAATGCATCCTAACAATGCTAGTTCAAGCTACCCATTGGAGAGTATAAATCCTCTATCCTAGGATACCATGACTACTGCTAACTCATGCTACCATGACATGCATTCTACAATGCTAAGTCAAGCTATCCCTTAGGAGAGTATAGATCCTCCATCCCAAGCTATCAACCTTTGTCTTATCCTACTAAACCAAGCTATGCATGAAGGAAACACAAGCCTCAACTTCAAACTATCCTATCTTGGTTTTGTCTTGTCAAGTCAAGCTACACAAGAAGAGATCATATATCACAACTTCAAGCTTCTAACATGCTTTGATTCATTTTAGGCTATTAAGTCAACCTATAATCCTTCTATGTGAGAGAACTTGATTCTCCTAGCTTATTCATGTCTAAGTGTATAAGAGAAAGAGAATACACAACAAGATCACATCATATTGACTTCACCCCCAAAGACCTATCAATGATGGATACAAGCCCTACTTTCAAGATGAACTTCATTCTATCATGATCCATGTCTAAATTACAATCTATTCAATCACATTGTTCATTAGAAGGTGATTCTAGTCATACTTGATCATAAATGTTCAATTCTAACTTCACAAGTCAAGACCCTTCCTATTCAATAAAGTCTAGTTCAATTCATGATTATATGATCCTAACTATGATCAATTAGTGTTCAAGACATTGAAATAGGAAGATCACTTTTGAACCTTCAATTTTGCCTCTAATGGCATAAACCCTCAATAATCACATTCAATAATTTAGATTAAGGTTCATCATAGAAATCACATGAAATCATCATATTATCATTAATAAAAGCTAAATCAATCAAAGTTGGGTGATAACCACTACATTGGAATAACACCCAAACCCTACCCACAATGTAGGAACAACCCTAAATAGAATGGGGTTTTTGATCCACAATTGGGGGATTTCTAAGTGGGCACTATGGGTGGAAGAACCCATACATGAATAAGCTTCACATAACTTTAATAAATTCCCTAAAAAAAGCTTAAAATCAATGGAGATACTCGACCTAGTTGCTGCCCCAACTTCTTCTTCCTCCTTACTTCTAGAGAGAGAACTTCTTGAGAGTAATTTGAGAGTTCTAAGATGAATGAGCTAATGACTTATTTTTAGGGGTCTATTAACTATTTATAGGAGGGTAATTAATTAACTAAACGTCCTTAACCGCTAAACTAATTACTAAACTAACCCTCAACGCCTAACTTGAAACTAAACTTGCCAAAACTGGCAGCATCTACGGATCCCCATCCACGAACCGTGGATGGGTCTAAGGACCGTGCTTTGGGTCCGTCAATTGGACCTGGGGCTCAAATGTTGCAGGGTGTTGTAGGCCCGACCTACGCCCATGACCTACGGGGCATAGGTTGATCTAAGGGGTGTGGTTTGCAACCGTAGGTCACACTTTTTTTGATAGTTTTGGGGACTGGTCGTCCTCAAGGACTCCTTGAGAGGTCCTTCGGAAGTCGTACCCGGACGTTTAACCCTGAAACATGTCATTCTAAGTACGAGAGCCATTTATTCTAGTTTTAACCCTCATACGACACTCCAAAACTCTACTACAAGACCATACAACACACTAGTTGAACTCACTAGTTTATTCTAGAACTCACTAGATCAACTAACTAATTTACGGGGTGTTACACTGGAGTAGAGACTGAGAAGTGTTCTAAAAAAGTTTCTAGACTAACACCGAAGACTACTATTATAAATAGAGTTACAAATGAAATATTATCCCCTAGATCTAACAATGCAACAGCATCTAAAAGAAGGACACGTAATGTACCAATGACCACATCAGGAGAATCTTTCTTGTCCTGGTGAGCCTGGAGATCATAGAACCTGCCCTGGCGCTGGCCGCCACCTGTACCAGATGACACACCCTGCTGAGATGGGCGGCCTGCTGGTGCTGTTGGGACTGTAGACTGAGCCCTACTATTGTTATCGTCTTGCCCCTGTTTAGAAAAAGGGCAATCTCTCAAACTGTGACCAGAATGACCACATCCAAAGCATACTTCCTTGCCTGCAAGACACTTGCCCGGATGGTTCTTCCCACACTTTGAACAAGTCAGGTAGGTCATGTTACCTAAAATACTTCCTTGAGACTTAGAGCCTAGTGCCCTACCTTTTTTATCCTGTCAAAAACTGTGGGGATGGGGCACTAGCTGATGAAGGTGCTTGGGCTGAAGATTTCTGATGAAACTGTGAGCATTTTCCACCACCAAATTTCTACTGAGAGTACTCATAGTTTTATGTTCTAGCCTTCTTTTTGTCCTTAGCTAGTTCTCTAAGCTTATCTCCCTCAACATGCTGAGCATGAGTCATGAGCCTAGAGATACTCATATCCTCTAACAACATAGCATTTCTGCACTCTGTCTTAACAAAGTCAGATACTCCAAATAGGAACTTACTCATTTTTGCCTGGGATCGGCAACCATATGTGGAGCATACTTGGAGATCTGGGTGATCTTAACTCCGTACTCTTCGACTGACATTGAATCTTGTCTCAAATTCATAAATTCCTGAGCCTTAGCCTCCCTCAACTCTCTTGGGAAGAACCTGTCCAGAAAAGTTCCGATAAAATACTCACAAGTCACAGGAGTTGCATTATTACCCTTGTTGTCTTTAAACTCTGTAAACCATATGTAAGCCATATCCTTAAGCTGGTAGGACACCAACACTACCCTATCATTTCCAGTCACTTGAATAACTCCAAAGATCTTCTCAACCTCATCAATGATCTTCTGGGGTTCCTCACCAACTTGCGACCCTAAAAGCTTAGGCACATTCATCCTAACAAAATCTCAGACCCTAGCTGCCATTGATCCACCATTAGCATTAGAAGGAACTTGAACCCGCTGATTGTTTTGGTTGGCTACACTCTGCGCTAAAAGTTAGATAGCATTCTGAAACTATGCATTCGAAACCTCATAGTCTGGAATTAGAGGAACTGCGTTAGCGTTTTGTGCATTAGCATTCCCTAGGTAAGCTCTACGAGGAGGCATGATTTGAAATGCATAACGGTGAATTGGAAATGAGAAGTTGGATCATACCTTACACACGATAAGAAAAGCAAAGAAAGTGAAGTTTTCCTAAAACACTTTGTAGCCTCCCTCTCATTAGATGTGGTGAACTTCACACCTATGAAAAGGACTCTACTTAGTGTGTCTTTCAGACATCCTAGGACTCTTGAACCTAATGCTCTGATACCAAGTTTGTCACTCCCCGAGGCTACCCCCTGGCCATAAACACGGGACCTAGGATCATGAGTGACCCCAAGCTAACCATGACCTTGCATATCATAAGCATACTTAAACAAATGAAAATAAGATACTATGTGGAAGCTTAAAACAAGACCTAAACTGAATGATGGGAAATACCCAATACTGATCTGATTATAAATAATATGATAAAGTTTATTGATACTAGACAATCACTCAAACTAAAGTTTAATCTAAGGTATGTTTGAGAAAGTCTATAACTGACTATAGTTGCTTAGACATGTTCTAGCTAACCCTAGCAAAACTGACAGTGAAATGAAACACTGAAATAGAAAACATGTTTGTTGTCCTCGAAGAATGAGGACTAACCACTAATGTTGTTGAGTATGGATCTGGAACAGATCTACGCATGATTAGGATGTTGTGGACCCGAACACACATCGCGAAAAGATGTAGCGCAGAGTATGCATCAATACGTGAAAGGTATTGAGCATGCATGATAGGATAAAGCTGAACAAACACATAATTGAACAAAGCGTACTGAGCAATGATATAATCTGATCATGATGAATATACTGAATATATATAAATGAATTAAACTGAATGGAATGACCAAGTATATAACATGCTGAAACTGAATATTGTAATATAATGGGAAACCTGGTAAAATGCACTAGAGTCTTAGTGGGGAGCTACTACTAACTGACAAAAAATGACGTGAACTAAACCTCGAGTCCGATGTATACGCCCCATCGAGAGCACCCAATATACCTTTCCAGGGGTATAAAGGTATTACTGGTGTGATAACTAAATATAATGCCCACAGAGGGGACTTACAAACCTACAGGGGCATGTAGTTCTGGAACTATGAGGGTACGCTGAAACCCTAGTCCACTCCATGCTAAGCCTACTCGTAACTGAATATGTATAGGATACGTTATGACTGATATACTGAATAGCTCGAAATACTGACATGTAAATTTGAGAATGTAACAATTATATATTGATAATGTGACATTCGAAACTGGAACATGTATATCTGCTTAACTAAACTAGCATTTGTATTTCATGAACTAAGAGAATCTACACAACTAGGGTTTTGAGTTTCATTCAAAGAACTAAGCAACGATTCCACAAAAACATGATAATTTGATTAGGAATACTCCAACAACTAAATCACAACTAATATCTATGGTTTTAGAAACCCTAGGTCTAAGCAAGATATAGCCAATCAAGAATCTGACTGAATTCTAGGGACCTAGTGGATGAAAGTAATCATCCAGTGAAACCCCACATACTAGGTGACAAATTTCACGATTAAATCTTTCAATTTTGGTGTTGGAACTGGAGAAACCTTGTTTCATTCTTGATGAAGGCTATCGCCTCTGTCCTTCCCTTTTTTCTCCAAGTCTGATGATTTTTTGGTGAATGAACACTTAGGGTATGTTCTAACTAAGTTACTAGGCTCAAATTGACAAAAACTATGTAGTTTAGGGGTTAAATGACGTAGTTTAGGTTTCTAATGGGTAGGGGTAAAAATCAAAATAACTCAACTTAAAAACTGACGAGGGTTGACCACGGGCCCTATGTCGGATCGTCAAGTTGGTCGTGGTCCTTGGCAAGTGACTCTGCTCCTAGTTGTTCCCTTCGATGGCCCACTTCACGGACTGTGTGAAGGACCACAGGTCGTGAAGGCCACCATGGTTCTTCACCAGGGGTTGGGGTCTGCTAGGTTAAGACGACGGGCCATGCCACAGCTCGTCAGTAGGACCACGACCTCTCAAGGCTATCGTGGTTCACAACTTGAGCATTTGTGGATCTGTTTCAGTACCACGTGGAAGGAACTACAGCCCGTGCAAGGAACTACGGCCAGTGGAGGGGCTCGAGTTCCTCCAAAATATTTCTTGGTTCAATTCATTTTCTGGTGAAAAGTTTCAAGTAGGTTATGAGGTGTTACAATGTACATGGTGTATGGATTACGTCCAACCACTCTTATGTTATTTAGAATGGTTTATCAAGACATTTTTTGATTTTACATTTATGTTCGAACTCTCTTTCGTGATATGGGACGTCTTACTTAAACTCTCTTATGGTATATTATATTGTGTTGGATGTATGTCAAGTGTCTTGTGTATGGCCTTTTAGGGTCCTATACATCATGTCACGTCTAGGGTATACTTTGGGTCATGACAAACTTGGTATTCAGAGAACAAGGTTTTAGACTAGGTCCTAGGATGTCTGACAAGCCACATTTAGTAGGTGTTGTTCATGAGTGTGAAATATATAACATTTATGAATATGAGGCTACAAAGCATTTAGGAAACTTCACTTCTTTCACTAGTGTAAAGTCGTGCCATAGAGTTCATCTTTATAAAGACCTTTCTCCTAACTTTTGTCCGATGTTTTTCAAGATATTTCTTCTTGAAGAGCTAATGCAAGAAGGAACTTGGCTAATGATATGGTGGTGTAGATTCCTGAAGTACCGATCAATCATTTGGTTGAGTAAGTGACTTATGCCAAATTCCGAGCCATATTTCAAGTCTTGGCTCAAGGTATGACGACCGAAGCTAATAATGAGGACATTTCTCCACTGAACACAAATGTAGGTGAGGCAGAGATAAGGGTAAGGGACTTCACTAGGATCAATCCTCCGGAGTTTCATGTTGCGAAAGTTGATGAGGATCCTCAAGAGTTCATTGACAAGGTGTATAAGATGGTGGAGATTATGGGAGTGTCAATGGTGGAAAAGGCATAATTTTCCGCTTATCAACTCAAGGGTGTTGCTCAAGTTTGGTTCAAACAATAAAAGGAAGATAGGGCTATTTAGGCATGTCCTCTTTATTGGGGAAATTTAAATGGGGTTTTCTAGATCATTTCTTTACCCTAGAGATATGAAAAGAAAAGGTACTTGAATTCGTCAATCTTTTTCAAACAAATATGAGTGTAAAGGAGTATGCTTTGAAGTTTACTCATTTGGCTAAGTATGGTCTGACTATGGTTATCGATTCTAGGGTAAGGATGAGTAAGTTTGTGTGGGTGTGTCCGAAATAGTGGTTAAGGAGTGTCGTACCACCATGTTAATCAAAGATATGGATATCTCTTATTTGTTGACATATGACTAATAAATTGAAGCGGAAAAATTCAAGGAGAGGGCTAAGGAGTCCAAGAGGTCAAAGACCGGTGACAGTGAATTTTTTCATTCTAGGTTTGGTGGATATAGACGTTCTCTATTTTGGCAAAAGTTCTCCACTCAAGGTTCTTCAAATGTTTCAACTCCTAAGTTTCATAAAGATAATATGTCTAACACTAAGCCTTGAGGAAGTGGTAGAAATGGATCTACAATTCCCACTTGCCAAAGGTGTGGCAATAGTCACTCGAGAGAATTTTTAGCCGGTACGGATGGTTTCTTTGGTTGTGGGAAGAGTTGTCACAAAGTTAAGGTTTGTCTATTGCAAGCTAGCACATGTAAATATGGTAGGGAAGCTTAGCATATTGGTTCTATTTTGAGTCCTCCACATTATATTAGATTATATGCTCTTCAAACTCGATATGATCATGAGAGGTCTTCGAATGTTGTGACCGATATATTGAAAGTATTTCATTTTATATGTATGCGTTGCTTGATCTAGGTGCTACGTAGTAATTTTTTACTCCTTATGTCACCATTATATTGATATGGATCTTGATATCCTTTCTAATCCTTTTTATGTCTCTACACCTGTTGGTTATTCTATTATTGCGAAGAGAGTTTATAAAAATTGCCCCGATTTTGTTTCTCATAGAGTCACTCATGTTGATCTTGTATAGTTTGATATGTTAGATTTCAATGCTATTCTTGGGATGGATTGGCTTCAATCTTGTTATTTCCATAGATTGTAGGACATGATTTGTCACGTTTTAGTTTCAAACGAACCCATTTTAGAATGGAAAAAGGGAAAACTATGCTCTTAGGGGTGAATTCATATCTTTCCTAAAGTCTAGAAAAATGATTTCTAAGTGTTTCTTTTATCATCTTTTGAGGGTTAGAGATAAAGATTCCAAAACCCTTACTCTTGAGTTAGTTCTTATTGTAATTGAGTTTCCAGAAGTGTTTCCCGATGATCTTCTCGATATTCCTCCCAAAAGGGAAGTACACTTCAGTATTGACCTTCTTCTAGATACGAAGCCTATCTCTATTCCTCCTTACTATATGGCCCCAAAAGAACTTAAAGAATTAAAGGGCCAATTGAATAATTTATTGAATAAGGGTTTTATTATACCGAGTGTCTCTCCATGGGGTGCTGCGGTATTATTTGTTTGGAATAAGGATGGTTCCCATCGGATGAGCATTGACTATCAAAAATTGAATAAAGTTACCATAAAGAATAATCATCATATTCCAAGGATTTATGATTTGGTTAATCAACTCCAAGTAGCAATTTACTTATCTAAGATTGATCTTTTGTTGGGTTATCACCAATTGAGGGTGAATGAGAGTGACATTCCGAAGATGGCCTTTGGAACTCGATCTGGTCACTATGAGTTTTAGTGATGTCTTTTGGTTTGACTAATCCCCCGGCGACATTCATGGACTTGATGAATAGGGTCTTCAAGAAATATCTTGACATGGACGTAAATTTGTTTATTATTGATATTTTGATTTACTCTCCGAGTGAGGATCAGCATGTTGAGCATTTAAGGATTGTGTTGCAAATTCTCAAAAATCGAGAATTGTATGCTAAGTTTAGCAAGTGTAAGTTTTGGTTGAGGTATGTTGCTTTCCGTGGCCATAATGTCTCTAGTAAAGGTATTAAAATTGATTCTAAGAAGACCTAGGTGGTTCAGAATTGGCATAGACCTTTCTCTTCTTTAGATATTAGGAGTTTCTTGGGTTTAACTGATTACTATAGAAGGTTTGGATAAGGATTTTACTATATTTCTTTGAATTTGATGACATTGCCTCAAAAAAAGATGAAATTTCTATGGTCGAAAGCTTGTGAGAACAGTTTCTAAGAGCTGAAGGATAGACTCACTTCCACATCTATTTTAATGTTACCAAAATTATCAAATGGTTTTATGATATATTCTGATGCTTCTCAGATTGGTGTCGATTGTGTTGATGCAACATGGGAAAGTCATCGCTTATGCTTCAAGGCAATTGAAGGTGCATGAAAGAAACTATCCAACTCATGAACTGGAGTTAAGAACGATGGTGTTTTCCTTAAAGATTTGGAGATATTACCTTTACAGTGTTCATGTTGATGTGTTTACCAGCCACAAAAACTTGAGGTATTTGTTCACCCAAAAGGACTTAGATCTTCTCCAAAGGATATGACTTGAGTTATTGAAAGATTATGAATTCAGTGTCCTTTATCACCTGGGTAAAGAGAATGTGGTGGCGGATGTTCTTAGTCGACTATTGATAGGAAGTGTTGATCATGTTGAGAATGATAAGAGGGAGTTAGTTAGTGATGTTCATAGATTCACTGGATTGAGTGTTCGGTTAGTCGATTCTTATGAAGGGTATGATGAGGTTTGTAAAGAAAAGGAAGCTTAGTCCTCGTTATGTGGGCCCATACCAAATTATGAGGTGTATTGGTAGGGTTGCTTATGAATTAGGGTTGCCTAATGAGTAAGTATCAGTACATCTGGTATTCCATGTCATTTTGTTGAAAACTTGTGTTAGGGATCTTACAGCTATTGTGCCATTGGAAAGTTTGGAAGTTAAGGGAAGTTGTTCGTATGAAAAGGTTTCTGTTGAGATTTTAGACCGTCAAGTTAGGAAGTTGAGGAATAAAGAAGTTGTTTCTGTGAAAGTTATTTGGAGCAATCAACAAGTTGAGGGTGCTACTTGGGAGACCAAAGCTGATATGAAGTCCAAGAATCCTTATATCTTTCCCTACACTCCTACTCTAGCTAGATATATTAAGGTCTGCATGCTTCCTTCTTTCAAAATCACGTGTTTTTGTCATTCTCATGTTTTGATATTTGTGTATGATGAGTTTGAGATTTGGACTTATTTACGGCTTTATTTGTATAGATTTAGTGTCCTCAAATGCTTATTTTGTTCCAATAACTTATGTAAAACGCTTGATTTCCAGGTATATGGATTGAGGAACAAAGCAAGGACACTAATTGGCAAATAAGAACGAAGCGAGCTGAGAGATTGAAGAAAAGCAAGCCTGTTGAACTCCAAGTTTAGTTGGCGAGTCGTTGAATGTCTACTTGACCGCCTAAAGTTCCAGTGTGCCAAGCCCTGAAAGAACGAACCAAGTTTGCGAGAGAAAGGAGCAGTCGGCGGATCACCAAGTGGTTCCGCGATGCAGTGTTGGATCGCCCAAAGTTACAGACCTTCAGGATGCTGAAGGCCAAAGAAAGAAGGGCGATGGAATTGACCAAAGGGAGGATCCCCGAGTAGATCAGTAAGCCCGACTTACTTCACCGAGTGACTCATCGCAGAACATTTTTGGTGACTATAAATACATTTTTGGACATTTAGTTTAGTATCATATTTTCATTACATCAAATTTTCAGTTTGGAATTGTAATTATTTTGAGTATTAAGACAAGTTTTCTCTAGTTTTTCCTAAGCTTTGGAGAATTGAAGTTTTTTCACTTTTGAGAAATTGGAAGTGGATCTTTGAGATTCTTCAACTTGAAACAATTATATTTACATATATTAGCTTCTGCTCCCGTATCTATCATTGGTGTATAATATCTGTTGTAATATCCTTCTATTATTATCTTTGCAAGTATATATATTTTCATATTCTTATCATACTAAAGTCCTTTTTATTATTACTCTTTTATTTTCATAATTTATTATCAACTGTTTGTCTTCTAGATTATATGGTTTTACTTGTTCTAGCCATTTTATTCCTAAAGTGATATTTTCATCTCCTTGATATATTTTAAACTTTATTATTATTGGTATTCCTCCAATGATTATTTCCTTTTCCGTAGTTTCTTCGGTATATGTTAATACTCTTGGTAGTTCGGGGCATGATTGTTCAATAGTTATTATTTCATCTTCCGTTACTAATTCTCTTGTAATATAATTTTCTTCTAGTCCTGTATTTATTAATATTAAATATTTTCGTTGTTCCATTATTCCCGTTATGTAGTAATGATGTGGTTTTCTTTCTTCTTCCATTGATTTTTGTGGAGATTTATCTATTCTTCTTGAGGTACTCATTTTTTATGATATTTGGGGTATCTCATTGTTTACTCTTTTCGATGTACTTAGTCTTTCTTTTACTATTTCTAAATCTTCTTCTATATCAATTTCATTATAGCTATAATCATTATTATCTATGACTGTAACTATTCTTTCAAAGGGATCTTCTATTTTTATTTTATCTATTTTATTTTTTGCTGTTATTTTATGTTTTGTTGTTAAAACATATAAGTTTTTACATCTAACTGTAAATATTTTACTTCCCGGGGCTAGTTCTATTCCTGACATTTTCCAATATAATACTAATGATTTATCTATATTTCTGTCATTTACTGCTACTGAGTAGTTAGAACTTATTATAAATTTAAATTTTTGGTATATGAGGTTACCTTTTACTGCGCTTATTATACTTTTTTCTATAGGTTGTATGATTCTATCATCTGCTAAGTATATTTCTATGGGTGTATCTATTCCTTCTCTAAAACATGCTTTTATTAATATTTCCGTTCCTCCTAAATGTACATATTTAATTGGATTTTTAGCCTTAATATTTTGTATTTCTTTATTTATTATTCGTTTATTTATTATTGGTATTTTGGCCTTTCCTTTAGTGTATTTGCAATCTATGATATGTTCTCTTTGACTTACTACATAATATTCTTCTTTTTGTCGTTTAAACCAGTTTCTTATTGTTGGTATTTCAAATATTTTTGTTACACTTAGATCTAATTCTTTTCCTTTTATTTGTTCAAATATATTATTATAAAATATTATTCTTTTGTTCTGCCGATTCTTCATCTTGATATTTTTCTTTAGTTATTGTTTGTATATCTTTTTTAGTCATTGATATCGTATTCATTATCTGACTCTATTACTGGATTATTTTCCATTTCATTTTCCGATAATTCATATATACTATCATTGCTTTCTAATTCATAATCTACGTATTCTATTTGTGTATATTTTTCATCGTCTATTATTACTTCTGATATTTGTTTTTCCTTCGGATTCTTAGGTAATTTACAATCTCTAGCTATATGTCCTAATTTTCCACAATTATAACAAGTACATTCCGTTAGTTTTCTTTTTGGTCTATATGGTCTTTTAGTTTTATAGTTTTTTACATAGTATCTTCTTCTAGGTTTTTTATATTTATATTTTGATTTGTATTTTTTATTATATTTCTTTCTATTTTTATAATACTTATCCGTACAACCAAATTGAGGTGCAGTTTTATTTTTGCAACATGCTAAGTTTTTTATTAATATTTTTTCCATTTTTATTTCTTCTTTATGTTTTTCACATAATTCCATAAACCATCGTTGTAAGAATTTCATTCTAGCTCCTAAGGTGTCTGTTAATTCTGCTTCGTTCCAGCTTTTTATTATTTTTGAACTAAAGGGTTCTGGTAATTTTGTAAAATATAATTTTCTTATTTCTTTACTTTCTTCTGTGTTATATGTTCCTTTATAATAGTATTCTCTAAATGCACATGTATATTCATCTATGTAACACATATTATATATTGCTAATTTTGTCATTAGATTACGATTTATAATTTTTTCTTTATTTTGTTCTTCTACCTCTGTTGTCATACTACTAAATTCATTTCTTATAGATATTTCATATTTATGCAGTATTTCCATAGTTGTAGTAGCTATTCCACCATCAAATTTTTTATTATTTCTTAAAGTTGTTAAGCTTTCACTTGTTAAATTTTGTAGCCATAATTTTATTGTTCCTATGAGTGTTCTTTCTATGTATCCTGGTGCCTCTGCTATTACTATCTTGTTATCTATTAAGCATAGACTAGTGGATCCACTTAGTGAGTAGGTATATACCATGAAAAAGTATAGGACAGTTCTGGAAGCGTTGCCTAGACGTTGTATCATCACATAGCTCATAGTGATGGTTTTCGGTTGGAGAATCTCCGATAGAGTTATTTTTTATTTATATATACATATATACAAACTGAGTAATTATTGTATTTTTTAATATATTGATTTGCTATCTACTATTTTAAAAGCTTTCTTTATAATGCATCTTTACTACTGCTTTATATTGAAATGAGTTGAGTCAGTTTGAGTATCTTTGAGTTCAGTTGAGGTTGAGTTCAGTTGAGTTAAGACGAGGTACATTGTTTCTTCATTTCTAGTTCAAGCTTATGTCATGTTTAGATTTCCCCTTGCATGCTCGTACATTCTATGTACTTTTGCCATTTGGCCTGCATTTTTCATGATGCAGATATAATTAACTCGGATCATCAACTAGCGCTTCGTTGATCGAACCATGGCAGACGTAGTCGAATTAGGCATGGTAGATTTTGATGTTATTCTAGGTATGGATTGGCTTCATGACTGTTATGCGCCTCAGCTGATGTAGAACTCGAGTAGTTAAGTTCCAGTTTCCCAATGAGCCAGTTATTGAGTGGAGGAGTAGTTCAACAGTGCCTAAGGGCCATTTTATTTTGTACCTTTAGGCGAGAAAATTAGTTTCCAAGGGATTTGTCTATCACTTAGTCCTAGATAATGAGTCTAGTATTGATACACCACCTATTCAGTTAGTTCCAATTGTGAGTTAGTTTCCAGAGGTCTTTCCAGATGATCTTCCCAAAGTCACTCCTGAGAGAGAAATAGACTTTGGTATAAAACTTATTTTTGATACTCATCCTATCTCTATTCCGCTATATAGCATGGCTCCAGTTGAGTTGAAAGAGTTAAAAGAGCACTTGAAAAACCTTCTTAATAAAGGTTTCATTCGACCCAGTGTCTCACCTTGGGGAGCTATAGTTTCATTCGTGAGGAAGAAAGATGGTTCTCTTAGAATGTGTATAGATTACCGTCAGTTGAATAAGGCTTCTATCAAGAATAAGTATCCCCTTCCGAGATTGATGATCTTTTTTATCAACTTCAAGGTGCCACTTGTTTTTCTAAGATAAACCTCAGATCAGGCTATCATTCGTTGAGAGTAAGAAAAATTGACATCCCTAAGAGGACATTCAGGACCTGCTATGGTCATTATGAGTTTCTGAATAAGTCATTTTGTTTTATTAATGCTCCTGCAATGTTTATGGACCTTATGAACAAAGTACTTAAGCCTTATCTAGATATGTTTGTTATAATATTCATTGATGAAATTCTAATCTATTCGAGGAATGAGGAAGATCATGCTAGTCATCAAACAACAGTTCTCAAAACTCTCAAGGATAGAGAGTTGTATGCTAAATTCTCTAAGTATGAGTTTTGGCTTGAGTCTTTTGCATTCTTAAGCCAAATTGTTTCTGGTGATGAAATTCGAGTTGACAATCAGAAAATAGAGGCAGTACAAAACTAGGCTAGACCTACATCTCCAACTAATATTAAGAGTTTCTTGGGGTTGGATGGATATTATAGAAGGTTTGTCGAGGGGTTCTCATCTATTTCATCCCCTTTGAATAAGTTAACTCAGAAGACTATAAAGTTTCAATGGTCTAAAGCTAATGAGAAAATCTTTCAGGAATTGAAATCTAGGTTGACTACTGCCTTATTGTTGGCCTAGCCGGAGGGTACACAAGGCTTTGTTGTATATTGTGATACGTCTAGAGTTGGACTAGGTTGTGTATTGATACAGAATGACAAGGTTATAGCTTATGCCTCCAGATAACTTAAGATTCACGAGAAGAATTACCCAACCCATGATCTAGAGTTGGCTGATGTAGTATTTGCATTGAAAATATGGCGTCACTATCTCTATGGTGTTCATGTTGATGTGTTTACCGATCACAAGACTCTTCAATACGTATTCAGTCAGAAAGAGCTTAATTTCAAACCGAGGAGGTGGTTAGAGTGACTCAAGGATTATGACATGAGTATAATATACCACCCATCTAAGGCTAATGTTGTTGTTGATGCCTTGAGCAGGTTATCTATGGGTAGTACCGCCCATGTTGAGGAAGACAAGAGAGAGTTAGCGAAAGATATGCACACACTTCCACGGTGGGTAGTCTGATTGTTGGATTCTAATGAAGGTGGAGTAGTGGTGTTGAATGGGGCTGAATCATCATTATTGTCTGAAGTGAAAAAGAAACAATACTAAGACTCTTTGTTACTTGATTTGAAGAAAAATATTCAGAACCAGAAAGTTATGGCTTTTGAACAAGGGGGAGATGGTGTATTGAGGTATCCAACTAGATTATGTGTACCAAAGGTTGATGAAGTCCAAGAGAGGATCATGGAGGAAGCTAATAGCTCCAGATATTCTATCCATCCGAGTTCCACAAAGATGTATCGTGACTTGAGTGAAGTCTATTGGTGGAGTATTATGAAAAGTGTACTGCAGAGTTCGTTGCTAGGTGCCCGAATTTTTAACAAGTTAAAGTAGAGCACCAAAGGCTTGGTGGTATGGCACAAAATATAGAGATTCTGGAATAGAAGTGGGAAATGATCAATACGGATTTTATTATTGGGTTGTCGCAGTCTCGCAGGTAACATGATTCGATTGGGTGATTCTAGATTGAATATCTAAATCAGCCCATTTCTTATCGGTAAAGACTACCAATTCAGTAGAAGATAATGCCAAGTTGTATATTCAAGAGGTAGTTAGACTTCATGGAGTTCCTGTGTCCATCATTTCAGATAGTGGTGCACAATTTATTGCACAATTTTGGAAGTTTTTCCAAAAAGGTTTGAGTTCCAAGGTGAATTTGAGTACTGCTTCCCATCATCAGAATGATGGTCAAGCAAAGCATACGATTTAGACTTTAAAAGATATGTTGAAGGCGTGTGTGATTTATTTCAAGGGTAATTGGGATGATCACTTCCCTCTCGTCGAGTTTATGTATAACAATAGTTATCACTCTAGAATCCAAATGGATCCTTATGAAGCTCTTCATGGGAGAAGATGCAGATCTCCTATTGGATGGTTTGAAGTTGGTGAAGCGGGGTTCATAGGACCAGACTTAGATCATAAAGGTATGGGAAAGTGCAGGTCATTCAAGATAGGTTGATAAAAACAAAGAGTCGTCAGAAATCCTATACACATGTTAGGAGAAGAGACTTAGAGTTTGAGGTAGTTGATTGGGTTTATTTAAAAGTTTCACCCATGAAGGGTGTTATGAGATTTGTTAAGAAGGGAAAGCTTAGTCCCCAGCGTGTTGTTCCTTACAGGATATCCAAGAGGATTGGTAATGTAGCTTATGAGTTGGAACTACTGCAAGAGTTAGTAGCAATCCATCCGGTATTTCACATTTAAAAGTTGAAGAGGTGTATGGGCGATCCTTTACTCATTATACCTACTAAAAATATTGGTATTAAGGACATCCTATCTTATGAGGAGGTACCCATTCAGATTCTAGATCGTTAGGTTTGCAATTTGAGAACCAAAGAGGTAGCATCAATCAAGGTCTTATGGAGGAACCAGTTTGTTGAGGAAGCTACTTGGGAGGCTGAGGAAGATATGAAGAAGAGATACCCACATCTCTTTAAGTCCAGAGAAACTCCAGACCAATATAATGATTTCTGAAAAGCACTATCTTAAATTGATATTCTATGTTGTGTTAATTTACATGTTGGGTGTTTTAGTTGGGTGTTAGATGTTGCCACCCTTAGCCTACTTAGAGTAATCTCATTCCAGGACAAATGTTTCCAAGGGGGAGATATTGTAACATCCTGTCTAAAAAAGACCTAAATATATGCCACGACCTGATTCCTCGAGCCATGATGACACCTACTATATCCCACTAGTAGGTAAGCCAACCCGAAACCTAGAACAACTAGTCGTGGGTAAAAGGGCAGAAAGCAAGTGGCAGAAAATATAATAACAAAAAGGAATAAGGCAAGCCAAAAGAATACATACTTAAGAGCTGAATCCCTACCATAACCTAGAAGTCACAAGTACAGAGCCATACAAAAGTGGACAAACATACAAAAATATACGTAACTATAAAGGACATGTCTCAAGTACAAAAAGATGAGCCACAAAATATATGTACAAAAGGAGACGACGATAATAAGGACGTTGTGCTAACCCTCGCCTCTGGATACAGGCTGCCACTGGCTCAAATAACGGTGCTGATGATTGGTGCTCGATCCTGCACCACGAAAATAGATGCAGAATGTAATATGAGTACCAGTGAAAAGGTACCTAGTAGGCATCATAGGTCGACTGAGTAAGAAAGGTAAACGGAATATGAAATGATAGAATAAAACACAGATAGAAATCACGAACAAGAAAAGTAAAGGTATGCACACGAGTGTATGGCAAACAAATCTATGGTGGCTACTCCAATTGGGTCCCCATAAGCCCAGGAGGTACAATCCTGCACAAATTGAAGTAAAAACCTGAACGGACCTCATAAGCCCAACAAGTACACAGAGAAGCTACACTAAGACTAAAAGAAATTTGTAAACCCGAAGCATTATAGAAATGTCGGTATTCCCGAGCTATGAAAGAAAGGAAGCACAGAGCCTTGACCCCGAACCACGTGTTAGTCTGCCAATAGTAGATACACCGATAAACCCAACTCTGCAAAGGATACCACAGAGCCTGGACCACGAACCGCGGATGTCGACACCCATAGATAAAGTGATATAACCCAAGGAGGGGCATACTCTGTATGTCGACTCCATTATAGGAGGGTAAATAACCAGTAGAAGGAAGAACAGAGCCCAGACCTTGAACCGCGGGTGAAACCTCATGTTAAGTTACCACGGCAGCGTAAAGCTTCAAAAGAAGCCATCCAAGGATTCCGCCATCTAAAATTCATGGGAAACTCTTCATAACCATCTTCAATATCCTCTAACAATCTCACGGTGACAAGAGAACCGAACTGAAGCAGAATGTATCACTAAACGGGCCCGGAGGGCGGTCGGAAATGTAGAAAGTTAGGATCATACAGGAATTATGGATGTTAAGGACCCACAACTGAGTCACTTCCTAGCTAAGGCTCATCTCTATCAAACCCAATTTTGCTATATAAGTCTACTAGGACCTACGCTGCTTAAAGTCACACCGAGTAGGAAATAATATAATCTATCAGCTCTGAACAATCGTGAGTCTATCACATTACTAGTCTTAGTCTAGACTAAGGCCAAACATGCTCCAATATAACTCATAAGTCAAAACAAGGCAAATCAAGGAAGCAACGATGATCAAATATAACAATTCAAGTACCCGCTGAACCCGAAGATAGCCTAAATATGAATTTTATCGAACGTAGCATGCTAATCTAGTTCCCCCGCCCCAATATTCATGCAAATCCACATACACTCACACATTCAGACTCAATCTAAAAGAAAAGGGAAGTCGTAGCCTACCTGTAGGCTGAACACGCACGCTTCAAACTACTCCGCCAGAGATTTTTTCCTTCCGAACAGCCTCGGATCGCTCCACACTGTCAAACATAGAATCACAACTTCATTACCGTCATTTAGACACTAAACTCGCAAGAAACAGAGGTGGACCAATTTTGGGGTAAAAAATGGGGAAGTGGGACCTGCACTAGAAATTGCGAAATTAACCCCAATAATAAGTTCTAAACAACATTCTGAACTTGTGTTCCAATTTGGAGCACAATTCGGGGTTCAGAACAGTCCAACATGAACATGCAACGAAAAACCCAAAATTACACTAAATATGAACAACAATGGCAGCTGCTATATACAAGAAATTACAAGAAATGAGGGCCCAACTACTGAAACCAACCACACCATGACGATCCTCATGAAAAACCCCACAATCTAGCCACTTGAATCACCAAATTCGAACCTAAAATGTCCAAGAAATCATATTCCAAAGTTTCCCAAAAATTGAGCTCGAAAATGAGCTATGGCAGTAGCTAAAACATAATTCTTACCTTTAACGAAGCTTCAAATAGTAATTCCAACAACTTCAACACGTTCTCCTTGAAAAACCACTCAAGATAGCTGCAAGAATCACCGAAATCGGACCTAAAATGGCTGAGATATCAGTTCTCAAAAATTCCCAAAATCAAGCTCACAAAAAGTGTCATGGCAGTAGGTATTTTGACGAAATTTAGCTCAAACGGAGACTTGAAATAAGTTTCCGAGCTAACCAATGTGTTGCTTGTGAAAAACACCACAAGATGGACCTTCGAATCAATAAAATCTGACTTGAAATGAGAGAGTTATGAAGGTTTGAAGTAGAGAAATGAGGCTAAAATGCCTTGCACCAGCTATATATATTAGTTGAAAAGCTGGTTTTTTATTCCAACTTCAAAATCTCCGACGGGGTGCTTGAGATTCGTTCGGAACCCGATAAAAATAAAATAGATATGTTACCCTACTAAATCCGACATTTCGGACACAACGGCGCATTTTAAACCTCCATCTGAGGTCATCTCGATAAAAAGTGTGTCCCACTCCCAAAGGCCATTTTAAACCAAAATACACCGAGGGGCTCGCAATGAGTTCGTAGGCCTCGGAAGTCGAACGAAAGGTTGTTCTAGAAAAAACATGACATTCCGAGGCTAGCTGCGCTGTCAAAAAGTTCATTCGAACACATTTTCCAAGAATGCTGACCAAAGTCAACCGTTGGTCAGTTTTCAAGTCTAAAACGCTAAAAAATGGTTTAAACTCCCATAGAAAGCCTCAGGACTCGAGTCTACAACACTTCTAGACTAATTTGGCTATTACGGCACTGATGGACTTGTTAGAATTCCGTTCTAAGGCCGTTTTCGTGATGAACTGACTAAAAGTCACTTTTCAAGATTCAAGGCCTCTAAAACATGGAAAGCTGCACAAAATCCAAACGAGCGACTAGGCGACCGAACTGTCAGTGCCAGCAAGTCAGAAATGACTTGGGTCGCTGTAGGAAAGCTCTAACCAACAAAAAGAAGGTGTTTACACAGAAATGACGTGGAGGGTCATTACAACATCCACTACTAAAAGAACTTCCGTCCACGAATGTAAAGATAAGGATATACCTGAGGGCTCAAATAAGTTGGGGAACCTCTCCCACATCTTCTGCTCGGTCTCCCAGTTATCCTCCTCGACTAGACGTTGTTACCACTGGACCTTAACTACAGGAATGGACTGGGAACGGAGTTGACGAACATCTCTAGCTAATATGGCTACCGGCTCCTCAACAAAGGTCAGGTTGTCATCCAACTCAACTGAATCGTACTGTAGCACATGAGACTCATCTAGAATATACCGACATACATTCGATACATGAAAAACTGGGTGCATAACTGAAAATGCAGGAGGTAGGGCTAACTCATAGGCAACATCACCAATCCTCCTCAGGATCTCAAAAGGCCCAATATATTTGGGGCTAAGCTTGCCCCGCCTGCCAAACCTCATCATGCCCTTCAAGGGAGACACCCTTAAGAACACCCGGTCACCAATACCAAAAGATAAAGGATAACCCATGCGGTCGGCATAACTCTGGTGCCTTCTCTGAGCTGTCCTCAGCCTATCTTGAGTCACCCGAACTCTCGCCAAAGCCTCCTGGCGTAAATTTGTACTATACGGCCAACCAATTGAAGTGGGACAAAGCCTACCATATAGGGCCTCAAACGGGGCCATCTGAATACTCGAGTGGTAGCTGGTGTTCTATGTAGATTCCGCCAAGGGAAAAAACTGATCCCACTAACCCCTAAACTCCAACACACAGGCCCGTAACAACTCCTGCAGGACCTAAATAGTAAGCTCCGACTAGCCATCGGTCTATGGGTGGAAAGAAGTGCAGACATCAACCCTGGTGCCCAACTCTCTTTGAAATGCTCTCCAGAATATGGATTTAAACTGAGACCCTAGATCTGATATGATGGACATCGGCACACCATGAGACGGACTATCTCCTGAATATAAACACGAGCCGACCGCTCTGCAGTGAATGTAGATCAAACTGGGAGGAAGTGAGCGGACTTGGTCAATCGATCAACAATGACCCAAATACTATCAATGCCCTTAGGAGTCCGAGGCAATCCCATCACGAAGTCTATGGTGATAGGCTCCCATTTCCACTCAGAAATAGGTAATCTCTGAAACTCCCCACCAGGCCGCTGATGCTCGACCTTCACCTGCTAGCAACTAAGCCAACAATAATATCTCTCCTCATGCCGTCTCACCAGTAATGCTACCTCAACTCTCGATACATCTTTATTTTGCCCAGATGAATAGAGTACCTGGAATCATGGGCCTCATGAAGAATCAACTGAATCAAGCCCCCGACTCTAGGAACACAAAACGGTCGTCAAACCGGAGAACCCCATATGAGCCTATAGTAGACTGTCAACCATCACCCTATAACACATGGTCTCTGAGGCTGCTCATTACTCATCCTCGTACTGTCTGGCACGGATCAGATCAAATAGTGTAGATTGAGCCCCAATAAAGGTCAATACTCGCATGGAGTTTGAAATATCTAATCTGATCATCATGTTAGCTAGAGATTAAATGTCTAAAGTCAGGGCTGCTCCATGGTAGGAAAGTTAGCCAAGCTATCCAAACTCCCTACCTTACAGCTCAAGGCGTCCACTACTACATTCGCCTTGCCTGGATGGTAGAGAATAGAGAGATCATAATCTTCCAGAAACTCAAACAAGTGTCGCTGCCTAAAATTAAGATCCCTCTAACTCATAATGTACTGTAGGCTATGGTGGTCGGTGTAAATCTCACAGTGAACCCCATATAGGTAGTGCCTACAAAGCTTGAGTGCGAATACTACCGCCACCAACAATAGATCATGAGTGGGGTAGTTGCGCTCGTGTACTCTCAACTGTTAGAAGGCATAAGCAATAATGCGGCACCGCTGCATCAAAACATACCCTAGACCAAAATTGAAAGCATCACAATATTCGGTAAAGCCCTCGCCCTCAACTTGAAGAGTAAGGATAAGAACGGTAGTAAGAAACTCCTTGAGCCTTCGAAAGCTCAACTCACACTCCTCAGACCACACAAAAGGAACACCGTGACAAGTCAATCGATTCAAAGGTGCATCAATAGCGAGGAACCCCACAACAAAACGCCTGTAGTATCCAGCCAGGCCAACAAAGCTCTTAACCTCAGTCACAGAAGTGGGCCTAGCCCAACCACGAATTGCCTCAATCTTCGTCAAATCCACCATAATACCATCATTGGATACTACGTGCCCCAGAAATGTCACAGACTCCAACCAAAACTCACACTTGAGAACTTGGCATAAAGCTACTGGTTTCTCAATGTCTGGAGCACAATCCTCAGATGTTGCGCTTGCTCCTCTCAGCTCTGTGAGAATACAAGAATATCATTGATGAAGACTATAATGAAGGAGTCCAGATACGACCTGAATACACGGGTCATCAAATCCATGAAGGCAGCAGGGGCAATAGGCAGCCCAAAGGACATCACTAGGAACTCATAATCCTCAGCTTATGGTACCCAAACCTCAAGTCGATCTTAGAAAACACAACAATGCCCTGGAGCTGCTCAATGCGAGGTAAGGGGTAACGGTTCTTCACCGTCACCGTGTTTAGCTTCCTGTAATTGATGCACATCCTCATAGACCCGTCCTTCTTCTTAACAAACAGAACAGGGGCACCCTAAGGAGATACACTGGGCCGAATGAATCCCTCATCCAGAAGACCCTGAAGTTGAACATCGAGCTCCTTAGGCTCTGCGGGGGCCATCCAATAAAGTGGGATAGAAATGGGCTTAGTGCTCGGCTCTAAGTCTATAGCAAAGTTGATATATCTTTACGTGGTTAGGCCAGGCAAGTCAGTAAGGAATGCGTGTGCAAACTCACAAACCACCAAAACTAAGCCAACAGAGGGGGCCTCACTAGATACATCACGTACATAAGCCAAATAGGCTAAGCACCTCACAGCTACTAACCTCCAGGCTTGAACATAAGAGATAATCCCAACCGGTGTGCGACTAAAAGAACCATGCCATACCCCCGGGGGTATGCTGGGCATGTCTAAGGTAACGGTCTTGGCATAATAGTCCAAAACCGCATGATGAGGGCCTAACCAATCCATGCCCAGGATGGTGTTGAAATCAATCATATCAAGCAGAATGAGGTCCTTCTGGGTATCCTGCCCATGTAGAGTAACCACACAAGATCTACACACCTGATCCACTAATAAAGAATCTCCTACCGGAGTTGAGACACGCAATGGTGCTTCTACAGGCTCAAGACTCACACCCAATCGGGGTGCAAATTGTATAAATACATAGGAATAACTGGAACTCGGATCAAATAAAGCTAAAGTTGACTGCTGAAATAAAGAAACAATACATTTGATAACATCATTTGACCCCTTGGCCCTCGCTGGTGCACTATAGAAATGGCCCTAACGGCCTCCCCTTCTAGCATTACCTTTACCTCCTGACCTACCTCCATGGGAGCCACCTCAGGAGCCCTGTTGATCACCTCCATGGCCATGGCCCTGGTCCCCGCCCCTAGATGGGGGTACTGCTGCTTCTGCTGGAGCTGATCGAGCTGTCTGGGAAGTGGAAGGTCTAGCCCTCCGCCTAGGGCAATCTTTGGACCAATGGTCTGACCCGCCACAATCATAGCACCCCTGGGAAGACCGGCCTGCAGAGTAGCAACCTCTACGGCCAGTAGTACCCATATATGAAGCCCTGGTACTTTGAACCACTGAATGTGATGAACCAGTCAGACCTGAAGAAGACAATTTCACATCTCTCGCCTTCTGGCCTAAAATATAGGGAGGGCCACCCTGACTGGAGGCATCTTCTAGTGTTGATCACCCCTTGAAGCCTGAAGTGAGGCCTGTACCGATAGGCTAGACTGACCCTACTGTAACTGTTGTCGGGGCATGCCCTAATAATATCTAGACCTGTAACGGGGTCTACTAAATCTACCCTCATACCGGACCCCCTTTTTTCTGCCCCCTTACACCTCACGATGGAACTGCTGGATGGAATGGGTGTGATCAACTATATCCAGAAAAGAACGGCCCGATGTTACCAAAGAATGGGTCTGAACCTGCAGCTGGTCCTAAGACCTCAAAAAAGGATCCTCTCCTCCTCTGTGGGTAATATCATAGTAGCTTACATGGAGATCTCCTAAAATCTTGCCTCATACTCAGACACGCTCATGGAGCCCTGCTCTAATCTCGAAAACTTATCGCAAAGCCTATCTCTGAGATTCCTAGGAAAAATTCTAGCTAGGAAGGCCTCTGAAAACTCTGTCTAAGACACCATAGGGGACCCGGCTGGTCTAGTCTCCATATATGTCCGCCACCACTGCCTGGCGGGTCCGTCAACCTGATAGGCTATGAAATTGCCCCTCGTGTAACACTCCAGAAAATAATAGTTTTAACTAGAGCCTAAATATGAGGGTTAACGTTAAGAGTTAAGGTGAAGGGCCAAGGGAATTGGTTGAGGCTCATGGCAAGGGTCAAAGGCTTCAAAAAAGCATGACCAAAGCACTGCCCCACCTCCACGAGGGTCTGCACGACCCATGGTGGCCACCACGCCCTGCGGTGCTACCCGTGGAGAGCTAAGCAGTAGCTCCCCAAAGGCTGTCAAGAAATGCTCCTCTTCACAAGCCACTTCACGACTCGTGGGAAGTCTCGTGGAACGGAGTTAGTGGTGTGGGAGTTTGATACTAGTATCTAAGACATTGCCTCAAGTCCACAAGAGGGACCATGGCTCGTGGTCTTGACCACGACTCATGGAGCCCATCGTGGAGTTGCCTTGGGCGTGTGAGCTTAAGGCATAAGTGACTATCTACTGCCTCAAGACCACGGATGGGACCACGACTCGTAATCTTGACCATGGCTTATGGACCCATCATGATCCTTGGCAGCCCACTTAAAATGAAGGGCATTTTAGGGACTTCACATTTTAGTTCAATGAGAGTGGGATTGTTTTGGGGGCACTATCTATATAAGTTATTTTAAAGTCAAACTCACTCAAGTTAAGTATTCATTTTTTTAAAAAAAATTCCAAAAAGTTCATCTTCTACAAAATTTCTCACTCTAGAAAATCTCAAGAAAGAAGAAGAATAAGAAGATCAAGCAAGGGTTTGAAGTAGAGGCCTTTTCCACTCAATTTAGTGAGGGTTCTTCATTGAGGTTTGGCAGTATTTGATCCATGGATAGTTTTCATCCATGGAGTCCCTCCAAATTCAGTTTCTAAATTAGGGATTTCCCCCAAAAGTTATGGTTTGCTTTCAATCTTATGTGTTCTTTCCAAAAATGTTTTAAAAGGTTGATTTATGATGGATTATTATTGAATTGATGAATTATTGTTGATTTCTGATGAAAATACCCCAAGAACCCATGAAACCCCATATTTCCCAATTTATGCCTTGTAGTGTGGGTGACTTGATGAAGAAAGAATATTATGAGATTGTTCTTATAGTAATTTAGTTAATTGAATCATGTTATTTTCCATATCTAATATTGTAATTCTAGATATATTGGATGGAATGTGGTCATTGACCCATGAAGGGTAATACATGAGAATTTGTGAACATGATTATTCTCTAGTTGTTGTGTTGATTGAAAGTCCATTCTCATAAACACATAATGAACATGGTGTGAAAGTTTTTCTCACTATATGATGATTCTAAGGTTGAGAGTCCATTCTCACCTATAGAATCTATGAGATATTTTATGAATTATGTTTGGTGGAGGGTTTAGACACTCCTTCATGCAAGTAAATGCAATTCTAGACTAAATATGTAATTGTGGGAAGTAATGCTTAGCACCGAGTGGAGATTGAATATGAGATAGAGGCTCTCCCGTTAAGAAAGGTTGTGTGTCTAAGGTTAATCTCATTAGATGGAAGCTCCCCCGTTAAGTAATGTTTGGTTTCTAGTAACAATCATTGTAGCCCATAACTATGTGCCCTTATAGGTCTTTAGCTAGTGGATCCACCTACAAGCTAATACATTTAGTTATACCTTAGGCAAGTAGGACACCTCTTTTTGTTGTGGGGCATGACACCGGATTCCATGTTAAGCTCACATGGTATATGTTGGTTAAGGCTTATTCCCAATATAAATAATTGATGAATTATTAACTATGGTTGCTCAAGGAGTTTTACTTAGCATGGGTAAGATTATGAGATCTTACTTATGCATGGTACAAGTAGACTTTGAGAATATTCATAGTTGGTTTCTATTATGTTGTGATGGTTTATATATTGAATATGCTTATGCTTTTATACTAATTTTCGTGATAATTCTCAAACTTGATAAAGTGCATGCTCTTCAACTAAATTGTCTCTTTTTAGCGTATTTTCATGGTTTTATGCATCACTATCATACTTAGAGCAATTTTGTACTAACCCATATTTCTTCTACATTTTTCCACAAAGTGTAGGTTTCGGTGTTTGAGGTGTTCTTCCTTTGATACGAGCTTGGATCGACTATTCTTATAGCTTGCGATGATTCCTCATGGATCAGAGGACGAGTGATATTTTTTTATTCCTTTCATTTCATTGTATTTAATTTTTTGAATTATATTGTAAGGGTTATGACCCTATTTTGAGACGTCAATTGTAATATAGGTTAAATGAGACAATGTCTACACTTCTGCTTTGCTTTTTATGAAAACTTCTTAAGACTTGAAAAAACTGTGGTTTTACTCTTTATTGTTCTTTACATATGTGATGAGATGCTAAGTGGCTTACATAGTGCCTTTAGGGGCATTATGTGCCTTGTTACGTCTAGGGGGTACCCTTGGGTCGTGACAAACTTGGTAATCAGAGCAAAAGGTTTAGAATGATTCTAGGATGATGTCTCACAAGCCACGTCTAGTAGAGTCTTGTTCATGAGTGTGAAGAACGCCACATTTACGAATGAGAGGCTATAAGATGTTAGGAAATTTCACTTTCTTCATTACTCTTAAGTTGTGCCTTAGAGTTTAACTCTATAAAAGTCCCTCTCCTAATCCTTCTCTTGTGTCATCAGGAAATGAATACACGAAGGGCTAGCGCAAGAAGAGCGGAGGGTTACAATGTAAATGAGAAAGATCTTCAAGGTAATCAAGCTCCGAATAATGGGCTATGACGGATTGGAAATTAGGTCCACTTAGCTAAGATTGACCCAAGCCATGACAGTTCAAGCTTAAGCCGTGACAATTCAATCCCAAGCCAATAGAGATATTGGGCCCTGATTGAACACTCACATGAATTAGATGCCTTCTAGATTGAGGGATTTTTCTATGATGAATCCCCTCGAATTTCTTGGTTTCGAGGTGGAAAAGGATCCCTAAAGGTTTATTGATGAGGTTTGCAAGATAATTGGTGCTATTGGGTGTCTTCGGAGGAGAAGGTGGAGCTAGCCGTCTACCAACTAAAAGATGTAGCTCAAGTTTGGTATGAGCAATGGACGGGTGAGAGGCCAGTAGGAGCGGCTCCCATAGATCGGGAGGTGTTCAAAGAAGCATTCCTTGATAGGTTCTTTCCCCTAGAGTTAAGGAAATGAAAGATGCAAGAATTTATTAACTTTCGTCAAGGGGGTATGAGTGTGAAAGAGTATTCTCTCAAGTTCACCCAACTTTCCAAGTATGCTCCAACCATGGTGGCAAACTGAAGGGCTAGAATGAACAAGTTTGTGATGGGAGTGTCCTAATTGGTAGTCAATGAATGTCGTTCGGCAATGCTTATCCCAAGTATGAATATTTCAAGTCTTGTGGTCCATGCCGAACAAATTGAGGAAAAAAAGCTCAAGAAAATGAATAGGGAGGTAAAGAGGGCTAGAACCGGTGATGGGAACTTTTCCAATGCTAAGTCTAATGGGCAAGGTCGACAAAGGTTCAAACCAAGGTTTTCCAACCAAGGTTCCTCTAGTGCATCTCCAATGGTCAACAAGGATAGGGTGTCTAACCCTAAGCCTCAAGGAGGTTATAATAAGGGAACTACTATGGCAAAGTCTACTTGTGCCAAATGTGGTAAGAAACATGATGGGAAATGTCTAGCCGGTTTGGGTGTTTGTTATGGTTGCGGTAAGAGTGGCCATCAATTGTAGAATTGCCCAACACTTACGGACAAGGGAAGTGAAGATAAGAAAACTCCTCCGAGTGGTTCAAACTCCAATGCTCAAAAGGAAAACAAATTTTTTGCTCTTCGATCCCGAGAAGACCAAGAGAGCTCCCCGGATGTGGTGACCGGTATGTAACAAGTCTTTTCTATTGATGCATATACTTTGTTAGACCCCGGCGCCACTTTGTCCTTTGTGATACCTTTTGTGGCCATGAAGTTTGAAATACTCCCCGAAGTGTTATTGGAGCCTTTTTCGGTTTCTACTCCGGTTGGTGAGTCCGTAGTGGCTAAGAAAGTTTATAGAAGTTGTCCTATTTCTTTGTCTCATAAAGTTACTTTGGTGGATTTAGTGGAGTTAAACATGTTAGATTTTGATGTGATTTTTGGGATGGATTGGTTGCATGCATGTTATGCCTCTATAGATAGTAGGACTCAGGTTGTCAAATGCCAATTTCCAAATTAGCCAATTTTAGAGTGGAAAGGGGGGAATTCTTTCCCTAGAGGTCAATTTGTTTCTTGTCTCTAAGCTAGGAAAATGATACCCAAAGGGTGCATTTACCATCCTGTTAGGGTGAAGGATGTTGAGTTCGAAACCTCTTCTTTACAGTTGGTTCCTGTGGTGAATTAATTTCTAGATGTCTTTCCCAATGACTTGCCCAACATTTCTCCCGAGCGGGAAATAGATTTTGGCATTGATCTTCTACCGGATACGTAACCTATCTCCATTCCTTCTTATAGAATGGCTCCGTCCGAGTTGAAAGAGTTGAAAGACAAATGGAAGTATTTTCTAGACAAGGGCTTTATTCGACCGAGTATCTCTCCATGGGGTGCTCCGGTGTTGTTTGTTAGAAAGAAGGATGGGTCTCTTAAAATGTGCATCGACTATTGCCAATTCAACAAAGTAACCATAAAGAATCCTTCCGAGAATCGATGACTTGTTTGATCAACTCCAAGGGGCTAACTACTTCTGAAAAATTGACCTTTGTTCGGGCTATCAACAACTTAGGGTGAAAGGGGATGATATACCCAAGACGGCTTTCCGAACTAGATATGGGCATTATGAATTCCTTGTGATGTCATTTGGCCTAACTAATGTCCCGACTGTAATTATGGACCTAATGAATAGGTGTTTAGGCACTACCTTGATATGTTTGTGATTGTATTTAACGATGATATTTGATCTATTCAAGGAGTGAGGGTGAACATATGGACCATTTTAGTATTGTATTGCAAGTCCTTAAAGACCATTAATCATATGCGAAGTTTAGTAGATGTACTTTGGTTGAGGTCCGTAGCCTTCCTTGGTCATAATGTGCCAAGTAAGGGTATTGAGGTAGATCCTAAGAAGACGGATGCGGACAAGAGTTGGCCTAGACCCCTAACTCGTTCCGATATTAGAAGCTTTTTGGGTTTGGCCGGTTACTATAGGAGGTTTGTTGAGGGTTTTTCCTCCATTGCTTCTCCGTTGACTGATTTGACTCAAAAGAAAGTTAAGTTTGAGTAGTCGGATACTTGTGAGAAAAGCTTCCAAGAATTAAAAAATAGACTTACCTCTGCTCTGGTATTGACCTTACCGGAGGGTATGGATGGCTTTGCTGTTTATTGTGATGCCTCTAGGGTGGGGTTGTGAAGTGTGTTCAGACAACATGGTAAGGTGATTCCCTATGCTTCAAGGAAACTCAAAGTGAATGAGAAGAATTATCCGACCCATGATCTCGAATAGGCGGCAGTTGTGTTTGCTTTGAAAAAATGGAGACACTATTTGTATGTGGGTCCATGTGAATGTTTTCACCGATCACAAAAGTCTTCAATATGTGTTTACCCAAAAAGACTTGAATCTCTGACAAAGAAAGTGGTTGGAACTTTTGAAGGATTATGAAATTAGTGTCATTTACCACCCCGACAAAGCTAATGTTGTAGCGGATGCACTTAGTAGATTATCCATGGGAAGTGTGGCTCATATAGAAGATGAAAAGAAAGAGTTCGTCCGAGATGTTCATAGATTGGTCCGGCGAGGTGTCCAACTAGTGGATTCCACCAAGGGTCATTTCACAGTTCATAATGGCTCTGAATCGTCCTTTGTGGTGGATGTGAAGTCTAAACAAGAACTTGATCCTATTTTAATGGAATTGAAAGAATCGGTACTCAATAAGCTCGTAGAGGCTTTCACACAAGCGGGAGATGGGGTACTTAAGTACCAAGGTCGATTATGCGTTCCGGATATAGATGGGTTACTGGAGAAAACTTTAGAGGAGGCTCTTAGTTGTAGTTATTCTATTTATCCGGGAGCCACCAAGATGTACCATGATTTACAGGAAGTCTATTGGTGGAATGGAATGAAAAAGGATATTGCGGGATTTGTAGCCAAATGTCCTGATTGTCAACAAGTCATGGTTGAGCACCAAAGCCCGGGAGGCTCATTGAAAAATATACCAATTCCCACTTGGAAGTGGGAAGAGATCAATATGGATTTTATTGTGGGTTTGCCTCGTACTTGAAGGCAACATGATTCTATTTGGGTCATTGGTGATAGGATGACAAAATCAGCCCACTTTATTCCCATCAAGGTTTCCCATTTCGGCGGAAGACTATGCAAATTTGTATATAAGGGAGATAGTGAGGTTACATGAACTTCCTTTATCCATCATTTTGGATCGGGGTACTCAATTTACTTCACATTTTTGGAAGTCATTCCAAAAGGGGCTTGTTACTAAGGTGAAGCTTAGAACCGCTTTTTACCCTCAAACGGATGGTCAAGCAGAGCGTACCATTCAAATTTTAGAGGATATGTTGAGGGCGTGTGTTATAGATTTCTAGGTTAATTGGGACAACCACTTTCCATTAATAGAGTTTGCCTACAATAATAGTCACCAGTCAAGTATCGGTATGGCTACTTTTGAAGCCTTGTATTCTAGGAGATGTAGGTCTCTGGTTAGGTGGTTTGAGGTAGGTGATGTTGCTCTTATTGGTCCTGAATCGGTTTATGAAGCTATTGAGAAAGTTTAGCTCATTAGAGAAAGGTTGAGAACGGCTCAAAGTAGGAAAAAGTCTTATTCCGATGTGAGAAGAAGGGACCTACAATTTGAAGTAGGTGATTGGGTATATTTGAAAATCTCACCCATGAAGGGTGTGATGAGGTTTGGCAAAAAGGGGAAACTTAGTCCCAGTATGTAGGCCCATATTAAATTTTGAAATGTATTGGGCAAGTTTCCTATGAATTGAACTTGCCAAATAAGTTGGCTCTGGTTCACCCGGTATTTCATGTTTCTATGCTTAAAAAGTGTATTGGGAACCCAGTGTCCATTATTCCTCTAGAAGGGTTAGGAGTTGATGAAAGACTTTCCTATGAAGAGGTTCAGGTAGAGATCATTGATCGGAAAGTCAAAAGGCAGAAACGAGGGAATAGCATCCGTAACGGTTTTGTGGAGAAATCATTTAGTTGAGGGTTCAACTTGGGAGGCTGAGGCCGATATGAAGTCCCGATATCCTCATCTCTTTCCTTCTACTTCTACTCAAGCTTGAGGTAAGTAGTTCCTCTAGAATTTCCTTGTTTGGAAGTCATTTGTGAACTATGTGTTTTACATGGTTTCCTTAAATTATCCATGTTCTTGATGAAATTCATGTTTAATAAGAAAATGAGTTTTCATGATTTATGTTCCTCATGTTGTTGTGCATTTCGTATGAATTACCTATTTGACTTCATGAGATGTGTTGATGAACATGCTTTAGTATGCTTTTGAGAGTAATTGCTTATTGGCTCCACGATTTTGTGTTGAGCATTATTTTAGTTGGAGAAGTTAGTTCCTCCTATGAAAATGGGAAATACTGAGTTTCATGCATATTTGGGTTGTTAGATGTAATTCCTACTCCCTTGTGTTGCATTCATCATGTTTGAGATGGAGTTGATGTTTCCTCCTTTGAGTTGTGCATTATTTTTATGTTTCATGCATAATGGGCTACTAGTCTTGAGTCTTTATTTTTGTAAGGTGTCTAAATTGTCATTCGAGGACGAATATTCCCAAGGAGGAGATAATGTAACACTCCAGAAAATAATAGGTTAAACTAGAGCCTAAATGTGAGGGTTCATGTCAAGAGTTAAGGGCAAGGGCCAAGGGAATTGGGTGAGGGCCATGGAAAGAGGGCCAAGGCTGCCCAAAAACTTGGCCAATGTACTGCCTCACCTCCACGAGGGTCTTCACGACCCGTGGTGGACACCACGCCCCGTGGTGCCACCTGTGGAGGGCTAGGCAGTAGCTCCCCAAAGGATGCCAAGAAGTGCTCCCCTTCACGAGCCACATCACGGCTCGTGGTGTTGACCACGGCCTGTGGGAAGGCTCGTGGAAGGGAGTTAGTGGTGTGGGAGTTGAAGACAAGTAGCTAAGACACTGCCTCAAGTCAACGAGAGGGACCACGACTAGTGGTCTTGACCACGGCTCATGGAGCCCTTCGTGGATTACCTTGGGCCTGTGAGTTAAGGCACAAGTGCCTAGCTACTGCCTCAAGATAACGGATGGGACCATGGCTCGTGGTCGTGACCACAGCTCATGGAGCCCATTGTGGTCTCTTGCAACCCACATAAAATGAAGGGCATTTTAAGGACTTCATGTTTTGATCCAATGGGAGTGGGGTCGTTTTGGAGGCACTATATAAGCTATTTTTAAGTCAAACTCATCCAAGTTAAATCATAATTTCAAAACACCCAAAATATTTCAAAAAACTTCTTCTTCTACAAAATTTCTCTCTCTAGAAAATCTCAAGGAAGAAGAAGAAGAAGATCATGCTAGGGTTTGAAGTAGAGGCCTTTTCCACTCAATTTCGTGAGGGTTCTTCATTGAGGAATGATAGTCTTTGATCCATGTATAGTTTACATCCATGAAGTCCCTCCAAATTCAATTTCTAAATTAGTGATTTCCCCTAGAAGATAGGGTTTGATTTCAATCTTATGGGTTCTTTCCAAAAACGTTTTAAAAGGTTGATTTATGATGGATTATGATTGAATTGATGAATTATTGTTGATTTATGATGAAAATCCTCCAAGAACACATGAAACCCCATATTTCCCAATTTATACCTTGTGGTGTGGGTGACTTGATGAAGAAAGAATATTATGAGATTGTGCTTTTAGTAATTTAGTTAATTGAATCATGTTATTATCCATGACTAATGTTGTAATTCTAGATTTATTGGATGGAATGTGATCATTGACCTAAGAAGGGTAATGTAACACCCCGAAAATTCTATGACTTAAGTTAGAGCCTCACCTTATGAATAATGACTTAAAAATAGTCAAAATGATGTTTATAAACCTAAACTAATGTAATTGACTTGGTATGGAAGAGTAAAAGTCCAAACGTCAAGAAACAACCACGACATCCGGAAACTAGAGAAGAATGTGTTCTAGTGTGTCCTTAAGTTTTAGGCAGGTTTGGGAGTGTCGTATGATGGTATAATCTTGTAAAAAAAGGTTTAAATTAGGTAAGTTATGTTTATAGGGTCAAAACGTCCGGGTACGACCCCCCAAGGACTCCCTTAGCGGTCCTTGAGGAGGACCCAAACATGGACCCAAAAACTGTCAAAACCACAGCAAATGACGAGACCAAGACTCACGGCCCGTAGACTGGTCGACGGACCGTAAGTCATGGACGTGATCCCATACTTAGTCGTGGGAGACTTGACCCCCCAAAAGGGAGCCTCAGTACCAAACGACGGATGACCAGCACGGTCCGTAACTCCACCTACGGTCTGTAGGTGGAGGGTCGTAAGTCCTGGCAGTTTTAAGTTTTTAGTTTTTAGTTTAGGGGTCTTAGTTTTAGTTAGTTATTTAATTAAGGGTTAATATGGGTGGTTAGTTAACTAATTACCATTCTAAACCTAACTATAAGACCCTAACCCTAAGACTTTAACTCACACAACTAAACTCAAAAGTCAAATTCATTCTTTCTCAAAACTCTCTCAACTAAGAACCCCATTGAAGAAGAAGACCAAGGTTCATCTAGGGAAGCAAGGTTTCGATTTTTCCCCATCAGCTCTCAAGGAATTAACTAAGGTATGGTTGCTTATCACTCTTGGGATTCCTTTCCCCAAAAGGCCCCTTCAAGATGAATTTCAAAATCTCCAATTTCTACGTATTCAATCCAAAAACATGGGTCTTCTTTCTAATGTGAAATTTGATGTTATAAACTGACTTTAATTGATTTTATATGAATAATTATGAATGAATTTATGTTGTATTATGGTTTGTTGAAGAATTCCCCATGAAACCCATGTTTCTCCTTCTTTTCCTAATTCTAACCCTAGTTTGTGTTGGATATTGATTGAAGGCTATGAATTGAAGGTGATGTTATATAATTCATGTTTATATGATAATTCTACCCTAGGTTATGTATAATTTCTATGAAATTAGGGTTGAGAATTTGAATGAAGCCTTAAAGGCCATGAAGGGAATATGTCAATTGATTATATTGATGTTGATGATGTTATTACTTCATGAATTACCTTGTATTATGTATTGGTTGTGACCTGATTGGTGATTGAAGTATGAATGTCCTAGGAAGGGCAAGAAGGTATAAAGGTTGGTTCTTCTTTGAACTCAAGTATGGAAGGTGAATTGCTTAGATTGTAATGATGCTATACCTAATGTGTTGTTGGGGTGTTGATGACCTAGTTTCCTCATCCTTAACCCTCTACACTTGAATTAGCTATAAAATATGTATGTATGTTATGGTATGATTGCTATATGATTGAAAGATAATTCTCATGATTATAGTGTAATGTGAAGTGAAAGGGAATTAGATGCTTAGCATCAAAACGACTGTAAATGAGATGGGGGTCTCACGTTTAGTAAGTTCGGCTCCCCACATGGGTTTCCTCACGCTTAGCAAGTCCGTACTACCCACGGTATGTGTTGTCTCATGAGATGGAAATCCCCACGTTTAGTAAGTTAGGATTTCTAGAAGCAATCTCCTTGATCCTTAACTATGTGCCCACATAGGACTCTAGCTTAGTGGATCCACCTAGATAGCTATCTACGAATGCTTACACCTTAGGCAAGTGTTAACCCTCTCTTTTCGGTGTGGGAGTAGAACACCGAATTCCATGTAGCTCTCATGGTCTATGTCGGTTATGGCAATATCTCCCTAATGTAAAACTAAATGAAGGTATGAAAGGTGTGAACTCTTACTAGGTCTTTCTTAAGGGTTTCTTCATTGTGTAAGGGAGGTTATAGGACTTCTCTTGCACATTGCACATGTGGGATCCTAAGAGATGGTTGTAGTAGTGTTCACTTATGATTATGATGATTATGACTTATGTATGTTAAAGCTATGTTATGTATGATCATTATGAATATGGTAAGTTATGATGAATTATGATCTTATGTATGTATGCATGAAGTAGGTTTCTTAATGTGATACTTGGCTTTGAATAGGGTTATGGGATTCTATTCCTTGCATTGCACTAGTATTACTTGGGTTGTCTACATGTTGGGATGATATTATGTTTGTTTGGACTATGATACTTAATTTGTGTGCATATTGGATTTATTTGGCAAAAAGCATGTTTTGATTAAAATGTCCTTCTATGCATATTTCAATGGTTTTTATGCATAGTAACCATACTTAGTACGTGTGTTGTAGTAACCCATTTTCCTCATTTTTCCCCAAACATTTAGGTTCGGGCCGTTGAGGATTCAAACTTACTTATCAAGACACTTGGAGTTGCTTCCCCATGTTGGTTAGTCCTCAAGTCCGAGGACAAGACCCTATGATCTAGCTTCTATGTTTACTTCTATGCTTATGTTGAAAGACAATGTTGTACTTTCCTATTTCTAGACTTCTTATTGATGTAAGGGCTAAGTCCCATTCTCGATACTTCTATGTCTAGATGGTACATTGTGATGAAGTTAGATTCTATTTTTCATATATGAAGTGAAGTTGAACTTTCAAAGTAAAAGTTTTAAATTTTCCGTGTTTTTATTCTATGATACATGCTATGATGAATGCTAAGGGTTTGTATAAGACCTCTTCGAGGTCGAATACGCCGGTAATTACTAGGGGTTACCCTCGGGTCGTTACAAACTTGGTATCAGAGCATAAGGTTGAGAATAAGGTAGGATCCATGTCATAAGATACCACGTCGAGTAGAGTGTTGTTCATGGGTGTGAAGCACGCCACACTTATGAATGGGAGGCTACGACATGCTTGGGAACTTTCGCTCTTTTGTTACTCCATAGTCGTGCCTAAGAGTCTTAACTCTATCTAGTCCTTTTCTTCTAATCCTTTTCTTGTGCTTATAGGAAATGAATACAAGAAGGAACAATGCAACGAGGGCCGGTGAGGAGAATGTGAATGAGGCGGTTCCCCCTCAAGCTCCTCAAAACCCTCAAGTTCCTATTGAAGAAGGGTCTATGTCTAATGTTGAGATAAGGTCGGCTATTTATAATTTGACTCAAGTGTTGGCCACTCAAGTTGCTGGGGTGCAAGTGATCCCCAATGCAAGCACTACCGCTTCTAGGATAAGGGATTTCACAAGGATGAATCCCCCTACTTTCTTTGGCTCCAAGGTGGAAGAAGATCCACAAGGATTCATTGACGAAGTGTTTAAGGTTCTAGAGGCTATGGGTGTGTCTTCTCAAGAAAAGGCAGAGTTAGCCGCCTATCAACTTAAAGATGTGGCACAAGTGTGGTATGAACAATGGAAGGAGGGGAGACCTATTAGAGAGGGTCTGATAAGTTGGGCTACATTCAAGATGGCTTTTCTTGATAGGTTTTTCCCCTTGGAATTAAGGGAGAAGAAAATGTAAGAATTCATCAACCTTCGTCAAGGGGGTATGAGTGTGAAGGAGTATGGCCTCAAGTTCAATCAATTGTCCAAGCATGCTCCTACTTTGGTGTCGAACTCTAGAGCTACAATGAACAAATTTTTTATGCGAGTATCCGATCTTATGGTGAAAGAATGTAGGTCGGTTATGCTAATCCCAAGCATGGACATTTCTCATCTTATGGTTCATGCCGAACAAATTGAGGAGCAAAAGCTTAAGAAAGTCGATAGAGAATTGAAGAGGTCAAGGGCCAATGATGGAAATTCTTCTAAGATTAGGTTTGGAATTCAAGATAAACCAAAGTTCAAAAAGAGGATTTCCAACCAAGGTCCTCCTAACACTCCAAGGGTCAACAAAGGTAAAGTGTCTACCCCCAAGCCTCAAGAAACAAAAGGTGGTGGTCCTTATGTTGAGAAGCCTATTTGTACAATGTGTGGCCGAAAACATGAAGGCAAGTGCCTAGTTGGCACGGGAAATTGCTATGGTTGTGGTAAGAGCGGCCACATGAGGAGGGACTTCCCTATGCTAAAGGCTCAAGGAAGGGAAAATGCTCAAGCACAAGCAAGTGGCCCAAATCCCGATGCTCTTAAGAAGAATCGCTTTTATGCTCTCCAATCCCGAGGTGATCAAGAGAGTTCTCCAGATGTTGTGACTGGTATGTTACAAGTATTTTCAATTAATGTTTATGCATTGTTGGATCTCGGTGCCACTTTGTCTTTTGTAACCCCTTTGGTGGCCAAGAAGTTTGATATGCTTCCCGATGTCTTAAATGAACCCTTGTCGGTTTCCACCCCGATAGGTGATTCCATAATTGCTAAAGGATTGTATATGGGTTGTCCCATATCATTGCCCAATAGAATCACTTTGGTTGATTTGGTGGAACTTGATATGTTAGACTTTGATGTTATATTGGGGATGCATTGGTTTCATGCTTGTTTTGCGTCCATAGATTGTAGGACCCGAATTGTGAAGTTTCAATTTCCTAATGAACCCATTTTAGAATGGAAGGGAGGAAAATCCGTCCCTAGGGGAAGGATCATTTCATGTCTAAAAGCTTATAAGTTGATTTCTAAGGATTGTCTCTATCACATTGTGAGGGTCAAGGATCTTGAGTCCGAGATTCCTCCTTTGGAGTCGGTCCCCGTAGTGAAGGTAGATTATATTTTTCATTTATGAAGTGAAGTTGAACTTCCAAAGTAAAAGTTTTAAATTTTCCGTGTTTTTATTCTATGATACATTCTATGATGAACGCTAAGGGCTTGTATAAGACCTCTTCGAGGTCGAATACGCCGGTAACAACTAGGGGGTACCCTCGGGTCGTTACAAGTAAGACATAAGAATTATACATAATTGTAGACTCATTGTACATGCTTTGTGAACATGATTATACTCTAGTTGTTGTGTTGATTGAAAGTCCATTCTCATAAACACATAATGAACATGATGTGAAAGTTCTTCTCACTATATGATGATTCTAAGCTTGAAAGTCCATTCTCACCTATTGAATCTATGAGCTATTTTATGAATTGTGTTTGGTGGAGGGTATAGCCACTCCTTCATGCATGTAAATGCAGTTCAAGACTAAACATGTAATTGTGGGAAGTAATGCTTAGCATCGAGTGGGTATTGAATATGAGATAGAGGCTATCCCGTTAAGAAAGGCAGGTTTTCTAAGGTTGATCTCATGAGATGGCAGCTCCCCCATTAGGTTTCTAGTAACAATTTCCGTATCCCATAACTATGTGCCCTCATAGGTGTTTAGCTAGTGGATCCACCTAAAACCTAATACATTTAGTTCTACCTTAGGCAAGTAGGACACCTTTTTTCGGTGTGGGGCATGACACCGGATTCCATGTTAAGCTCACATGGTTTATGTCGGTTAAGGCTTATTCCTAATGTACTTAAAAGATGAATTATTAACTATAATTGCTCAAGGAGTTTTACTTAGCATGAGTAAGATTATGGGATCTTATTCATGCATGGCACAAGTAGACTTTAAGAGTATTCCTAGTAGATTTCTATTATGATGTGATGGTTTATATATTGAATATGCTTATGTTTTTATACTAATTTTCATGATGATTCTCAAACTTGATAAAGTGCATGCTCTTTAACTAAATTATCCCTTTTTAGCATATTTTCATGGTTTTATGCGTGACTATCATACTTAGTTCAATTTAGTACCAACCCATATTTCTTCTACATTTTTCCACAAAGTGTACGTTCCGGTGTTTGAGGTGTTCTTCCTTTGTTACAAGCTTGGATCAACTATTCTCCTAGCTTGTGGTGAGTCCTCATGGATCCAAGGACAAGTGATATTTTATTGTTCCTTTCATTTCATTGTATTTGACTTTTGGATTTCTATTGTAAGGGTTTTGATCCTATTTTGAGACTTAGATTGCAATAGATGGTTAAATGAGACAATGTCTAGACTTCCGTTTCGCTTTTATGACAACTTCGTAAGTCTTGAGCAAATGTGTTTTTACTTTTTATTGTTCTTTACATATGTGATGATATGCTAAGTGTCTTACATAGTGCCTTTAGGGGCATTATGTGCATTGTTACGTCTAGGGGGTACCCTTGGATCGTGGCACCTCTGGACTCCAAAAACCTCAAGGCGTGAAACTGCTCACGGCAAGAAGTCAGAAACTCGTGGGCATCCTCTCCAACTACCCCTGAGAACCTTGGTGGTGCCAGTCTAAGGAAATATCTAAGCACCCTCTGCTCCTAGAATTGTATAACACGTACTACAACATCTGGTTGGGCGGCATGAGGCACTAGGGCTGGGTGCCATCCTGGAACAGGAGCAGATGGGTGCTTCTATTGTACTTGTGGAACTAGACCTGGTTGTTCCTGTTGTACCAGTGGAACTAGAGTTGGCTGCTCCTGTTGTACTGGTGGAACCTGAGCTGGTGCCGGGACCTGATGTACACCCCTAAAAGATGCAAGTAGCTAGGCAATAGCTGCCTGAAGAGCAGGAGTCATAACCGGTGTGACTAGCGGCTTGGCTAAACCTGGACCCTCCGGCTGAGGGGAATAGGGGCATCCTGAGGCTCCTCTATCGGGTCTAGAGCTATATCTTTGTCTGAGGTTGGTGCTGGACCCCTACCCAGTGGTTGACCTCTAGGCCTGGCCGAGGCTGTATCTGCCGCCTCAGGTGGATCGTTAGCACCGAGGGCACCACGTCTACGAGCCATCCTACGAAAGAATGAAACAAGTGAGATTCCATGAAACCAATGAAACATGCACTGCATGAGATGATACAACATAAAGAATATTTCTAATGACATCCTGTAGCCTCTCGAAGATAAGTCACAGATGTCTCCTCACTTATCCGCAAAACTCTACCAGACACTAGCTCTGTACAAGTGAGACCAACGAACAACCTATCTCTGATACCAACCTAACACGACCCAATTCCTTGAGCCGTGATGAAACCTACTATATCCCGCCAATAGGTAAGCCAACCCGAAACCCAGAACAACTAGTAGTGGGTAAAAGGGCAGAAACCAAGTGGCAGAAACAATAACAACAAAAAGGAATAAGGCAAGCCAAAAGAATACATACATAAGAACTAAATCGTTCCCAGAACCAGAAAGTCATAAGTACAGAGTCATACTAAGAGTACAAATCCCAAAAGTTTACCAACATACAAAAATATACGCAACTACAAAGGACCTGTCTCAAGTACAAAAGACGAGCTACAAAATATATGTACAGAAGGAGACGGCAATGATCAGGACATTATGCTCACCCTCGCCTCCGAATGTTGGGTGCTACTGGCTCAAATGGTGGCGCTGATGAATTGTGCTCGATCCTGCATCACGAAAATAGATGCAGAGTGTAGTATGAGTACCAGTGAAAAGGTACCCAGTAGGCATCATAGACCGACTAAGTAAGAATGGTAAAAGCAATAGGAAATGCTAGAATAAAACACAAACTGAGGTCACGAACAAGAAAAGTAAAGGTATGCACACAAGTTTAAGGAAAACAAACCTAAGGTGACTACTCCAACTGGGCCCCATAAGACTAGAAGGTACACTCGTGCACATATTGAAGTAAAAACTTGAACGGACCCACATAAGCCCAGTAAGTACACTGAGAAGGTAAACTAAGACTAGAGGAGATTTGTAAATCTGAAGCACTACAGAAATGTCAGTATTCCTGAGCTATGAAAGAAATGAAACACGGATCCTAGACCTCGAACCACGGGTGAGTCTGCTTATAGTAGATACGCCGATAGAGCCGAACTCTACAAGGGATAGTACAGAGCCCAGATGTCACGACCCAAGCCTAGGGCCTAGACGTGACATGGCGAATGAGGAACCCGAAGGAACCCCAAACAAGCCTCTCAAACTTGTCATCACACTTCATCGGTCGCGGAAGTACATTCAACATTAATTAACGGGAAATAGGGACTAAGGGCAAACCATTTCAAAATGACATCATAGAACAAGAGTCAAGCTCGTTTACAAAATACTTGTTCAACGCACACCTCTACATACATAGATAGGACGGGGGCCATGACATACTACCGGCTCCCCTCATAGTCTAAATACAATTGCAAGCTAAAGTCTCAAAACATAGGAGTAGGAAACATAACATAGCCCTCGAATCATTGAGGACTCACCAACAAACTCGGATAAGCACCGTACTAGCCACGTGAATGGAGAGAAGGATCAAGAGTACCTCCGGTCCCTACATGGTGACATCATGTAGGCAAAATTTGCGTTAGTACTTGGAATGTACTAAGTATGCGGGGTGCAATACAACAATTGACAAGGACACAATCGAAATTCAAGAAATAGTTTCATAGGCATTATGAATAACAATATGAGGATGCATGATCAAAGTGAAGTCAAAACATGTTTAAGTAAATCTATACTAATAGTAGATATCATATGTGTATGCATGATCCAACCAATCTATAACCCCAACTTAGGATGGGGGATGCCGTTCACACCCGGACACCCTGGTGGCAAGGTATAAACCCCTCACATGGTTGATGTTGGTCACACCCCAAGCATCCTAGGTGGTGAGATATAAACCTCTCACATGGTTGATGTTGGTCACACCCCAAGCATCCTAGGTGGTGAGATATAAACCTCTCACATGGTTGTCCGGTTCTTTTCCCCCAGACCGGGCATGGTCATGCAACACTTTATATAGGAAATTCTCATTAGGCTCTAATGCAATCTCATGTATGGAATGAACATATACACAAGCTTAGTTTGTCATCAACACATCTCTGGAATGCCATACATCTCATAACTCAAGCTTTAAAGCATCAATTCACCAATTCTCCATAGTTGGACATTTTGTCAAACACCTTGAAGGCATGTAATGGAATCAAAGAGCATGGAAAATAGGGTAGTAATTATGCAGCCAAACCAGTGAACAACATACAACAACACCTTTTAACACCCACAAGACCACATGAAAATCTCCACATCCATTCCAAATTTAGATTCATGTTGTAGAGTCACAACATGCTCAAAACATTCACTTTTCATGTTTAAAATTCAATGTGCAGGAAATTATTACAAAGAACAAGACTAATTTATGAATCTTAACTTAAACCATGAATTAGTGAGTAGAATAGAGTCTAGGCACTATGGGTGGAAGGACCCATGAGTTCAACACCACATACCTTGAGTTTTTATGAAGGTCTTGAGAGTGTCTTCAATGGAAGCTTGGAACTTGGAGCAAGAGTCTCTTCAATCTTGAGGAAGGTTTTGGATTAGGGTTCTTGAGAGAACTTGAGAGAAAATGTGTCTAAGTATGGGAGAGGTGTTTTGGGAAATGTTTTAGAGATGAGAATTGAACTAATGGTATATAGGAAATAACATATGCCCTTTGGAAAAATGGTCCAACACTTAGAAAAAAAAATGAGGCGGGTGAACAGTAAAAACGCTCACTGGAAATTGCATTTCCTGCCGGACAGATTTTACGAAAATGGGCATAACTTCTTCGTCCGAACTCCGAATGAGGTGAAACAAAGTGTGTTAGGTAGCTAACTCAAAGGGCTTTCCATGGATAAGTTATGGGCCACCCAATTATTTGTGTGCTAGGAGATATGACCCTCCAAAGTAGACCCTCGAAAAAGGCTTCACTTGGAAATTTCGGATTTTGATACGGTTGTTCTAAAATTTGGGTTAGACCCATTTCCCACTCAATTTGACCCCCTAAACAAGATTATGAAGTCGGATTTTCGAAAAACGAAACGGATGTTTTTTTCTAGATATAGCTAAACAAGTTGAGGGTAACTTCCGAAGCACATTTTTAAGAACTTTTTGGGTCATTTCAATATCCCCCCCTTGGGAACATTCGTCCCCGAATGTGGAAGAGACGTACAAGGCAAAACTTAGTAAGAACATATCAGTCCCAACATGAATGAAATTTTTTTATTTAAACATCACTTCAAGATTTCAAAACTTAGTGTAAAGCATCCATAACTCATCAATTTAAACATATATGCACATTAATGATTCAGGGGCTGAAATGTAAGACTCAATGGAGTACAAAGGACTTGATTTAATACCTTAGGCTTGAGTGGAGTTGAATAGATAAGGATAACGTCTTTGCATGTTCGCTTCGGCCTCCCAAGTAGCACTCTCCACTTGTTGATTTCTCCAAAGCACCTTAACGGACGCCACTTCTTTGTTCCTCAACCTTTTAACTTGTCTATCTAAGATCTGAACAGGGACTTCTTCATACGTCAAATTATCTTCTACAACACCCACAACCTCAAGAGGTACAATAGCGTTAGGATCACCAACACATTTCCTCAACATCGATACATGGAATACAGGATGAACTAATTCCATCTCTTTGGGCAACCCCAACTCATAGGCTACTTTACCAACCCTTCTTATTATCTCATAAGGACCGACATACCTAGGACTTAATTTCCCCTTCTTACCAAAACGAACCACACCTTTCATTGGAGAAACTTTCAAATAAACCCAATCACCCACTTTGAATTCAAGATCCTGTCTCCTCACATCGGCATAAGACTTTTGACGACTTTGGGCTGTTTTCAACCTCTCCCTAATCATCCTTACCTTCTCAAGAGCATCCATGACCAGATCCGGACCCAACAAAGCCACCTCTCCAACTTCAAACCACCCAACCGGTGACCTACACCGTCTAACATAAAGTGCCTCAAAAGGAGCCATACCGATACTAGAATGATAACTATTGTTGTATGCAAATTCAATCAAAGGAAGATGATCATCCCAACTACCTTTCAACTCCAATACACAAGCTCTAAGCATATCCTCCAAGGTTTGAATTGTTCTTTCGGCTTGGCCATCCGTTTGAGGGTGGAAGGCCGTGCTAAGCTTTACCTTTGTACCAAGACCCCTTTGGAATGACTTCCAAAAGTGAGAAGTGAATTGGGCACCACGATCCGAGATGATAGACAAAGGAATCCCATGCAACCTTACCAATTCATGAATGTACAACTTGGCATACTCTTCAGCCCCGTAAGTAGTTTTAACCGGTAGGAAATGAGCCGACTTTGTCATCCGATCAACCACCACCCAAACCGAATCAAAGCCTCTTCTAGTCTTGGGCAAGCCCACTACAAAATCCATGTTGATTTCTTCCCACTTCCAAGTAGGTATCTCAATGTCTTGAGTTAGGCCACCCGGCCTTTGATGTTCGGCCTTGATTTGTTGTCAACTATGGCAACCCGAAACAAATTTTGCAATGTCCTTCTTCATACCGCCCCACCAATACACATCCCTCAAGTCTCTATACATCTTTCTTGACCCCGGATGAATAGAATAAAAAGAATTATGAGCCTCATCAAGGATTCTTTCCCTCACACCATCCATACAAGGAACACATAATCTACCTTGGTACCTAAGGGCACCATCTCCCCCTTGGGAGAAAACCTCCACCTTACCACTACTCACCGAAGCCTTTAATTCTACCAAAGAAGGATCAAGATCTTGCTTGACTATCACCTCATCAACCAAGGAAGACCTTGAACCATCAACAACAACTACTCCTCCACTATCCACCCCTTCTAACCTAACTCCCAATTTGGCCAACCGATGGACCTCCTTAGCCAACTCTTTACTACCTTCCTCCACATGAGCCAAGCTACCCATGGACACTCTACTCAATGCATCCGCCACCACATTAGCTTTCCCCGGATGATAGTGAACACTCATATCATAATCCTTAAGGAATTCTAACCACCTCCTTTGTCTCAAGTTAAGATCTTTTTGCGTGAACACATATTGGAGATTCTTATAGTCGGTGAAGATATCAACATGCACCCCATACAAATAATGACGCCAAATCTTTAAAGCAAAAACCACGGCGGCCAATTCAAGATCATGGGTTGGGTAATTTTTTTCATGAACCTTAAGTTGCCTAGAAGCATAGACTATAACCTTACCACTTTGCATCAACACACAACCCAAACCAATACGGGAAGCATCACAATAAACAACAAAACCTTCTAACCCATCCGGAAGTGACAAAATAGGAGCGGACACAAGCCTTTCTTTCAAAGTTTGGAAGCTTTCCTCACACTCATCCGACCACACAAATTTAGCCTTCTTTTGAGTCAACTTAGTCATAGGAGAAGCAAGAGAAGAAAACCCTTCTACAAATCTCCTATAATAACTCGCTAAACCCAAGAAACTCCTTATATCCAACGGGATCAAAGGTCTAGGCCAATTCCTAATAACATCGGTCTTCTTAGGATCCACCTTAATACCATCCCCCGACACCACATGGCCTAAGAAAGCAACTTCCTTCAACCAAAACTCACACTTTTCATATTTAGCGTACAACTTCTCTTCCCTCAATCTTTGGAGTACAACCCTCAAGTGACCCTTGTGCTCTTCCTTACCCCGAGAATAGATCAAGATGTCATCTATAAACACCACCACAAAAGAATCAAGGTAGGGTTTGAAAACCCTATTCATCAAATCCATAAAGAGAGCCGGAGCATTAGTCAACCCGAAAGACATCACCACAAACTCATAGTGCCCATACCTAGTACGAAAGGCCGTCTTGAAAATATCACACTCCCTCACCTTCACTTGATGATACCCTGACCGAAGATCAATCTTAAAGAAGTGACTAGCCCCATGCAATTGGTCAAATAAATCGTCAATCCTTGGAAGAGGATACCTATTCTTGACGGTGACCCTATTAAGTTGTCGATAATCAATACACATTCTAAGAGACCCATCTTTCTTCTTCACAAACAAAACCGGAGCACCCTAGGGAGAATGACTAGGTCTAATAAACCCCTTCTCTAACAAATCTTTTAATTGCTCTTTCAACTCTTTCAACTCCGCCGGGGCCATACGGTAAGGGGGGATAGAAATAGGTTGTGTATCGGGAAGGAGGTCTATACCAAGATTTATCTCCCTTTCGGGAGGGACACCGGGAAGGTCTTCTGGGAAGACATCTAGAAACTCATTAACAACCGGAATAGACTCAATAGGCGGGACTTTAGACTCCACATCATTGACTCTCACAATATGGTACAAGCACCCTTTGGAAATCAACCTATGGGCTTTAATGCAAGAAATGAATTTCCCCTTCACCACAACATCCCGGCTCTCCCACTCAAGGATGGGTTCATTAGGAAATCGGAACTTGACTTTACGAGTCCTACAATCAATAGAAGCATAATATGCATGCAACCAATCCATCCCAAGAATAACATAAAAATCCACCATGTTCAACTCAACAAGATCACAAGGCAACAACTTATTCAATATGCAAACCGGACAATTTCTATACACTTTTCTAGCAACAATAGAGACACCAGTGGGAGTAGATACTTCATATGACTCATGCAACAATTCCGACTCGACATGAAATTTTCTAGCAACTAAGGGGGTAACAAAGGAAAGGGTGGCACCCGGATCAATCAAAGTATAAACATCAAGATCAAAGATTTGCAACATACCGGTCACCACATCCGGAGTCTCATTAACACCTTGTCTACCATGCAAAGCATAAAATCGATTGTCCCTTGGGGCACCACTTTGAGAAGCACCTCTACCCAAAGGAGTAGTGTTAGCACTTCGGACCTTGTTGCGGATCTTGGGACACTCAAACCTCTTATGACCCACTTCTCCACATTCAAAGCAAGCACCCGAACCCTTCATGCAAGGACCACCATGCTTCCTCCCACACTTAGGGCATACATCCATAGAACCCACTTCACCTCCCCCTTGAGGTCTAGGAACATTGATAGCAAATCCCCGGTTGACATGAGGGTTTCCTCGGCCTTGATGAAATCTAGTACCCTTAGGGAACCTATTCTCCAATCGGGCCCTCTTGGCCTCGTGCCCCCTCCTCTTCCTCAATTTCTCCTCCTCCATTTGCTCGGCATAAGTCATCAACCGAGACAAATCCATATCTCCAATGAGCATAGCGGACCGACACTCCTCACTAACCAAGTCGGATACACCCATCACAAATTTGTTCATCCTCGACCTAGAGTCGGCCACCAAGTGAGGTGCATACTTGGAGAGTTGGACAAATTTGAGGGCATACTCCCTCACACTCATAGCTCCTTGCTTCAAGTTCATGAACTCCACCAACTTTGCCTCCCTAAGCTCAAGAGGGATGAACCTATTAAGGAAAGCAAGTTTAAACTCCTCCCACAACACCACATAGTCATTACCTTTCTCACCCTTCCATTGATCAAACCAAATTTAAGCAACCCCCTTGAGTTGGTAGGCCGCCAATTCCGCCTTCTCACAAGCACCAACATCCATAATGGTCAAGATTTTGCATACCTCATCCACGAACTCTTGTGGGTCCTCATCCACCTTTGAACCATGGAAGACCGGAGGGTTTATCCTCATGAAATCTCTCACCCTTTCCCCCGGGGTGGTAGTTCGAGGAGCTTGGGCTCCTTGTTGCACTTGGTTAGCTACCACTTGTGCAAGCATGGTGATTGCATCACGGAGCTCACCATTGGTGGGTGGCTCTTCCGGTGATCGGGCCCGTCTTCCCCTCATGTTTGGCATGATGATCTAGCAATCCAAAGAACAAGCGTTAGGGAGGAATCACCTTATCGTACTCTAAGCACGACATAGAACATGAAGAAGGGAAACCTTTCCTAAAACGTTTTGTAGCCTCCCATTCATAGTCGTGGCGCGCTTCATAACCATGATTAGGACTCTACTCAACGCGGTGTGTTGGACTCCGAGGATTTAACAACCTAGTGCTCTGATACCAAGCTTGTCACGACCCAAGCCTAGGGCCTAGACGTGACATGGCGAATGAGGAACCCAAGGAAACCCAAACAAGCCTCTCAAACTTCTCATCACACTTCATCGGTCGCAGAAGTACATTCAATATTAATTAACGGGAAATAGGGACTAAGGGCAAACCATTTCAAAATGACATCATAGAACAAGAGTCAAGCTCGTTTACAAAATACTTGTCCAACGCACACCTCTACATACATAGATAGGACGGGGGCCATTACATACTACCGGCTCCCCTCATAGTCAAAATACAATTGCAAGCTAAAGTCTCAAAACATAGGAGTAGGAAACATAACATAGCCCTCGAATCATTGAGGACTCACCAACAAACTCGGATAAGCACCGTACTAGCCACGTGAATGGAGAGAAGGATCAAGAGTAGACCGGTCCCTACATGGTGACATCATGTAGGCAAAATATGCATTAGTACTTGGAATGTACTAAGGATGCGGGGTGCAATACAACAATAGACAAGGACACAATCGAAATATAAGAAATAGTTTCAGAGGCATTATGAATAACAATATGAGGATGCATGATCAAAGTGAAGTCAAAACATGTTTATGTAAATCTATACTAATAGTAGATATCATATGTGTATACATGATCAAACCAATCTATAACCCCAACTTAGGATGGGGGATGCCGTTCACACCCGGACACCCTGGTGGCAAGGTATAAACCCCTCACATGGTTGATGTTGGTCACACCCCAAGCATCCTAGGTGGTGAGATATAAACCTCTCACATGGTTGATGTTGGTCACACCCCAAGCATCCTAGGTGGTGAGATATAAACCTCTCACATGGTTGTCCGGTTCTTTTCCCCCAGACCGGGCATGGTCATGCAACACTTTATATAGGAAATTCTCATTAGGCTCTAATGCAATCTCATGTATGGAATGAACATATACACAAGCTTAGTTTGTCATCAACACATCTCTGGAATGCCATACATCTTATAACTCAAGCTTTAAAGCATCAATTCACTAATTCTCCATAGTTGGACATTTTGTCAAACACCTTGAAGGCATGTAATGGAATCAAAGAGCATGGAAAATAGGGTAGTAATTATGCAGCCAAACCAGTGAACAACCTACAACAACACCTTTTAACACCCACAAGACCACATGAAAATCTCCACATCCATTCCAAATTTAGATTCAAGTTCTAGAGTCACAACATGCTCAAAACATTCACTTTTCATGTTTAAAATTCAATGTGCAGGAAATTATTACAAAGAACAAGACTAATTTATGAATCTTAACTTAAACCATGAATTAGTGAGTAGAATAGAGTCTAGGCACTATGGGTGGAAGGACCCATGAGTTCAACACCACATACCTTGAGTTTTTATGAAGGTCTTGAGAGTGTCTTCAATGGAAGCTTGGAACTTGGAGCAAGAGTCTCTTCAATCTTGAGGAAGGTTTTGGATTAGGGTTCTTGAGAGAACTTGAGAGAAAATGTGTCTAAGTATTGGAGAGGTGTTTTGGGAAATCTTTTAGAGATGGGAATTGAACTAATGGTATATAGGAAATAACATATGCCCTTTGGAAAAATGGTCCAACACTTAGAAAAAAAAATGAGGCGGGTGAACAGTAAAAACGCTCACTGGAAATTGCATTTCCTGCCAGACAGATTTTACGAAAATGGGCATAACTTCTTCGTCCAAACTCCGAATGAGGTGAAACGAAGTGCGTTAGGTAGCTAACTCAAAGGGATTTCCATAGATAAGTTATGAGCCACCCAATTATTTGTGTGCTAGGAGATATGACCCTCCAAAGTAGACCCTCGAAAAAGGCTTCACTTGGAAATTTCGGATTTTGATACGGTTGTTCTAAAATTTGGGTTAGACCCATTTCCCACTCAATTTGACCCCCTAAACAAGAATATGAAGTCGGATTTTCGAAAAATGAAATGGTTTTTTTTTTTTTTCTAGATATAGGTAAACAAGTTTCTGGTAACTTTCGAAGCACATTTTTAAGAACTTTTTGGGTCATTTCACCGGACCTAGAACCACGGATGTCAACTTCCCGTAGGTAAAGTGATATAACCCAAGGAGGGGGGTACTCTGTATGTCGAGTACATTATTGGAAGGTAAATAAGGAACAGCAAGAAGATTAGAGCCCGGAACTCGAACCGCAGGTGAAACCTCCTTTTAAGTTACCACGGCAGCGTAAAGCTTCCAAGTAAGCCATCCAAGGATTCCCGCATCTAAAAGTCATGGGCAACTTTTCGTAACCATCTTCTATATCCTTTAACCATCTCACGGTGACAATAGAACCAAACTGAAGCCGTATGTATCACCGAGCGGGCCCGAAGTGGGGTAGAAAATGCTGAAAGTTAGGATCATATGGGAATTATGAATGTTAAGTCCCCATAGTTGTGTTACTGCCTAGATAAGGCTCATCTATATCAGACCCAAGTCTGCTATATCAGTCTACCAGGACCTATGCTGCTTAAAGTCACACCGGGGCAGAAATAATATAATCAATCGGCTCTGAACAATCATGAGTCTATGGCATCACTAGTTTAAGTCCATACGAAGGCCAAACATGCTCCAATATAACTCATAAGCAAGGATGATCAAATATAACAATTCAAGTACCCGCTGAACCGGAGACAACCTAAAATATGAATTTTATCAAACATAGCATGTTAATCTAGTTCCCCGCCCTAATATTCATGCCAATCCACATACGCTCACACATTTAGACTCAATCTAAAAGAAAAGGGAAGTCGTAGCCTACCAGTAGGCCAAAATGCGCACTCCAAACTACTTTGCCAGAGCTTTTCCCTTCTGAATGTCCTCGGATCGCTGCCACTCTGTCAAAAATAGAATCACAACATCGTTACGGTCGTTTAGACACTAAATTTGCAAGAAATGGAGACGGACTAATTTTGGGGTCAAAAATGGGGAAAGTGGGACCCGGGTAGGAAATTCCGGAATTAACCCTAAAAATAGGTTCTAAAATGTTCCCCAAACTTGAGTTCCAAATTGGAACACCATTTGGGGCTCGAAACAGTCCCAACACAAACATGCAACGAAAAACCCAATATTACGCTAAAAATGAACAATAATGGCAACTACTATTTACCAGAAATTACCAGAAACAAGGGTCCAACTGCTGAAATCAACCACATCACGACAATCCTCACAAAAATCCCCACAATCTAGGCTCTTGAATCACCAAATTTGGACCTAAAATGGCCAAGAAATCATCTTCTAAAGTTTCCCAAAAATTGAGCTCGAAAATGAGCTATGGCAGCCGCTAAAACATAATTGTTACCTCCAACGAATCTTGAAATATGAATTCCAACCACTCCAACACGCTCTCCTCGAAAAACCACTGCAGATAGCCCCAAGAATCACCGAAATCGGACCTAAAATGGCTGAAATATCAGCTCTAAAAAATTCACAAAATCAAGCTCACAAAAAGGGTCGTGGTAGCAGGTATTTCACAAAATTTACCTCAATCGGAGACCCTAAATTAGTTTCCGAGCTCACCAACGCGGTCCTTGTGAAAAACTCCACAAGATTGACCTTCTAATCACTAAAACGGGACTTGAAATGAGAGACTTACGAAGGTTTGAAGTTGAGAAATGAGGCTGAAATGGCCTGCACCAGCTAAATATATCTTCTGAAAATATAGCCCACTAATTTTGACATTTCAGACTCAATGGCGCAGTCAAAATTTCCATCAGAGGTCATCTCGATAAAAAGTGGGTCCAACTCACAAAGGTCATTTTTCACCAAAATCCACCGAGGGGCTCGGAATAAGTCTGGAGCCTCGGGAGTCGAACAAATGGTTGTTCTAGATCAAACTCGACATTCCAAGGCTGATCGCGATGTCAGAATTTTCATTCGGACATGTTTTCCAAGAATGTTGACCAAAGTTAATCGATGGCCAGTTTTCAAGGCTAAATGCTAAAATGTGGTTTCAACTCGCACCGAAAGACTCGAGACTCAAGTCAACCACGCTTCTAGCCTAATTTGGCCATTTCAGAGCTGATGAAACTATCAAAATTCCATTCTGAGGCCATTTTCCTGATGAACAGACTAAAATTCACTTTTCAAGCTGCAAGGCCTTTAAAACACGAAAAGCTGCACAAAATCTAAACGAATGAACAGGCGATTGAACTGTCAGTGCCAGCAAGTTATAAATGACTTAGGGTCACTGTAGGAAAGCTATAACTGACGAAAAGAAGGCGGGTACACAGAAATGACCTGGAGGGTCATTACAATATAGACAAAACAAATTTGGAAAGAGCCAAATCTGAAATTTGGCATGTTATGCCAAGTTATGAGTGTTGGATCAACTTCAAACGACCATAACTTTTAGTACTGGATAAGTTATATGACCCATAAGATATCAAATGAAAGGTCTTGGAATCCTCTCTCCAAGTCTACCGAGATTTCTATGTTTCATGTTTGGATGAGGGAGATATGCCCATTTGAAATCTGCCTTTCCAGTCAAGGAAAATTACCCAAAAGTATGAGGGGTATTTTGGTCTTTTCCTTACCCATTCATCTTAAATGTTTTTGGTATTATTTTGGGGTAAAATCCGATTTTGATCAGTTTTACAAATCCTAAATTACACTTAGGGTTTAGAGAGGAGTTCAAGAAGAGGGAAAGAAAAGAACAGAGAGAAAAGTTCAAGGTGTTTATCGAGTTTTCTTGAGAATCCAAGGTTGTTTTGCCAATGGTTTAACACCTAAGAGGTATGTGAGTTCACTTAAAATTGGGTTCGCTCACCCACATGCCAATCATGTTATTTTGAGTACATTTTTTTTTCTTGAAGTTGAAGGAAGGCGCGCGACTTGGACCAAGTGAAGTGTATCAAGGATGAAGAAGGCAAAATATTGGTAGAAGAGACCTCCATCAAGCAAAGATGGCGAAGATACTTTCACAAACTTTTACATGTAAAAGGGGAAGGAGACATTGTGTTGGGTGATTTGGCGCACTCTAAAAGACTTCGGGATTTTGGGTATTGTAGGTGCATTAGGACCGAGGAGGTTATACGGGCTATTAGTAGGATGAGTAGGGGAAGAGCGACCGGACCCGATGAGATTCCGGTGGAATTTTGGAAGAGCACGGACAAGGCAGACATAGAATGGTTAACTGGGTTGTTTAATATTATCCTTAAGACAGCAAAAATGCCTGATGAATGGAGGTGGAGTACAATGGTTCTGTTGTATAAAAACAAGGGTGATATCCAAAACTGTAACAACTAAAGGGGTATCAAATTGTTGAGCCATACTATGAAGATTTGGGAGAGAGTGGGGCAGATGCGAGTGAGAAGAGGGGTATCCATCTCTGAGAATCAGTTTGGTTTCATGCCAGAACGTTCGACTACCGAAGCCATTCATCTTATGCGTAGACTGGTAGAAAAATATAGAGAAAGAAAGAGAGACCTACATATGGTGTTCATTGACCTTAAAAAGGCCTATGACAAAGTACCGAGGAATGTCCTATAGAGGTGCTTGGCGTCTAAAGGTGTCCCGATGATTTATATTAGGGCGATAAAGGACATGTACGGTGGAGCCAAGACTCGGGTTAGAACAATTGGAGGAGACTCAGAACATTTCCCGGTTGAGATGGGGCTGCACCAGGGATCAGTCCTTAGCCCTTTCCTATTTACTTTGGTGATGGATAAGTTGACGCGGTCTATTCAGGAGAAGGTCCCATGGTGTATGTTATTTGGGGATGACATAGTACTGATTGATAAGACGCGGAAAAAAGTTAATGTGCGATTGGAGGTGTGGAGACAAACGCTGGAGTCCAAAGGGTTCAGATTGAGTAGGACCAAAACAGAATATTTGGGGTACAAATTCAGTGGTGTGTTGGATGAGACAGATGTGGAAGTGAGACTTGCCGCACAGATCATTCCTAAGAAAGAAAGTTTTAAGTATCTTGGGTCTGTAATCCAAGGGAGTGGTGACATCGATGATGATGTCACACATCGCATTGGGGTTGCTTGGATGAAATGGAGGCTTGCCTCTGGAGTATTGTGTGATAAGAAAATTCCACCTAAACTTAAAGGTAAGTTCTACAGAGTGGTAGTTAGACCGGCCTTATTGTATAGAGTGGAGTGTTGGCCAGTCAAGAACGCACATGTTCAAAAAATGCATATTGCGGAGATGAGGATGTTGAGATGGATGTGTGGGCACACTAGGAGCGACAAGATTAGGAATGAGGTTATCCGGGAGAAGGTGGGAGTGGCCTCTGTGGTGGACTAGCTGAGGGAAGCGAGACTGAGATGGTTTGTACATGTGAAGAGACGGAGCGCAGACCCCCCAGTGAGGAGGTGCGAGGTACTGGTGGTAGAAGGTACGCGGAGGGGTAGAGGTAGGCCTAAGAAGTATTGGGAAGAGGTGATTAGACAGGACTTAGCTTTGCTTCACATTACCGAGGACATGACTCTAGATAGGAAGGAGTGGAGGTCGCGTATTAAGGTTGAAGGTTAGTAGGGTTAGCGTGTTGTCTTCCCTTGCGAGGGTATGGGTTGTTAGCGTTTGGAGTAGTCCTAGCCTTATGTTGTTTACTACGTTTCACTCCTCACATTGCTTTCTTGATGTTATTGTCTCATTTGTTGATTATACACTATTTTCTGTATTGGTTGTTATGTTTTATATATTTCTCTCCTTTCACTTAGATTTGATGTACTTGAGCTGAGGGTCTCCCAGAAATAGCCTCTCTACCTCCACGAGGTAGTGGTAAGGTCTGCGTACACTCTACCCTCCCCAAACCTCACCTAGTGGGATTTCACTGGGTATGTTGTTGTTGTTGTTGTTGAAGTTGAAGAAGTTGTGTTCTTGAAGAGTTTCTTGAAATTTCATTTGAAATCTTGATTGTTTGGGTCCTAGGCTGCCGCGCCACTCAGTGCTCCCCAACCCACCTTCAGCAGTTCAGGAGCTGGCGCCCCGCGTCACTCAGTGCGCCAGGGTCGCCAGGTCCCCTACTCTTCTGTCCTTCTTTTCATATGAGTTCCCTTGAATCGTACCTATGTTTTATATTTGATATCCACACTCTAAAATACATCTAAACATCAAGAGTTCATACATAACATGAAATCATAACACTTGAATCCATAATTCAAATTCAAGGTACAGTTAAGAGTCAAGTCTTCAGAGTCCATTAGAGTCATTTTGAGAAGTCTTTTACAGTCTTTTATAACTTGTTTTAAGACATCAGTACTTGAGTTTAAGGATGAATAGAGTTGATTTCATTTTCTTTTAAATGATTTATGGGAACTAAGTTTTCCCAAGAGTAAATGTTTTTACATTTAGGATGAGAGGAAACACCGATTTTCGAAAATGTTCTTGAGTAGTTTTGAGTACTATCTCTTTAAAGAGAAATATTTTGAGCAATAATCTCAAACCAGAGAAAGAGTTATGTTTTTAAACATAAAACTAAGTTATGTTTTTTGGAATAGTATTGAGCACCGATATGGGGACGATTTCAAATGACTTATAGTCCTCCTAAACTATGTAGCCAACGTGGTAGAAAGGGTCATACTTTTTAGATGAATCCTTATTGCTTTTAAGCATACACTAGTGGATCCACTTACTTAACAGTTCTATACCCCGGCAAAGTATAAAACAGTTCTGACAGCTAGACGTTGTATCATCTCATAGCTTATACTAAGGATTTTCGGTTAGAGAATCTCCCACATAGTTATTTTGTATTTACATATATACAAACTGAGTTATTATTGTATTTTTCAATACATTGAGTTGCTATCTACTGTTTTAAAAGCTTTTCTTTATAATGCATCTTTACTACTGCTTTATATTGAAATGAGTTGAGTAAGTTTGAGTATCTTTGTGTTGAGTTGAGGTTGAGTTGAGTTGAGATGAGGTAAGTTGTTTCTTTAGTTCTAGTTCAAACTTATGTCATGTTTATATTTCCCCTTGCATGCTTATGAGTCCGAGATTTGGACTCATTAAGAACTTAATTTGTATAGATTTAGTGTCCTCAAATGATTATTTTGTGCCAATAACCGATGAAAAATCATTGATTTCCAGGTATATGGATTGAGAAATATAGCTAGGACTCTAATGTGCAAAAGGAACGAAGCGAGCTGAAAGGAATAAAGAAAAGCATGTTTGGTGATCACCAAGTCCATTTGGCTAGTCGTCGAACGACTGCTTGACCGCCTAAAGCTCCAGTCTACCAAGCCCTGAAGGAAAGAACCAAGTTGGTGAAAGAAAGGAGCAGTCGGTGGATCGCCGAGTGGTTTCGCGATGCAGTGTTGGATCACCCAAAGTTATAGACCGTGAGGATGCTGAAGGCCAAGGCAAAAGGGAGATGGAAGTGACCAAATGGTGGATCGGAGAACCCGACTTACTTCCCCGAGTAACTCTTCGCAACACATTTTTCGTGACTATTTAGTTATCTATCTTTTATCTACCATTGAAACATTATTCATTTTGAATAGTTTCTGTGTTCATATTTTGAGAATTTTCCTTAGATTTGAAAAATTGAAGTTTTCCACTTTTGAGAAATTGGAAGTGGGTCTTTGAGAATCTTCGAATTGGACCATTGTAAGGAAGAAATCAATCTTATCTAGTTGATGGAAATTGGGGTGTGATTATGGGCTGATTTAGTTTATGGGTATTGCTAATTGTTAGTTTAAATGTTGTTTAGAAGTGAGTTCAATCATTAATTGTGGTTTAATTTAAGAATTGTAGTTGTAAATGCAGTTCTACCCTTGTTGACTCAGCTGGATCTCTTGGCCAAAATGATTATGGAATTAGAAGTACCATACCAAAAGAAAGATAGGTACATTCCCTATTGTGAGCGTAGAAAGTCCAAGGAATATGAGGGCGGACAAGTAGAAGAGATTCTCTCACTCATTCTCCACAAAGTTGAAGAACACGACAGAGTATTGAATGAAATAAAAGATAAAGTCTCACTGCTGGATCAAATGACTGCTACCCATTCCGTATTTATTCAACTATTGGAGACCCAAATGGGTCATGTGTTGTCTCATCTCTACCCCATGAATCAAAATTGAGTGGGGACTTGCGTTGTGCCACGACGTTAACTAAGGCGCTTCTTCGGAGGCAACCCACGATTTTATTGCTTTACTTTTGTTTTAAAAATAATCGTGTGTTGATTTTGTAGGTTGAAGTGTAAAATGTGTTTGAAAAGTGCAGGTTGGCGAGCAAAAAGCCCAGTCAGCGAATCGTAGAAAGGGTTGGCGTGCCCGACTTAGATTGTCGTTGGACTCAAGGAATCAGATTGTGGAGTCTGTAAAACTCGGCGAGCCCATGGACTAGTCGGCGAATCACCTAACAGATTGGCTATCCCAACTTAGACCGCTGTTTGGACCCCCACATTAACTGGAGGTCCTATAAAACTCGACAAGGTAAGTGACCACTCAGCGTATTACCGAGTGGTTCAGCGAGAAAATATAATGTCACCAAAAGGGCGAGAACTGGACGGTTTTTAAAATTTCAAACTCTTTCACATTCCCTCACTTTTTAACTTCCCAAGATCACACCCGCACTATATTTTTCTATATTTTCGCATTTTTACTGCTCGTTAGTCGTTGATTGTGTGTTTGAAATTGGAAATCTTTGTCGCCTAGCATTTCAAATGTTGTATTTGGCATCAAAGGTTGGTTATCCGAACCCCGTAACTCATAATTAGTGGTTTTACTCAATTGCAATTATTTTGTTTTTAGTGATGGGTGTTGGGCCTATTTGAATCTATGTTTATGTGCTTGTTTGCCCATTTAAAATTTGAAATCTTGCCTAAATTGCCTATATTGTTGATTTCCTGAATTTCTAGCTTTAAAATTGATCTAAATTGTTGGGTTGTGCTTAATTGTTGTTGCGTCTAGTCGGGGGAAGTCTGAGTAACCCATAATTGTGCTAAATGACGTGCTTTGCCTGATGATGAAGCGTTTGATGTCATTCTTAAGGGCTTAAGTTGTCAAATGACCAATTTTGGTCAAACTAGGAGAAGTCTGAGTACCCCGGCAGCATGAGTCTTATGGGTCTGAGTCTAATTGAATAAGTGTTTGGTTTGATTTTTTTTTCTGGGGCTACGGGGTTGATTTTGGAAGTCGAGGTTGAAAGTAGGCACGTTAGGCACTTTGGCGAGTTGGGTCGAGCTCACCGAACTACTCGGCGGTTCGACGAATCCCCCTTGATAGCCTTTAAATTATTGGTTTTTTATGCTTTTGATTCTATATCTTTTGGCGAGAATCCTAAGTTCTCCGAGTGTACTCGGTGACTCGCCGAAGGTCTTCTTTGATCTCCCTTTCTGCGTTCCCAACCCTTAAAATACACTGTAACTTCGGGCAGGATAGTCTGTGCTCCCCAAATGTTGTCGGCGATTCATCGAAAGGCCCTTCCCATCGCCGACATGCCATTATTCTTGAAATTTTTAAAGCCAATCCTTTCGGCGAGCCTGATCTAGCTCGCCAAAGTGATTCGGTGATTCGGCGACTCACCGATCCGTCCGACGAGTTTGTCTGCAATATGATTCCTGTGATTTTTATTGAACTGTTTCTAACAGTTTTCAATTTTTTTTTGCAGCGATGGCTAGAACAAACTTGGACATGCCGCCCCGTAAAAGAGCACAGGGCATATTGATCAATGAAGGGGCAACAAACCCCCCCTAAAAAGGGAAAGACAACACCTCCCATGGGAGGCAGGGGCAAGGGAAAGAGGCCCATATCTGAAGTTCCGGAGCATAACTTCGACAGCGAGGAAGAGTCCTTTGACTCCTAAGCTGCATTCTCCGAGCCCAATGATGACTAGCCTCTACAGTCCAGGCAAGAGGAGATCTGTGCTAGGTCTCGCCCAGACTCATCGAGAGCTCCAGGGACCACTCCTCCTGCAATAGATACAGTGCCAGCTCCAGCATCGACTGTGGTCCCAATGCCACCAGTACAAGGTCCTCCTCCCCGGCTACTCAATAGATTAAAAGCTGATGGGTTGCAGACTATTTTTGAGGAGAAGCTGCTATCCACGGAGATCATAGTGGGTAGATACTCCGCCCTGAGGGACACACTCCAGTTGCACCGATTCGAGCAGTTCACTATGCCCCGAGGTCCCTATATTCTACATGGGTTTGGGCGATCTACACGACATACGGTGAGTTGGTACCCAAGGGAAAGAAGAAGGCCAGTGCGTTCAGACCAGTAAAGTATGTCATGGTCCAGGGGAAGGAAGTAGGGTGCAGTAGCGATCACATTAATAATCTACTTGATAGGGCTTTGGGTGCTACACCTACATATGAGGGGTGGCCACTACTCAGTCCCTGGATAACTTAAATGACTGGCTAGCCCCTCTGATTTTTTATACCACCCCGAGGTGGATAGAGGCAGGAGCTCCCATCGAGAAGAGAGACCTGAATGTTGCCACTCAGTACTGGTTTGGTTTTATCAGCAGCTCCATTATGTTGTCCTAGAATGAGTCCATCCTTCTCCATCCAAAGGTAGCTTGCCTCGGGTCGATCATATCCAGGAAGAGCATTGACATGGGACTCATCATAAAGCAGGAGATGGCCATGAGGGCCAAGCAGAGCCAGACGTCCCTTCCATTCCCAGTGTTGATTACAAAGTTGTGCCGGCATGCTAGAGTTCCTCGTGATGAGATAAGAGATATTGAGGTCACTTCCACATCCTCCACAGACATCCAACATATAGAGGTCGAGTACACGTGGGAGGAGGCAGACAGGAGGAGAGCAGCTCCGGTCTATACATCCCCGTAGATTGATGTTGAGACGATTACTACAGAGGCACCTTTGCCTACTCCGGCCTCCGGGCCTTCAGGTACACCTGCTTCCACTTCTTCCTCCCAAGCTCCTGGTGTTTCTGCCTCTTCCTAGCCCGCTAGGATTACTCAAGCTATGATCCTGAAGATGGGGAACTTAGCCCATTCTGCGGATGTGAGGACTACTCAGTTTGACGCTGCGGTACCATGTATGATTGAGAGTGTTATCCTAGTTGCATTGACTCCCCTAGGAGCATTTATTAACACTCTCACAGCAAGAGTTGATACTTGTGAGAGCAGACAGGGGGAGACTTCAGAGGTGACGCCTTTAAAAGTTGAGGTAGCTGATTTGAAAAAGGATGTGGACTATTTGAAGTCCACAGACTTCACTTCACTTCTGGAGGCAACTGATGATGTGGATGCCCCAACTACTTTTGAGATTCCTCCGGCCACCACCAGAGACATATAGATGGATGACATAGCAGCTGATGAGTTGGAGGCAGAGACCGACGAGGAGCAGATAGAGGTACTGGAGGAGACCATCTATGGCGACTTGCCTGACCTTGAGGAGACGATTGTACAGTCAATGATTCAGACATCTCTGACAAAAACATCCATGGCAGGATCTAGTAAATCAAGTGTTGCCGATGTGACAGCGGGCACTGATGGCTCGACAGATAGAGTGACTGTGTAGACAGGATACCTTTTTACCTCCCTCTTTGTCACTTTTATTGATTTTAGTACCTTTTTGCATTTGAGGACAAATTGTTTTTTGTTCGTGTTGGGGTGAGGTATTTCCATACCTACCTCTTTTGATTATTACTTTTTATATATATTGGGTTGTGTGTTGTAAATTATGTGTTGGCACTATTTTGTGGATGTTTGAGCTGGGGGCTCCTTATTTTAATTTCAACTGGTTTTTGATCCTTCTGACAATTTTGCCACCTCTTGTTGTGCATGATTGTGGTTGTTCTTGTGCAAATTTGAGTATCATGTATGATCAATACCAATGACTTGAATAGTACTTTTAATCGAACAAAAGTGAATGTGCGGCTACGATGAGGCCAAATGAGGTTGCATAGATAATATGTGAACTTTTTGCATCTCGTTGTAACTAGACGATTATCGAATGAGTCTCTTGCAATAAACATTGCACACTAGCGAAAGTGTGGAGTCTTTTTTTATATTGGTGCCAATGCCTTGTGTGATGATCTTATCGTAAACCATGTGTGATGACACCTAGAATTTGCCCCGTTGGTCCGGTTGACTAACTGATGCGAGCTCTTGAAATGATCTTGGGCAACAATTTTGAAGAGTTAAACAATTTGACATTATACCTCTATTGTGGCCTACCTTGTGAGTGTGTGACCTTTGCTTGAACACCCTTTGAGCCTTGCCCTTTGTTTGAAGAAACTTAATGCAATTGTGACCCCTCTTTATCCATTCACCTATAATCCTCATAAAGTGTGGTTTGTTTGAATAACCAACTAAGGCCAAAAGCCTAAGTTGGAGGTGTGGTAAAAAGAGAATGTAAGTCAAGAAGTGCAAAGTCCCCCCCCCCCCTTGATCCATGGTTTTGAGAAAGATGGAACCCCTCCATACAAAAAAAAAAGAGAAAAAGAAAAGAAGAATGAAAAAGTTGTGAAATAAAGTTGTGAAGGTTGCAAAAGAAATGGGGTGTCTGGTATTCCATGAGAATTGAATAATGGGGTGAATTTTGAGCATGAATTATAATGTTGAAGAAAAGGAAATAAAGTGATGTTCATACCACATTTCATGAGGATAGCAGACACTGAGCCTAAATGACCATACCTTTATACTCAGCCCCATTACAAGCCTTGAACAGACCTTTTTGATCTTGAGTGAGCTGAAGCAAGTGTGATTGGAAAATAAGGGCAAACCTATGAGTGAAGTCATATATTCATCTTTGTGAGTGTGAGAGTCGTATGTGATTTCAGAGCTATAAATTTTTGAACAAGTGTGTGTCAGTATGTAATCATCTTTGTGTGCGGGCATCTGAGTACCTTTGTTGATCTTGAACTTGCATTTGAGCAAGTATTGTGAACTTGAAAATCTTTGATAATGGTGAGTCACAACTTGAATCTTTGAGTGCACAATTGATCCTTGCATGAGTAAGTTGAGTCTTGTTGTGTGCATTCAAGATTGAGTCTTTTGTAGCACTATTTGAGACATACTTTTTGAACTGGTGAACTTGAGTTTTACTTGAGCACTAACAAAAGTTTAAGTTGGGGTGTTGATGAGTCCAAGATTTGGACTCATTTTGTGTTTTATTTGTATAGATTTAGTGTCCTCAAATGCTTATTTTGTGCCAATAACTGATGTAAAATTCTTGATTTTAAGGTATTTGGATTGAGGAACAAAGCAACGACACTAATGTGTAAAAAGGAACGAAGCGTGCTGAAAGAATGAAGAAAAGCAAGCCTGGTGATCACCAAGTCCAATTGGCGAGTCCCCGAATGGCTACTTGACTGCCTAAAGTTCCAGTGTGCCAAACCCTGAAGGAAAGAACCAAGTTGGCGAGAAAAAAGAGTAGTCGGTGGATCGCCGAGTGATTTCGCGATGATGTGCTGGATCGCCCAAAGTTACAGACCTTGAGGATGCTGAAGGCCAAGGCAGAAGGGCGGTGGAAGTGACCAAAGGTCGGATCTCCGAGTTAATCGGCGAGCCCGACTTACATCGCCGAGTGACTCTTCGCAGTACATTTTTGGCGACTATAAATACATTTTTATACATTTACTTATCTATATTTTATCTAGCATTGAATCATTATTCATTTTGAATAGTATCTGTGTTCATATTTTGAGAGTTTTCTTTTGCTTTGAAGAATTGAAGTTTTTCACTTTTGAGAAATTAGAAGTGGGTTTTTGAGATTCTTCAAATTGGACCATTGTAAGGACGAAATCAATCTTACCCAGTTGATGGAAACTCAATTTGGTAACAATTTTTATCTTTTTATAATGTCTAGCTAAAACCCCAATTCTTGGGGTGTGATTATGTGATTATGCGCTGATTTAGTTTATGGGTACTGCTAATTGTTAATTTAAATATTGTTTAGAAGTGAGTTCAGTCATTAATTGTGGTTTAATTTAAGAATTGTAGTTGCTAAAGTAGTTCTACCCTTGGAGATTTTAAAACTAAGATTATTGATTGATGGTCTGTAGGTATTGGGTTGTCATGGGTTCAGCTCGAGAGAGTCAATCCTAAACTCTTTTCCACAAATTCAGCTTGAGAGAGTGAATGGACTAAAGTGTAGGCGGTTCTTATTTTGCATGCTTGTCGATGTTCGAGAGAAATCAACTTGATTCGGGGTAAATTGTTCGAGAGAAACTTACATCCTCTATAGTCTAGCTTACTGACTAATATCTATCTATTTTCTAATAGTTGCAATTACCCATTATTCTACATTAGCCTATAATCGAATCATTCACATTCCAAGAACTCGTCTCACTATTGTTACTTCGTATTGTTTGCTGATGTTGTAGTTGATAATTTCAAACCAAAACCCCCCTTTGTTTGACATTCATGTCACCTCCTGATTTGAATTATGTTTTTATTCGAAAACCTCTATTCCTATGGCTGATTTGACCATGCTCACACTTTCCTATTGAATCTTAAACACGTACCGCTCCTTGTGGGATTCGACCCCAACTCATTTAGTTGGGTTATATACTGATAATGATCATTGACGCTTAGAATTGGATGAAGTGTCTTTGAAACGTTATTAACCACATGCTCGTACATTCCATGCACTGACGCCATTTGGCCTGTATCTTTCATGATGCAGATGCAGATAACGAGAATCATCAACCAGCATTTCGTTGATCTAGCTGAGTTCTAGATTTGTTGGTTCTAAAGGATCCCTTCTTTATTTTCCAGTATTTCAGTTTGTTAGGATTATTAGGGGTCTTGTCCCGACATCCCTCATAGTATTAGAGGCTTCATAGATAGATAGGCAATAGTTCACGAGTCTTGTTCATTTCAATTGTTATGTTTTAGACTTGAGTTGCCTCTTTGGCTAGTGAATTTTTATTTCTAAGATATTCTGATTCTAATTTTTAGACAGTTGAGTAAGTTTAACTTTTGAGTTTATTCTATGTTGAGTAAGTCTTCCGCTAAGAGTTAAGCCAGGCCAAGGGTTCGCTTGGGGCCAACAATGGTTCTCGAGTACCACTCGCGTCGAGGGTATAGGCTTGGGGTGTGACAAGTAGAGTTTGAGAAGTCTGCTTCATTTATTTGGTTAAATGTTTTAAAAACTTGAGTTGCCTATTTCTAGCTAGTTCAATATTCTATTATATTCAGAGTTAATCTTTTTAGTGAAATCTTTGTATTTGAGTTCAATGAATTTTATTCAGTTTTAAGCTTTGTATGCTTGAGTTAGTCTTTCGCTCATAGTCAGTCAGGATGTGGGTTCTCTTGGGGACCAACAATGGTTCTTGAGTGACGGCCATGTCTATGGTGTTAACTCGGGTTGTGACACAAGCATTGATTTAGTATTTATGATAACATCACTTTTAATCTGTGAGATGAATTAAGTCCAAATGTGTTTAGATTTTGGACATTCCATGATAGTATGTGAGAAGTCCTTCACACTAAAGTCATGTCATTTGAGTTAAATCTTTGTATTTGAGTTCAATGAATTTTATTCAGTTTTAAGCTTTGTATGCTTGAGTTAGTCTTCCGCTTATAGTCAGCCAGGATGAGGGTTTGCTTGGGGACCAACAATGGTTCTCGAGTGACGGCCACGTCCATGGTGTAAACTCGGGTTGTGACACAAGCTTTGATTTAATATTTATGTTAACATCACTTTTAATATGTGAGATGAATTAAATCCAAATGTGTTTAGATTTTGGACATTCCATGATAGTATGTGAGAAGTCCTTCACACTAAAGTCATGTCGTTTATACTTATGTGAGTCAATTTTTTCTAGGTAAATCAAAGCTCGTTTGAGATCACCCCCACGAGTAATATAATTATTGTTTACACTATTAATGAGAGTTAATCTATGATGACATGTTAGTTAATTAGCATTTGTACTTGATTACTAATTAGTTATACTTATCATAAATCATATTACACTAAAAGTGCGAAAAAATGTTAGGAAAAAGTTAGATTATGGTTTTATCCCTTTAAAGTTAAATTTTATAAATTATTTAATAAATTAAATATTAAATAGTAAATCATCATATTAGTACATGAATCAACCACCATAAAGTCTCTTGAATATGTATTCTTTGTATTAATTTCATACTGGAGTAAAATTATGAAATTTTGGTTTTGTTCTTCTTCCCGTTGGAAATATGAATGGTTAAATTTGCCCTTCACAAAAGAAATAAAATCATACAGATCTATATTATATTCTTTTTTATATAAATATTTGTATGAATGCGAATTATATTACATAAATTTAATTACCACTAACACTCTGTGATGTAAATATATGTAACTCCCACTAATTAAATTCATTATGATTTTCTACTCCCACCTCTCATCCATAATATCAAATGGATTAACATCATATTTAGTGTTTTAAAGACTTTGTTGGGATTCGCCCTGGGGCAGGCTCTAGCAAAACGTCTGGAGACTGAAGTGTGGAGCTTAGTTCTATAAGACTAACGCCTTAATCACCCGACTATACACCCTAAGCATGCCCAACGCCCAACGACCAAGGCTCGCCTAACAGATCTTACACAAATTATGTGAAAAATTATTTAGTTAACATTGTTGACCCTCATAAATCTTGAATAAATGAATGATACTTAATAGTTTTTAAATCTATATAGATAAGAAGATTGAGAGTAATTCAAATAACAAGTTGTAGTATCACATCTTTACTGTTTGATAACACTGTGAGGGTGATTATATATTACGTAACATTTCTTTGAAAAATACATAATGAAAGTTTACTTTTTTCACTTATCATTGGTCTTCATGTTTTTGTCAAATGTCTCAAAATTATCATATTTTATTTAGCTATTTGAAAGTAATTTTATTTTTATTCATGATGGAGTGATGTTTTTATTATAATATTAGAAAATTTTATTAATTATTATATTTTAGGGGGAGGGGGGGGGGTAAATTGTATAGTATGATAAAATATATTTTTAGAAATAATTATTCTTTAAATATTAGAAAGTTAAGATATTAGATTATTTATACTTGTACAATCATGTTAGAAGTTTTATTATCTCTGAGTTTCCTTAATCATGTTTGTAATTATTTCAAACTATTGATGTATTTTTATAATTTTTGTGTTATTATATTATTATGCTATATTGTAAATTAAAAATTAAAAATATCTATAGGGCTTACGCCCCATGTCTCGAGGCTTATATCTCGCCTTATGCTAAATAAAATGCCCCACCTCACGCCCCTGCCTTTCGAAACATTGGTCGTACTCATGAAAACTCTTTGTGTTCCTTAATCATATCCTATAAATAGTGACATTTGACACAATGTTATACACACTCTCTTCTCTTATCTCTTTTTATTTGTTTTGGTTAATATTAATATTTCTTGTTTGCTATTATTGTACAACTTTCTATTGTTTTGTCGTTGTTATTATTCGGAGGTTATATTTGAATATTGTATTTATATAGTAGTATGTCATTTTAATTTATGCACTTTTAGTGAATATTATGATAAAGGATGTATCCTTTTTATTAGGAAAAGATATGTATTTTCTTTTGTAAAAATTATGGATATTTTTAGTAAATATCAATAGACTTGAAGGACATAAAATATGTTATTTGCAATCAAAATTAATATGAAGTATCGTGGAATAAACATGCAATGCACGCTTTCAGAACTAGTACCTTATAAGTGACGACCAACTTGTGTAAATAATTTTTTTAAAGAGTTTTAGTATATAAAACTTTAAACAATGTTAGGTATTTAACGTACAAGGTTGGGTGGTTGGGTTAGCACCCTTTGTCACTCATGTGCACTAAAAACTTTAGTCAGATAAATGGATTCATTAGTTTATTTACATGTGTAAAAAATAAGTCTTACCTTATTTTTATAACATGATTTTTCACAAAAGAAATTCAATTGGAATCCCTCATGAAATCATATATCATATATATATAAAAAAGAAAACCTTACGCCTGCCTACGTGGCACCACCACAAACAAGAAATCCCTTTTAATTTATTTATTTCCAAAACTAGCCTTCCCCTTTCATGAAAATTTGTGACATTTATGAAATGTTGTGACTTTTATGAAAAGTTGCGACTTTAATGAAGAGTTGCGAATTTTATGAAGAGTTGCGACTTTTATGAAAAGTTGTGACTTTTATGATAAGTTGCGACTTTAATGAAGAGTTGCGACTTTTATGAAAATTTGTGACTTTTCTGAAAGGTTGTGACCTTTTCGAAGGGTTGTAACTTTTTCAAATAGTTGTAACCTTTCCGATAAGGCATAGTAAAAAATTGTTCACACTACCCTTTGTTGTCTATAAATAGAGGGATTTTCTCTCATTCTAAAACAACGAAAATTCTGAACTTCTTCTTCCTCTTCACAATTAAATATTTGTGTACTTTGCTCCTGTTGAGTAGCACTAACGCCATTGCTTATGTTAAAAATCCTGGTATGTATTTTTATAGTCATTAATTTATGCTTATGTTATCAAGGATAAATGATAAGATATAATTTTCATTTTCCTTTATATTATTAAAGTTTGTTACTAGTAATCTTGTATGTAAGATAATATTGTGTTTTAGTTTTAATGACCGATAGATTAGCAGTATTATTTTATAAATTCTGTACTATTAAATTTCCACGCGAAGCACGGGTAATTTTACTAGTTAGGTGTAAAAGAGGGAGAAAAATAATGGTAACCACATCTATTAACTAGTAGAAGTAATTTACTCTACGCCCTTCATTTTTTTAACGGAGATATCAACAACAAAAAAATATTAAATTACAACTTTTGTGTAGCATTCCTTTATTAGACCGATTATAAAAGGAAAGTAAGATGCATAAATTGAGATAGAGGGAATAGTAGATCTCAATTTATGCATCGTAATTTCCTTTAATAATTTTCCTAAAAAAATGTTATTTTTTATGTGAAGGTTTTTCTACAATCTAAAGTAGAGAATCACAGCCAATAGGTTGTGGTCACAATCAATATTATATTGAAACAGAATAATATTCTAAATCTTCAACTAATTCTCTATAAAAAGAGAGTAATTTTATACTGAAGGAAGTTGTTCTTTTGGTAGAGCTTTGGACCAACTAATTCAAATTTTTTTGAGTTATTCGATGTTGTTGGATTGTTGAATCCTGGAGGGGACAATTCAAGAGTTACACTGCTGGACTGATGCAAATTATGAAGCATCGAGCTTGAATCTCTTTAAAGAGATCGAAATATTCAGCCATGTTGGTAAACTTATTGGCCGAAGTTTATATATCCACAACTTTCCTTTAGTGAAGTTCTATGCTCTTTTGACAGCCATGAACTTCTATTGATTAGCAACTACTGATTCTAATCCCTTCATCAAAGATGTTTTACTATTAACTAAAAACCCTTAAATTAATATTTAAAAGAAAAAAATAAACTTATTCCAATAAATAAGGGACAACTTTGACTACTTAAAAACTCTTGAAAAGTGACCCTCCTATGCAATTGTTTTAAATATAAACCCTAAAGAAGCCGCAACCAACATCATTATCCTAAACTGCAAAATCCACCACAATGGAAATACTCATGTGAATTCATGGTTGCAATTCAAGTTTGTTTCCAAAATCATGGCTCTCTTTAACCTCATATCCTAGAAATTCATAAATAATATATTCAATTTATCACATAATAACCAAGAATACAACTACCATAGTGGGAAGTTGTACGAGTATTCTAGCTCAAGTTCAATATTAAGCTATTTTAGGTGATGTGAATGTAGCATTTATAGTTTACTCTAATAGTGAGAAGTTGTATGAGTACTCAGCAGTCTATTTCAGTTGATATAAGTCTCTAGAGGATGAAATTTTATGTCGATATACATTTCTACTAAGGGGTATTTCAATAACAATATCTCAGATAAGGTCTGTGTACATTCTACACTTCTCAGACTCTTGCTTTTGGGACTACACTGGATATGTTGTAATTGTTGAAGTGTTTGTGGTCGTGCAACCATCTACATAGGATGATACAACAGATGTGGTCGTGCAATCGTCTACATAGGATGCCACAACAGCCATTAAAGTAAACGATGAATATCTATATGAATCTCTAATCATTTTCTTGTATTATATATAACCTTATAAGCATTCCACCTTTTTGTGTTGTCACTATTTACATGTAATAAAAGTTATGGAGTCCTAGATTGTAGTATATTATTTTTCAAAGATCAAGCTAGATGATGTAAATTGTTGTCTTAAACTGTTAATTTCTCTTTGTGACAATCTTTTTCTTCTTTTTTAATTCTATGGTAAATTAATTGTCAATTTTTTCCACTCTAACAAACATTTTGATTAAAGCACTAACTATTTGAATGAGAACACGAGATTAAGGAAACAAAACTACCATGTATATATGCATATGCACAAAAGAAAAGGATTTGAACTGACTCATTCTTGTATATATCCATGCATCTTTTATAATTTAAAACTCCAAAACTTCAAGCCAACTCGAATATTAGAAACATCATTGGAATTGATACGAAACATCTCTTATCAATTGCTGAAAGTATAATCATGAATGTTTTTATGCTTTTAGATTCCAGTTCATCATTAGTGCTTGAACTGCACATCAATCGAATAGTCGAAATATGTGAATGAGTCAATGAATATGCCTCAAAATTTTAAATTAACTGAATCCAATTGTTAACTAAAGACCAAGTATAAATTTACCTCACTCCTTTGCTCTTTTTTGTTATTTTGATTTTCCATTTTTTTTGTTTCTAAGAAGAGCTTCTATTCACCTTTCGATAACATTCTAGACCACCTTTCAATATTAAAGAACTAGCTACGTCCTTTAGTAGCCACACATGGAGGGTCAAGTAAAGTAATATCTTTTCTTTCTTCTAGTATGTTTAAATTTAAATTTGACTCATTAACTTGACAGTCACATACATTATCATTATCAACCTCGTATAAGGTTCATCAAAATTGTCACATAGTTGCAACAATATTTGATAGACAAATTTATAATGATTCTTAGCCGAGTTGTCATGCCCCGAACATACACCCTGAACGTAAGTGGCACTCGAAAATCATTGTTGGTTCCCAAGTGATCCCTTGGCTTGACTCATTACTTAGCGGAAAACTTACTCAACAAAAATGAAAACTCATGATGCAAAAATGACTTAAAAAACTTAATTTAAACTCAACTCTGATAATCGTTTGAAAATAATTTAACAAGTATTAGTTAAATGCCTCATGAACTCAAAATATTACAACAACAAGGAATATATGATAGACTCCTCGACCTTTAAACTATCTATGAATCCTCTACTATTACAGAAGGATTATCTGGACAAAACCATCGGCACCCTAACAAATTGAAAATAAAAGTGGAACCCTCCGAAAGCAAAGGAGTCTCACCATGGCTAACTGGAACTGCAAGTAATATGAACAAAGCTTCTATTGATGACCCTGAATACATGTATCTGCATCATAAAATGATGCAGCCCAACTAACGTCAGTACATGCAATGTACGAGCATGTAAGGGGAATTCTAAAGCATACACATAAGCTTGAATTGAAATCGAAGGAAACATGTTTACCTTGTCTCAAACTCGCTCAAGTCAAAGATACTCAAACTTACTCAACTCAGAAGTACTCAAGGTTAAGGTACTCAATTCAGTAATACGGTACTTAACTCAATGAAGTAGGGTTCAACTAAACAATAAGGCACTCAACTCAGTTAAACATAGTTCAACTTAACTCAATGAAACATAGTTCAACTCAACTGAATCAATACATGAAGATGAAATGAAAATCATTTAAGCTTTACAATAAAATATTCAATAAAAGCAACATGACATTAATATACTTTACTTGTGGGGATTTTCTCTAGCCGACAACTATTACCATGAGTCTGGTAATGATACAATGTCCAGCAGTACGTTGCAAGGGTCCATTCTATAATTTGTCGAGGGTATAGGATGATATGGTGCCTATGGATCCAACTATATGCCTTCTCAGAGGCGGTGAGGGGTCGCATGAAGAATCAATGTTATCCTATCCTACGCTGGCAACGTAGTTTTATGGGACTTCTGAGTTATAAAAAACTCTAACCCAACTCGGTTCTCGATACTACTCCCAAAATAATTATATAACTTTGTTCTCAATTCACCCATTACAAAGAATGGACTTCTTACATTACTTGAAATACTTTTAAAAACATGAGACATGTTTACATTCTTGAAAACATGTACTTGTGAACTTATATTTCAAGTTCAATAATCAACATAGATACATAAAAATACATTTGGTTATATAAATGGCAATTGAAAACTCTCTTTTCTCACAACTCATCTTTACTTTCTCAAAACTTAGTTTACGAACTCAAGTGTTGAGTTTAAAAGAAGAACTTCTAAAAATTCATAACTCAACTCATAGGGTTCAAGTGGAATTATGGACATGAAAGACTAAATTCAGGGATCTTTTAATAGCAACATAGAACTCAGTCCTCAAAAATCAAGACACAAAACTCAAGGACACAAGAACTCTGAACTCATAACTCAACGATATTACTCCTCTCAAGGATACCCAATTTATGGAGTCCATGCAGACTTATGGGCATGAACGACTCGACTTAAAGATCTCAATTACAATGTAGACTCATGAATACACTCTTGTCATTCTCATACTCATTTAATCAAGTCTTGAAACAAGTTATTAATAAGTGTAGAAGACTCCTCAAAATGATTGAAATCGACTTTCTTAAACTTTACCCTTACTCTACCTTGAATTTGAATTGTGAATTCAAGGATCATGATTATGATATATAGGGTTTCTCAATGATTAGATGAAGTTTAGAATGTTGATAATAAGAAATGGGAGAAGACACAAACTACGTAGCAACTGTGCAACGCCGAAAAGGGTTATTATTTTTTGTCACGAAATAATTGTTGGGACGGTAGAGTCCGCGCCCTCTCCGCAGCGTGGACCTGGGCACCAAATTCTGCCCAACTTTTCTTCCTTTTCCAATCTCGATTCCACTCCTACCAACTTCAATTCAAAGGTCAAATTCACTAATTTTCCTTACTCAAACACTATTAGTGAAACCCACAAAAGGAACTATTAGTTAACTCATCTTATTAGGAAACCCTCACCTCAGGAATTCAATAAGAATTCGTTAACAAGGAATTAATCTAAAACCTCAAGAACCCTTCAGAACCCAAATCATTCAACCTCAAGAACAAAATTATGGATAAAAATCACATGATTGGCGTGTGGGTGAATGAACCCCACACTATGGAAATTTACATATGTAAGATCTCGTACTTTTTCTCTAATAGTGCATAGTATATGTGGCGTAGTATGGCATGGTTATATGAGGTGTATATGACTTTGTATAGTACATTGGAGATTAAGATTGCAAGTAGGTGGAAATATCAAGGAACTAAACTAAAGTTTTAGGTCAAAGGGACCCCTCAAACAAAGTTCATGATAATAGAAATGGCTCGGGTAGAACTTCGCCCGTTTGGAAGGTTTAACTTGTCCCATACCTTGTGGATAATCCTATGAGTGTAAAACATGCTAAGAATAGTGCGTTATGAGATATTATAATAGCACAAGGGTCGTATGTTAAGTTTGGAATTCAAGAAAATTAGTGAAACTAAAGTCGGCAAAAGTTATCGAAGATTCTCTAATAATATTTTCTTAACTTTGGGTCAAATGTCTTGGATGTTTTCCTCCAATATACAAAGAGTTAGAAGCCCTATCACCCATTAAATCTAATACCTACGAGTCTAGTTTGCAATGCACAAAACCCCGTATCGAACCGATATCAGAGTAAAAAGTTATGAGGGTTTTACTACGGACTGCTGGGGTAGAATCCGAGTTGAATCCGGGTCGGGTAAAAACTGTGGTATGTCGGCTTATTCAACGTTTTAAGACATGAAAACATTTCATTTTCCTTCCAAACCAGAAAGAAAGCTTAAGAGAAGGTTCCTATGGAGTTCTTGCATGATGAAGGTCAGCTTTCGACGATTTCTACCATTAAAGATTGCCCCCATGCCTAGAAACATGATCTTTACACGTGATAATTGTTTTCCCCTTCTATTAGTTGTGTTTGGAGCAAACTTTTGAAGATATAAATTTGTAGGTATTGGTGTTTCTTAAAGGTTTACACTTGGTTAACTAAGGTAATCATCTCGGGACTATTTTATGATTGTTTTTATGAGGTTCTACGGACATTTCGTCAAGTTGAGGCCATTTGACAAATCTGCCGATTTAAGAACAATTATGAACTGTTTATCGGTGTGTACCAGCTGTGTATATATAGTGTTTGCAAAGTTTAGGACATAAGGAACAACTTTCGTGAAGTAGCTACGGCCATTTGAGCGTTCATTAAAAAGGTATGTTAAGGCGAAGCTACGTCCCTCATTTTAGCACCACTCCTAGGAAATTCCTAAAACGCCGAATGTGATATTTTACTATTCTCTTGCTAGAAAGACCTTCAGTGAAAGGCATTGAGATCTCAGCTGAATTATTTTCATGATTCTGTTATTTTGATATTTCACTCGTTCGGATAAATAGAGTGTTCGACATCTACACGTCATTTTATCAGTTTCCTTGATTATATGTCCGCACGTATGAATTTGTATTCTTCCTTGGGTGATGTGAATTAAAATGTCACGCGAGACCCTTACTACTTGTGACCAGCCCTCTTTCTCCACTAAGGTTATTATTAAAGAAAAACTTTAAAGTAGCTCACGACCTTCAAAACTCTCAAATATAATTTAAATGTAAACTTTTAGAACACTTGGTTTTTGAAATATTTCTTTTATAAATTATCTAGGAACCAAGTTAGGAACTAAGTAAGTCACCTTAAACTTGTTATGAATATCAACAAGGTTAGGTTATCCTTCTAAAATTCGAGTTAACTTTTCAAGCATATTTGGAAGAACATATCAAGTTCCATGAGATTGTTATATGTTATACGAAAGTTATTTTGAGGTATGAGAACAAGACTACAAACGGGCCAAGATTGGCAACATGACAACAGTAACTCATAGGTGTTATAAATCCATGACATGACATGCTATGCATTCTACTCCCGAGTTATAATCGGGAGGTATGGGGCCTATTGCCTATATTTATACGTATGAGACACAGATGGCCACAAGTTGGCAAATATGATGCCGGTTCGCTACCAAAAAGCACCACCATTGCTAGCATTTGGTTGGGTATGTCATGCATTTGCATCTATATATATATATGTATTCACGACATACGAATATACGAGCATACCATGCATATTTAAGTAGTAGGGGAATAAAGGTCAGCCATGGAGATTATTTGGGTTTCAGTTTTAGGTGGTATCTCTATTACCCTTTTACAGTAAATATATATGATTTTAATTTTTGCTTTACATACGAGTACATTTTTGTTCGTACTAACGTCCCATTTCCTGGGGACGCTGCTTTTTGTTTTGTGCGAGCAGGTACAGGCAAGGACTCTAATTGACCCACCCGCTAGGATTCAGGTTCCGCTATGAGTTGGTAAGCTCCATATTATCCTAGGGCTATCACAAGATGTTTACTTTTGTTGTACAATTTGGGTATAGTCGGGACCTTTTCCCAACAGTGCTTATGTCACTCATAGAGGCTCTTGTGGACACAATATTCTGGGTTTTCATTTTGCATGTTTCAACCTCCAGCCAATAGTCTTGGCATGCATATATAGGTGTGTGTAAGTAGGTATGTTTTTGGTTGTGTCCTCGTCGGCTAGATAGTACATCTTTATTTTATTTTTTGGTTTTCTACCATTGTTTGTATGGTTATTCTCTTTCAAGTCATGATCTCTAGGTCCAGGCTTTACTTTTTAGAGGTTGTGCTGCCCAATCTTTTTGCCTCACAAATTTGGTTTAGCTAGTATGTTTCAGATGGTAACTTGATATATTTGGGTATCGAGTGCCAGTTACGCCCCCTATTTCGGGGCGTGAAAACATACCTCGATTTGGCAAAAAAAATCCTCAATTCGCAATAAACCTGGGTATGCTATGGCTACACTGGGTATGCAACAGGGTTACTCTTACTAAGGTCTGACTCTAATGGTATGCTCTTACTATATTCAAGCTTAATACTCTAACAACTCCATGGACTTCTACTGACCATCTTCATAAGAAGTTCTCATTCTCTCATTACCTCTGCCATACCAACTAAAATATCCGGTATTACTACTCGGAACCAACTAGGGGCTCTAATTTAACTATTTATCATAGTAAAACTATCACGCCCCGAGTTTACCCCCTTGACGTAAACACGGGACCTAGGATCACGAGTGATTCCAAGCTAACCCTGAACTGACATAACATAATTAGTAATACTTTAGGGGTATAAACTGATTTGGTTCAGTTTTTACAATCCTAAAATACGTTTAGGATTTGGAGAGGAGTTCAAGAGGAGAAAAAAGGAGAAGTTCAAGGCGTTCATCAAGATTCTTGAGATTTGTCGAGGAATTTCACCAAGGGTTTGATCCCTAAGAGCTATGTAAGCTTTCATAGTGATGGGTTAGTTCACCCACACTCCAATCATGAGTCCTTTTACGAATTTCATACATAAGATTTGGTATACTGAGGTCTTGATCAATTCTTGTGGAGTTTCTTGAAGTTTGAGTTTCGTTCTTTGATTATGAGGTTTCTTTGAGTTGTTGTTATGAGATATTTTGTTGGAGTATCGTTCTTGAGTAATTTAGGGTGGTTCTCATTGTAATTATGATGGGCCTAAGAATCCAAAAATGTTTGAGGGAAATCGTTTGATTCTAGGGGAATTAGATATGAAATTGAAGAAATAAAATTCGTTAAAAATTGGGCATAGAGGTGAAGCGCCATGCCACTCAGTGTGCCCCAAACCATTATCAGTAGTTTTGGGCTTGGTACACCACGCCACTCAGTGCACTAGGGTCGCTAGATCCCACGAAAGTTTCCTAGAATCAGACCCATATTCTCTATCTAATATATACACTTAAAATCTTCATTAATCCTTGAAAGATCATACATATCAATGTCATAACTCTTGAATTCATAATTCGAATTCAACATAGAGTTAAGAGTAAAGTTCGAGAAAGTTCTTTTTGACTCATTTGAGAAGTCTTTTGCAAACTTTTAAAACTTGTATAAAGACTTGATCTCTTGAACTTGAGGATGAGGAGAGTTGAGTTTCATTTACCAAAATGAATATAGGAACAAAGTATTCCTTAGAGTAAAGGGTTTTACATGTAAAATGAGAGGAAACTTTGATTTCCAAATGAGTTATGAGGAGTTTAGAGTACTATTTCTGTTAAGAGAAACCTTTTGAGTAATAATCTCAAATTTTGAGGATGAGGAAATGCTTTTAAACATATGAGCTGAGTATATTTTTGGAGTAGTATTGAGCACCGATATGGGGACAAGTTCAAACAACTCAAAGTCCTCATAAACAATGTAGCCAACGTGAATAGAAAGAGTCAGACTTTTTAGATGATTCCTTATTGATTTTTTAAGCATAGCTTAGTTGATTCACTTAGTTCAGTATGTCTTATACTCCGGCAAGGTATAGGACAGTTCTGGAAGCATGGGCGAGACGTTGTATCATCACATAGCTCATAGTGATGGTTGTAAGTTACATAATCTCCCAGATTGAGTTATTTTTGTATCTTTACATACAAATTGAGTTATTATTGTATTCTTAAATTATTTGAGCTATTATCTACTATTTTGAAATATTTCTTTATAATACATATTTATTATTACTTTATATTGAATTGACTTGAGTGTCCCTGAGTTTTAGTATCCTTGAGTACTTTTGAGTTCAGTAAATTTTGAGTATCTTTAGGTTTTCCTTGAGTTGAGGTCGAGTTGTGTAAAACGAATAAGTGAAACTAGAGCCTAACTAGTGTCTCTTTAAGTTGATGTGGGGTTTGAGGGTGTAAAATGTTATCTCGAGCTATGGTTGACGGGTTAAATGTCAAGGTACGACTCGCCAAGGACCACCCTAGGGGTCCTTGAGGTGGACCCTAAAGCCTAACCCCCAAAAAACCCCAAATCTACCCCAAATAGCAAGACCTTGTGAACCACAGATGGGACCTATGGGGCGTAGGTCCATCCACACCTCATGGTCTTGCTCCGTAGGTCAAGGTCCCATTTGTCTAGTGGGTGGGTGGTCGTAGTTCACACCTGTGTGTGCTGTCTTAATTCAGCCAAGGTGAGGGCAACTTGGTAAATTTATTTTAAGTTGAGTTGAGTTAATGGACGGTTATTTTGGGTTATTATGGTATTTTAAGAGTATTAAAAGTATTAAACTCTATTTTCCAATTCATTATTTCAAAACCCAAATTAGAACCCACCTCTCTTCTCAAAAGTTCTCTCTCTAGAAACCTCCATTCGAGGTGAAGGATTCAAGCTTCCAAGGCCAAAACTTCAAGTTTTTCAAGGTATTTTCGTGGATTTATTCCATTAAAGGTATGGTAGTCTTCATCCTTGAATTAGTTTCTTTGAAGGATCCAATTTCAAAGTGATTTCAAATCTTCCCCTAAAACCCTAGTTTTCAATCTATGCATGGGTTCGATTCCAAACGATTTTCAAAGGCTTTATTGCATTGATTTGTGAATGAATTGTGGATTTAAAGATGAATTAAGATGATTTCTTCCTAGAACCCTTGTTTTCCCCCAAATTCCTAAATTGTGATTTGTGATTGGTGATTGGGAATTGATTGATTATGCAAGTATGTTGAATTGTTGATGTTTATATTGAATTAAGTGATTGATTAATGTCAATTTCCTATTCTATTGTAGTAGTTTGGATTTGAGGGTTGATGTTGGTTCATAGCCCTAAGGGGAAATTTCATGAAGGATTATGTATGATTATGATGAGAAGTATATGTGTGTGATCTCAATGAATGTGTTATGATCATGCTTAGAATCTAATTGTGTTATGATTGAAGGTTATTTCTCAATTAACACTCATGAATGATGATGCTATATGTGAAAGGTTATTCTCACATACTCACACACACTCATGAATGGCTAATGAATGAAGTTCTATGATAATGTTAATGATGATGAGTTGATTGAAAGGCTATTCTCAATTGTACTCTAATGAATGATAATGACATGTTGTGAAAGGACTTTCTCACAATATGGGATTCCTATGTGAAAGGCTATTCTCATCTTTGAATATATAAATTTTCCCATGAATGAATGTTGGGTTTGGGATGGATGCCCTCACGTGAGTTGAGGTGGGGTATCTAGTAACAATCTCTTATCCCATAATGAACGGATGTAATGAATGTTAAGTACTCCGTGGGGAATAATGCTAAGCACCGAGTGGATAGTGATATGAGATGGAATCTCTCACATGAGTTGAGGCGGAGTGTCTAGTAGCAATCTCCCTATCCCTTAAACTATGTTCGCACATAGGTCTAGCTAGTGGATCCACCTAAGCTAAAAACAATGGTCCTACCTTAGGCAAGTAGGACTCCCTTATCAGGTGAGGGTGACATTGGGATTCCATGAATTGCTCACATGGCCTATGTCGGTTAAGGCTTACCCCCACGAAGAATGGTAATGAACCATGGCTTCTCAAGAATGCACTACTTAGTGTGGGTGGTAGTATGAGATGCCATCCAAGCATTGCACAAGTAGTCTTTGAGAGGGGTTGTGGTGTGTTCCTTTATAATGTTAAATGAAATGAATGTGCTTTTATGATGATGATAATGGGAATGTTGCTTTAATGTCTAATGAATGAAGGTGTTCTTAATGTAATGAAGCTAATGTAGAATATTGACTTATGCTTAAATGTAATTATGTATGCTATACTTGGATTGTATTATGAGTTACTTCATTGTCATGACTTAATGAATATGAATGTGCCTTGTCTATGGTGGCTTCAAGGAGTACTTAGTGTGAGTAGTACTATGAGATGCTACTTATACATTGCACAAGTATGACTTAGAGTTGTCCTAGATGATGGTCCTTATGTGTGGATATGACTTATGTAATGTTTATGTCTCTTATGTATGAGTATTGTGTAAAGATGGAAAAGATGAATGGTAAGTTCACTTTTAGTGACCTTAAAGTGGTACTATAGTGTGGATGGTGGTTTGGGACGCTATCCATACACTGCACAAGGTATAAATTGAGGGTTACTTGAGGTGAAGGCTTAATGTGAAGGTAATGTTTTATATGATGATTTTGTTCTAATGTGGTTAAATGACTTGTATGTTGGTTATGGTTGAATATTGCCTCTTATGCTTAAGTTCATGAAGTTTTCTCAAAATGGCATATATCATGACTTTCAAATAAAATGTCCATTTTAAGCATGTTTTTGCATGGCTATCATACTTAGTACTTAATTGTTCTAACCCATTTTTCTTAATGTTTACTACAAGTCTAGGTTCCGGCATTTAAGTGATTCTCTCTAGTTGAAGCTTGGATTTGAGATTCTCCAAGACTAAGAGGTATGTCCTCATAGATCGAGGACAAGTATTTTGAAGTTTCCTTTCTTTCATGTAATAGACATTTGTTGGTATTTCGATTGTAAAGGTCCGTGTCCCTACTTAGTTTTCAAGATGTTGTTTTAGATAGACATGTGAGACAATAGACTTCCGCTTGCTTTTAATGTTTTCCATTGTTGGATTTATAAAAGAAAAGTTTTAAATTCCGTACTATTTCTATATAAGTATCTTATGCAAGAAATGCTAGGAGGCCTGTATGAGACTCCTTCGGGGTCAGGTACGCAGTGTCGCTCCTAGGGGGTATCCCCGGGTCGTGACAAACATGGTATCTGAGCACAAGATTTTGGAAATGGTTTTTAGGATTGATGTCTCACAAACCACGTGTAGTAGAGTCTTGTTCATCAGTGTGAGTCGCGACACATCTATGAGCGAGAGGCTATAGGACGTTAGGAAGTTACACTTTTTTCATATTATTGAAGTCGTGCCTTAGAGTTTAGCTCTATAAGTGTCTTTTTCCTAATCCTTCTCTTGTGTTTATAGGATATGAATACAAGAAGGATGCCTGCAAGGAGAGTGGAAGAGGAGAATGTGAATGAGGGAGTTCCTCCCCAAGGTCCTCAAGGTGACTAAGTTCCTTAAGACAATCAAGTTTCGTTTGATGCTCCGGCCATGACTAATGAAGATATTAGGTCGGCTTTTCTAAACTTAGCCCAAGCTATAACGGCCCAAGTTAATAGAGATGTGTGGCCTAGAGTGAATGCTATTGAGAGCACTATGGCTTCTAGGTTAAGAGACTTTGTGGGGATGAATCCTCCGGTATTTTTTGGTTCCAAAGTGGGAGAGGATCCCCAAGAGTTTTTGGATGAGGTGTATAAGATAGTCAATGCTATGGGGGTGACTTCTAGAGAAAAAGCGGAACTAGCTTCTTATCAATTGAAGGATGTTGCCCAAGTTTTGTTCACTCAATGGAAAGACAATAGGCCTATAGGAGCGAGTCCTATAGAATGGGAGAAATTTAAGAAAGCATTCCTTAGTAAGTACTTTCCCCGTGAAAACAGAGAGGCTAAGGTGGAGGAATTTATCAACCTTAGGGAAGGTAGCATGAGTGTGGAGGAGTATTCCTTGAAATTTACCCTATTGTCTAAGTATGCTCCATCTTTGGTGTCCAACCCTAGGGATGAGATGAGTAGGTTTGTGACCGGTGTATCCGACCTAGTTAAGGAAGAGGGTCGTACGACGATGCTCCATGATGACATGAACATTTCTAGCCTTTTTGTGTATGTTCAATCTATTGAGGAGCCCAAACCTGATAGAAATAATAGAGAGATGAAGAGGTTTAGGTCCGATGAACAAAGTCAACCAAGGTCCAAAAAGAGGTTTTACAACCAAGATGTTGCTATGGTCAACAATGATAGAGTGTCTAACCCTAAATCTCAAAGGGGGAATGGAAGTGGTTCTTATTTTTAAAGATCTATATGTGCCAAGTATGGGAAGCAACATTTGGGTAAGTTCCTTGCCGGCACGGCTGGGTGCTTTGGGTGTGGGAAGAAGGATCATAAGATAAGAGATTTCCCAACACTCATGGAAAAATGAAGAGAGACCAAACAAGCTTATTTTTATGGCCCAGATCCTAATGCTCCAAGGAAGAATTGTTTCTATGTGCTTCAAGCTAACAAGGACAAAAGAGCTAATCCAGATGAAGGTACCGGTAAGTGATAGTTCCTTATAGTTGTGAAGGTTGTGTTGAGGTTCTTATGTTGTTGTCATGTTAACCTTAGTTGGGTTTTCTCCTAAGTGGGGGATAGTATGTTGAATAGTAAAGTTTTTTAGATTTCCGATATCCTTATCTCTTTCTTCTATTCTTATTCAAGCTTGAGACCAATAGTTCCTTGTAGCTTGTTTCATGTTTTGGAGTCATGTGTGAATATGTGTTTCCATGGTCTCATTGTGTTAAGCATGTTCTTAATGAGTTTATGTTTGAATGAGAAAATGAGTTTCTATGAGTTATGTCCATCATGTTGATTTGGATTTAGTATGAGTTGTCTATATGCTTCATGAGGTTGAATTGTTGAACATGCCTAATAAGTTTTTATAAAGAAATTGCATAATGTGCTTAATGATGTTATGATGAGCATGATATGAGTTGGAGAAGGTAATTCCTCCAATCTAATGAGAAATGTTGAAGTTATGTTGCATAATGAGTTTGTAGATGTAGTTCCTACTTTCTTGTGTTGCATTGAGCTTATTGATGTGGAGTTTATGTTTCCTCCTAGTTTTATACTTTTGTTTATGACGTTGCATGCATGATGGGCTGCTAGTCTTGAGTCGTTAACCCCTTAATGTGTTTAAAGTGTCATTCGAGGATGATGTTTCCAAGTGGGGGATACTGTAATGACCCGTAAAACGAATAAGTGAAACTAGAGCCTAACTAATGTGTCTTTGAGTTGATGTGGGGTTTGAGGGTGTAAAATATTGTCCCGAGCTATGGTTGAAGGGTTTAGGGGTTAAAAGTCAAGGTACGACGCCCCAAGGACCACCCTAGAGATCCTTGAGGAGGACCCTAAGGACTAACCCCCAAAGCTCCCCAAATCTGCCCCAAATAGCAAGACCTTGTGAACCAAGGATAGGACCTACAGGGCGTAGGTCCATCCATCCCTCGTGGTCTTTCTCCATAGGTCAAGGTCCCATTTGGCTAGCCTCTGACTCAAACCACGGAAGGCCAGGATGGCCCGTGGTCCCACCCATGGTCCGTGCTGGGTGGTTGTAGTTCCACACCTGTGTGTGTTGTCTTAATTCATCCAAGGTGAGGGCAACTTGGTAAATTCATTTTAAGTTTAGTTGAGTTATTGGACGGTCATTTTGGGTTAATTATGGTATTTTAAGAGTATTAAAAGTATTAAACTCTATTTTCCCATTCATTATTTCAAAACCCAAATTAGAACCCACCTTTCTTCTAAAAAATTCACTCTCTAGAAACCTCCATTGGAGGTGAAAGATTCAAGATTCCAAGGTTAAATCTTCAAGTTTTTCAAGGTATTTTCGTGGATTTCTTCCATTAAAGGTGTGGTAGTCTTCATCCTTGACTTAGTTTCTTTAAGGAGCCAATTTTAAAGTGATTTCAAATCTTCAATGTTTCCCCTAAAACCCTAGTTTTCAATCTATCCATGGGTTCGATTCAAAACAATTTTTAAAGGCTTTATTGCATTGATTTATGAATGAATTGTGGATTTAAAGATGAATTAAGATGATTTATTCCTAGAACCCATGTTTTCCCCCAAATTCCTAAATGGTGATTTGTAATTGGAAATTGATTGATTATGCAAGTATGTTGAATTGTTGATGTTTATATTGAATTAAGTGATTGAATCATGTTAATTTCCTATTCTATTGTAGTAGTTTGGATTTGTGGGTTGACGTTGGTTCATATTCCTAAAAGGAAATTTCATGAAGGATTATGTATGATTATGATGCGAAATATATGTGTGTGATCTCAATGAATGTGTTATGATCATGCTTAGGATGCAATTGTGTTATGATTGAAGGTTATTTATCAATTAACACTTATGAATGATGATTCTATATGTGAAAGGTTATTCTCACATACTCACACGCACTCATGAAGGACTAATGAATGAAGTTCTATGATAATGTTTATGATGATGAGTTGATTGAAAGGCTATTCTCAATTGTAATCTAATGAATGATAATGACATATTGTGAAAGGACTTTCTCACAATATGGGGATTCTTAGGTGAAAGGCTATTATAATCTTTGAATCTATGATCTTTCTAATGAATGAATGTTGGGTTTGGGATGGATGCCCTCACGTGAGTGGAGGCGGGGTATCTAGTAATAATCTCTTATCCCATAATGAACGAATGTAGTGAATGTTAAGTGCTCCATGTGGAATAATGCTAAGCACCGAGTGGATAGTTATATGAGATGGAAGCTCTCACGTGAGTTGAGGCGAGGTTTCTAGGAGTACTTAGTGTGAGTAGTAGTATGGGATTCTACTTATACATTGTGCAAGTATGACTTAGAGTTGTCCTAGATGATGGTCCTTATGTGTGGATATGACTTATGTAATGTTTATGGATCTTATGTATGAGTATTGTGCAAATATGGAAAGGATGAATGGTAAATTCACTTTTGGTGATCTTAAAATGGTACTTTAGTGTGGATGGTGGTATGGGACGCTATTCATACATTGCACAAGGTATAGCTTAGGGGTTACTTGAGGTGAAGGCTTAATGTGAAGGTAATGGTTTATATGATGATTTTGTTCTAATGTGGTTAAATGACCTGTATGTTGGTGGTTGAATATTATGCCTCTTAGGCTTATGTTCATGAAGTTTTCTTAAAATGACATATATCATGACTTTCAAATAAAATGTCCATTTTAAGCATGTTTTTGCATGGATATTATACTTAGTACTTAATTGTGCTAACCCATATTTCTTAATGTTTACTACAAATGTAGGTTCCGGCATTTGAGTGATTCTCTCTAGTTGAAGGTTGGATTTGAGATTCTCCAAGACTAAGTGGTATGTCCTCATACGAGGACAAGTATTTTCAAGTTTCCTTTCTTTCATGTAATAGACATTTGTTTGTCTTTCAATTTTAAAGGGTCGTGTCCCTACTTAGTTTTCAAGATGTTGTTTTAGATGACCATGTGAGACAGTAGACTTCCGCTTGCTTTTAATGTTTTCGATTGTTGGATTTATAAAAGAAAATTTTTAAATTTTGCACTATCTCTAAGTATCTTATACAATGAAATGCTATGAGGCTTGTATGAGACTCCTTCGGGGTCAAGTATGTCGTGTCGCTTCCAAGGGGTAGCCTCGTGTCGTGATAAGTTGAGGTTGAGTTAAGTTGAGATGAGGTAAGTATGTTCCTTTCCTTTGATTTTAGTTCAAGTTTATGTGATGCTTTAGATTTCCCTTTACATGCTCGTACATTCAATGTACTGATGCCATATGGCCTACATCATTTCATGATGCAGATACAAGAAATTAGGGTCATCAATAGTCATTTCAGTAATACCGGTATAGTTCGAGTTAACTTTGGTGAGCCTCATTGCTTCAGGAGGATTCCATTTACTTTTACAGTTTTGTTAGGATGTCGTGGGTCTTGTCCCGACTTCCATATTCATCATTTAGAGTCTTCATATATAGACAGTAGTAGTTAAGGAGTCTTTTCATTTCCATCTAATGTTTAAGACTTGAGTTGCCATTTTGGCTAGTTGAATGTTTATTTCTAAATATTTTGATTTAAGTATTTCAGACATTTGAGTTAGAACTTTACTTTTGAGTTCATTTATTGATGATTAAGACTTTCGATAAGAGTTGAGCCAGGCCAACGGTTCACTTGGGGCCACCAATGATTCTAGAGTGCCAGTCGTGTCTAGGTTATAGGCTCGGAGCATGACAAACTTGGTATCAGAGCACAGAGTTCAAGAGTCCTAGGGTATCTATGAAGTCGTGCCTATAGAGTCCTAGCTATCAGTGTGAAGCACTCCACATCTATAAATAGGGGGCCGTGACATTTAGGAAACAATTCCCTTCTTCCATACTCTTTTCGTGCAATATAGCGTAACTCTATAAGAGTTTCCTTCTAATTCGTGCTTGTGCGTATCTTTTTAGATCATTCCTCCACGAAAAGTTGTTTGAGGTTGTCCTTCTAGAAGGAATGTTGATCCTCAGGATCAAGGGGTACCCAATGCACCTAAAGTGCAACCCCAAGGAGAGGTCACTAATGCTAAGTTTCGGGATGCTATCCGTATGTTGAGTCAAGTGATGGCCAATCAAGATGGTCAGCAAAGAGGGAATCGATAGGATGTGGCTGATACATCCAGGATCCATGAGTTCTTAAGGATGAATCCTCTAGACTTCATCGGTTCAAGTGTCACAGAGGATTTGGAGAACGTTATGGAAGAGTTGAAGAAAGTTTTTGAAGTGATGCATGTTGCTGATGTTAATCGAGTGAAGTTGGCTGCATACCAACTCAAAGGTGTTGCTAGGATCTGGTACAATCAATGGAAAAAGAGTAGAGGTGAAGAGGCACCATTAATTGTGAGTTGGGCTGTATTCGAGAGTGCCTTCCTGGGGAGTTTCTTTCCCCGTGAGCTGAGAGAAGAAAATGTAAGGGAATTTCTCACTCTTAAGCAGAAATCCATGAGTGTGCATGAGTACAGCCTCAAGTTCACTCAATTTTCCCGTTATGGTCCGGAGATGGTTGTTGATATGAGGAGCAGGATGAGCTTGTTTGTGTCTGGGTTGTCTCGTCTGTCAAGCAAAGAGAGTAAGGTTGCAATGTTGATAGGGGACATGGACGTAGGAAGCCTGATGATCCATGTGCAACAGGTTGAGGAAGATAAGCTGAGAGATAGAGAAGAGTTATGAAACAAGAAAGATAGGACAACAGGAAATGAGTCTGGGCAGTAGAAGAGTAATGCAAGCTGGTCATCCTTTCAACAAAAGCTAAATGGACCTACTCTATCATTTGCTAGTGCACCTATACCCAAGAATGGAGGTGATCCACGTGCAATGGGTTAAGGAAGATAAGTTGAGATATAGAGAAAAGTTCAAAAACAAGAAAGCTATGACAACAGGAAATGAGTCCGGGCAGTAGAAGAGTAATACAAACCAGTCATCCTTTCAATAAAAGCCAAATGGACCTACTCCATCATCTGCTAGTGCACCTACACCAAGGAATAGAGGTGAGTTCATTAATTAGAATTCTCAGAATTTCAGAGCTAGACCTGCACAATCTCAAGGTAGTGTGGCACAATGAGGTAATTGGACGTCTGCACGTGCTAAGGAGTCGTTTGGTAGAGCGTATTAGGAAATATAATGCATGCATTTGGTGTGTGTATTAGTTGTACCTTGTTTGGTAAACTTTTTCTTGCCATGTATAACTAATGCAAGTATATTGTGTATTAAGTTGTGTATTACTAATACCAAGTAATTCTAGGTATTAGTAATACATATCATTTAACACTTGCATTATATTAAATAATTACAACCTGCCCTCAAAGCCTTTTTAATACATTTTCTCTTCTTTTCATTTTCTTTCTTGTCATATGTTTTTATTTTTATTTTTATTTTTATTTGTTTTTAAATTTTTTGGTATCTTAATAGACTTTATGGCCTCTTAAGTATCTTTTTTTAAAAAAAAACAAAATCTAATTTCAACATAGTATAATAAAACAATTTACTATTGTTGCGATAAATTTGATAAATAAATTCTTTGCCAACATTTCACAAAAATATTTTGACTCAAATAGTACAACTATTTAATATTATTTTTGAAAAAAAGAAGAAGAAAAGGAGTTAATGATGTTTTAACAAAAAAACTTTGTTGCAAGGAAGTGTAAAAATAAATAAAGTGTGAAGGGTATTTTTGTAAACATATATTTTTAAATAGAAATTGTGTAAGATTTGTTATTTCTAACACATCAAACCAAATATTGTATAAGAAATAATGCTTGCATAACTAATGCAGGCATTACCAATGCAAGCACTACCAATGCAAGCACTACTAATGCACCCTATTTTGCATTATTCGTATACACTCTACCAAACGACCCCTAAGAGAGGTAGGAACTACCCAGGAGGGTGTCGTTATTGCTTTATTGGTTGCTTCAAGTGTGGTCAAGTAGGTAACTTCATGAGAGAGTGCCCTAAGAACAGGCAGGGCCCAATCTTCTTCAGCGGCTCCACCAGACAGAGTTGCACCTAGAGGAGCTACTTCAGGGGCATCTGGAGTAGCAAACTGTTTGTATGCTATCACCAGTGCCTAAAGCAAGAGAATTTATAGGATTTTGTCATTGGTATGATCAAAGTCTTTACATTTGATGTATATGCATTATTTGATCCAGGTGCTAGTCTGTCGTTGGTGACTCCGTATATTGTGATGAATTTCGATATTCTTCCTGAGAAACTTCTTGATCCCTTCAATGTTTCCACACTTGTTGGTGAGTGTATTCTAGGTGAGAGAGTTTATTGTGATTGTGTATTTTTTGTCAATCACAAGGACACCATGACTGACTTAGTTGAGCTAGGTATGGTGGACTTTGATGTTAATCTAGGTATGCATTGGCTTCATGTCTGTTATGCCTCAGTTGATTGTAGAACTCGAGTATTTAAGTTCCAGTTTCCTAATGAGCCAGTTATAAAATGGAGGAGTAGTTTAGCAGTGCCTAAGGGTCATTTTATTTCGTACCTTGAAGCCATAAAGTTAGTTTCCAAGGGGTGCATCTATCACTTAGTCCGAGTTAGTAACTCTTGTGTTCAGAAACCACATATTCAGTCATTTCCAGTTGTGAGTGAGTTTGCAGAGGTCTTTCCAGATGATCTTCCCGAAGTCCATCCTCAAAGAGAAATAGACTTCGGTATAGATATCTTCCTGATACTCATCCTATCTCATTCCTCCATATAGAATGGCTCCAATTGAGTTGAAAAAAGTAAAAGAGCAGTTGAAGGACCTTCTTGATAAAGGTTTTATTCGACCAAGTGTCTCACCTTAGGGTGCTCCGTTCTTATTTGTGAGGAAGAAGGATGGTTCTCTTAGGATGTTTATTGATTACCGCCAATTGAACAAGGTTACCATAAAGAATAAGTATCCCCTTCCGAGGATTGATGATCTTTTGATTAACTTCAGGGTGCCACCTGTTTTACTAAGATATACCTCAGATATGGCTATCATCAGTTGACAATAAGAGAAAGTGATATCCCTAAGACAACATTCAGGACCCGTTATGGTTATTATGAGTTTCTAGTTATGTATATTGGCTTGACTAATGCTCTTTTAGCGTTCATAAATCTTATGAACAAAGTGTTTAAGCCTTATCTTGATATGCTCGTTATCATATTCATTGACAACTAACTTGACTTATCCGAGCGCTTTATCCAATACAAAGCGTCCACAGTCATTCAATAGTAATATAACCCAACTAGTGAGTTGGGGCCAAATCCCAAAGGAGCAGTTTGTCATCGAGAATTAAGAGAAAAGCATAAATATGTTCAAGTTAATATAGCTATAAACATTTATGAAGAAAGGCATATCAAATATAAGGGTGACACAAGTGTCAATTATCAAAGGGGTTTGTAATCAATTATCAATTAAAATGACAACTAAACACGAAAATGCAACTATGGAAACGGGATTCATGGGATGTGATAGGAATATGGGTTAAAATAAACAACCGGGTAAATGCTATTGATAGTAAATCACTATAAATTGGTAACTAAGCTAGACTTCAGTGGGGTAAATTTTCTCACGAACAATTTACCCAGAATCAAATCGGTTTCTCTCGAACACTGATAAGCAGCAATGAAGCACAACCTTCGTCTTAGTGTATTTACTCTCTCGAGCTGAAAGTGTGGGAAAGGGTTTAAGATTCACTCGCTCGAGATGAACCCACGACAACCCAATAACCACACACTATCGATTTAGTAGTTTTGGTTTTAAAACCTCTCTCTCGAGGAAGTCAAAAACACGAAGATAGAATTGTATTTGCAACTACAACCCCATTAAATTCAAACATAACTACTGAACGAAATCACCTTTAAACAACAAAATAACTATCTATAACAATACCCAGTAGTAAATTCAACCCATATTCACATATTCACACCCCAAGAAGGCATCGCGAGGACCAGTTCCGACCGGCGAGCTTCGAGCTCCTTTCTCCTGTTCGCCGTTGTTCCGGTGAGGACGAAAACAACTAACAGGACCTCCAGCTGCCCTGAACAGCGAGCGGCGAGCAGCCAACTCCGGCGAAGGCAAGGCATCCACCGGCGAGACTGACCAGATCTGGCCGACCAGGTGCCATCTATCCTGACTCCCTTCGTTCTTGCTCTGAACAGATTTTCTGGGCCCTTTGCAGATTTTTGTGATTCTTGTGTTCTACATTGTGCAATACACTGATTTTTTTGGAGTGTTTAAAATTTTTTTAGCTGTTTCTGCTAGCATTTTAGCTCAGATCAGGGATCCTTCTTTCATATTGCAGGTTCAGTTCTTGCTTGTTTTCTGCTATAGTTCTGATTTGTGCTACTGCTTATAGTATAGTTGTGCTTTCGTGTCTTGTGGAGATTACACTTTCTTGATCCTATAGTTTAGTTGTTGCTTTCTGGTCTTTTAGAGTAGTCACCTGGTGCTGATCTGGTTTGAGGTGTACTCCGGTGTAGATTTAAATTAGATTCAGTTTCTTTCTAGTGGATTTGGTATCTGATGGTGGTTTTGAGTCATGTCTTCGGTTGAGGCCGGGGACGAGGGAAATCAGGGGTAAATGGGGTACGGGTCCCCATAATTTGAGGGTAGGATCTTGGAACATAGGGTCGCTGACGGGGAAGTCTATAGAGTTAGTGAAAATTCTCAAGAAGAGAAAGATTAATATAGCTTGTGTCCAAGAGACTAGATGGGTAGGTTCCAAAGCTCGAGATGTCGACGGGTTTAAGTTATGGTACTCAGGAGGCTCTAAGGATAGAAATGGAGTGGGTATTTTGGTAGACGGGGATTTGAGGGAGCAAGTGGTAGAGGTTAAGGAGGATTAATGATAGGTTGATGTTGATTAAGATAGTCGTTGGAGGAGGTACTTTGAGTGTCATTAGTGCTTATGCACCTCAAGTGGGCTTGGGTGAGGAGGCCAAAAAGCTCTTTTATGAGGATTTGGATGAGGTAGTTAGAGGTATACCAAGCACCGAGAAAATGGTCATTGGTGGAGATTTTAATGGCCATATCGGGGCAACTTCAAATGGCTTTGATGATGTTCATGGAGGCTCTGGTTTTGGGGAGAGAAATGGGGGTGGAACTTCGCTTCTGGATTTTGCTAAGGCATTTGAGTTGGTGATTGCTAACTCATGCTTCCCGAAGAAGGAGAACCATTTGGTTACCTTTCGTAGCTCGGTAGCTAAGACCCAGATAGACTATCTACTCCTTAGGAAGGGTGATAGAGGCCTCGTTAAGGACTGCAAGGTTATCCCAAGTGAAAATCTTACTACCCAACATAAGCTTTTGGTGATGGACCTGGTAATTAAGAGGGATAGGAGGAAGAAGTTGGTTTCTGATCGATCGAGGATTAAGTGGGGGGGTTTGACCCCTGACCTTTCTCGGGAGATGGGTGAGAAGTTGAGTGGGATGGGGGCTTGGAGTGGTAGCGGGGATGCGGACACCATGTGGAATAAAGCAGCAAGTTGCATTAGAGAAGTTGCTTCAAAGGTGTTGGGGGTATCAAGGGGTAAATTTGGAGGTCATAAAGGAGATTGGTGGTGGAATGGGGAAGTCCAAGACAAAGTGAAAGCGAAGAAGGCTGCATACGTAAAGTTGGTGGAGTGCGTAGACGAGGAAGAGAGGCGGACGCTTAAGAAAGCCTATAAGACGTCTAAGACAGAAGCTAAGTCAGCAGTTACGAAGGCTAAGACGGCAGCTTTTGAACGCTTGTATGGCGAGCTGGGGGACAAAGGAGGGGAGAAGAAATTGTATAGGCTCGCAAAAGCAAGAGAGAGGAAGGCTCGCGACTTGGACCAAGTGAAGTGTATCAAGGATGAGGAAGGCAAAGTATTGGTGGATGAGACCTCCATCAAGCAAAGATGGCGAAGATACTTTCACAAACTTTTAAATGAGAAAGGGGGCGGAGACATTGTGTTGGGTGACTTGGCGCACTCTGAAGGACTTCGGGACTTTGGGTACTGCAGGTGTTTTAGGATCGAGGAGGTTATACGTGCTATTAGTAGGATGAGTAGGGGAAGAGCGACCGGACCCGATGAGATCCCGGTGGATTTTTGGAAGAGCACGGACAAGGCAGGTTTAGAGTGGTTGACTGGGCTGTTTAATGTTATTTTTAAGACAGCAAAGATGCCTGATGAATGGAGGTGGAGTACAATGGTTCCGTTATATAAAAACAAGGGCGATATCCAGAACTGTAACAACTACAGGGGTATCAAATTGCTAAGCCATACTATGAAGATTTGGGAGAGAGTGGTGGAGATGAGGGTGAGAAGAGGGGTGTCCATTTCTGAGAATCAGTTTGGATTCATGCCGGGACGGTCGACTACCGAAGCCATTCATCTTATGCGAAGACTGGTAGAAAAATATAGAGAAAGGAAGAGAGACCTACATATGGTGTTCATTGACCTTGAAAAGGCCTATGACAAAGTACCGAGGAATGTCCTCTGGAGGTGCTTGGAGGCTAAAGGTGTCCCGATGATTTATATTAGGGCAATAAAGGACATGTATGATGGAGCCAAGACTCGGGTTAGAACGGTTGGAGGTGACTCAGAACATTTCCCGGTTGAGATGGGGCTGCACCAAGGATCAGTCCTTAGCCCTTTTCTATTTGCTTTGGTGATGGATGAGTTGACGCGGTCTATTCAGGAGAGGGTCCCATGGTGTATGTTATTTGCGGATGACATAGTACTGATTGATGAGACGCGGGATAGAGTCAATGCGAGGTTGGAGGTGTGGAGACAAACGCTGGAGTCCAAAGGGTTCAGGTTGAGTAGGACCAAAACAGAATATGTGGGGTGCAAATTCAGTGATGCGTTGGATGAGGCAGATGGGGATGTGAGACTTGCCACACAGATCATTCCTAAGAAAGAAAGTTTTAAGTATCTTGGGTCGGTAATCCAAGGAAGTGGCGACATCGATGATGATGTCACACATCGCATTGGGGTTGCTTGGATGAAATGGAGGCTTGCATCTGGAGTTTTGTGTGATAAGAAAATTCCACCTAGACTTAAAGGTAAGTTTTACAGAGTGGTAGTTAGACCGGCCTTGTTGTATGGAGCGGAGTGTTGGCCAGTCAAGAACTCACATGTCCAGAAAATGCATGTTGCGGAGATGAGGATGTTGAGATGGATGTGTGGGCACACTAGGAGTGATAAGATTAGGAATGAAGTTATCCGGGAGAAGGTGGGAGTGGCCTCTGTGGTGGACAAGCTGAGAGAAGCGAGACTGAGATGGTTTGGACATGTGAGGAGACGGTGCGCAGAAGCACCAGTGAGGAGGTGTGAGGAGCTGGTTGTAGAGGGTTCGCGGAGGGGTAGAGGTAGGCCTAAGAAGTATTGGGGAGAGGTGATTAGACAGGACTTGGCTCAGCTTCGCATTACCGAAGACATGACTCTAGATAGGAAAGCGTGGAGGTCTCGTATTAAGGTTGTAGGTTAGTAGGGTTAGTGTGTTGTCCTCCCTTGCGAGAGTATGGGTTGTTAGCGTTTGTAGTAGTCCTTGCCTTACTCTTGCAGTTCTTGTTTGTGTTACATATAGCCTTCTGGTTTTAGTGCGTTGCACTTCTCTCATTGTTTTATTGATGTTGCTGTCCCCTGTTGATTAACTATCTTTATTGGATGTGATGTTTACACAATGTTTTCCTCGCCTTTTACTTGGTTTTGATGGTCTTGAGCTGAGGGTCTCTCGGAAACAGCCTCTCTACCTCTACGAGGTAGTGGCAGGGTCTGCGTACACTCCACCCTCCCCAGACCCCACCTAGTGGGATTTCACTGGGTATGTTGTTGTTGTTTGTTGTATATTAAAGAGATAGAAATCGATACCGAAAAGTGTTTCCATCAAATGGGTACGATAAATATTGTCTTTACACACGTCAAAGATGAAGAATCTTCAATACCCACTTCCAATTGCTTAGAAATGGGAACCTTCAAATCTTCAAAGCTAAGTAACCAAGTCTCCAAAACTCTAAGTTCTAAAAACTGAGTAATTCTAAAAATTGGTTTCTGAATTGTAAAACTTGATACTAAATTAAGAATTCAAACTTGTATTTAAAGTTGTCAAAAAAGTGTGTTGCGAAGGATCACTCGATGCAGTTAGTCGGGATTGCCGTTCCACTCGACGATCCACCATTCGGTCTAGTTCATCGCCTTTCTGCATTGTTCTTCAGCAAATTCAAGTTCTGAAACATCGGGCAATGGAGTACTGCATCGTGAAATCATTCGGCAACTCGCCGACTGCTCCTTTTTCTCGCTGACTCAATTTTATCCTTTAGAGCTTGGCACACTTGAACATTAGGCAAGACCATAGCCATTCGACGACTCGCCTAATGGTTTAGGTGATCCGCAGGCTGTCTTTTCTTCGTTCTTTTCAGTTGTGATAGCATCCAAGGAAGCTCTACTCCATTGAAGGACAAGGATGAAGCTTTAGAAACTCCAAGGAGGCCCATAACAAGATCTCAAACCAAGGAGTTCAATGATAAGCTCAATGGGCTTCAATCGCTGATCCAAAGGTTTCTTATTGGGGAAGAAGAGCTCAAGCCCAAGGGAGAGGAATTGTCCAAATGCTACAAGTATTTGGTGGCCCAAATTCAAGCCCAATATGAGTTATTTTAAGGTCCAATTTCGTGCAAATAAGGTCAAGAAAAGTCCAAGAATCAGCCACAACAAGAGTTGCTTTCTGCCCAAGTTTTGAGAGAAGACTAGTCAAACTTTCCAAGATTGTCAAGATTCTTTTCCTAGTTGGGATTTACCTTATTTCTTTATTTATATATAGGTTATTAATATTTTCCTTAGTCTATTTATGGTCTCCTAAGTACCATTTAATGCTTTCCTAGAAGTACCAAATTTGTTCCTAGTTAGGTTACTTTATTTCCTTTCTAGAGTAGGATTTCTTGTAATTGTCTTTTTAGGGTTTGGCATAAGGGGTCTTGGACGTTTTCCCCCCCTTCTCCTATATATAGGAGTCCTTTTTATTCATTAAAGACAATTGAGATTGATATTAATAATATTTGAGAGAGTTCTTTGAACCTTTGTGACTTGTTCTTTGAGAATTTATCTTTAAACCTTTACTAGTTTCATAGTTTAAGGTATAAAGTAATTTCTTCTTGTGATATCTTTGGTTTCTTTTTGGTATTCTTTAGAAGGTGATTAGTTTCTACATACTAATTATTGTCTTTAGTTACTCATAAAGCGGTCAAGATCCGAATCTATCGTTTTGATTCGTTTTCTCAAGTAAAGGCGTTAGATTTCTTCCATAAATCTATACGTTGTTACTTGGATCTTTTCAAGGCCTTAGAACATCTAATCCTTGGAAATTCGTGGATCTTTCCTTCGAATTTCCCATATCTTTAGTTAGTCTTTTTGTTTCTTTTCTTTGTGCTTCCGCATTCTAATATTCAATTCTCTATTTGTGATCTCCCTTAACCTTGCTGTTATCAAGTGGTATCAGAGCGGTTCTATCAAGATTCCGTTCTTGATAAATCTTGGGATTTCTTCTTAGAGCCAAAAAAAAAAAAAAAAAAAAAAAAAAAAAAAAAAACTGTAGCGTGAACAGTAGCGTCGTGAAAAAAATAAAAAATAAAATTTAGTAGCGTGAACAGTAGCGTGAACAAAAAAAAAAAAAAAAAAAAAATTCTCTAAGAAATCTGATTACTTGTCCTCCAAGAAATTTGATTACTTGATTCCCAAGAAAGTTTATTACTTGCTATTCAAGAAATCTTATTACTTGCTCTCCAAGTTTTGTATTAATTTGTTTCCAAGCAAGAAGGTAGCAAGAAGAGGGAATTCTAGATCTTTAAGAATTAGAGGAAATTTTTTTTTCTTTCTTGTTCTTATAATTCTAAAATAAGTTCCTTTTTATTCGTGTTTTGTTTCAACTAAATCCTACTTGTTCTAGGAATAGTTCTTTACTTTCTTTTTGTACCCCAAGATTCCATACTTTATTACTACGAACTTGATACACGTTTTGGTTTAATTATAAATCTACAAAGTATTCTCGTTCAAAGGTTATTTTTAGTGGAAAAAGGCAAGTGTGGGTGAGTTTAAAAGAGGGTAAAAGCCATATTAAAAGTGTGATACTTGATCATTTATTCTTTTTTTTTAGATGTCTATTTCAGGTGGTGATGAGGAAAGGGCTCGTTTAGAAGCCGAGGTCAAAGGAAGGAACGACTTCACCCTTCAAGCTATGCACCAACAATTTGAGAGATGGACCCTTCAATTTCAAGAGATGAGGGATATGATTATCGAGCAGAATGACACCATAGCTGCAATTAGGAGGGAGAATAATGTTGTACCCCCAAATAATGTTAGACCCCAAGTTAGAAGGAATGTACCCCATATCCCTTTTGTAAATCCTGAATATGGTAATGATGATTTTGATGTTGAATTTAATCTAGAAAGAAGAGATAGGAGGGGGCAAAGAGGTAGAGTAGAAGATGATAATATAAATAGTATAAAGATGAAGATGCCATCTTTCAAGGGGACAAGGGATCCAGACTTGTACCTTGATTGGGAGAGACGAGTTGAAGCCATCTTTGATTGCCATAACTACTCTGAGGGTAAGAAAGTTAAACTTGCTGTTGTTGAGTTTTCTGATTATGCTGCTTCTTGGTGGAAAAAGCTTGCTAGGGACAGATTGCAAGAGGAGCTACCACCTATTGCTACGTGGGCAGAGATGAAGAGGGTAATGAGGAAGCGATTTATTCCATCATACTTCCAAAGAGATCTACAATCTCGCCTTCAACGCTTGAAGCAAGGCTCCATGTCGGTGGATGAGTACTTCAAAAGCATGGATATGGCTATGATCCAAGCTAACTGCATGGAGGAAGAAGAGGCTACAATAGCTAGATTTTTAAATGGTTTAAATACAGAAATAGCTAATGTAGTAGAGATACAACAATATGTAACTTTAGATGAGTTAGTTGATTTGTCTGTAAAAGTTGAAAAACAAATTGAGAAAAATCAGCAAAATAACTCATGGAGAAGTCGACCAAACACTATCTCTAAGAAGCCATGGTCAACTCAAGAGGGGAAAGCGCCTTCCAAACCTCAAGATGATAGAGGTAAAGGTAAAGTTGAGGAGGAAGGTAAAACCTTTAATTCTAAATCTTCTAAACCTTCAAGTTCTATTCAATGTCACAAATGTCATGGAAGGGGGCATATGATGCATGAATGTCCAAGTAGAAGAAACATTCTACTTAGAGAGAATGGAGAATATGAGAGTGAAAAAAGTGAGGGGGAAGAAGAAGAGGGAGAAGGTGTAAGTGAGGAAGATGATTTGGAATTGCCTAATGATGGTATAATTGGGGTGGTTAGGAGAATTATGACTATCAATTTGGGTAGTGTTGATGAAGGGCAGAGAGAGAATTTGTTTCATACTAGGTGTGGGATAAAAGGGAAGACTTATTCTATGATTATTGATGGGGGAAGTTGTGCAAATGTGGTGAGTTCATACTTGGTGGATAAACTAGAAATTGCATGCATGAAGCGCTCTACCCCATATAGGCTCCAATGGTTGAATGATTGTGGAGAAGTAAAAGTAAACAAACAATGCATGATTTCATTCAATGTTGGTAGGTATGAAGATGAGATTCTTTGTGATGTAGTTCCAATGCAAGCATGTCATGTTTTACTTGGCCGACCTTGGCAGTATGATAGGGATACTACTCATCATGGGAGAAAGAATAGGTATAGTCTTCTGCATAATGGTAAGAAGTATACTCTTGCACCATTATCTCCTTCTCAAGTGTTTGAAGATCAAAAACGATTGAGGAAAACAATGGGAAAACAAAAGGGAGAGGTAAAAAGTGAGCTTGAGGGAAAAGAAAAAGGCCAAGAGATAGAAAAAAAGAGAGATGGCCGAGAGAAAGAGAGAGAGGGCAGCGATCTAAGTAAAGAGGTAAAAGAAGGTGTGAGTAAAAAAATAAAATGTTTTGGTGAGAGGAAAGAGGCTAAGGAAAAGAAAAATGAGAGCCTTTATATAAAAGCCAAAGAGTGTTTGAATGCTAGGAGAGAGGGACTGCCCATAATACTACTTACTTACAAAGAAGTATTGATTAATTTTGAACAACTAACTCCTTCTTTGCCAAATAGTGTTTCTTCTCTTTTGCAGAATTTTGAAGATGTTTTTCCTGATGACACTCCAAAGGGATTGCCACCTTTGAGAGGAATTGAGCACCAAATAGACTTTGTGCCTGGGTCTCAACTTCCTAATAGGCCTGCCTATAGGAGCAATCCTGAAGAGACCAAAGAATTACAAAGGCAAGTTGAAGAATTGCTTGAAAAGGGATTTGTTCGAGAGAGTATGAGCCCATGCTCTGTTCCAGTCCTAGTGGTCCCCAAAAAGGATGGAACATGGAGGATGTGTGTAGATTGTCGAGCTATCAACAAGATAACGAAGGCTGATCTGATGAAGAAAATCCATGAACAAATAAGGCTTGCAATTGAAAAGAAGAATAAGGAAGTTGCATTGCGAAGGAATAAGGGCAGAAAATATGTTGTTTTTAAACCTGGCGACTTGGTTTGGGTGCATATGAGAAAGGAAAGATTTCCTTCCAAAAGAAAGTCCAAACTAGATCCTAGAGGAAGTGGGCCACACAAAGTCCTCGAAAGGATTGGCGACAATGCTTATAAACTCGATCTTCCTGGTGAGTTCCAAGTTAGTGCTACTTTTAATGTTTCTGATCTTTCCCATTTTGATGCAGATTTGAATTCGAGGACGAATTCTCTTCAAGAAGAGGGGAATGATAGCATCCAAGGAAGCTCTACTCCATTGAAGGACAAGGATGAAGCTTTAGAAACTCCAAGGAGGCCCATAACAAGATCTCAAACCAAGGAGTTCAATGATAAGCTCAATGGGCTTCAATCGCTGATCCAAAGGTTTCTTATTGGGGAAGAAGAGCTCAAGCCCAAGGGAGAGGAATTGTCCAAATGCTACAAGTATTTGGTGGCCCAAATTCAAGCCCAATATGAGTTATTTTAAGGTCCAATTTCGTGCAAATAAGGTCAAGAAAAGTCCAAGAATCAGCCACAACAAGAGTTGCTTTCTGCCCAAGTTTTGAGAGAAGACTAGTCAAACTTTCCAAGATTGTCAAGATTCTTTTCCTAGTTGGGATTTACCTTATTTCTTTATTTATATATAGGTTATTAATATTTTCCTTAGTCTATTTATGGTCTCCTAAGTACCATTTAATGCTTTCCTAGAAGTACCAAATTTGTTCCTAGTTAGGTTACTTTATTTCCTTTCTAGAGTAGGATTTCTTGTAATTGTCTTTTTAGGGTTTGGCATAAGGGGTCTTGGACGTTTTCCCCCCCTTCTCCTATATATAGGAGTCCTTTTTATTCATTAAAGACAATTGAGATTGATATTAATAATATTTGAGAGAGTTCTTTGAACCTTTGTGACTTGTTCTTTGAGAATTTATCTTTAAACCTTTACTAGTTTCATAGTTTAAGGTATAAAGTAATTTCTTCTTGTGATATCTTTGGTTTCTTTTTGGTATTCTTTAGAAGGTGATTAGTTTCTACATACTAATTATTGTCTTTAGTTACTCATAAAGCGGTCAAGATCCGAATCTATCGTTTTGATTCGTTTTCTCAAGTAAAGGCGTTAGATTTCTTCCATAAATCTATACGTTGTTACTTGGATCTTTTCAAGGCCTTAGAACATCTAATCCTTGGAAATTCGTGGATCTTTCCTTCGAATTTCCCATATCTTTAGTTAGTCTTTTTGTTTCTTTTCTTTGTGCTTCCGCATTCTAATATTCAATTCTCTATTTGTGATCTCCCTTAACCTTGCTGTTATCAAGTTGTCATGTTCCTTTCTACCTAATAGTGTCCATGCTTAGTCTCTAACTCCAAATACCTGAAACTCAAGGATTTTCATCAGTTATTGAGACAAAAATATGCATTTGAATCTATCAAAATAATGCCTTAAAAGAGTCCAAATCTTAGACTCATCAACACCCCCAACTTAAACTTTTGCTTGTCCTTAAATAAAACTCAAGTTCAGTAGTTCAAAAAGGATGTCTCAAACAGTGCTACACAAGACTCAGTCATGAATGCACACAAAAAGTCTCAACTTACTCATGCAAGGATCAATTGTGCACTCAAAGATTCAAGTTGTGACTCACCATCACCAAAGAAACTCAAGCTCACTATACTTTCTTCAAATGCAAGTTCAAGCTCAACAAAGGTATTCAAATGCCCCCACAAAAAGAAAGATTCCATATTAACTCAATGGTTCAATCATTTAAAGTTCTGGAATTAAGATCAACACTCACACTCACAAAGATAAACACAATGCATGATTTCACCTATAGGTTTGCCCTTATTTTCTAATCTACTTTTGCTTCAGCACATTCAAGATCAAAAAGGTCCTTTCAAGGCTTGTAAAGTGGGTTCCATTGGCGGCATCAAAAAGAAAAGGGAGGATGTTTCAGCTCTCACTTACCAACAAAGAGGACCGTCCCACCAATACCCCAATAATCCCCAAATCGCTGCACATACTTCATACTCCCCATATAGGTATATAATAACCCAACAACACTATAATCCACCCCGAGCACCAGCATACAAAAATCCTCCAAGACCATATGTCCCTATCCAAGCGCCAATCCACCAAAATAAACCAGCATATGCACCAAGACCACGTCCAAATCTTGAAGCTAGAAATGCTCGCACTTACACACCGATTGCCGAACCCTACGCCTAATTGTTTGAGAGGTTGAGGACAGCGGGGGTGCTACAACCTGTTGAAGGAAAACTTCCTGATCCAATCCCTCGTAATTTTGATGGAAACAAGCGATGCGCTTACTACTCAGGAATCCAAGGACACGACACAAAAGATTGTTATGGGTTGAAGAACTAGATAGAATCTTTGATCAGAAAAGGAGTAATCAAATGCACTCCAGCGCCTCCCAATGTTAACAACAACCCCTTGCCAAACCATGAGAATCGGGAAGTCAACATGGTTACTCTAGATGAAGAATATGGGGGCCCTGACTGTCCAGACATAGATAAACCAGATGCCATGACATCTTTGGCGCAACCTGTCATCACTGTTCAACTAAGGGAACCTCTGACTATCCAAACATATCTCCCAAGAGTTGTAGTGACCACTCTAATTGCTAGAAAGCCTGAATATGACACCAAAGCAGTCCCATGGGACTATCGAGCAGACGCCAAGGGAAAGATGATCGACACTGCCGTAGCTCAAGGGATGACAAGGTCGAGGAGGTGTTATGCCCCAGAGGATCTAAATCAAATAGCTCTTGGAAAAGAACAGAATCCAAAGAAGAATGTTATCGATGCTGAAGGCGCAGAATTTTGGAAAAAGATGCAGCCTAAAGACTATTCAGTCGAAGAGCAGCTGAAGAAGACACCAACCCACATATTCATTTTGGCTCTGCTTATGAGTTCTGAAGCTCATAAGAATGCTTTGATGGAAATGTTAGATGGAGTGAACATTCTGAAAGACACCACGAGTGAAACCTTAGCTTCAACGATTAGAAGAATAGCGGAAGCTAACAAGATTTCTTTCCATGATGATGAGTTGCCTGCAGAAGGGGTTGGGCACCACAAAGTGCTTCACATCGCAGTCAAATGTTGTGGTAAGATTGTTACTTGAGTTCTAATTGATGGTGGTTCTGGATGCAACATTTATCCTTTCACCACTCTGAGGGATTTAGGTGTTAATATGGAAGAGATAAGGGAAAGTCGTGTGAAAGTTAGAGCTTTTGATGAAGCAAAAAGAAGTGTCATTGGAGAGATCTATCTCACATTGGAGAGGTCATTGGAGCTTTTGATGAAGCAAAAAGAATTCCCCATCCTATTTCAAGTGATGGATGTATCATGCAACTACAACCTGTTGCTAGGAAGACCATGGGTTCACATGGCAAGAGTGGTTCCTTCCACTCTTCACCAATGTGTAAAGTTTGAGTGGGCTCGCACAGAAGTTACCATCCACGGAGAGCTCAGTCACCCCATCCTTTCTGTTAATTCTATCCCAATCCCTGACGAGTTAGACTGAGCCACCTTTCAGACTTTGGAAATTATGCAAGCTATAAGGGTCGGTAAGGAAGTAGAGGCAAGTAATACAAAGTTGTCAAGTTCAGCGAAAATGGTTGCGTCAGAGATGTTAAAGTATGGCTATCAGCCTAAGAATGGACTTGGACCTAAGTCCAATGGCATAGTTGAGCCGATCCAACTGAAGCATCAGAGAGGGACCAACGGACTCGGACATGAGTCTGCCTCGAGAAGAGACCGTCACGGATCAAGCGATACAATATTTGTACTAGAACAAGCTTTGATTCTAGATCAAGCTGGCGTTGATGACATCGTAGAAGGAATAGGCAATTTGTTCGTGGCCATGGCTGGAGAAGAGAAAGGGATAAATCTCAACAAGTTGACCATTCGTGATGCCGAACCTGGAGAAATCTTGCAGAATTGGACCATCAGCCCATCCCTGTTTCAACCAGAGTCCTGGTAGTGTGGAAAAGTAGTCTTAATTTTAAAAATTTGCATGATCAAATTGAAGCTTGAATCATGCCTAATCTTTTGTTGCTTGCCTCTTCTAAAAGCTAGAATGCTTTGAAATAAAAACTCTTTATTTTCTTTAAAAAAATTCTCGTTATTTTAAATATCTATTTATTTTTACTTACCTTTTGCACTTTTCAGCACTCATATTAATAAAAATCCTCGTTCAACGGTTATGACATGTAACGAATCCACCAAGCAAGGTGAAAGCGATGAACAAGTTCACGAACAGTATGATGAAAGCATGATTTTGGAAATCCTACCACACGAGATCGAGTAGGTTGAAAATTAGAAGAAACCCAATATGGATGAAACAGAGGTTGTCAACTTAGGAGATGAGGAAATTGTGAAGAAGACACGAGTCGGCATATATTTGGAGGCTGAAAGAAAGGAAAAGTTAATAGAATTGCTTAAGCATTATGTTGACGTATTTGCTTGGTCTTATGATGACATGCCAGGATTAAGCACTGATATTGTCTCGCACAAATTACCGATTGATCCCACTTGTCTACCTGTTAAGCAAAAGACAAGAAAATTCAAGCCAGATTTGAGTTTAAGGATCAATGAGGAGGTAACTAAGCAAATTGAGGCGAACGTTATGAGGGTTACAAATTACCCCACATGGTTAACCAATATTGTGCTTGTGCCAAAAAATGATGGAAACATCAGAATATGTGTGGACTATCGAGATCTCAACAGGGCCAGTCCTAAGGATGATTTCCCTCTTCCAAATATTTGTATACTCATCGATAATTGTGCAAAATATGAGTTGCATTCGTTTGTCAATTGCTTTGCAGGATATCACCAAATCCTGATGGATGAAGATGATGCAGAGAAGATATTGTTTATCACTCCATGAGGAGTGTATTGCTATAGAGTAATGCCATTTGGTCTCAAAAATGTCGGTGCAACCTACATGAGGGCCATGAATACCCTTTTTCACGATATGATCCACAAGGAAATTGAAGTGTACGTGGATGATGTCATTATCAAATCCAAAAGAAATTCAGACCACCTAGATGACTTACGAAAGTTCTTTAAGAGGTTGCGTAAGTATAATATAAAGTTAAATCCAGCAAAGTGTTCATTTGGAGTACCCGTAGGAAAACTGTTGGGATCCATCGTTAGCAGGAAAGGCATAGAGTTGGATCCATCAAAGATAAAGGCAATCCAAGAGCTACCTCCACCCAAGACCAGGAAGGACGTGATGAATTTCTTGGGAAGACTTAATTACATCAGTCAGTTCATACCTCAATCCACAATGATCTGTTAACCCATATTCAAGTTACTGAAGAAGGATGTTGCCACGGAATGGACAGAGGAATGCCAAAAGGCTTTTGATAGAATCAAAGAATACTTGTCCAACCCACCAGTATTGGTCCCACCAGAGCCTGGAAAGCCTTTGTTATTGTTTCTATCTGTCATGGATATTGCATTTGGATGTGTATTGGGGCAGCATGATGAGACAGGTAGAAGAGAGGAAGCTATTTACTATTTGAGCAAGAAGTTCACACCATACGAGGTAAGATACACCTTGTTGGAACGAACATGTTGCACTTTGACTTGGATTGTGCAAAAATTTAGGCATTACTTATCTGCATACACCACGTACTTGATCTTAAGAATGGATCCACTAAAGAACATCTTTCAGAATCCCATGCCTACGAGTAAACTGGCAAAGTGGCAAATTTTTTTGAGCGAGTTTGATATTGTGTATGTGACACAGAAGGCCATCAAGGGACAAGTTGTCACGTCCCAAACTCGAGGGGCGCAACTGGCTCCTAATGCCAAAACTCAGGCCCGAGCCGACCCTGCTAACCATTTGCTACTAGCACATGACAGCCACACGCAATCAAGCAAACAAACAAGTATATCTAGGCTTAAAACTAGGTTCTCGGCTAGCAAGGCCCCTGTCAACTAATCTATAAAAGAAACAGCTACTCCCAGGAGATCATATAAATAAATAGCCAACTAGCACAAAAGTCCTGGTTGGGCTATCGAGGCCACAACGATATCTATACCAAAACTAAAAGCAGGTATATATCAATACAATACATCAAACAGCTCACAAGCTTCAACAAACCAACAACATAACGTAGTTATACACACACCACACTAGTCTGCAAGCCTCTAAGAGTAGTACAGATTAGCGGGACAAGGCCCCAGCCTACCCATAAAGATATATACAACGAAAGGTAACAAACCTCCCAACTCTAGCAGCTCCCAGTACAAGAAAATTGATTTTTAACGACCAAATTTTAACGAAAGAATATAAATCCAGTCATTATAGGTATATATATTACATCACAATTTTTTCCCGTCGTTAAAAGGCAATTTTAATATAATATTAACGAAAGGACAATATTCGGAACTTAAGAAAATTAATACCCAGACGTTAATAATAAAATAATGACACATACTTTTATTTTAATTAACAACCCATTTTATTTTAACCCTTTTATTTTTAACAATTTATTTATTTTTAACAAATAACTTATCCTCTATTACCCTACCCACCCCCATCAGAACTAGGTCTCACATTAGCCCCACCCTTCCATGGGAAAACATCGAGCTTCAGAGAGATGAACAATTTTCTCAATTTTTCCGCTCACAAACTTGCACCACGCACGCCACCTTCTCCACCATTTCAAAAAGATGCGGCAATTTCTCAACACATCGTCCTTCTCTTATGCTAGAAAGTGAGATACCTAAGGGAGATAACTCAGAGAACTGATTTGTGTCCACTCCGGGTACACTCATGGATGGACATCGAACAGCATAAGCTTGAGTACATGTGGGCAGCTATTACTGTAAGGATTACAACATATCTATCTCTTCTTTTTACTAATAACTGTCAAGAATCACTTTTCAAAATGTATTAGATGTTTCAGTTTGAAACATGAGACTCTTGATTTCACATTCCTTCTCCTTTAATAACAAAGTATAGTTACTCAGTTTCAATGGATAGATAAAAATTCTCACATTTCGCCTTTTCTCGTTAGCCTATTTGATAGTTAAATCTCTTGACACTACCTGCTAATAAGAGGCTTTTGAAAAGTTAACTTTATTCTTCCACTGTAATTCCTTTGGATGTTAATATTATTAATTTAATGTGGCTATAGTTAATATGATTCTGCAATTGGTAAAAACTATCAATTATTATTTTTCAATTTTATGTTATAATTTCGATGTGTAACCTTCATCTTAGCAAAATTTGGACATTTCTCAGTCATAGCAGTGTATTGATATGTATTTCATTAAGTATTGAGCTGACACTAACTGTTACTTGAGGACCTAAATGTTTGATAGAGGATACACCTATTCATCGAAAGCCTCTACTAGGTATATACATTTCTTGGCCTTCTTGGCGGTTTTCATTATTGACAATCTTTCTTTGGTAATGAATTGTATATGTTGTACTTCTGTCTTTAATGAATCTTTCATTTTTGTTATGTAATATGGAGTAAATCACAATTCCATAACGGCCTTGCCACAATCTACTTCTTGATCTTGGTCTAGTGTCATTGGTTGATCCATTATAGACTTTCCTTGAATTTGCCTGAGCTACTAATACCCAGCCACCTGTAACTTTCCTCCACAACTCTTTTTTCCATTGACATGACATAAATTGATGAGTGGGCTCTTTTAAATAAGGTTGATCAACACAAATCTTATTATTTCTCACTGTATCTCCATAAATCTATGTTTGCTAGTTTAATACACATTGGATATACACTTGTAGATCATATTACAACATGAAGTAGGTCTATATTTACTAACATTGGCCAATGTTGAGACCTTAGGGGTAGTTAAAATTATGGTAGCATTTGCTTGTTTCAACAGCATCCCTATTCTGAAAATGTCATGTACAACATGAAAAGTATCTCCATCCACTACAATACATGAAGCATCTTAAAGAATAAACAACCAAAACCATCAGACTGTTGAGCCATTGTTCAATCTTGTCACTTACAAAGTCCTCGGTTTTTTTCACTCTTTCACCCATTAGCCACTTCCTTTTTAATTATGCTACTGTCGTGGCCTACTTTCTTTTCAAGCAGAAGAAAGATTATGTTACTATTGAATCACCTAACACAGACTAGAAATAACTAACAAAAACTTCATCTATTATCTCTCCTGATCATGATGTATTTGTCCTTGCCCAACCTTGAATTTGTGGTATAGCTTTGTTTGATTATACATGAAAAAATAAATGTGTACAGTCATTACCTGGTCAAATCCATGTGGCTTTACTTCTCTTTGATAGAATTGAACAAGCTAAGCTTAGTGATCTCCTAAAATTTATGCTAAGTTCAATTTCTTCTCCCATCAAGATAAGATTGCTAGGATTCTATTATAGTAGTTTATGTTCCTGCACGTCATGCTTTAGTCCACTCGCTTGTGTCATTATTTTACTCTTAACGCTATTTCAAACACTATACAATAGTGATGTGAGTAAGCTATAGGTTTTAAACAAACAACTTTTGATTGTTATTTGTTTGAAATTTTGATTTCTGTTCCTAAAATTTTTGGTTACTGCCCTAGTAGGTGATCTATACTTTGATGCCTTGTTTTCCCTTATTCAAGAGATTTTGATGGTATTTTTTCTATTTTAGGAGAAGTTTGACAGTGATGACATGAATGATCAAAGAGATAATGTTTTGCAACATATGAGAAAGCTTTGGAATAACTGGAGAGGATCATTGCACAAAAATGTGAAATCTAAATCATTGCACGAGGTTCTTAAAGATGTGCCGATGGGAGTAGACAAGAGTGATTGGGAATGGTTGGTCACGGAACATTTTTTATCTAAGAAATTTAAGGTAAGACTTCATTTAGTTATTAGCAAATATCATTTTATTTCTAGTCACATATGATTAGTTTTTTGGAATAATTTATACCACGTTGAAATTGAGTTTTGATTTCGGTAAATTTTTTTGATGTCTTCTATCCACAAGATCTACCAAAGAAACTTGCAATGGTGTTTTTTTGTGCTTCTGTTCTCTTTTACCCTCTTCCCACTAAGCTTAAAAGTACACATTAAATATCGAATCATTAAACAAGATTGTGATAATTTCAGTGTTGTGTTGCTAATGCAGGAAGCAAGTACAAGAAACTCAGTCAATAGGTCTAAGTTGTGTATGCCTCATTGTATGGGTAGTAGGCCTATTAGAGAGATTGTTTACGAAATGGTAAATAAATTGTGCAACCCTATAAAGAAACCTCTCCTATTTCTATAAAAGATCTTATGACTTATTTTTTAATCGTGAAGGGAGGCAAAGATGGTAATCCACCAAACATGGCAACTATTTTCTTTGAGACACGTAAGAAGGGAAATGAGCTTGTCAAACCTGAAACCGTTGAAAAATATGTATGTTTATATCAATTTTAATTTCATTTAACATCCTTACTCTTACTTAGTGCGTTGCGTTATTTTAAATATTCTTATGTTTTATAGGCTGAAATTTACGAGCTTGTACAATTTGAACCATCTCTTACTAATATTGAGGTAGTGGAAAGGTGCTTTGGACCTCAATGCAAAAGTCACGTAGTTGGATTTGGTGGTGGAATAACAACTAAGGAGTTAAAAGGCAGTACCACCTCAAAGGTTGCATTGTCGAAAGAGCTGAAATCAACTCGAAAAGAAAAGGAATCACTACAAAAACGCATGGATATTCTAGAGAGTAAATATGAACACCTTGAAAATATAGTGATCCGTCAGTCTTCATCAATTCCATCAGGTTAGTAAACATTCTATTAGTAATTATTACATGATGTGTATTTGTGTGTGAATGAAGTGATGTTGCTCCTCGTTTGTTATTGCAGTTGTGCTATGAGTTATCTGTTTTCCTTTAGTGCATTGCGTTATCTTAAATATTCAGTATATTCTGCATTCTCACTCTAGCATTTCTGTATATAACTAAAATCAATGTCACTTTAGTTATAATATCCACAAAGCTAAAAGATTGATTTTATGTTCATTTCTGTATATACCAATGAGATTGTTATAACATCTTCAAATGTAAAAGTAGGTATCAATATGGTTATTGTTCTGTATATAGTTGTTGGTAGAAAATCAAGATCTCTCCTCTGATTAGGTCCTTGTATGACCTTGTCCTCTATAATATCACTGTCAATATAATTGGCCCTTTATTATTGTAGTATTAGTAGTTAATCTCAAACATCACACACTTCCACATTACCCTTTCTATGTTGCCCTGCAACTTTAAATATATTTGATCATGTCTGTGTCATTCTCCACTGTGGTAATTAGTTGTGTAAGATTTTCTAACTTCCTGCTAGTCATCCAGCTGCAAGCTTGTTTCATCTGATCCACTTGCATTCTCCATTTCAACAACTTATCTATGTTTTCTTTCCTTCAACTTTTTGTATTAGTACTAGGACTAGGATTTCTAGTCTTCTTTATTTGATGTTAGTATATTTACATTCTCTTTGTTGAAGCACTTTAATGTGTGTTGTGTTCATGTCTGTCCACTCTAATCTCTCTCTTTCCTTCCATTACACTGGAAAGAGGCCCAGGTGTTGTGAAAGAGGTGGGGTATGAGGAAGCATACACTTGAATAAATATTTAAATGAGGAAGCACCAATCACCCTCTGTATGAGATGTTAATGTGAAAGTAATACAACTCTTGCTCGTTGCCAGTGGAGATCCTCAATGTAGAAGGATGGGTAGAAAAATTATCTAGAATTCATGAAGTAGAAATTTAAATCTGTTTCTAGTTGTATACATCAGAAAATAGATCAGGAACTATTCAAGAGAATTAATCCTTAAGTTCAACTTTTTTCCGTTACTAATTAATTTACTTCAAATTGTTGTTTTGACATATGAAGATTTTGAATATTAAAGAACAAGATCATGTGAAAGATAATGTGGAGCGTGTAGAAAAAAATATTATATTTTTATTGTTGGTACAAAGATGTTTTCTGTAGTTATTCTATAATGTCATTTTCTTAATTTCTAGGATTTTATAGATGTCGAACACATGTTTTATTATGTTGAACGTGTATGCTTTTTTTTAGATATTGTGTCGAACATATAAGTTTTTAGTAAGTAAATCATGTGTTCTTTATTATTAACAATATAATTTTATATCAAATTTTCAATTGGATGTGAAAAACATTAATATATGAACTGATAATATTAGTTCTTTTTAGAAATGATGGAAAAAATAAAAACTATAAATTAAATGTATTAATTTAAATCAAAATTTGTGATAGGAAATTTGATTGTTAAAAAGTATTGTAATCAACGACAGGAATTCTGGCCGCTAAAATTAGTTATAACCCCCCTAATTTGTTGTTTTACTTGAAGGTTCTAACGACCAAATAATCATCAACGAAGGGGAATTTGGTTGTTATAAGCACATGTAACGACCGGATTAATTGGTGTCGTTAAATAATATTTAACGACCGGACATGCAATCCGGTCAATAACCTTTAACGACAGAGCTTTTAACGACCGGTGACGACCAATTTTTGACCGGTCATTATAGACCTTTAACAACCGGATTTAGACTTATAGTGACGGTATTTCCTTTTGCTAAAGGTAATTTTTCTTGTAGTGTCCAGAGGAAAGGGGCTAGCCAACCGAATAAAAGTCAATCCTGCTACTGAGGAGGTCTACTCGATCGTCTGTCAGGACCTGCATGCATGAATGCAGCGCCCCCAAGCAATGGGGCGTCAGTACGAAATAATGTACAGAGTATGAAAGGCAATAGACTATGAGGAGGTATCCTGATATACTAGAATAATCTGATAAATAAATCAAGGATAAGATAGGTGTACTGACCTGCTCCTAAATCTAAACTTATCAAAAATAATAAAACAACAACCTAACCAAGCCCCATAAGCTCGGCAGGTACAAACAACACACAAGACCACCTACTCAGGCCCCCATAAGCACGGAAGGTGTCAATCTGCCTATATACCTTTATCGGTAGTCCCCTAGCCCCGTAGGGAGTCACATAGCCCTCTTAGGCATTAGTATTGCCCCGTAGGCAGAACATAGCTCTCTTAGGCATCAATATAGCTTATAGACAACTCATAGCCCTCTTAGGTAACAACATGGCCCTGTAGGAAACACATAGCCTTCTTAGACGTCAATATAGCCATGTAGGCAACTCATAGCCCTTCTAGGCATCAATATAGCCCCGTAGGCAACTCATAGCCCTTTTAGGCATCCATAGAGCCCTGTAGGCAGAACATAGCCCTTCTAGGCATAGATCACATTCCTGCAGCTAACCACAATAGCCCCAAGGGCAACAATAACAATTCAATCGCTAAAAGCGAGCAATTTAGTTATAAGCAACCTATACAAATAGCCTCTAAGTCGTGTCCAACATAGGGACGCTACTAACTGAATAAGAATCCAGACAAGGGAGGATTATATCTACTCGAGCAGCCAACAATCAACAATAACGGCTACAAGTGTAACAAGGATAACAACCCAATTACATTGCTCCTAAGCTTTAAGGAAACATGTCGTAAGTAGGGAATATCTTAACATACCTTTCCAATGAACGCTCGAAAGACCGTAGTTCCTTCACGAAAGTTGTTCCTTATGTCCTAAGCTTCACAATCACTATATATACACAGTTGAAATGCACCTTAGTTAACCAAGTGTAAACCTTGAAGAAACACCAATAACTTCATCATGCAAGAACTCCATAGGAACCATCTCTTAAGCTTTGTTTCTGGTTTGGAAGTGAAAAGAAATGTTTTCATGGCTTAAAACATTGAGTAAGTTGACATACCACATTTTTTACCCGATCTGGATTCTACCCCGACTGTCCGTAGTAAAACCCTCATATATTTTTACTCTGATGTCGGTTGGATACGGGGTTTTGTGTGTTGCAAACTAGACTCGTAGGCCTTCAATTAATGGGTGATAGGCCTTCTAACTCTTTATATATTTGGAGAAAACATCCAAGACATTTGACCCAAAGTTTAGAGAAATCTTTAAAAAGGAACTTACGATAACTTTCGCCAACTTTTATTTTTCCTACTTACCTAACTTCAAAACTTGAGATACAACCCTTGAACAGTTAAAATATGACATACCACATCATTCTTAATTTATTACTCACCCTTCTTATCTTTCCACGAAGATACGAGTTAATTTAGACGTTTTGAAAAGTTGGGGTGTTACATCCTTCCCCCCTTCGAAATATTCGTCCTCGAATGAAACAAAAATCTAAGTCACGCGGTTAAGTCCTTAGTTGTTTCCAAAATTTAGGCAGAGTATCCTTTGGCATTTTCACTATCCATAAACCTAAAATGCAAAAAGTCTAACCTAGGCGTCTCACATGATGATATAAATTGCTAAGCACTGTAGCTCCGCAATAACAGTGTGAGCAAATACACAACGACAACAACAATAATAATAAGCAACAATATAAAAAAATCATATAGGTATCTTACCTCACTGCACCAATATAAACTGATATGCCATCACCCTAGGGTATGAAACAAGTGAGGAAATTTGGACCTCATGCCATCCTCAGCTTCCCAGGTCACCTCTTCTCTATTCTTGTTTCTCCACAATACTTTAACCGAAGCCACCTCTTTGGTACTCAATTTACTGACCTACCGATCTAATATGGCAACTGGAGTTTCCTCGTAGGACAACTCCTCTGTGATCTGAACATCCTTAACTGGGACAACCCGAGAAGGGTCTCCTACGCACTTCCTTAGCATAGATACATGGAAAACTTAATGAACAGATTCTAGCCCCGAAGGCAATTCTAACTCATAAGCCACTCTTCCTACCCTTCAAAGGATCCGGTATGGCCCAATGAATCTTGGACTAAGCTTGCCTTTTTTGCCAAATCTCATAACCCCCTTCATAGGCGAGACTTTTAAGAATACCCAGTCATTGACGCAAACCTCTAAGTCGCTTCGTCACACATCTGAGTATGACTTCTGTCGACTTTGAGTTGTTAGCAACCTCTCCTGTATGAGCTTGACCTGCTCCACTGTCTGTTGTACTAAGTCAGGTCCAATCAACCCTGACTCACCTACCTCGAACCATCCAATCAGGGATATACATTTTTTCCCATACAAAGCCTCATAAGGTGCCATCCCGATGCTGGAATGATAACTATTATTGTATGCGAACTCAATAAGAGGCAAGTGTTCATCCCAACTTCCCTTGAAGTCTAGCACGCACGCCCATAACATATCCCCGAGAGTCAAAATTGTGCGCTCAGCCTGACCATCAATCTGAGGGTGAAAGGTTGTACTAAGATTAACCTGTGTCCCCAGTCCTTTCTGGAAGGACTTCCAGAAGTTGGCCATGAATTGTGCTCCTCTATTAGAGATAATAGATGTTGGGACACCGTGTAGCCTAACAATCTCTCTAATATTGAGCCATGCATAGTCTTCGACCGTAAAAGTAGCCCTGACTGGTAAGAAGTGGGCTGATTTTGTTAGTCTATCAACAATTATCCAAATATAGTCAAACTTGCAATGCGATTTAGGTAGCCCTATAATAAAATCCATAGTAATTGCTTCCCACTTCCACAAAGGAATGGCTATCTCCTGAACTAGCCCAGCGGGCTTTTGGTGCTCAACCTTCACCTGTTAGCAGTTAGGACACTGTGCCACAAACTCAGCAACGTCCTTCATCATCCCGTGCCACCAATAGATCTCCTTAATATCATGGTACATCTTAGTCGAACCAGGGTGAATAGAATAACGGGAATGATGTGCCTTTTCCATAATTCGATGTGGAAGCCCTACAACATTTGAAACACACAATCGACCACTATATCTAAGGACTCCATCTCTTTCTATATCAAATGCTAAAGTCTATTGATTCTGAGCCTTGGCTCTGCGCTGCTCTAAGCTAGGATCCTCTTGTTGTCGTGATTTTACTTCTACAACTAGAGATGATACAGTTGTGTCCTGAATTGTTACCCCATTATCTTCTGCCTCTAACAATTTGACTCCCAATCTAGCTAATTGATGAAGATCTCGCGCTAGCTCACGCTTCTAAACACCTAATTATGATAAACTACCCATAGATCTTCGACTGAGGACATGAGCTACCACATTCACCTTTCCTGGATGATATAAAATGTCCACGTCGTAATCTTTCAGTAACTCAAGCTTTCGACGTTGTCACAAATTTAACTCCTTCTGTCTAAAGATATATTTAAGCCTTTTATGATCTATGAAGATGTCAACATGAACGCCATACAAATAGTGTCTCCAGATATTTAACACATGCACAACTGCAACCAACTCTAAATCGCGGGTCGAATAGTTCTTCCCATGCTTTCTCAACTGCCTTGAAGCATATGCGATAACCTTACCATGTTGCATTACAACACATCCCAACCCAACACCAGAATCATCACAATACACCGCATAGCCTTCTGAACTCTCTGGCAATGAAAGAACTGGTGCTGATGTCAACCTGTCCTTCAGCTCCTGGAAACTATGCTCGCAAGCCTCAGTCCACTGGAACTTAGCTGCTTTTTGAGTCAGCTTCGTTAATGGGGCTGAAATTGAAGAAAACCCCTCTACAAACCTTCTGTAGTACCCAGCTAACCCTAAGAAACTACGAACCTCAGTCGGAGTCATGGGTCTGGGCCAAGTCTTTACTGCCTCAATCTTTTGTGTATCAACTGCAATGCTTGCATCTGATACAATAAGGCCTAAGAAAGCTACAGAGTCCAACCAGAACTCACACTTAGAAAACTTTTTATAAAGTTCTCGGTCTCGAAGAACCTGAAGGACTGCTCGCAAATGATTTGCATGCTCAACTTTTGAACGTGAACACACCAAAATATCATCAATAAATACAATCACAAACAAGTCTAGATACGGCCTGAATATACTATTCATCATGTCCATGAACCTTGCTGGGGCATTCGTTAATCCAAAAGACATTACCAAGAACTCAAAGTGTCGATATTTGGTTCTAAAAGTTGTCTTTGGAACGTCTTACTCCCGAACTCGTATCTGGTGGTACCCTGATCTTAAATCAATCTTTGAGAAACACTTAGCACCTTGTAACTGATCAAACAAGTCATCTATCCTCGGAAGGGGATACTTATTCTTTATAGTTGCCTTATTCAGCTGTCGGTAATCGATACACATTCTTAGTAAGCCATCTTTCTTCCTTACCAACAACAATGGCCCACCCCATGGTGAAGCACTAGGCCTAATAAAGCCTTTATCCAGCAAGTTTTTCAGCTGATCCTTCAACTCCTTTAGCTCAGCAGGAACCATTCTATAAGGAGGGATAGATATGGGTTGTGTACTTGGTAGCATATCGATAGCAAAATCAATTTCCCGTTCTGGAGGAATACTAGGGAGCTCGTCTGGAAATACATCTAGAAACTCATTAACTACCAGAATAAACTAAAGAGTTGGTGGTTCTACATCTATATCAAGAACGTGAACAAGATGATGAATACAACCCTTAGTAATCATCCTCTTCGCCTTAAGATAGGAAATAAACCTACCTTTTGGCATCGCTGTATCGCCTTTCCATTCCCGAACTACCTCTCATGGAAAGTGGAATCTAACAATCTTTTTTCGGCACTCAACATTACCATAACAAGACGCTAACCAGTCCATACCCATAATGACGTCGAAATCGACCGTCTCTAACTCTACGAGATCTATAGAGGTTTGACGATCGATAGTTTCTACCGTCCAACCTCGATAGACTCTTCTGGCAACAATAGACTCACCAACTAGTGTAGATACAATAAAGGGTCGATCGAATGACTCTGCTACTATACATAAATTCCCCGCAATAAATGGAGTAACATAAGATAGAGTAGATCTAGGTTCTATCAAAGCATAAACACAATAGGAGCAAATAATCAATGTACCTGTCACAACATCTGGTGATGACTCTGAGTCCTGTCGGCCGGTTAATGAATATGTACGGTTCTGTCCACTACCAAAAATAGATGCTCCCTTTCTGCCTCTGCCTCTACCTCTATGTGCTGAAGTCTGGGTTCCATGCCATATAGACTGTGGTGATGAGGAAGAACCTACTGCTGACCTGGTTGACTGACCTATACCACCCTGACCTATGGCAGGGCAGTTCTCCACCCATGCCCCTCTTGTCCACAAGAATAACAGCCTATGGAACCCTGTCTGCACCTTCCGAAATGCATCCTACCGCAAGTAGCGCAATGCGGCGGGGCTGTCCTAGCTTGGCCTGAACCCCTCTGATGCTGCGAGCCTCATGCTCGTGAACCCTCACCTTGGCATGACTGTTCTTGCCGATCAAATCTACTACCCTAGAACTGTTATGGTGGAGGTCTAGGTGGCCTAATAGAATATTGGGGTCTGGGACCACCCTGAAAATCTCCCTGCGAACCAGTGGGCCTAGCCCTCTTCTGTCTCTCTCTCTCGACCCTCTCACTCATATACTATGATGTTGGTGATCCTTTATGCCTTGTGCAAAGGCCTGAATTCGTGAGATCCATATTATCATTTAGTGCAGTGGTAGAACAAGCATCGATATAGTTTGAGTTGAGCCCTCCCACAAATCTATGCACCCTATCATGCATCGTATCAATAAATATTGTTGCATATCTAGCCAATGAATCAAATCTCATCCCGTACTCTCGGACATTCATGCTGCCCTGTCGGAGGTTCAGAAGCTGGTCCACCCGACCATCCCTAATCTCTCGAGGTAACTAGTGATCTATGAAAGCTTCTGTAAAGCTATCCCAAGTGGGTAGGGATGCATCTTTTCCTCTAGATCTCTCCCAACTCTCGTACCACAATACTGCAACATCGCGCAATCAAAATGCTACTAACTCAACTGACTCAGTCGCTGAGGCATGCATGACTCTAAAGATCCTATGAAGCTGATCAATAAAGTGTTGAGGGTCTTCTCTGTTATCTGTCATGTAAACTGTTTAGGATTCAAAGCAAGAAATTCACGAACTCCCGAACTTTCAGGCCCTTCAGAAGGTCCGGCAACAACTGGCGCAACTGGTTGGCACTGTGCAGCTACTAACTGTGCTAACATATATACTGCACTCTTGAAATCCTGATCAGATGGAATATGAGGAACTAAAGGTTGTACTGCTAGTGGAGACGGAAGTCTTGTAGCCCTCGGAGGCTCATGAAGCGGTGGAGAAGCTATAGCCGGATGAGAAGATGTCTCCCCCTGGGTCTCACAATGGGCTACCTCCACCTGTGGTACCTTGCCGGTACCCTCGCATGCAGTTGTATCTAACCCCTGGCTAGTTGTGGTCTGTCTAGTGTCGGTCATCTCTATCTGCATACAACTATCAATTATAAGCCGGAATCCTTAACCCTTAAAACACCGCTCTATAGCACGAGGTGAGCAAAAGAAGGATAGTCATTCTAACATGCCCAGTAGCTTCTTGCTTATCGGATGTGGTGCACAACACATTTATAAACAAGACTCTACTAGACATGGCTTATAGACTCCCTAGGATACGACGTTGATCTGATACCAAGTTTGTCACACCCGAAACTCGAGTAGCGCAACTGGTTCCTAATGCCAAAACTCAGGCCCAAGCCTACCCTGCTGAACCATTTGCTACTAGCACATGGCAGCCACACGCAATCAAGAAAACAAACAAGTATATCTCAACTTAAAACTAGGCCCTCGGCCAGCAAGGCCCCTGTCAACTGATCTATAAAAGAAACAGCTAATCACAGGAGATCATAAAAATAAATAGCCAACTAGCACAGAAATCCTGATTGGGTCGTCGAGGCCACCATGATAGGCTAGTATGGCCATAACGTAGATATACACCTCCACACACTAGTCTGCAAGCCTCTAAGACTAGTAAAGATTAGTGGGATAGGGCCCCATCCTATCCATAAAGATATATACAACAAAAGGAAACAAACCTCCAAACTCTGGCAGCTCCAGAGAAAAAGGGCTAGCCAACCGGATTAAAGTCAATCATGATGCTGAGGAGGTCTACTCGATCGTTTGTCAGGACCTACATGCATGAATGCAGCGCCCCCAGGCAATGGGGTGTCAGTACGAAATAATGTACAGAGTATGAAAGGCAATAGACTATGAGGAGGTATCCTGATATACTAAAATAATCTGATAAATAAATCAAGGATAAGATAACTGTACTGACCTACTCCTAAATCTAAACTTATCAAAATAATAAAATAATAACCTAACCAAGCCCCCATAAGCTCGGCAGGTATAAACAGCACACAAGACCACCTACTTAGGCCCTCATAAGCCCGGAAGGTGCCAATCAGCCTATATACTCCTATCGGTAGTCCCCTAGCCCCGTAGGCAGTCACATAGCCCTCTTAGGCATTAGTATTGCCCCGTAGGCAGCACATAGCTCTCTTAGGCATCAACATAGCTTAAAGACAACTCATAGCCTTTTTAGACAACAACATGGCCCTGTAGGAAGCACATAACCTTCTTAGGCGTCAATATAGCCATGTAGGTAACTCATAGCCCTTCTAGGCATCAATATAGCCCCGTAGGCAACTCATAACCCTTTTAGGCATCCATAGAGCCCTGTAGGCAAAACATAGCCCTTCTAGGCATAGATCACATTCTTGTAGCTAACCACAATAGCCCCAAGGGAAACAATAACAATCCAATCGCTAAAAGCGAGTAATTTAGTTATAAGCAACCTATACAAATAGCCTCTAAGTCGTGTCCAACATAGGGACACTACTAACTGAATAAGAATCCCGACAAGGGAGGATTATATCAATTCGAGCAGCCAACAATTAACAATAATGGCTACAAGTGTAACAAGGATAACAACCCAATTACATTGCTCGTAAGCTTTAAGGAAACAGTCATAAGTAAGGAATAGCCTTAACATACCTTTCCAATGAACGCTCGAAAGACCGTAGTTCCTTCACGAAAGTTGTTCCTTATGTCCTAAGCTTCACAATCACTATATATACACAGCTGAAATGCACCTTAGTTAACCAAGTGTAAATCTTGAAGAAACACCAATAACTTCATTATGCAAGAACTCCCTCCATAGGAACCATCTCTTAAGCTTTCTTTCTGGTTTGGAAGTGAAAAGAAATGTTTTCATGGCTTAAAACGTTGAGTAAGCTGATATACCACATTTTTTTACCCGACCCGAATTCTTCCCCGGCAGTCCGTAGTAAAACAATCATAACTTTTTACTCCGATGTCGGTTGGATACGGGGTTTTGTGCGTTCAAACTAGATTCGTAGACCTTCAATTTAATGGGTGAAAGTCCTTATAAATCTTTATATATTGGGAGAAATCATCCAAGACATTTGACCGAAATTTTAGAGAAATCTTCAAAAAGGAAATTACGATAACTTTTGCCAACTTTTATTTTGCCACTTACCTAACTTCAAAACTTGAGATACAACCCTTGAACACTTAAAATATGACATACCACATCATTCTTAATTTATTACTCACCCTCCTTGTCTTTCTACGAAGATACGAGTTAATTTAGACGTTTTGAAAAGTCGGGGTGTTACACAAGCCTTGGCTGATCACCTTATAGAAAACTCGATGGACCAGGATTACAAGCCACTCACGACCTACTTCCTTGATGAAGAAGTTTTGTTTGTAGGAGAAGACATATCAGAGTCATATGATGGATGGAGAATGTTCTTTGATGGAGCATCAAACTCTATTGGAGTTGGAATAGGAGCAGTTTTAATTTCTGAAACAGGTCAGTATTACCCGATCTCAGCCAAGATCAGGTTTTATTGTACCAACAACATGGCAAAATATGAAGCTTGTATTCTCGGACGCAGAATGGCCATAGACATGAATATCAAAGAACTATTGGTGATAGGAGACTCTGACTTGTTGGTTCATCAAGTGCAAGGAGAATGGACCACTAAGAATGTCAAGATCCTTCCTTATTTGCAATACATAAAAGAGTTGAGTAGGAGATTCACAAGGATTGAGTTCAAGCATGTCCCTCGAGCTCAAAATGAGTTTTCCGATACTTTGGTAACATTGTCCTCAATGATTCAACATCCAGACAAGAATTACATCGACCCTATCAATATAGAGATACATGATCAACATGCACACTGTTTTCATTTAGATGAAGAACAGGATGGAAAACCCTGGTACTATGACATCAGAAGATTGATAGAAGCACAGGAATATCCTGAAAACTCTACAAGCAAGCAGAAATGAACTTTAAGGAGGATGGCCAATCATTTATTCCTTAACGGAGAAATCCTATATAGGAGAACTTCGGATTTAGGATTGCTGAGGTGTGTCGACGCTGCAGAAGCGACAAGGCTTTTGGAAGAAGTACATGCAGGAACATGTGGACCTCACATGAATGGGTTCACTTTGGCAAAGAAGATTCTAAAAGCCGGATATTTTTGGATGACCATGGAGAGAGATAGTATCCGGTATGTGCAAAAGTGTCATCAGTGTCAAGTGCATGGAGATTTTATACGGGTTCCACCGAATGAGCTCAATGTGATGGGTTCCCCTTGGCCATTTGCCGCTTGGGGCATGGATGTTATTGGACCCATAGAGCCTCCCGCGTCAAATGGACATCGTTTCATCCTGGTGGTTATCGATTACTGCACAAAATGGGTCGAAGCTTTGACATACAAGGTAGTGACTAAAAAGGTGGTGGCAGACTTTGTTCGGAATAACATAGTTTGTCGGTTTGGAATTCCATAATCAATCGTAACAGATAATCCGGCCAACCTCAACATCGATCTTATGAAGGAAACTTGTTAAAGGTTCAAGATTGCTCATCGAAATTCTACGGTTTACCACCCACAGATGAATGGAGCAGTTGAGACTGCATATAAGAATATCAAGAAGATTTTAAGGAAAATAGTGAGCAGTCATAGACAATGGCATGAGAAGCTACCATATGCTTTGCTCGGTTATGGCACCATAATCAGAACGTCAACTGGGGCAACTCCTTATATGTTGGTTTATGGTTCAGAGGCAGTAATACCAGCCGAGACGGAAATACCATCTTTAAGGATTATCCAAGAGGTTGGTCTAGACGATGCAGAATGGATACGTAGCAGGCATGAACTATTGATGTTCATCGATGAAAAGAGGATGGACGCGGTTTGTCATGGACAACTCTATCAGAACAGAATGACCAAAGCATTCAACAAAAAAGTCAAACCTCGACAGTTCAGACTAGGGCAGTTAGTATTGAAGAAGATCTTTCATCACCAAGGAGAAGCCAAAGGGAAATTTGCACCAAATTGGCAAGGACCCTACATGGTTCGTAGAGTACTCTCTGGAGGAGCGGTAATCTTAGCAGAAATGGACGGCAGAGTGAGCACAAAGCCAATCAATTCAGACGCCATCAAGAAATACTACATCTGAAGACCTCAAGATTAGCGATTATTTTTGGTACTTTTGCATTTTTCGATGTAACAAAACTACGTCTAGACCTGACTTCCCACGGAGGGGTATGTAGGCAACCCACATCGGATTCGATCTCCCTTAGAAAACCCAAAATCATTATTTCCATGTATTTAGAACTACGCTCGACCTGAATTCCCTCAATGGGATACGTAGGAAATCCTTGTCGGATTTGGTCCCTTGCATTTCATAGTTTTCACTTTCCGTTTGTATATGAACTACGTCCTAACCTGATTCTACTTGGATACGTAGGCAGCCTGAGTCAGGCCCCATCATTGCATTACATATTCGTACTTTTCCATTGCATATTTTTTTTCTTCCCTGATGTAATCTAAACTACGTCCTGACATAATTCCGCTTGGATACGTAGGCAGCCTGAGTCTGGCCCGGTCATTCCATTTCATATTTTTCACTTTCGTATTGTATTCAAACTACGTTACGACATGATTCCATTTGGATACGTAGGCAGCTTGAGTCAAGCTCGGTCACTGCATTACATACTTCTATTTCTCCCACTTGTATTCTAACTACGTTATAATCTGATTCCTAGTTTGGGGATATGTAGGCAGCCTGAGTCAGGCTCGATCAATTCTCTGCATAATTTCCAATTTTTTTCTTACGCTTAAGAAGCACTTCCTCATAGTTAGCGTAACCTCAGAATCTGAAGAATTTCGATCGTCGCAATGTCTGCAAAAGAGCTAGGGAAGCTTTACCATGAGGCTAAGCGAGAAGACTATGTTGGATATAGTCAACAAACTGGAAAGCTCGATGGACTTCGGAATATGTCATAATCTAAAAACATTGGAGAATTACTATATATATATATATATATATATACATAGTATACTTATTTTCTAGAAAAACAAGCTAATTCTTTTCAAAAATATTTTTTCTAGTCTTCCACCTACTTAGTCTCTAGGTTAAGAAACTACATACGGGCTAAGAAGACGTCGAAGGATTCCAGTGATGAGGCTTCAGTCTGCAAGTCCAAACAAATCAACACCCCCTCCCAAACTAAAATTTTCTTTGACTGCAGGAACACATGAATCAAGGAAAATAACATCAAGTCTCAGGGCATGACCAAAAACGCCACTCGACTTCTCACAATCATGAGCCAAAATACTCTTTCCCAAATGTACTTCAACTTGCATCTTATATCTAAGAACATTTCATTTTTGCAGGTACGCTCAAGATCCAGACCAAATACTGAAGAGAGGGGCCCCTCGTCGAAAAATAGAATAGTTAGCGTTCTATCAAAATTGCTCCACCAATTGGAGACTGTACATAGAAAACATCGTCAAACTCCGCCAACGGTAGGCTGTACATAGCAAATGTAACTCAAACTCCTCCAACCGGAGGCTGTACATAGCAAACATCGTCAAACTCCACCAACCGAAGGCTGTACACAGAAAACATCAATCAAATTCCACTAATCGGAGCCTGTATATAAGCAAAAGAAGCAACACTCCGCCAATCGGAGACTAACATCGTAGTGACGTCACCGAAGCTCCATCGACCGGGGGCATGCAGGCATAGTGACGCTGTCATACTCCAACAATCAAGTGTTACATTACAAGTTTTACACAGTCAGACACATGTTTTTACATTACAACAGCCCTGCCAGTCGAGGGCCTCTACATTACAAGCTCTACACAGTCAGATGCAGCTTTTTACATTACAACAGCCCCGCTAGTTGAGGGCCTCTACATTACAAGTTACTTTACCTATATCACATTCATAACACAGAAATGAGACATCAACAATCGTTTGAACATCTACACTCTACTCTTTACATTACTATTTCAATTTATAAAAAAAATTTAACCGCAACAGGTACTTTTCACCTTTTTACATGTTTTGTAGGACAACGCATTACAACGAGGAACTCCCTCTAAGCAGCAAACTGGGGCAAGTTAGTGCAATGCCAAGCATCACTAGCTGCGTCAAGGATTCACTTTCAAAACTAAACTCGACTCGATTTTCAGAAGTTCAGATTTAAATCTTACTTATAGCTCTTTCATGTCTCAGTTTATTATAACTCGACACTGGGGTATCATTTTGAAAATTCATCCCTCTACCATAGGTCTTCAGTAGAAATTGCTACAAAGCATTTCTCATTCACGTTTCATTAGAACTATATCTCGTCCTTCTATTCGTGCTAATCGCTTCATACCTCACCACCAAAAGATTTAAGTATTACCATAATTCGATACTGGGGAAAATTTTTAATAAAAATTTGCTATGTTCCTACACTCTCGAACTACATGTGGCCTGATTTCTCATGAAACATGAGAAATGTAGGCAGCTCAGAAGCTAGAGTTTGGCAATAACTTCATAAACATTCTTGCCAAGTTATTGCTCAAAGTGTATTTTGGTGGGTCGCCTAAAATTGGATTGTGTCAATATTTCTTTGTCCACCTCTTCTTTACTCTCTTCCATGGACAAAGAAAGGGGCAAGCTGTTGACATCCAATTTTGGCTCTTCAGATTTAACTAATAATAATATCATAATAATAATAATAATAATCATAATATATATGTTATGAAATTTTTGTAGGAACACAAAAAGATTTTTAATTATTTATTTTATTTGAAACATTTATTTCATAAATGTTATTTCTTATTTTAAAAAATTAAATATATTATATAAATATTACTACTTACTTCTCATTTTTGAATTTTCACGTCAAATAAATATTTTTTCTTAAGGGTTAACTCGATTTTTCTAATTAAATATAATTTCTATTATTGCGATAAATATTTGTCGGCATTTCTTTTAGGAAAGCTTAATTAATTAATGAGTTACTAATTTATATTAATTTTATTTTTAGAATGACTAAGTTTATAAAATAAACTAGTCTTGCAAAATAATTGTTTTTAATTTAATAAATTAGGGCTATTTAATAAAGAGGAGGTTACAACTTAAATGGACCTAATTTGAGTAAAAAAATTGACAATCCAAGTCTTTTTAATTCAGCCAATCCATGTGTGCCACGTAGGAAGCACATGGATTGTGCTTTTCAGCTTAAATCTTAACCATCCGATTTAATCCAACGGCTTTAATTAATTCATATTTTATTAATATATATATATATATTATTAATCTTTTTTAACCGTTGATTTTTATTATCCATCCGATCAAACGATCAGACGGCCTAGATCAAGCCAAAGACTTTTCAACATAGACTCATACGCTACCCTTACTCTGTTTTCCAGACATCACGTTCTTCTCCCCTACCACCGCCCTATACTCTTTTTCCTAGAAGTGCGCCTCGTAGCCTTGAAAAATCAATGCGTCTCTTCACCTTTCCAGACGCCAAGAACTCGTCTGCTCATTCTCTCCCATCGCTGCCCATCACTCCGCCCACCTTCTCCCTCAGACTACTCGCTAGCTAGCTTTCTCCATAGACGCCAAAACATCCTCTCCCATCACCGCCCCATGTGATCCCCCATCTCCCTGTCAAAAGAATAGCTCTGGGCCACCGAAAAATGCCTTATCAATCCAGGACGATTCGAGAGGATTTTTCATCCCCTTCATCATTAGTCCTTCCGCTTTGGCTTTCCAAGAATTCAAAATTTGAATTCTTGAGGCCAATAGAGGTTACGACTTGGCTATAAAAGGAGCCATTTGTTTCCTTCTGAAAACAGAGAAGAAATGATCCCAAAAAAAATAGGGAGAAAAACAAGTGAGAAAATTGAAGAATCGACTGAAAAATCCATCAAAAACGAAAAGATGCAATAACAAACAGAGAAAGAGAGTGTCAGCAAGAAACAAAAGGTTAGCACAAAGCTTTAGAGTTTAAAACCGCTTGTCTCCTTATCCTTCCCTTTTCGGTTTCAACCTCAAGTTCGAGAAAGTTTTAAGTCGAATTCTTGACGTCGAAGCTCTTGTTTGCTGCTCTACACAAGGTCAGTAATCACCCTCGTCTTACATTTTGTTTTCATTTTCTGGAAATAAGAATGTAGTTTATGTCGTTATCTCAATTTTGCCCATCTGAATTCGTTCTGGTATAAAAAATGTTAGTAAAGATTAGTGTCAATGAGGGGACTGTTGATTTACCAATCTGATTATGTGTGTGTTTTTGTTTCTCTAAATGTAAATATTGTCTTGCTCTTTAGATATTTTTTTCTCTTCCATCGTTTTGTATTCATCTGGATATTTTTCATAGTTCTCCACAGTCTTACTGTTTGAATGTATGGTGATCCTCTACCGACCGAGTGTCTGTTGTTGTTATGAGTAAATATTGAATAATTGTATTGGGTTTGTTGGTTGTAGCATCTTGGTAACGACATCTTTGGTTGTTTAATATTTGTTTACAGAGGTATACCTTACTCATGTTGTAGTGATGAGTTATGCTAGGCTAAATTCGCTTCACATCTAAATAATGCTAATGTTGCCTAATTGTCAGCTTCTCGATAGTTTGGATTCAATTGTCATGTTCTTTGCACGTTAGGTCTACCTATTTGAGTTCCATAATCTAATTCTTCCAAAAATTCTAGCCTAGTTGGGTTTTGTTCTTCATTATCCATGTTTGAGTTTCACATTAGGCAAAAGACTAGAAGTCGTTTGGGTTCACTTGGCTTGCTACTGTCGGCATCATTTTAAATAGGCGTAGGAGTCGCAGAAACTAACTAATATGATAGTTGTATGTGGAATTATCTCATTATCTTCTGGGTGTAACTACTTGATTTTCTCTATTCACATATCTCATTGTTGTATCTAAATGGCTTTTGATCCTTTTACCTATTATGAAAATCCCATAAATCAGATGTCGTGTTGATCTGTTAGTCCCTGCCATAGCTTTTTTTGGAGGTCCATAACTACGTGTTACTCTACGCCATGATGTCTGCTTCTTGTTTAAGTTTTCCAGATTCGTAGTGTGTCTCAATCTTTATAGTTTTGTCAAAGAATGCCCTCATCTTCATTTAACTTTTCAAAATTTTGGAATGTTAGTTACAATAAAAGTTTAAAAGTTCTCAACTTTGTGTTCAAATTTTCTTCCAGTTGTCTGTCCCAACAGGCAGCCGTTGTTTCAAAAATATGGTTCATGTTCATGTGTTAACAAAATTTAAGCCGGATACTTTGTTTTAAAGCTGGTTATTGAATGGACGGTGATTATAAATGTTAGTGTTTGCTCTGTTTGAATTGAGTTCTATCCAAAGAAATATGGTTTTGTTGTATGGAAACCAAAGTACTGGGATTACTTTTAAAGAAGCTTATCGAGTCGAAACTAGTATGCTATTATGTTCTTAGATATGTGCGATCAGTTGAATATATTTTTGCCTTATCATTCCATTGTCCCTAGTTTCTTTTATTTATTTATTTATTTATTATAATTTTTTTATCAAAATCGCCAAGGGGCTGTTCTAATATTGAGCTTTCTGAGAGAAACTTTTATACGGGTAAAATAAGATTCATTTTTATGTTAACTAGCATGTCTTAAATTTTGCAATTTTAAGTTAATAGAAATATGATATAATTTTCATTGATGAGTTCTTAGACATGGTTTGAATACCATTTTGTTATGTGTACCTATTTGTGGCAGATCGTATGCTTACATGGTCAATTGTCGTGATCTATATAACTCGCAGCAGAATGTTGCAGTCACTGATTTCAAACCTTTTGTTTAGTTGAAGTTCTTTCCAGATTAGAGTGAACTTAGTTCAACTTATAGTTCACCATTTAAGATTTCTACTTTGTCGGAGTATGTTTATGTTCTTCTTTGTTTAGAGCCATTTGTTTTCCTCTTTTGACTAACAAGTGAAATGAACTAGTAACAATTTTGTTATGCTAGATATGACTTTCTTTCTGTATAATTGGTTGTCTTCGAAATTTATAGATTTTTGTGCTTTAATCCTATGAGCATTAAGTTGAAGTAAACAAACTTTACTGTTAGATATTAGTTTGAACTTTGAATGATCATTGCACATTTTGAAGTAGAGCTAGCTAGGAATCGAAGTTACAAGATTTAATACTATGAATGACCATTGTGTCATTAACAATATTTTACAAGCTTAACGCAGTTTGATGTCTAATTTTTTTATGTTTTTGGAGTAATAGGGCTGGTAGAATTTTACTGTTTTCGTAATATGTAGAGATAGCATCACTTTGCCCCCTTGAAATTACAATTAAACATGATATTATTTCCAAAGCATACATGAGAGGGTATAGACACATTTAGTTTGTAATTGAGGACGTCATCTCCTGGCATGCTACTATTGGTTCTATATATGAGACATAACTGTCTAACTTTCTTTTGATTCCTTTTTTTTTAAGCATAATACTTATTATTTATTTCACTCATCTGGAATTAAGTTTCTAATTTGTATCCCTTATTTCTTTTCTTATGTTTCATGTATAACCGGAGGGCTGGAGTTTCTACATTGGAACTCGTTGTGACCTAAAATATTAGGCCAACGGCAATTAGAATCCTCGCAATACTCGGAGTCTCGTGAAATAGGAGTCTAACATTCTTTAGTCTTCCCTTTTACGATTTTGATTATATTATTTTTGATTTGTTGACTAACCATTATTTATGTCTACATAACTCTTAAGTTTTGATATATTAAATCGCTTGTCTTTTGTTTTATTTTGAAGATTATTTATGTGAGCTAATATTATTTGTTGGTGAATTTAGTGGAAATACTTTTAGAACAAATGATAAAAAAATATTTTTGGAAATGGGGTTAACATTTTAAGTTTTATTTATAACATTCTCTTAGGCCTTTATCTTAAGGGATAGAAAGACTCATCATTTAAAACTCCCAAATAAATTTGAAACTACTTTAAAGGCTAAAGCAATTACCCTTTCAAAATATATTTATGGCTAAGATATTTCCCTTTAGGCATACATACTTTTTAAGAAAACAAATAGGGAAGTAGGCTTATCTATTTATTTTTTAACAAAATAAATGTAACTATAAAATACGTCTCAATAGTTAGGCCTATTTTTATATTCTTTATAACAACCCATTTATGAAGAAATTATATTTACTATTATTACTATCTCTATTTTTAAAATCACATATTGCTAAAATATTTTAATCTCTTAACATGCTATTTTCAAGATTTTAGATATGTCAACGGGTTCAAAATACAAGGTACATGCATATATATGTCATACACATAAAGGTATGAATTTTATATTTTTCTCTACATAACATATTATTTTTAGGGATAAGGGTCTAAAAAATACCCCAACTTTGGTCGGATTTGCTGTTGCGATACTAAACTTTCATGAGGACCTATTACCTCCCTAGACTATTTAATACCGTATTTTAAACATATATATTTGCCCACGTGGACATAAAAAATAATGCAAAATTATAAATAGTAATGTGTCCACGTGAACACATATATACCTTTAAAATACATTATTAAATAGTTTAGGGGGTAAAAAATACAGTATTAAATAGTCTAGGGAGGTAATAGGTCCTTATGAAAGTTTAGTATCGCAACAGCAAATCCGACCAAAGTTGGGGTATTTTTCAGACCCTTATCCCTTATTTTTATCTATTATCCCTTTTACGATTGTTATTTATTTATCTTTTATAAGTTATAAATCCCTACACTTAAATATACATATTATTTTACTACATCTAATCTATCGTCAATTTGTCCCTACATGTAAATAAAATAATAAACGCTTTTTTAAAAAACAACATACATGAATATACTATAATTTGCAATAAATATATTTAAGATCGCAAACTTCATATAGTATTTTGACATTAAGTATTATTACTATTTGTTTTATTTATTTATTTGTTTGGAAACTCCATTTTATGTATTTTTATTCAAAGTTATATATCATACATAGTCACACATACTACTATTCTATCTTGTTTTATTTTATTTTCCTTTACACTTTAATTTTATATATAAAAAAAATGACAAATCTTCATATCCTTTAAACTCAACATTTATTTTGGATACATTTATATAAGACAAATATATATATTTTAACATATAAAATTGTCATACATTTTTAGTACATTTATTTATTTATTTTTACCGTATGATAAACATACTACTAATAATTTTATTTGATAGACATATATGTCGTACCTTGTATTTTACTCTTTTCTTAAACTAATAAAATTTACTTACCATTGATTTTAAAGAAAATAAATAAACAAGTTTTCCTAATTATATTTTCCTAAATTGAGTTTAAGGACTATCTTCGGATAGGCTTTGAGGGATTCTTAATACCTTCCCCTTGAGTAACCAAAATCCTTACTCAGAATCTTCGCAAATCAAAACAGAATTTATATTTACATATTAAAAAAATGATTTTCCTAATATTTTCCTTAAAATTTAGGTGGCGACTCTAAAATAAAAACAAAACAATTTTTTCAAAAATCAAAGTGTCGGCCATATTATGTTGTGAATTGTTTCAGCTGGTTCGAAATAGGGGAGCGACACTGCATAGGCCAAGACTTTAAAGAGCCCATAAATGATAACATCCCATAAAGAAGGAGGTAGTACAAGAGGACTCAAATGATTAGTCTGATGGAGATGACTACGACATGGAGCATGAGTAGACCAGAGAGTTTGGATTTTTTCTTTCTTCACAGTTATTTTTTATTAATTTGAGCATTAAGGTGAGTATATTATTTTAAGTGTATGGTGGATGAAATATATTTCCCATTGTAATTATTTAAAATTTATTAAATATACATTTATAAAATGATTCGGATTATATTAAATTCATAAATGTATTAGTTCAAATAAATTATGGATTAATATAATTGAGCTAATTATTTAATTCCAATAAATATGAATTTAATTGATTTGAGCTACAATAGATGAGCCCAATTGGCTAAGTCAAATTTAATCTCATTCTAGAGGCCCAATTTTTTAGTGCCACGTGGCAAATGACGTGGCATGCCAAGTCAAACAAAGAATCCAATAGGATCATGACATGTGTCAAAAATGACAAGCCCGCTCTATGAAGCCCATATGCCATGTCACTTAAATCTGATTGGCCGAAGCGAATCTTGTTCCAATCACAACTCCTCTATTCTAAAACTATAAATAGGGGTCCTCATAATTCAGAAAAAGGACAGAAAATTCTAAACAAGAAGCTAGAGAAAATATGTGGTACAAACGCCATAAAATTCTCTATAAAGCTACAAGTTTAAGAATTCACGCATTCAAGTTCAAGAACGATCAAAATCAAGACCATCAGATTCAAGAACAAGCTCGAAGACCTTGAATTCAAGTAAAAGCCAAGATCAAGATAAAATTCAAGTTCAAGTTCATCAGAGATTCAAGAACAAGTTTTAAAGCCCTTGAATTTATATTTGAAAAGGCGAATTCAGAGGAATCATAGATATTGTAACACTCGCACTTGAAATAATAAATATGATTTTTGCGATATTTTTCCATTCTTGATTATTGTTTTGTTGGCGCGAATTTTATTGTCTACAAATTCTGGCACGCCCAGTGGGATAATCTCTACCTCTCATCTCAATTTTTCAAGCATCAAAGAATATCCATATGACTTCCATGAAGAACAACTCTCGATCAACTGCCTCTAAGGCCACTAGCTCCAAGTTCTCTACTGAAGTTGAAGGCATTCTTTGTGTTACCTTTGGAAGTTTCAGAGCTGTTACGAGAAGCAAGGTTGCTACGCTAGGACAACAAACACTTCAACTGTCATCCGAATCAGCTCCTGTTTTTGGGTCTTCGACTCCAAAAGGAGCAAGTTCCTCCACAAATGCTTTAGAAGGAGGAAGCAGTATTGCTGAAATGATCAAGAAGACATTGGCTCTACTTGAGCAATCTGGTTCCAAGAACTCTACCAGAAGGGAGAACTATGATTCAACTAATGAATTATCTCCACATGCATTGCGTAACGTGAGTCCACTGAAGATTAACTTACACGACAATCCGTGCTACTCTCCTACATCTCCAATGATCATTTAAACGATGGTGAGTGTTGCTTCCTCTCCTGAGGAACAACTCACAAATCTGACGAAGTTGGTTGAAGGATTGACAAAGAATGTACAACACCAAGAGTCTCGAATTGATAAGTTGATGGATAGGATGGAAGGACTTTTGGATGGAGAAGCAAGTCATGCGCCAGGAAAGGATGTTGAAGTTCAAGCGATCGGAGATCCTGCGAAGAAAGCACCGCTTGTTAATGAGATGCCAGTTTCTTCTGAAGGAATGATCCCACTCGATCGCTTGAAGGAGTTTATTGAAGGCACTATCAAAGATAAGTATGAAGTCTCCACCAAGTCTTCTCATATGTATGCCAAGCCATACACTACGAGAATTGATAACTTCAAAATGCCTGCTAGTTATCAACCTCCCAAATTTCAACAATTTGAGGGTAAAGGAAATCCAAAACAACATGTTGCACACTTTGTGGAGACATGTAATAATGTTGGAACCTATGGAGACCATCTTGTCGAACAGTTTGTCCGCTCCGTAAAAGGAAATGCCTTTGATTGGTATATGGATCTTGAGCCCAATTCTATTAATAGTTGGAAGCAACTAGAGCACGAGTTTCCCAATCACTTCTATAGCACGAGGCGTACGGTGAGCATGGTAGAACTCACGAATACTCGCCAAAGAAGGATGAACCGATTATAGATTTCATAAATTGATGGAGGAACGCAAGCCTAAATTGCAACGATAGGCTTAGTGAAGCTTCTGCAATCAAAATGTGTATCCAGGGAATGGACTGGGAGCCTCTTTACATCTTGCAAGGAATGAAACCAAAATTCTTCGAAGATCTAGCTACTCGCGCTCATGATATGGAGTTGAGCATGTCCTCTGGAAAAGATATGACTTTTGTCCATAATCCTCGCAAAGGAAGAGACAAGAAGGAACCCAAGAGGTGGAGCAAATTTGTGCCCAGAAGTGACAACAAAGAATCCATGAATGTTAATGTGTCGCCTGCGAAGTTCAACCACGAATGAGGGCATGAAGCAAGATGTGAGAACAACTTTCCAAGCACGTTCAAATCAAAAGTCGACACTAAGGGAGATGCAAAGGAAATAATATCCCTTCTTGGATTTTGACATTTCCGAGATTTTTGATGAGTTGCTCGAGTTAAAGCTCATTGACTTGCCAGAAATGAAGCGACCTGATAAAGCTGGAAAAGCTAATGACCCAAATTATTGCAAGTATCATAGACTTGTGAGTCATTCTTTTGAAAAATGTTTTATCTTCAAAGATAGAATGATGCGATTGGTTAATGAAAAGAAAATTGTCCTTGATGATGAGAAGGCTAGTTCTAACCAGTTCTCTATCACGTTCGGCTCACACGATCCGACCCAAATATATATCTCTGAAAAGTATGAAGAAGAGTCATTGGAGCGGGAAGTTGATATAAATGGTGATGAAGGCTGGATTCTTGTAACTAGGCGAAGACACAACAAGTCAAGCTTAGGAAAAGAATCATCCGAGTAACCGATTAGAGGGAAAATGGTGAAGAAATTGGAGAAGCAAAAATCAATCAAGCGCCCAAAGAGGACAAAGGTAGAAGTGCATCATTACCAAAAACCCCGACGTCCTGTGACTCTAGAGGAATTCTTACCAAGTTCGTTCGACATAAAGTCTACTAAAGACAATGTCAAGGCATCATGTTTCAACGCTGATACAGCAGAAACAATGAAGGTTCTTCCTATTGAGAAAGAAGGAACAACAAGTGAATCCTCACCAAAAGTGTCTCCTACTGACGATGAAAAGGCAACAAGGGAAATCTCATCAATGATGTCTCTTTCACCTTCTGAAAAACCTATTGAACCTTTTTCCCAAGAAGCACATGTATGTGATACAAAAATCACATTTATAGATAATGATCTTCTATTTGGTGAAACACTACACAATCGTCCTTTGTATATGGTGGGTCACGTGCTAGAGAAGAAGATAAATAGAATCTTAATAGATGAAGGATCTGGAGTCAACATTCTGCCTATCCACACATTGAAGGAACTCGGCATCACGACTGAAGAACTTAGTGAAATTCGTTTGTTGATACAAGGATTCAATCAAAGGGGACAAAGGTCCATAGGCTCTATTAAATTAGAGATCCACATGGAAGATTTGCGATCAAGCGCATGGATGCATGTTATCGATGCAAAGACTTTATACAATATATTTCTTGGCAGGCCTTGGATACACGAGAATAAAATTGTCTCATCTTCTTACTATCAATGTTTGAAGTATCTTGAAGGCGGGATTGAAAGTAACATAGTTGCAGATGATAATCTTTTCACAGAAGTTGAGACACACTTTGTCGATGCAAAATTCTATTTGAAGGGTTATGTTGTTAAAGGGACAAAATCTAATGATGTCAAATCAATCAAGTCTGATAAGATCACAAGTAAAAGAATCGATGTTGCTTTCGGAAAGGTAAAAGATGACACTAAAGAACTCTGTCCAATTCTTAATAAAGGGAAGATCATGTCTTCAAACAAGAAGCTAACTTCGGGACTTTGCTATGTGCCAAAAGTGAAGAAAGAAGAAGGTCAAACATATAACCTTCAATAAAATATATTCAGAGGGCTAACTCCTTTTATCAGACGGATCAATGCAATGAACTTGTCTTCGAAGCTGCTAGGAAAGTCAACCTCTCAAAATCAAGTGCGAGATGTGGCACTCCCTACAAAGCGCACAAGAGAAGGTTTTGATCCCAATGCTTACAAGTTACTTGTGAAGGCTGGATACAACCCTAATGAGCCATCAACGTTAGGGAAACTCCCATCAGAAGATACAACTAGGCAAAACTCTTCATCAATCTTCATTTGAGGCAAAGAATCGCGTTCATTCTGGATTGTAACATGATATGGGAAGCCTACACTTTATTCATATTCCTCGCGCTCCTTAGTGTAAACCACAGTGTGAGCCTTATCCTTGAGTTCTTCTTTACATGAAACCACAAGTTCCACTCGTCACCTCATTCTAGAAGGAATCAAACTTTTGAAATCCTTTTGAATCAAATGTGAAGCATGCATTGTAACTTTTAAATAACTTCTTAGATTCTTGTTTTTCTTCAATGGAACTAACCTCTCAAACATAGATGTTCTTGTAGTCGGTTCTCCAAGTCGATTAAAGACGGAAGGATTTTTTTGGGAGTAGTGACATCATCTTTAAAAGTTATATGGTTATTGCTTGCCCTTCTTATGGAAATTCGGATTGGTGGCGGTTGGCTATAGCCTAGGCCTTCACATGCTGGAGATGCTCCACCAGAACTTGAAGAAGGAGTAAAGACCACAGTAGATCCTTTGAAGGAAGTTAACCTTGGCACTGATGAAGACCCAAGGCCAACTTACTTGAGTGCCTTTCTAGAAGTGGATGAACAAATCGCTTATATGAACATACTCAAAAATTATAGGGATGTCTTCGCTTGGAGTTATAAAGAAATGTCTGGCTTGAATCCTAAAGTGGCAGTCCATCAGTTGGCAGTCAAAAATGGTTCTCGTCCTGTTAAGCAAGCTCAAAGACATTTTAGGCCATACTTGGTTCCATTGATAGAGAATGAGGTTGATAAACTCATTGAGGCAGGCTTTATTTGTGAGGTCAAATATCCTACATGGATTTCATGTATTCCTGTGAGGAAGAAGAATGGTCAAATTCGAGTTTGTGTTGACTTTAGAGATCTCAATAATGCATGCCCTAAAGATGAGTTTCCTCTTCCCATTTCGGAGCTGATGATTGATGCCACCACTGGCTATGAGGTGATGTCGTTCATGGATAGTTCTTCTGGCTATAATCAAATATGCATGGCACCAAAGGATGAAGAACTCACCGCCTTTCCCACACCTAAGGGTATTTATTGCTACAAAGTGATGCCATTTGGTTTAAAGAATGCTGGTGCTGCATATCAAAGGACTATGCAAAATATTTTTGATAACTTGCTCCATAAAAATGTTGAATGTTATGTTGATGACTTGGTGGTAAAGTCGAGAAAGAGGGGTGATCATTTGAAAGACTTAAGAATGGTGTTCGAGTTGCTTCGAATATATCAACCAAGGATGAATCCATTGAAATGTGCCTTCGGAGTTACTTTTGGCAAGTTCCTTGGCTTTATTGTGAGACATCGAGGAATTGAAATTGATCAAGCCAAAGTTGTGCAATATCGAAGATGCCCGAGCCTCGAAATATTCATGAGTTAAAAAGTCTCCAAGGAAAGCTAGCCTACTTGAGGAGGTTCATCTCAAATCTAGCAGGAAGATGCCAACCATTTGGTCATCTCATGAAGAGAGGTGCTCCTTTTAATTGGGACCAAACATGTAGCGATGCCTTTAAAAGTGTCAAATCGTATCTAGCGAAACCTCCAGTTTTGGCAGCCCCTATACCTGGAAAGCCATTGATACTGTACATTGCGGCACAAGAAAGGTCTGTAGGAGCCCTATTAGCTCAAGAGAATAGTGAAGGCAAAGAAAACTCTCTTTATTACTTAAGTAGAACGATGACGCCGAATGAGCTGAACTATTCACCAATTGAAAAGTTGTGCTTGGCACTTGTCTTCTCAATTCTAGAGATGAAGCATTATTTTCAAGCTTATGTTGTCTGCCTTATTTCTAGATCAAATCCCTTCAAGTTTGTTATATCAAAACTTGTCCTTAGTGACCGACTAGCGAGATGGTACCTCCAATTCCAACAGTTTGAGATTGTGTACATCCCTCAGAAAGCTGTGAAGGGACAAGCATTAGCGGATTTCTTGGCATACCATCTAATACCTAATGATTGGGAGTTAACTGATGAGCTTCCTGATGAAGATGCGATGTCTATTGAAATTCAAACCCCTTGGAAAATTTACTTTGATAGGGCTACACATCGTGGTGGAGTTGGCAGTGGCGTAGTGTTCATCACTTCACAAGAAGAGATTCTACCATTCTCCTTTACTTTGAGGCAATGTTGGTCCAATAATGTCATTGAATACCAAGCGTTGATACTTGGACTTGAGATGGCCATCGACATGAAGCAATTACATTTACAAGTCTTTGGTGACTCTCAATTGGTGATCAACCAACTCTTGGGAAGTTATGAGGTGAAAAAGCCCAAATTGCGTCCTTATCATGATTATGCTCAAAAGTTGATAGGATGGCTTGGAGATGTAACCCTCAAACATGTGCGTAGAACGGAAAATAAGAAAGTTGATGCATTGGCTGCCCTAGCTTCAACACTAACCCTTCCTAATCAAACACAAGTGACTATTTGTCAAAAATGGATAGTACCACTGCCAAATGAGGAAGAATATATAGAAAATTAGCTTGAGCATCTCGTCGCCATTTCTGAAGCCACAAAGGAAGATTGGAGACAACCCATTATTGACTACATGTGTTATGGGATACTTCCAGAAAATCCAAGGAGAAAGACTGACATTTGTCGTCGTGCACCTCGCTTCTTTTACTACAAGGACACATTATATAGAAGATCATTTAAGGGTGTACTATTACGATGTTTGGGAGAGGAAGAAGCAATTCAAGCTTTGCAAGATTTAAAGGATTGCTTAGATTATGCTCGGAGGTGCGATGCTTGTCAATTTCATGTGAATTTCATACATCAGCCTCCCGAAGTATTGCACCCAACTATCGCATCTTGGCCATTTGACGCTTGGGGATTGGATGTTGTGGGACCACTACCAAAATCTTCTGGTGGACACTTGTACATCTTGGCTGCAACAAATTACTTCTCAAAATATGATGAAGTTGTTGCTCTTAAAGAAGTGAAGAAAGAGAATGTTGCAAATTTTATCCGAGTGAATATCATCTATCGCTTTGGCATCCCTCGCTACATAATAACGGACAATGGCAAACCATTTGATAACAAGTTAATGAACAAGATTTGTGATCTCTTTGGCTTCAAGAAGCGTAAATCTTCTATGTATCATGTTGCCGCCAATGGTCTTGATGAAGCATTCAATAAGACTCTATGCAACCTTCTCAAGAAAGTTGTCTCCAAGTCCAAACGAGATTGGCATGAATAAATGGAAGAAGCTTTTTGGGCATATAGGACGACATACCGCACACCAACTCAAGCAACACCATATTCACTTGTTTTTTGGTGTTGAAGCAGTTCTGCCACTTGAGCGTCAAATACCTTCCTTAAGGCTTGCTATTCAAGAAGGGCTCACTGAAGAAGAAAATGCTCGACTACGTCTTGCTGAGTTAGAAGCACTTGATGAAAAGAGGCTAGAAGCCCAACAAAACCTTGAATGAAATCAAGCTCATCTATTTCGTGCTTCCCAGTTGGAGACCAAGTTCTCGCAGTAAGAAGACCTATCGTTACTTCGCACAAGTCTGGGGGAAAATTTACCTCAAAGTGGGATGGACCATATGTTGTACAAGAAGCATATTCACATGGTGCTTACAAGCTTGTTGATGCAGATGGCTTAAGGATCGGTCCTATTAATGCAAAATTCCTAAAGAGGTACTACCATTGAAATAAGATGATGCTCTTTAAGGTACGAACCTAAACTGCATGTCACTCCTGGCCCGCAAGAATATAAATTGTGTACGGCACAAAAAAAAAATCACTCACTCCCCCAGAACTACGTTATTACTTGATCCTCTTCATTGAGGTACGTAGGCGCTTAGAATATATCCTAAGTTCAGTTGCATGAGTGTAAGAAAAAACCACATGTTCCCACTTGATCCATCACATGAAGTTAAGGCCATACGTATTTTATTTTTATTTTATTTCATCAAACTTCAGACTTGCACCAAGTATTGATAGGTCAATGGAAGGGGGGCAAACCCTTATAAAATATGAGTTTCTTTAACTGTGCGCTTGAATTCTTTAAATTTAGCCAAGTATGCAAGTTGAGGTTTTTAAATTCTTTGAGTTTACATGTTGAAGTATTCGAATCCTCTAAATGTGCATGTTGTTGAATTTCCATGCCTTAAGGTGGACAAATTTGTCCCTCTGCACCTTAAGCTGGCCTTTTCATGAATTTATCCTTAGATGGATTATTATTATTTTGGTGTGTCGTACACAGTTTATACTCTTGCATGCCAGGAGTGAAAAAAAAATTGACATGCCTTAAGGTGGACAAAACTTGTCCCTTTGCACCTTAAGCTGGTCTTTTCACGGGTTTATCCTAAAAGGATCTTTAAATTTCCATGCCTTAAGGTGGACAAGATTTGTTCCTTTGCAACTTAAGCTGGTCTTTTAACGGGTTTATTTTTAAAAGGATCTTAAAGGATCTTTAAATTTTCATGTCTTAAGGTGGACAAGATTTGTCCCTTTGCACCTTAAGCTGGCCTTTTCGCGGATTTCTCCTTAAAAGGATCTTATCAAGCCTCCGGTTGGTGATCTTCAAGGCGGGGACGTTAAACACATCCCTTCACACCTTATGCTCAAGTATTCGGGATCTAGTAAAGCCTCCAGTTAGTGATTTTCAAGGTGGAGACGTTAAGCACATCCCTTCACACCTTATGCTTAAGTATTTGGGACCTTGTAAAGCCTTGAGAGTAGTATTTTTTTCAAGGCGGGGATGTTAAACACAATATTCTATAAAGCCTCTGGTTAGTGATCTTCAAGGCGGGGACGTTAAATGCATCCATTCACACCTTATGCTCAAGTATTCGGGATCTAGTAAAACCTCCAGTTAGTGATTTTCAAGGCGGGGACGTTAAACACATCCTTTCACACCTTATGCTTAAGTATTTGGGACCTTGTAAAGCCTTGAGAGTAGTGTTTTTTTTCAAGGCGGGGATGTTAAACACAATATTCTAGTAAAGCCTCAAGTTAGTGATCTTCAAGGTGGGGACGTTAAACACATCCCTTCACACCTTATGCTCAAGTATTTGGAATTTAGTAAAGCCTCAAGTTAGTGATCTTCAAGGCGGGGACGTTAAACGCATCCCTTCACCCCTCAAGATCAAATTCTAGTGTGATAAAGCTTTTCATTGTGTAGCCTCCGCAAAATATAAATATTGCTTTTGTTGATCTACAAAAAAAAAATACAAAGAAAATACAAGTAAAGGAGAGATTGTTACCCGTCAAGATGTTTGAGACTTGGAAGGTATGCTATGCTAACTAACTTAGACTTGAGACAATATTTTTCCTGGTAATAATAACCCTTGAAATATATTTTCCAACAATCACAACCCTTTTTGGTGATGACGTTCCAACATCAAGATATAAAATATTTTGTGAGGCAACGAAAATCTGAAATAAACTATGTGACAGAATTTAAAGGTAACTTCAAAAATTTGTCTAGAACATTATTAAAGGAGTTTGATACTAAATTTTGGATATGTTGTGATATTTTGTGTTTAGTTTTTGTAGAATCAATAGGATCGCAATTTCGATGTTTCTACCTTGAGATACGATTTTTTTGGTGTCATCGCACAAATCTGAAACATTTGGTGCACCAAATTCTAAAGCTGACTTTGTAATAGTATCTGGAATGATCCCGAAGGTATTAAATTTTGAATTCCGTATATGTTGTAGACATTTGTGTCTAGATTCGAAATAATCAAGCGTCTTGTGATTTCATCGTTCCTACATCAGGACATAAGAGTTTTAGTAAAGGCACACAAATCTGAAATTTTCAGCATGATAGAATTTAGAGTTAACTTCAAAAATTCATATAAAAATATTCTGAAGGTATTAAATTTTAAATTTTGGATATGTTAGATATCGAGAAGTCTAGTTTCTGAAAATTTAAGCCGTTCATGATTTCGATTTTTCTAGAATGAGATATCAATTTTATACGACAGACGTATCAAGCTGTAAAAAAGTGACGAAAATCAGGAAAAGGGAGGGAGATTACCTTGAATTATGCCCCTTTCGTCATAGGCTCGTAGCTCACGATCTGTAATTGAAGATAAAATTGTGGAGACAATGTGTCTATTTATAGATGTCATATGGTGGGAATACAATCTTTCTCCTAGTTCAATTACAATTCCTTTTTTGAAGGGAAATAAAACATATAAATAAATATGAAATTGAGTAGGATTACAATTCCTAGTTCAATTATAATTATTAATTTTTTACCAAGACAATAAAACATATATATGAATATGAAATTGAGAAGGATTATAATTCATTTTTAACTAAGGCGATTGGTCACTTCGAATAAAACAAGGAAAGGTTGGTGGCGTTGAAATAATTTGTAGCCTTATCCTTGACAAATTTGAAGACATGAAACGGTGGCTCTATCACAATACGAATAGAAGACGAAATCTTTTATTTTAAAGCAGTGGTAATCCTATCTTAGAAAAATAAGGAAAAGTAAAATGTGGGCCCTTAAATTAGCTCCCTCCGTTCAAAAGACCATCTGAAGTAGGGGTGTGCATTCGGTTTTTCGGTTTTGGGTTTTTTGGTTTTTGATTTTGAAGAAGTGTAACCCAATTCGAACCAAAATAAATTTGGTTTGGTTTGGTTTTTCTCTTTTTGGTTTGGGTTTTTTCGGTTTGGTTAATCGGTTATGTCAATAATTAGAAACATAATAAAGTTATATTTGCAATTTAAATATATATATATATATATAATTCGGTTTTTCGGTTTTCATTTTTCTAAATCCGAAACAAAAATCCAAAAATTCAATCCAAATTAAAATTCAATTTGATTTGGTTTGATTTGATTTGATTTTTCGGTTTAATCCAAATAGTGCACACCCCTAATCTGAAGTATATGCCTATGTTGGAAGTTTTGGCAGTATATGTATATATATACTTTTAATATAGATTGGAATCTTCCAAGTAATCGGTGAAATGTTAAATAAATAAATTGCATGGATTAGTTTATTTTATTTGACTCAACATCAATTTAGTAACCGGTTAATGCTTCAAGCGTAGTTTTTAAAAGATAAAATATATCGACAAGACTTGAAGCAGGGGCATCTGTAATCATTTAAAATTTATTAAATATATATTTATAAAATGATTCGGATTATATTAAATTAATAAATATATAAGTCCAAATAAATTATGGATTAATATAATTGGGCTAATTATTTAAGTCCAATAAATATGAATTTAATCGATTTGGGCTACAATAGATGAGCCCAATTTGTTAAGTCCAATTTCATCTCATTCTAAAGGACCATTTTTTTGGTGCCACGTGGCAAATGACGTGGCATGCCAAGTCAAACAAAGAAGCCAATAAGATCATGACATGTGTCAAAAATGACAAGCCCGCTCCATGAAGTCCATATGCCATGTCACTTAAATCTGATTGGTCGAAGGGAATCTTGTTCCAATCACAACTCCTCTATTCTAAAACTATAAATAGGGGTCCTCATAATTCAGAAAAGGGATAGAAAATGCTAAACAAGAAGCTAGAGAAAATCCGTGGTACAAACGCCATAAAATTCTCTATAAAGCTACAAGTTTAAGAATTCAAGTTCAAGACCATCGGATTCAAGAACAAGCTCAAAGCCCTTGAATTCAAGTAAAAGTCAAGATTAAGATAAAGTTCAAGTTCAAGTTCAAGTTCATCAGAGATTCAAGAACAAGCTTTAAAGCCCTTGAATTTATATTTGAAAAGGCGAATTCAGAGGAATCATAGAGATTGTAACACTCACACTTGAAATAATAAATACGATTTTGCTATATTTTTCTGTTCTTGATTATTATTTTCTCGACGCGAATTTTATTGTCTACACCCAAATAGCATTTCTATTTGGTTGTTTTGGAGCATAGTGAGATGCTTGCATGTGTTGATAGTTGTTAGATATATTGTGTTGTTGTACTATTTTACTTTTTATTTTTATTATTATTTTTTATTTTGAGTTCTTCAATTTTTATTTTTTTGTACTTTTTTCAAGGATAGTCCAGTTAATTCAACTATTTTTATTTTATTTTGAAGATTAGATTTTTTAGGATTAGTTTTATAGGTGCATTAGAAAAATGAAATTCATCACTAGTGAGAAAGGTACTTTAGAAAATGAAATTTGCTAGACATCATGGGAATTCACTCAATATTTGAAGTTGTTACATGTGATCAATGTATTCTCTGGTTTAACCTACATTTTTTTACCATATTGTCATGCCTACATGAAAAAAAATTTAACCTATAGCATATTTCTTTGTATTGCCACATTATGTAGCCAAATTGTCTTGTTTGTATTTTTATTCAAAGAGTCCTTAATGCACTTTGAGTTGAAAACCTTAGAGAAGAAAAGGGAAATTAGAAAAAAGGAAGTAAAAAGACTTAGTAGGCGTTTGGCCATGCGATACCATATCACGATATGGTATCGTGAGATGGAATCGCCGTTTGGACATGCGATTTTACGCTAATTTCATCTCATAATTCCATATCATCATATGTGATTCCATATTCTCCAAAAACCATGATAAGGAATCATATGAGAATTCCATATTATGATTTAAGATATTTTAATACAAAAATTGATCCACGAGTTTATATTTTGTTAAAATAATCCCACATTTATGTTTACTAACCATTTATTTCATATGTAAATAAAATTAATTATAATCACATCATTACTTTTTAAAATTTATTATTCTCACTGACATAAATTCATGTTCAATTTTTTTTATTAAATTTATTATTGTCCATACTATGTGGGAGGATTATATTAAAGACTAGTACACTACAATTTATATTCAATTTTTTTTTATTAAATTAAAGTTAGATGAAATAATTACTTAAATGGAGAATAAATAGCTTTGTAATAATTTATTAAGACTAGTACACTACAATTTATGTTCAATTTTTTTTATTAAATTAAAGTTAGATGAAACAATTACTTAAGTGGAGAACAAATAGCTCTGTAATAATTTATTATGCGATTTTATAAATTTTTGTTTATTTGATAAGATTGAATAAACAATTGGGACTATTTTAATAGTTTTACAACTTATGAGATTTTTATGTTTATGAGAAAATATACAACACAAAAATTTCATATCGCATGTCCAAACAAAACTTCAATTTCATCTCATGATTCCATATCATGATTCCATATCGCATGGCCAAACGGGCCCTTAGAGAGATCTGGTTATGTGGTTTAAAGAAGTAGAAAGTGGTGTCCAAGTGTAAAATTATCTATGCTTGTTGTTAAATGAGGATTAAAGCAAAAAAATTGATATAAATTGACTACAAAAAGTTGAGTAGTAGGAAAAAGAGGAGAGAATATCCTTGTTAGTACGGATGGCAATTGTAACACCTCGGAAATTTTTTGAGCTAAGACTCAAACCATTCCTCGTTGTGAGTAGAATATTTCAGAGGAATTTAAATTTTTTTAAGTGTTAAAGGTCGCTAGATGTAGCACCTTGAGTTCCAAAAAGAACTAAAGAGAAATTCATCCAAGTCACATAAGTTCTTTTAAGTTTTGGGTCAATATCAAACTACCATAATTTTTAGCACAGGATGAGTTAGGAGACCCATGAGGTATCAAATCGAAGATATTTGAGTTCTCTTTCAAACGCCACCGATTTTGTTAAAATCTATGTTTAGATGAGAAAGATATGACTGTTTGAGTGCAGCCTCTCTAGATAGGTCATTTTCACCCAAACTAAGGAGGGGTATTTTAGTCTTTTTCTTACCCCCCACTTAGTCTAAGCGTGAATTACACCCAATTTAGGGTCTAAACCAATTATATCAGTTTCATTCATCCCCAAAACGTTTAGGTCTTTAGAGAGAAGATTCAAGAGGAGAAAAAGTCCAAGGTTCCAAGCGTTCATCCAAGATTTTGCCAAGAACCTAGTTCTTTAAGGTATGTAAGTTCTCATAGTGTGGGGTTCGTTCACCCACACGCCAATCATGTGATTTTTATCTATAATTTCATTCTTAAGGTTGAATGATTTGAGTTCTTGAGGAGTTTCTTGAGGTTTTGTTCTTCATTCCTTGTTAATGGAATTTGATGAGTTCTTGAGGTGAGAGTTTTATGTTTTGAGTAGAATTTCATTTACATGTATTGGGTTTACAAATCTAAGGAAATTTTGAGGAAGAAAATCAATTATAGGTGAATTAGGACCGAAAATTGAGAAGAAAAATTTGTCAGATTCTTCTGGGGGAGTGGTGGCGCATTGCGCCCCATCTGCGCCAGAGAGGCTGGTGTGGGGAACCTGCAATGCACCAGAAATTACCCTCTAAAATTGAGGGGCTGGCGCCCAACGCCAGGGTCACCTGTCCCATTCTTCTTCCATCATTTGTTCCGTCTGAGTTCCTTTAAAACATATCTTCGCCCTCTTCTCGATTTTAACTATCAAAACTACATCTAATCATCGAGAAATACTATATATCATAATCATGACACTTGAATTCATAATTTAAATTTGAGGTACAGTTAGAGTAATGTTAGAGAAAGTCCCTTTGAGTCTCTTTGAGGAGTCTTCTACAATTACTTATAATTGTTTCAAGACTCGAGTAAGCGAGTATGAGAATGAGGAGAGTGTACTCATGAGCCTACATTATTATTGAGATCCTTGAGTCGAGTGTTCATGCCCATAAATTCTGCGTGAACTCCATAAATTTAGTATATTTGAGAGGAGTAGCATCTTGGAGTTCTAAGTTCTTGAGTATTGAGTTCCTAATTCTTTTGAGATTATATTCCTAATTATGGGACTACCATATGTTATACATGAAGGTCCTTGAGTTGAGTTGTTCATGCCCATAATGAGTCGAGCATTTTTTAGATGAGTAGTATCATTGAGTCCATGAGTTCTGGAGTTGTTGAGTTCCGAGTATTGAGTTCTATATATGGTTATTGAAAACCTTGAATTGAGTTGTTCACATCCATAATTCGGCATGAACCCTATTTTGAGAAGTCTTTTACCATTATTTATAATTTGTGTTAAACTTGAGTAAATGAGGATGAGGATGAGGAGAGCTGAATTTCATTTTTCAAAATGAATATATGGGAACTAAGTATTTCCAATAGTAAATGTTTCTTACATTTAAGATGAGAAGAATCTTCGATTTCCAAATGAGTTCATAAGGAATTTCGAGCACTATCTCTTTTAAGATAACCTTCTAAGTAATAATATCAAAGTTTTAGGATGAGGAAATGTTTTTAAACATATGAGCATGAGTTATATTATTGGGAATAGTATTGAGCACTGGTATGGGGACGAGTTCAGACAACTCAAAGTCCTCATAAACCATGTATGCCAACATGGGTAAAAAGGGTCATACTTTTTAGATGATTCATTATTTCTTTTAAATCATAGCTTAGTGGATCCACTTAGTTGAGGATGTCTTATACTCTGACAAGGTATAGGACAGTTCTGGAAGCGTGGGCGAGACATTGTACCATCACATAGCTCATAATGATGGTTGTCGGTTAGAGAATCTCCAGAATAAGAGTTATTATTGTATTTTTACATATAATTGAGTTATTATTGTATCTTTACATACAATTGAGTTATATCTATAGTTTTAAAAACTTTTCCATATATTGCATCTTTTATTGTTTCTTTATCCTTGAGTATCTTGAGTTGAGTATCTTGAGTTGAGTATCTTTGAGTTTAGTATCTTGAGTTGAGTATCTGGAACCAAGTATCTTCGAGTTGAGTACCTTACCATTGAGTTGAGTATCCTATCCTTGAGTGGAGTTTGAGTTTAGTTGAGTGAGTTATTAAGAGGTAAGTATATTTCTTTTCTATACGTTCAAGCTTATGTTTATGCTTCAGAATTCCTCCTACATGCTCGTACATTCCATGTCGAGTCGATTCGTTCATCCCCATAAATTATGCATGAACTCCATAAATTTAGTATACATGAGAGGAGTAGTATATTGGAGTTCTAAGTTTTTGAGTATTGAGTTCCTAATCCTTTTGAAATTATATTCCTAATTATGGGACTAGCATATGTTATACATGAAGGTCCTTGAGTTGAGTTGTTCATGCCCATAAATCCTTATGAACCCTATGAGTCGAGCTTTCTTGAGATGAGTAGTATCATTGAGCCTGTGAGTTCTAGGGTTGTTGAGTTCCGAGTATTGAGTTCTATGTATGGTTATTGAAAACCTTGAATTGAGTCATTCACGTCCATAATTCTGCATGAACCCTATTTTGAGAAGTCTTTTACCATTATTTATAATTTTCTTTAAGACTTGAGTAAATGAGGATGAGGATGAGGGGAGTTGAGTTTCATTTTTCAAAATGAATATATGGGAGCTAAGTATTTCCAAGAGTACATATTTTTACATTTAAGATGACAGGAAACTTCGATTTCCAAATGAGTTCATGAGGAGTTTCGAGCACTATCTCTTTTAAGAGAACTTTTTGAGTAATAATCTCAAAGTTTGAGGATGAGGAAATATTTTTAAACATATGAGCAAGAGTTATATTATTAGGAGTAGTATTGAGCACCGCTATGGGGACGAGTTCAGACAACTAAAAGTCCTCATAAACCATATATGTCAACATGGGTAAAAAGTATCATACTTTTTAGATGATTCGTTATTGCTTCTAAAGCATAGCTTAGTGGATCCACTTAGTTGAGGATGTCTTATACTTCGGCAAGGTATATAACAGTTCCAGCAGCGTGGGCGGACGTTGTATCATCACATAGCTCATAGTGATGGTTGTCGGTTAGAGAATCTCTCAAATAATAGTTATTATTGTGTTTTTACCTAAAATTGAGTTAGTTTTGTATTTTTACATACAATTGAGTTATTATCTACTGTTTTAAAAGCTTTTCCATAAATTGCATCTTTTATTGTTGTTTTATCCTTGAGTATATTGAGTTGAGTATCAATAAGTTGAGTATCTTTGAGTTGAGTATATTGAGCCGAGTATCTTCGAGTTGAGTACCTTACCATTGAGTTGAGTATACTATCATTTAGTGGAGTTTGAGTTGAGTTGAGAAGCAGTAAGTATGTTTCTTTTCTATCAGTTCAAGCTTATGTTTTTATTTTAGAATTCCCCTTACATACTTGTACATTCCATGTACTGACGTCATTTGGCCTGAATCTTTTATGATGCAAATACAGGTATTCAGGGTCATCAATAGACGCTCTATTGATACCACCTGCAGTTCCAGTTAGCTTTGGTGAGCCTCCTTGCTTCCGGAGGGTTCCACTTTTATTTTTAGTTGTTAGATGTCGAGGGTCTTGTCCCTATAATGCTTTTGTAATAGTAGAGGCTTCATAGATAGTTTAAAGTTCAAGGAGTCTATCATTATTTCCTTTGTTGTTGTAATGTTTTGAGTCCATGAGGCATTTAACTAATACTTGTTAAATTGTTTTCAAACTATCATTGGAGTTGAGTTTAAATTAAGTTTTTTTAAGTTATTTGCATCCTGAGTTTTCATTTTGCTTGAGTAAGTCTTCCGCTGAGTAATGAGTCAGGCCAAGGGTTCGCTTGGGAACCAGTAATGATTTTCGAGTGCCAGTTACATCTAGGGTGTAGGCTCGGGGAGGACAGCAATGGGGCAGGGTGGTTGCGAGGTGGGGCTATTCCAAGTCTATGCGGGGCAGGGCGCGTTTAGTCTTATGTGCGGCAGTTGGGGGAGCGGCGGGTTGAAATAATTCTTTTAAGAAATTAAGTGGAGCGGGTGGTGGGTTGAAATATTTTTCTCTCACTTTTCTGATTTAATCTCTCGGCTCTCCCTACTTTCATCTCAAACTTTAAGAGATGAAGCTCTTTAACTGTTAGTCTGTTACTGTCTTTCACTCTTTCTCTAAGGTTAAAAACAATACCATTTTTATAGTCAAATTTTGTAATGGGTTTTAGTTCAGGAAATTAAATTGAAATTATTTGTAAACAAAATTGAATTGATTTATGAGACATAGCCACCTAGAGGTGTAGAAAGTAGAAACTGTTTAATTGGTGTATTTTAACATAACAACAATTGAGAAAATAATTACACTATATCTTCAATGTTAAAAAAAACAAAATGTTAAATTTGTATACTTTTTTTAGCAAATTACATAATAAAGAAAATTAAAAAAATATAACATAAGTGGGGCGGGTCTTTGCGGGGCAGGGCGGTGTGGGTTAAGGATAGGAAAAAATGTTAAGCGGGGAGGGGTGGGTAGAATTTTTACGAGTTAAGCTTCTACCCGCCCCCCGTTGCCATCCCTACTTGTTAGAACCTAAGTTAACTAAAAATAGCGCAAAATCTAAAGGAAAGTAAACGGGAAAATAACATACAAGTTGAAAGTTAGGGTGAAGGAAGGAAAAAGGTTTATTCGTATTGTCATTGTCTTAAAGTGCATTGGGAAGAGTAGTCACTATTTTAACTAAATGATTCTTATCTATTGCATAGCTGATATTACAATCCGAAAAAGTCTTTTTGATTCTGCAGTTTGATGCTTTAATTGAATGAGTAATACACTATTGACAACCCTATGATATGTATGACGTGTTCTTAATTTTCTTGTGAGAGTGCAATAATTTGATTTGTTCATATCAATCTTAGATTATATATTTACAGGATGAGTGAAAATATTTATTTGACAATCAGGGCACTTAATAGCTAGAATTGGTAACTTAATGACTATGGTAATTAAATATGAGCATGTTGGTCTCATAGATGTCATATAGATTATTGTAGAAGTTGTAGTGTTTGTATGAAAAGTCGTTGATGTGATAGAGTTGTGCTTGAATGAGTAAATTTTATATCACGATTAACCTGTCTATGAAAATCAAATTATGAGTAATCTTGTCTAAATAGTATCGATGAGATATGGGGTCTATATAGGATAGGATAGGTTGTTCGACGAAGAACAAGAGCTCTAAACGTGGGGTGGTGATTTAGTGTGTATTTACGCATTCAAACATCATATTTTACTCATAATTTAGATAAATTTTGAGTATAAGCTTACGTATATCCATGTGTATTACGCATAATTGTTTTGATGATCAGCTAATAGATATGATTAGATTGATTTTAGGCTAAAAATAGCAAGGAATGACCTAAAAGATTGATTGAAAAGCAAAACAAAATGTCCTGGATTAAAACGTAGAAAAAAAGAATGTAGAACTGGAATTCGCAGTGCAAAGGCACATGTCAGACGATGTACGTCGCCGCACCTATTGTGAACTGAGATTCTAAAATAAAAAATTCATGTGATGAACTTGCAACACATGGAGAAGGAAGTAGAACGGCGAGATGGTGCCCGCGGCGGGGATCCCTAATCCCCACGATGGGCCTCACGTCGCGAACCCTCTATCTAACGGATCTTGATTGACCAAGTCAAAATAGAGTTGAACTGGAATTAGGATTTCTACCCTACTATTATAAATGTGTCGTTAAGATGATGTTTTTAAGTTACACATTAGTGTTAGAAGTTATGAATTATTACTAGAAGTTAGGGTAAGTACCATTAGAATATAGTTTTCATCATTCTTAGCTTTCTATTGTTAATTACTTCTTTTGTAGAAGATTATTGTGGAATGAAGAAGATATTCTTGCAAAAGTTGCATTTAGTTTCTTTTATATTTATGTTCATTCGTTCTTTAATTTACTTTTGTTGTTATTTGCATCTAGTTAAGCACATAACTAGGGTTATGGAACTTAGAGTAGGGATAAAGATAATAAAATATTTACATTGAAATCTTCTCATTAAAGGGTGATCTTCGTGTACTAAGATTCTTTCAAAAATATTATATTTTTAATGAATGTAAATATTAAGAACTCAGATGTATTCTGACTTGCTTGAAAGAAGAAGTTAAGGTTAGAAAAACAATCATTAACATCGATTTGGAGTTATCGATCTCCATCTAATCGCTTGAGTTAGAGATATGATAGCAGCATGAGTCATATGAGGAATGACCAAATTAATTCAACATCCAATTGTTGGCAAGGACTTAGGGTGATATTCTCTTAATTGGGCCAAGAGGCTTTAAGAGACTAATAGATTCGCCAGTTTTGCATGATGAACACACTTGAATGAGTTGATATTAAATTATTTATTTGAATTTTAATCAAAGAACTATAACCCTACTTCATCTTAAAGTTGTCAAGTGGGTCGGGTCGGTCCAATAAGATCGGCCCAATGAGGGATCGATACTAGTAAGATCGCACCGGTAGCCGACCCAGGAAAATTATATATATATATATATATATATATATATATATAATGCAAGTATTCGATTATAATAGATAGTATATTGTGTGTATATTCAGTATACGTTATAAGATATATTCTATATATATTTAGTATACATCATAAGTACATATATAATATAATGTGTGTGTATTTAGTATACACTAGTTTAGAGTACGTGATTTGCACGTGTATCTCGTGCCAATGAATAAAATGTTATACAAGAATAATAAAATTATTAAATAATAACAATTGATGTTAAAATAAATGATCCATCTATGTAAATGATAAGAATTTCATATAGAACGGTTGAAAATCTATTAAAAAAACGTGAATCTCTTTCTTTAATATTTTTAGTTCTTTTATTTATTTATTCATTATGTTTATCATAATATAAATATGATTTATATAAGGTACACATATTGATTTTAAAGTTTAAATTGCTATGACTTTAATATAGTTCAAATAAAGAAAGATTTAAGAAGAAAAATTTTGGTCTATTTTAAGGTACTAACTATTACCTATTACAAATAAGTAAAGATTTAATAGTTATACATTTAATTAATTTCAAAGTTCTTAATATTAGGATAATAATTAAGTAATAATTATTTGAAGAAAATAGTAAATTACAATTTTGTCTAATATAATCTTTTAATGAAGGGTAAAAAGGTCAATTTTACATATTTCTGTCAAATCCTTCTATTATTAAGTACGGCTGGTACCATTCCAATTTCTGAGCGTTATGTTGAGTTCTTCGTGTACGTGCGCTACACGTGTATTATACGATTATTAATAATTAATAAAAATGCATAAAAAAATAATAATAAATTATGTGTAATAACATTTTACATTGGGTTAGATAAAAGGTTCATGAAAATCTATTACAACATATTTATTGGCAGTTTTTATTGTGATTTTTTAAGTCTACGACATACATGGATAGTTTTTATGGCAATATATAGATGTCAATTTTTACTTGTCCAGTTTAGAAAATCAAGAGATAATGTATAACTAATTTTTTAATATATTCTTTTTATTAATTATGGTCATTTCTCAATGCATTTTATTATATTCCAAGAGTATACTAAAATTATTATTCTATTTATTAAATATATATATTGAATAATTATGTATAATAACTAATTGTAATTTCAGTCGAACACAAATATTTGGTCTAAGATATATTATAATCTCCCTTCGACACAATGTTTGGTCTATGAGTTTATTATAATCTCCTTCATTTTTATTAATTTGTTAAACTTTACAAAATTTTAATTTCCCAAACAAAGCTATTATCTATATCTATATCTATCTAACTATATTACCTTAAAAGCATGAACTACTAGCTTGAATGTTAAATTACTATAATATCCCTAACTTAGGTTGTGACTTTTTCGACGAGTTGTGACTTTTCCAATGAGATGTGACTTTTCCAAAGAGTTGTGACATTTTCAATAAGTTGTGACTTTTCGAAAGGGTTTTGACATCTCGAAAAGGTCATGACTTTTCAGATAAGACAAAAAAATATTTGTTCATACTACCCTTTGTTGACTATAAATAGAGGGGTTTCCTCTCATTTTCAACCACAATTTTTTTAATCTTCTACTCTTCTTCTTCTTGCATTTAAAAAAATTTCGTGTGATTTACTATCGTTGAGTGAGTTCGAAGTTTAGCGGAATATAAGGTATCACTATTTTGATGAAGTAAATTGTTCTATCCTAAGAGGGTATATTCTTTAACCTCGAGTACCTGATGAAATAATTCTGATGCTATAATAATTATATTTTTGCTTAGTATGTAATGTTTAGTATGTAATGTTCCAATATATGAAGTTAACATGATGTAGTCTAAATTTATTTGTTTTTGTTAACAATTTCTTTTGTGATGTAGATATATGCTTCTGAATATCTTTTTTAAAAATTATTAAACTTCTCAAGAGTTAGAGAATTGTCACAATTTTTTTTTTTAAGCTCATGACAAAAGAATGACTTTATTTATCAATACTACTTATATGATTTAGATTGTCAGAAAGTTCGCTTCAAAATAGTTATTATTATATAAACATTTCCCTTTTGTTTTACTCATTTACTATTTCTTAATATTTCATTATTTTCGACGAAGAAAAGTTCTTATGACTTGTAATAACGCCAGGGGAATATTAGTTTAATTTTTATTGTCGTCTAAATTCATTTATTTTTGTTATCAGTTTCTCTTGTGATGTAGATATATGTTTCTGAATATATTTTTTCAAAATTATTAAACTTCTCAAGAGTTAGAAAATTATCACAATTTGTTTTTTTGATGCTCAAGACAAAAGAATGACTTTATTTATCAATGTTACTTATGTGATTTAGATTGTCAGGAAATTTGCTTTAAAATAGTTATTACTATATAAACATTGCCCTTTTGTTTTACTTATTTACTATTTCTTAATATTTCAGTATTTTCGACGAAGAAAAGTTCTTATGACTTGTAATAAAGCCAGGGGAAGTTTGTATTAGTTTAATTTTTATTGTCGTATAAATTTATTGTTTTTGTTATCAGTTTCTCTTGTGGTGTAGATATATGTTTCTGAATATATTTTTTCAAAATTAATAAACTTCTCAAGAGTTAGAAAATTATCACGATTTGTTTTTTTGATGCTCAAGACAAAAGAATGACTTTATTTATCAATGTTACTTATGTGATTTAGATTGCCAAGATGTTTGATTAAAAATAGTTATTACTATGTAAACATTGCTCTTTAGTTTTACTAATTTATTATTTCTTAATATTTCAGTATTTTCGACGAAGAAAAGTTCACATTTCAGTATTTATATATGTCACAAATGTATTATCAAGTTAACAAAATTTTCTAACTTCAAAATACTTTATTTTAAAATTTTCCGAGTTCATTTTTATTTAATAAAACTGACAAAAAATGTCAAAATATGTGAATATATATGAATCATTTAAAAGTTATCATTAACAAAATAAATTTTATATTCAGTAATATGGAATAAACAGTTTCATTTTGTCACTAAACTAAATTAAAATCTAATAACTATAAAAAAAAAATAGTAACATTAACTAAAAGTCCTATTTATGTATGTAAGTATAAAATTTATTAGAAATTCATCTATTGCACATTAATTCTTTAGTTATAACATTATAATTCTTAGTTATGACTAATTATTGTAAATGTTATTTACACTCTTTTACATTCTTTAGTTATAATATTATGAATTCTGATCTCATAATTATTACATTAATTATTTCTATCTTTCATCTTTCCTTATATTAACTTTTGACCAATAAATTTTCATATTATTATAGCCCCTATACAGTGGCATAGCCACAATCATCCCAAGGTGTCCAATTGAACACCCTTCGTCAAAAAATTACGTTGTATATATATGTCAAATTCAATATTTAAAGGATATATATCTAAAGTTGGACACCCTCGACAAAAGATTTGCCTTTGATGCAGTGGTTATGGGTGTCCATTTTCTTAATTTTTACGACACCCCCACCACCCCCAACAAGGTCATCCCCACCCAAGTCACTCCTCCCCCGCCACCCCGTCATTTAAAGAAATTTTTTTTTTTTGGAGAAATATTTCAAATTCAAAAAAATAAATCATTTTTACGCCACCCCCACCCCCTACACCCCCACCTCAATCCAGCCCGTCCCCGTCAATATCTTTGGAAAATATTTCAAATTTTTAAAAAAATTATTTTTATGCCACCCCCTACCCTATACCCCCTCCCTCGTCGTCGTCACCCAGGTAATTCCTGTAGAAAAAAATTAAGAAAAAATTATTTTTGGGAAACATTTCAATTTAAAAAAAATATATTTTTATGCCACCCCCTACCCCCAACCTCGCCCCTCGGGCGCCACCCCCAAAAAAAAAATTAAGAAATTGTTTTTAAAGTATTTCAATTTTTTTAAAAAAATATCATTTTTTATGTCACCCGCACCCCTACCCCATCCCAGCTCCACCCCCACCCAGGCCATTCCGTCAATTTTTTTAAAAAAAATTACTTTTGGAAAATATTTCAATTTTTTTTTTCATTTTTATGTCACCCATCCCTACCCCCTGCCACCCTCCACCCAGCCCATTCCCGTAAAAAATATTTAAGAAAAAAAATATTTTTGGAAAATATTTCAAAATTTTAAAAATCTCATGTTTTACGCCGGTCAAATCTCATGGTCGGATTTTGAAACGGTCATCGGGGTCTTGTCCTAGTTTGGGTTTCATGGATCGGGTCCTAGATCATTTATTAGGGTTGATTTTCGGAACATAAGTTATTTTCCTAAAGAGTACTTTTTATTCTCAAGTCAAAAATAAAAGATTTTTTCTGAAAAATATTTTTCATTTACCAACCAAATATTAAAAAATATTTTCCAGAAAACGTTTTCTACTCACCAACAAACATGAGAAAACAAGTTAGAAATCCACTTGTTTTCCAAGAAAATATTTTCTAGGAAAACATTTTCCTTTTCTTTTGACTTCTTGAAAAAAAATATTAAATAATTAAGGATAGAAAAGTCGATAATATCTTGAGGATATTTTTTCAATCTTTAGAGTTTAACATTTGTATTTTTATAGCAAAAGATAAAACAGGTTAAACTCAATTTACAATGAATAGTGTATTTGACCCGCCTTCAAACTTAATTATTAAGCCTAAACTGAAAGAGTTGATTATAACCTTAAATTTATAGGTTTGTCATTCAAATAAAAGATCTGCATACAAATATTCAATACTTAACTATAACTTTATATTTAAAATTCAACAAATAAGTTTAATTAAAGATTCAACTATAATATTAATAAATAATATGCCAAAGTATAGTTAAATAAGCCAACAAAACAAAGTCACAATTAAACAAAGAAAGAAAAGAAAAAAGGAAAGAGATAAACCTTTGATTTTTTGACTACTTCATTCGACAACATGCTTGGTTCATCCAATTTTTCAGTCAAATTTTTTCATCTAATAGAGAAACAAGAAAAATTATCAATAAAAAGAATAAGAGAATGCAAAAATAATCTTTAAAGTTATTAACTAAAAGAAATAAAGAATAATAAAAAGGATGATGATAATGAATGCAAGAAACGACTTGAAACAAAGTCAAAATAAAAAGAAAAAATAGAAGTAAAGTAGAAGAAGGTATGCTTCTTGTAAATTTTGATAAAAAATATTACTTAAATAGACTTATAAATATTTTATGTAAAATAAAATTCTAATCAATTTAAAAATATTTAATATTATAGATTCATATCTAAATTAAATAATTAAACCTACAGAAATTACAAATTAAATTAATTGTGTAAAGGATACGTGAGAAACAAAAAGAGGACTACTATAAACCTTTCGTGACTCGATTATTTTCTTGGGTGTCTCATAGAAATGCTATAATCCAATATCTTTTTTTTGTTTCCTACCAGCTGTTAGGAGTCTATATTTGAGCCCCGACTAAATTTAGATCACGCATTGTATGACCCATTCGGGGGTGGTGCTCCCAACAAGATTTTCTCCATAACCAGGGCACGAACCCAAGACCTCTGGTTAAGGGTGAAGCAGTCCCACCACTGCACCACAATCCGTGTTGGTCAATATATATATATATATATATATATATATATATATATATATCATCGTTAATTTTTAAATTGTAAGTAGACATGACTCTAGTTGATATATAAATATCTACCTAAAAATAATATTTATATTATTTTGTGTTAACATTATAAATAAAATTTTGTTGAGAGTGCCATCCCCGAAATAGGTTCTGCAGTGTGTGATCCAAATTCAGTCGGGGCTCCAATGTGGACGGCAAACACCAGGTGGAAAACCAAAAAATATATATTGGATTCTTAGCATTTTTATGAGACACCTAGAAAGAACATCGAGTTACAAAAGGTTTATAGTAGTCCTCTTTTTGTTTCTCACGTGTCCTTTTTACAATTAATTTATTTTGTAATTTCTGTAGGTTTAATCATTTAATTAGATAAATCTTGTCAACTTCTGAATCTTGATTATTAGCAATTCTAGAAATTGTCATCTAATTAAGAAGCAAGTTGTAATTAATTTGTAATTGAGAACTCTAATAAAAATTATAGGAAGTTGATTTATTCAAGAACTCCATTTGTGTGTGGGTCACCTAAAATGTTATAAAGATTATTAAATTTTAATATAAAAAATGTTGAAATGTCACGATTCAAAAATGGACGTGATGACACTCGTCTACTCCCACCAAGACAAGTCAGCCTCAACCAAACGAAATGAAAAAATGCGGAAAGTAAAGCAAGAATAAGATAAGAGTGGAAAACTTATTCATTCTAAAGTAACCCAAAAATCTGGTTGTCACGTGTACAAGCAACTAAATATAATAAGATATGATTTAAAAGCTAATACAAGTCTCAATGTCTTTGATTCTTGAATTGAACAAAGCATAAAATAAGGAACGGGAGGGCCCGCCGAGATGACAAGCAGCTACCTCCCAAAGTCTTTTGACAAGCCTAAGAAATAGGAGAAGAAGAGGATCACACGAGTACATAAGTGTAGAAGCAAGGACTAAGTACCAAACAACACGGTACTCAGCAAGCAACCTACTAAACAAAGCAAAACTAGATAGAAATAGAGTACTCCTTTCATCCAAACCGAACTTCCTCAAACTACAACTTGCATAGAAATCAGTACAACCTAACAATTCTACAATACATAGTTCACAAAGCTTAATAATCACAGTCCAATAGTCACAGTCAACAACCAACAAGTGTCAAGTATAACAATCACAAGTATTAAGTTATCAATCACATGAATCAAGGTTATTAAGAATAACAATCAAACATATCAACACAAGTATCAAGATTATCATGCACAAACATAAATTGTGACTCACATGGAACACCCATAGTCCAAGTTCTCGCTGGAAATGACCTTCACCTCAATAACAATTGCCGGAAATGACCTCAGAATCAATACACTCACCGACAATGATGTAGACATCCATAACACTCACTAATATAGACCTCGACATAATTGCACTCACCGGTAAAGACCTCGGCATAATCACACTTGCTAGTAAGGACCCTGGCTTAATCAAACTCACCGGTAAAGACCTTGGCATAATCACACTTATTGGTAAAGACCTCGTCATAATCACACTCGTTGGTAAAGACCTCAGTATAATCACACTCATCAGTAAAGATCTCGGCATAATCACACTCGCTGGTAAAGACCTTAGTATAATCACACTCGCTGATAAAAATCTCGACATAAATACTAGCTGGAACTATTTTCTTTCGGCTTTCACATAATATCACTTGTCTCATCACGGTGCACAACAATTAATGTAAATGAGAAATTTCACACAATAAGGAAGAGACAACAATTCAAGTAATTCAAGGCCACAACAATGTCATCAAGGCTTACCATCTGAAACCCATTTTGAAAAAGAAATTAAAATCAGTTCAGAATCACCATTTAACTTTGGAACTTAAGATCTTGAAAAACCTTATCATTTATCACTCAAAATTCCAAGTTTTGATGTTAAAATCCATAAATAATTTAAAGGAAAATGAAGTTTTAGAGTTACAAAGCTTACCGAAATGATTTAACATAAGAAATCTCTTCAGAATGGCCTCCAAGGGTTTTACAAAACTCAAAATGGGGAAAAATAGATAAAACCTTGAAAATGAAAGGCAACAAGGGGTCTCTGATGTCGCTTAAGCAAACTCAGGTTCGCTTAAGCAAACCCCGCAAAAGCTGGAGGGTCTAGCTTTCGCGACCATCGTGATCGTGACCCATGGTGCGCTTAAGTGAACCCCGCCTATAGGCCCTTTGCTTTCACAACCAGGGTCTCGCTAATGCAAACATTGTGATCGCGAGGTACCCTTAGCAAAAGCGAGGCACACTAGCAATAAAAATATCAGCTAACTTTCAAATCATTGAATGGACCCTCGGGGTTCGTTCGTAACCCTGCACACACAAACCACATATGAAAATTGATGCTTGATGGGATTAGCATTTGCCCTTAGCAGAGTTTTTGTATAATAATTGTTATCTGTCTAGTGTTCAGATGGCCCCATTTGAGGCGTTGTATGGAAGACAATGTAGATCTCTAATTGATTAGTTTGATTCGGCTAGCATGGACTCTCTAGATTGAGACTTGCTTAGAGATGGTATGAAATAGGTCTATATGATTTAGGGTAGACTATTGATAGCCCAGAGTCGACACAAGAGTTATGTTGATCGGAGAGTTCAAGCTCTAGTATTTATGGAGGCTGATCATGTTTAGTTTCGACTGTCCCTCTTGAAATATGTGATGAAATTCGGAAAGAATGGCAATCTTATCCCTAGATTTATTGGACTTTTTAAGATTTTGAGCCAAGTGGGAGAGGTGGCCTATAAGTTGTCCTTGCCACCTAGATTGTCAGTTATTCATCCTGTGTTTCATGTATCGATGCTTCATAAGTATGCGTCGAATGAATCTCATGTGCTTTCACTTGATTCATTTGTATTGGGTCTAGAATTGTCCTTTGAGGAGGAGCCTATAACTATTTTGGATAGATAGGTCTAAAAGCTTAAGATCAAGAAGATTGCTTCACTGAAGGTGCAATGGAAGCACCGTTCAGTTGGTGAGGCAACTTAGGAGATAAAGTCAGATATGTGTGCCAGATATCCTTAGCTTTTTTTATGCTTTAGGTACTTTGTTTTGATTTATATTCGAGGACGAACACGATTTTAGTGGTGAATAATGTAATGACCCGGAAGATCATTTTTTGAAACTTTCATAAAATTACCAATTTTCTCCTCTTGATATCGACCTCGAGTCATTTATGATTGAGTTTTGAAATTTGATTTAAAACTTAGAGTAAAGAGTTGTGATTATGAAAAAATTTAAAATTTAAAGGCTAAAGTTGTTAAAAAGAGAGTTTTGGTGTCTTTCGAAGTTTCGAGTGTCGAAAAGAAATTTTGTTGATTCCATCAATCTGAAATGTGTAAATTGGTCTAAGAGAGTTGTCGATTTCTGATTCAGAGTCTTTTTGAGGATTTGAGGTCTTAAGTTAGAAAATTATTGATATTTTAGCCTTTAGGTTGACTTCGGTCAACATTCAGGGTTTGGATGCTTAGATCGGAATTACAAGAGTTCTATAGGATTTAGGGGATGGTTTTAGGCCTAGGCAAGGTCTTGGTTAAAGTTTTAAAAGTCCCAAGCTTGATTTGGCCTTTGAGGCATTATGATTAGTTTTTTGTGACTTTCATAGATTTCAGGTCAAGCAGACCTCAAATTCATGTTTTGATGATTCCATTGAGTCCAGAACGTTGAACACCAAAGTAAATCACACAAGGTCAGAGCATATCCTCCAACACCTGAATCGTCCGCTCGGACTGACCATCTGTTAGAGGGTGGAAAATTGTACTTATATCTAACCGAGTACCCAAACCATGTTGCGAATCCTTCCGAAAGTGAGAAGTGAACGATGATCCTGGATTAGAGATCATAATGGAAACGTGGACTCCATGAAGCCATCTGACTCTGATATAAAGCTAGGCTAACTTCTCCGATGTATACTTCACCCGAATTGGAATGAAGTGGGCGGACTTAGTCAGCTTGTAACCAACCACCAAAATATTGTCATAACCACCCATGGTGGTAGGTAGACACATGATAAAGTCCATAGTGATCCGTTCCCACTTTCAAGTAGGAATAAGCATCTTCTATGATACACCTCCGGGCTGATGGTTCTCATACTTAACTTGTTGACAAGGCAAGCACCTAGAAACAAAATCTGCAATATTCCTCTTTATGCCACACCACCAGTAATGCTGACTCAGGTCATGATACATCTTCTCCGCTCCTGGATGAATGAAATATCAAGAATAATGGGCCTCCTCTAGAATCAGTCTAATCATCAAGCTCTCGTGCTTTTGAAAGATCTCCTCACACTCATTAGACCACTGAAATCTCACACTCATCCGAGTCAATCTGGTTAAGAGAGATGTAATAGTTGAGAAAATCTGAACAAATTGCATGTAATAGCCATCTAGTCCCACAAAACTCTGAATCTCGGTAATTGAAGTAGGCCGGGCTCAACCTTAAACTATCTGAAACTTGGTTGGATCCACCCGAATACCCTCCTTGTACACCACGTGTCCCAGAAATGCAACATAATCAAGCCAAAACTCGCACTTTGAGAACCTAACATACAATTTCTCCTCTCTCAATCTCTAGAGAACAATCCTCAAATGCCTATCATGGTCCTCCTTAGTGTTGGAGTACACCAAAATGTCATCAATGAAGACTATCACAAAAGAGTCTAAATAAGGTTGGAACACCCCATTCATTAACTCCATGAATGCTACAGGGGTGTTAATCAAACCAAAGGACATCACTAGAAACTCATAGTGCCCATAACGAGTCCTGAAAGTTATCTTACGGATAGTCGATGCCCTAACCTTTAGCTGATGATAGCTGGACCTCAAATAAATCCTAGAAAACAAAGATGCTCCTTGAAGGTGATCAAATGAGTCATCTATACGAGGAAGACGATACTTGTTCATCATCGTAACTTTTTTCAACTATCGATAATCAATACACATTCTCATGGTTTAATCCTTCTTCCTCACAACAAGAGAACCCCACGAAGACACATTAGGATGAATGAACCCATTACTCAACAAGTCTTATAAATGATCCTTCAATTCCTTAAACTTCTGCTACACTCATACGGTAAGAAGGAATATACTACATATTATCCCATACAACTACCCACACTAAGTACTCTTTTAGACCATCATGAATGTCCACTAGTTGGGGACTTGTCCCTCTTGAATATTTGCCTCTATTCATATTAGGTACTTCTCTATTTAGTACTAGGCAAGTCATCACACCTGAATGACTACAAGACATCAATTCAAGGCTACCAAGGAATAACACACTACTAGGCTAGACCAAGCTAATAATATAACTAACATGACCTTACTCTACTAAGTCAAGCTACCATGGAGACATACTATCATCCTAGTCCAAGCTATCCAAGGAAGGGTATAAATGTCCCATCCTAATCACCATGCAATACATCCTATGATGTTAATACAAGCTATCCTTAGGAGAGTATGATTCTCAATTCCAAGCTACCATGAGTACTACTAACTCAAGCTAACCTTACAAGCACACCAAGATGCTATTGTAAGCTATCCTTAGGAGAGTATGAATCTCAATCCTAAGCTACCATGAGTACTACTAACTCAAGCTAACCTTACAAGCACACCAAGATGCTATTGTAAGCTATCCTTAGGAGAGTATGAATCTCAATCCCAAGCTACCATGAGTATTACTAACTCAAGCTAACCTTACAAGCACAACAATATGTTATTGTAAGCTATCCTAAGGAGAGTATGAATCACAATCCCAAGATACCATGAGTACTACTAACTCAAGCTTACCTTACAAGCACACCAATATGCTATTTTAAGCTATCCTTAGGAAAGTATGAATCTCAATCCCAAGCTACCATTAGGAGAGTATATGTCCTCAATCCTAAAGCTACCATGAAGTGGTCTTGGCCTAACCAAATCAAGCTACCATGAAATGCATTCTAACAATGCTAGTTAAAGCTACCCCTTAGGAGAGTATTGATCCTCAATCCTAGGTTACCATGCCTATTCTAATGCAGGCTACCATGAAAAGGATCCTACCAATGCTAATTTAAGCTAACCTTAGGAGAGCATAATTCTTCAATCCTAAGCTACCATGATATGGCCTTGTCTTACCAAGTCAAACTACACATGAAGGCATCCTAACAATGCCAATTCAAGCTATATCTTAGGAGAGTATAGATCCTCCATCCCAAGCTATCAATCTTGGTCTTATACTACTAAGCTAAGCTATACATGAAGGTAACGTATGCCACAACTTCAAGCTATTCTAGACTAACATGCTTTGATTTATTTTAGGTTCTTAAGTCAACCTAGAATCATTCTATGTGAGAGAACTTCAATCTCCTAGCATACTCATGTTTAAGTGTATAAGAGAAAGAGAATACACAACAAGATCACATCATATTGACTTTACCCCCGAAAACTCTAACAATGATGGCTACAAGCCCTACTTTCAAGCTTAACTTCATTCTATAATGATCCATGTCTAAATTACAAGCTATTCAATCACATTCTTTACTACTAAGTGAATCTAGTCATAATTGCTTCATAAAGGTTCAATTCTAACTTTACAAGTCAAGATCCTTCCTATTCAATCAAGTCTAGTTCAATTCATGATTAGATGATCCTAACTATGATCAATTAGTATTTTAGACATTGATTTAGGAAGATCACTTTAGAACCTTCAACTTTGCCTCTAATGGCATAAACCCACAAAGATTACATTTATCAATTTAGATTAGGGTTTACCATAGAAATCACATGAATTCATCATAATATCACTAAACAAAACTAAATCAATCATAATTGGGTGATATCCATTAGATTGGAATCACACCAAAACCCTACCCACAATGCAAGAACAACCCTAGCTAGAATTGGGTTTTTGATTTCACAAGTGGGGAAATTATGGGGGCTCCATGGGTGGAAGAACCCATGGATGATTAAGCTTTACATACCTTTAATCAAATCCCTAGCACAAGCTCTCAACAATGGACTTTGTTCTTGACCTAAGCTTCATGCTTTATCTTCTTCTTCAATGGGGGTTTTCTAGAGAGAGAAATATTCTTTGGAATGGATGAAGTTGTGTTTTCTTTGGATTCTAGGGAGAATGACTTAATTGAGGCAAACTTAGGTCTAATTAACTTATATACCTGCTAGGAAGGGAATAAAATAATGTAGGGTCAACTTTGGGAAAGAACTAAGGACCCTAAATGTTTTTTTAACTTAAAATTTACAAGCCTTCATGACTTTCCTCGCCCTTTCCACCTTTATGGCTCGCCAAGAGCACTAGGCGACTCGCCAAGTGGACCCTTGGCTCACCCAAATTTATAGTAAGCCTCCTAAAGGGGTAGATAACTTAGGCGATGGAGGGGGCAACTTGGCGATACACCAATCCAACTGGAGAGCCACTACTTTGCTCGCCCATTCGCCCACAACTTAGGCCAAGGGTACTACCCACTAAGCGGCCCCAAGTGCACTTTGGCGCATCGCCAAGTCACTTGGGCAATCATGCTGCCCAATTACCAATTAGGCACCTAGGAGAACAAGTTATCTTTCACTCTACCTTGATAGCTTAAGGCCTTTCCCACTCCTTAGACTTGACAACCCCTCATACCAAGGCCTAGGTTAGCCTATAAGACTACAGGGTGTAAGACGTGCCTTGACGTTCAACTACTAAACCCCTCATTCTATGCACGGGAGGTCCAATCTATGACTCTAACCCTCATACCAAACCTTAAAACCCTAACTTTTGGCTCTAGTTTGGTCTACTAATTTTTAGGGTGTTATAATTGATGCCTTTGCTGCTAGGATAGCAGTGTGCGAGCATGGCCAATAGGCCACCGAAGAGGTGTAAGACATTAAAGGCCGTTATTGTTGCGCTGAGGAGTGATGTGGATCAGATGAAGTCCACTAACATGTCCATGATTTTTGGGACGGTGGAGATTCCTGATGTGCCAGAGATGCCTCCGGCTACCACCGGAGATGAGGTTAGAGTTGAGGAGATAGCTGATCTTGAGTCTGAGGCTGAGATGGATGAGGAGATGCTTGAAGTTGTTGAGGAGGTTTCTTACGAAGGCCTTACGGAGATTGAGGACGCCATGATCGATGCAGTTGTGCAGACTTTGTTGGCAGATACGCCTTTAGCTGATCCTAGTAGGGCTGGTGATACTGCTAATGTGACTCCGAGCACTGATGCCCAATTTCAGAGCACTACTTCGAGCACTAATGCCCAGACAGATGGAGTGATTGTGTAGACATGATCACTTTTTACCTCCCTCTCTGTCTTGTATTTATCGACTTGCGGATACTAGTTTGCTTGCATTTGAGTACAAATGGTTTTTATTTGTGGTGGGATAAGGCCCACCTTTTGTGACTTTTTTTATGTCTATATATTGGGTTTTTTAGATTTAAATTATGTTAATACCTCATTTTGTGGATGATGGAGCTTGTGGCTCCTTGTTTTTAATTGTAAATGATTTTTGGACCCTTCCAAAAAAAATTATGCCACCTCTTGTTTGTGTTTGAATGTGGCTGTTCTCTTACAAATTTGAGTATCTATCTTGATCAATTCCGATGACTCGAATAGTGCTCATAATTGAACAAAAATGAATGTGCTGCTATGATGAGGTCAAATGAAGTTGCAAAGACAATATGTGAACTTTTTGCATCTCGTTGTGATTAGCCAAGTATCAAATTGAGTCTCTTGTGATGAACATTGCACACTAGCAAAAGTGTGGAGTCTTGTTTGACATTGGTGTCAATGCCTTGTGTGATGAGCTTATTGTGAGCCATGTGTGATGACATCTAGAATTTGCCCCGTTGGTCCGGTTGACTAAGTGATGCAATCTCTTGAAATGATCTTAGGCAACTTTGAAGAGTGTGAAACAATTTGACATTATACCTCTTTTTGTGGCCTACCTTGTGAGTGTGTGAACCTCACTTGAACAATTTTTGAGCCTTAGCCTTTCCTTAGAAGAAACTTGATGAAATTTTGACATTTCTTTATCCCTTCACCCTTAATCCTCATGAGATGTGGTTTGTTTGAATAGCCAACTTAGGCCAAAACCCTAAGTTGGGGGTGTGGTGAAAAGAGAAGGTAAATCAAGAAGTGCAAAGAAGGCCCCTTTGACCCATGGTTTTGAGAAAGTGGAACCCCTCCATACAAAAAAGAAGAAGAAAAGAATGAACAGTTGTAGAATAAAGTTGTGAAAATACAAAACGAGATGGGGTTTCCAATAGTCCATGGCAACTGAATAAAGGAGTGACTTGTGAGCACAAATGAGAATGATGAATAAAACAAAAGAAAGTGTTGTTCACACTACATCTCATGAGAATTACAACCATTGAGCCTAAATGACCATACCTTTACACTCAACCCCGTTACAAGCCTTGAAAAGACCTTTTTGATCTTGAGTGAGCTGAAGCATTATACCTCTTTTGTAGCCTACCTTGTGAGTGTGTGAACTTTGCTTGAACACCCTTTGAGCCTTACCCTTATTCTTGGAAGAAACTTGAGCAAATGAAACCTCTCTTTATCCTTTCACCCATAATCCTCATGAAATGTGGTTTGTTTGAATAGTCCACTTAGGCCAAAAGCCTAAGCTGGGGGTGTGGTGAAAGGAGAAGGTAAATCAAGTAGTGCAAAGAAGGCCCCCTTTGACCCATGGTTTGAGGAAGATGGAACCTCTCCATACAAACAAAAAAAGAGAAAAAGAAAAGAGGAATGAAAAAGAAAAAGAATGAAAAAGTTTGAAATAAAGTTGTGAAAGTGCAAAAGAAATGGGGTGTCCGGTATTCCATGGAAAGTGAATAATGGGGTGACTTTTGAGCATGAATGAAAATGTTGAAGAAAAGGAAATAAAGTGTTGTTCATACCACATTTCATGAGGACAGCAGCCATTAAGCCTAAATGACCATAACTTTACACTCAGCCCCGTTACAAGCCTTGAAAAGACCTTTTTTTTTATCTTGAGTGAGCTGAAGCAGATGTTGATTGGATAATAAGGGCAAACATATGGGTGGAGTCATGCATTTGTTCATCTTTGTGAGTACGAGAGTTGTTTGTGATTCCAAAACTATTAAGTGTTGAACCATTGTGTGTGAATATGGAATCATTCTTTGTGTAAGGGCATTTGAGTACCTTTATTGAGGATGAACTTGCATTTGAAGCAAGTATTGTGAGCTTGAGATTCTTTGGTAATGGTGAGTCACAACTTGAGACTTTAAGTGCACAATTGATCCTTGCATGAGTAAGTTGAGTCTTGTCGTGTGCATTCATGATTGAGTCTTGTGTAGCACTATTTGAGACATCCTTTTTGAACTGCTGAACTTGAGTTTTACTTGAGGACAAGCAAAAGTTTAAGTTGGGGGTGTTGATGAGTCTAAGATTTGAACTCATTTAGGGGTTTATTTGGATAGATTTAGTGTCCTCAAATGCTAATTTTGTGCCAATAACTGATGTAAAATCTTTGATTTCCATGTATTTGGATTGAGGAACAAAGCATGGACACTAATTTGCCAAAAGGAACGAAGCGAGCTGAAAGAAGGAAGAAAAGAGAGCCTAGTGATCGCTATGTCCATTTGGCGAGTCGCTGAGTGGCCATTTGACCGCCTAAAGTTCTAGTGTGCCAAGCCCTGAAGGAGAAAATAGAGTATGCGAGGGAAAGGAGCAGTCGACAGATCGCCAAGTGGTTCCTCGATGCAGTATTAGATCGCCCAAAGTTACAGACCTGGAGGATGCTGAAGGCCAAAGCAAAAAGGCGATGGAATTGACCAAAGAGTGGATCGCCGAGCCCGACTTATTGCGCTAAATGGTCTTTCGCAGCATATTTTTGGCGACTATAAATACGTTTTTGAACATTTAGTTTACAACTTTTTACATCATATTTTTAATTAGAGAAATTAGTTAATTTGGAACTTGGAGTATTAAGACAAGTTTTCCTTAGCTTTGAATGTATTCTCTGGTTTAACCTACATTTTTTTACCATATTGTCATGCCTACATGAAAAAAAATTTAACCTATAGCATATTTCTTTGTATTGCCACATTATGTAGCCAAATTGTCTTGTTTGTATTTTTATTCAAAGAGTCCTTAATGCACTTTGAGTTGAAAACCTTAGAGAAGAAAAGGGAAATTAGAAAAAAGGAAGTAAAAAGACTTAGTAGGCGTTTGGCCATGCGATACCATATCACGATATGGTATCGTGAGATGGAATCGCCGTTTGGACATGCGATTTTACGCTAATTTCATCTCATAATTCCATATCATCATATGTGATTCCATATTCTCCAAAAACCATGATAAGGAATCATATGAGAATTCCATATTATGATTTAAGATATTTTAATACAAAAATTGATCCACGAGTTTATATTTTGTTAAAATAATCCCACATTTATGTTTACTAACCATTTATTTCATATGTAAATAAAATTAATTATAATCACATCATTACTTTTTAAAATTTATTATTCTCACTGACATAAATTCATGTTCAATTTTTTTTATTAAATTTATTATTGTCCATACTATGTGGGAGGATTATATTAAAGACTAGTACACTACAATTTATATTCAATTTTTTTTTATTAAATTAAAGTTAGATGAAATAATTACTTAAATGGAGAATAAATAGCTTTGTAATAATTTATTAAGACTAGTACACTACAATTTATGTTCAATTTTTTTTATTAAATTAAAGTTAGATGAAACAATTACTTAAGTGGAGAACAAATAGCTCTGTAATAATTTATTATGCGATTTTATAAATTTTTGTTTATTTGATAAGATTGAATAAACAATTGGGACTATTTTAATAGTTTTACAACTTATGAGATTTTTATGTTTATGAGAAAATATACAACACAAAAATTTCATATCGCATGTCCAAACAAAACTTCAATTTCATCTCATGATTCCATATCATGATTCCATATCGCATGGCCAAACGGGCCCTTAGAGAGATCTGGTTATGTGGTTTAAAGAAGTAGAAAGTGGTGTCCAAGTGTAAAATTATCTATGCTTGTTGTTAAATGAGGATTAAAGCAAAAAAATTGATATAAATTGACTACAAAAAGTTGAGTAGTAGGAAAAAGAGGAGAGAATATCCTTGTTAGTACGGATGGCAATTGTAACACCTCGGAAATTTTTTGAGCTAAGACTCAAACCATTCCTCGTTGTGAGTAGAATATTTCAGAGGAATTTAAATTTTTTTAAGTGTTAAAGGTCGCTAGATGTAGCACCTTGAGTTCCAAAAAGAACTAAAGAGAAATTCATCCAAGTCACATAAGTTCTTTTAAGTTTTGGGTCAATATCAAACTACCATAATTTTTAGCACAGGATGAGTTAGGAGACCCATGAGGTATCAAATCGAAGATATTTGAGTTCTCTTTCAAACGCCACCGATTTTGTTAAAATCTATGTTTAGATGAGAAAGATATGACTGTTTGAGTGCAGCCTCTCTAGATAGGTCATTTTCACCCAAACTAAGGAGGGGTATTTTAGTCTTTTTCTTACCCCCCACTTAGTCTAAGCGTGAATTACACCCAATTTAGGGTCTAAACCAATTATATCAGTTTCATTCATCCCCAAAACGTTTAGGTCTTTAGAGAGAAGATTCAAGAGGAGAAAAAGTCCAAGGTTCCAAGCGTTCATCCAAGATTTTGCCAAGAACCTAGTTCTTTAAGGTATGTAAGTTCTCATAGTGTGGGGTTCGTTCACCCACACGCCAATCATGTGATTTTTATCTATAATTTCATTCTTAAGGTTGAATGATTTGAGTTCTTGAGGAGTTTCTTGAGGTTTTGTTCTTCATTCCTTGTTAATGGAATTTGATGAGTTCTTGAGGTGAGAGTTTTATGTTTTGAGTAGAATTTCATTTACATGTATTGGGTTTACAAATCTAAGGAAATTTTGAGGAAGAAAATCAATTATAGGTGAATTAGGACCGAAAATTGAGAAGAAAAATTTGTCAGATTCTTCTGGGGGAGTGGTGGCGCATTGCGCCCCATCTGCGCCAGAGAGGCTGGTGTGGGGAACCTGCAATGCACCAGAAATTACCCTCTAAAATTGAGGGGCTGGCGCCCAACGCCAGGGTCACCTGTCCCATTCTTCTTCCATCATTTGTTCCGTCTGAGTTCCTTTAAAACATATCTTCGCCCTCTTCTCGATTTTAACTATCAAAACTACATCTAATCATCGAGAAATACTATATATCATAATCATGACACTTGAATTCATAATTTAAATTTGAGGTACAGTTAGAGTAATGTTAGAGAAAGTCCCTTTGAGTCTCTTTGAGGAGTCTTCTACAATTACTTATAATTGTTTCAAGACTCGAGTAAGCGAGTATGAGAATGAGGAGAGTGTACTCATGAGCCTACATTATTATTGAGATCCTTGAGTCGAGTGTTCATGCCCATAAATTCTGCGTGAACTCCATAAATTTAGTATATTTGAGAGGAGTAGCATCTTGGAGTTCTAAGTTCTTGAGTATTGAGTTCCTAATTCTTTTGAGATTATATTCCTAATTATGGGACTACCATATGTTATACATGAAGGTCCTTGAGTTGAGTTGTTCATGCCCATAATGAGTCGAGCATTTTTTAGATGAGTAGTATCATTGAGTCCATGAGTTCTGGAGTTGTTGAGTTCCGAGTATTGAGTTCTATATATGGTTATTGAAAACCTTGAATTGAGTTGTTCACATCCATAATTCGGCATGAACCCTATTTTGAGAAGTCTTTTACCATTATTTATAATTTGTGTTAAACTTGAGTAAATGAGGATGAGGATGAGGAGAGCTGAATTTCATTTTTCAAAATGAATATATGGGAACTAAGTATTTCCAATAGTAAATGTTTCTTACATTTAAGATGAGAAGAATCTTCGATTTCCAAATGAGTTCATAAGGAATTTCGAGCACTATCTCTTTTAAGATAACCTTCTAAGTAATAATATCAAAGTTTTAGGATGAGGAAATGTTTTTAAACATATGAGCATGAGTTATATTATTGGGAATAGTATTGAGCACTGGTATGGGGACGAGTTCAGACAACTCAAAGTCCTCATAAACCATGTATGCCAACATGGGTAAAAAGGGTCATACTTTTTAGATGATTCATTATTTCTTTTAAATCATAGCTTAGTGGATCCACTTAGTTGAGGATGTCTTATACTCTGACAAGGTATAGGACAGTTCTGGAAGCGTGGGCGAGACATTGTACCATCACATAGCTCATAATGATGGTTGTCGGTTAGAGAATCTCCAGAATAAGAGTTATTATTGTATTTTTACATATAATTGAGTTATTATTGTATCTTTACATACAATTGAGTTATATCTATAGTTTTAAAAACTTTTCCATATATTGCATCTTTTATTGTTTCTTTATCCTTGAGTATCTTGAGTTGAGTATCTTGAGTTGAGTATCTTTGAGTTTAGTATCTTGAGTTGAGTATCTGGAACCAAGTATCTTCGAGTTGAGTACCTTACCATTGAGTTGAGTATCCTATCCTTGAGTGGAGTTTGAGTTTAGTTGAGTGAGTTATTAAGAGGTAAGTATATTTCTTTTCTATACGTTCAAGCTTATGTTTATGCTTCAGAATTCCTCCTACATGCTCGTACATTCCATGTCGAGTCGATTCGTTCATCCCCATAAATTATGCATGAACTCCATAAATTTAGTATACATGAGAGGAGTAGTATATTGGAGTTCTAAGTTTTTGAGTATTGAGTTCCTAATCCTTTTGAAATTATATTCCTAATTATGGGACTAGCATATGTTATACATGAAGGTCCTTGAGTTGAGTTGTTCATGCCCATAAATCCTTATGAACCCTATGAGTCGAGCTTTCTTGAGATGAGTAGTATCATTGAGCCTGTGAGTTCTAGGGTTGTTGAGTTCCGAGTATTGAGTTCTATGTATGGTTATTGAAAACCTTGAATTGAGTCATTCACGTCCATAATTCTGCATGAACCCTATTTTGAGAAGTCTTTTACCATTATTTATAATTTTCTTTAAGACTTGAGTAAATGAGGATGAGGATGAGGGGAGTTGAGTTTCATTTTTCAAAATGAATATATGGGAGCTAAGTATTTCCAAGAGTACATATTTTTACATTTAAGATGACAGGAAACTTCGATTTCCAAATGAGTTCATGAGGAGTTTCGAGCACTATCTCTTTTAAGAGAACTTTTTGAGTAATAATCTCAAAGTTTGAGGATGAGGAAATATTTTTAAACATATGAGCAAGAGTTATATTATTAGGAGTAGTATTGAGCACCGCTATGGGGACGAGTTCAGACAACTAAAAGTCCTCATAAACCATATATGTCAACATGGGTAAAAAGTATCATACTTTTTAGATGATTCGTTATTGCTTCTAAAGCATAGCTTAGTGGATCCACTTAGTTGAGGATGTCTTATACTTCGGCAAGGTATATAACAGTTCCAGCAGCGTGGGCGGACGTTGTATCATCACATAGCTCATAGTGATGGTTGTCGGTTAGAGAATCTCTCAAATAATAGTTATTATTGTGTTTTTACCTAAAATTGAGTTAGTTTTGTATTTTTACATACAATTGAGTTATTATCTACTGTTTTAAAAGCTTTTCCATAAATTGCATCTTTTATTGTTGTTTTATCCTTGAGTATATTGAGTTGAGTATCAATAAGTTGAGTATCTTTGAGTTGAGTATATTGAGCCGAGTATCTTCGAGTTGAGTACCTTACCATTGAGTTGAGTATACTATCATTTAGTGGAGTTTGAGTTGAGTTGAGAAGCAGTAAGTATGTTTCTTTTCTATCAGTTCAAGCTTATGTTTTTATTTTAGAATTCCCCTTACATACTTGTACATTCCATGTACTGACGTCATTTGGCCTGAATCTTTTATGATGCAAATACAGGTATTCAGGGTCATCAATAGACGCTCTATTGATACCACCTGCAGTTCCAGTTAGCTTTGGTGAGCCTCCTTGCTTCCGGAGGGTTCCACTTTTATTTTTAGTTGTTAGATGTCGAGGGTCTTGTCCCTATAATGCTTTTGTAATAGTAGAGGCTTCATAGATAGTTTAAAGTTCAAGGAGTCTATCATTATTTCCTTTGTTGTTGTAATGTTTTGAGTCCATGAGGCATTTAACTAATACTTGTTAAATTGTTTTCAAACTATCATTGGAGTTGAGTTTAAATTAAGTTTTTTTAAGTTATTTGCATCCTGAGTTTTCATTTTGCTTGAGTAAGTCTTCCGCTGAGTAATGAGTCAGGCCAAGGGTTCGCTTGGGAACCAGTAATGATTTTCGAGTGCCAGTTACATCTAGGGTGTAGGCTCGGGGAGGACAGCAATGGGGCAGGGTGGTTGCGGGGTGGGGCTATTCCAAGTCTATGCGGGGCAGGGCGCGTTTAGTCTTATGTGCGGCAGTTGGGGGAGCGGCGAGTTGAAATAATTCTTTTAAGAAATTAAGTGGAGCGGGTGGTGGGTTGAAATATTTTTCTCTCACTTTTCTGATTTAATCTCTCGGCTCTCCCTACTTTCATCTCAAACTTTAAGAGATGAAGCTCTTTAACTGTTAGTCTGTTACTGTCTTTCACTCTTTCTCTAAGGTTAAAAACAATACCATTTTTATAGTCAAATTTTGTAATGGGTTTTAGTTCAGGAAATTAAATTGAAATTATTTGTAAACAAAATTGAATTGATTTATGAGACATAGCCACCTAGAGGTGTAGAAAGTAGAAACTGTTTAATTGGTGTATTTTAACATAACAACAATTGAGAAAATAATTACACTAGATCTTCAATGTTAAAAAAAACAAAATGTTAAATTTGTATACTTTTTTTAGCAAATTACATAATAAAGAAAATTAAAAAAATATAACATAAGTGGGGCGGGTCTTTGCGGGGCAGGGCGGTGTGGGTTAAGGATAGGAAAAAATGTTAAGCGGGGAGGGGTGGGTAGAATTTTTACGAGTTAAGCTTCTACCCGCCCCCCGTTGCCATCCCTACTTGTTAGAACCTAAGTTAACTAAAAATAGCGCAAAATCTAAAGGAAAGTAAACGGGAAAATAACATACAAGTTGAAAGTTAGGGTGAAGGAAGGAAAAAGGTTTATTCGTATTGTCATTGTCTTAAAGTGCATTGGGAAGAGTAGTCACTATTTTAACTAAATGATTCTTATCTATTGCATAGCTGATATTACAATCCGAAAAAGTCTTTTTGATTCTGCAGTTTGATGCTTTAATTGAATGAGTAATACACTATTGACAACCCTATGATATGTATGACGTGTTCTTAATTTTCTTGTGAGAGTGCAATAATTTGATTTGTTCATATCAATCTTAGATTATATATTTACAGGATGAGTGAAAATATTTATTTGACAATCAGGGCACTTAATAGCTAGAATTGGTAACTTAATGACTATGGTAATTAAATATGAGCATGTTGGTCTCATAGATGTCATATAGATTATTGTAGAAGTTGTAGTGTTTGTATGAAAAGTCGTTGATGTGATAGAGTTGTGCTTGAATGAGTAAATTTTATATCACGATTAACCTGTCTATGAAAATCAAATTATGAGTAATCTTGTCTAAATAGTATCGATGAGATATGGGGTCTATATAGGATAGGATAGGTTGTTCGACGAAGAACAAGAGCTCTAAACGTGGGGTGGTGATTTAGTGTGTATTTACGCATTCAAACATCATATTTTACTCATAATTTAGATAAATTTTGAGTATAAGCTTACGTATATCCATGTGTATTACGCATAATTGTTTTGATGATCAGCTAATAGATATGATTAGATTGATTTTAGGCTAAAAATAGCAAGGAATGACCTAAAAGATTGATTGAAAAGCAAAACAAAATGTCCTGGATTAAAACGTAGAAAAAAAGAATGTAGAACTGGAATTCGCAGTGCAAAGGCACATGTCAGACGATGTACGTCGCCGCACCTATTGTGAACTGAGATTCTAAAATAAAAAATTCATGTGATGAACTTGCAACACATGGAGAAGGAAGTAGAACGGCGAGATGGTGCCCGCGGCGGGGATCCCTAATCCCCACGATGGGCCTCACGTCGCGAACCCTCTATCTAACGGATCTTGATTGACCAAGTCAAAATAGAGTTGAACTGGAATTAGGATTTCTACCCTACTATTATAAATGTGTCGTTAAGATGATGTTTTTAAGTTACACATTAGTGTTAGAAGTTATGAATTATTACTAGAAGTTAGGGTAAGTACCATTAGAATATAGTTTTCATCATTCTTAGCTTTCTATTGTTAATTACTTCTTTTGTAGAAGATTATTGTGGAATGAAGAAGATATTCTTGCAAAAGTTGCATTTAGTTTCTTTTATATTTATGTTCATTCGTTCTTTAATTTACTTTTGTTGTTATTTGCATCTAGTTAAGCACATAACTAGGGTTATGGAACTTAGAGTAGGGATAAAGATAATAAAATATTTACATTGAAATCTTCTCATTAAAGGGTGATCTTCGTGTACTAAGATTCTTTCAAAAATATTATATTTTTAATGAATGTAAATATTAAGAACTCAGATGTATTCTGACTTGCTTGAAAGAAGAAGTTAAGGTTAGAAAAACAATCATTAACATCGATTTGGAGTTATCGATCTCCATCTAATCGCTTGAGTTAGAGATATGATAGCAGCATGAGTCATATGAGGAATGACCAAATTAATTCAACATCCAATTGTTGGCAAGGACTTAGGGTGATATTCTCTTAATTGGGCCAAGAGGCTTTAAGAGACTAATAGATTCGCCAGTTTTGCATGATGAACACACTTGAATGAGTTGATATTAAATTATTTATTTGAATTTTAATCAAAGAACTATAACCCTACTTCATCTTAAAGTTGTCAAGTGGGTCGGGTCGGTCCAATAAGATCGGCCCAATGAGGGATCGATACTAGTAAGATCGCACCGGTAGCCGACCCAGGAAAATTATATATATATATATATATATATATATATATAATGCAAGTATTCGATTATAATAGATAGTATATTGTGTGTATATTCAGTATACGTTATAAGATATATTCTATATATATTTAGTATACATCATAAGTACATATATAATATAATGTGTGTGTATTTAGTATACACTAGTTTAGAGTACGTGATTTGCACGTGTATCTCGTGCCAATGAATAAAATGTTATACAAGAATAATAAAATTATTAAATAATAACAATTGATGTTAAAATAAATGATCCATCTATGTAAATGATAAGAATTTCATATAGAACGGTTGAAAATCTATTAAAAAAACGTGAATCTCTTTCTTTAATATTTTTAGTTCTTTTATTTATTTATTCATTATGTTTATCATAATATAAATATGATTTATATAAGGTACACATATTGATTTTAAAGTTTAAATTGCTATGACTTTAATATAGTTCAAATAAAGAAAGATTTAAGAAGAAAAATTTTGGTCTATTTTAAGGTACTAACTATTACCTATTACAAATAAGTAAAGATTTAATAGTTATACATTTAATTAATTTCAAAGTTCTTAATATTAGGATAATAATTAAGTAATAATTATTTGAAGAAAATAGTAAATTACAATTTTGTCTAATATAATCTTTTAATGAAGGGTAAAAAGGTCAATTTTACATATTTCTGTCAAATCCTTCTATTATTAAGTACGGCTGGTACCATTCCAATTTCTGAGCGTTATGTTGAGTTCTTCGTGTACGTGCGCTACACGTGTATTATACGATTATTAATAATTAATAAAAATGCATAAAAAAATAATAATAAATTATGTGTAATAACATTTTACATTGGGTTAGATAAAAGGTTCATGAAAATCTATTACAACATATTTATTGGCAGTTTTTATTGTGATTTTTTAAGTCTACGACATACATGGATAGTTTTTATGGCAATATATAGATGTCAATTTTTACTTGTCCAGTTTAGAAAATCAAGAGATAATGTATAACTAATTTTTTAATATATTCTTTTTATTAATTATGGTCATTTCTCAATGCATTTTATTATATTCCAAGAGTATACTAAAATTATTATTCTATTTATTAAATATATATATTGAATAATTATGTATAATAACTAATTGTAATTTCAGTCGAACACAAATATTTGGTCTAAGATATATTATAATCTCCCTTCGACACAATGTTTGGTCTATGAGTTTATTATAATCTCCTTCATTTTTATTAATTTGTTAAACTTTACAAAATTTTAATTTCCCAAACAAAGCTATTATCTATATCTATATCTATCTAACTATATTACCTTAAAAGCATGAACTACTAGCTTGAATGTTAAATTACTATAATATCCCTAACTTAGGTTGTGACTTTTTCGACGAGTTGTGACTTTTCCAATGAGATGTGACTTTTCCAAAGAGTTGTGACATTTTCAATAAGTTGTGACTTTTCGAAAGGGTTTTGACATCTCGAAAAGGTCATGACTTTTCAGATAAGACAAAAAAATATTTGTTCATACTACCCTTTGTTGACTATAAATAGAGGGGTTTCCTCTCATTTTCAACCACAATTTTTTTAATCTTCTACTCTTCTTCTTCTTGCATTTAAAAAAATTTCGTGTGATTTACTATCGTTGAGTGAGTTCGAAGTTTAGCGGAATATAAGGTATCACTATTTTGATGAAGTAAATTGTTCTATCCTAAGAGGGTATATTCTTTAACCTCGAGTACCTGATGAAATAATTCTGATGCTATAATAATTATATTTTTGCTTAGTATGTAATGTTTAGTATGTAATGTTCCAATATATGAAGTTAACATGATGTAGTCTAAATTTATTTGTTTTTGTTAACAATTTCTTTTGTGATGTAGATATATGCTTCTGAATATCTTTTTTAAAAATTATTAAACTTCTCAAGAGTTAGAGAATTGTCACAATTTTTTTTTTTAAGCTCATGACAAAAGAATGACTTTATTTATCAATACTACTTATATGATTTAGATTGTCAGAAAGTTCGCTTCAAAATAGTTATTATTATATAAACATTTCCCTTTTGTTTTACTCATTTACTATTTCTTAATATTTCATTATTTTCGACGAAGAAAAGTTCTTATGACTTGTAATAACGCCAGGGGAATATTAGTTTAATTTTTATTGTCGTCTAAATTCATTTATTTTTGTTATCAGTTTCTCTTGTGATGTAGATATATGTTTCTGAATATATTTTTTCAAAATTATTAAACTTCTCAAGAGTTAGAAAATTATCACAATTTGTTTTTTTGATGCTCAAGACAAAAGAATGACTTTATTTATCAATGTTACTTATGTGATTTAGATTGTCAGGAAATTTGCTTTAAAATAGTTATTACTATATAAACATTGCCCTTTTGTTTTACTTATTTACTATTTCTTAATATTTCAGTATTTTCGACGAAGAAAAGTTCTTATGACTTGTAATAAAGCCAGGGGAAGTTTGTATTAGTTTAATTTTTATTGTCGTATAAATTTATTGTTTTTGTTATCAGTTTCTCTTGTGGTGTAGATATATGTTTCTGAATATATTTTTTCAAAATTAATAAACTTCTCAAGAGTTAGAAAATTATCACGATTTGTTTTTTTGATGCTCAAGACAAAAGAATGACTTTATTTATCAATGTTACTTATGTGATTTAGATTGCCAAGATGTTTGATTAAAAATAGTTATTACTATGTAAACATTGCTCTTTAGTTTTACTAATTTATTATTTCTTAATATTTCAGTATTTTCGACGAAGAAAAGTTCACATTTCAGTATTTATATATGTCACAAATGTATTATCAAGTTAACAAAATTTTCTAACTTCAAAATACTTTATTTTAAAATTTTCCGAGTTCATTTTTATTTAATAAAACTGACAAAAAATGTCAAAATATGTGAATATATATGAATCATTTAAAAGTTATCATTAACAAAATAAATTTTATATTCAGTAATATGGAATAAACAGTTTCATTTTGTCACTAAACTAAATTAAAATCTAATAACTATAAAAAAAAAATAGTAACATTAACTAAAAGTCCTATTTATGTATGTAAGTATAAAATTTATTAGAAATTCATCTATTGCACATTAATTCTTTAGTTATAACATTATAATTCTTAGTTATGACTAATTATTGTAAATGTTATTTACACTCTTTTACATTCTTTAGTTATAATATTATGAATTCTGATCTCATAATTATTACATTAATTATTTCTATCTTTCATCTTTCCTTATATTAACTTTTGACCAATAAATTTTCATATTATTATAGCCCCTATACAGTGGCATAGCCACAATCATCCCAAGGTGTCCAATTGAACACCCTTCGTCAAAAAATTACGTTGTATATATATGTCAAATTCAATATTTAAAGGATATATATCTAAAGTTGGACACCCTCAACAAAAGATTTGCCTTTGATGCAGTGGTTATGGGTGTCCATTTTCTTAATTTTTACGACACCCCCACCACCCCCAACAAGGTCATCCCCACCCAAGTCACTCCTCCCCCGCCACCCCGTCATTTAAAGAAATTTTTTTTTTTTGGAGAAATATTTCAAATTCAAAAAAATAAATCATTTTTACGCCACCCCCACCCCCTACACCCCCACCTCAATCCAGCCCGTCCCCGTCAATATCTTTGGAAAATATTTCAAATTTTAAAAAAAATTATTTTTATGCCACCCCCTACCCTATACCCCCTCCCTCGTCGTCGTCACCCAGGTAATTCCTGTAGAAAAAAATTAAGAAAAAATTATTTTTGGGAAACATTTCAATTTAAAAAAAATATATTTTTATGCCACCCCCTACCCCCAACCTCGCCCCTCGGGCGCCACCCCCAAAAAAAAAATTAAGAAATTGTTTTTAAAGTATTTCAATTTTTTAAAAAAAATATCATTTTTTATGTCACCCGCACCCCTACCCCATCCCAGCTCCACCCCCACCCAGGCCATTCCGTCAATTTTTTTAAAAAAAATTACTTTTGGAAAATATTTCAATTTTTTTTTTCATTTTTATGTCACCCATCCCTACCCCCTGCCACCCTCCACCCAGCCCATTCCCGTAAAAAATATTTAAGAAAAAAAATATTTTTGGAAAATATTTCAAAATTTTAAAAATCTCATGTTTTACGCCGGTCAAATCTCATGGTCGGATTTTGAAACGGTCATCGGGGTCTTGTCCTAGTTTGGGTTTCATGGATCGGGTCCTAGATCATTTATTAGGGTTGATTTTCGGAACATAAGTTATTTTCCTAAAGAGTACTTTTTATTCTCAAGTCAAAAATAAAAGATTTTTTCTGAAAAATATTTTTCATTTACCAACCAAATATTAAAAAATATTTTCCAGAAAACGTTTTCTACTCACCAACAAACATGAGAAAACAAGTTAGAAATCCACTTGTTTTCCAAGAAAATATTTTCTAGGAAAACATTTTCCTTTTCTTTTGACTTCTTGAAAAAAAATATTAAATAATTAAGGATAGAAAAGTCGATAATATCTTGAGGATATTTTTTCAATCTTTAGAGTTTAACATTTGTATTTTTATAGCAAAAGATAAAACAGGTTAAACTCAATTTACAATGAATAGTGTATTTGACCCGCCTTCAAACTTAATTATTAAGCCTAAACTGAAAGAGTTGATTATAACCTTAAATTTATAGGTTTGTCATTCAAATAAAAGATCTGCATACAAATATTCAATACTTAACTATAACTTTATATTTAAAATTCAACAAATAAGTTTAATTAAAGATTCAACTATAATATTAATAAATAATATGCCAAAGTATAGTTAAATAAGCCAACAAAACAAAGTCACAATTAAACAAAGAAAGAAAAGAAAAAAGGAAAGAGATAAACCTTTGATTTTTTGACTACTTCATTCGACAACATGCTTGGTTCATCCAATTTTTCAGTCAAATTTTTTCATCTAATAGAGAAACAAGAAAAATTATCAATAAAAAGAATAAGAGAATGCAAAAATAATCTTTAAAGTTATTAACTAAAAGAAATAAAGAATAATAAAAAGGATGATGATAATGAATGCAAGAAACGACTTGAAACAAAGTCAAAATAAAAAGAAAAAATAGAAGTAAAGTAGAAGAAGGTATGCTTCTTGTAAATTTTGATAAAAAATATTACTTAAATAGACTTATAAATATTTTATGTAAAATAAAATTCTAATCAATTTAAAAATATTTAATATTATAGATTCATATCTAAATTAAATAATTAAACCTACAGAAATTACAAATTAAATTAATTGTGTAAAGGATACGTGAGAAACAAAAAGAGGACTACTATAAACCTTTCGTGACTCGATTATTTTCTTGGGTGTCTCATAGAAATGCTATAATCCAATATCTTTTTTTTGTTTCCTACCAGCTGTTAGGAGTCTATATTTGAGCCCCGACTAAATTTAGATCACGCATTGTATGACCCATTCGGGGGTGGTGCTCCCAACAAGATTTTCTCCATAACCAGGGCACGAACCCAAGACCTCTGGTTAAGGGTGAAGCAGTCCCACCACTGCACCACAATCCGTGTTGGTCAATATATATATATATATATATATATATATATATATCATCGTTAATTTTTAAATTGTAAGTAGACATGACTCTAGTTGATATATAAATATCTACCTAAAAATAATATTTATATTATTTTGTGTTAACATTATAAATAAAATTTTGTTGAGAGTGCCATCCCCGAAATAGGTTCTGCAGTGTGTGATCCAAATTCAGTCGGGGCTCCAATGTGGACGGCAAACACCAGGTGGAAAACCAAAAAATATATATTGGATTCTTAGCATTTTTATGAGACACCTAGAAAGAACATCGAGTTACAAAAGGTTTATAGTAGTCCTCTTTTTGTTTCTCACGTGTCCTTTTTACAATTAATTTATTTTGTAATTTCTGTAGGTTTAATCATTTAATTAGATAAATCTTGTCAACTTCTGAATCTTGATTATTAGCAATTCTAGAAATTGTCATCTAATTAAGAAGCAAGTTGTAATTAATTTGTAATTGAGAACTCTAATAAAAATTATAGGAAGTTGATTTATTCAAGAACTCCATTTGTGTGTGGGTCACCTAAAATGTTATAAAGATTATTAAATTTTAATATAAAAAATGTTGAAATGTCACGATTCAAAAATGGACGTGATGACACTCGTCTACTCCCACCAAGACAAGTCAGCCTCAACCAAACGAAATGAAAAAATGCGGAAAGTAAAGCAAGAATAAGATAAGAGTGGAAAACTTATTCATTCTAAAGTAACCCAAAAATCTGGTTGTCACGTGTACAAGCAACTAAATATAATAAGATATGATTTAAAAGCTAATACAAGTCTCAATGTCTTTGATTCTTGAATTGAACAAAGCATAAAATAAGGAACGGGAGGGCCCGCCGAGATGACAAGCAGCTACCTCCCAAAGTCTTTTGACAAGCCTAAGAAATAGGAGAAGAAGAGGATCACACGAGTACATAAGTGTAGAAGCAAGGACTAAGTACCAAACAACACGGTACTCAGCAAGCAACCTACTAAACAAAGCAAAACTAGATAGAAATAGAGTACTCCTTTCATCCAAACCGAACTTCCTCAAACTACAACTTGCATAGAAATCAGTACAACCTAACAATTCTACAATACATAGTTCACAAAGCTTAATAATCACAGTCCAATAGTCACAGTCAACAACCAACAAGTGTCAAGTATAACAATCACAAGTATTAAGTTATCAATCACATGAATCAAGGTTATTAAGAATAACAATCAAACATATCAACACAAGTATCAAGATTATCATGCACAAACATAAATTGTGACTCACATGGAACACCCATAGTCCAAGTTCTCGCTGGAAATGACCTTCACCTCAATAACAATTGCCGGAAATGACCTCAGAATCAATACACTCACCGACAATGATGTAGACATCCATAACACTCACTAATATAGACCTCGACATAATTGCACTCACCGGTAAAGACCTCGGCATAATCACACTTGCTAGTAAGGACCCTGGCTTAATCAAACTCACCGGTAAAGACCTTGGCATAATCACACTTATTGGTAAAGACCTCGTCATAATCACACTCGTTGGTAAAGACCTCAGTATAATCACACTCATCAGTAAAGATCTCGGCATAATCACACTCGCTGGTAAAGACCTTAGTATAATCACACTCGCTGATAAAAATCTCGACATAAATACTAGCTGGAACTATTTTCTTTCGGCTTTCACATAATATCACTTGTCTCATCACGGTGCACAACAATTAATGTAAATGAGAAATTTCACACAATAAGGAAGAGACAACAATTCAAGTAATTCAAGGCCACAACAATGTCATCAAGGCTTACCATCTGAAACCCATTTTGAAAAAGAAATTAAAATCAGTTCAGAATCACCATTTAACTTTGGAACTTAAGATCTTGAAAAACCTTATCATTTATCACTCAAAATTCCAAGTTTTGATGTTAAAATCCATAAATAATTTAAAGGAAAATGAAGTTTTAGAGTTACAAAGCTTACCGAAATGATTTAACATAAGAAATCTCTTCAGAATGGCCTCCAAGGGTTTTACAAAACTCAAAATGGGGAAAAATAGATAAAACCTTGAAAATGAAAGGCAACAAGGGGTCTCTGATGTCGCTTAAGCAAACTCAGGTTCGCTTAAGCAAACCCCGCAAAAGCTGGAGGGTCTAGCTTTCGCGACCATCGTGATCGTGACCCATGGTGCGCTTAAGTGAACCCCGCCTATAGGCCCTTTGCTTTCACAACCAGGGTCTCGCTAATGCAAACATTGTGATCGCGAGGTACCCTTAGCAAAAGCGAGGCACACTAGCAATAAAAATATCAGCTAACTTTCAAATCATTGAATGGACCCTCGGGGTTCGTTCGTAACCCTGCACACACAAACCACATATGAAAATTGATGCTTGATGGGATTAGCATTTGCCCTTAGCAGAGTTTTTGTATAATAATTGTTATCTGTCTAGTGTTCAGATGGCCCCATTTGAGGCGTTGTATGGAAGACAATGTAGATCTCTAATTGATTAGTTTGATTCGGCTAGCATGGACTCTCTAGATTGAGACTTGCTTAGAGATGGTATGAAATAGGTCTATATGATTTAGGGTAGACTATTGATAGCCCAGAGTCGACACAAGAGTTATGTTGATCGGAGAGTTCAAGCTCTAGTATTTATGGAGGCTGATCATGTTTAGTTTCGACTGTCCCTCTTGAAATATGTGATGAAATTCGGAAAGAATGGCAATCTTATCCCTAGATTTATTGGACTTTTTAAGATTTTGAGCCAAGTGGGAGAGGTGGCCTATAAGTTGTCCTTGCCACCTAGATTGTCAGTTATTCATCCTGTGTTTCATGTATCGATGCTTCATAAGTATGCGTCGAATGAATCTCATGTGCTTTCACTTGATTCATTTGTATTGGGTCTAGAATTGTCCTTTGAGGAGGAGCCTATAACTATTTTGGATAGATAGGTCTAAAAGCTTAAGATCAAGAAGATTGCTTCACTGAAGGTGCAATGGAAGCACCGTTCAGTTGGTGAGGCAACTTAGGAGATAAAGTCAGATATGTGTGCCAGATATCCTTAGCTTTTTTTATGCTTTAGGTACTTTGTTTTGATTTATATTCGAGGACGAACACGATTTTAGTGGTGAATAATGTAATGACCCGGAAGATCATTTTTTGAAACTTTCATAAAATTACCAATTTTCTCCTCTTGATATCGACCTCGAGTCATTTATGATTGAGTTTTGAAATTTGATTTAAAACTTAGAGTAAAGAGTTGTGATTATGAAAAAATTTAAAATTTAAAGGCTAAAGTTGTTAAAAAGAGAGTTTTGGTGTCTTTCGAAGTTTCGAGTGTCGAAAAGAAATTTTGTTGATTCCATCAATCTGAAATGTGTAAATTGGTCTAAGAGAGTTGTCGATTTCTGATTCAGAGTCTTTTTGAGGATTTGAGGTCTTAAGTTAGAAAATTATTGATATTTTAGCCTTTAGGTTGACTTCGGTCAACATTCAGGGTTTGGATGCTTAGATCGGAATTACAAGAGTTCTATAGGATTTAGGGGATGGTTTTAGGCCTAGGCAAGGTCTTGGTTAAAGTTTTAAAAGTCCCAAGCTTGATTTGGCCTTTGAGGCATTATGATTAGTTTTTTGTGACTTTCATAGATTTCAGGTCAAGCAGACCTCAAATTCATGTTTTGATGATTCCATTGAGTCCAGAACGTTGAACACCAAAGTAAATCACACAAGGTCAGAGCATATCCTCCAACACCTGAATCGTCCGCTCGGACTGACCATCTGTTAGAGGGTGGAAAATTGTACTTATATCTAACCGAGTACCCAAACCATGTTGCGAATCCTTCCGAAAGTGAGAAGTGAACGATGATCCTGGATTAGAGATCATAATGGAAACGTGGACTCCATGAAGCCATCTGACTCTGATATAAAGCTAGGCTAACTTCTCCGATGTATACTTCACCCGAATTGGAATGAAGTGGGCGGACTTAGTCAGCTTGTAACCAACCACCAAAATATTGTCATAACCACCCATGGTGGTAGGTAGACACATGATAAAGTCCATAGTGATCCGTTCCCACTTTCAAGTAGGAATAAGCATCTTCTATGATACACCTCCGGGCTGATGGTTCTCATACTTAACTTGTTGACAAGGCAAGCACCTAGAAACAAAATCTGCAATATTCCTCTTTATGCCACACCACCAGTAATGCTGACTCAGGTCATGATACATCTTCTCCGCTCCTGGATGAATGAAATATCAAGAATAATGGGCCTCCTCTAGAATCAGTCTAATCATCAAGCTCTCGTGCTTTTGAAAGATCTCCTCACACTCATTAGACCACTGAAATCTCACACTCATCCGAGTCAATCTGGTTAAGAGAGATGTAATAGTTGAGAAAATCTGAACAAATTGCATGTAATAGCCATCTAGTCCCACAAAACTCTGAATCTCGGTAATTGAAGTAGGCCGGGCTCAACCTTAAACTATCTGAAACTTGGTTGGATCCACCCGAATACCCTCCTTGTACACCACGTGTCCCAGAAATGCAACATAATCAAGCCAAAACTCGCACTTTGAGAACCTAACATACAATTTCTCCTCTCTCAATCTCTAGAGAACAATCCTCAAATGCCTATCATGGTCCTCCTTAGTGTTGGAGTACACCAAAATGTCATCAATGAAGACTATCACAAAAGAGTCTAAATAAGGTTGGAACACCCCATTCATTAACTCCATGAATGCTACAGGGGTGTTAATCAAACCAAAGGACATCACTAGAAACTCATAGTGCCCATAACGAGTCCTGAAAGTTATCTTACGGATAGTCGATGCCCTAACCTTTAGCTGATGATAGCTGGACCTCAAATAAATCCTAGAAAACAAAGATGCTCCTTGAAGGTGATCAAATGAGTCATCTATACGAGGAAGACGATACTTGTTCATCATCGTAACTTTTTTCAACTATCGATAATCAATACACATTCTCATGGTTTAATCCTTCTTCCTCACAACAAGAGAACCCCACGAAGACACATTAGGATGAATGAACCCATTACTCAACAAGTCTTATAAATGATCCTTCAATTCCTTAAACTTCTGCTACACTCATACGGTAAGAAGGAATATACTACATATTATCCCATACAACTACCCACACTAAGTACTCTTTTAGACCATCATGAATGTCCACTAGTTGGGGACTTGTCCCTCTTGAATATTTGCCTCTATTCATATTAGGTACTTCTCTATTTAGTACTAGGCAAGTCATCACACCTGAATGACTACAAGACATCAATTCAAGGCTACCAAGGAATAACACACTACTAGGCTAGACCAAGCTAATAATATAACTAACATGACCTTACTCTACTAAGTCAAGCTACCATGGAGACATACTATCATCCTAGTCCAAGCTATCCAAGGAAGGGTATAAATGTCCCATCCTAATCACCATGCAATACATCCTATGATGTTAATACAAGCTATCCTTAGGAGAGTATGATTCTCAATTCCAAGCTACCATGAGTACTACTAACTCAAGCTAACCTTACAAGCACACCAAGATGCTATTGTAAGCTATCCTTAGGAGAGTATGAATCTCAATCCTAAGCTACCATGAGTACTACTAACTCAAGCTAACCTTACAAGCACACCAAGATGCTATTGTAAGCTATCCTTAGGAGAGTATGAATCTCAATCCCAAGCTACCATGAGTATTACTAACTCAAGCTAACCTTACAAGCACAACAATATGTTATTGTAAGCTATCCTAAGGAGAGTATGAATCACAATCCCAAGATACCATGAGTACTACTAACTCAAGCTTACCTTACAAGCACACCAATATGCTATTTTAAGCTATCCTTAGGAAAGTATGAATCTCAATCCCAAGCTACCATTAGGAGAGTATATGTCCTCAATCCTAAAGCTACCATGAAGTGGTCTTGGCCTAACCAAATCAAGCTACCATGAAATGCATTCTAACAATGCTAGTTAAAGCTACCCCTTAGGAGAGTATTGATCCTCAATCCTAGGTTACCATGCCTATTCTAATGCAGGCTACCATGAAAAGGATCCTACCAATGCTAATTTAAGCTAACCTTAGGAGAGCATAATTCTTCAATCCTAAGCTACCATGATATGGCCTTGTCTTACCAAGTCAAACTACACATGAAGGCATCCTAACAATGCCAATTCAAGCTATATCTTAGGAGAGTATAGATCCTCCATCCCAAGCTATCAATCTTGGTCTTATACTACTAAGCTAAGCTATACATGAAGGTAACGTATGCCACAACTTCAAGCTATTCTAGACTAACATGCTTTGATTTATTTTAGGTTCTTAAGTCAACCTAGAATCATTCTATGTGAGAGAACTTCAATCTCCTAGCATACTCATGTTTAAGTGTATAAGAGAAAGACAATACACAACAAGATCACATCATATTGACTTTACCCCCGAAAACTCTAACAATGATGGCTACAAGCCCTACTTTCAAGCTTAACTTCATTCTATAATGATCCATGTCTAAATTACAAGCTATTCAATCACATTCTTTACTACTAAGTGAATCTAGTCATAATTGCTTCATAAAGGTTCAATTCTAACTTTACAAGTCAAGATCCTTCCTATTCAATCAAGTCTAGTTCAATTCATGATTAGATGATCCTAACTATGATCAATTAGTATTTTAGACATTGATTTAGGAAGATCACTTTAGAACCTTCAACTTTGCCTCTAATGGCATAAACCCACAAAGATTACATTTATCAATTTAGATTAGGGTTTACCATAGAAATCACATGAATTCATCATAATATCACTAAACAAAACTAAATCAATCATAATTGGGTGATATCCATTAGATTGGAATCACACCAAAACCCTACCCACAATGCAAGAACAACCCTAGCTAGAATTGGGTTTTTGATTTCACAAGTGGGGAAATTATGGGGGCTCCATGGGTGGAAGAACCCATGGATGATTAAGCTTTACATACCTTTAATCAAATCCCTAGCACAAGCTCTCAACAATGGACTTTGTTCTTGACCTAAGCTTCATGCTTTATCTTCTTCTTCAATGGGGGTTTTCTAGAGAGAGAAATATTCTTTGGAATGGATGAAGTTGTGTTTTCTTTGGATTCTAGGGAGAATGACTTAATTGAGGCAAACTTAGGTCTAATTAACTTATATACCTGCTAGGAAGGGAATAAAATAATGTAGGGTCAACTTTGGGAAAGAACTAAGGACCCTAAATGTTTTTTTAACTTAAAATTTACAAGCCTTCATGACTTTCCTCGCCCTTTCCACCTTTATGGCTCGCCAAGAGCACTAGGCGACTCGCCAAGTGGACCCTTGGCTCACCCAAATTTATAGTAAGCCTCCTAAAGGGGTAGATAACTTAGGCGATGGAGGGGGCAACTTGGCGATACACCAATCCAACTGGAGAGCCACTACTTTGCTCGCCCATTCGCCCACAACTTAGGCCAAGGGTACTACCCACTAAGCGGCCCCAAGTGCACTTTGGCGCATCGCCAAGTCACTTGGGCAATCATGCTGCCCAATTACCAATTAGGCACCTAGGAGAACAAGTTATCTTTCACTCTACCTTGATAGCTTAAGGCCTTTCCCACTCCTTAGACTTGACAACCCCTCATACCAAGGCCTAGGTTAGCCTATAAGACTACAGGGTGTAAGACGTGCCTTGACGTTCAACTACTAAACCCCTCATTCTATGCACGGGAGGTCCAATCTATGACTCTAACCCTCATACCAAACCTTAAAACCCTAACTTTTGGCTCTAGTTTGGTCTACTAATTTTTAGGGTGTTATAATTGATGCCTTTGCTGCTAGGATAGCAGTGTGCGAGCATGGCCAATAGGCCACCGAAGAGGTGTAAGACATTAAAGGCCGTTATTGTTGCGCTGAGGAGTGATGTGGATCAGATGAAGTCCACTAACATGTCCATGATTTTTGGGACGGTGGAGATTCCTGATGTGCCAGAGATGCCTCCGGCTACCACCGGAGATGAGGTTAGAGTTGAGGAGATAGCTGATCTTGAGTCTGAGGCTGAGATGGATGAGGAGATGCTTGAAGTTGTTGAGGAGGTTTCTTACGAAGGCCTTACGGAGATTGAGGACGCCATGATCGATGCAGTTGTGCAGACTTTGTTGGCAGATACGCCTTTAGCTGATCCTAGTAGGGCTGGTGATACTGCTAATGTGACTCCGAGCACTGATGCCCAATTTCAGAGCACTACTTCGAGCACTAATGCCCAGACAGATGGAGTGATTGTGTAGACATGATCACTTTTTACCTCCCTCTCTGTCTTGTATTTATCGACTTGCGGATACTAGTTTGCTTGCATTTGAGTACAAATGGTTTTTATTTGTGGTGGGATAAGGCCCACCTTTTGTGACTTTTTTTATGTCTATATATTGGGTTTTTTAGATTTAAATTATGTTAATACCTCATTTTGTGGATGATGGAGCTTGTGGCTCCTTGTTTTTAATTGTAAATGATTTTTGGACCCTTCCAAAAAAAATTATGCCACCTCTTGTTTGTGTTTGAATGTGGCTGTTCTCTTACAAATTTGAGTATCTATCTTGATCAATTCCGATGACTCGAATAGTGCTCATAATTGAACAAAAATGAATGTGCTGCTATGATGAGGTCAAATGAAGTTGCAAAGACAATATGTGAACTTTTTGCATCTCGTTGTGATTAGCCAAGTATCAAATTGAGTCTCTTGTGATGAACATTGCACACTAGCAAAAGTGTGGAGTCTTGTTTGACATTGGTGTCAATGCCTTGTGTGATGAGCTTATTGTGAGCCATGTGTGATGACATCTAGAATTTGCCCCGTTGGTCCGGTTGACTAAGTGATGCAATCTCTTGAAATGATCTTAGGCAACTTTGAAGAGTGTGAAACAATTTGACATTATACCTCTTTTTGTGGCCTACCTTGTGAGTGTGTGAACCTCACTTGAACAATTTTTGAGCCTTAGCCTTTCCTTAGAAGAAACTTGATGAAATTTTGACATTTCTTTATCCCTTCACCCTTAATCCTCATGAGATGTGGTTTGTTTGAATAGCCAACTTAGGCCAAAACCCTAAGTTGGGGGTGTGGTGAAAAGAGAAGGTAAATCAAGAAGTGCAAAGAAGGCCCCTTTGACCCATGGTTTTGAGAAAGTGGAACCCCTCCATACAAAAAAGAAGAAGAAAAGAATGAACAGTTGTAGAATAAAGTTGTGAAAATACAAAACGAGATGGGGTTTCCAATAGTCCATGGCAACTGAATAAAGGAGTGACTTGTGAGCACAAATGAGAATGATGAATAAAACAAAAGAAAGTGTTGTTCACACTACATCTCATGAGAATTACAACCATTGAGCCTAAATGACCATACCTTTACACTCAACCCCGTTACAAGCCTTGAAAAGACCTTTTTGATCTTGAGTGAGCTGAAGCATTATACCTCTTTTGTAGCCTACCTTGTGAGTGTGTGAACTTTGCTTGAACACCCTTTGAGCCTTACCCTTATTCTTGGAAGAAACTTGAGCAAATGAAACCTCTCTTTATCCTTTCACCCATAATCCTCATGAAATGTGGTTTGTTTGAATAGTCCACTTAGGCCAAAAGCCTAAGCTGGGGGTGTGGTGAAAGGAGAAGGTAAATCAAGTAGTGCAAAGAAGGCCCCCTTTGACCCATGGTTTGAGGAAGATGGAACCTCTCCATACAAACAAAAAAAAGAGAAAAAGAAAAGAGGAATGAAAAAGAAAAAGAATGAAAAAGTTTGAAATAAAGTTGTGAAAGTGCAAAAGAAATGGGGTGTCCGGTATTCCATGGAAAGTGAATAATGGGGTGACTTTTGAGCATGAATGAAAATGTTGAAGAAAAGGAAATAAAGTGTTGTTCATACCACATTTCATGAGGACAGCAGCCATTAAGCCTAAATGACCATAACTTTACACTCAGCCCCGTTACAAGCCTTGAAAAGACCTTTTTTTTATCTTGAGTGAGCTGAAGCAGATGTTGATTGGATAATAAGGGCAAACATATGGGTGGAGTCATGCATTTGTTCATCTTTGTGAGTACGAGAGTTGTTTGTGATTCCAAAACTATTAAGTGTTGAACCATTGTGTGTGAATATGGAATCATTCTTTGTGTAAGGGCATTTGAGTACCTTTATTGAGGATGAACTTGCATTTGAAGCAAGTATTGTGAGCTTGAGATTCTTTGGTAATGGTGAGTCACAACTTGAGACTTTAAGTGCACAATTGATCCTTGCATGAGTAAGTTGAGTCTTGTCGTGTGCATTCATGATTGAGTCTTGTGTAGCACTATTTGAGACATCCTTTTTGAACTGCTGAACTTGAGTTTTACTTGAGGACAAGCAAAAGTTTAAGTTGGGGGTGTTGATGAGTCTAAGATTTGAACTCATTTAGGGGTTTATTTGGATAGATTTAGTGTCCTCAAATGCTAATTTTGTGCCAATAACTGATGTAAAATCTTTGATTTCCATGTATTTGGATTGAGGAACAAAGCATGGACACTAATTTGCCAAAAGGAACGAAGCGAGCTGAAAGAAGGAAGAAAAGAGAGCCTAGTGATCGCTATGTCCATTTGGCGAGTCGCTGAGTGGCCATTTGACCGCCTAAAGTTCTAGTGTGCCAAGCCCTGAAGGAGAAAATAGAGTATGCGAGGGAAAGGAGCAGTCGACAGATCGCCAAGTGGTTCCTCGATGCAGTATTAGATCGCCCAAAGTTACAGACCTGGAGGATGCTGAAGGCCAAAGCAAAAAGGCGATGGAATTGACCAAAGAGTGGATCGCCGAGCCCGACTTATTGCGCTAAATGGTCTTTCGCAGCATATTTTTGGCGACTATAAATACGTTTTTGAACATTTAGTTTACAACTTTTTACATCATATTTTTAATTAGAGAAATTAGTTAATTTGGAACTTGGAGTATTAAGACAAGTTTTCCTTAGCTTTGAAGAATTGAAGATTTTCAATTTTGAGAAATTCGAAGTGGGTCTTTGAGATTCTTCAATTTGGACCTTTGTAAAGACAAAATTAATCTTACACAGTTGATGGAAACACAATTGGGTAATGATTTTTATCTTATTATGATGTCTAGCTAAAACCCCAATTCTTGGGGTGTGATTATGTGAATATGGGCTGATTTAGTTTATAGATATTGTTAATTGTTAGTTTAAATGTTGTTTAGAAGTGATTTCAATCAGTAATTGTGGTTTAACTTAAAGAATTGTAGTTGCAAATGCAGTACTACCTTCGTGTTTTTGGCTTGCTTGAGAAAGCAGATTTAAAACCAAGATTATTGATTGATGGTCGGTGGGTATTGGGTTGTCATGGGTTCAGCTCGAGAGAGTGAATCCTAAACCCTTTTCCACATATTCATCTCGAGAGAGTGAATGAGCTAAGGCGTAAGCTGTTCTTACTTTGTATGCTTGTCGATGTTCGAGAGAAATTGACTTGATTCGGGGTAAATTATTCGAGAGAAAGTTTACCTCCTTTATAGTCTAGCTTATTCACTAATATTCATCTATTTCCTAATAACTGCAATTACCCATTTGTCTACATTAACCTATAATCGAATCACATCCTAAGAACCCATCTCTTTATTGTTATTATTATATTATTTTTTGCTGTTGTAGTTGATAATTAAAACAAAAACCCCCTGTTATTTGACATTCCTGTCACCCCTGATTTTAATTATGTTTTTATTCGTAATATCTATTCCTTTGGCTGATTTGAACATATTCGTACTTTTCTATTGAATCTAAAGCACGTACCACTCCCTGTGGGATTCGACCCCAACTCATTTAGTTGGGTTATATACTGACTAACGATCGTTGATGCTTAGAACTGGATTAAGTGTCTTTGATAGCGTTATTAAATCACACGCGTCCGGAACCGAAACCTACACAAGTGTAGAAGCAATGAGTGTGTACCAAACAACACAATACTCAATAGTCAACCTACTAAAAAAAGCAAAACTAAATAGAAATCGAGTACTCCTTTTATCCAAATTGAACCTCCTCAAACTATAACTTGTATAGAAATCAGCCCAGCCTAATAATTCTACAATACACAGTTAACAAGGCTTAATAATCATAGTCCAATAATTATAGTTCAACAACCAACAAGTGTCAAATGTACCAATCACAAGTATCAAGTCATCAATAACACAAATTAAGGTTATTAAGCACAACAATTAAGTATACAACTACAATTATCGTGATTATCATGCACAAATATAAATCGGGACTCACGGGAAACACCTATAGTCCAAGTTCTCATTGAAAATTACCTCGGCCTCAATAACACTCATTCGTAATGACCTCGGCATCAATAACACTCGACAACAATGAACTCGGCATCAATAATACTCATCGGTAAAGACCTCGACATAATTGCACTCGTCGATAAAGACCTCAGTATAATCACACTTACCAGTAAAGACCTTGGCATAATTACACTCACCAGTAAAAAAACATGGCATGATCACACTTGCAGTAAAGACCTCGACATAATCACACTCGCTAATAAAGACGTCGGCATAATCACACTCACCGTTAAATACCTCAACACAATCACACTCACCGATAAAGACCTCAACATAAACACTAGTTGTCCTTTCAAATTTCACATAATATCACTTGTCTCATCATGGTGCACAACAATCAATGAAAATGAGAAATTTCACACCATAAGAAAGAGACAACAAATCAAGCAATTAAAGACCACAACAATGCCAACAAGGGTTTCCATCAATCAATACATTTGGGTCCATAACAAGGCAATTCATAATATATTATGATCAACACATTTTATTTTATTAATCCTCTTTGTATTCATTAAGATCAATCAAGCGGATTAATTGAACCCATCACCTCATTCCTATTGCTCTCAAACACACACAATGAAGGGAAAATATAAGAATTCTACAAGTTTTACAAGGTATAGAAATTACTTGCCTCAACTCAATCAAAGTCAATCCAAGACTTGAGTCTTCCCCTTCCGAACATTATTCAAAACCTCACTGTCTAATTCAATCAAGTAATCAAAATAAGGTTATGGAAATAGTAATTCTTAATTCATACATTTTCAACAATGGGTTATATAAACTCTAACACCCAATTTCGAAAATGAGATTTGAATTAAAAAATCTTTACTTGAAAGTATTACGCAAGACATTTGAAACTCATTGGTGAAAACCATTTTGAAAAAAGGAGTTAAAATCAGTTCACAATCACTATTTTACTTTGGAACTCAAGTTCTTGAAAAACCTTGTCATTTACCAATCAAAATCTCAAGTTTGATGTTAAAATCCATAAATAATCAAAGGGAAATGAATTTTTATAGTTTCAAAGGCTTACCCAATTGTTTTAGCAAAAGAAATCTCTTCAAAATCACCTCTAAGGGTTTTACAAAGCTTAAAATAAGGAAAAATGGGTAAAACCCAGAAAATGGTAGGCAAAAAGGGTTCCCTAATGTCTCTTAAAACGAACTCATGTTCTTTTAAGAGAAACCCACAAAAGTTGGGGGTCTCAATTTCGCAAACCAGGGTTCGCTTTCGTGACCATCGCGATCGTGAGTCATGGTTCGCTTAAGTGAACTCTGCCTAAAAGAGGCCCTTTGCTTTCAGGATCAGGGTCTCGCTAACGCGAACATCGCGATCGTCAGGTACCATTCGGGAAAGCGAGACACACCAACAATAGAAATATCAGCCAACTTTCAAATCATCGAATGGACCCTTAGGATTCATCTGAAACCCCGTACACACAAACTATATATGCAAATATATTATACTTGACGTTCTGGACTCAACAGAACCATCAAAATACGAATCATGGTCTCCTTAACTTGAAATATATGAAAGTCACTATAAACTAATCATAATGCCTAAAAGGCCAAATCAAGCTCGGAACTTCTAAAAATTAAACCAAGACCTCACTTAAGCCTAAAATCATCCCCCAAATTCAATGGAACTCTTGAAATTCTGATCTGAGTATTTGAACTCCGAATGTTGACCAAAGTCAATCCAAAGGCTAAAATCTTAACAATTTTCCAATTTAGGACCTCTGAATAAGAAACTAACAACTCTCTCAGACCAATTTACACATTCTTGGACTGATGGAATCGATGGAGTTTCATTCTGATACTCGAAACTCTAAAAGACACCGAAAATCATTTTTTAACATCTTTAGCCTTTGAATTTCAAAAACTTTCATAAATCACAACTCTTTACACAAAGTTGGAAACCAAATTTTAAAAGTCAATCATAAATGACTGTGGGTCGTTATTAGGAGGAGAAAAATGGTAATTTTTTGAAAGTTTTAAAAAATGACCTTCTGGGTCATTGCATGAAAATACAATTCTATCTAAAGAGAAGTCTTTTAATGAAGGGAAAGAAGTTCAAACAATATTTTTAAGGGCCTTCATGCATTTAATATAGTATAGATAGATTATAAGTATATATATATATATATATATATATATATATATATATAATGAAAGTATTTTATTATAATAGATAGTATATTGTGTGAATATTTAGTACACACTATAAGTATATCTATAATATAGAGAAAAGACATAAAGTGACACCTGAAGTTATCTCGAATTTTCAAAAAGACACCTTAACTTTGTGGGCATCCTATTACCCCACATAACATTTTAAATCACAATAAATACACAATTTTTGCATAATATGTATTCTAAATACCTGAGCATTGGTCTCACCCCCAATTAATAATATAATTACTTTTTTCTAACCCACTTAGTAAAGATCAGATAAAATCTCGACCTACTCCATTTAACCCTAAACCCCTTTCAGATTTTCACTCCACTTACTCTCTTTGATGATAAAAACCCTAAAGCATTTCAATAGTCAAAATAAAATTGTTTCGTGATGATAATTTCTTGAATTATGGAGTCAAAACCAAGAAGTGAAGGCTTACATGTTAATTGCTTCTTGATATGAATGTAAATTTTGGTTAAAATGTTCTTTTTATATAGCAGTGATTTTTTGAAAAATCACCTTCGTAGTGATTTTATTGTTATATTCTTCTTGTGCTATCTATTATTCATGTGTATGTAATGTTAATTTAGGATTGATTTGAGTTCGAATATTTTTTCACTGATTTAGTTTTGAAATGCACTTTCTGGATTTAGAAATTAGTTGATTTCATGACTTTTAAATACAATAAAAAGAAGAAAGTGAAGCTAGTAAAGCTATATGAAAATCTTGTTAAGGATGGGGAATTTTTATTTTATTGTAAATGGAAAGCTCTTCAATATCAATCAATGGAGGTTTTGGAGAAGATGAAAAGTGAGTCTTTTAATAAAAAAGAAGATCCAAATTTATAGTGCCACATGACATTTTTACACTGGGTTGGGGTATATTTTTACTCCTCCATGCGCCTATCAAATGTGAGAACAAAACTATTGTGAAAATGGGTCAAACGTGTTTATTTATTGTGATTTAAAATGGTTCTATGGGGTAATAGGACGTACGCAAACGGTAGGTGCCTTTTTGAAAATTTGAGACAAGTATAAGAGTCACTTTATGTATTTTATCTATGATATAATATAAGTATTCCATTATAATAAATAGTATATTGTGTGTATGTTTTTATTATACAATATAAGTATGTAAGCAATATTTTATTATAAATAGTTATAATTATTTCAAAATTAAATAGATAACAATACATTATATTTATAATTGATTCAAACTTTCGAATTCATAAATGGCGATAATTTTTTTTTAAAAAAACTCGGTCCTTTAACCAAAACCCGGCCTGACCTAGTTAGCTTGGGAACGTGTGCAGACGGGTTAAGGGCCGGGCCGAATGGGTGGTATTGTAACATCTCGTACTTCGAAAAGTCAACTAGAGATTTGTACACGTAAAACTTCACTTTTTAGTTTTGGGTCAACTTCAAATGACCATAACTTTCAGCACATAAGGAGTAGGTGGCCCATGAGGTATCAAATCAAAGGTCTTTGAGTTCTCTTTCCAACGCCGCTAAGTTTTCTAAATTCCGAGCTTAGATGAAGGAGTTATGCCCATTTGAGTGCAGCCTCTCTAGTTAAGGCATTTCTTCCATTTTAATGAGGGGTATTTTGGTCTTTTCATTATTCCATTAGGCCTAAACGTTTTTTTCCCACCCAAATAGGGGTCTAAAATCAACTGATTGAGATCAGTTTTCATTCATTCATAAACACTTAGGGTTGAGAGAAGGGTTTCAAGATGAGAAAAAGAAGAAAGTTTCAAAAGTTCTTCCAAGCTTTGAGGATTTTCGCCAAAACTTAGTTCTTTCAAGGTATGTTAGCTTTCATAATGTTGGGTTTATTCACCCTCACACCAATAATGTAAATTCATCCATAGATTCGTAATTTAAGTTGGTTGATTTGAATTCTTGAGGTTTTGTTTCATTCTTTAACAATGGAGTCTTGTTGTGTTTTTCAGGTGAGGGTTTTTCGAATGAGTGATGTTCTTGACGGAATTTGAGTGGGTTTTCATTGATTATGTATTGGGTTTATGAATCAAAAGAAGTTTGGAGGAAATCATTCGATTATAGATGAATTAGGCCTTGAATTTGAGCAAGAAAATTCGTCAAAAATCTGGACATGGGCAGTGGCATAGGGCGGCGCGCCAGAACTATAGCCCAGTAGTTTGGGGCCTGGCATGGTGTGCCACTCAGTGCTTCCCAAACACTGTTTAGTAGTTTTGAGGCTGGGGCCCTGCACCACTCAGTGCGCCAGGGTCGTCAGGTCCCTTACCCTTTTGTCCTTCTTTCCGTGTGTGTTTCCTCGCATCGTATCAGAGTTCTCTTCTTGAAATTCACTCTTAAAATATTCATTAATCTTTGAGAGATCATGCATGTCCTAATCACATCTCTTAATTTACATTTTCTAAGTAAAGTCAAGAAGAAAGTTCAAGAACGTCCTTTTGAGTCATTTTGAGAAGTCTTTTGCAATTATCTATAACTTGTTTTAAGACTTGAGTAAATGAGCATGATAATGAGGAGAGTTGAGTTTCATGTTTCAAAATGAGTATAAGGGAACTAAGTATTCCCAAGTATGTAACCCTTTTACATTTTAAAAGAGAGAAACACAAATTTCTAAACGAGTATACAAGTTCAAAGGAGTTCCAGAATATCACCTCTTTTAAGAGGATCTTTTGAGTATTTATCTCAAATTGAGGAAGAGTTATGTTTTTAAATATTTGAGATGATTTATATATTATTGGGAGTAGTATTGAGCAGCAATATGGGGATGAGTTCAGACAACTCAAAATCTGCATAAACCATGTATGCCAACATGGGTAATGGATCATACTTTTTAGATGATTCCTTATTGATTTTAAGCATGGCTTAGTGGATCCACTTAGTTGGAGATGTTCTATACCACGAAAAGGTATAGGAGAGTTTTGGCAGCGTTTGCGAGACGTTGTATCATCACGTAGCTCATAGTGATAGTTGTCGGTTAGAGAATCTCCCAAATAAGAGTAAATACTTTATTATTGTATTTTTATGTACATTTGAGTTATTATCTACTGTTTTAATAGCTTTATATATAATGCATCTTTTATTGTTGTTTTCATATTGAGTTGAGTTGAGTTGGGGTGAGTAGGTGATAGCATCCAAGGAAGCTCTACTCCATTGAAGGACAAGGATGAAGCTTTAGAAACTCCAAGGAGGCCCATAACAAGATCTCAAACCAAGGAGTTCAATGATAAGCTCAATGGGCTTTAATCGCTGATCCAAAGGTTTCTTATTGGGGAAGAAGAGCTCAAGCCCAAGGGAGAGGAATTGTCCAAATGCTACAAGTATTTGGTGGCCCAAATTCAAGCCCAATATGAGTTATTTTAAGGTCCAATTTCGTGCAAATAAGGTCAAGAAGAGTCCAAGAATCAGCCACAACAAGAGTTGCTTTCTGCCCAAGTTTTGAGAGAAGACTAGTCAAACTTTCCAAGATTGTCAAGATTCTTTTCCTAGTTGGGATTTACCTTATTTCTTTATTTATATATAGGTTATTAATATTTTCCTTAGTCTATTTATGGTCTCCTAAGTACCATTTAATGCTTTCCTAGAAGTACCAAATTTGTTCCTAGTTAGGTTACTTTATTTCCTTTCTAGAGTAGGATTCCTTGTAATTGTCTTTTTAGGGTTTGGCATAAGGGGTCTTGGACGTTTTTCCCCCCTTCTCCTATATATAGGAGTCCTTTTTATTCATTAAAAAGAATTGAGATTGATATTAATAATATTTGAGAGAGTTCTTTGAACCTTTGTGACTTGTTCTTTGAGAATTTATCTTTAAACCTTTACTAGTTTCATAGTTTAAGGTATAAAGTAATTTCTTCTTGTGATATCTTTGGTTTCTTTTTGGTATTCTTTAGAAGGTGATTAGTTTCTACATACTAATTATTGTCTTTAGTTACTCATAAAGCGGTCAAGATCCGAATCTATCGTTTTGATTCGTTTTCTCAAGTAAAGGCGTTAGATTTCTTCCATAAATCTATACGTTGTTACTTGGATCTTTTCAAGGCCTTAGAACATCTAATCCTTGGAAATTCGTGGATCTTTCCTTCGAATTTCCCATATCTTTAGTTAGTTTTTTTGTTTCTTTTCTTTGTGCTTCCGCATTCTAATATTCAATTCTCTATTTGTGATATCCCTTAACCTTGCTGTTATCAAGTGGTATCAGAGCGGTTCTATCAAGATTCCGTTCTTGATAAATCTTGGGATTTCTTCTTAGAGCCAAAAAAAAAAAAAAAAAAAAAAAAAAAAACTGTAGCGTGAACAGTAGCGTCGTGAAAAAAAAAAAAAAAAAAATTTAGTAGCGTGAACAGTAGCGTGAACAAAAAAAAAAAAAAATTCTCTAAGAAATCTGATTACTTGTCCTCCAAGAAATTTGATTACTTGATTCCCAAGAAAGTTTATTACTTGCTATTCAAGAAATCTTATTACTTGCTCTCCAAGTTTTGTATTAATTTGTTTCCAAGCAAGAAGGTAGCAAGAAGAGGGAATTCTAGATCTTTAAGAATTAGAGGAAATTTTTTTTTCTTTCTTGTTCTTATAATTCTAAAATAAGTTCCTTTTTATTCGTGTTTTGTTTCAACTAAATCCTACTTGTTCTAGGAATAGTTCTTTACTTTCTTTTTGTACCCCAAGATTCCATACTTTATTACTACGAACTTGATACACGTTTTGGTTTAATTATAAATCTACAAAGTATTCTCGTTCAAAGGTTATTTTTAGTGGAAAAAGGCAAGTGTGGGTGAGTTTAAAAGAGGGTAAAAGCCATATTAAAAGTGTGATACTTGATCATTTATTCTTTTTTTTTAGATGTCTATTTCAGGTGGTGATGAGGAAATGGCTCGTTTAGAAGCCGAGGTCAAAGGAAGGAACGACTTCACCCTTCAAGCTATGCACCAACAATTTGAGAGATGGACCCTTCAATTTCAAGAGATGAGGGATATGATTATCGAGCAGAATGACACCATAGCTGCAATTAGGAGGGAGAATAATGTTGTACCCCCAAATAATGTTAGACCCCAAGTTAGAAGGAATGTACCCCATATCCCTTTTGTAAATCCTGAATATGGTAATGATGATTTTGATGTTGAATTTAATCTAGAAAGAAGAGATAGGAGGGGACAAAGAGGTAGAGTAGAAGATGATAATATAAATAGTATAAAGATGAAGATGCCATCTTTCAAGGGGACAAGGGATCCAGACTTGTACCTTGATTGGGAGAGACGAGTTGAAGCCATCTTTGATTGCCATAACTACTCTGAGGGTAAGAAAGTTAAACTTGCTGTTGTTGAGTTTTCTGATTATGCTGCTTCTTGGTGGAAAAAGCTTGCTAGGGACAGATTGCAAGAGGAGCTACCACCTATTGCTACGTGGGCAGAGATGAAGAGGGTAATGAGGAAGCGATTTATTCCATCATACTTCCAAAGAGATCTACAATCTCGCCTTCAACGCTTGAAGCAAGGCTCCATGTCGGTGGATGAGTACTTCAAAAGCATGGATATGGCTATGATCCAAGCTAACTGCATGGAGGAAGAAGAGGCTACAATAGCTAGATTTTTAAATGGTTTAAATACAGAAATAGCTAATGTAGTAGAGATACAACAATATGTAACTTTAGATGAGTTAGTTGATTTGTCTGTAAAAGTTGAAAAACAAATTGAGAAAAATCAGCAAAATAACTCATGGAGAAGTCAACCAAACACTATCTCTAAGAAGCCATGGTCAACTCAAGAGGGGAAAGCGCCTTCCAAACCTCAAGATGATAGAGGTAAAGGTAAAGTTGAGGAGGAAGGTAAAACCTTTAATTCTAAATCTTCTAAACCTTCAAGTTCTATTCAATGTCACAAATGTCATGGAAGGGGGCATATGATGCATGAATGTCCAAGTAGAAGAAACATTCTACTTAGAGAGAATGGAGAATATGAGAGTGAAAAAAGTGAGGGGGAAGAAGAAGAGGGAGAAGGTGTAAGTGAGGAAGATGATTTGGAATTGCCTAATGATGGTATAATTGGGGTGGTTAGGAGAATTATGACTATCAATTTGGGTAGTGTTGATGAAGGGCAGAGAGAGAATTTGTTTCATACTAGGTGTGGGATAAAAGGGAAGACTTATTCTATGATTATTGATGGGGGAAGTTGTGCAAATGTGGTGAGTTCATACTTGGTGGATAAACTAGGAATTGCATGCATGAAGCGCTCTACCCCATATAGGCTCCAATGGTTGAATGATTGTGGAGAAGTAAAAGTAAACAAACAATGCATGATTTCATTCAATGTTGGTAGGTATGAAGATGAGATTCTTTGTGATGTAGTTCCAATGCAAGCATGTCATGTTTTACTTGGCCGACCTTGGCAGTATGATAGGGATACTACTCATCATGGGAGAAAGAATAGGTATAGTCTTCTGCATAATGGTAAGAAGTATACTCTTGCACCATTATCTCCTTCTCAAGTGTTTGAAGATCAAAAACGATTGAGGAAAACAATGGGAAAACAAAAGGGAGAGGTAAAAAGTGAGCTTGAGGGAAAAGAAAAAGGCCAAGAGATAGAAAAAAAGAGAGATGGCCGAGAGAAAGAGAGAGAGGGCAGCGATCTAAGTAAAGAGGTAAAAGAAGGTGTGAGTAAAAAAATAAAATGTTTTGGTGAGAGGAAAGAGGCTAAGGAAAAGAAAAATGAGAGCCTTTATATAAAAGCCAAAGAGTGTTTGAATGCTAGGAGAGAGGGACTGCCCATAATACTACTTACTTACAAAGAAGTATTGATTAATTTTGAACAACTAACTCCTTCTTTGCCAAATAGTGTTTCTTCTCTTTTGCAGAATTTTGAAGATGTTTTTCCTGATGACACTCCAAAGGGATTGCCACCTTTGAGAGGGATTGAGCACCAAATAGACTTTGTGCCTGGGTCTCAACTTCCTAATAGGCCTGCCTATAGGAGCAATCCTGAAGAGACCAAAGAATTACAAAGGCAAGTTGAAGAATTGCTTGAAAAGGGATTTGTTCGAGAGAGTATGAGCCCATGCTCTGTTCCAGTCCTATTGGTCCCCAAAAAGGATGGAACATGGAGGATGTGTGTAGATTGTCGAGCTATCAACAAGATAACGGTAAAGTATCGCCATCCTATCCCTCGTCTTGATGACATGTTGGACCAACTGTATGGTTCCAAAATCTTTTCTAAAATTGATCTAAAGAGTGGTTACCATCAGATTCGTATGAATCCTGGAGATGAATGGAAAACTGCTTTTAAGACCAAATATGGACTTTATGAGTGGTTAGTTATGCCCTTTGGCTTGACTAATGCACCAAGCACTTTTATGAGCCTAATGAATCATATTTTTAAAGATTTCCATGGAAAATTTATTGTGGTGTATTTTGATGACATCTTGATCTTTTCTCAAAATCTGGATGAACACCTAGAGCACTTAAAACACGTTTTTGAAGTTCTTAGAAATCAGTGCTTATTTGCTAATCTCAAAAAGTGTACTTTCTATGTGGATCGTGTGGTTTTCTTAGGTTTTGTGGTCAGTTCTAAGGGAGTTGAAGTTGTATATGGATTCAAGCCCCTTAACCCCCTTGATTTATTGCCTTTGCCTACTAATGATTTAAACCTGGCGACTTGGTTTGGGTGCATATGAGAAAGGAAAGATTTCCTTCCAAAAGAAAGTCCAAACTAGATCCTAGAGGAAGTGGGCCACACAAAGTCCTCGAAAGGATTGGCGACAATGCTTATAAACTCGATCTTCCTGGTGAGTTCCAAGTTAGTGCTACTTTTAATGTTTCTGATCTTTCCCATTTTGATGCAGATTTGAATTCGAGGACGAATTCTCTTCAAGAAGAGGGGAATGATAGCATCCAAGGAAGCTCTACTCCATTGAAGGACAAGGATGAAGCTTTAGAAACTCCAAGGAGGCCCATAACAAGATCTCAAACCAAGGAGTTCAATGATAAGCTCAATGGGCTTTAATCGCTGATCCAAAGGTTTCTTATTGGGGAAGAAGAGCTCAAGCCCAAGGGAGAGGAATTGTCCAAATGCTACAAGTATTTGGTGGCCCAAATTCAAGCCCAATATGAGTTATTTTAAGGTCCAATTTCGTGCAAATAAGGTCAAGAAGAGTCCAAGAATCAGCCACAACAAGAGTTGCTTTCTGCCCAAGTTTTGAGAGAAGACTAGTCAAACTTTCCAAGATTGTCAAGATTCTTTTCCTAGTTGGGATTTACCTTATTTCTTTATTTATATATAGGTTATTAATATTTTCCTTAGTCTATTTATGGTCTCCTAAGTACCATTTAATGCTTTCCTAGAAGTACCAAATTTGTTCCTAGTTAGGTTACTTTATTTCCTTTCTAGAGTAGGATTCCTTGTAATTGTCTTTTTAGGGTTTGGCATAAGGGGTCTTGGACGTTTTTCCCCCCTTCTCCTATATATAGGAGTCCTTTTTATTCATTAAAAAGAATTGAGATTGATATTAATAATATTTGAGAGAGTTCTTTGAACCTTTGTGACTTGTTCTTTGAGAATTTATCTTTAAACCTTTACTAGTTTCATAGTTTAAGGTATAAAGTAATTTCTTCTTGTGATATCTTTGGTTTCTTTTTGGTATTCTTTAGAAGGTGATTAGTTTCTACATACTAATTATTGTCTTTAGTTACTCATAAAGCGGTCAAGATCCGAATCTATCGTTTTGATTCGTTTTCTCAAGTAAAGGCGTTAGATTTCTTCCATAAATCTATACGTTGTTACTTGGATCTTTTCAAGGCCTTAGAACATCTAATCCTTGGAAATTCGTGGATCTTTCCTTCGAATTTCCCATATCTTTAGTTAGTTTTTTTGTTTCTTTTCTTTGTGCTTCCGCATTCTAATATTCAATTCTCTATTTGTGATATCCCTTAACCTTGCTGTTATCAGTAGGTTTTCCCTTTCTATCAGTTCAGCTATATATCCCTATGTTCAGTTTTCCCCTTATATGCGCATACATATAATGTCCTAACGCCATTTGGTCTGCATCATTTCATGATGCAGTTACAAGTATTCAGGATCATCAATTGGTGCTTCGTTGATCCCATCGCATTCCAGGTAGCTTTGGTGAGCCTTCTTGCTTTCTGGAGGGCTTCACATTATGGTTTTGTTTTGTTAAGATGTAGTGGGTCTTGTACCGATATCTATCATAGTTATTAGAGGCTTTATAGACAATAGTAATATGAGGAGTCTTTCATTGTCCCTTGTTGATGTTTTAAGGACTTTGAGTTGAACAATTATGTTTATTAAATATTTCAGACTATATTAAGTAATTAAACTATCATAGTAATTAGATCTTATGAGTTAATCTTTACATTTGAGTTTCCAATGTTGTTGAGTAAGTCTTCCGTTGAGTATTGAGTCAGGCCAAGGGTTCGCTTGGGGACCAGCGATGGTTCTCGAGTGCCGGCCATGTCCAGGGTGTAGGCTTGGTGCGTGACAACTTAGTATTAGAGCACAAAGTTCAAGAGTCTTACGGTGTCTATGAAGCCATGTTTGTAAAGTGATACATCAAAATATAAACTTCAATTAAGAGGTATAAATGGTCAAAGCTAATTTATAGAACTCAATGTGAGTTGAGGTCGATCCCACATAGAATTTCTTTACAGAAATGGTTTCACCGGCGTGTTTACCCAAATGTTGTTATATTTTCCTAAAGAGAAAAATAATTACAGAATGTAAAATGGGTTTAGATGTAAAGCTCTAGTAACCAAGGTTGTTAAATAAGATCGAGTTTAACAATTAACAGAGTGTTGATTTTAAAGTTGTTTTGATAATTAAATGAAACTAGAATTGTGTTCCCCATAACGTTGCATCTAGTTTTTTTCCGTAAATGAGTTTCAGGCAATTTATCTCTGCAAAATATCGGCGAGTTAGATATATCTAACACTTCTCAGTCTAATTAGATAACTTTTACTCAAGCCCTCTTGGTCCTAGAGTGTTAACAAGTTTTACTCTCCCTTACGATAGTGTTAAAGTTCATTTCTCTCGAACTCGAACTTTGACACCATTTCCTTAGGTTAATTCAACTTTTTCCCAACCATCACTTTTCTCTCAAACAAATGACAGATACAAGCTAACTCTAATGCGTGCACTCATTAGAATACATGAATAACGAAAACTAAACTATGATTTGCAAATATAAATCGTCTTCTACTCTTCTTATGAAATTACACTCAGATTTACGTCATAGATCCCACAATCCCAGTTGTGGTATTTATCAACTCATGATTTCATGTAAACATACAGAATTATATAATGAAAACATGATAAGAAAGTACTTATAAAAATATGCAAAATCGATAAGCACTTGATAATTCAAAACCGAAAATAAAACTTCGAAACTTGATTCAATGTTAATCGTCCAAAACCAAAGCTAAGAATATTTGAAACTTCATTGCTCGTTCCAGATATGACGAGATAAAAACAAAAAATGAACTAATAAATTCAAATAGAATGTCTAAAATGAGTCCTGCTCGAAGTAAGACTGAGATGTCGGGCAACTTCATGGATGCTCTAACGGTCCGTCAAAGGTTCACGGTCCGTGAAGCCCCTCGTGATCCTTACTTGGGAACTTGCAAACTTGGTTCTTCAAATCCTATGTAGTGGAACCTTGTCACGGATGTCACCGCGGTTTGTGACACTGACCACGGTCCGTATAGGTTCCCGTGGTCTTCACTTGGCCAAATCAATCTTCAGCTTCTCAAGGTCTCCCACCCCCCGTGAGGTCGTCCGTGGTCTTTACTTGATATTGCCACAATTGATCTTCTCCATACCTGCTTACTGGAAAGGTACTTCACGACCCTCATCACGATCAGTAGTGAAGACCACGGTCCGTGAGGCCGTCCATGGTCTTTACTTGCTTCAATTCACTTTCACTACATTTTCTTCATTTTCTATCTTCTTTCACATCCATATGTTTCACCTGTACAAACACATCATATCCATATAAACACACCTGATTCTAGTATTAATCCCTAGTTTTCAAGCATCAAATGTGCCAAGATTTCGCGGCACATCAACACCCTCAACTTAGAACCATTACTTGTCCTCAAGTGATGAGAAAAATAATGCATTTCGCTATCAAACATTCAAAATCTTTTTGAAACTGTGCAGCACCCATCTCAATCACAAATTGTATCCAAATCCATCAATCTAACATGCAAGGATCAATATGTAACATCCCATTACTCACAGTCGACCATGCTTATGCATGTGTACTATGAGCTAACACAACCTACTATCAAATGCAATCACTATGTCCTCACACTAAAGAAGTCCCTCACTCATGATAATTGGGACTAAGTTCTACGCTCGCACTCTCAAATAACACTAACAACAAAAGACCATAGGGTTACCCTTGCTTTCTATGCTCTATCTTTCGAACAACCAGAATAGGATCATTGTAGGACTTTATCATATTGTAACATAGGCTCAGGCTAGGAAATGGATTTTTGGGTTTGTGAGTGACTAGTACCTTGGTTCTCCAAAGTTTCGTTCGCACACAACTTTTTCTGAGCGATTCCCTTTTTTTCTTCATTTCAGTACCTCCAGTATCCATTATTTTATTTTTATTTTATTTTTCTTTTTCTTTACTTTTTTTTTATTTCACATTTTGTGCTTTTAGATAACTGGTTGAACCTTATTTTTCACTCTTCCTTTCAGCTCAGGTTGTAATCACCCTTAACTTAGGACTTTGGTCTGAGTTGTGATATCGTTTCTTCGGAGATCTAAGGATATGGTGTTTAATGGGTAAGAAAAAAATTGGTTCTCAGGCTCAAATCGGGTTCAAGTGATAAATTGTTTTATTTGGTTGTTTTAATTTTGGCTTTTCAATGGCTTAGCAAAAATGGCCTACTAATCCTTTCCTATCCAGTTATTCTCAGATTTAAGCAAGACTACTCGGGCAAGTTCTAGTTTATGCTCCTAGTGTTAGACTTTGAGCAAACCTCACACACACGACACATGACTACATTCTCCAGTTTCTTGGTTCACCAATTTATTTTCAAACTAGCAATGTTCAACGCATGAGCACCTAAGATGTCATCTAAAGAGCCTAACAGTCAAACTCCAGATTAAGTCTATCATTTCAAACATAACTCGTTGATGCACAACTCAACATAAAAACTTCACATTTTCCTCAAAAACACAAACACAACAATCACAATTATCAGAAAAACACAGAGTCAACCTCCATTCATTGTAAAGGCTAACATAGCAGGTTACTCACCACCCCCTCCCAAAAAAAAGACTTTGCCCTCAAAGTCAATGAAGAAAAACAATATAGGGCTGTGTGGAGGGGTCATACCTATGGCGCATTAGGCACCAATAGCCGAATCAGCGTCGGCACCCTTATCAACAGGTGCACTCTGAGAAACCAACTCTGGGTTAGGTTGGCTACCACTAACCGGGAACGGTACTCTGCTACCAGAAGCGCCAGCTAACACTGCATCTCACTGTTGTTGCGCAAGTGATTCATCCTCTCTTCCCTTTTTCTTTAAAGCCTTGTGGGATTTTTTTTGTTGTCTTCTTTCTTCTTTGGATAGGTCAGCCGGAAGGTCCTCATCGGACTCTCCAACTTTGTGTTTTCTTTTGCTGGATTTGCTTTTAGGAAGTTACCCCCAGAAGTCGTCAAGGGATTGAGTGGTAGGTGGCTCACTGAACAAGTTCATCAATGATTCTGGCATGATCGGAGTAGGCACTTGTACCGACTTCTCAGCCAGTTGAGAAACTTGAGCTCGCATCTCGGCCAATCGCGTTTTGAACTCATCAGTATTGACTGAACCGGCAGCCTGTAACCGTTCCTGGACAAGGACCTCCAAACCATCAATCCTGTCTTTTAAGACAACCAGCTCCTTCCGTATCTCATCTTTTATCCTCTTCTCTACAGTTAACACATCTTGCTCTATTAGCTGGGGCATCTGGCGTACAATTTGGTCGACTAAAATCCTGGTCTGTTGCTGATCTGCAACCAATTTCTCAAGGAATAGAGTAGGAATAGTGATAAAAGTACCTGGAGCCTGTGAGGCTGAAGCTAGTAGCGGTGGTACCTCTGTAGATAGTTGTGATGACTCCTGCTACTCTGGTCCTCTATCCGCATGTGGAATGTTGATCAGTACATGAGGAACCACTACCAAAGTACCCACACCTCCGACTTTCGCACCAAATAGATGGTTAGCAACATCTTTTATTTTTGAAGCCTGGGTGAGCCTGAATGCCTCAATCCATCTGTCCTCTAGCCTTTTTTTCGAGAGGGGGGGTGTTTGCTTGCTGACATAATTTCCCTATCAAACAGGGAAATGGAAGTCCTGCTCTCTCATTTAGTGCCCTATCTCTCATTTCTATCACTATGATCCGCCCCACATTTATTGGGTAACCATCCGTAAGGAAGCTACCAAAGAAGCAGTGAGGGAGACAAGGTATTATCATTACCTGTAGGTTTCAACTGTGCACGGACAATAGCCCACCAGACCTTGACAGGAAATGAAAGTGACGCTTTGGTAATGTGTATCGGTAATCCTATAACCCAAGATGCATTCTCCCCCTCTAAGGAAATTTGCCTTGCAATCCAATGCATAATCCTCTCATGAGAGCTCTGGACCTCTATCTCAGCTTCACTGGTTACAGCATGATGTTTACCCTCTAAAAGGCCAACTGAAGCTGGTGTTGTGTATTCTGGACCATGCAACATCCTGTTGATAGTAGACTTAGAGATATTCACGGATGTGCCCCGAACTATAATTGAATCAAGTGGTCCCCAAGTACTAGGAATGTCCTTCTGCCCATGTTTAGTTGTCTCAGTCTCTGCAGAAAACTTCATCAATGTGGCTGCATATGAACCATAAAACTCTCGGTTGAGATGGCTAGAAAATTCTCCAGGTGCGTTGTTCATCCAGTCAAACTGATGCAGCTAACATATCTTGTAAATATCGGGGAATGATTTGACATCTGCCACCACCACTCTAGTCTCTAGCATGATTAGTCTATTCTTGAAGCCACCCGACTTGTTCACAATTCCATTCTTGAAGAAGTCTTCGGACCTGTTCACAATCCTCATAGAATGGAAAAAGTCAATCAGTTGTTGACTTGCTATGGGATCGAATTCATGGAGGTGGACATATTGGACCATTGTATCATCAGTGGTAATGTCCTCATCCACTTCTACAACACATGCCTCCTCTTGTGCTCCAGTTTCAACTTCTATTTCTACTGCAGGTGGAGGGGTAGTTGCATCATCCTGAGAGCTGCTCGCAGACTCTACACTACCTCCTGAACCATTATCAGACTAGCTACCTGATTCCTCACCATTACCAGAACTACTACTTTCCTCTTTAAATTGGGAAGGAGTGTTCTGGAGAGTGGCCCTCGTTGTATGGGATCCAGTAGTTCGAGGTGGGTGATTCTCAATAGTGTTGTTTATCTAAACCACTAAACTACTAGACCCTAAAGCATTATCACCTTCTAATTGAGAAGCAGTAGGTGAGGAATGTGGGGCTGCGTTCTTTCTTCGGGGAGCCATAGTACCTGAGAAATACAAAAGAAAAACATTAGTACGCAAATCATTAAAATAACACACTATCGGGTACTCAAACTTCCCTTGTGTAATTACAACGTGATGCATTGCCTTAAGAATGTCGCCACCCAATCTATCATTGGGAAGGGCCAAAGAATTGAAATGCAAAAAATATAATTTAAAAGAACAAAAACAAAAATAATATTTTTTGTTTTTGGTATATATACAGGAGCCTAGACGGGCCGTGGTGGGTACCACGGTCCGTGAAGACCCTCGTGAATACAAGTGAGTACATTGACTGTGTGGGACAACTTACTGGAATGGACCACGGATGGCTTCACAGTCCGTGGAGTGAACCACAGTCCGTGAAGACGATCGTGATCCTACCCAGTGTAACCCATCTTTTGCTAAGTGTGGTCCACGAGGGGTTTCACGACCCGTAGTTGATCCCACGTTCTGTGAAGCCCATCATGGACTTACACTTAGCCCTTTTTAAGTGTTCCTCTTCTTCCAAAAACCACATATGCCCAATTTCATCACCCAATCACATAGTAACGAGATCTATTAGCACATGAGTTCAACATATTTACCACATCAAACAATCGCCATTCAAACAAGAACAATGTATACCTCCTATAAACATAACCAAGGCACACAAGTGTAATCCCCCAATTTCAACAGTTTCATTGGCAAAATTCACTCAATCATACTTTCGGCTCACAAATAGGACTCAAACACACATTAATATCACAGTTCAACACCAATTCCTCAAGAATCCACCATGCCCATACATCAACAACTAGTTCCATATAATTTCAACAAACCCATATACGAAAACTCCCAACTTAAACAAACCCACTACAATTTTGTATCAATAATGCCAGTTCATCACATAATCATAGTAAATTCGAACAATTTAAGTACTTCTAACTTGCCTATTGATAAGATCAAACCTATAACAAGTTAAAGGAAGAACTTACTTTGAATTCGATTACAAATTTCGCCCAAAAGAGAGACAGTGAACTTTGACTTTAAATTCTTGATAAAATAGAACTAGGGTTTTGATTATTTGATGAAGAATGGACAATTTAGAGATTAAAAACCTTTGTTTATATTTATAATACATGTTATAGAGGAGAGGAAAGGGAAAGGAACTGACCCTTGGCGCTTAGGATAGTTTATAAATGCTCAATTGAATTTCTCTTGACGTGCGGGTCGGGTTGGGTTTCAATGATTCTGGGTTAGGAACGACGGACAGTGAAGTTGCCCGTGAAGGGCACCACGGCCCTTATAGGTGTCCATGAATATGACTTGACAACATGAAACTTGCCTGAGGTTCACGAGAGGCTAGACGCTCCGTACAAAGTCTGATGGACCGTGAACCAATTTCCAGTAGCTCCTTTTATAGGTGGGTGCTTGTGACGGGCCGTACAGTTTCCCGTGAAGGGCACCACGGCCTGTGGGACTGCCCGTGAAGGGTTTCCTGCACCGACTTCTGCAATTGTTAGTCCATGAACTTCCTGCACACATCACAGTGTTCACGTCTTTGCATGAAAACTCTTCATGTTTCCAAGCAAAGAGAGGCATATTGTGAACACCTAATTTTTGACCAAAACATAAAGATTTTACACCCAATTTTAATACTTAAATGTTATTATTTCAGTAGGGTTATATTTAAAATAAATGAAAAATAAATAAACTTAAAATTGCAACAAATTATAAGCTCACTTTATGGTTAAAGTTTAATAAAGAAAGCTTGTGAATTTAATGTATTTGTTAATCTTTCAACTAGTCTAAAAAATTAATAATAATCATATATATTATGAAAAAGTAGATAAAAAATAAAATAAAAATAAAAAGAAGAGTCCTAAAAATTTCAAATTACCTTACCCTTTATCCTAATTACCTTCAAACTTCCATAACTATTTTTTCCTAAAAATCCTCCCCCCATTAAGTTTTTTTTTTCTCTCTTTGCACGATCTTTTTGAATTTTTTTTTACAATACACGTTTCCTACATTTTTTTGTGTGTGTTATTTGTTATTTATTTATTTATTATTATTATTTGTTTTTTTGTTAATATTTTATTTTTATTTTTTCTTCCTTTATCTCAACCCTAAAATTCTCAACTAAATTTTCAATTAAATCCTATTCCCACTCCATCACATTCCTTTTAATTAGCACCAGACTCACACCCAAAACTATTATAAAAACACACGTTCAGGAAAAAGACACAGAAACAGAGAGAGAAAAAGATAATAAAAGTGAGTTTTATTTTGAAAATTAAGTCAGCGTTCAAGATTTCGCTCAAGGTTTTGGATTCGTGGCCCTTTAAAGTTAATATTAGCCATTAACTTTGGAAATCAGTAGATCATAGCAGTTGTTTTTGTGGTATCAGTTTTCTCAGCGAGGTAACTCTAAATTCTCGCATGATTTAAATAGAATACTTGTACGAAAATTTGATTCCAATAATATGAAGTTCTTCGAATCACATGTTATTATTATGTAGTATCAGTTTGTGATGTATGTTGTGAATTATTTTTGAGAATTTACGAATGCTTAGAAAAACGCAGTCGAAGACGTTTCTTGTTAAAAAATAATAATATAAAAATAAAAATAAAAGATGTATCATATATTTTTTTTTATTATTGTATTATGTTTTTTTTCTTAGATGCAATTGATATTAAAATTGATTTCATGATATTTAATTTTGAATAGATAATATTTCTTGGAGCCTAGTTTTCACTTAAGAAATTTTGTTGAAATTATTTGTAGACTTGTTAGCTTTTGATATAAATAAAAAACTTAATTAATTAATGATTCAGAAAAGCTATCTGGAATATGTTTTAGTCCTTTTATTGTTAATTAAGTGGAATTGTTAATTAAGAGGAGAAATAAATCTCATTTAGAAATTCAGTATTAAGAATAATAATATTATTATTATAAATAATAATAACAACAACAACAACAACAACAACAACAACAACAACAACAACAACAATAATAATAATAATAATAATAATAAAGAGGAAAACTAATGAATTTTTTTTGAGAAAGTATAAAAAGAAAAGAAGAAAATTTAAAAATAAATAAATAAAAAGAAGAGCAATAACGTGAGTAAAAAAAATAAGGAAATAAAAAGGATTAAAAAGAGAGAAAATAAAAACATAACAAAAAAAATGTAAGAAGAAGACAAACAGAATGTCAAAAAAAAATTAAAAAAAATAATAATAATAAAAAAATTAAATAAATAAAGAATTAAAAAAAAGTAAGAAGAAGACAAACCGAATGTCAAAAAATAAATAAAATAATAATAAAAAAATATTAAATAAATAAAGAATTAAAAAAAACAAAGAAGAAAGTAGAAAGAAACAGAACAAAAACTTAAAAAAAAATACGAAGAGAGAAACATAATGAAAAAGTAAAAATATAAAATTAATAAAATAAAACGAAAAAAAGTAAAGAAAAAAAACGGGCAAAAGAAAGAAAAAAGTAAAAAAGAAAAGAAAAAGAAATTAAAAATAAAAGGAAAATCTTCCTAAAAAATAGTCCTAATCTCTTTAGAATTTCTTGCTAAAACTAATTCCAAATCACATAAAATTTTATTTCTATTTTAAATCTAACTAAAAAACACAATCCTAAAATACTCAAACTCAAAAAATCTCAATCCTACACAAATTCTAATTCCTAGCAATTAGATACCTATATATTTTTTCTATCCACAATAAAAATAAATAAATACAAATACATGAAAAAGAAAAGGAGAAGAAACATTTCAAGATTTGTAAATATCCATCTATTAACTTTACTTCAATATGTTTTGAATAAATTTATGTGATACACATTTTTTTTTATTAACGAACATATATTAATAAAATATAAATAGGTTTAAAAATAAATCAAATAATGAGGTAAATAACTTTTATTAACAAGTTAATAATATAATATTCAAAAATTAATTTAAGTCATATATAGTCAATGAAGCGACCGTGCTAGAACCACAGGACTCGAGGGGTGCCTAATAACTTCCCCTTGGTCAACAAAATTCCTTACCGATCTTTGTTTTCACAGACCGAATAAAATAAAGAGTCAAATTTCCTTTTGATTAGGGATTTAAACAAGGTGACTTGGAACACCAAAACTCAATTTCAATTGGCGACTCTGAACAATAAAATAATTCTTTTTCAAAATGTCACTTTAATTGGAAAAACTCTTTCTTTCAAAAACATACTTGAATTAATTTTGAGGGAAAAATAAGGGGTGTGACAGATGGCGACTCTGCTGGGGACTAACCAGAATTCGAGCTTGTAAATATTGACTTGTGTATAACTTTATTTATTTATTTCTTCATTTATGTTTTGGATATTATGTTTGTTGGCTGAATGTGCTAATTGTTTACTTTTTTACTATTTTAATATTATTTGAAATGCATTGTAACTGTCTTCTCTCGCGCACCTCTCTGAGTCTTCTATAATACAATTATGGGAATTTCGACTGCGCACCCCACTTCTATCAAGATAGCCAGTGGATCTTCGGTCCATGGTGAAGGATTTTTAGTCACACATGTTTAGAATGGGGAGCACCCATGCACAAAGCCGGAAAGCGCTGCTACCGGTACGTTGCTACTCCCTAACTCGAGTTGTCCGCTCGTTTTACAGCCAGTCTAGATACCTTTCTCCACAAGTTCAACCTTAGTAGAACTGAAACCTTCAGACATGATATCCTTATTAGGTTCCGCTTTATCTGCATCATGTGCATTTAACTTAGCAAGACCCGGCATGGGGGCCTGGTCTGCCTAGGACAGGTACCTTTTCTTGAGACCATCATGTACATTTTTGTGCTACTTGTTGCATCATGTAGAAGACTATAACAAATGTTGACCGACTTTAAATAATTGACTAAAAGAAAAAATGTCTATTTTTACCCACTTTCAGCAAATAATTCAAGATAAATAAAGTGAAAATAATATATATATATATATATATATATATATATATATATATATAATCGTCAATTGTATTCTCGCTTTTATCAAAGCATCAAGTTTTTACAAAAAATTAAAAATTTAAAAAAATAAAAATAAAATAACAATAATAATAATGCATGTATAAAAAAATAAAAAAATAAAAAATTTATTATATTTATGTATGTCTTCAAATTTGTTTCAAATAGTGCATGTCCACCTTCTTTTTATTTCTTTTTCTTTCTCTTCTTCATGATTCACTTGTCAAAATTATCTTTTTACCCGGTCATTATCTCCGAAAACAACCTAGGCTTCCCCTAAGGATGGTCAACAAAAGTCGTTTTCGAAAGAATGACCACTTTAGGCATTCTGAGTCATTTTTCATATATTTTTATTTTTATTTTTAACTACTCCAACAAATAATTTTGAATGATCAAAATTTCATAAGTTCAATTTGGTTTTAAATCGCGAGTTTCTTTTCCTAACCAGGTAATCATGAGATATATGAGATGTGATAAAAGACCAAGGGATGAAGCAGTCGAAATGGTCAATGATCCCCCAAAGTTCATGATCACGGATAAAACCCCACCACTACTCATGGCTTGGTGGAACGATATGCATAAGTTTAGGCGAACTGAGATATTCAAACATCTTGGTTTCCTCACAGATATCATGAGATTTAGTCCTGACAGAGATTTGATCGAGGCTTTGATCCCGTTTTAGGATTCTACAAGCAATGTGTTTCGCTTTAGCGATTTTGAGTTGACGCCTACATTGGAGGAGTTGGGTGGTTTCACAGGGTTAGGCAAGGATCTCCGAAGCAAAACACTCATAGCCCCAAGAAGCGTCAGCGGGAACAAATGCACATCATCCATCCTCATAAGGAGTGTTTCGATAATAGGTTGGTTTCTTTGGAATTTCTATACTCAAGATATGGAAAGAAAGAAGGATTTTTAGACTACGGGAAGCAACTTAAAAATGGGCAACACCTCCCTACTTGGGAAAAGCATAGACAAGAAGCATTCATGGTGGCCTTTTTGGGAACCATGGTTTTTCCAAGGAGAGATAAAAAAAATCAGTATTCGTTTGTCGGGAATAGTCGATGTTATGATGAAGAAAAAGAAATCCACTATCTTGCCAATGATGTTGGCTGACATTTATCGTGCTTTGACTAAATGTAGGGAGGGGGAAGACTTTTTTGAAGGTTGTAGCATTCTATTACAAATGTGGTTTTTGGAGCACTTGTATCGCCATCGTTTTGCAACAGATTTCAAATCCGAATGGACAAATTATATTTTGAGTCACCCAGACAGGATGAAGGAATTAGTGGACAAATTGCCAAAAGGTGTCAAAGCGTGGAGACATTATCTTCTTAAATTAACTACATCTGATATTACATGGAACTATCATTGGTTCCCTGCGAGTGAGGTAATTGTTATGTCTTCCTATCGTCCATTCTTTGTTATGACAGGCCTTCAAGGATTCCAACCATACATACTCCTTCGGGTGCTACGCCAACTAGGACAAAGACAAATCTTACCTAGGGCCGAGGATACACAGAGTTTCGTATGGGAGGTGTTGTCTGAAGATTGAGATCGAGAATCAGAAGCTCAAAAGATTTGGGGTGGTAGTCGAACTTTAAGCTCGAAAGCTATGGTAGACGATCGTGTTGAAGGAGAAGTAGACCCCTTATACCTCCATTGGTTCTTTGATCAAGCCCCCCTCAAAGTAATGCCCGAAGGATCAGCGCGAGAACTCAGAGATCGAGAAGAGGAAATTGAAGTCAGAATCAAGCAAGCTTGGCTCGAGGTGGAAAGAAATTACATGTCTACTCTGGATATCCTCAGTAATGATCTAAAGAATGCTAGAGAAGAGTTGGCTCAACGTGATGCAATATTCGAAGAGAAAGTTAGGTTGATTCAGAAAAGGGCTGAAAAGGAACATCAATCCACCATTCGAACCTTATATGAGGATTTGAGCATTGTCACAGGCGCTATGGAGCAACAAGAGGAGGAGTATAAAAAAGAAAAGACCCTTTTAATGCACACACAAGCTAGACTACAAAATCAGTTAAAAGCTTCGATGGGACGAGAAACAGACATAGCAAAGCGTTTTACATCATATCAAGCAGAAGTCGCGATAGAGAGAAACCAATGGATGGGGGAGCGTGAAGAACTTCATCATCAAATCGAAGAGCTTCAAGTACATGAAGAGGATTTGACCCACACGGTTGGTACTACTCAAGAATGGTTGCAGAATTGTCACGAGAATATGGAGGAGGCCAAAGGACAAGTGCTTCAACTGACAGAGAGCTTGATTGATGTTTATGGTGGTTATCTACATCGGAGTGATGAGATCCTGGGTCGACATGCGCGTGCACTGGCCCCACATCTGCCAAAAGCTTTGTTCAAGGTTTACTCTAGCCTAGGGGGCAATTGACGATCGAGAAATATTGGAAAATAATTTTTTTATTATTATTATTTCTTTTATTTTCATTTTTGTCGAAGTTTGTTTCAATCTTTAAGTACTTTGATGTTTTGGTCATTTATTTTAAGAACATTTTGAGTTGAATGATGTCTTCATGTTGAGATAAATAAATGTCGTGTTTTCCTTTTTTTTTTAATAATTCTTCTTCACGAACTACGTAATGATCTGATACATGTTCAACATGATACGTAGGCAACCTTCAACAGGTTCGATCAAAATGCGTTTAAAATATTCAAATGAGTAAAGTATGTGACTAAAAGACATAAGCAAGTCGTCCAAAGCCGGGATGAAACATAAAAGTCTTCCAAAACTCATTGTAGGAATAGGAATAATTTAGGTGCATGACATACAATGTGTGATTAATATTGCAAAGTGTTGAATCCTAACACATTTGTTTTTATATATAAGAGAAAAAGAGTTTAAAAGTGGTTTGTTTGTGAAGAGAGCTGGCATCTCATCAATATAACACAAGATCAAAAGGGAAAGCAAAAATGACACGCAAAGACGAAACAGAGTCGGGAAATGACGAAGTCCAAAATCAAATGGTTGCACAAGAATCAGTATCTGTAGAAGAGGTCAAAATGTTGAGACAACAGATGGACGAAATGTATGAAGCTTGGATGAATGGGCAGGCTCCCCCATCTTCAATTCGGGAATACCTGAATGTGAATATGCCATTCCCCATTCAAGTCTCAACAAGTGACCCGGTTTATCCACTTGGATTTGGACCCTACGTTAACACATCTAATATTGCTGGAACTTCCTCGGTACACCCGTTGAATCCACCCATGATGAACAATCCACTCTTCATGCCAACTGTGCAAACTAATGCAATTCCTCAACCAACACTAGTACAAAAATCCAATGATGATCCTATACGCAAAGATCAATATGGCCAAGGTCAGGCCCCTAAATTGACTTTAAAAATTCCTGATCCTTACCACCACACTCATCAATACGGTTCCCCTGTCGAGGTTGAAAAAACTATTAAGGACGAGGAACATGAAGAAATTGCAAGAAAGATGAGGAGTTTGGAGCAAAACATAAGGAATATGCAAGGGCTGGGAGGACACAAAAGTGTCTCGTTCAAGGACTTATGCATGTTTCCAGATGTTCACTTCCTTATAGGGTTCAAAACTCCAAAGTTTGATAAGTATAATGGTCATGGCGACCCAGTGGCTCATTTGAAAAGATTTTGTAATCAGCTAAGGGGAGCCGGAGGAAAAGAAGAACTTCTTATGGCTTACTTTGGGGAGAGTCTAACAGGTGTAGCCTCAGAATGGTTCATCGATCAGGATATTTCTCGTTGGCATGTCTGGGATGACATGGCGCAAGATTTTGTCCAGCAATTCCAATACAATATCGATATCGTTCCAATCGCAATTCCCTAGCTAATATGATAAAAAATCATCTGAAACCTTTAGGGAATATGCCATAAGATGGAGGGAACAGGCAGCTAGAGTCAAACCACCGATGAAAGACTATGAATTAATTGATGTTTTTCTCCAAGCTCAAGAGCCTGACTACTTTGATTACCTTCTCGCCGCAATGGGAAAGCCTTTCGCCGAAGCAATTAAAATCGGAGAATTGGTAGAGAACGGCATAAAATCGGGTAAAATTGTAAGCCAGACAGCCATTAGAGCTACCATGCAAGGCAATACAAAGCGAGTCAGGTAATTTTGTAAATCGAAAAAAGAAGGAGGAAGGGTCCATGATGACGTCTGGATCGAGAGGTGTTCAAATGGGCATGAACCACCCTTATGTTCAAGTCCAACAAGAACAATCTAATTCTCCGCAACATTATTACCCATCCCAATATGCAGTTCTCAACACTCAAGCATATGTCCGACCTCCTCAGCGCCAACAATGGCGGGCACCTGCCCCACAAGGTTATCACCCCCAACAGCAAAATTTTCAGGCACCCCATAATCCACGTCCCCGAATGGATTATACAAGAGAACAAGGTCAGAAAGAAAATTTTACCCTAATTGGAGAGTCATATACGAGTTTGTTGCGGAAATTAGTACAATTGAGATTGGTTGAACCTGTCAATCCCTATTTTGTCAATCCGAATGCAAGAGGCTTTGATCCAACTGTTATATGTGAGTATCACGCTAACACTCCAGGTCATAGCACAGAGAATTGTTGGACTCTAAAAAGAGTCATTGAGAAGTTAATTGAGGATAAGTTAATTGGTGCAAGTTCAAATTTTGGTGACTCGAGAAAACTAGTGTTGTATGTCCCTGGAGCTGTAAAAAGAAGAGAAGTACCATTGAATGGACCAAAATTATACATTCCTGGTAAGCTTCGAACATTCGGTAAAAATCAAGAAAGTGTGGAAGAGCCAATTGTGATACAAATTGCAACACAACTTCCGATGACAAACACCAAGACCGTTCCATGGAACTACAACAAAGTCGTTGTCACCCACAAGAGAAAGGAGATTATTGAAGAAACAAATGAAACAAGAGGTTTAACTCGTTCTGGGAGGTGTTATGCTCCAGAAGAATTAAGAAGAGACAAACAAGCCAAAGAAAATCAGTTGCCGGTTAAAAAACCTATCACTGAGAAGGAGGCTGAAGAGTTCCTGAAAAAAATGAAAGCTTAAGATTATTCTGTTATTGATCAGTTGAGGAAAACACCCGCTCAGATATCCTTGTTGTCATTACTCATACATTCAAAAGAGCATCGTGAAGTTTTGACCAGAATCTTGAATGAGGCACATATCTCAGAAAGTATCACGGTGGGTCACTTGGAAAAAATGGCCAACCGAATATTTGAGGTAAATAGAATTACTTTCACTGATGATGAATTGCCTTTCGAAGGATCTGGGCATAATAAGGCGCTACATTTAACCGTGAAATGTGAAGAACACTATGTGAAGAGGGTCATGGTCGATGGAGGATCGGGTGTAGACATATGCCCTATTTCTACTCTAAAAAGGTTGAAAATCAACACGGATAGAATTCGTACTAACAATGTCTGTGTCCGTGCATTTGATGGCGCAAAACGGGACACTCTTGGTGAAATATATTTAACTGTTACAATTGGACCAGTGGAGTTCGGAATCACTTTCCAAGTAATAGACATGGACACTTCTTACAATCTACTTTTGGGTAGGCCATGGATCCACCTGGCTAGAGCTGTGCTGTCTACTCTACACCAAGTGGTCAAGTTTGAGCATGATAAACTGGAAATCATTGTCCATGGTGAAGATGATCTCCCAATCACCCGAGATCCTTCAATACCATGCATTGAGGCCAAAAAAGGTTGTGAATCCCTCAACTATCAGGCTTTTGAGATTATAACAGTCAATCAGTTTTCGGAGGGAAAGCCTATACCACAACCTCATCTATCATCTGCTTCAGTCATGGTGGTGTCCCAGATGGTACAGAATGGCTATGAACCTAGAAAGGGACTAGGGCTGTCTTTGCAAGGAATTATAGATCCCATCAATCCAATGGGTAATCAAGAGACATTTGGTTTGGGTTTCAATCCAACTAGATTTGATAGAAAATGGGCAAAAGATCGTAAAAGAAATGTTTGGAATTTGTTGAAGCCAATCCCTCATATTGCTCAATCTTTCGTTAAATCTCAAGGTGAACTGAGTCCAGACTTCCCTATCCAGAATGATGTGGATGAAATATGTCAAGGTATCAAGGAAATGTTCTATGACGTAAACATGACTCAGATGGGTGAAGGCACTAGTCATATGGATGTGCAATTCATCGGCCCGAATGTCCAGCTCAACAACTGGGAAGCCACTCCTCTCCCTACAAGGAGGGAGTCTTAGTAGTTTATTTTGTTGCTTTTAATTTATTTATTTGGATTATTCTCAAGGTTGTAATTCAAATATTCTAGTTGTCTCACTGTGGTGTTAACCCTTCTATCATTTCCCATTTAATACAATGAAGTTCTAGTTTCACAGTCATATTTTATCATCTTCTCTGTTCTTACTCTTTCTAATATTTGTCCTCTTATGTTTCATTTCAGTTACGTTAATGTCGACTTTAATAATATGACATGCATGCGGAGTTTACAGTTAGATCCTAAAAAGTTGTCTGATCTCGAAACAATGAATCCTACGTCTGACGAATATGATGAAGATGAAGCTTACGAAGAAATAAAAAAGGGATTGGATCAATTTGAAAATAAGCCTAAACCTAATTTAAGTGCAACTGAGGCGGTTAATTTAGGAACTCCTGAAGAAGTGAGAGAAGTAAAGATAAGTATTCATGTTGATCAGAATATTCGAGACCACATAATTCAAGTTTTATTTGAATACAAAGATGTCTTCGCTTGGTCCTACGACGACATGCCTGGTTTAAGTGTTGATTTAGTGGTTCACAAACTTCCAATACATCTTGATTTTCCACCTGTCCAGCAAAAGCAGAGAAAGTTTAAGACAGACATGAGCGATAAAATTAAAGAGGAAATCATGAAGCAACTGAGTGCAAATGTGATCAGAGTTGCCCAATACACTACCTGGTTGGCTAATGTTGTGCCAGTACCAAAGAAAGATGGAAAGATCAGAGTTTGCGTTGATTACAAAGATCTAAACAAAGAAAGTCCAAAGGACAATTTTCCATTACCTAACATTCACATCCTGGTTGATAATTATGCCAAGCATGAGATTCAATCTTTTGTGGACTGTTACGCCGGGTATCACCAAATTCTCATGGATGAAAAAGATGCAGAAAAAACTACTTTCACCACCCCATGGGGTACATATTGTTATAGAGTCATGGCATTTGGTTTGAAGAATGCGGGAGCAACCTACATGAGAGCTATGACTACCATATTTTATGACATGATGCATGAAGAAGTTGAGGTATATGTCGATGATGTCATTATTAAATCTAGAACACAAGCCGACCATGTCCGTGATCTAAGAAAATTCTTCGAAAGATTGAGAAAGTACAACCTCAAGCTTAATCCAGCTAAATTTGCATTTGGAGTTCCGTCTGGCAAACTTTTGGGTTTTATAGTTAGTCGAAGAGGCATTGAATTGGACCCCTCTAAGATAAAGTCCATTCGAGAATTGCCACCTCCAAAAACCAAAACTGAAATCATGAGTTTTATGGGAAGGTTAAACTATATCAGCAGGTTCATTGCTCAACTCACCGCCACATGTGAGCCGATATTCAAGTTGTTGAAAAAGGACGGTGCTATCAAATGGACAAGTGAGTGTCAAGAGGCTTTTGACAAAATTAAGGAATATTTAGCAAACCCTCCGGTACTGGTCCCACCAGAACCTGGTAGGCCGTTATTCTTATATCTTTCAGTGATGGATAATTCATTTGGTTGCATTTTAGGACAACATGACATTACGGGAAAAAAGGAACAAGCCATTTATTATTTGAGCAAAAAGTTCACAAGCTATGAGGTAAAGTACACTCTGTTAGAAAAGACTTGTTGCGCTTTGACTTGGGTTGCCCAAAAATTGAAACACTATCTTTTGTCCTACACGACCTATCTTATATCTCGAATGGATCCTTTGAAATATATTTTTCAAAAATCCATGCCAACAGGTAGGTTGGTAAAATGGCAGATTTTGCTTACGGAATTTGATATTATTTATGTCACTCGCACCGCCATGAAAGCACAAGCATTGGCCGATCATTTGGCAGAGAATCCGATCGATGACGAATACGAGCCCCTAAGGACATACTTCCCTGATGAAGAAATCAACTCTATTGAGGAAGAAGTTCCTGATGATGGTCACGTGTGGAAATCATATTTTGATGGGGCTGTCAACAAAAATGGAGTAGGAATTGGGGCAGTTCTTATCTCACCAAACGAATGTCATTATCCTGCCACAGCATGACTTCGATTCTTTTCGACAAACAACACAACAAAATACGAAGCTTGCATCATGGGTTTGAATATGGCAATAAATTTGGATGTGCATGAGTTGGTGGTTTTGGGGGATTCCGATTTGCTCATTCGACAAGCTCGAGGCGAATGGGAGACTCGAGACATTAAACTCATGCCGTACAAACAATGTTTAGAAAACCTCATCAAAAGGGTCAAGTCCATTGAATTCAGATACATTCCCAGGTTTCACAATGAGTTAGCTTATGCTTTGGCCACCCTAGCCTCGATGCTTCCATACCCGGGTAATACCTATATTGACCAATTGGAAATCCAAGTTAGGGATCAACATGGTTATTGCAATATAATTAAAGTAGAGTCAGACGGTGAGCCCTGGTATCACGACATTAAACGATTTCTTAAAGCTAAAGAGTATCCAATACATGCTGATAGAGATAAAAAAAGAACTATTAGGCGACTCGCCAATGGGTTCTTCTTGAGTGGCGATATCTTATATAAAAGGACTCCAGATTTGAATCTATTGTTATGTGTGAATATTCATGAAGCAGAAACAATTATGAATGAGGTGCATTCAGGGGTTTGTGGCCCTCACATGAATGGTTATGTTCTAGCAAAAAAGATTATCCGGGCAGGGTACTATTGGTTGACCATGGAGCGAGATTGCTTCCGATTTGTTCGCAGGTGCCATCAGTGCCAGATTCATAGCGACTTGATTCACTCACCCCCTTTAGAGTTGCACCCTATGTCTGCTCCGTGGCCTTTTGTGGCTTGGGGAATGGACGTTATTGGGTCGATTGAGCCGAAAACATTTAATGGGCATCGGTTTATTTTAGTTGCCATCGACTACTTTACCAAATGGGTGGAAGCTGTCACATTCAAATCAGTCACCAAGAAAGCAGTGGTGGACTTTGTTCATTCAAACATCATATGTCATTTCGGCATACCAAAAATCATTATTACAGACAATGCAACGAATCTCAACAGCCACCTGATGAAGGAAGTTTGTGAGCAATTTAAAATTGTTCATCATCATTCAACCCCTTATCGACACAAAGCAAATGGGGCTGTTGAGGCAGCAAATAAAAACATCAAGAAGATTCTTAGGAGAATGGTGCAAGGATCTAGACAGTGGCATGAAAAACTACCATTTACTCTCTTGGGATATCGCACGACTATTCGTACGTCAGTTGGTGCAACTCCTTACTTATTGGTTTACGGAACTGAGGCTATCATACCTGCAAAAGTTGAAATCCCTTCTCTTCGAATCATTGTCGAAGCAGAAATTGAGGACACAGAATGGGTTAAATCAAAGTTAGAACAATTAGCACTGATAAACGAAAAACGGTTGACATCAATTTGCTTTGGTCAATTATATCAGCAAAGGATGGCTCGAGCTTATAACAAGAAGGTACGCCTAAGAAATTTTGAAGTCGGTCAACTTGTTGTGAAACGCATCCTTCCCCATCAAGACGAGGCCAAAGGAAAGTTTGCCCCAAATTGGCAAAGACCTTATGTTATTAAACAAGTGCTATCAAAAGAAGCTTTACAACTGGCAGATATGGAGGGAAAGGCGATCGATACAATTGTTAACGCAGATTCGATCAAAAGATACTACGTTTAACACTCATTGTTATGACACTCTCGTGATTGACATTCTCAAGATGAGAGGTTAAAAATGTATCCTCCTTTATTTCAAACACCACTTGTCTGGTGCTAAAAAAAAAAGAGAAAAAAAAGAGTTTCATTGAACTACGTTTGACCTGATTCCTAAGAGGATACGTAGGCAGCCCTTCATTGGGGTTCGGTCTAATCACTGAATAAAACAATATTCATGTTCTTCAATTCTCCAAGGGCTGAGACATGACGTTTTGACCTACGGTGTGTTACAAAAAAAAATAAAAAAAATGAGAGAGTCTTATGAGTGAAAACCCTCACGGGCACCATAAGACGATAGTAAGTTGAGAGAAAGAGATAAGAATGTCTTATTGGTGGAAAACCATGAAGGGCACCATTGATCAAATGATGACATTCCGTCTTGGCATGAGCACACAATCAAGATAGAAGTCAGGCTATAGACTGAAAGGTACAACATTGTTTCATGAGATTCAGACAACTTAGAAGGATCAAACGTTCAGTCCAAATGCATGTCATGATTCATTAAAGTGGTCACGTACTTTCAGATAAGATTCTTTTCATTCCTTTTAAACATTTACTTATTTCCTCCTTCTAAAGACATAACTTTTCTTTCATAACCCTTTCATTTGTGTCATTTGTACTTGTGTTCGGTATTCTTTGAGTCTCATTCAACGTAAACTCGTGTCAAGTGAGAAAATCAAATTAAAGTCGCGAAATTGACTACGGTATTTCCAGTTGAATGTTGGGGACATGCACAACATTGACTAGGGCTGTGAACCAATCGAGAAAAAATATATATCAAAAATTGATACCGTATGAAAAATCGGTAAAGCAAGAAAGTTGCTTTGGAAAGGATGAACCACACAACGTGCACAAAATGGAAATGGGTCAAAATGTTCATGAGAAGTGTTTCAAGGGAAGATAAGGACCGTCTCTAAAGCATCTTCAAGCTATTCGCGCGATCGTCAATATGATGATTCTTTCAACCAACACAGATTCAAAGTCAAACTCCACAAGATATTCGAAGTCACAAACCAACCACCATTTAGAAAAACTAACAAAATATTCTTTGTTTCAAAATAGGTACAAAGAAAAACCATGCAAGTAATTCGCGAGAGTCAAACGCCACGAGTTAAGTTCTTGAATCCCTGTCTCTCCTACAATATGCACCACAATAATAATGATAACAATTAAAAAAAAGATTATTTTTCTTGATAAAATCTGGGGCATTTTATTTTATTTTTATTTTTTGTTTGTTTCTTTTATGTTTGGAAAATGTACAAAAATAAAAATAAAATAAAATAAATGATCTTAAGTATAATAATAATATAAGTATAAAATATATATATATATATATATAACCCCTATTTTTTTTTTCATGACTTCACAGGGCACAATAATCCCTGGTTGCATATAGGGCATAATGACCCCTATTTCTATTTTTCATGTCTTCACAGGGTACAATAATCCCTAGTTGTATATAGGGCACAATAACCCCTATTTTATTTTTTTCATGACTTCACAGGGCACAATAACCCGTGATTGCATATAGGGCACAATAACCCCTATTTTATTTTTCATGTCTTCATAGGGTACAATAACCCCTGGTTGCATATAGGGAACAATAATCCCTATTTTATTTATTTATTTTTTCTTTGACTTCGCAGGGCACAATAACCCTTGGTGGCATATAGGGCACAATAGCCCCTCTCTTATTTTTTCATGTCTTCACAGGGCAGAATAACCCTTGGTTGCATATAGGGCACAATAACCCCTATTTTATTTTTCATGTCTTCACAGGGTACAATAATCCCTGGTTGCATATAGGGCACAATGACCCCTATTTTTATTTTTCATGTCTTCACAGGGTACAATAATCCCTGGTTGCATATAGGGCACAATAACCCCTGGTTGCATATAGGGAACAATAATCCCTATTTTATTTTTTTTATTTTTTATTTTTTATTTTTATTTTTTTCTCATGACTTCACAGGGCACAATAACCCTTAGTGGCATATAGGGCACAATAGCCCCTATCTTATTTTTTCATGTCTTTACAGGGCTCAATAATCCATGGTTACGTATGGCACAATAACCCCTATCTTATTTTTTATGACTTCACATGGCGTAATAACCTCTGGTTATATTGGGCACAAATCTCCCTTTATTTTATTTTATAAAAGGTATATTATTATTATGCCTAGTATAAACTTTTATAGCTTTCATCAATAACTCACAAAATTTTCCTAGTGCATACTGGGGAGAAAAATTTTGTTTCGTTGGTTTGTTTTGTTTTATGGCGTGCAGGTTTCTACATAGTATACCAATTTGAAGTTCAAGAATAAAATCCTTGTTTTGATTAGAGAAATGAAGAATGTCAGATGTCAATGACATTTAGAGCCACTTTCAACCCATGTAACGGCTCAACATATCATGAATCATCTTCTCAAGAAAACAAGCATTCAAGAATATCATGCGGAAGAGCGTCAATGACTCAAGTCAAATCATAAGTTTCAGATCTTAAATTCAAATATCGAGATCAAAGTTCGAAATCGATGTACCTACCCAAAGAGGGTGAAGCGTTAACCGAAGATTCAAAATGAAGACTCAGTACTAGTGGAGTAGATATGATCTTGTATCTTTCCTTTCGCTCCTATTGTATTTTTCCTTTTAATGTAACAGTTGGAGCTACGAATCGGAACCTCGACAAAACCTCACTCGACTACCTAAAATTATTCTCCCATCCCTTCCTATATATGAACTACACCTGATTATCAACTCATGGTAGATAGTTTGTCCAAAGTTAGGGCACAATCAAACCTCTCCTCTTTTACTTATTTCACATTTTTGGATAAATGTCTCAGTCAAAAAAAATTAGTCACAGTGTTCACGTCTTTGCATGAAAACTCTTCATGTTTCCAAGCAAAGAGGGGCATACTGTGAACACCTAATTTTTGACCAAAACATAAAGATTTTACACCCAATTTTAATACTTAAATGTTATTAATTAAGTAGGGTTATATTTAAAATAAATGAAAAATAAATAAACTTAAAATTGCAACAAATTATAAGCTCACTTTATGGTTAAAGTTTAATAAAGAAAGCTTGTGAATTTAATGTATTTGTTAATCTTTCAACTAGTCTAAAAAAATTAATAATAATCATATATATTATGAAAAAGTAGATAAAAAATAAAATAAAATAAAAAGAAGAGTCCTAAAAATTTCAAATTACCTTACCCTTTATCCTAATTACCTTCAAACTTCCATAACTATTTTTTCCTAAAAATCCTTCCCCCATTAAGTTTTTTTTTTCTCTCATTGCACGATATTTTGTGAATTTTTTTTTACAATACACGTTTCCTACTCTCTTTTTTTGTGTGTTATTTTTTATTTATTTATTTATTATTATTATTTGTTGTTTTGTTAATTTTTTATTTTTATTTTTTCTTCCTTTATCTCAACCCTAAAATTCTCAACTAAATTTTAAATTAAACCCTATTCCCATTCCATCACATTCCTTTTAATTAGCACCAGACTCACACCCAAAACTATTATAAAAACACACGTTCAGGAAAAAGACACAGAAACAGAGAGAGAAAAAGATAATAAAAGTGAGTTTTATTTTGAAAATTAAGTCAGCGTTCAAGGTTCCGCTCAAGGTTTCGGATTCGTGGCTCTTTAAAGTTAATATTAGCCATTAACTTTGGAAATCAGTAGATCGTAGCAGTTGTTTTTGTGGTATCAGTTTTCTCAGCGAGGTAACTCTAAATTCTCGCATGATTTAAATAGAATACTTGTACGAAAATTTGATTCCAATAATATGAAGTTCTTCGAATCACATGTTATTATTATGTAGTATCAGTTTGTGATGTATGTTGTGAATTATTTTGAGAATTTACAAATGCTTAGAAAAATGTAGTCGAAGACGTTTCTTGTTAAAAAAGAATAATATAAAAATAAAAATAAAAGATGTATCATATATTTTTTATTATTATTGTCTTATGTTTTTTTTAGATGCAATTGATATTAAAATTGATTTCATGATATTTAATTTTGAATAGATAATATTTCTTGGAGCCTAGTTTTCACTTAAGAAATTTTGTTGAAATTATTTGTAGACTTGTTAGCTTTCGATATAAATAAAAAAACTTAATTAATTAATGATTCAGAAAAGCTATCTGGAATATGTTTTAGTCCTTTTATTTTTATTTTGATAAGCATAGGAAAACTATTTCTTTAAGTGGAATTGTTAATTAAGAGGAGAAATAAATCTCATTTAGAAATTCAGTATTAAGAATAATAATAATAATAACAACAACAACAACAATAATAATAATAATAATAAAGAGGAAAACTAATGAATATATATTGAGAAAGTATAAAAAGAAAAGAAGAAAATTTAAAAATAAATAAATAAAAAGAAGAGCAATAACGTGAGTAAAAAAAAATAAGGAAATAAAAAGGATTAAAAAGAGAGAAAATAAAAATATAACAAAAAAAATAAAAAAATAAGAAGAAGACAAACAAAATGTAAAAATAAAATTAAAAAAAAAATAATAATAAAATTAAATAATTAAAGAATTAAAAAAAGTAAGAAGAAGACAAACCGAATGTCAAAAAATAAATAAAATAATATGAATAATAAAAAAAATTAAATAAATAAAGAATTAAAAAAAAACAAAGAAGAAAAGTAGAAAGAAACAGAACAAAAAATTTAAAAAAAAAACAAAAAAAAACGAAGAGAGAAACATAATGAAAAAGTAAAAATATAAAATTAATAAAATAAAACGAAAAAAAGTAAAGAAAAAAAAACGGGCAAAAGAAAGAAAAGAAAAGGAAAAAGTAAAAAAGAAAAGAAAAAGAAATTAAAAATAAAAGGAAAATCTTCCTAAAAAATACTCCTAATCTCTTTAGAATTTCTTGCTAAAACTAATTCCAAATCACATAAAATTTTATTTCTATTTTAAATCTAACTAAAAAATACAATCCTAAAATACTCAAACTCAAAAAATATCAATCCTACACAAATTCTAATTCCTAGCAATTAGATACCTATATATTTTTTCTATCCACAATAAAAAATAAATAAATACAAATACATGAAAAAGAAAAGGAGAAGAAACATTTCAAGATTTGTAAATATCCATCTATTACTTCATTATGTTTTGAATAAATTTATGTGATACACATTTTTTTTTATTAACGAACATATATTAATATAATATAAATAGGTTTAAAAATAAATCAAATAATGAGGTAAATAACTTTTATTAATAAGTTAATAATATAATATTCAAAAATTAATTTAAGTCATATATAGTCAATGAAGCGACCGTGCTAGAACCACGGGACTCGAGGGGTGCCTAATACCTTCCCCTTGGTCAACAGAATTCCTTACCCGATCTTTGTTTTCACAGACCGAATAAAATAAAGAGTCAAATTTCCTTTTGATTAGGGATTTAAACAAGGTGACTTGGAACACCAAAACTTAATTTCAAGTGGCGACTCTGAACAATAAAATAATTCCTTTTCAAAATGTCACTTTAATTGGAAAAACTCTTTCTTTCAAAAACATACTTAAATTAATTTTGAGGGAAAAATAAGGGGTGTGACACTTATCATGATACAGCTTCATCCTCTCCTTGTACAGTGCAGACCTCTCATACGCTCTCAAGTGGAATTCATCCTTCTCATTAATCTGATCCAATCTCAGGTTCGTTGTTTCACTCCAACTAAGGTTCAGCTTTTTCAAAGCTCAGAGTGCCTTATACTCAAGCTCAACCAGGAAATGACATGCCTTTCCAAACACCAATTGATATGGAGACGTATCAATAGGCGTCTTGAAAGATGTCTGATATACCCATAGAGCATCATTTAACTTTCTTGCCCAATCTGTCCTGTTGGCATTCATTGTTTTTGCCAGAATAGCCTTTATTTCCCTATTTGATAACTCCACTTGGCCACTGGTCTGCGGGTGATAAGATGTTGCAAAAATGGGAACCCCCATCACTAATAATAACTCTGGGTGTGCCAAACCATGAGAATTTATTCTTCTTCAGAAACCCATCAACACTCTTGCCACATTCTTAGGCAGAGCAACTGCCTCAACCCATTTGGACACATAGTCCACTGCCACAAGTATATACGTTTTCCCATAGGAGCTCACAAATGGGCCCATGGAATCAACTCCCCACACATCAAATAGTTCCACCTCCAGTATAGGTGTCATTGGTAGCTTATGGCGTCGAAAGATGGCTCCTTGCCGCTGGCATACATCACATCTCTTTACTATATCCATTGCATCCTGATGAATTGTAGGCCAGTAGTACCCACTCTGAAGTACCTTGTGGGCTGTCTGAGCGCCTCCATAATGGCCACCCACTGGAGAGGAATCGCAGGCCTCTAAAATATGTAGAATCTTAGCCCCAGGGATGCATCCCCTGATGATATTATCAGCACACACCATGTACAAATAAGGTTCATCCCAAAAACACTTACCCACATCATGCAGAACCTCTTTCTTTGCTAAAATGTCGGTCCCTCAGGCATCAAGTCACTAACAAGAAAGTTAGCAAAATCAGCAAACCAAGGAATAAGATCAAGAGTTGCAGCTAATACTTGCTCATCCGGGAACGAATCATTGATTTGTAGCTCAAGTTCTTCTTTCTTTTCAGCATCAAACCTAGACAGGTGATCAGCCACCTGATTTTTACAACCTCTCATATCCTTAACCTCAAAATCAAACTCCTAAAGCAGTAACACCCATCTGATCAACCTTGTCTTGGCATCTTTCTTTGCCATCAGGTATCTCAGAGCTACATGATCTGTGTGGACTATCACTCTAGTACCCAGCAAGTAGGCCCTGAATTTCTCAAAGGCATAAACCACAGCCAGTAGTTAATGTTCAGTGACTATGTAGTTTCGTTGTGCTCCATTTAGTGACTTGCTAGCATAGTAGATCGGATGGAACATCTTGTTACGCTTCTACCCCAACACAACTCCTAAGGCAGTACCACTAGCATCGCACATTACCTCAAATGGTTTATCCCAATATGGGCCAATAATCACTGGTGCATAAATCAGTTTCTCCTTCAGGCATTCAAAGGCTTTTAGGCATGCTTCATCAAAAGCAAATTTCACCTCGTTCTCCAAAAGCAAACAAGGGATGTGCAATATTCGAGAAGTCCTTTGATGAAACGCCTATAAAATCCAGCATGTCTTAAAAAGCTTCGAACACCCTTCACACAGATAGGTGGAGACAACTTTTCAATCACCTCAATTTTTGCTTTGTCAACCTCCAATCCCTTTTGTTACACCTTATGACCTAGGACTATACCTTCCTTGACCATGAAATGGCATTTCTCCCAGTTTTGCACTAGATTGGCCTCCTCGCATCTGTGTAAAGCCCTGCTAAGATTTAACAAACAGTCTTCAAAAGTATCACCTACCACTGAAAAGTAATCCATGAATACCTCTAGAGTATCTTCCACTATGTCCGAGAAGATGGACATCATACACTTCTGGAAAGTTGCTGGTGCATTATATAGTCCAAATGGCATACGTTTAAATGCAAAGTTGCCATAAGGACATGTAAAAGTGGTACTTTCTTGATCTTCAGGAGCAATTGATATCTGGTTGTACCCAGAGTATCCATCTAAGAAACAATACCACCCTTTTCCAGCCAACCTGTCAAGCATCTGGTCCATGAATAGCAATGGGAAGTGATCCTTCAAGGTCCACTTGTTCAGCTTTCTGTAGTCCATGCACTCGCCATCTAGTGACTGGTCTCTACGGGATCAACTCATTCTTCGCATTAGAAACCACTATCATACCACCATTTTTAGGCACACAATGCACTAAGCTGACCCAATGACTGTCAGAAATAGGGTACACAACCCCAACATCCAACCACTTGATGATCTCCTTTTTGACCACCTATTCCATCTGTGGATTTAACCTCCTCTGGTGCTCAATGCTTGGGCTGCAATCCTCCTCAAGTTGAATCTTATGGGTGAATATACCCGGAGGTATCCCAATGATGTCAGTGATGGTCCACCCAATTGCCCTTTTATACCTTATCAGCATTTTGATCACAGCTTGTACATGTTCTTCATTCAAATCTGCAGCCAAGATCAAAGGCAAAGTGTTGTTAGTGCCCAAAAATACATACCTAAGGTGACTAGGTAATTGTTTCAATTCCAGCACAAGTAGCTTTGATTAAACGTATCAAGGACACTTCATCCAATTCTAAGTGTCAACGATTGCTAGTCAGTATAATAACCCAACTAAATGAGTTGGGGTCGAATGCCAAAGTGAGTGGTACGTGTTTAAGATTCAAGAGTAAAGTACGAAAATGTTCAAGTCAATCATAGGAATCGACATTATCTAAGGAAAACATAATTCCAATTAAGGGGTGACACGAATGTCAAATAACAGGGGGTTTTGATTTCAACTATCAGCTACAACAACAGCAAATACCATGAATTTAACAATAATGAGATGGGTTCTTGGGATGTGATTCGATTATAGGCTAATTATAGAAAAATGGATAATTGCAACTGTTAGTAAATAGCTGTAAATCAGTGAATAAGCTAGACTTTAGTGGGGATAAACTTTCTCTCGAACAATTTACCCCGAATCAAGTTGATTTCTCTCGAACACCAACAAGCAAGCAATTAAGAACAACCTACGCTTTAGTCCATTCACTCTCTCGAGCTGAATATGTGGAAAAGGGTTTAGGATTCACTCTATCGAGCTGAACCCATGACAACCCAATACCCACAGACCATCAATTCAGTAATCTTGGTTTTAAAACCTCTCTATCGAGCAACCCAAAAACATGAAGGTAGAATTGCATTTGCAATTACAACCCTTTAAATTAAACCACAATTACTGAATGAAATCACTTCTAAACATCATTTAAACTAACAATTAGCAATACCCATAAACTAAATCAATCCATAATCACACCCCAAGAATTGGGGTTTTAGCTAGACATCATAAAAAGATAGAAATCGCTACCAAATTGTGTTTCCATCAACTGGGTAAGATTAATTTTGTCTTTACAAAGGTCCGAATTGAAGAATCCCAAAGACCCACTTCCAATTTCTCAAAAATGGAAAACTTCAATTCTTCAAAGCTAAGGAAAAGTTTTTGTCTCAATACTCAGAGTTCTCACTATCCAAAACTAAAAAAATCTATATTATGAAAACTGATACTAAACTAAATATTTAAAAATTTATTTATAGTCGCTAAAAATATACTGAGAAGGTCCATTCGGCGCAGTAAGTCGGGATCGCCGATCAGCTAGGCGATCCTCCATTTGGTCAGTTCCATCGCCTTTTTGCTTTGGCCTTCAGTATCCTCATGTTCTGTAACTTTGGGCGATCCATCACTGCATCGCAGAACTACTCGGCGACTTGCCGACTGCTCCTTTCTATCGCCAAATTGATTTCTCCTTCAGGGATTGGAACATTGGAACTTTAGGCGGTGAAGAGGCCATTAGGCGACTCGCCAAAGGGACTTGGCGATCACCAGGCCTTCATTTCTTCCTTCTTTTAGCTCGCTTCGTTCCTTTTTGCAAATTAGTGTTTGTGCTTTGTTCCTCAATCCAAATACCTGGAAATCAAGGATTTACATCAGTTATTGGCACAAAATAAGCATTTTAGGACACTAATCTATCCAAATAAAGCCCTAAATAAGTCCAAATCTAGGACTCATCAACACCGCCAACTTAAACTTTTGCTTGTCCTCAAGTAAAACTCAAGTTCAGCAGTTCATAAAGGGTGTATCAAACAATGCTACACAAGACTCAATTATGAATGCACATAACAAGACTCAACTTACTCATGTAAGGATCAATTGTGCACTCAAAGATTCAAGTTGCGACTCACCATTATCAAAGATTCTCAAGTTCACAATACTTGCTTCAAATGCAAGTTCAAGCTCAACAAAGGTACTCAAATGCCCTCACACAAAGAATGATTCCATATTCACACACAATGGTTCAACAATTTAAAGCTCTGGAATCAAAAACAACTCTCACACTCACAAAGATGAACACAATGCATGATTTCACCCATAGGTTTGCCCTTATTTTCCAATCAACACTTGTTTCAGCTCACTCAAGATCAAAAAGGTATTTTCAAGGCTTGTAACGGGTGCTGAGTACAAAGGTATGGTCATTTAGGCTCAATGGTTGTAATCCTCATGAAATGTGGTAAGAACAATTATTTCTTCCCTTTTCTTCATCATTTTCCACTCATGCTCAAAAGTCACCCCATTATTCACTTTCCATGGACTATTGGGCACCCCCTTTCTTTTTGCATTTTCACAACTTTATTCCACCACTTTTTCATTCTTCTTTTCTTTTTCTCTTTTTTTTGTATGGAGGGGTTTCATCTTTTTCACAATCATGGCTCAAAGGGGGGGGGGGTCTTTTGCATTTCTTGATTTGCATTCTCTTTTCACCACACCCCAACTTAGGCATTTGGCCTAAGTTGGCTATTCAAACAAACCACAACTCATGAGGATTATGGGTGAAGGGATAAAGAAAGGTAACAATTGTGCCAAGTTTCTTCCAAGAAAAGGGTAAGGCTCAAAGGTTGTTCAAGCAAAGATCACACACTCACAAGGTTGTCCACAAAAGAGGTATAATGTCATATTGTTTCACACTCTTCAAAGTTGCCTAAGATCATTTCAAAAGATTCATCACTTAGTCAACCGGACCAACAGGGCAATTTCTAGGTATCATCACACATGGTTCACGGTAAGCTCATCACACAAGGCATTGGCACCAATATCAAACAAGACTCCACACTTTTGCTAGTGCGCAATGTTCATCACAAGAGACTCATTCGATAACCGGCTAGTCACAACGAGATGCAAAAAGTTCACATATTGTCTATACAACTTCATTTGGCCTCAACGTAGCCGCACATTCATTTTTGTTCGATTATGAGCACTATTCAAGTCATCGGTATTGATCAAGAACAATACTCAAATTTGCAAGAGAACAAACTCGTTCAAACACAATCAAGAGGTGGCATAAGATTCAAAAAAATTGGAAGGGTCCAAAAATCATTTACAATTAAAACAAGGAACCACAAGCTCAAATATCCACAAAAGCAGTATCAAAACATAATATATAGCTCAAAAACCCAATATATGAACAGAACAATAATCACAAAAAGTGGGCCTCACCCCACCACAAAACAAAAGCAATTTTCCCTCAAATGCAAGAAAATATCTAAAGAGTCAATAAAAAGGGGACAGAGAGGGAGATAAAGAAGAATCATGTCTAAATAGTCGCTCCATCTGTCGGGGAATCAGTGCCCGGTGTAACACTCTGAACTTGGGCCTCAGTGCCCGGAGTCACCTCAGAAGGACTGGCTCCATTGGACCCACCAATGGTGGTGTCTCTCAAAGAAGTCTAACATGCAGTCTCAAACATCACATCCTCAAGGTTAGCCATATCATCATAAACCTCGACATCTCTCAAATCTATTTGCTCCTCGTCGGTCTCTGCATCTGAATCCTCAACTGCCATAACATCCCGATGTACATCTCTGATGGTGGCCGGAGGCATCTTAGAAATCGTCGGGGTATCAATATCATCAGCTGCCTCCAATAGGGAAGTGAAGTCAGTGGACTTCAAGTAGTCCACGTCCTTCCTCAGATCTGCAACCTCAGCTTTCAAAGTCGTAACCTCAGAAGTTTCCCCCTGTCTGCTCTCACAAGCCTCAACTCTCCAGTGAGAGTGTTAATAGAAGTTTGGAGGGGGTCAGTAAATCAAGGATGGCACTCTCAATCATCCATGGGACTGCAGCCTCTAATCGAGTCACCCTCACATCAGCTGAATGGGCCAGGTGCCCCATTTTTAAGATCATAGATTAAGTGATCTTGGTGGGCTGCGAAGAGGTAGAAGCATCAGGCTCCTGTGAAGAAGAAGTAGGAGAAAATGTACATGAAGGCCCAGAGGCAGGAGTAGGCAAAGATGCCTCTGCAGGTATAGAATCAATGTCCACCTCCGGAGATGTATCAACCGAAGCTACTCTCCTCCTGTTAGCCTCATCCCGAGTGTACTCGGCCTCAATACGCCGGATATCTATGGAGGATGGAGGGGTAACCTCAATATTTCTAGTCGCATCCGGGGGACTCCAACACATCGGCACAACTCTGTGATCAGCAACAGGAATGAAAGGGATGTGTGATGATGTTTGGCCCGTATGGCCATCTTCTTCTCTATGATCAGTCCCATGTCAATACTCTTCCTGGATATGATTGACCCGAGGCAGGCTGCCTTAGGATGGCGGAGGATGGACTCGTTCTGAGATGATATTATGGAGCTGCTGATGAATCCAAATCAATATTGTACAGCTACTCTCAAGTCCTTCTTTTCGATCGGAACTCTGGCCTCAATCCACCTCAGGGTGGTATCAAAAATGAGGGGAGTCAACCAGCCTTTGAGTTCATCCAATGATGTCGTAGTGGTAGCCACATTTGGGTAGTCATAGATTGACCCTCTATTAAGTACCGCATTGATGTGGTCACTGCTACAATGTACTATTGTCCCATGTACAATTATGGACCCCACCGATCTAAACTCACTGGCCTTATTCTTACTTTTAGGAACCAGATCACCATATGCTGAATAAAACTCCCGAACCCATGTAGGTACGTACGGGCCTCGGGGTCTAGTGAACTGCTCAAAGCGGTGATATTGGAGAATGTCCCTCACTTAGGAGTATTTGCTCTCAATACCTTCTGTGGAAAGTAGCTTCTCCTCAAGGATAGTCTGTAACCCATCATATTTCAGTCTGTTGAGTTGCCTGGGAGGAGGAACCACAGGTGGCACTGGAGCCACAGGAAGTGCCGGAGCTGGCACTGTTTCTGCCGGAGAAGAGGCTGTTGGGACTCTAGCTGAGTCAGGATGAGACCTAGCATGGATCTCTGCTCTTCGGGACTGTAAAGGTTGGTCGTCCTCTAGCTTAAATAACATAGCTTGGGAGTTACGAGCTTCTCCCTCACTACCGGAGTTGTACTCTGAAACCTCAGTTGTTGGCCTCTTTCTTTTGCCCATGCCTCCATTTGGAGGCTCTGTTCTTTCCTTCTTGGGAGAATTGGCTCCCCTCTTCATTTATCACGATCCCAGTGCTCTATTACGAGCGGCATGTCAAGATTGGTTCTAGCCATATATACAAAAACATCAAAAAGAGTTAGAGATAATTCAAGAAAATTACAGAAAAATATTTGCAAAAAGATTCACTGAACTGGTCAACAAGTTGCCGAATATCTTTGGCAAGCCAGATCGGCCTCACCGAAAGGATTGGCTCAAAATTTTCTCAGACAAATGGCATGTTGGCGATGGGAAGGGCCTTTCGACAAATTGCCGACAGCATTCGGTGAGCAAGGACTAGCCCACCGAAAGTTACAGTGCATTTTAGGGGTTAGGGGCGTCGAAAAGGGCGATCAAGGAAGACATTCGGCAAGTCGCCGAGTACATTCGGTGAACTCAGGCTTCTCGCCAAAAGTTACAAAACCAAACATCAAATTTATAATAAAATTAAAGGTGATAAGGGGGTTTCGGCGAACCGCCAAGTGGTGAGGCCAGCTCAACCCAGCTCGCCAAACGGCAACGTGCCAACTTTCAATCCCATTTTCCAAATTCAACCCCGCATCCCCCGAAAACAAAATCAAAACATGCACTCCTCTAATTAAACTCAAACCCATTACACCCATTCCTCCGAGATACTCAGACTTTTTCCCGAATCGGCCAAATTTGGCCATTTGACGACTTTTGCCATTAAGAATGACGTCAACCACTCCATCATTGGGCAAAGTACGTCATTTGGCACAAATGTGGGTTACTTAGACTTCGCCCGACTAGACCCAACAACAACAAACCAACACCCAACAATTTTGATCAATTTTAAGGCATGCAAAATTTGGAAAATCAACGATAAAGCAAGTTAGGCATGATATTCAATTTAAAACAGACACGCACATATACAATTACTATCAGAGAGGCCCAACACACATCACTAAGATAATAAATCATTGCATAAGAGTAAAAATCATAATATATAAATTCGTGGTTCGGAAAACCAACCTTAGAAGTCGAATAAATACTTTGAAACGCTAGGCGGCAAAGAAATCCAACTCTAAACACAAACTTGACGACTAAAATACGGTAAAAACACAAAAATATAGAATAGTATAGAGCGGGTATGATTTTGGTAAGTTGAAAAGTGAGGAAATGTGAAAAAATTTGAACTTTTGAACTATTGGCCTTTAAAAACCGTCCAGTTCTCACTCATTCGGCGACATAAGTTTTGCTCGGCAACACGGCAAGTGGGCACTTACCTCGTTGAGTTTTACAGGACCTTTAGTTAATGTGGGGGTCTAAATGGCGGACTAAGTCGTGATCGCCGACCTAGTCGGTGATTCGCCAATATGCTCCTAGGCTCGCCGATTTTACAGACTCCAATTTCAAATTGTCCAGAGTCCAACGGCGGTCCAAGTAGGACTCGCCGACCTCTTCGGTGAGTCACCGACTAGACTTTTAGCTCGCCAACCTGCACTATTAAAACACATTCCACACTTTGACCTGCACAATTAACACACCATTATTTCAAAAACAAAAATAAAGTGATAAACACTTGTGTTGCCTCCCAAGAAGTGCTTTAGTTAATGTCGTGGCACGATGCAAGTCCCCACTTAAATTCCATTTGAGGGGTTTGCCTCATTTTCATAAGGCAAACCTTCTTCTGGCTCTGGGTAGAGACAAGACAATGTTTGGTTCATGTGGGACTCTAGTAGTTGAATGAACATGGAATGAGAGTTTGTCATCTGATTCAGCATTAAGACATTCTCTCTTATCTCCTTCAACACTCTGTCGTGCTCTTTGACTTTGTGTAGAATGAGTGAGAGGACCTCTTCAATTTACCCACCCTCTTGCTTCTTCGTCCTTCGACGCTCATGAGGGGGGGATGTACATGTCCTTCCTTTTGGACACTATCTCCAATTACATGACTTTCTTGGCCAAGACATCCAGCTAAGTCAACATTGTGGCCAATTCTTGTCTCTTTTTTTGTCTTGGCCATGTGATCAAGGAGTTGGGTTGCTATTGCATAAGGTAGTCGGATGTGACCACTTGGAGAAATTTGGTCAGCCACTATTCTATTTTCGGGGCCAAGACCCCTGTAGAAGCATTCCAGACGCATCTTATCTGGAATTCCATGAGTTGGGCACTGCTGCAATAGGGCCTTGAATCTCAGCCATAACTCATGGATTGACTTTCCCTCCAATTGTCTGAAACTTAAGACGTTATCCCTAAGAATCACCATCTTCAAAGGAGAGAGGTCCATTTGGTCACCGTTGCTGCAAGACATGCTCCTTTCTTCTGTTCTAAACAAGCAACATGAAAACCAAAACTAAGTAGATTCAACTATAACTAACAAGAACAAAATTCAACTTAACCAAAGAATCTTAACCAACACCACTCCCTGGCAGCGGTGCCATTTTGATTAAACGTATCAAGGACACTTCATCCAATTCTAAGTGTCAACTGTTACTAGTCAGTATAATAACCCAACTAAATGAGTTGGGGTCGAATCCCACAGGGAGTGGTACGTGTTTAAGATTCAAGAGTAAAGTACGAATATGTTCAAGTCAATCATAGGAATACACATTAACGAAGGAAAACATAATTCAAATGAAGGGGTGACACGAATGTCAAATAACAGGGAGGTTTTGATTTCAACTATCAACTACAACAACAACAAATAACATGAATTTAAAAATAATGAGATGGGTTCTTGGGATGTGATTCGATTATAGGCTAATTATAGACAAATGGGTGATTGCAACTGTTAGTAAATAGTTGTAAATCAGTGAATAAGCTAGACTTTAGTGGGGATAAACTTTCTCTCGAACAATTTACCCCGAATCAAGTTGGTTTCTCTCGAACACCAACAAGTAAGCAATTAAGAACAACCTACGATTTAGTCCATTCACTCTCCTGAGCTAAATGTGTGGAAATGGTTTTAGGATTCACTCTCTCGAGCTAAACCCATGACAACCCAATACCCACAGACCATCAATTCAGTAATCTTGGTTTTAAAACCTCTTTCGAGCAAGCCTAAAATACGAAGGTATAATTGCATTTGCAGCTACAACCCTTTAAATTAAACCACAATTACTAAATGAAATCACTTCTAAACACCATTCAAACTAACAATTAGCAATACCCATAAACTAAATCAATCCATAATCACACCTCAAGAATTGGGGTTTTAGCTAGACATCATAAAAAGATAGAAATCATTACCAAATTGTGTTTCCATCAACTAGGTAAGATTAATTTCGTCTTTACAAAGATCCGAACTGAAGAATCTGAAAGACTCACTTCCAATTTCTCAAAAATGGAAAACTTCAATTCTTCAAAGCTAAGGAAAAGTTTTTGTCTCAATACCCAGAGTTCTAAATCTCCAAAACTAAAAAATCTATATTATGAAAACTGATACTAAACTAAATATTCAAAAATGTATTTATAGTTGCCAAAAATATGTTGCGAAGGGCTATTCGACGCAGTAAGTAAGGATCGCCGATCAGCTTGGCAATCCGCCCTTTGGTCAGTTCCATCACAATTTTTCTTTGGCTTTCAGCATCCTCAAGTTTTGTAACTTTGGGCGATCCAACACTGCATCGTGGAACTACTCGGCGACTCGTTGACTGCTCCTTTCTATCGCCAAATTGATTTTCTCCTTCAAGGCTTGGCACACTGAACTTTAGGCGGTCAAGAGGCCATTAGGCGACTCGCCAAAGGGACTTGGCGATCACCAGGCCTTCATTTCTTCCTTCTTTCAGCTCGCTTCGTTCCTTTTTGCAAATTAGTGTCTGTGTTTTGTTCCTCAATCCAAATACCTGGAAATAAAGGATTTTTCATCAGTTATTGGCACAAACTAAGCATTTGAGGACACTAAATCTATCCAAATAAATCCCTAAATGAGTCCAAATCTAGGACTCATCACGCTCCTCAATGGATGGTTTTATCGGAGGACTTGGCCTGTTTTCATATCCAGGTCCAGTTTTTTTGGAGCATAAGAGTGTGTTCTCATGCCTTGTAAATCATTCACGGTCTCCACATTGTTAGTTCGAAAATCAGCTTCAAAGTTCATCAACACGGCTGCTAATGTTTCGACAGCCAGCCTCTCCTCAATAGTCGCTCCCATCTCTTCTTCATCAAAGGCCTTTATTGCAGACACCACATTCATGTCTTTCGGCTATTTCATTGACCTGCAAATTTTAAACCTTACCTCTTCCTTGTTGAGTCTGAATGTCAGTTCTCTACTCTCAACATCTACCAAGTCTATCGAAAAGATGAAAGTGTCCACCTTTACAATCACATCACATAATATGCCCACAGGTCGCTTCACCGATCTATCTGCCATCATCAACCTCATTGTTGTGGGTATTGGAACTCCTAACCTCAGTTGTTTGTAGATGGCCAGCGGCATCAAGTTGATACTGTCCCCTAAGTCACACACGGCCTTTGCAAACTCAATTGATCCGATGGTGCACGGTATGGTGAATGCACCCAGATCCTTCTTCTTTTGTACCAGAGATCTAGTGGCAATAGCACTGCAGTGATGAACATTGTTAGTAAAATCAAAACTTACAGCCCGTTTCTTCATGACCAAGTCTTTCATGAACTTAGCATATCCTGGCATCTGCTCTAGGGCTTCCACCAATGGAATGTTCACTGATAGTTGTCTCAGCATAGTTATGAACTTAGCAAATTTTCCATCTTCAACTTTCTTTTTAAGCCTTTGAGGGAACGGGGGAGGTGGTCTTGGTATTTATTTTAGAGGCATAGTTCCCTCAACCCCTCTTTATTTTGCTCCTATTGGTTTTGCTATAGGTTGAACGTCTTCTACATCATCTACATGTTCAGCTTCAGCCTCCTCTCTTCCAGTTCGCTCCAACACCAGTTCATTCTCAGTACCTGCAGACATTGGTTCATTAAGAATCTTACCACTCCTGGTGGTGATATCCATGCAATGCCCGTCCTTCTTGGGATTTTGAATAGTTTCACTTGGTAGTGACCCATTCTTCCTCTGGTTCAGTGATGCTGAATGTTGCCCCAACTGCTGCTCTATTTGTTTGATGGAGGTAGTGTGAGAGTGTACCAGTTAACTCATACTGGAAAAATCACCTTTCATCTCCTTCACCCCTGCATCAGTTGACTCAACCTTTTGGAGAACCTTAGCTAACATGTCTTCCAGCTTAGACACGTTGGAACTACTATTTGTTCGATCTCTATTACCTTGGGGCACATACACACGACTGCGATCATTTTTGTACCCATCTCTATTCTGCCAATTTCCCTGCTCTCTATTCACTGGCATGTCATACTGTCCTTCTCTGAAATAGTTCCGACCTGTATTTCCAGAATTATATCATTGGTTTCTTGAGATATAATTCTGGAAACCACCTTGATTTCCCAAGTATTTGGCCTCATCATCCAAGTCAATATCCTGATCTTCATACATGTTTGGTGGTCCTACAACATTTATATTTTCAGAACTTGCGACAATATGCTTCGTGAGTAGATCTATCTGGGTCCTCATGTGTGTCATATCCTGATATGTTTCTTCTTATTTTTTTCTTTGTTAAGCTGAAAGTTCAAAAGTGAACCCAAGATCTCCTACTTCTGCATCCCTGGTGTACCATGCCCTATTATTCTTAGACACCTCAACAATCAGCTGCATGCTCTTTGAGAATGGCTTCCTCATGAATGATCCTCCACACACTGCATCAGCAACAGGTTTAGTAACATAGCATAAACATCTATTCAAAGCCTGTTTCAGATGTCTCTCAGTGAGACATGGTTTGGACACTTCTTCAGCTTTTGGATGAATCTCTACCAGGTGTCATGCATCGCTTCTCCTCGTAACTGCTTGTGGGCACTTATCTCATCATTCATTTGCAGCTCTTTTTATTCAGGAAAGAATCATTCCAGGAAAGCCTCTTTGAACTCAGTCTAAGTCCTGATTGAGTCATCTGGCATCTCATTCAGGCAATTGGTTGCCTCCCCAGTAAGAGACAATGGGAACAGCCTCAATCTCATCGTTGTCTGACTAACTCTAGGAATTTCTTGCGATATGCATATCGCCACAAAGTTCATCAAATGTTGATTCGCATCATCACCAGTTGCACCCCTGAACATACCTTTCAAATTCAGTAATTGAATCATAGTGCTGGTGATTGTAAATTTGACACCTGGAGGTAGTGCATGTAACAATATCGTTCATGTGGCTCCAGCTCCATCCAAGACTAAATCATCCTCTTCGTACATTATGTGAGATGGATGTTGTGCTCTACCCCTTGGAGCTAGTGGTTGGCGGTGGGGAGGAACTATTACGTCCACTCCTATATTTTCGTCCACCACCCTAGGTGGGTTGTTCACAACATTCTGCTGAATACCTCTTGCATTCGTTTCAGCTTTCAATCCCAGTCTTTGCCTCTGAGCCTCAAGTTCTTGTGCATTCACCATTTGCGGATTATTTTCCGAAGTTCTGGATTGTAAGGGATCAATGGTGGTCCCTTACTTCTGGTATTTGGCATACACAGTCGAACTAACATGTAAGAGACACAGACAAAGAACAAGACGTAAAATTAGGAAATATAACTACGGTTTGAATAAAAGCTAGTAAAACACTTCTGAATTGAAATTCCCCGGCAGGGGCGCCAAAATTTGATACGTCCAAACTTACACCTCAATTAAGAGGTATAAATGGTCGAAGTCAATTAATAGAACTCAACATGAGTTGAGGTCGATCCCACAGAATTTCTTTACAGAAATGGTTTCATAGTCGCGTTTACCCAAATGTTGTTATTATTTCCTAAAGACAAAAAAAATTACAGAATGTAAAACGGGTTTAGCTGTAAAGCTCTAGTAACTAAGGTTGTTAAATAAGATCGAGTTTAACAGTTAACAGAGTGCTGATTTTAATGTTGTTTTGATAATTAAATGAAACTAGGACTGCGTTCCCCATAACGTTGCATCTAGTGTTTTTCCGTAAATGAGTTTCAGGAAATTCATCTCTACAAAATACCGGCGAGTTAGATATCTCTAACACTTCCTAGTCTAATTATATAACTTTCACTCAAGCCTTCTCTGTCCTAGAGTGTTAACAAGTTTTACTCTCGCTTACTATAGTGTTAAAGGTTTTTTCTCTAGAACTCAAACTTTGACTCTATTTCCTCAGGTTAATTCATCTTTTTCCCAACCATCACTTTTCTCTCAAACAAATGACAGATACAGTCTAACTCTAATGTGTGCACTCATTATAATACATGAATAACGAAAATTGAACTGTGATTTGTAAATATAAATCGCCTTTTACTCGTCTTACGGAATTACACCTACATTTCTGTCATAGATCCCACAATCCCAGTTGTGGTATTTAGCAACTCATGATTTCACGTGAACATACAAAATTATATAATGAAAACATGATAAGAAAGTACTTACGAGAATATGCAAAATCGATAAGCACTTGATAATTCAAACCCAAAAATCCAACTTCGAAAATTTATTCAATGTTAATCGTCCAAAACCAAAGCTAAGAATATCTGAAACTCCGTTGCTCGTTCTAGATATGACGTGATAAAAACAAAAAACGACCTAATTAATTTAAATAGAATGTCTAAAATGACTCATACTCGAAGTAGAACTGAGATGTAGGGCAACTTCACGGACGGTCTGACAAGGGCTTCACGGTCCATGAAGCCCCTCGTGATCCTTACTTGGGAACTTGCAAACTTGGTTCTTCAAAGCCTATGTACTGGAATCTTGTCACGGACGTCACCACAATTAGTGACACTGACCACAGTCCGTATAGGTGCCTGTGGTCTTAACTTGGCCAAATCAATCTTCAGCTTCTTAAGGTCTCTTCACTGGTTCAACTGTACAGACACTACCACGGACCGTTGTGACAACCACGATCGTGATGTCATCCGTGGTCTTTATTTGATATTGCCACAGGTTATCTTCTCCACATCTGCTCACTGGAAAGGTAGTTTATGACCCTCATCACTATCAGTAGTGAAGACAACGGTCCGTGAGGCCGTCCGTGGTCTTTACTTGCTTCAATTAACTTTCTCTGCATTTTCTTTATTTTTTATCTTCTTTCATGTCCACCTATTTTTCATGTACATAAACAACCAAACACATCATATCCACATAAATATTACTGATTCTAGTATTAATCCTTAGTTTTCAAGCATCAAATATGCCAAGATTTTGCGTCACATCATAGAGTACTTGTTATCGCTGTGAAGTGTGCCACATCTATAATTAGGAGGCTATAACATTTAGGAAATATTTTACTTCTTTCTTACTATCTTTCGTGCGATAGAGTTCAACTCTATAAAAATTTCCTCCTAATTCGAGCTTGCACGTATTTATACATATCATGCCTCCACGAAGAGATGTTCGAGGTCATCCTGCAAGGAGAAATATTGATCCACAAGACCAAGGTGCACCCAATGCGCCAGAAGTGCGACTGTAACACCCTAAAAATTAGTAGGCTAAACTAGAGAAAAACGTTAGGATTAACGTCAAGGAAGAAGGGCAAGGGCCAAGAGAGGGGGCTAGGGTAGCCTATCTTGAAGTAGGCACTGCCCCACCTACCATGCCCACCACCACGGCTTGTGGTCAAGACCACGGCACTTGGTGAAGCTCGTGGTGGGCTAGGCAGAACCCTCCCGTAATATGCCAAAAATCAGCCCCTCTTCACGAGCCACTTCACGACTCGTGGGAAGGATCATGGAGGGGAGTTGGTTCTATGAGGGTGGAAAGAAAGTGGCAAGCCACTGCCTCAAGGCCCACGAGAGGGACCATGGCTCATGGCAAGCACCACGGCACGTGGAGCCCCTCGTGAAGATGCCTTGGGCTTATGGGATAAAAGCACTTGTTGCCTAGCCACTGCCTCAAGTCCACAAAGACGACCATGGCTCGTTGGTCCCCACGTGAGACCTGGTAGCTCACTTAAAGTGAAGGATGTTTTGGATAATTTTGGTTTTAATCCCACTTAAGTGAGGTCAATTTGCCTTAACTTAGGGTCACTATATAACTCATTTTAATCAAAAATTCCACCCATTCAACTCATTATTTCCAAAACCCAAATCAAATCCCCAAAGTTCATCCTCTTCAAATATTCTCTCTCTAGAACTTGTAGGAGAAGAAAAAGAAGAAGAAGGAATTTGGAGCTAGGGTTCAAGAATCAAGGGTATTCACATCAAATTCATTGGGCTTTGTTGTTAAGGTATGGTAGCAGTTGTAACGACTTGGAAAAAAATGATAGGTTAAGCAAGAGCCTATGACTTTGTGTTGACTTTATAATGAGGTTCTATGAGGGGTTTATATGTAATTTCGTTTTAATTGTGTAACTCCGACAATTTAAAATGAATAAGAAGAAGCTTGAAATTGGAAGTAGTCATTTTTGGAAAAAAATTCAGAATCTGGAAATTCGGCCAAGTGTGGAAATCAGTGAGTTTTTGGCCAACTTTGAGCAGTCATAACTCCTAGCTCAGGATGATCCAGGAGTAGTTCCAGTTATGTTTGGAAATCCCTTGGAACGATCTTTCCAACGCCACCGAGTTTGCTCGATTCCGAGTTCGTATGAGCGAGTTATGCCCTTTGAAAGTTGGGCAGTTGGCAGGGAGTCCGTCCGGAAATTTAAGGGCATTTCGGTCTTTTTACAAATCTTTTCTTTTGAGGTTATATTGTTGTGTTAGGCTGTTTGTGGATCATTTTTGTTCCATTTTAAAAGAATAAGAGTTAGGGTTCTTGAGTGAAGAAGAGAAGAAGAGAGGAAGAAGAGGAGTTGGAGCTAGGGTTGAAGATTTCTTGGTGTTTCTTCTTCAAATTTCGTGGGGAATTCATCCTTAAGGTATGGGGATCATTTATCCTTGATCATTCTTTCTTTCAAGGAGCCCAATCAAAAGGTTTTCAAGGTCTTTCAAATACACCAAAATCCTATTTCGAATTCTAAACATGGGTCCTTGCATTAAATGATTTCCAATGATGTTTTATGTTGTTATTAATGATTATTGATGGTTTTAGGAAAGAAATCTTCATGAACCCATGCCTTTACAAATTCTCTAAATTTGGCCTAAAGTGGGTGTATTGATTTTGTGTAATTTGATGGACGATTATTGTGTAAATTGTTGTGGGCTGTTCATGTATGTATTTATCTATGTTGAATTGTTAAGAATTGTTATTGAATTGAAGGATGTGGGATGTTAGCCTTGAATGGGCAAAATTGTGAATTGGTCTTCATGTTGATTATGGGCTTATGCTTAGCTTAGTTTGTATAGTTGAATGTTGTTATTATCATTGTTATTGTATTGTTAATTGTTGGAATATGAGGATGATGAAGATTGCCATGGAAAGAGGGTAAGTTGATCAAACTTGATAAATATTGTATAATTGGCATGAAATTGAGTATTGTGGCTTATGGCCTTTAAAAAGGGTGGTAAGATGGCTTGATCTCTTAGTATTAATATAATTGTTATTGGTTGGTTTGATCCACCTTTGGTGGAGGTGGTTATTTGTTGTATTATTGTGAATTGAGGCCATGAAGGGCATTATGTGAATGTTATTATATTGTTGTATTATTATACACATATGAGGCTATATGTAAAGTCCTATATGAAGCTATATGTAAAGTTTTATGTGAAGCTATATGTGAAGGTATGATGTGAATGAGTTTTATGTGAAGCTATATGTGAAGGTATGATGTGAATGAGTTTTATGTGAAGCTATATGTGAAGGTATGATGTGAATGAGTTTTATATGAAGCTATATGTGAAGGTATGATGTGAATGAGTTTTATGTGATCTTGTGATGATCCTATGTAAAGTGGATAGCATTGTGAGTTAAAGTATGATTTCTCATGATGTATATATGAAATGATGTTAGATTATGAAGTATCGTTAAATGAAAATGTTGTGACTTGGTTGGTAGACTAAAGTGTCCCTCCTTGTTACTTAAAGTCTTGAATGCATGAATGTGTGAAATGGGTAGAACTAAGAAATGGTGCCCTTTCTATAAATGCTAAAAGAGGAATTCTAGGCCAAGACTTGAATCGGCAGAACTAAGAAATGGTGCCCTTTCATAAGTCTAGCTTTCCTATGTAAATGTATAACCTTGAAGGATGGGCCTTAGGGCGAAGTTCCCTTCTTGAGTGAGATGATAGACTTAGAGATGGATGGAGCCGGAACGGCATGATAATTCTTATCTAAGAAAGTCAAATGAGCTATCCTTATGAACCTTGATTGGCCATGACTAAGAAATGGGGCCTTTCTTGGGAAGAGGTACTATGAGTTGGTTGAACTAGAAAAGGAACCTTCTCTAAGTACATATGTGATTGAATACTCTATGGGAAACAAGGCTAGCACCGAGTGGATGTGGTTAGGAAGGTGGCCTAGTTGAGTATGAGATTAGGCACAATGAACTTCCTTGGACATCCCCTAAACCATGTGCCTACATGGGTTGCTTACTAGTTCTACCTTTGGCAAGTAGAACAACCTCCACGGAGTAGGATAGACTCCGGATTCCATACCTAGCTAGTATGGTCTATGTCGGTTATGCCTATTCCCATCATGTGGGATGTGCACTCTAGTTATTGGATAGGTTCTACAACGTGTAGGTAGTAGTATGAGATGCTATCTACACATGGCACGAGTAGGCTTTGAAGATACTAAAGTGAGTTCCCTAAGTCTAACGACTATTATGTGAAAGTCCCCTTATGTGCTTGAATGTCTCCAAAATGGTTTCTTAAAGAATGTTGGCCTATTGATGTTATGTTGTAAAGGAAATGTCCTTATCAAAGGTAATCTTGAGGAACACTTAAGTGTGCTTGAAGAGGTTGTATGGGCGGTCACTTCTTGTCTTACTCAAGTGTGTCTTAAGATTATATTAGGTAGAGGTCCTATGGTAATGAAATGACATGTGTTCTTTTAAAGTTAATCATGAGTTGTATATGGACATATGTTGATTATATGTATGGTGGGCTATGGTCTTATATGTTAATGTTGACTTGTATTATGTCTCTTATACTTGTAAAGGAAAGGTTTTATCAAATTGATATGAAAGCATTTATTCTTTGAAAATGTCCTTTTTGACATGTTTTTGCATGGTCGCCATACTTAGTACTTAATTGTGCTAACCCCTTTCTTTCCCTTTTTTGAACTAAAGTGTAGGGATTTGGAGAAGATGACATGTCATGGCTTTGATAGGTTTCTAAGTGTTGAAGATGAAGACTTGGTGAGTCCTCATAGATTCGAGGACAATACCCAATACGTTCTTTTATGTCTTTTAGTATTGTTTAAGTTGTGTACGGGATTAGTCCCGAAATTTGTACTCTAAAGTATTAGATGGTTTTGAGACATCATGTATAAAGTCTAGAAAGTCTTCCGCTTGCTATTGTTTTTTTTTAATGAAATGTTTTCTTGGTAAAGAAAATTTTTAATTCCTTATGGTTTTAGTGTCTATGCGATGAATGAATGCTAAGAGGCTTGTATTAGACCTCTTCGAGGTCGAGTACGCCGGTTACGACTAAGGGGTGATCCCGGGTCGTGACAGCAGTCATCCATGGAACTCCTTCAAAATCCCAATTTCAAAGATAGAAATCCCCAAATGTTAGGGTTTGATTCCAAAGTCATGGGTTCCTTTCAAAATCTCTTCTAATGATTGAATTATGTTATATTAAGCATGAATTGATGATTTCCAATGGTTTTTATCATGAATCCCCAAGAACCCATGAAATCAACATATTTCTCAATTGTGATCTTAGGATGTGGGTCTTTGTTGATGAAAGAAGAATGTTATGAAATTATACACGTAGTGATTGGGTTACTTGAATTATGATGATATCCATGTCTAATATTTAAATTCTAGATGTGTTGATTGAAAGTGAGCTTTGACTCTTGAAATGGAAAAGCATGATATTATGCATGTTTTATGAAGTTCATGTAAATGCTTTTAGAACATTTTGAGAGTGAAGTGTTTATGATTATGTTGTAATTGTTGTGTTATTGAAAGGATATTCTCATATACACACCTATGCATGAATATGATATGATGTGAAAGCTTTTCTCACATAATGAAGATTCTAAGGTCTAAAGGTTTTCTCACCTAATTGAATCTAAGACTTGTATGTAGACATGGATAGTGAAAGGTTATTCTCACGCATGATCTAAGAGTTATCTTATGAATTGAACATGGATCGAGTGTTAAGACATTTTTCCATGGATATGAATTTATGTCAAGACTTAATAAGTACTCCATGGGAATTAATGCTTAGCACCGAGTGGATATTGTATATGAGATGGAAGCTTTTAAACTAGTTGAGTCCGACTTTCCAAATGGGTTCTTTTTACACTAGTTGAGTCTGGGTTCCCAAAGTATGTCTCATGAGATGGAGACCTTTTATGCTAGTTGAGTTCGGGTTTCTAGAAGCAATATCCTTATCCCATAAACTATGTGCCCACATAGGATATTTAGCTAGTGGATCCACCTAAGCTAAAATTATTATTCTACCTTAGGCAAGTAGGACAACCCTTTTCGGTGTGGGTAACACCGAATTCCATGTTAAGCTCACATGGTCTCATGTCGGTTAAGGCTTATTCCCACAATAAGAACAAGAATATGTATTATGAACTGTGGTTACTCAAAAAGCTTTTATATGAGTTCTCAAAGGTGTTAAAGGTGATGATGACTATGTTGGCTATGTTTATGACATTATGTTGTTCCACTATCTTTATGATGATGTTTAAACTTGGTAAATTGCATACTGTCAAATGAAATGTCCCCTTTAGCATGTTTTCAATGTTTTTGTGCATGGCTATCGTACTTAGTACATCTTTGTACTAACGCCTAGTTTTCCTACTTTTTCCCAAGTGTAGGGTCCGGTTCTCAAGGTGATCATTTTAGTGGCTAAATCTTGGACTTGTGTATCTTCCGAGCTTGTTGGTGAGTCCTCATGGTTCGAGGATGACTTTTTCTTATGTTGTAGTTTTGTTTCATGTATTTCCCTTTTTGGATATGTTGTATGGGCTAGGCCCTATTTCATTCAAACATTGTAATAGATGGATATGTTGAGACTTAGTGTCTAGACTTCCGCTTCTCTTTATGAAATTTTTAGACATAGAAATGTGTTTTTTACTCTTATTGTTCTATTGGTTATGTTATGAAGACTAAGTGTCTTGTATGGAGTCCTTCGGGGTTCTATACGCCATATTATATCTAGGGGGTACCCCTGGGTGGTGACAAACTTGGTAATTAGAGCACAAGGTTTAGAATGATCCTAGGATGATGTCTCATAAGCCACGTCTAGTAGAGTCTTGTTCATGAGTGTGAAGCGCGCCACATTATGAATAAGAAGCTACATACAAGATGTTTAGGAAATTCCACTTATTCATTACTCTTGTCATGCAATAGAGTTTAACTTTATAAGGTCTTTCTTCTAATCCTTACTCGATGGTCTACTAGATAAGACTACTCGAAGGGCTTTCGCTAGAAAGAATGAAGAAGACAATGTGAATCAAAGAGCTCCTACTCAAGCTCCTCAAGCTCTGGTTGATCCTCTAGTTGAGAATGTTACTCATGCAGAGTTTAGGGTGACTCTTCAAACTTTGTCTCAAGCCCTGATAGCTCAAGCCAATAGAGTGGTGATTGCTCTCATGAACCCTAATATGAATTCTGCAGCTTCAAGAGTGAGGGACTTTGCTAGGATGAACCCTCCAGAGTTTGATGGCTCCAAAGTTGAGGAAGATCCTCAAGAATTTATCGATGAGTTCTATAAGGTGCTTACTATAATGCGGGTAACTTCTGTAGAGAAGGCGGAGTTAGCCACTTACCAATTGAAAGGTGTTTCTCAAGTGTGGTATAATCAATGGAAGGATGTGAGGCCGATGGGAGCGGGTCCCGTAGAGTGGGAAGTGTTCAAATTGTCGTTTCTTAATAGGTTCTTTCCCCTAGAGTTGAGGGAAGCAAAGATGCAAGAGTTCATTAACCTTCTTCAATGAGGTATGAGTGTGAAGGAGTATGCTCTAAAGTTCACCCAACTATCCAAGTATTCTCTAACTATAGTGGTAGATTCAAGGGCTAGGATGAATAAGTTTATGATGGGAGTGTCCTACATGGTAGTCAAAGAATGTCGTACGAAAATGCTTATCCCAGATATGGATATTTCACGTCTCATGGTGCATGCCCAAAAAATGGAGGAAGAGAAACTTAAAGAAAAGAATAGGGAGGTAAAAAGAGCTAGGATCGGTGATAGGAACTTCTCCAATACTAGGTCTGATGGACAAGCTCGACCAAGGTTTAAACAAAGGTTTTCCAACCAAGGTTCCTCTAACACTCCTTCGAGAGTCAACAAGGATAGGGTGCCCAACCCTAAACCTCAAGGAGATAATGGTAGTGGTTCTTATGTGGCTAGATCTACTTGTGTGAAGTGTGGAAAGAAGCATGATGGTAAGTTCCTAGTTGGCACAAATGGTTGCTTCGATTGTGGAAAATGTGGTCACAAAATGGGAGATTGTTTGATACTTAGGGTTCAAGGAAGAGAGGGCAAGCAAGATCCTCCTAGTGGTTCAAACTCCAATGCTCCCCAGCACCGCTTTTATGCTCTCCAAAACCGAGGTGAACAAGAGAATTCTCCAGATGTGGTCACCGATATGTTAAAAGTTTTCCATATTGATGTGTATGCCTTATTAGATCCCGATGCTACTTTGTCTTTCGTGGCAATGAGATTTGATATGTTCCCTGAGGTGTTGTTAGAACCTTTTTTGTCTCTACTCCTGTTGGTGATTCTATGGTGGCCAAGAGGCTTTATAGAAAATGCCTCATTTCCCTATCCTATAGAGTTAGTCTTGTTGATTTGGTAGAGCTTGACATGTTAGATTTTGACGTTATACTTGGTATGGATTGGTTACACTCTTGTTATGCGTTAATTGATTGTAGAACTTAGGTAGTCAAGTTTCAGTTCCCGAATGAGCCTATCCTTGAGTGAAAGGGGGGAAATTCTATGCATAAGGGTCAGTTTGTCTCATGTTTGAAGGCTAGAAAGATGATCTCAAAAGGTTGCTTTTACCATGTTGTTAGGGTGAGGGATGTAGATTCTGAAACCCATTCTCTTGAGTCGGTTCCCGTGGTTAATGAGTTCCCAGAAGTTTTCCCAGATGACCTACCTGGTATTCCTCCCGAGTGGGACATAGACTTCGGTATTGAACTTCTCTCAGATACGCAACCTATCTCAATTCCTTGTTATAGAATGGCCCCGGTTGAGTTAAAGGAGTTAAAAGAACAGTTGAAGGATCTATTAGACAAGGGTTTTATTTGATAGAGTATCTCTATGTGGGGTGCTCCGGTGTTATTTGTTAGAAAGAAAGATGGGTCTCTTCGTATGTGTATCGATTATCGATAATTGAATAAGGTGACCATTAAGAACAAGTATCATTTTCCAAGGATAGATGACTTGTTTGACCAACTTCATGGGGCTAGTTATTTCTCTAAGATTGATCTTCGTTTAGGTTATCACCAATTGAGGGTGAGAGGGGTTGGCATTCCGATGATGGCTTTCCGGACTCGATATGGTCATTATGAATTAGTGATGTCATTTGGTTTAACTAATGCTCTGGTGGCATTTATGGACTTGATGAATAGAGTGTTTAGGCAATACCTAGATATGTTTGTGATTGTGTTTATCATGATATTTTGATCTATTCAAGGAGTGAGAATGAGCATGTGGACCATTTAAGAGTTGTATTGCAAGTTCTTAAGGACCATCAACTTTTTGCCAAGTTTAGTAAGAGTGAATTTTCGTTAAGGTCTATAGGAATCCTTGGGCATATTGTGTCAAGTAGGGCTATTACGGTGGATCCTAAGAAGACGGATGCGGTCAAGAGTTGTCCAAGACCTCTAACTTCTTCGAACATAAGAAGTTTTTTGGGTTTGGCCGGTTATTATAGAAGGTTTGTTGAACGATTTTCTTCCATTGCTTCTCCTTTGACAGCTTTGACTCAAAAGAAGGCTAATTTTTGTGGTTGGAAGCTTGTGAGAAAAATTTCCAAGAGTTGAAAGATAGACTTACTTCCGCTCCGGTGTTGACATTACCGGAAGGTACAGATAGCTTTGTAGTGTATTGTGATGCCTCTAGAGTTGGGTTGGGATGTGTGCTTACGCAAATGGTAAGGTTATTGCCTATGCTTCAAGGCAACTTAAGGTCCATGAGAAGAATTATCCTACCCATGACCTTAAGTTAGTGGTGGTTGTGTTTGCCTTAAAAATATGGAGGCATTATTTGTATGGGATCCATGTGGATGTTTTCACCGATCACAAGAGTTTACAATATGTGTTTAGTCAAAAGGATTTGAATCTTTGCGAAAGTCGGTGGCTTGAATTATTGAAGGATTATGATATGAGTGTTCTTTATCACCGCGACAAAGCAAATATGGTAGCGGATGCTCTTAGTCGATTGTCTATAGGGAGTGTTGCTCATGTGGATGATGATAATAAAGATTTGGTTCGGGATGTTCATAGGTTGGCACGATTAGATGTTCAATTAGTGGATTCCACCAAGTGTGGTGTCATGGTTCACAATGGGTCTGAATCATCTTTTGTGGAGGATGTGAAATCTAAGCAGGGCCTTGATCCTATTTTGGTTGAACTGAAAGAGGCGATACTCAAGAAATCCATTGAGGCTTTCTCCCAAGGGGGAGATGGTGTACTTAGATACCAAGGTTGTTTAATTGTGCCTAATGTTGATGACTAAAGGGAGCTAATCTTGTCAGAAGCTCATAGTTTTTGATATTCCATTCACCCGGGAGCCACCAAGATGTACCATGACTTGCGGGAGGTCTATTGGTGGAATGGGATGAACAAAGATATCGTGGAGTTTTTGGCTAAGTTCCCTAATTGTCAACAAGTTAAGGTTGAGCATCAAAGACCGAGATGTTTATCCCAAGATATAGGTATCCCCACTTGGAAGTGGGAAGAGATAAATATGGATTTTACTGTGGGTTTGCCTCGCACCCGGAGACAACAAGATTTTATATGGGTTATTGTAGATCGGATGACCAAATCAGCTCACTTTATTCCCGTCAAGGATTCCTTTTCGGCGGAGGACTATGCTAGATTGTATATAAAAGAAATGGTGAAGTTTCATGGAGTGCCTTTATCCATTACTTTCTATCGTGACCCTTAATTCACTTCTCACTTTTGGAAGTATTTTCAAAAAGGTCTAGGCACCAAGATTAAACTTAGCTTGGCCTTTCATCCCCAAACCGATGGGCAAGCGGAGCGCACCATCTAAACTTGGGAAGATATGTTAAGGGCTTGTGTGATTGAATTTAAGGGTAAATGGGATGACCATTTGCCATTAGTAGAGTTTGTCTACAATAATAGCTATCACTCAATTATTGGTATGGCTGCATTTGAGGCCTTGTATGGTAGGAGGTATAGATCTCCTATACGTTGGTTCGAGGTTGGGGAAATGGCTTTGATAGGTCCCGAATTAGTTCTAGAGGCCATTGAGAAAGTTTGACTCATTAGAGATAGTTTGAGAACGGCTCAAAACCGGCAAAAGTCTTATGCCGATATGAGGAGGAGGGATCTAGAATTTGAGGTTAACGATTGGGTCTATTTGAAAATCTCACCCATGAAGGGTGTGATGAGATTTGACAAGAAGGGGAAGCTTAGTCCCCATATGTAGGCCCATACCAAAATTTGAGGCGTATTGATAAAGTTGCCTATGAGTTAGATTTTCCAAGTGAGTTGGCTTCGATGCATCCGGTGTTTCATGTTTCTATGCTTAAGAAGTGTATTGGAGATCCGAAATCCATAATCCCCTTAGAAGGGTTGGGGGTTGATGAAAGTCTATCGTATGAGGAAGTTCCGGTAGAGATCCTAGACCTCAAGTTAAGAGGTTGAGAAACAAGGAAAGAGCTTCCATGAAGGTTCTATGGAGGAATCAACTAGTTGAGGGTTCTACTTGCACTACAAGAAAAATAGCCTCTAAGGAAGGGAAATCTAGTCCTTAAAAGTTAGAATCTGGTCCTAAATGAGCTATTGAGACGGGAAAAGGCTAGTCGCCACCCGTCTTAAAAGCCTTCTTATCTAAAGGTTTGTTGTGACGGGTTTCATTAGCTGGTCGTTAAATGTTTTTTGGGACAGGGGAAAACATTGGTCGTTACATGATTTTAAAGACGACATTTCTAGTCTCAAATAGACGATTTATATTGTGTAAAAGTTTTACTTTCTAGTCGTTAATCTTCTTTAGCGACTAGAAACAACCTGGTCCTTGTACTCTTTGGTGACGAGAATGGTCTGGTCTTAGATATCTTTTAGAGACGAGCAATATTTATTTTCTTAGATTTACCTTTAGAGACAAGCAATAATATTGGTCTCTAATTAACCACCAATGGATCTAGAGCTCGATATCACAAAAAAATAAATTTCATCTATAAATATAGAATTGCTACTGAAAAGCTTGATACAAAAAGAGAGAGAGAGAGAGAGAGAGAGAAAGAGATTAATTGCAATAAATTAATTAACATCTCAGATGTTAGTTTTGATATTTGCTTAAGAAAAAACATAGCTAAGATCTGAGTTAGACTATAATATCAAGTATTGCATAACATTCAAGCAAAACAATAATGAGTTTGTGCATCTTCTTTAGCTGCATCTTGACTTGTAACTTCGATCATCAAATTCTGCAAGTACAAAATTTTAGATGATGTTAAATAATGATTGGTATAATAATATACACCAACAAAAGCATCTTAGCTTTTATACAGATCCTTAAGGCTGCAAAGTATATGGAACAAATAGGCCTACAGGAACATGACATTATGCAATTGGATAGTTTCTCTACACATAAGATGTATCTACAAATTAGAGGTTTCTACCCTAAATGCTATTGGAGAAGGCGTTTGTGAATATTATGATTCATTTTGTTCTTGGCCCTACATGAAAGACTACATACTAAAGACAAGATCACAAAGTGGACTGATATCGAAGATATGTCAAACTTGCTTTGTTCAAACCATCTAGTAACACTTGGTCACCTACCAACTTATTTCAAATAGTCTACTTTAATCTGGGGAAATACTCAACTTGACAAGACTGAGCAGAGTTGTAACATAATGGACTGAGGAAATTTACTTGGTCGTGGTAAATGCAAGAGGTCATTCAGTTGTTGTGAATATCTATAGAATGTGGTTAGCTGCTGGAGTATATTACACTTGGTAAGAGAGAAATATGAGGCTATTTCCAACAAAAAGCAAGCATAGACCAATAGTTGATCAAATTCATTACACATGAAGTCTTGTTCCAAGGTAACATGCAGAAGAAATTATCTAGGAAAATGTAACACCTTGAGATACATCCAATTGAAGATTGAACTGTCATACATGAACTATTATGCAAATAAGTCTACCTGCAATGCTTGGGACAGTTTGCCCAAGCTTGCAGCAACAATGTGCTTAATGTGATTTTTCTGGTGGGTAAGAAAAAATATTTTCTTACCAAAAAAAACATAGCTAACTTTCACACTAGAATTAATTAAACTGCTCACCTCAAATGGAGTCTAACTTTCTTCAAGTGTTATCCAAAAATATCAACAAAGCTGCAAGAATATAAGAAAAATCAAATAGAAAAGCTTTGAGATGCCAAAGAATTAAAAAACTATTTTGAAGAAACATAACTAAACAGAACTGGTCAGAAAATAGAAACAAATAGACTAAAAAATGAAAAGTAAAAACATAGAAGTTGTGCAGCTATGCAGAAAATAAAATTTGAGTAAAAGGAAGTTGAGAAAGCGATTAGTTCTTTTGATCTTATCCAAGCTTGGAAAAGCTTTCTTTTTCAATTCCCTGAAGTGAAGGATACTATAGTTGAGTGTAAAGCTGGGCAGAAAATATAAAAGAAGATATATGCGCGTGCATAAACAATGTTCCAATAATCAGACAGGACAACATTCTAATGTTACCGAAATTCATTTGTAGCAAATTAATGGTGGCTCAAGTTCCTCATCATGATACAAAAACTGATGTAGTATAGAGGCCACTAAAAGAAGGCTGTGTAATGATAAAATCTTCACATAGAGATCGTGTTTTAATAAGTCATCAAATACATACTCATGCAACATTTAGAATTATAGGACATGATGTTATGAGTCAAGCTTCCAGAGTTATGTGGAACTCTTCAATAGATTGTTACAATTCTACTGTTACAGGAATCATTTAACAATGAAAAGTGGATGATAAAAATAGCCCTCAAAAGAAGACAATCAAGCAAAGTAGTACACACCAGCAAAGCCTTATTCCATCAAAGTGTTTAAGTAAAGCTAAGTTCCTACTAGTATGCACCGTCAGGTTGAGTAAAATGGATAAGATTTTTATGGTAAAAAATTTGGACCCTGAGAAGTTGTGCATAGCTGCGCATAAAATAGAAACAAGAGTACGAAAAAGTTGTGTGCACCTGTCCAGAAAAATAATAGAGGAAGAAGATGTTTTGCAACTATGCTTACTATCGAAAAAAGTTAGAGAAAATGTGGAGCTGCTGTTATAGTAATACCATTTTACATCACTCACTCTTATTTCATAAAAATCACCAGTTAACTGTATCTCCATAAAAAACAGATCAACCATATAATATCCAACACTTAAAGTATTATAGTTTTTTTAAAAAGTATATATATTCTCAATACGTGAAGTCTATACACCAACGCATATAAACTCCTCAATTTTAGTGTTAATATTAAGGACATAACCACCCGTATCAATCTTAGTCTCCCAAATTTTAATCATTATCATTTTCATATTCTTAAATATAAACAATATGTTTCAAAATTACATGCACCACAGAGTGATCAGAATAAAATTTAACATCACAGTTTCCATAATGATACAAGGATCATTCATTGAGGTGTGATTTCAAATAAAAGAGACTCAACAACTAAAAGAATTCAACAACACAAGGCAGCAGAAGAACAAGAGTAACAAAATTGAAAAAGAATAGCTTTGCAAATTCAGGAAATCTTCTAAGGAAAGAATTTATTCCGGTCGAGAGTCTAGTAATTTTTAATGGAACCAATGGAACTACATGTCACCTTTATGATGCTCGTTTTAGAGTGTTCTTTAGGCATTAGGACTAGTCTACTAAGATGGATGAGAATTCAAAGGCAAACACTACATTGGAATAAAGAAGTTAACTGGACAATGACTCATCACAAATGTAAAAAGGGTAAAGCATTCGCATGGCTATAGAAGCAACTGTGTATTATATATTGCAAGCAGAAATTATAAAATGGTCAGACAAGAAGAGTGAAGAAACAGCTCTATAATCAAACATATCATTTGAGACATCCTTTCCAGAGTAGCAAAACGGCAATATGTAGCCTGCTTAAAGTTAATAGCATCAAACCAAAAGCTGTCCAGATAATTCGTAATGAAGAATCCCAACTATGTATCCAAAAGATACTTCTAGGCTTTATGATCTCGAGCTATTGTGATTAGTATCATTCCAACAAAATGTACGATGGGTATTGTTTTGAAGTAGTTACTTTAATGTACTATAATGTGCTTGTAAAATAGGTAAAAATTTTGTCTAAAAATTTGACACAATGTATATCTTCCTATTTAATGAGAGAATTTTATTTTGTTTCATGTAGCATACTAACATGAATATGCTGTCCAAAGAGAAAATAATTACTGAATTGGTAAAGCATACATCTGTAACTTTTTTTTATCTTTATGAGTGTTCATCTTCTTACATTTAAGAGGCCAGTTGTTGCACACAATAGAACTCAAGTACTAGGTGGCTTCCCCCATTAGATTTTATTAGGCAGATACATTTGTTTTATCCCCATAGTGTTTTCACGAAAATGATTTTCTGATACATTTTGTGGTTTCTCAACTCATGCCAGAAAACTGGAGGACATGAATTGATGATCTTACAGATTCAAGTTATATGTGAGCCTCTGCATGACTAACAAATAGAAGAATCATAGAATGACTAAAAACAGTACCTTGTTGAGTAGATTGAATAGACTAAAAATTAACAAAAAATATTAGATATTGGCATAGAATGACCAAGAAGGAAATAAAATATCTATGTCGTAGTGATTTACCTGACGAATTAATAAATGGTTGTTTAGGTGAGTCATCATTTGAATTTGTTTGTCACCGAGAATCCCACACACTTTCCCTTTTGATTAATCTAATAATTCATTTTCCCTATTGAAATTTGGGATTCAAAATGTGACTCTTTTGACTTCGGAATCATCTGAAAACTATTTAGCATCTACACCTATTCAATTGATTCAACAGTAAATTGCCAAACCCATCATACAACTACAAGTTAAGCCATATAACATGTAAAGAATAAGGATCAACCCCATATCAACATTAATCTTTAATAAATATGTTTGGTAAAAGACAATGAAATTGAGCACAACACTAAAACAATATAATAGACTAAGAAAGTGATGAAACTAAGAAAGACCTATGATAAAAAATAGTTATTTACATAAAACAGCTAGTTCTTCATCCACACTACAAGTAAAATACTATTTTTTTTAAAAACAGATCCAAGCGCCTACGAGCTTGTACTTATCTCTTTAGCAAAATATTATGCAAGCAATTTTTGGCTTTAAAGCCCCACAGTCTCTTTGTATTATGGATGTAAACATATATATCATATATATGAAACCTAAAACTGATCCTTAACACAAATTTAAACACGTCATTAGTTTAGAGCAAAGCTAATGGAAGAAAAGCAACTTGAATCAAAACAAGCAAAAAATGCCAATGTTACAACTTATGGGAGAAAAGAGTAACTAGATCGGAAAATAGTCACACCTGAAATTGTATCTCTTGAGCAGAGAGCTGCGGCCACACAAGGAAGAAGATACCTACCTCGAGTTTAGGACAAATTTGCGATGGAAAACTACCTTCGCCGAATTAGGGTAGAGCTGCGATGGAAAAACAATAGCGATCTGAAGAGAGACATGAGTTTAGGGCAACATTTTAAACTTTTAGAAAATATAGAGCTTTTTAATTTTATTTTAATATATAGTAATTCTTTTGGGCGCGCATAAGATTTTAGTAAAAGAAAAGTTCTGGCCCACTTTTTCCTGATCCTTCCTTACAAGACTTCAATTAAATAATTTGGGACCAGTTACTTAGTTTTTTAGGGACCAAATTTAGTACACTTCACAATAAAGTACATAAATAAGGACCAGAATACAATCTCGTCCTAATACATATATTTTTTGAGACGAGATTATTAGCTTGTCCCTACATGTTGGTCATAAATAAAACTTTTTCTTGTAGTGTTGGGAGGCCGAGGCCGATATGAAGTCCCGTTATCCTCATCTTTTTCCTTCTACTTCTACTCTAGCTTGAGGTAAGTAGTTCCTCTTGAGTTTTCCTTGTTTTGGGAGTCATGTGTGTTATTTGAGTTTATCCATCATTTCCCTATGTTATGCATGTTCTTGAGAAATTTATGTTTAGTAAGAAAATGAGTTTTTATGATTGATTGTCCTTGTGTTGTTGTGCATTGAGTAAGAGTTGCCTATGTGCACCATGAGGTTGTGTTGAGCATGCTTTTAGTTTGGAGAAGGTAATTCCTCCTACGAACATGAGAAATGTTAAGATTTCATGCATAATGGGTTATTAGATGTAGTTCGTACTTCCTTGTGATGCATTGAATAAGTTTGAGTTGGAATTGAAGTTTCCTACTTATAATTGGGCTTTATTTTGGTGTTGCATGCATGATAGGCTGCTAGTCTTGGTCTTTATTTCCATAAGGTGTCTAGATCATTATTCAAGGATGAATGTTCCCAAGGGGGAGATATTGTAACAACCCAGAAATTAGTAGGCTAAACTAGAGCTAAACGTGAGGATTAACGTCAAAGAAGAAGGTTAGGGGCCAAGGAGGGGGGTAGGGCAGCCTACCTTGGAGTAGGCACTGCCCCACCTACCATACCCACCACCACGACCCTTGGTGAGGCTCGTGGTGGTCTAGGCAATAGCCTCCCCAAATCAGCCAAAAATAAACCCCTCTTCATGAGCCACTGCACCGCTCGTGGTGAAGACCACAACTCATGGGAAGGCTCATGGAGGGGAGTTAGTTGTGTGACGGTGGAAAGGAAGTGGCAAGCGACTGCCTCAAGCCCCACGAGAGGGACCACGGCTCATGGAAAGCACCACAGCTCGTGGAGCCCCTCGTGAAGATGCCTTGGGCTTATGGGTTAAAGGAACTTGTTGCCTAGCAACTTCCTCAAGTCCACGAAGGGGACCATGACTCATTGTCATGACCACTGCTCGTGGGGCCCCACGTGAGACCTAGCAGCTCACTTAAAGTGAAGGGTGTTTTGGGTAATTTCGATTTTAATCCCACTTAAATAAGGTCGTTTTGCCTTAACTTAGTGTCACTATAAAAGTCATTTTAACCCAAAATTCCACCCATTCAACTCATTATTTCCAAAACCCAAATCAAATCCCCAAAGTTCATCCCCTCCAAATATTCTCTCTCTAGAACTTGTAGAAGAACAAGAAGGAAATTGGAGCTAGGGTTCAAGAAGCAAGGGTCTTCACATCAAATTCATTAGATTTTGTTGTTAAGGTATGGTACCATTCATACATGGATATATTTCACATGGAGCCCCTTCAAAATCCCAATTTCAAAGATAGAAATCCCCAAATGTTAGGGTTTAATTCCAAATCTCTTTCTCACCTAATTGAGTCTAACACTTGTATGTAGACATGGATAGTGAAAGGTTATTCTCACGCATGATCTAAGAGCTATCTTATGAATTGAACATGGATCGAGTGTTAAAACATTCTTTCATGGATATGAATTTAAGTCAAGACTTAATAAGTACTCCGTGGGAATTAATGCTTAGCACCGAGTGGATATTGTATATGAGATAGAAGCTTTTACACTAGTTGAGTCTGGCTTTCCAAATGGGATCCTTTTACACTAGTTGAGTCTGGGTTCCCAAAGTATGTCTCATGAGATGGAGAACTTTTATGCTAGTTGAGTCCAGGTTTCTAGAAGCAATCTCCTTATCCCATAAACTATGTGCCCACATAGGATATTTAGCTAGTGGATCCACCAAAGCTAAAATTATTGTTCTACCTTAGGCAAGTAGGACAACCCTTTTCGGTGTGGGTAACACCGAATTCCATGTTAAGCTCACATGGTCTCATGTCGGTTAAGGCTTATTCCCACAATAAGAACAAGAATATGAATTATGAACTGTGGTTAATCAAAAAGCTTTTATATGAGTTCTCAAAAGTGTTAAAGGTGATGATGACTATGTTGGCTATGTTTATTACATTATGTTGTTCCACTATCTTTATGATGATGTTTAAACTTGATAAATTGCACACTCTCAAACGAAATGTCCCCTTTAGCATGTTTTCAATATTTTTGTGCATGGCTATCATACTTAGTGCATATTTGTACTAACGCCTACTTTTCCTACATTTTTACCAAGTGTAGGGTCCGGTTCTCGAGTTGATCATTTTATTGGCTAAAGCTTGGACTTGTGTATCTTCTGAGCTTGTTTGTGAGTCATCATGGTTCGAGGATGGCTTTTTCTCATGTTGTAGTTTCGTTTCACGTATTTCCCTTTGTGGATATGTTGTATGGGCTAGGCCATATTTCATTCAAACATTGTAAGAGATTGCTATGTTGAGACTTAGTGTCTAGACTTTCTCTTGTCATTATGAAACTTTGAGACATAAAAATGTATTTTTACTCTTATTGTTCTATTACTTATATTATGAAGACTAAGTGGCTTGTATGGAGTCCTTCGAGGTTCTATATGCCATGTTACATCTAGGGGGTAGCCCTGGGTCGTGATAGCGACCCCTCTCAAGGAGAGGTCACAAATGCTGAGTTCCATGATGTTATCAAGATGTTGAGTCAAATTGTGGCCAATCAAGCTAGTCAACAAAGAGTGGTTCATCAAGATGTGGCTAATACATCCAGGATCTGTGAGTTCTTAAGAATGAATCCTCCAGAATTCTCATGGTCAAATATCACTGAGGATCTAGAGAACTTTGTGGAGGAGCTACAAAAGGTGTTTGAGGTTATGCATGTTGTTGATGCTGAGCGGGTGGAGTTAGTTGCATACCAGCTCAAGGGTGTTGCTAGGATTTGGAATGACCAATGGAAGAAGAGCAGGGTTGAAGGGGCACCAATCGTGAGTTGGATTATGTTTGAAAGTGCCTTCATGGGGCGTTTCTTTCCCCGCGAGCTGAGAGAGGCAAAGGTAAGAGAATTTCTCACTCTTAAATAGCAGTCCATGAGTGTGCATGACTACAACCTCAAGTTCACTTAATTGTACCTTTATGCTCCAGAGGTGGTTGCTGATATGAGGAGCATGATGAGTCTATTTGTGTCTGGACTGTCCCACTTATCAAGCAAAAAGGGTAAGGCTACTATGTTGATAGGGGACATGGACATATAATGGCTTATGATCCATGTGCAACAAGTTGAGGAAGACAAGTTGAAAGATAGGGAAGAGTTCCGCAGCAAGAGGGCTAAGACAACATGTAATGATCCTAGACAGCAGAAGAACAGAAATGTGAGCCTGACATCTTTTCAACAAAGGCCAACTTGGCCTGCACCATCATCATCTAGTGCACCTACACCAAAGAATAAAGGTGATTTCAGAAATCAGAATTCGAAGAACTTCAGAGCTCGACCTACTCAGTCTTATGGTAGTGTAGCTCAAGGGGTAAATTGGACTCCTACATGTGCTAAGTGTGATAGGAACCACCCAGGAGTGTGTCATGATGGCTCTAATGGTTGCTTCAAGTGTGGGTAGACAGGTCACTTTATGAGAGAGTGCCCGAAGAACAGGCAAGGTAATGGTAATTGTGGCAATAAAGCCCATTTTTCTTCAGTTGCTCCAGTAGATAGAGTTGCTCCAAGAGGAGCTACTTTAGGGACATGCGGATGAGCAAACTGTCTATATGCTATCACCAGTCGCCAAGAGAAGGAGAATTTTCCAGATGTTGTCACTGGTATAATCAATGTTTTACTTTTGATGTATATGCATTACTTGATCCAGGTGTGAGTCTATCTTTTGTGACTTCGTATATAGCTATGAGATTCAATATTTTTCTCGAATGACTTTTTTAACCCTTCAGTGTTTCCACACCTGTTTGTGAGTCTATTCTAGCTGAGTGAGTTTATCGTGATTGTGTCATCTCTGTCAATCACAAGGACACCATGGTTGACTTAGTCGAGTTAGACATGGTGGAATTTGATGTTATTCTAGGTATGGATTGGCTTCATGTTTCTTATGCCTCAGTTGATTGTAGAACTCAAGTAGTCAAGTTCTAGTTTCCTAATGAGTTAGTTATAGAGTGGAGGAGTAGTTCAACAATGCCTACGGGTCGTTTCATCTCATATCTTAAGGCCAGAAAGTTAGTCTCTAAGGGGTGCATATATCACTTAGTCCAAGTTAACAACTCTAGTGTTGAGACATCGCCTATTCAGTCAGTTCCAGTAGTAAGTGAGTTTCCAGAGGTATTTCTAGATGATCTTCCCGGAGTCTCTCCTGAGAGAGAAATCGACTTCGGCATAGATATTCTTCATGATACCCGACCTATCTCCATTCCGCCATATAGGATGGCTCCAGCTGAGTTAAAAGAGTAGTTGAAAGATCTTTTTGATAAAGGTTTTATTTGACCAAGTGTCTAATTTTGAGGCACTCCAGTCTTATATGTGAGGAAGAAAGATTGTTATCTTAGTATGTGTATTGATTACCGTCAGTTGAACAAGATTACTATAAAGAATAAGTATCCCCTTCCGAGAATTAATGATCTATTTGATCAACTTTAGGGTGCCACCTTCTTTTCTAAGATATACCTCATATCTGGCTATCACCAGTTGAGAGTAAGAGAAAGTGACATTCCAAAGAATATATTGAGGAAGTGACATTCCAAAGACTATATTGAGGACCCTTTATGGTCACTATGAATTTCTTGTTATGTCTTTTGGCATGACTAATGCTCCTGCAGCGTTCATGAATCTTATGAACAAAGTATTTAAGTCATATCTTGACATGTTTGTTATCGTCTTCATTGATGACATACTGATTTATTCGAGGAATGAGGAGGATCATGCTAGTCATCTCATAGTAGTTCTCCAAACTCTCATAGATAGAGAGTTGTATGCTAAATTTTCTAAGTGTGAGTTTCGGTTTGAGCCTGTGGCGTTCTTAGGCCATATTGTATCCGAAGAAGGGATCCGAGTTGACACTCAGAAGATTGAAACAGTGCAGAACTGGCCCAGACCCACATCTCTAACTGATATAAAGAGTTTCTTGGGATTGGCCAGTTATTATAGAAGGTTTGTCGATGGATTTTCATCTATTTCATCCCCGTTGACAAAGTTGACTCAGAAGACAGTAAAGTTTCAATGGTTTGAAGATTGTGAGAAAAACTTTCAGGAATTGAAAACCCAATTAACTATTGCCCCAGTGATGACCCTACCAGAGGTACACAAGGCTTTGTTGTGTATTGTGATCCGTCCGAAGTTGCACTTGGTTGTGTATTGATACAGAATGGTAAGGTTATTCATATGCCTCTAGACAACTCAAGGTTCACGAGAAGAATTACCCTACTAATGATCTAGAGTTGGTTGTTGTAGTATTTGCTTTGAAAATATAGCGTCACTATCTCTATGGTATTCATGAAGATGTGTTCACTGATCACAACAGACTTCAGTATGTTTTCAGTTAAAAAGAGCTTAATCTAAGGAGGTAGTTAGAGTTGCTCAAGGATTACAAAATGAATAACCTTTATCACTCTGGTAAGGCTAATGTTGTTGTTGATGCTTATGAGACATATTGCCCATATTGAGGAAGGCAAGAAAGAATTAGCCAAAGATGTGCACAGACTTACACGATTGGGAGTCCGATTGTTGGATTCCAATGATGGTGGAATGGTGGTGATGAATGGGCTGAATCATCACTAGTGTTGGAAATTAAGGAGAAACAAGACCAAGACCACGTTTTGCTTGAGCTAAAGACAGATATTCATAAGCAGATAGTGATGGCTTTTGAATAAGGGGGAGATGGTCTATTGAGGTATCAAGGTAGATTGTATGTACTAAGGGTGGATGAACTCCAAGAGAGGATCATGGAAGAAGCTCATAGCTCCAGATATTTGATCCATCCCAATTCCACAAAGATGTATTGTGACTTGAGAGAAGTCTATTGGTGGAGTAGTATGAAAAGGTGTATTGCAAAGTTCGTTGCTAAGTACCCGAATTTCCAACAAGTCAAGGTAGATCACCAAAGGCCCAGTGGTATGGCTCAAAATATAGATATTCCGGAATGTAAGTGGGAGATGATCAATATGGATTTCATTACTAGTTTGTCGCGATCTCGCAGGCAGCATGATTCAATTTTTATGATTGTAGATTGGATGTCTAAAACAGCTCATTTCTTGCAGCTAAAGACTACCTTTTCGACAGAAGATTATGCCAGGTTATATGTTCAAGAGATAGTCAGACTCCATAGAGTTCATGTGTCCATCATTTCAGATAGAGGGGCACAATTCACCGCTTAGTTTTAGTAGTCTTTCCAGAAAGGTTTGGGTTCAAAGGTGAACCTTACTACCTCTTTCCATCCTCAGACTGATGGTCAAGCAGAGCATAGAATTCAGACCTTAGAAGACATGTTGAGGGCATGTGTCATAGACTTCAAGGGTAATTAGGATGATCACTTACCCCTCATAGAGTTTGCTTACAATAATAACTATCACTCTAGCATCCAGATGGCTACTTATGAGGCTTTTTATGGGAGGATATGTAGATCTCCTATTGGTTGTTTGAGGTTGGTGAAGCTGAGTTGATAGGCCCAGATGTGGTTTATCAAGCCAGGGAGAAGGTGAAGATTATTCGTGAAAGGATAAAGACAGTGCAAAGTCATCAGAAATCCTATATAGATGTTAGGAGAAGAGACTTGGAGTTTGAGGTGGATGATTGGGTTTACTTGAAGGTTTCAACCATGAAGGGTGTTATGAGATTTGGCAAGAATGAGGAACTCAGTCCCGGTATATTAGTCCTTACAAGATATCTAAGAGATGAGTTAGCAGCAGTCCATCCGGTATTCCACATTTCTATGTTGAAGAAGTGTATGGACGATCGTTCACTTATTATACCTACTGAGAATATTGGTATTAAGGACCGTCTATCTTATGAGGAGATACCCGTTCAGATTCGAGGCCGTCAGGTTCACAAGTTGAGAACCAAGAAGGTTGCATCAGTCAAGGTCTTATGGAGGAATCAATTTGTTGAGGAAGCTACTTAAGAGGTTGAGGAGGATATGAAGAAGAGATACCCACATCTCTTTGTTTCCGGAGAAATTCCAAACCAAGGTACTAATTCTTTGTAAAAGTACTATTTACCTTAATATGTTGAGTTGTGTGAATTGCATGTTGTGTACTTGATTTGGGGTTGTTAGATGCTTCCCCTTTGCCCTTTTTGGCTTACTGTGATCTCATTCGAGGATGAATGTTCCCAAGGGGGAGATAATTTAACATCTCGTACTTCAAAAAGTCATTAAGAGATTTGTACAAGAAAAACTTCAGTTTTTAGTTTTGGGTCAACTTCAATGACATAACTTTCAACAAATAAGAAGTTAGGTGGCCCATAAGGTATAAAATCGAAGGTTTTTGAGTTCTCTTTCCAACGCCACCGAGTTTGCTATATTTCGAGCTTGGATGAAGGAGTTATGCCCGTTTGAGTGCAGCCTCTCTAGTTAGGGCATTTCTTCCATTTAAGGAAGGGTATTTTGGTCTTTTCCTTACCCCATTAGGCCTAAACATTTTTTCACCCAAATAGGGGTCTAAACTAATTGAGATTAGTTTTCATTCATTCATGAACGCTTAGGGTTGAGAGAAGGGTTTCAATAGGAGAAAAAGAAGAAAGCTTCGAGAGTTATTTCAAGTTTTACAGCCTGAGAAGGACTACTGCCTCTCCCTTCACGAGCATCACTATGCACCATGGTGCTCACCACGAGCCATCTAGGTTCTCTTCGAAAGGGAGCCCTATTTGGATCAACATTGTGAGCCTTCACAGGCTACACCACGCCTCTTGTGCCCTTCACGGCTCGTCTGGGCCTTCGTGAAAGGTGCCCATGCTTGTGACTTCTCACTTTGTCCCTTGCTTAGCCTACTAGATTATAAGGTGTTACAACTACTGCCCAGTAGTTTGGGACCTGGCGCGGTGTGCCACTCTGTGTGCCCCAAATAATGTTCAGTAGTTTTGGGGTTGACGCCCCAGGCCACTCAGTGCGCCAAGGTCGTCAGAACCCTTATCCTTCTGTCCTTCTTTCCGTGTGTTTTTCCTCGCATCGTACTGGAGTTCTCTTCTTGATATTCACTTTTAAAGTCTTCATTAATCCTTGAGATATCATGCATATCCTAATCACATCTCTTTATTTACATTTTCAAATCAATGTAAATTTAAGAAGAAAGTTCAAGAACGTCATTTTGAGAAGTATTTTGCAATTATCTATAACTTGTTTTAAGACTTGATTAAATGAATATGAGAATGAGGAGAGTTGAATTTCATGTCTCGAAATGAATATAAGGGAACTAAGTATTCCCAAGTATGTAACACTTTTACAATTTAAAAGAAAGAAACACCAATTTCTAAAGGAGTTTATAAGTCCAAAGGAGTTTCAGAGTATTACCTCTTTTAAGAGGATCTTTTGAGTAATTATCTCAAATTGAGGAAGAGTTCTGTTTTTAAACATTTGAGCATGAGTTATATATTATTCAGAGGAGTATTGAGCACCGATATAGGGATAAGTTCAGACAACTCAAAATCCTCATTAACCATGTATGCCAACATGGGTAAAGGATCATACTTTTTAGATGATTCCTTATTGTTTTTAAACATAGCTTAATGGATCCACTTAGTTGAGGATGTTCTATAGCCTAGCAAGGTATAGGATAGTTCTGGCAGCGTTGGCGAGACGTTGTATCATCATGTAGCTCATATTGATGGTTGTTGGTTAGAGAATCTCACAAATTAGAGTAAAAAGCTATTATTGTATTTTTATATACATTTTGAGTTATTAGCTATTGTTTTAAAAGCTTTATATATATTGCATCTTTTATTGTTGTTTTCATATTGAGTTGAGTTGAGGTAAGTATGTTTTCCCTTTCTATCTTTTCAACAAAATATCCCTATGTTCAGCATTCCCTTTACATGCTCGTACATTCAATGTATTGACACCATTTGGCGTGCATCATTTCATGATGCAAATACAGGTATTCAGGATCATCAATCGGTGCTTCGTTGATCCCATCGCATTTCAACTAGCTTTGATGAGCCTCATTACTTTCCGAAGGGCTTCACATTATGGTTTTGTTTTGCTAAGATGTCGTGGGTATTGTCTTGATATATATCATAGTATTAGAGGCTTCATAGACAATAGTAGTATGAGGAGTCTTTCATTGTCCCTTGTTATGTTTTAAAGACTTTGAGTTAAAAACTTATGTTTATCGTGTATTTCAGACTATATTGAGTTAAACTATCATAGTAATGATATCTTATGAGTTAATCTTTGCATTTGAGTTTTCAATGTTGTTGAGTAAGTCTTCCGCTGAGTATTGAACCAGACCAAGGGTTTACTTGGGGAATGTAACGACCCGAGAGCACCTCCTAGTCGTTACCGGCGTATTCAACCTTGAAGAGGTCTTATACAAGCCCTTAGCATTCATCATAACATGTATCATAGAATAAAATCATGGAAAATTTAAAACTTTTACTTTGGAAGTTCAACTTCACTTCATATATGAAAAATAGAATCTAACTTCATCACAATGCACTATCTAGACATAGAAGTATCGAAAATGGGACTTAGCCCTTACATCAATAAGAAGTCTTGAAAATAGGAAGTACAATAATGTCTTTCAACATAAGCAAAGAACTAAACATAGAAGCTAGATCATAGGGTCTTGTCCTCGGACTTGAGGACTCACCAACTTGGGGAAGCAACTCCAAGTGTCTTGAGAAGTAAGCTTGAATCTTCAACGGCCCGAACCTAAATGTTTGGGAAAAGGGAGAAAATATGGGTTAGTACAACACACGTACTAAGTATGGCTACTATGCATAAAAACCATTGAAACATACATAAAAGGACATTTTATTCAAAACATGCTTTTTGCCAAATAAATTCAATATGCACACAAATTAAGTATCATAGTCCAAACCAACATAATATCATCCCAACATGTAGACAACCCAAGCTATACCAGTGCAATGCAAAGAATAGAACCCCATAACCCTATTCTAAGCCAAGTATCACATTAAGCAACCTACTTCATGCATACATTCATAAGATCATATTTCATCATAACTTACCACATTTATAATGATCATACATAACATAGCTTCAACATACATAAGTCATAATAATCATAATCATAAGAGAACACTACTACAACCATCTCTTAGGATCCCACAAGTGCAATGTGCAAGAGAAGTCCCATACCCTCCCTTACACTATGTAGAAACCCTTAAGAAAGCCCTAGTAAGAGTTCACACCTTTCATACCTTCATTTTCTTTTACATTAGGGAAATATTGCAATAACCTACATAGACCATGAGAGCTACATGGAATTCGGTGTTCTACTCCCACACCGAAAAAAGAGGGTTAACACTTGCCTAAGGTGTAACCATTCGTACATATCTATCTAGGTGGATCCACTAAGCTAGAGTCCTATGTGGGCACATAGTTAAGGGTCAAGGAGATAGCTTCTAGAAACCCTAACTTACTAAACGTGGGGGTTTCCATCTCATGAGACAACACATACCGTAGGTAATCCGGACTTGCTAAACGTGAGGAAACCCATGTGGGGAGCCAAACTTACTAAACGTGAGACCCCTATCTCATTTACATGCCCTTTCGGTGCTAAGCATCTAATTCCCTTTAGTAATCATCTTTAGTCATCATATAAGTTCACATTAGCCTTTACTAGACTCTTATGTAGACATCTTACCATAATAGCTCATATGTGTTCATAAGTGAGTAACAATCCTTTCACTTTAGAGACACCTAGCAAGTGAGTAAACCTTTCACTTTACATTACACTACAATCATGAGAACTACCTTTCAATCATATCGCAATCATCCCATAATATACATACATACTTCATAGCTAATTCAAGTGTAGAGGGTTAAGGATGAGGAAACTAGGTCATCAACACCACAATAACACATTAGGTATAGCATCATTACAATTTAAGTAATTCACCTTTCATACTTGAGTTCAAAGAAGAACCAACCTTCATACCTTATTGCCCTTCATGGGACATCCATAATTTAATTACCAAGAAATTCATAACCAATGCATAATACAAGGTAATTCATGAAGTAATAACATAATCAATCATCAATATAAGCAATTGGCATATTCCCTTCATAGCCTTCAAGGCTTCATTCAAAGACTCAACCCTATTTTCATAGAAATTATACATAACCTAGGGTAGAATCATCATACAAACATGAATTACATAACATCACATTCAATTCATAGCCTTCATATAATATCTAACACAAACTAGGGTTAGAATTAGGAAAAGAAGGAGAAACATGGGTCTCATGGGGAATTCTTCAAGAAACCACCAATACAACCTAAATTCATTCATAATTGTTCATATAGTATCAATCAAAGTCAGTTTATAATATCAATTTCACTTTAGAAAGAAGACCCACATTTTTGGATTGGAACCTAGAATTTGGAGATTTTGAAATTCATCTTGAAGGGGCCTCTTGGGGAAAGGAATCCCAAGAGTGATAAGAAACCATACCTTATTGACGAGTTAACCACGAAAATCCAAGTTGAAACCTTGGAGAGTTGGTCTTCTTCTTGAAGCTCCAATCTTCTTCAATGGAGTTCTTGAGAAGCGAGAAAGAGTAGAGAGAAGGAGGAACGTTAGATTTAGATCTTGGGGTTTTGTGTTTGAGTGATAAAAGTGAGGTAAATTGACTTAAAATCATTATATACACATCCCATAAAGTACCCTAAATACCCCTCACTTAAGTGGACTCTTTAATGAAGTAAAAATAGATTTCTGAATTTCTGCATTTTCGTCGCGGAACAAGTACGCGATGCGGAGCTGTTCCCTGAAGATATTTGGAATTAAATTTCAAGGCAGTAGAGTCCGCGACACGACCGCGCCGCGAGCAAACTTTTTGCTCCTTGGGGGAGCAAGTCCGCGACGCGCCCTTGTTCCCACCAAGAGCAATTTGCAAGCTGTCTTGGCAGCTTGCTTGTCCAAGGTTGGGGTCCCCTTAGGGTGGTCCCGGGGCATCGTATCCAAATTTTTTCACCCTATAAACATATATTTACCTATTTTAATTCTTTTTACAAGATTATACCATCATACAACACTCCCAAACCTGCCCAAAACCTAAGGACACACTAGAACACATTCTTCTCTAGTTTCCGAACGTCGTGGTCGTTTCTTGACGTTTAGAGTTTTACTCTTCCAAACCAAGTCAATTACATTAGTTTAGGTTTATAAATATCATTTTGACTATTTTTAAGTCATTATTCATAAGGTGAGGCTCTAACTTAAGTCATAGAATTTCCGGGGTGTTACAGGGACCTGCAATGGTTCTCGAGTACTGGCCACGTCCAGGTTGTAGGCTCGGGGTGTGACAGGTATTTATACTATTGAGTCTGGACCGACCCATTAGTGGGTGACTCGGCCCAGCCCCATTCGATAGCCCGATAATTTTTTGACTGGGTCGGTCTGACCCGACCCTATTAACAAGTTTAAAGTTCATCTTTAATTCTTGATTCTTCTTTATATTGTTCTTTTGTTCTTAAGTTCTACAACACGTTATTAGCACAAAACTCTAACATCATTTTGACTTTTCCAAGTTAAGCTTATGGTATGTATTCATACACTTAATTCTCATTATTAATCACTCTAATATAATACACTACATATTATAAATGTTAAGGTGTTAAACAATGTATGTATATTTTGGTAGTTATACAATGGACTATATATAAGTCCAAAAGCTTATTTTCTCGCCTAATCATAAAGTGAATTATGCTATTTTAAGTTGGTTAAATTTTTATTTTAATAAAAAAAATTGTCTAGCAATTTTGCTAGAAATTATTTAAGTTATATGTTAGGCAGAATGTCCATTTAAATTGCTCGGAAGTTTGATACTAACACATTAATTTACTAGTTGATGTTACTTTGTACAATAACATGTGTCATGTTATTATCATTGATAAAAAAAAGTTAATTAATAAATTATTTACTAACTATTTATTTTAGTCTAATTTAATTATTTTCTATGATAGTTTTATCATGTCGAATTTATCAAAGCTTGAGTTCGTGACACTTGACATTTCTTAAAATAATTACTTATCATGGGTACTCGATGCGAAAATTCACCTTGACGCTAAAGGTCTTGGTGCCACTATTACTAATTGTAATACAACGTCGAGTCAAGACATAGTAAAGGCAATGATTTTCCTTCGTCATCATCTGGATGAAGGATTGAAGGTTCAATACCTTACGGTGAAAGATCCACTTGAATTGTGGACTGGTTTGAAGGAAAGGTATGACCACCTTAAGGCAACGGTATTGCCAAGGGCTCGTTATGAATGGATTCACTTACGGTTACAATATTTTAAAACTATATGTGAATATAATTCTGTTGTATACAAAATTACTTCCCAATTGAAATTATGTGGGGAAGATATAAAAGATGAGGACATGTTGGAAAAGACTCTCACAACTTTTCATACCTCAAATTTGGTATTACACCATCGATACCGTGAAAGGGGATTCAAAAAATATTCTGAGTTGATCTCATGCCTTCTTGTGGTTGAGCAACATAATACTCCTTTATTGAAAACCCATGAGGCCCGTTCCACGAGAACTGCTCTATTATCGAAAGCAAATGAGGTTGAAGCACATGGCCAGTCTAAAAGAAGACAAAATAAAAATCAGGGCCAAAATAATGTGTGGACGTGGCAATGGTAGAGGATGATATAATAATCGTTGTCGTGGTGGTCGCCACAAAAGGGAGAACAATATGGGTTCTCAAAGCAATCCTTCAAGAGGCAATCATCGTCGTTGTGGCATGAAAGAGCATTGGAAGAATGAATGCAGAGCAGCTAAGCAATTTGTTAGACTTTATCAAGATTCTTTGAAAAGAAAAGGAAATAAAAATGGTGCATCTTCTTCTAATGCTCGGGTGGAGTCACACTTGACTTATAAAAATGATGTCGAGGCAGGGCCTTCACAAAAATATGATGACAGTATTGAAGAAAATTTGGCTTTAAAAGATGATGATTTTGATGACCTTGATGATATTACTCATTTGGAAGTTGAAGACTTCTTTGGAGATCAAAACTAATATTTGATCATTTGATTGGGGAAAATAATTATGTTGTTTTATTTATGTGCCTTTAATTGTTATGTTTTTCCTTATATTGTTTTTATATTTAGAAAAAAGTACTTTTATTTTCTTGCAAAGTTGTTGATTTTCATATTTCATATGATGTACTTTTATTTTATGAAGATAAATAAAAATCTTCAATCTTCAATTGGTTCAAGATGAGTAATGGAGATATGTGTTTTCTTGATAGTGCTACAACTCACACTATTTTAAGAGAAAAGAAATATTTCTCTAATTTGATTATGAAAAAGGCTTATGGTAATACAATATCTGGTAGTGCAAAATTAATTGAGGGCTCTGGAAGAGTGGCCTTATTACTACCTGAAGGAGCGATATTAACTATTAAAAATGCATTGTATTGTAGAAAGTCTTAAAGAAACTTATTAAGTTTCAAGGTTATTCGCCAAAAATGGCTATCATGTTGACACTGCCAATGAAAGAAAGGTTGAATACCTTTATATTACTACTGTAAAATTGGCGCAAAAGTATGTGCATGAAAATTACTCGCATTTTCTTCTGGATTGTACCATACAAGTATTAGTATGGTTGAATCACATGCCATGGTAAACAAAGGGTTTACTAATCATAATGATTTTATCATTTGGCATGATCGATTGGGCCATCCCGGTTATAATATGATGCGCAAAGCTATTAAAAATTCACATGGACATACTTTGAAGAATCAGAAATTCTTCAATCGAAGAAATTCTCTTGTGTTGCTTGTTCTCAAGAAAAGTTGGTTATTAAACCATCAACAGCTAAGGTTGGGATTGAATCCCCTGCATTTCTGGAACATATACAAGGTGATATATGTGGGGCAATTCACCGTCCATGTGGGCCATTTAAATATTATATGGTCTTGATAGATGTATCTACAAGATGGTCACATGTGTGGTTATTATCAACTTGCAATATGGCTTTTGTGAGGTTATTGGTTCAAATAATAAGATTAAGAGCATAATTTACAGATTGTGCAATAAAGACAATTCATCTTGATAATGCTGGTGAGTTTACATTGCAAGCCTTTAATGATTATTGTTTGTCCACTGGGATAACAATTGAACATCCAATTGCTTATGTTCACACTCAAAATGTTCTAGCGGAATCTTTGATTAAGCGCCTCCAATTGATAGCTAGACCATTGTTAATGAGGACAAAGTTGATTGTTTCAATATGGGAACATGCTATTTTGCATGCAGCAACATTGGTGCGCATAAGGCCAACTAGTTATCATGAATTCTCTCCTTTATAGTTGGTTTTTGGTCATGAACCAAATATTTCCCATCTTAGAATTTTTAGGTGCGCGATATATGCTCCAATTTCCCCATCGCTACGCACAAAGATGGATCCCCAAAAAAGGTTGGGGGTGTATATTGGGTATGAATCTCCTTCTATTATCAAATATTTGGAACCTATGACAGGAGATTTATTTACGGCAAGATTTGTTGATTGTCATTTTGATGAATCAGTATACCCAACATTAGGGGGAGAACATAAGCAGTTAGAAAAAAAGATAGATTGGAATTCATTATCCCTATCTCACTTATATCCTCGAACAAATCAATGTAAGCAAGAGGTTAAAAAGATAATTTATTTGCAAAATGTTGCAAACAAACTGCCAGATGCATTTACTAATCTTCCAAGGGTTACTACATCTTATATTCTAGCTGCAAATGTTCCAATTCGAATTGATGTCCAGGTAGGACAAATTGCTAAAGCAAATGAGTCTAAACACGTTTAAAACGTGGTAGGACAATTGGTTAAAAGTATAAAAATCCTCGAAAAATAAAGAGAACAAATGATCATAAAGATCATATCATAGAGGAAATTGCTCAAGAAAAGCTCTGAGACATAACAAATGATAAGACCACAAAGAAGGTCCAAATAACTGAAAATATTGAGAATGAAGAAATCTCAATAAGTTATATCTCGACGAGAAAAAGGTGGAATCGAAATAATATTGTGGTGGACAATATTTTTATTTATAATGTTGTGGTTGAAATAATGCAACAAGGTGAGGATTTTGAACCAAAATTTGTCAATGAATGCAGACAGAGAAATGATTGGTCAAAATGGAAGGACGCATTCAAGCAGAATTGACATCACTTGAAAAACATAATTTTTTTGGACCAATAATCCAAACACCCGAAGGTGTCAAGCCAGTGGGGTACAAATGGTTTTATGTGTGAAAACGAAATGAAAAAGGTGAAGTCGTAAGATATAAAGCATGACTTGTGGCACAAGGTTTTTCGCAAAGGCCTGACATTGATTATGTGGAGACATATTCTCCTATAGTGGATGCAATTACCTTCAGATATCTAATAAATCTGGCAGTTCATGAAATGCTTGAAATGCGTCTAATGGATGTTCTCACAGCCTATTTATATGGCTTATTAGACCACGATATTTTCATAAAAATTCCTGAAGCATTCACAATTTTCCTGAAGCATATAAAAATTCGCAACAAACTTGTTCGATAAGGCTTCAGAAATCCTTGTATGGATTGAAATAATCAAGGCGGATGTGGTACAAAAGTCTTGGCCAATTTTTGCTAAAGGAAGGGTACAAAAATGACCCTATTTGTCCTTGTGTTTGATTTTGTTATAATAGTTGTGTATGTTGATTATTTAAATATCATTGGCACTCCTAAAGAGCTTTCAAAAACTATTGAATGTCTAACAAAAGAATTTGAAATGAAAGATCTTGGTAAGACAAAATTTTGTCTTGGCCTACAGATTGAGCATTTGAAAAATGGAATATTTGTCCATCAATCAACATACACAGAAAAGATTTTAAAGCGATTGTACATGGATAAATCACATTCATTGAGTACCCCGATGGTTGTGAGATCGCTTGACATACATGAAGATCCATTTTGACCTCAGGAAAATGATGAAGAGCTTTTTGGCTAAGAAACTCCATATCTTAGTGCCATTGGGGCGCTAATGTATCTTGCCAATAATACTCGACCAGATATCTATTTTGCAATAAGTTTATTGGCAAGATTCAGCTCGTCCCCAACAAAGAGACATTGGAATAGAGTCAAACATATATTCAGATATCTTTAGGGAACCATTGATATGTGATTATTTCATTCTAATAAATCCAAGTAAAAAAGGATTAGTTATGCATATGCTGGATATTTGTCTGACCCATATAAAGCTTAGACAGGATATTTATTTACATATGAAGGCACAACAATATTTTGGCGTTCAATGAAGTAAATATTAATTGCTACTTCTTCAAATCATGCAGAAATAATAACCATCCATGAAGCAAGTCAGGAGTGTGTTTGGTTGAGATAATTGACTCAACATATGCAAGAAATGTGTGGTTTTCCTATGAAAAAAGTTATTTCAACTACATTGTACGAAGACAATGTTGCATGTATAGCTCAGCTGAAGAGAGGATACATTAAAGGAGATAGAGCAAAACATATTTCACCAAAAATCTTTTTCACTCATGGTCTATAGAATAAAGGTGAAATAAATGTTCAACAAATTCGCCCAGTTGATAATTTAGCGAATCTGTTCACTAAAGCATTACCAACCTCAACATTTGAAAAATTGGTATCCAAGATTGGAATGCGTCGTCTCCAAGAAATTAAATGATTTTTGCAACATGGGGAGCAAACTATGCGCTCCACCATTTTTCCCTTGGCCTAGGTTTTATCCAAATGGATTTTTCTAGCAAGGTTTTTAACGAGGCAACAAACAAAGCGTATTACATGATATGTGTACTCTTTTGTCCTTCACTAAGATTTTTCCCCACGTGGTTTTTTCTTAGTAAGGCTTTAACGAGGCATATTATCTATCAATGGTCATCCAAGGAGGAGTGTTGTAAATCATTTTGGTGGTTAAATGGATGACCATAACTCCTTGGTTAATTCCCTCCTTTATGAGTAGTAATGTTGTTGATAATGTGGTCAAATGGATGATCATAACTCCTAAGTTAATTTCATCCTTTATTGGTAGTAATGTTGTTGATAATATGGTTAAATGGATGACCATAACTCCTAGGTTTATTTCCTTCTTAATGGGTAGTAATCCTCATGGTTTAATGTAATGTTTGTGACACCCTTTGGTACTCCTTAATCTAATCCTATAAATAGTGGTGTTGAGAATAATGGTAAATACACTTGAAAGAAAGAAAGTTATCTTATATTGTTCCTCTTTATATTGCTCGTTTGTTCTTAAGTTTTACAACACAACTCATATAGTATAAATTAGTTAATAATTTCATATTTAAAACCCCCAATTCCAATGGTAGTCATTAGTTTGAATTTCATTAACAAATTATAAGTTGTCTAACCATGCTTTTTGTGGGATTCAACACAACCTTATTGGATTATTATATTTTGATATCAACCCTTTAATCCCAATTGATGGTATAGTTTGGGCGACATCATAATACCAAAGAAGTGATGAAATATTCACGAATTATGAATATGATGATTGATGAGTCCTACATTTTGACTCATTTAGGGTTGGTTTTCATAGTTTATTGTCCTCAAATGCCTAATTTATGCTCTAAACTGATGTTAAAGTGTTGATTTGTAGCAATTAAGACAAGGACATTATCGGGCAAAATGGAGCTAAAAAGATGAAAAAAGGCAAAAGATAACAAAAGCTGAGAATCGCCAAAGCAACTCGGTGACTCGCCAAGTGGCACTTCAGCTCGCCTAAAGTTCCAGACTGCCAGCCCTGGGACAAGCCAACTTGTCGATGGATTTGGACATTTGGCGGACCACTGACCAGATCAGTGACACATTCTGGATCGCCTAAAGTTATAGAACTTTGAGGATAAAATGCCAAAGCAGACCGGCGATGGACAGGAGTGATTGGCGCAATGCCGACCTGGTCGGTGATGCCCGACTTACCTCACCTAATGGTCCTTGCAGCCACAATTTGAGAAACTATAAATTAAATTTTAAGAAAAGTTTTAGAGGTCCTGATTTTATTTTCCAAGTCCAGTTTTAGTTTTCTTCCATTTTTAGAGTCTTTCTGTATTTTCATCATTGTAAAACAATATTGAAGGGTTATTCAAGTAGACTTGGATTGGGTCTTTGATTTTTAGCACTTTGGATCATTTTAAAAGACTTGAATTGCAATACCCAGACCATGAAGAATGTATTTGGTATTCATTTCTATCTTTTTATGATGCTTGGCTAAAACCCCAATTCTTGGGGTGTGATCATGTGATTATTTATCTAATTAGCTTATGGGTATTGTTGTTTAATAATGTAAATGTTGTTTTAATGTGGGTTTGATTGATAGTTGAGTAGTAATTTATGAATTGTAGTTGCAAATACAATTTTACCTAGTGTTTTGAGCTTACTCGCGAGAGAGGTTTTGAAACTAAGGTTATCGATTGATGATTGTAGTGTGTGGGTTGTTATGGGTTCAGCTCGAGAGAGTGAATCTTAACTCACTCCTACCTATCTAGCTCGAGAGAGTAGATAATTAATTAAAGTTTTGGGTTGTTTTGTAGGGTAAAGCTTGTCGAGGTTCGAGGGAACTCTCTTGAACCGTAATAGTTGTTTGAGAGAAAACTATTGCACCTATAGTCTAGCCTTTCCATAGTGATTCATCACTTTATTAATAAACTTTAATTACCCATATAGTGAAATTAGCTTATAATCGATCACATCCCGAGAATTCCTTCCCACTTGTCTAATCCCTTGTTTTAGTGATTATCGTAGTTGTTAATTGACACATTTAAACCCCTTCATCTGACATTCGTTGTCAAACCTTTGACTTATTTTGTTTGATTTCTACAATGTCTACTTCTATAACTGATTAGAATCACATTTTTACTTCTTAATTGAATTCCATAATGTACCACTCCCTGTGGGTTCGACCCCAACTCTTTGTTAGGTTTTATACTAGATAACGATTGCTTACACCTAGTATTGGATGGGGTGTACTTTGAGCGTTTATCAAAAATGGTGCCGCTACCGGGGAGTGGTGTTATTGAATTCTCTTTTTGATGTTGGTTTGTGATTTTTATTGTGTTATAGTTGAACCCTTTTACTGTTTTTTTTTGTTTTCTTTGTGCATAGGCGACGAAATGAGTGTCAATGGAAGCAATGCCAGTTAATTGGGCAATAATGATGATATTAGCCATTTGAATTATGTGAATGATGTACCGATGAATGTGGTACATTTGGGTGGTGTTGGTGTTATCCGTTTGCTTCAAGATGAGGGAAATGCGGTGTTCCACGTGACAGGCACGATGCTACAACTCTTGCAAATGAAAGGGTTATTTGGTGGCTTGGAGCATGAGGACCGGGATGATCATAATAGAAATTTCGTGGATGTTTTTGGTCCTTTCTCATTCAAGAACATATCCCAAGAGTTCGTTCGAATCATATTGTTCCCTTTTTCGTTGATGGGAAAGGCTACGAAGTGGTTAGCCGACCTACCTAGGGACTCCATTACAACTTGGGATGAATTGACCGAACCATTCTACACAAGGTTCTTTCCTTATTCAAGGATGATGACGTTGATTGATAATATCCAAGGTTTCAAACGCTTGGATGGTGAGCCAATCCACGAGACTTGGCTATGTTTTCAGAAGTTGCTACTTCAATGTCCGACTCAAAGACTCCCAAACAACATCTTGCTACAGTATTTCTACCGGAGTCTAGATTTAGTTAACAAAGGAGTGGCTGATCAACTTGTCCAATGTGGTATTATGCAGCAGCCCTTTGAGATTGCTTCTACTTTGTTTGATGGTATGACCAAGATCAATCAAGCTTGGTATACAAGAGAGGACTAAGTGTCTCCTTTGACATTTAGGATGACGAAGGAACTAATTGAAAAAGACCAAGAGCGAGACCAAAACATGGCTAAAATGATGACTCAATTGGACCTCTTAGTAAAGAATGTAATGAATAGTGGTACTAGAGTCGTGAATGTTGTTGGTGTGAGCGAGGTGAACCCCGATGAGGCATATTTTGAGGCTTTTTACAATGAGGAAGTGAGCTTCCTTGCAAATCAAGGTGGTGGTTTCTGTCCGAGCTATCCTAGGCCGGGTTGGAATCAAGGTTGGAATAGAGAACGTGATGATGGTTGGAGAGACCGTGAAAGGGAATTGCGTGATAGTAATGCAAGTTGGAAGGAGAGAGATGGGGACAAGGAGATATATGTACCTCTCCATGAGCGTCAAAAGCCCAAAGATCAAAAGATTGACCCGGAGAATTTCTGCACCGAAGATATGCCCTCATGCATTCTCAACAAAGTGGAAGTGTTGAAAGAGATGAAGGATGACGTCTCAAATCTCAATCAGACGGTGACCTCTCACTCAGTCTCCATTAAACAGCTGAAGACACAAATGGGTCAAATCTCGACTCATTTGAATCCCAAGCCAAAAGGAGGGTTGTCGAGTGACACAATGGCCAATCCCAAAAATGAAGCTTAAATTGGTATCTTCGTCATGCCACGACGTTAAATAAGGCGCTTCTTAGGAGGAAACTCATGTTTTTGATGATTTTAGTATTGCTTTTGAATAACATGTGTTGATTATGCAGGTTGGAAAGTTGAAAGTATGGGAAAATGAGCAGTAGGCGAGCCAAAAGTCCAGTCGGCCACACGCCGAACAGGTCGGCATGCCCAATTTGGACTACCCTTTAAACCACCCAGCTTGATGGGGGATTCTGTAAAACTCGGCAGGCCAAAAGTTCAGTCAGTGACTCGCCGAATAGGTCGACGAGCCCGACTTGGATCGCCATTTGAACCACCCAAATTGCTGGGGATTTTGTAAAACTCAGCGAGCTAAAGTGATACTTAGCGCATCGTTGAGTGGGTCGATGACCACGACTTTCTTCGCCGACTGGCGCACGAACTGAAGAGTTTTAAATTCAAATTCTCTTAATTTTCTTACTTTTCAACTTCCGCACTCTCACAACCGATATTATATTTTTCGTATTCTCGTATTTTTAGTTCTCGTTTTACTTGGGATCTTTTGCTCGGGGATTACTTTGCTTTCTAGCGTTTCAAATTTTTCGACATTAAAGATTGGATTTCCGAACCCCATTTTTAAATATGTGGTTGAAATCGAATGCATGTGAGTTTTGTGGTTGCTATCTGTGCTTTAATGTTATTTTGTGCATCGTGTGGTAGTTTGTTTGCATGTTCTTAAGTGAAATCGTAATTAATTGGTCGTAAAGGGTTAATTCCTGTGTCGTTAACTAATATAATTGTTGGGTTGTGTTGAATATGTTATGGGTCTAGCGGGGTGAAGTCTAAGTAACCCCGAATTGTGCTAATTGTCGAAATTTGCCCAATGATGGAGCACTTGACGTCATTCTTAAGGGAAAAAGACGTCAATTGGCATATTTTGGCCAAATTGAGGGAAGCTTGAGTACCCCGTGGGCATGGGTCTTATGGGTCTTGCTTTGATTGCATAATGTGAGTGTTTCATTTTGTTTTCGTGGTGTGCGGGCTTGATTTTGAAGTACGAGGCAAAAATCTGGCACGTTGGGCTACTTGGCGAGCTAGGTCAAGCTCGCCTAGTGGTTCGGCGGTTCACCTAACGTCCCCTAGATCGCCATTTAATTCTCTAAATTTTGGGTTTGGATTCTATAACTTTGGCGATATGCCCGAGCTCACCGATTTCACTCGGTGACTCGCCGAAGGTACTTCCTGATCGCCCTTCTACGCCCCAAATTCTTGAAATTATTCTCTAAATTTCTGCGAGCTACTTCTAGTTCACCAAAAGGTGTTGGTGATCCACCAAATGGCCTTGGACATTGCCGACCAGCTTTGATTTTTGAGCGTTTTCATTCTGGAACTTTCGGCGAGCCCAACCTGGCTCGCCAAAGTTGTTCGGTGAGTCTTCTTGCAGCTTTTTCCCTGAGATTTTTCTTAAGTTTATCTAACGTTTCCCACATTGTTTTTACAAGAATGGCTAGACCCAAAGTCGCTAGTAGAGACATACCTCTCTAAAAGCGGGCACGTGGAATTACAATCAACGTGGAAGCGGCTGCTTCCCGGGCAAAAGCTACGAAACTTCCTCCAAAAGGAAGTAAAGGCAAAGGCAAGGCGCCCATTGAGTTGACACCTGCAGAGGAAAGCTCCGATAGTGAGGGGGTCTACTTCACTCACCTTACTACCCCCGGCAGTGAGAGTCAGTCTAAGGATGGTTCTCCAACCTCTATCTACGAGCAGAAACATGATCAGTTATTGCAGGCTAGGAGACTGGAGCTACGCTCCAAATCGATGAATGATCCGTCTAGGATCCCAGTGACTCCTACGCCATCTCCTCCTCCTCCTCCTCCTCCAGCTCCAGCCCCAGCACATGCAGTGGTCCATGCACCACTAGTTCAGGGTCCTCATCCCCGGTCACTCAACCGACTAAAGGCCGAGGGCTTGAGGACCATATTAGAAGATAAGAGATTGTCTACTGACGGTGTGGTGGACATACATCAGGAAGCTAAGTGTGGAACACTTGAAGGTTCCACAAGTTTGAAGTTTTCACCAAACCCCGAGGCCCATACATTCCTACTTGAGTCTGGGAGTTCTATTCGTCCTACTGAGAGTTGGTGCCGAAGGGGAAGAAGAAGGTAAGTGCCTTTAAACCAGTTGACTTCATGGTTGTTCAGGGAAAGAAGGTCAAGTCCAGATGTTCGGATATCAATGCGGTACTTGGGAGATCAACGGATTTTATGCATGACTACTATGACTTGATCAAGAAGAAGACTTTGGAGGATCTTAAGGATTGGCTGGCACCCCTCCTCTCTGATGTCACCCTGAGGTGGATTGAGGCAGGTGAACTTATCGAGAAGAAGGACCTAAACGTTGATGTTAGATACTGGTTCGGGTTCATTAGCAGCACCATTATGCCATCACAGAACGAGTCTATCATCCGCCACTCGAAAATGACCGGTCTTGGTTCCATCATATCCGGGCAGAGGTTGAACTTGGGGTTGTTATCGAGCAAGAGATGGCCATGAAGGCCAAGCAGAGCCAGAACTCACTCCCATTTCCAATGCTGATCACTGAGCTGTTAAGACAGGCCCATGTTCTGAGAGATGAGAAAACGGATATGGAGGTGACACCCACCTCTTCTACTGACATTCGGTGTATTAAGGCTGAGTATATGCGGGATGAGGCCGACAGGAGGTGAACTGCACCGGTGCATACATCCCCGGAGGTCGACGTTGATATATTGTCGACTGAGGCATTCATGCCCACTCAGGTTAGTGGGCCCACAGGTACATCTGGCCCTTCTGTTTCTAAGACTCCTAGTACTTTTGCTGCTTCCCCTCCCACTACTTTTGTTGCTGCTTCCCGACCCCCTATCACCCAGGCCATGCTTTACAAGATGGGCTATCTGTCCTAATTTGCTGATGTGTGCACCTCCCGGGTTGAGGCTGTTGTGCCTGGGCTGATAGAGTGGGTGATCACTGCTGCCTTGGCCCCGATTAGGGCTGAGTTGAAGGAGCACTGAGAGTTGATTGAGGGCCATAAGTTGGCATTGGATGCCTAGTTGAGGCATGTGAGCAGAGTCAGGGTGCTGCTGATGTTGTGACGGCCTTGAAGGTCGATATTATTGGGTTGAGAAAGGATGTGGACTAGCTGAAGTCCACAAACCTAACGATGTTGTTTGGGGCTGTGGAGATTCCTGAGATGCCGAGCACTAACATTCCAACTTGTTCTAAGGTTCCTCCGGCTACTACGACCAGAGATAATACTAGAGTTGAGGATGCATATGTTGAGTCTGAGGCTGAGACAGATGAGGAACAACTAGGTGTTAAAAATGAGCATGTCTATGATGATTTGGCGGACCTAGAAGGAGCCATGGTGGATACAACTATGCAGGCCTCTTTGAGGGACGTTTCTATGCTGGGCTCCAGTGGAGCCAAGGATGTTGATATGCCGGGCACTAATGCCCAGACAGATGGAGTTGTCGACATGCCGACTTCACCCCAAGCCTAGCCTGGCAGGATGACTCTTTGCCTCCTTTTCTATTATTTTTAGACTAGTTTTATTATCTCTTTGCATTTGAGGACAACTGCTATTTTTGTTGGCGGGGTGAGGTATTTCCATACCCACTTCTTTTGGGCTGTTTTTGTTTTGTGAATATTGTGTTTTTGGGTTTTGTGAATATTGGATCTGATCTTTGGTTTATATATCTATATCTTGATTTCTGATCCATATTGGTCCATTGTTTGAATTGCAAATGGTTTTTGAACCAATTTTAAAAAATTGCCACTTCTTGTTGTGTGAATGTGGTTGTTCTCTTGCAATTTCGAGTGTCAGTTTTGGTCAATACCGATGACTTAAATAGTGCTCTTATTTGAACGACATGCGTGTGCAAATCCGATGAGGCGAATTGAGTTGCATAAGTCATTTGTGAACTCATACCATCTTATTGTGACTATGCGATTTGTTGAGTGGAACTCTTGTGATGACCATTGCTCGTTTGTGAAAATGGTTAAGTCTTGTTTTGATAATTGTGTTGGATACCATGTGTGGTGAGGTCGACTTGTAATGCATGCTTGGTTATACCTAGAATTTGCTCCGTTGGTCTGATTGGCTAATGCGTGTGAATGATAGAGATGATCTTAGGCAATTTGTGCAGAGTGAGCCAATTTTGTCATTATACCTCTTTGTGACCACCTTGTGAGAGTGTGAATCTAGGTTGGCACCATTTGAGCCTATCTTTTTCTTTGGAAGAACTTTGAGCACAAGTGACCTCTTTTCTTTCCCACCTATAATCTTCATGATGCATTGGTTGTTATAAATAGCTAACTTAGGCTGGTGTGGTGAAAAAGGAGGTAAATCAAGAAGTTTGAGAAATCCCCCCTTTTGAAAGATCTGGTTAAAAAAAATGAAACCTCTCCATGTAAAAAAAGGGAAGATAAAAAGATGAAAAAGAGAAATATTGTTGAAATAAAGTGTGTGAAATGAGCAAAGGAAATGGGGTATCCAATAAGTTGTGCTTAAAAGAATGGGGTGTTACTTTTGAGAATCAAAAAGTGTTGTAAGAGAAGGTGAAAGAATGGAATGCAGGTCATGCTTCATGAAGGTAGTAGTCACTAAACCTAAATGATCATACCATTCCCTCAGCCCCGTTACAAAGCCTTAAAAGATCTTTATGATCTCGAATGAGCTTATTATCATGTTGATTGGAAAATACGGGCAAGCCTACGGGAAATGATCATGCATGTGTTGACTTTTGAGAGAGTGAGAGTTGTTTCTGATTCCGAGTTCTTAAGTTGATGAGTTTTGTGTGAGCATGGAATTGTTTTTTTTGTGTGAGGGCATCCAAATGCTTTTGTTGAACTTGAACTTGCATTTGAAGCAAGCATTGTGGGTTTGAGTTCATTTGATGATGGTTAGTCACAATTTGAAACTTAGAGTGCACAATTGAACATGTTTAAACCTCTTGTGTGCATGTATGTTGAGTCTTGAGTAGCACTGTTTGTAGAGATCCTTATTGAGCTGATTGATCTTGAGTTTTACTTGAGGACAAACAAAAGTTTAAGTTGGGGGTGTTGATGAGCCCTAGATTTTGACTCATTTGGGGCTTGGTTTTCATAGTTTATTGTCCTTAAATGCCTAATTTATGCTCTAAACTGATGTTAAAGTGTTCATTTGCAACAATGAAGGCAAAGGAGCAAGGCAAAGACATTATCGGGCAAAAAGAAGCTAAAAAGATGAAAAAGGCTGAAGATAACAAAAGTTGAGAATCGCCAAAGCCGCTCGGCGACTCACTGAGTGGCACTTCAGCTCACCTATAGTTTTAGACTACCAACCCTGGGAGAAGCCAACTTGGTGATGGATTTGGACATTCGCAGACCGCCGACCGGATCGGTGACACATTTTGGATCGCCTAAAGTTACAGAACTTTGAGGATAAAAAGCCAAAGCAGACCGGCAATGGACATGAGTGATTGGCTCGTCGTCGACCTGGTCGACGACGCTCGACTTACCTCGTCTAATGGTCCTCGCAGCCAAAATTTGGAAAAATATAAATTGAATTTTAAAAAGAGTTTTAGAGGTCCTGATTTTATTTTCTAAATCCAATTTAGCTTTGTTCCGTTTTTGAGAGTTCTTTGAGTATATTCCTCATTGTAGAACAATATTGAAGGGTTTTTTCAAGTAGACTTGGATTGGGTCTTTGATTTTTAGCACTTTGGATCATTTTAAAAGACTTGGATTGCAATACCCAAACCATGGAGAATGTAATTGGTATTGATTTCTATCTTTTTATAATGCTTGGCTAAAACCCCAATTCTCGAGGTGTGATCATGTGATTATTTATCAAATTAGCTAATGGGTATTGTTGTTTAATAATGTAAATCATGTTTTAATGTGGGTTTGATTGATAGCTGAGTAGTAATTTATGAATTGTAGTTGTAAATACAATTTTAGCTTAGTGTTTTGAGCTTCCTCGAGAGAGGGGTTTTGAAACTAAGGTTATCGATTGATGATTGTAGTGTGTGGGTTGTTATGGGTTCGGCTCAAGAGAATGAATCTTAACCCACTCCTACCTATCTAGCTTGAGAGAGTAGATACTTCATTAAAGTTTTGGGCTGTTTTGTAGTGTTAAGCTTGTCGAGGTTCGAGAGAACTCGCTTGAACCGTAATAGTTGTTCGAGAGAAAACTATTGCACCTATAGTCTAGCCTATCCACAATGATTTATCACTTTATTAATAAACTTCAATTACCCATATAGTGAAATGAGCTTATAATCAATCACTTCCCGAGAATTCCTTCCTACTTGTCTAATCCCCTCTTTTTAGTGATTATTGTAGTTTTTAATTGACACCTTTAAACCCCCATCTAACATTCGTTGTCAAATCTTTGACTTATTTGTTTAATTTCGACAATGTCTATTTCTATAACCGATTAGAATCACATCTTTACTTCTTAATTGAATTCCGTACTGTACCGCTCCCTCTGGGTTAGACCCAACTCTTTGTTGGGTTTTATACTAGATAAAGATCACTTACACCTAGTATTGGATGAGGTGTAATTTGAGCATTTATCAAAGATGTATGTTTTAATGATACCGACCAACAGCCTCAAAGTAACAATATTATTTCATCTCTCGATCATCTCATCGAAAAATGCATGCTTCATGTAACGAGATTGTCCGTACATGTGTGACACTTATATTAAAGATAAAGATTAGTTACATAACAATTCAAGTTTATTTTTTCTATTGAATTTAAGTTCAATTAATAAATATTGTATTCTTTTTCTAAAAAACTTTCTAGTAGAATATTATACTTTGTTATAAACTATGATTTGCTCATTTGATAAGACTAGAAGAATTAAGAAATAGCTTTCATGAATGGAGCATTTTTTTTTCTTTTCATGAGAAAACAAATACAATTTTTGAGATTCAAATTATTTGTCCAAATAAAATTTGAACTTAAAATCAAGCTGATTTTAAATTATACGAAAGGAAATATGAAATTGTAAATATATTTTGGTCTATGAATGAGTCATTAATTCATAGAAGGTTAAAGTACAACTATGAAGCATAAGAAATGTTGTTTCAAGTTCAAATTTTAACAGAAAGAGTAAAAAAGATGAAGCGTATACTAGTAAGTAGTAGCTTATCTAGATTCGCCGTCACGCAGGTACAACAATTGGACAAAATTGAATTCTTTAGAACTTTATTTTTGCTACTATTATTACTATTACACGGCACAGCTATATTTCAGCAAACCTTTCGCATTTTGAAAAATTCTCACCATATTATTATTTCTTTTCTTTCTCATCACAAATACTTCAAAAACTTTTCAAATCTCTCTCTCTTTCCGGCGTCTTCTCCCGTTCGTTACGCGTCAATCGGAGTAAAAACCCTAGCATTTCAACACATATTCTCACCGGTTTTACTTCCCTTTGACTCAGATCTTCACTCTTTCTTTCCTCGAGTCTAGGGCTTTTCTCTTTTCAACTTCGATCTGTGAAGATCCCGTTGCGTGTTTTCTGTTGTTCAATCTGATCGGTCGATTCAGTTTGTCAACCGTCGATTTAGTTTGAGCTGTTCGATTTGAACTGTCGATTTAGTTTGTGAACAAAGAAGACAGTAAAAATGGAAGCAATCGAGGAATTGGAGCAGCTGTCAGATTCGATGAAGCAAGCTGCGTCTTTGCTTGCCGATGAAGATGTTGATGAAAATTCTTCCTCGTCTTCGAAACGGCCGTCCAGTTTTCTTAATGTGGTTGCTATCGGTGGCACTGTAAGTTGGTTATTTTATTTTCTTCTAGATACTTTTTTGTTTGATGAACATCTGTAGACATAAGTGTTCAGATTTGCTAGTTGGTGCGTGCTGATTCGATCTGTGGAACTTGTTGTATTGTGATCCGTATTACTCTCCTACGATCTAGGATTGTAAGCTCCTCCTTGCGGTTCTGATATATATACGTGCTTAATTAAATATGCAAAATTGGTTTCGTGATTGAGCACATCATTTTCTTAGTTGAGATTGCAATTATGTTGAGGGATCTTTTACTATTAGTTGAATAGTGGAGGATCTATTTATGAAGTTGATGTTCTCTTCCTTTTCTGCTGGTATTTTCTTATTTGCTTTCAATCTATGTATGACATTGCTATTCTCTTTCGATTTGGTTTTGTAGCTGCTTGTTTCAGTTTATTTTCAACTAATGTTGCATCAAAATAGTTAAATAAGTCAAGGCGAATGACCCCCCTCCCTTTTTCCCCTTTGTGAAGGCTGAGTTCTGATTGGATGTACCAATTTCTGCTATTTATTTTGTGGAATAAAACCTTTGTTTAATCTTTTGCATGAATGGAACACAAAGAATAGACTACCTTCGGGGATAATTTCTTTTATGTTTATTGTATCATCAAAGATGTATGGCAGTATAGGTGTGTCCAGATGGCTTTCTAACTATTATGTTTGTGAAGCAAAAATACAAAATTTATTAGCTTGTGTAACTCACACCATTCAGTAACAATAACAAATTAAAATGATAGATTCATCTCAGATGACAATGGCATACAATTAGCGTGAGCATAGATTTAGAACTCATTTGTTTGCACTTAATGAAAGTTTTAATATTAATCATTCTGATCTTAAACATTCAGTCTGTTTTGTTTTAGGTCTGAATTTTAATAGTTCAGATCTTAATTATTAAGTGTTTTTCTTTAATGTTTCAACCACTCAATGGGTCTGAATAGATCCGAATGATTAAGATTTGGAGCAAAATCTTAATATCATTAAGACGTCTATCTAAAAATTTCTACAAAATTGTGATTCACCATTACCACCATTGTCCACCATTATCAACTACCACTATTGCCCCCCACCATTGTCAACTATGTGCCATCACCCTCCATCCTCGAGCACAACCATCACTATTGTCAATCACTATAATTAGTTGTCACTGCTACAGACCATCATTTATAATCATCATCACTAACTACCATTACTACCACAACCTTTTGTCACCATGTTATATATCGCTAACCATTGCCATTAGCTATCACTACCATCTGCCACCACTATCAACCGCCATCACCATCACCATCACCATTAACTATTACCCACACCCTACCTATATTAGCCAACATCATCCCAATTGACATCCATAACTATGATTGCTAGCCATCACAACCACCAACCGTCATATAATATTTATAGAAATATAGTTTAGATTCATTTTGAATTTTATATTTATTAATTTTAAAATAACGGCACACTTTAAACACTGAGGTGTTAAAAGCAATCTTAATTATTTAGTAATTAGATCATAATACATCATCTTAACAGTTTAGATGTCTTTTTTGATTTAGACATCTAAATCTTAATGCACATTTTAATATATAGTTGGTAATGGAGATTAAAACATGTTAAATCTTAATTACCATTCTTGCTAAACAATAATTTTGTTGCATAAAGTGATGTTATGATGCAAGGTAAGGGGTTATATTTCTTTATGGGTGAAACAAAGTGAGCGTGAAGTAATCCAAGATATGGTTTACTTCTTTGAATCTGTTCATTAATGATTTTAAATAATGAAAGAAAAAGGAGCACTAGGACTTTTTTGCTATCTGTGCTTCACTTTCTCTTCTTTTTTGGTTTGTGATAATTCTTCTTTTACTAATTCTACTTTACGAGATCTTTTGATTTACTTCTTTCTTCTCCTAGTGTTTGAGTCCTTGCTTCACTTCAACTATCTTCTGTTGTCATCAAATCCTTTTCTATTCTGGTCTATTTTCTTATTCTTGAGAGATATGGATTATTATTTGGAAAGTTATTAACATTTTCTACTGGAACTAATTATCAGTGTAGTTATAAGGGCAATTATATATGAAAGATAATATTGCAAATTAAAATACATTTTATGTTTGATTAATTGAAACTAAAACTTAGTAGTGGCTTGAAGTTCTTTGTACATGCCAAAATTATAGTCTAATTATTTTTAATTTGAGTTGTTGGGATAGTTGTCATTATTGAATTTTGGAAATCTTTATTGCGAACTTGTTATAAGTCATAATTCTCATATTTTTGGTAATTGTTGGTTTTTTTTAAAAATAACTTACACTATTTGTTGTGAAGAGCTGTTTGCTCCTCTCTTTTGTGCAGGCACCAATTTCTTTTGTACTCTTTGCTTTTAAAATTTTTATTGGTAATGAAGAAGTCTTAAGAGAAATGAAAGTTGTCCAACCATTTCCCATATGCACCCCAAAGGCTTTGGTTCAATGCCAAATGCAGCATAACATGAGCACACATTACTAGCTAGAGAGTTCGTTGATGCACTAAGGGGTTGTTTGGTGTGAGGGATAAGAAAGTCTTGGGAAAAAAAAATAGTCGTGAGATAAAATTTTATTGTCTTGTTTGATTGGCATGTTTGGGATAACTTATCCCACCATTTATACCATAGTGATGGGATAAGTTATTCCATATACATGGTGGAATAAGATATCCTAACTAATCCTAGAATAATTAATCCTATGATAACTTATTCCCAACCAAATGACCCCTAAGTGGGCACACATTACTAGGTAGAGAGTTAGCTGATGCACTAAGTTTGGTATTTAAGTAGAGAAGAGTAAGGCTCTGTTTGGATGATTGTTATATTTTGTTTCATAATGTATCGTATTATATTGTATTGTGTTGTATTGTATCATATTGTCTTGTTCGGATGAAATACATTGTTTGGATAGATAATATTGTTTTCCATCATTACATAATATCACATAGTAGCAATTTGAAAGATAATTCTACAAGAAAAGTGGGGTACACGGTAGAGCTTCTATTAAAAGGTAGACTAAAAGATAAAATATGATTGTTAATTACTAATAAGTAAAGAAAAAATGTAGATGCAATCACACCAAGTTGGTCGTTACAAAAAATGGGACTTTTTGTGATACGATACATTAAAATTTTAAGTAATAATCAAAGTATATATTGTATTTAAGCTAACAACACAATACAGTAGGTAACAACCATCCAAACAAAGTTGTAATGGGGCAAACACATTATTTTCCAAGTTTTGAAACTAAACCATGTTTACGAATATAAAAAGAATCATTTCCCATGTGATGTGGAAATTTTTGCTAGCAAAGCTTTGGAAGATTTCGAAATCCGTTAGGTTGTCTTTTTTAACTTAGGGTGGAAGGAAACCATTTCTACAGAAGTAAGGCATAAAATCTTTGGAATTGGATATTTTGTACAGGAAAAGGTAAGGAAGTATGGCAGAAAAGGACAACACGAGATTTTACTTGTGTGTGATTGGCAAGGACAGCCTTTAAGGAGAAAGTAGAAAAAGTCTTGGATAAGCATGCTTCTTTTTGTCATGTGGACAACATGGTTGGAATGAACTTGAACGTGCTTCTATGGAAGGGAGGAAAACGTTTCGATTGTTTAAAAAAGATGTATTCAGAATTAAACATATGGTCTAATGCATTTTTGATTTTGGAACAGATGTATTTCTGGGTTTCATAGATTCTACAGAGGTTTCATGAATCTATACCCAGCTACTTTATGTAATGCTGCAGTACCTTCTTGATTCTGCCTGATAGTTTATTTTTATAATAATTTTTTTATTGGCAAAAGAATGAGATTATACTTGTGCGATATGAGATAGAGACTTACTAGTGGGCAGTGGGGGAGCAATTTTACAGTTGAGAATTTGAGAAAATGACGGATTGTGTGTACCAGCTGGTGCTCATATGCAAACGTTCAGGTGAAGATGTGTGACCTTCTCCATGATGTCAGAGGCAACTCGTTTGTGGTGTGCGATTTTGAGATGGTTCGGGTTGTAATGGACAATGTCGGGAACAATGAAGGAGTCACTCTCCATGTGGAAATTTAGAAGAAGAGAAGTTGAAGAGTTTGGGATGTTGCAACTTTAACATTCATGTGGATGACGTGGAGGGAAAGAATAAGCGAGCTTTCGATAGGAAATAAAATGACGGTATATTTGAGAAAGAACTTTCGTGCCTAGTTTCTCCGGGGTTCTCATGAGGTTCAGTTGTTAGAAGATCGGATGTTGTTCGTAAAGTGTCATATTATGTTGTAGCTTTTCTATATTTTGGTGTGATGTTGCTTGTTCGTATACTACAGATTTTTCTGTTATTAATTAAGTTACTTACCTTAGAAAACATAAAGATCTAGATTGAAAACTATTCAGGAAATTTAAATGACTCATCATATTAATCTAAATATCATCTTGGTAAAGAAACAACAAAACCCACAAAAAGATGTTGCTAGAACGAGAAAAGATGTACATGTCAGAGGGTCTGCGTAGGATTATATGAAATAGAGGAGATGACATCATTTAGATGAGTGACAGTTCTCTTTATTTTTGCAATGGATAATCTTTTTTAGCTTAGCCCATAGCAATGTATAAATGTATACATATGGTGGATGGCTCAAGAGAATTACTTGAAGGGGTGATTTTTACTTGATATCCAAAGGTCCCAATGCTGACATACATGTGAGAGTGGTGTAATGATTAAACTTCTAAAGAAAATTGAACTTGGACCTAACCTGAAATAGCGCATGAGGTAAGGACTGCCCTTGTTTGTGATAGGGTTATTACTGTCTGTAGAGCTCTGCTTGATCTTCTTATATTATCAACAACAATTGTGCATGAGATGTCAATAAACAAATTGCTCCCCTCAATTGGTCTGAGGATATTGATATGCATTTAAGCCGTGTAAAACTTTTGCAGGGTGCAGGTAAATCAGCTGTACTGAACAGTCTAATTGGCCATCCTGCTTTGGTATGGTTTTTCTCTCCGTGGAATTAAAATGTTACTTTCCACATCTCATTTTGCCTTGTTAACTCTCAATCCCAAGTTTCAGAATCAAAGTCCTTTTGATGTCTAATATGATCGGATGATCCTTATATTCACAGCCAACAGGTGAAGGCGGTGCCACTCGTGCCCCCATATGCATTGATCTAAAACGAGATAGTTCGTTGAGCAGTAAATCGATCATTTTGCAGATCGACAGTAAATCACAGCCAGTGTCTGCAAGTAAGCTTCTTAATTAGCTAATGGGTTTATGAGGAATGGTATTACACGAGCGAGGAGCTTACCCTTGGAGCAAGTGAATGAAAATCTACCAGTTATTATGTCCTTGATTGGATTAACGTTTCTCTGTTTCATCTGTGCAGGTGCTCTTCGACATTCTTTACAGGATAGACTAAGCAAAATTTCGAGCAAGAGTCGTGATGAAATATATTTGAAGCTACGAACAAGCACGGGTGAGCATGCAAGACTGTTTTATCTGCAATGATGTAGTTACATCATGATTTTGTATGCTGTGTACATCACCTTTTTTATTTGTTTATCTGGAGTCTTCTTTCTTGGATTAGGGTTTATCGGAAATTTCAACTATTCTTTTGCATTGGTGGAAGATTAAGACAAATAGGAAATTAATAATCTTGACGCACAAAAACATGCTAATTTATCAAAATAGCATTTAGAACATGCTAATGATACCCAGGGGCTGCCCCGGAGGTGCAGTTATACAAAAATAAGCTCGTTCATTTACTGCATGTGAAATGAACTGAACTATCATCCTCTCAACTTCCTGTACATTTCATTCTTACACCAAAAAGCTATAAGTGATACATTTATATTTTAAATTACAAATGTTCTCTTTTTTGCCTTCAAAGTATCCATCCACCAAGAATCCCTGGTACAGTGTAATGGTAGTTATTTGGAGCACTGCCCTTTTCCGACTCGGCAGCAGATCTTTTGAAGTTTGACATGGACCATTTTTCTTCCAAATAAATTTAAAATACGCACCAAGCTGAGCTGTAAATTTGCAGTGTGTGAACAAGTTACTTGCATCCTCATAGCCTTCTTCACAGAGGATACACCTGTAGCAGATTATCATTCCTCTTCTTTGTAAATTGTGTTAGTTGTCTCTACTTGACTTTTGTTAACTTCCTGCCTGGAGATGTTTGCTAAATTGGATCAATTGTCGTTTTGCTAGTGTTTCATGTGACTTTTTCTTCTCCCTTTCTTTGCGTGGCTGTGTTCCTGGCTTTCGTTTGATCTACTTTTTCTTTTTACTGCATACAGCTCCACCATTGAAGCTGGTTGATTTGCCTGGCATTGACAAGTCAAATCTTGATGATTCAATGGTGAGAATCTATGTAAATATCATGGCCAAATTTGTCAGATAGCTTAGACTTCGTGTTTACTGAGATTCCTTTCTGAACAGACTCAATATGTTGAGCACAATGATGCCATATTGCTGGTCGTAATTTCTGCTGCTCAGGCTCCTGAAGTTGCTTCATGTAAAGCTATCAGAATTGCGAAGGAGTATGATAGTGAATGTAGGTCTATCTATTCCAGATTGATTTGTGTCTTCCAGAAATAAGAGACTAAATGGATATTGTCTATTTGTAGCTGCTCATCCATTATCTTTGCACTGTCTGTTTCATATGTGAAACTCTTCACATGTTTGATTTATTTCTGTGCCACTAGGTACTAGAACTGTCGGTGTGATTAGCAAGATAGATCAAGCAGCTTCAGAACCGAAAGTGCTTGCGGCTGTTCAAGCCCTTTTGTCAAATCAAGGACCACGAGGCACAGCTGATATCCCGTGGGTTGCCTTGATTGGTCAATCTGTTTCTATAGCTTCTGCCCAGTCTGGAAGTGTTGGATCTGATAACTCATTGGAGACTGCATGGCGAGCTGAGAGTGAAAGTTTAAAATCAATATTGACTGGAGCTCCTCAAAGTAAGCTTGGTAGGTTAGCTTTAGTCGAGACCCTTGCTCACCAGATACGCAGTAGAATGAAAGTCAGACTTCCGAATTTGCTTTCCGGGTAATCTCACCTGCTTGAATGCTTCTACTGATAGTTTGTATGAAAATCTAACAATCCATTTCATTGTTTTTATTGGTCAGCATAAGCAATTGGTGTTAGTCTATTTGTTTTAGATGCTAGTGGAGAAGTGCTTGAAAAGTTAAATGAGCCACTTAATTTTTGCACAATCAGGAGATGAGGAGATAGGGAGGATATGATAGTAGCATAGAATTCCGATTATACAGACAATAAGATAGGTTCTTTTAAGCAAGATCCGGATAATTTACATCGTGAAATTAAAAGGAAAATCATCAGTGATCCGGATAATCAAGTTCTTTGTTATTTCCTGTCTTCCTACTAATAATTGATATCATTGGTGATGCGATGTTCTTTCTGACCTAATCTAAGACTAGTAGTAAGTTACAAGAGTCTTTTAAATATTTTTAGTCATACTATCAAAGTTATTGGATTCCTTTCTTTTGCAATACTTAAAAGCTATGTTGCTTGGACTCTTCAAAAGTGCCAACGGGTGCGTGTCGGATTCGCCAAAAGTAGTGTATTTTTGGAGAATCCGAGACGGGTGCGGCATCAAAAGTGAAGAGTCCGCGCAACTAAGCTTAAAAGAGTCTCCATGGCTGAATCGGGGGATCAAAGGTCGTAAGACTTCCCTAAGATGATGTGCTTTTTCCACATTTGACCGTAGAGGAAACCTTCATTTTTTCTTCTCGCGATTACTCCATCCATAGAATCTCTTTGTTAATCAAATTCTCTCTCGAGTCTGGAAAAATGTTAGTGTTTTTTTAATTGTTAGGCTTACTTATGTCATCTAATGACCCTTTTTTTTTCCTTGATTGATTGATTGATTGGTGTGCCATCTGTGGACTCATTCTTGGGATTTTTCTACTACAGGCTTCAGGGGAAGTCTCAAGTTGTACAAGATGAGTTGGTCAGGCTTGGGGAGCAAATGGTTCATAGTGCTGAAGGTACCAAAGCCTTAGCACTTGAGCTTTGCCGTGAATTTGAGGATAAGTTTCTGTTGCATATCACTGGCGGCGAGGTGGGTGAAATATAATAGAACTCTTTATTATTTTCATATTCACTCTTTGCAATGGTGAATTCTTAATATTTTGATACTATTTTTGGGTTGTAGATTCTCGTTGTTTTCCATTTACTCCTTTGTCTCAATATGTGTCTTACTTTCCTTTTCAGTTTGTTTCTAAAAAAATACCACTTTCTATTTTAACAACTCTTTAACTTCGATACCCCTCATATCATGTTTAAGACTAAAAGATTCAAAGGGCAATTTGGTACGTTACACACATCTCTTATCTTTTTTTTGATAATTGTGATGTCCATGCCAGCTTATGCACACCCCAACTAATTCCACGGGCTACTTGCTACCTCCCACCAACACATGTACCAAGTAACTTTGTAATATACAAAGAAAGCAGTTGGAAAACTAACGACAAAATCAATTTAAAAATCAAAGTATAAGATTCAATTTTCTCGTCCAGATATTTTCTTCTTTAAAACCAAAACTCTTTCTGCTAAAAGTTTCCATTTTTTACAATTCCTATCATAAAATTGTCTCTTCATTAAAAAGAACCTCAACAGTCAGCAATAGAAGGGTTAATGTTGTACCTTTCTTACTTTCCTCCAATATTGGCCCCCAAAGTTACAGTCCTTTTCATTTTTCTTTTTGTCCCTAAACATTCTAAAACACACATAATCATTGCCTTCTGAAAACTGAAAGACAAAAGATCACTTTATTTGAATGCTTTACAAGTTTGACTCTACAGTTATAACCCAATTAGTGTCTTAGAGGGAAGGAACATGGTAGGGTGTAATGTTGAGTTGTATTCCTTTATCTCTGAAAACTATAAAACAAAATCAAGATTGTGTTCTAAAAATAGAATTGGAAGGGCTTTCTGATCATGAACACACAAATTACAAAAATGAAACAGAGAAGCAATGGCTATCATTAATAAGCACACAAATTCAACTTGGTGCATATACAGAACATTGCAACAAAATCAAGATTGAGTTTCTAAAACAAAATTAATAAGCCTTTATGATCCTAAGCACAGACCCAATAAAACAGATAGAACAAAATACAAAAAATTAAATGAAACAGCAGCAACGACTATCCTAGAACCAAGATAAGCACACAAATTCAACTTAGAGGTTGTTTGGATTGGCTTATTTCAAGTGCTTTGGGCTTGTAAGCTCTTTTTTAATTTTTGTGGTGTTTGTGAAAGATAAGAAAAATGTTTTTAAGCACTTATGTTGAGGTAAAAGAAGTACAAAAATAAGCTAAAAACTAAAAGTTGGTTATGACCAACTTATGACTTTTAGCTTTTAGCTTATAAGCTATTTTAAAAAAGTCAATCCAAGCACCCTCTATATATAATAGAAAATATTGAAAAAGAAATCAAGACTGAGTTTTAAAAACAGAAACTAAAGGCCTTTCTGATCTCTAAACACGGGCAGATCCACAAAATACAACAAAAGTAAGCACACAACAAACAACACAAATTATAGAAAATAAAATGAAGCAGCAACTATCATACTACCAACAAAATCAAAATTGATTTTTTAAAACAGAATTAGAAGGCGTTTCAGTTCCTAATATAGTCCCAATAAACATATAGCAGAAATATATCAAACCTTAAATCAAAAAGATTTCTAGAAAATTCTCAATTCTGCAATAAAGTTTGAAAAAAAATCAAACTTCGTCAAGTAGAATTCCCAAAATAGGAATGAAAATTAAAGTTCCACAACAAATGAAAGAGAAAATAAGCCAATTGATCTCAGTTCTTAACTTGAGAAGATAAAAGGATGAATCCCAAGTAAAATCAACTTTTCATTATTGTTCAGTTCTGGATCTGGTACTACCTGAAGATGAAAGGTCTTCAGTTCTTTGTGATGTATAATGTTCAAATGAATGGTCTTCAGTTCTTTGTGATGTATAATGTTCAAACTTATCTCGGCAAACACCAAAAAGTAAGTGGACTGGATAGAAACCTCCACAATGGTCACTGCAACAGAGTTGGAGAGAGTGGGCAAAAATAAGCTAAAATCTATTGAATTATTAAAAGACCATCTCCAACCCAACACTAAATTTTACACCAAATGCTTATTTGGTGTTATGGACCCAACACCAAATTTTACACCATTTTGGTGTGTGAATAGTGTTACCAAATTTGGTGTAACACTATTCATCACACCAATTCACTTTATTGAATATTTTAATATTATTTCATTATACAAAGCTTTTAATTAAACATAATATAAATTGTATGTTTTAATTGAATCTCTTGTATATTTAATTATTTTTTATGTAATATTTTTATAATATTAATTTTAGATATAAAAGTTAGCTTTTTTTATAAATTAATTTTTCTATATATGACTTTTCTTTAAAATTAAATTTATGTTTATTCTACTATTAATTATAATTGGATATGGTATAAAATAATTTTATATTGAACGACTATAAAAGAAAATAATATGAATTATATATGGTGAATGTTTTAGAAAAAATTCGTTTAATGAAATAAGAAAATATAAATGAAATAAGAAATAATAATATAATAATGAAGAGAGAGAAAAATATTCCTTTTTGGTGTAAAATTTGGTGCAGTGGGTTGGAGTTGATTTACACTAAAATAGTGCTGACACCAAATTTAGTGTAAAATTTGGTGTTTGGGTTGGAGATGCCCTAAGCTGGACAGCTCTATTAACAATGAACTGATTATCCCAATCTACCCACAAAACCTGAAATCTTTATTTTATTGTGAATATATATACACACACACACTCGCACATACATACATAGTGTGTGTAGTAGAGTTTCAAAAGATTTTCTTACGTGGGTTTTGGTGACAACCTTGGAGAAAGAAAAGAAGAACCCGTTGTTGAAGAAGAGAACCTTCTATTTCTCCAATTTCTTTTGTGAACTATTTCTGTAATGGAGATTTGCTTACTTCAGAGAAACTATTACGTGGAACCGTTTGTTGTGGGCTTCTGGCACTATAAGGATAACTTTTTAATATATGGTTAATTTTTCAGTTAATTTTAAATTCAAATTTTAGTTTGAAAGGTAGTTTTTTTTGTCCTAATACAATTATGTGGCATTTTTCTAAGATGCCACTTGGCCTAAGGAGAGGGCCGTTTCCTCTCCTTTTAATTATATACAGATACGAACTTTGAGGAATGCGAGATTATCCATATAGATTTGCCTTTTAGATAGAGGGAAGCTTCTTTTGTAGTAATGGTGTCAAATGTTCATGCTCTAGTTATAATTCTTTACATGTATGGTTTGAGTTCTGTTTTCCCATTCGTCCTTTTGTTCAGTTATTTTCTTAATTCTTAAATGCCTAAATCAATCTCTGTTTCTTACACTGTAGCTCATCCTATGTTTTCTATGTCAGCATTATGTTTCATATATGGACTTTGTTTAATGAATATCTTGAATGATGTTACCCATACACAACATGAATTGCACTGTAAGGTGTCTTTTTTACTAGTCAAAACCAACAAAAAGGAAATTTTTGGCATATTATTAAAGCACATCTGATATGTAGTTGGGGTTCTTAAATTCTTCATCATGCATTCAGATTTTAAAGATGTTTCATTTCTTTCAGGGTGATGGATGGAAGGTGGTTGCAAGTTTTGAAGGGAACTTCCCGAATAGGATAAAGCAGCTCCCCTTAGATAGACATTTTGACATAAATAATGTCAAGCGGGTATTTGTTTTCTACCAATAGTTTCCAATAATGTGCAGTTTCACCCGTACTACTGACTGCAGTTTGTTCTTTGTTTGTTTCATAATTGATTTTGCTTGCTGCCAGATTGTGTTAGAAGCTGATGGTTATCAACCCTACCTAATTTCTCCTGAGAAGGGGTTGAGGTCTTTGATAAAAAGTGTTCTGGAGCAGGCAAAAGAACCTTCACGTCTTTGTGTTGATGAGGTAAATGCCCTTCTGATTGTTTCAGCTCTTTGTTTTGGTTAGTCTTCTTTTTGTTCATTTTTCTTCATGTGTCTTTCTGTTACTCTGTGAATTTGCTTCAATGCATTGGCATAGTGTTCCAATAAATTAACCTCAAGTGGATTCATATCACCTTCATAATTGAACTTGTTCAAGTGTTTCAAAAAACAAAAAATTGGTGTCGATTTGAGATGCTGTTTCAACTCAAAATATTAGACTTAAGGCCTGTTTACAATTCTCCATACAGTGTATCTCATTCTCTTTAGTATAATCACGTGCGTTTGGTCTTGGTCTTTTCCAGTTTGTTGTAGTTAATCCCTTAGTTTTAGTAATCTATGTAGATTAACACAGGTTGCGCGTACTGTTTAGGGATGGGTACAAAGACATGGAATTTTCTGAAGTTAGCAGAAGATGACACCATTAGGACGTGATTTTTTTTTTCTTCTGATAACCGAGAAATCCGTCTGTGACCCGCCCTTTGGACCAATCGCAGCCTTCTAAACTCGGTGGATAATGGTCCCGCCCCTCTACCATTCTCCACTTAAATACCGGGCTTCGCTTTGCATGGTGTGGGGCTTGAACCTGAGGAGTAGCCTCTTGATCCTGGTGTACTACGTGGTCCCTGATTGTATAGATGTTTGAGTGCCCGAAAATCTCTGTGCGCTATCTACCTTTTGGTATACTGCGTGTATGTGGGAGCATTTTTCCAAGTCTATATAATTATTTCTCAAAAAGCTATTTTGGCTTTTGTAAATGGTTGCACTCCTCTTGAGTGCCATTTCGACTAACTTTCTGTATTTAGCTATCTCGAAAGGAAAAAGAAAAAATAGAAAATTAAAGAAGCAAGAATAACCACTAGGTTCTTATGTTGGATGTTTTTCTTGGCTATCAGTAGGTGCTTCTACAAGCTCTGAGTTATGTTCTAATCCTTACCTCTATATGTGAATCTTTAAATAGGTGCATCGTGTACTTGTTGATATTGTCTCCTCTGCTGCAAATGCCACACCTGGACTTGGACGATATCCTCCTTTCAAGAGAGAGGTAATGATGTCTAGCAGCTCAGATTCACCTTTGTAGTTAATATGGACACACACACAGAAATGTTTATAGTTTGACTTTTCATGGAATATTTGCTCGGTATACTAGGTTGTAGCAATTGCTTCCGATGCATTGGATGGATTTAAAACTGATGCCAAGAAAATGGTAGTTGCCCTTGTCGACATGGAGCGAGCTTTTGTCCCCCCTCAACACTTTATCCGCTTGGTGCAGAGGAGGTATGTTTGGTGATTGTCTTCATTTCTTAGAAGTTATCCCTATCAAATACTTTTATAGCATGTCTACAATTAATCTTTTTTGATTTTTATCATCTTGATCCCTGTTTGATGATTGATCTCTGTAATCTTGGCTTCAGTGTCAGAGTTTATGATAGAATATGAGACTGCACTGTTGACATATGATCTTGTAATATCAGGAAAATTGATTGCAATAACCAGGAAATATAATATTTTATGCTAGAAATGCACTTTTGGTTTGTCACTATATTTTTACGTAGTATAACTAATAGTGTTGGAATGCTTAATAATTAGAAATTTGAATATTTTTATTTCAATGATGGGATACATGTTATTTCTGTTCTTGTTTTGTTCAGTTTCATCACCTTTTTGGTGCTCAGTTATTTGATGTGATTGACACTGCACTTTACTTGCCATCTTTTTTAGAGTTATTTTCATGCGAATCAAAGCTTGAATCTCATGGCTGAGATAATTGTTTGTACTGATCTATGATGACAAATGTAAAGAGGGGACATTAGGACGCATATCCTTCTTTCTCTTCTGGCAAAAAAGAAATCACATATACTAATCTCAAGATGTGCAAACTGCAAAACATGTTGGTGTAAGTTCTTTGTAGCTACTATTGGCTTTTATATGGCAACTGATTAAAAAACCCGGTTCTTATATTACCAAATCGTGTAGCACAAATTATAATGCATGCTCTATATGTATGCAGAAAAACTGACGAGGAGGTACAGTTAATCATTATTTGATTTGTTTGTTTGCATCTTTACTGATTATTTGAGGCCAATCTTTTCATGCCACTGTGTTTCTTTGTAGGACCAGTTGCTTTGCTTTTCTTTGGTTCTTTTAGTTAGCCACTATAAGAGATAACATTGGAGAAATAAAGATGGTTGCTTCCAGTATTCTTTCCTAAAAGTATCTTTTTCATTTCATGAATTGCTGGTTTTGGTGGTATTTTCTAGTGATAACTATTGAACATGCGCATGTTTAACAAAGTTAACCACTCTCACAATGTCCATGTGCGACTGGCTCTTTTCCAGAATGGACAGACAGAGACGTGAGGATGAGCTAAAAAATCGGGGTTCTAAGAAGGCACATGAAGCAGAGCAATCAATATTGAATAGGGTAATCATTTTTCTTTTTCTCGAATTATCTGCCTTGGATTATTATTTCATTTAACTCATGTCTTGCAACAAATTGCCTTGGGAACTTACCTATTTATTATTTATATTAGTTTGTGTTCTCTGTATGTTTTTTATGTTCTGTAATTATTAACTTAAGCTTATTAGTTATCTTCTCTATACTGTCTTTTAAGTGTTCTTAATTATTAACTCAGGCAACTAGCCCTCAAACTGGAAGCCAGCAAGGTGGAGGAAACTTGAAATCTATGAAAGAGAAACCAAGCCAGCAGGACAAGGATGCATCCGAAGGCTCAGCTTTGAAGACTGCAGGGCCTGAGGGAGAGATAACAGCAGGTATCCATCCATCTCTTTCTGTTTATATCTTGTGTTAGGTATGTTTGTGTTCCCTTTTAAAATATAGTTGTCATTAGTATGAATTGCCTAACTTGGGGTTAAGGATTTGTGCATTCTGTTCTTCCTGAAATTGTTGTTTGACTAGCTGCCAAGGTCAAAGGTGGATTAATTCTTTGTTCTCCCAATTGAATTTTTGAACGTGTAACATTTGTTTCTTTGATAGGTTCAAAATGGTTTTGATAAAAAACATATACTAGAAAAAATTTCCTGTTATCTTCTCCCAGGCACATTCCCCAAGAATATGACCTAACCTATCTTCCATTCCCTTTCCCTCTCCGGTGATCCTTCTGATCACCGGAATCAACCCCTCTCGTCCTCCTTCTCTTCTTTATCTCTCCCTCCTCTTTCTTCTGATACCCACTTCTCCATTGATTCTCATCCCTCTTCTCTATCTTCTCTCTCCTCTCTCTTCTGAAACCCTTTTCACCGGAATCTTAACCTTTTCTTTCTAAGCCAACAATTATCACCCACTGTGATAATTGCTACACACTTTAGCCTAGGATGGAAGAGAATAGAATTTATTTTAACGCTGGGTTTAAGTCATTCGACATCACTAGATGGAACTCGAGCAAGTCTGAATGGTATGAATGGGTTGAAAGAAGCAGAAAGTTGATGACGAGGTCAGTTATGAGCAAGAAAGCTATGGAATGGATATGTTTCTGCCTGAGAGAGGCTTCAAAGGAGCACAAAAAGGAGACGAGAAGTTGGAAACTAGCAGATAGAGAGGCAGAGCTTTTTTGTACTAAGAAGCAAAATGAATATGGGAAATTTATGAGCGTGATAACCTTAAATAGTGGTGGAAGGTCAAGCTTAATCATACCGGAACTTGCTTTAAATGCAGGGTGGGTGGATATTGCATTAAAGATTGAGAGATTCATTAAATGTCAGCAAAGAAAGAAGGAACATTCTTTCTCAAGGGTGACAGAGGAAGAATACTCTTATGCTGAGGCTGTCCAACAGAGTAAATGGGGGAGCAGTAATTTAAGAAGAGCCGAGATGAACACCAAGAAAGGAAGCATTCTGATTACTAAGCCAGTAAATATTAAGGAGGAAGATCTCCTCAAGAGATGTCTTATAGGATATTGCACTGCAGTAAAGAAGGAGAAACCAACTCTGGCGGATATCAGGAGCTGGTCCTCAACAAACTGGAAAAAGGTCTTTGGAGTCAACATATATGAATTGAACAGTGAAATGTTCCTTTTCGAATTCCCCAATAGATACATGGCGGAATTGATCATCCAAGGCCAATGGAGGTGGAAGAGTAGCATATTTCATCTAGATTGGTGGAGTCCAACAACAGGTTGCACTCCTAGCCCCTCAACTGTGCGTGAAACGTGGATTAGAGTAGTGGGGATTCCATTGCATTTGTGGTCTAGGAAGGTCTTCCAAGAAATTGGGGATCTGTGTGGAGGTTGGATTGAGACAGAAGAAGAAACTGAGCTAAAAAACCACCTGAAGTGGGCTAGGATTCTGGTGAAAAACAACGGGAGAAACCTTCCAAAAGAGGTCTCTGTCGCTTGTGATGGAATTACATATTTTTTTCCAATTTGGGCAGAAAGCAAACCTAGATTCGAAATAAGGCCGGAAAGTGGAGGCATAGTCGCCGGGGAAGATGAGGTCTTTTGCCCAGGGAATAGATTTACCCAGAGGTCTGATGGAGTAAATATCTGCGACATAGTACCAAAATCCCATCCTTTTAGGGATTTTAGTACGTCGAAGCACGTGGGCTGTACTTCGACAGCTGGAAAGACAATGGGGAATGGAGCACGTGAGAGGCATGTGAGTTTTTTAAATGAGAGGGCTGAACTGGGCCCATCAGAAAAGCCCAAGAAGAATAACAATTCTAAATGGCCCAGCGGCCCTGATTTTGCAGCACATGTCATTTTTAATGATTTACAAGGGACAAAGATCGGCTACACAGAAACCCATAAATTGGCTAGTGACATAACAGCCTTGCACGTGTCCAATTCAGGCGAAGGAGAGCAGAACATGAACACAAAAGTCGTGACAGAGCTGCTGGAGGAAGAAATCAGGGGAGATTTGATGATAACGGGAGAGGAAGAACCTAACTCCATAGATGGGGGAGATGATAGAGAAGTTACAAAATCATGGGAGACTGGGTTAGCAATACAGAGCTCAAACACAGAAATAGTTAATTGGGAGGTGGAGGAACCTGTACCAATTATGGTGCAACAACAACAAAGGGCACAAGATGTAGATAAAGCGAATTCAACATGGGTACAACAGAACTTGATAAAACTGGGGAAAATCTTTGGGATCGATTTCCAAGGGCATGAAGAGGAGGCAACAGAGTTACTGCTACAAATAGACAGTTGCAGACAAGCCAGGAGAATGGAGCAGGATACAGAAGTTAAGAAACTCAAGATCAAGGGTGTACAAGAACTTAAAAGTCTTGTAGCCTTTGATGTAAAATTTAAAAGTTCTGGAAGTAGGAATAAGGGGAGGAACACAATTTTCAATACATGATGAAGTTTAAGCTAATATCATGGAATGTTAGGGGATTAAACGATAGGGAGAAGAGAAGGGTTGTACATAGTTTGTTGTCTGGATGGAGAGCAGATATAGTTTGCCTCCAAGAAACAAAAATTGAAGGGGATATTTCAGAGATGGTAAAGCAGATTTGGGGAGGCAGGTGGATTAGATATGCCTGTCTGAAAGCAAGTGGAACAAGAGGAGGTATCTTATTGATGTGGGATGCGAGGGCATGGATGGGGGAGGTCTTGGAAATTGGTTCCTACACCATTACTTGTAAATTTGAATCACAAACCCAGAATTTTAGCTGCCATATTTCTGGAGTGTATGCTCCTAACTGTTACAAGGAAAGGAGACTTGTATGGGAAGAATTGAGCTCAGTAAGGAGGTTGATGGAGGGACCCTGGGCAATGTGTGGGGACTTCAATGTATCTAGGTACATATCTGAGAAGAAGAACTGCAACAGAAGAACTAAGGGAATGAGAGAGTTTTCTGATTTCATAGAGGACATGGAATTAGTTGACATGCATTTAGAAGATGCTGCATACACATGGTTTAAGGGAGATCAACAAGAGGCAGCCTCCAGAATTGATAGAATCATGATTTCTAAAGAATGGGATGATACATTCAATAATTTGAAACAGATTCCTCTTCAAAGGCTGGGCTCAGATCATATACCAATAGCGTTGATTACTGGTTGCTGGGAGAGGAATAAAAGCTACTTCAAGTTTGAAAATTGGTGGCTGCAGTCAGAAGGATTTGTGGATAGAGTTAGAGAGTGGTGGAGCTCCTTCAGTTACACAGGAAGACCTGACTATGTTTTGGCTTGCAAACTTAAAGCACTGAAATTTAAGCTAAAGGAATGGAAACAAGAAGAGGGTGGAAATCTGGGCAGTCAAAGAAGGAGATTGTTAGAGCAGTTAGCAGAATTAGATACAGAAAGGGTAAATAGAACTCTCACTGTGGAGGAAACGACAAAAAAGGCTGCAGTCTTACTTGAGTATGAAGAGCTAGTCAAGAAAGAGGAAGTTTCATGGAGACAGAAATCAAGAGTTCTATGGTTGAAGGAGGGAGACAAGAATACCAAATTCTTCCACAAAATGGCAAATGCTCACAGGAGATATAACAATATAGATCAACTCATGATACAAGGAGAGGTTACTCAAGAGAAAGGCAGAATTGAAGGGGAGATAATAGCATATTATAAGAACCTGTATAGAGAAACACATCAATGGAGACCTTCTTATAATAATGTTGAATGTCCAATGCTGACTGAAGAGGAAAAAATGTCCCTGCAAGGCAGATTTGAGGAGAATAAAGTTCTAAATTGCCTAAAGCTATGTGCAGCCGATAAGGCTCCTGGTCCAGATGGGTACACAATGGGTTTCTTCATCAAGTGTTGGGATGTACTGAAGAAAGACATCATGGACACATTTCAAAATTTTTATGAGCAAGAAGTCTTCGAGAAGAGTTTCAACGCTACCTTCATTGCACTCATTCCAAAGAAAAAAGGAGCCAATGAGTTAAGGGACTACAGACCAATTAGCCTCATAGGGAGTATTTACAAAATACTCTCCAAAGTTCTCACAGAAAGGTTGAAAGTTGTGATAGACAGACTGGTGGACTCACAGCAAATGGCTTTTATAAAAGGGAGACAAATTATGGATGCAGTGTTGATTGCTAATGAAGCTGTAGATTCCAGGATTAAGCAGAAGAAACCTGGCATTCTATGCAAGCTGGACATAGAAAAAGCATATGATCATGTGAATTGGAAGTACCTTCTGAAGATTTTAGAGATGATGGGATTTGGACAAAAATGGTTGAACTGGATCAGCTTCTGCATTTCTACAGTTAGCTTCTCTGTTCTGATTAATGGGTCTCCTGCAGGGTTTTTTCAAACTCAAAGAGGACTCAGGCAGGGTGATCCATTGTCCCCTTTCTTGTTCTTAATTACTATGGAGGGGCTGAATAATATGCTCAAGACAGCAAATATGAGAGGATGGGTAAAAGGTTTTGATGTGGCTAGAGAAAATACAGAAAGCTTGGAGGTGACACATCTTCAGTATGCAGATGATACACTGATTTTTTGTGGAGCTGAGGAAGACCAACTGAAATACTTAAGGGTGATCCTGGTGCTGTTTGAAGGGGTATCCGGGTTGCACATTAATTGGATTAAAAGTTCTATGTATACTATCAATGAGGTCAACAACATAGACTTGTTAGCTTCAATTCTAGGGGGTGAAGTAGGTACTCTACCTACAACATATTTGGGTATGCCATTGGGAGCAAAATCCAAGTCCTTAGAAATTTGGAATGGTGTGATAGAGAAGTGTGAGAAGAAGCTGGCCAGATGGAAAACTCAGTACTTGTCAAGAGGTGGCAGACTGACCCTCATTAACTCAGTCCTGGATGCTCTCCCAACTTACATGCTGTCTCTATTCCCCATCCCACCAGGGATCACTAAAAGACTAGACAGCATAAGAAGGAAGTTCTTGTGGCAAGGAAACAAAGAGAATAGAGGCTTTCATCTAGTTAAATGGAAGGCAGTGACAACTGGAAAGAAGAATGGTGGTCTGGGAATAAAGAATATGGAGCTACATGGCAAAGCACTCTTAATGAAGTGGTTGTGCAAATACTCAAATGAAAACCAAACACTTTGGAGAAGAGTGATAGGTGCCAAATATGAGAATGAAGATAATTGGATGACTAAGATTGTGACCACACCTTATGGGATCAGTTTATGGAGGTCCATAAGAGCATTATGGGAGGAAGTTAAACCCAAATTCAAGATGAAAGTGGGGAATGGTAACAAGATCAAATTCTGGAAGGATGAATGGCATGAGAAAGGTAACCTGGAAACTCTTTTCCCTGATATTTACAATCTGGCAATGTTCCAACAAAGAACTATTGCAGAACTATGGACACCACAAGGGTGGAATTTCATTTTCAGGAGAGAACCAAATGACTGGGAAGTGATGAGGTTGGCAGAATTCCTCAACTTGGTTGGAAACTTTACTGGACTTCAAGCATATGAGGATATGCTTTGGTGGAAAGGCAACAATAGAGGAGAGTTCAAAGTGCATTCAGCTTACAGGCTGATGGATCAATCAAGCCAGCAGAGTCCCATCTGGCCCTGGAAACAAATATGGAAGTGTAGAATCCCACACAAAGTCTCATGCTTTATTTGGCTGCTAGCTAAGGAAGCTGCCCTGACTCAGGATAATGTAATGAAAAGGGGGATAACCTTATGCTCTAGGTGCTTCCTATGTGGGGAAACCTTAGAAACTGTAAACCATCTATTTCTACACTGCAAATACACTTGGCAGCTTTGGAGGATTTTCTTGAGTCTTGAAGGCATATCCTGGACTATGCCTAGGAGAGTTACTGAGGCATTGTACAGCTGGGAGGAGGCAGGTGCCCTTGCAAAAGACAGAACTAGATGGAGAATTATTCCTGCTTCAATATGGTGGGCAATTTGGAAAGAAAGGAATTCCAGATGTTTTGAAGGCATAGAAAATAGTGTGCAGGATGTTAAACTAAACTGCATTTTGTTGTTATGTTTTTGGTGTAATCAATTATACTCAAATGACACTGCCTCTATAGTTGATGTTTTAGACTCAATATAGAAATAGAGTAGGAGTGTCTAGAGTGCATCTGTATATAAGGTTTGAGTACAACCCATGTACTTTTGTGATATAATACATCGTTACCATTTTCAAAAAAATGGTTTTGATGCCATTAGAAGCAGTAATATTTAGTCATCTTGAAAAGATAGTGGTTAATTGATCCTGACTTGTCTTCTTAGTACATCTAGTTTATTACTGTTATTTATCATAGCTTTTATAACTGCCAGGATTCTTATTGAAGAGAAGTGCCAAAACAAATGGGTGGAGCAAGCGATGGTTTGTTTTGAATGAGAAAACTGGCAAGGTCAGTAGGTGACATGCTCATCACTTTTTACATTATAGAGATAAATTGGCCTTCTACTACCAACTTGATGTAATCTATCAACCTTCAAAAATGATGTGATAAGACCCCTGAAGACTTGATAATATTTTCATCTTTAACCCACAGATACAAATGTATGGTGAATGTTTGATTTTCTTCTTTTACCATAACTAATGTAACCTAAAACTCAGGAATATTTTTTTGATGCATTAACTGTCACTGTAGTGTTTCCTTTTTGAATGTTTCTGTCATTGAAGAAAATTTAAACCACGAGTTAATTTATGTGGGAACTATACATAACCTTTTGGTGAAGTTCCTCTAATCAGATGTCCTTTTTTCAGCTTGGATACACGAAGAAACAAGAAGAACGCCATTTTCGTGGTGTCATAACATTGGAGGTATTTTATATCTTTCGTAAATTTAATTATATATTTCAGTTTTTTCTTAAATGCAAATTATATTAATTGATTGTCAGAATGGGCAGAACCATACAAAATGATCAGAAATACATGCACAGAATTATGGAGAGTTAAGGTGATAGTGGATACTGACTGAATACGTATGCAGCCCCTTAAAACTTGTAAAGTTTTTTCATTTAGACACCTAGGCTAAGGGTAGTACCTATTGAATACCTTAGGTTTACTGAAAATGTGTCTACTGAACACTTAAATGATAGTCTCTCACAATAATAAAGTGCGTACTCTCTGGTATGATAATAAGAATCAATCAATATGTGACATGTGGAAATTTTAAAAAGGTCATCTTCTAATTTTTTTTTTTTATCAGAATCTCCCCAACACCCACCCCACTGGAAACCTCGCTGGTGATGATCTCTTTCTCATCTCCCAATATCTGTTTCCTTTCCTTACTTTGTCTCTTTAAATGTTTTCTCCAATGGCTCCATAAAAAAATGTGACCTTCAAAAATATCAGTCTTGATTCTTCCCATAGAGAAGGACTTGATGCTTACTAGGATTCAGTGAAAGACCACGAGGATGAGCTATAAGGGTGAGAATCGTGAGATCAATGGAGATCATTTGAAGGTTAAAAATCTGTTTTTTTTTTTTTTTTTTGAGATTGGTGATTGTTTCTATTTCTTTAAATCAGTACATGGGTTGTACTGAAAACCATATTTACATAATGAACTCTAAAGGCACTGTCCTATCCCTATAATGAGTCTAAAACATCAATGATAGAGAGTGTCATTAGAGTAGATCTGATTACACCAAAAACACAAAGTTAGAATACAATTCAATTTTACTTGCTGCATATTACTCTCCCTATTCTCAAAAACTTAAGATTTCTCTCTTTCTAGACAGTCCACCAAATAGTAGCAGGAATGATTCTCCAGTTGCTTCTGTTCTTTGCTTGTAATCCTGCTTCTTCCCAACTGTATAAGGCCTCTGCAATTCTACCAGGCATGATCCATGAGATGTTTTTGAGCCTTAGGAATAGACTCCACAATTGGCCAGTGACCTTGCACTGGATGAACGAGTGATTGACTGTTTCTGCAGTTTCCCCACGAAAAAAAACATCTTGAACACAGTGTAATCCCCCTCTTCATCAAATTCTCCTGTGTCAACACAACTTCCTTAGCCAGTAACCACACAAAACAGGCCACTTTGTGCGGGATCTTGGCCTTCCAAATGTGTTTCCAGGGCCATTTGGATGCCTGCATAATTGGGTGGTTCAACTTCCTATATGCTGCACTTACTTTAAAAGTCCCAGTACTGTTCCCCAACCACTGCAATCTGTCCTTCCCTGTCTCCAAGCCACTCAATTGTTCAATGACGCTGAAGAGTTTTGTAACTCTTGGAATTTCCTAATCATTGAGGTGCTTTCTAAATATAATATTCCACCCATGAGGTGTCCATAGTTCAGCTATTGTACTTTGTTGCTGAAGAACCAGAGTATGTATGTCCGGGAAAAGTGTCTCCAGATTTCCTGCTTCATGCCAATCCTCCTTCTAGAATCTAGTTTTAGCACCATCTACCACTTTAATCTTGGTGTTTGGTTTGAATTCATCCCATAGTGATCGGATGGATTTCCATAAACTAACACCATAGGGAGTGGTAACTTCCTTTGTCATCCAATTGTCACTTTCTTCATATTTTGCTTTTATGATTGTGCCCCATAAATTCTGATCATTGTTGGAATACCTCCAAAGCCACTTCATTCTCAAGGCATTGCTTTGATTCTTAAGGTTCTTGATCCCTAAACCCCCAACTCTCTTATTGTAACAGTTGATGGCGAGGTACAAATGTCATGATCCAGAAATTTTAAGTCAGGATACAAAGCAAACAAAAAGCTTATGGTATACTCTTAGATCCATCCTTTCTAGCTAATCGAAGAAAAAAGAATTGAAGGAGCTTGCAGCAGCCTTAAATATCCCTAAAAATTGTGGGCTTGCACGAGCCAGTTGACACTTAATCTATAAAGCTGCCGACTTTTAGTTGTTGGCACTTTTCTTTCATATTTCAAAATCTTTGAGACAACTATATATGTTTGGGTGGTTTGCATGGTGGTGGAGACATGGTGGTGGGTGAGGTGGTGAAGCAGTGGCTATGGTGGTGAGGAGAGGAGGAAGGAGATTGGAGAATTTGGAATGGGAAAAATAATTAAATGAAGCTCTTCTCAAGTGCCTATAAGCAGTGTATAACACACAGAGTACCATGTCAGCAATGTGTCTTATTGACACAATTAGTCTTCTCTTTAGGTGTTCAATAGGTACTACCCTTGGTTTAAGTGCTTGGATTGAAAATCTTGACAAGTTTAAGAGGCTGCATATGTATTCAACCATGGATACTTGAGCAAAGTAGTAAATAAACTAGAACAATTTGTAGTTCCATCAGTATTCTTTACTCCTTGCCTCTGGCTATGGTTCACATTCAACAGTGTGTTGATTTTCTTTCCAGTCCGTGAAACAGAATATCCTCAAACCTTGGACCTTAGAACCTACCTTAGCCCTTTGCCTTGAGATTATTTTTTTAGAAAGTCTTTTTTGTTCCTTCTTATTGCTTCCTTTTTCTTTGTACTCTTGAAAAAAGTACCTCATACTTAAGTTACTGTTTATTAAAAAAAGTACCTCATACTTAAGTTACTGTTTATTAAAAAAAAGTACCTCATACTTTGCTTCTTTTTTATTTAAGCTCATTAAAGCTTCTCACAGTGCTATGTTCAGCATCCTAAATTGGTGCACTCTTGGGTATGCTTGACATTGCTCTTTCTAGACTGCTTCCATTTTCATGACCTAATTGTCAGTGATTGAAGTTGGTATGTTTACTGGAGTCTTGGGTTACTTGCAATTTGATGGGACCACACGCTATGATGGCAAATCATACGTAACAATTTGGCAGGAACTGCTTGCAACTGTAGTATCATTTCTAGAACTATTTTGGGTCGTATAGTCATGTGTTCTAAACATTTACGTTGTCTCTGCAAAAGGGAAAATATATCGAATCCCTATTTACAATTACATGGTCATGTGATCCACAGGAATGTATTCTTGAAGAAGTTACTGATGAAGAAGAAGCTCCCGCGCCTACCAAAAGTTCCAAGGACAAAAAGGCAAATGGGCCTGATGTTGCAAAAGCACCCAATCTTGTATTTAAGATAACAAGTCGGGTTCCATATAAAACTGTTTTAAAGGGTACACTATAAACCTCTGGAACCGTTTGCTTCTTATGGTTTGTTTTTTATTTAATGCTCAGAAGAAAATATATAATTGGTTGCAGCACACAGCGCTGTTGTCTTGAAGGCTGAGAGTGTGGCAGATAAGACAGAGTGGTTAAATAAATTGCGAATTGTCATCAGCTCTAAAGGCGGTCAAGTAAAGGGTGAATCTGCCCCACCTATACGGCAAAGTCTTTCAGATGGATCTCTTGTAAGCAGCTATTCGTTGATTTAACCTATTCTGCAAATTTAGATTTCCCTGATAAGTGCTCTTGTTCAGCAAATAATAAGTTAAACTTTTTGTTTGTGATCTTCATATTTGTATTTGTTCTCTTTCTGATAGTTGTATTTTGAGTTGCCTGTTGTGGTTTTCTTAAGCCTTTGAACTAATTCCCTGACCACTTGTTCTATGTTTATTAATTCTGCTGCATGTTTTAGGAAACAATGACTAGAAGACCGGCAGATCCTGAAGAAGAACTTAGATGGATGGCTCAGGAAGTGCGTGGTTATGTTGAAGCTGTTCTTAACAGCCTTGCAGCCAATGTACCAAAAGTAGGTCTTAAGTTTGCATGTTGTGTGCACCTTTCTTTGTTCTTTTTGTGTAAAGCCATCTCACATGGTGCATTGTTTATTTGGTTTCAGGCAGTTGTTCTCTGCCAAGTAGAGAAGGCAAAAGAAGACATGCTTACTAAACTGTATAGTTCTATCAGGTAAGCAGTTCAACTTTCTCTTACGGATTCTATGTCTCAACATCTTTTATCTGCAGTGGCATGTTGTATTTGTTTGTGTTGACAGAGGTGCAGTCGCGAATGATCCTAAGGGTTATGACCATTCTATGCTTGTCAAAAAAGAGTTATGGCCATTATCCAAAGGACCACTTGCAACTCTATTTTTTCTTCCACTATTTGAGCGGCCATCTTTCTAAAATAATTTTCTTTCTTAGAAATTGAAATGTATGTGCTTTCATGTACACGAGTTACGTTGAACTTGTTTCTTACTTCACTACTAGTTTCTCATTTGTTATTTGTTGGAGACAGCTTAGAGTCCTCTTCGTAATAAATTGATAGAATGAAATATAGACATTCAATTTGGGCCGAAAGAGGAGTAATTGTGTCATGGAAACCTGCAGTTACTGCAAGAAACTGTGTTTAAATCATCATCCTTGGAGATAGTTTTTGTTTATTTTCTTCTGGGTTTAGTAAATTGGATATTTCATTTTTCTTGGTATTCTTCTGGGTTTAGTGTGTTGACATTGTTTGACTTATTGTATTTTAGCGCCCAAAGTACTGCAAAGATTGAAGAACTGCTCCAGGAAGACCAGAATGTAAAACGCAGGAGAGAGCGCATTCAAAAACAATCTTCTCTTCTTTCTAAACTTACTAGACAACTCAGTATCCATGACAATCGAGCAGCAGCTGCTGCCAGCTACGCAAATGGTGAAGCAGGTAATCATCATCCCTTATAGGTGGTTCATTTGTTTTCCTTGTCCGAGGACAATTTAAGTCCTCTACGTTTATTTGCTCAATTACTTTGTTTGTATTTAATTGAAAATGTTGGTTATCTGTTATTAAGATACAGCAGACTTCCCGTGTACCCTTGCCAGCACTATACTTAAAGTTTTTCCACAATTGCTGTTAGTCCTTACTTAATATTTGTCCTGGCTAGCTCTGTGTCTCCCTAGTCTGGATTCTGTTACACTAAAACTGCAATCCAGGACCTTTTGGAGCCATGATTTGGGGTAAATTGATGCAATGGTTAATAATACCACCTCTTTTTTAAAAAAACCTCAATAAAATAAAATAAAATACCACCTCTATAAAAAACACCTTAGAATACCATCTCTTTTTTTGCCCTCCCACCCCCTGAACTGGGATTCCATACCAGTATGCTTTCTTCTGTATCTGCAGGTTTTGATTAGTGATTGTTGTCTTTTTGATGCGTTTTTGATTTTGCTTACACATTTCAATTCATGCTCTGCACTTCACTTCTGCAGAAAGTAGTCCAACAGCATCAAGCCCGTCATCTGGTGATGATTGGAGGTCTGCATTTGATGCTGCTGCAAATGGCCCTTCTAGTCTTTCTAGGTATGGATCCAGTGGCAGTAGTCGCCGTTACAATGAGCCTGCTGAAAATGGTGATACAAATTCACGCTCTAGTTCTGCTAGCCGTCGCACCCCTAACAGGTTGCCACCTGGCCCACCACAGTCTGGATCCGGTTATAGATCTTAAAATTAGGTAATTCAGACGATTGATCCATATATTCTTGTTTGGGGTGGTTTCTTCTTGCTTTTCCCAGTGAGCCCTTTTCAATATTGAGTATGTTGTACTAGTATTGTAGAATTGGTATACCGCATCTTTGTAGATAGATATTTTAATTAAATGTCATCCTCCCCGCATTTTTGTCTCGGTTGCTGGAGTTTGAATTGTTCCAACAATGATTCCATTGATAATTTCCTTTCATCAGAGACATTTCTTCTGTAATTCAAATGTATTGGTTGCTACAATATGTATTCTTATAGTTATATAGAAAGCATTTTGCTTTCTTTTTGTGCCATTTGACGACATAAAAATCTTTTGATTCCCATGCCAATATCTTTACATTAACTCGAATTAACTTCGTTAGTCCCAATATTTCTTCTTATTATTTCATTGACCTTTTCTAACAGACTTGAGACAATCAAATATTGTCAAAGTTGGTATTCAGAGTTTTAATGAAAAAACTATTAAGAGGTTACATGCAAACCTAGATAAAACTTTGAAATTGGGATCGTCAATCTACCAGTTACTTTGCTAATCCACTGAGAATTGGATGCTCATAGGCAGGGGTGTACAGTATCTGTTCCAATTTATTTGTGTTGAATTTTTAAATTTATAAATCAAATCAAACAAATAAAACTTGGGTTTCTTTTGGGTTCCTTCGGATATCTCAAAGATAAAATCAAATTATTTGTGGTTAATTTTTAAATAACTTACATAAATATACTATATTAAAAAATATTTACCAGCAATAACATTTTTCTTTTCACTTGATCACTTTTAATACATTTATAATATAGTTTAATATATATTACAAAGAATAATTTGTTATTCACATATAATACAAGTTTTATTGATGGATAATACAATTATCACACATTTTAATATACTTATAATACAATTTGTCAGTTTCTTAACAAACAAGCATAATATATTAAAAAAACAGTTATAATACATATATCTTGCATATATAATTCACTTTTAATACATATTGTAGATTTAATATAGTATTGCTATGTATTGCTATAAATGGTAATAAATAAAAAATATCGCTAAAATCAGTAATTATTTATTAAAAGGTAACCATCCAAGTAATTTTTTCTTTATAAATCAAATCAAACTAATAAACCTCGGGGGTTTTCAGATTTTTCTAGTAAAGTATTCATATAAAAATATAATTAACTTGTGCTTCAAATATTTCTGTAGTCCAACTAAAATACAGCTATCTAAGGTGTTTCTTAAGAAAATAACAGAAAATATGAGATGAATGACGACATTAAAATAATCAACAAAAAATAATAATGAAATCACATAAAGTATAAGTCATAATGAAAATTATCATAATTTAAAAGTACTAAATAATGCTAAACTAAGTCTAACAAGTGTAGAGTAATTACATGATTAACCACTAAAGAAAAATTAAAGTAAGCTATGTATTTTAAATGTTTAAGCTAAAAGAAAAAGGAAGATACACTCTCTTCTCTCACATGCTTAAACCCTAATATTTTCTGACTAATAGCTAGTGGAATGGCCAAGTTGGCCGTTGGCCAACCTCCTATTGCTGGTCATACATTACCTCTCTATTCTGATACTTCGTTTCCAATACTTCAACATCCTAAAGTCGTTTCTTTAAACCCTAAAAAGTTTCCTAAGGTACCTAATCGTTTGTCTGCGAAGGAAGATAATAATGTTGTATCCTCACAGATGAGTCTTGGAAAGATAAACTATGCTGATCTGATTAAAGACTCAACACCTCAGCAAAGAAACCATGGTGCGATGCCACCAATCCCAATTAAGCAAATACAATACGTAGAGGGAGTGCCTAGAATCACATGGACGGAAGAGGAAGTGGACAAAATGAATGTGATTGAGAATCTATAGTTTCTAGTGATTGAAAAATTCTCTTATGGTTGGCCAGAGATGATCTGAGAGTGCAAATGCCTAAACAATTGCAAATTCCTAAACAATTATAGGTCAAAGGTGATTGTAATATTGACCTGCTAAGGAATAGGCATATATTAATACAATTAACGCGCATGGAAGATTTCGTTAATATAATGTCTAAAAATGCATCCTACATTGTTGCTAAAGATGGATATGCGTATAAAATGCGACCTTTAATTTATGATGCCAAATTCAAATTAGATGAGAAGACCACTCAAGCTATGGGTTGAATCCCCCCCCCCCCCCCCCACTATTTATGGCAAATAAGCTCTATTCTCATTAACATCGGTTGTGGGGAAGCCGGTGCGGTTGGACTTGACAATAATTAATAAGACTTGTCCAAGCTGTGCGAGAGTCAAAGTTCAAGTGGACCTTATTGCTAAACTTGGGTGGAGATAAAAGTGATTAGCCTAGGAATGAAGAGTACAAGGATTGAGAAGATCAAGATCCAATATGACTTTTTGCCTAAGTATTATCGCACCTGTAAGCTGCAAGGACATAATGAAGAAGAATGTAGAACAAGGAGAGATACCTCAACATCAAGTGCATGAGAGAAATCATCAGATCAACATGAGACAGAAAAGGTACGTGAAAAGATGGTGCCCAATTCAAAAAGTATTCATCATGGATAGGACTGGAGATAATCATGGTGCTATCCAAGCAGGTTCCAATAGTAAAGAAATGATGGTGACTGGCAATGCCTTTGGCTGTCTGGAATAGGAGGCGCAACATGATCACCTTGATGTGGAAAAATATGATCCGATCACAATGCAATAATCAAGTAAGGCAGAGGTACAACTAAGCCAAATTGAAATAACATTAAAGAGACAAAATGATGCAGGGTGTGAAGTAGCCTCTGCTACTCATGAGATTTAGGATAGTAATAAACTCAATAGAAGCAATATCTACAACACACAAGAGGATATTTTCACGCCTTGAAGCTACCCCCTGGACGTAAACACGGGACCTAGGATCACGAGTGACCCCAAGCTAACATATCATAGCATAATAAGATAACTGCAGTGAGAAATACTATGCGGAAGCTTAAATCCATAATATAAACTGAAGTGGGGAATACCCAATACTATCTGAATATATAAAATACTTTGAGTTTAATAACAATCGAAAGATCAAACTCAAGCTAACACTGAATCTAACTATGTCTGAATAAAAGCCTCTAAGTGACTAGAGATACTAGGACATGCCCCCAGCTAACACTAGCAAAATTGAAACTGAAAGACTGGAAGTAAAAGAAAACATGTTTATCGTCCTTGAAGAATGAAGACTCACCAGTGATAATGCTAAGTACGGATCGGGAACTGATCTACACGCGATTTGATTACTGCGGGCCTGAACCTACATCACGAGAAGATGTAGCGTAGAGTATGCGTCAGTATTTGAAAGGTACTGAGCATGTATGATAGGATAAAGCTGAACAATATATACATCACTGAATAAATCATAGTGATCAATGATATAAGATGAACATGATGAATATACTGAACATACTGAATATGAACTAAACTGAATGCTATGACCAAGTACATAACATGCTGAGACTGAATACTGAAGTATAACTGAAGACCTGGTCAAATGAACTACAGTCTGACTGTGGGAGCTACTATTAACTGACATAAAACCACGTGAGCTAAACGTGGAGTTCGATGTATACGCTCCATCGAGAGGACCCAATATACCTTGCCAGGGGTATAAAGGCATGACTGGCGTGATCACTAAATATGATGCCCACAGAAGGGACTTAACCTATGTGGGCACGTAGTTCTGGGACTATGAGGGTGAATGACCCTAGTCCAACTCGGTATTAAGCCTACTCCCAACTAGAATGTGTACAATACAACACAACTGAAATAAGCTGGATAACTCAAGATTCTGACATGCTAACTGAAAATGCAACATTAAGTACTGATAATTAAACATTTGAAACTGATGCATGTATGTCCGTATAAACTGACCTAGCAAATGTAATTCATGAACTAAACGAATCTACACAACTAGGGTTCTGAATTTCATGCAAAAATTAAGCAACATGGTTACGAAAACGTAATATTCTGATTGGGATTACTCTAACAGCTAAATCACAACAATTATCTGAAGTTCTACCCTAAGTCTAAACAATATGAAGGGAATCAAGAATTTGACTGAATTCTAGGGACCTAATGGGTGAAAGGAACCCACTAGTGAAATACCACATACCTGGTGACAAAATCCATGGAGAAATCTTTCGATTTCGGGTTGAAACTTGAAAGAAACCTGCTGATTTTTCTAAGGAAAACTAGCGCCTCTTTCTTCTTCTTTTGTTCTAAGTTTGAATGATTTTGGTGAATGATCAATTAGGGTAAGTTCTGATTAAGTTACTAGGCTCAAACTGACCAAAACTACGTAGTTTAGGTGTCCAACGCATAGGGGAAAAGACCAAAACGACCACATTTAAAATCAAACAGGGCCTGATCACGGATGAAACGATGGACCATTACTAGGACCAGAGTCTGTCGTATGGGTCGTGGTTCTTAGGCCAGTGACAAGTGGTTCTTGGCCCTTTCCTCTACGGTCCACTTCACGGACTGTGTGAAAGATCACAGACCGTGAAGGTCATCGTGGTCCTTCACTTGGGCTAGGGGCCTACTGGCTTGGATTTACGGAAGCCACCACGGCTCGTGAAGGGCTCCGTGGTCTGATGCTTGAGCCTGATGGGTTCTTCCTGGCTTCCACGAGCCTCCCAACGGCTCATGTAGTGGTCCACAACTCGTGAAGGGACCCATGGTCCACCATTTTTGAGCTGCGTGTGAATCCACGGACAGGTCAACGGACCGTGGTTCCATTCACGATTTGTGAACCCTGCCGTGGTTCACCCATTTTTTTTTGATGTTTTGGTCTGATAAGTCCTGAGGTGTTACAATATCTCCCCCTTGGAACATTCGTCCTCGAATGAAGTCTAAACTAGCTGAAATATGGAGGGAAAGTGCTGCCAACCCTACCACTAAGTACTGGAAACTGAAATCTAACTGAACTGAGTTCCAAGAACATGCAAATACGTTGAAAATGCAAGTATAACTGAAGGAACATGATACTAAGACTGAATTTACGCATGAGTAACTGAAAGATTGGAGAGGAAATATTACCTCAAGCTGGAATGGAATCGGAAGGAAGGAGATGAGGATACTTGGCCTTCATGGCTACTTCTGCTTCCCAAGTACCTCCCTCTACGGACTAACTCCTCCACAAAACCTTAATTGAAACGACTTCTTTGTTTTCCAACATTTGAACCTAACGATCAAGAATTTCAACTAGCACTTCTTCATAAGTGAGACTATCCTTCACATCCACACTTTCCAATGGTACAATAGATGCTGGATCACCCACACATTTCTTCAACAAGGAAATGTGAAAAATCGGATGGACTGCTGCTAGTTCTACTGGCAACTCTAACTCATAAACCACTTTACCAACCCTTTTCAAGATCTTGTAAGGGCCTACATATCTAGGACTGAGCTTCCCTTTCTTGCCAAATCTCATCACCCCCTTCATAGGTGACACTTTCAAGAAACCCAATCATCAATCTCAAATTCTAAGTCCTTTCTCCTTACATCTGCATAGGACTTCTACGACTCTGTGCTATCTTAAGTCTATCTCTGATGAGCTGAAATCTTTCCATAACATCATGAACTGAATTTGGCCCTATCAAGGCTTCACCTACTTCAAACCAACCAACTGGAGATCTACACCTACGCCCATACAATGCCTCATAAGGGGCCATCTGAATACTGGAATGGTACCTATTATTGTAGGCGAACTTTATAAGAGGAAGGTGATCATCCCAACTGCCCTTGAAGTCGATCATGCAAGCTCTCAACATGTCCTCAAAGGTCTGAATGGTACGCTCTGCCTGACCATCCGTCGGTGGATGAAATGTTGTGTTGAGGTTAACCTGAGTACCAAGGCCTTTCTGAAATGACTTCAAAAAATGAGAGGTAAATTGAGGACCTCTATCTGAGATGATAGACAAAGGAACCCCGTGCAACCTGAATATCTCATTAATGTAAAGCTTGGCGTAGTCCTCCATTGAATCTACAGTCTTAACAACCAAAAAGTGAGCAGACTTAGTAACTCTGTCTACTATCACCCAAATGGTGTCATGCTGTCTGCGAGTATGAGCCAATCTTGTAATGAAGTCCATGTTTATCACTTCCCACTTCCATGTAGGAATATTAATCTCTTGAGTCATACCTCTTGGTTTTTTATGTTCTACTTTCACCTGTTGACTACTAGGGCACTTTGCCACAAAATCTGCTATATCCCTTTTCATGCCATTCCACCAAAAGACTTCCCGCAGATCACGGTACATCTTAGTGGCACTTGGATGAATAGAATACCTAGAGTTATGGGATTCTGTAAGGATCTCCTGTCTCAACTCACCCACCTTAGGAACACATAAACAACCTTGGTAGCGAAGCACACCATCTCCCCCTTGGGAGAAAACCTCAACTTCCTGCTGATGAAATGCACCCTTCAATTGAAGAAATATAAGATCACTATCTTGTTTCTCCTTAACCTCGTCTACCAATGAAGATTTTGACCCATTCTGGACTATTACACCACCATCTGCTATGCTCATAAGGCAAACTCTTAAGCGAGCAAGTTGGTGAACATCTTTCGCTAGTTCTTTCCTTTCTTCCTCAACATGTGCTACACTACCAATGGATAGTCTTCTAAGAGCATCAACTACGTACTACATTGACCTTACCAGGATGGAAAAGCATATTCATATCATAGTCCTTGAGGAATTCAAGCCATCTCCTCTGGCGAAGATTCAACTCTTTCTAGGTGAACACATACTGAAGGCTCTTATGGTCTGTGAATACATCTATGTGAACACCATACAAGTAATGTCTCCAAATCTTTAGGGAAAATACTATGGCTGCAAGCTCGAGGTCATGAGTCGGATAGTTCTTCTCATGCACCTTAAACTTTCTAGAAGGATAAGCTATAACCTTACCTTGCTGCATCAACACATAACCTAGGCCAACTCTGGATGCATCACAATAGATCACATAACTGTCTGAACCCTCTAGTAGGGTCAAACCAGGAGCTGTAGTCAACCTAGTTTTCATTTTTTAGAAGCTCTTCTCACACTCATCTGATCACTGAAACTTAACCTTTTTCTGAGTCAACTTAGTCAATGGAGAAGCTATGGATGAAAATCCTTCCAAGAACCTTCTGTAATAACCGGCTAAACCCAAGAAACTTCTGATATCTGTAGGAGAGGTAGGTATGGTCCATTGCTTCACTGCCTCTATTTTGTGAGAATCCACTAGAATCCCTTTGCTAGATACTATATGACCAAGGAAAGCAACTGATTGTGACCAAAACTCGCATTTGCTGAACTTGGCGAATAACTGGCGATCTTTGAGAGTTTGCAGGACAACCCTCAAATGAATCGCGTGTTCTTCCTCATTCCTAGAGTAAATGAGGATATCATCAATAAAAATGATAACGAACAAGTCCAAATACTTCTTCAACACCCTGTTCATTAAATCCATAAAAGGTGCAGGAGCATTGGTTAGTCCAAATGACATAACTACAAATTCATAATGACCATATCGAGTTCTGAAGGTTGTTTTCGGGATGTCACTATCTTTGACTCTGAGCTGATGATAACTGGATCTGAGGTTTATTTTTGAAAAATGACTAGCACCCTGAAGTTGGTCAAATAAGTCATCAATCCTAGGGATATGGTACAAATTATTGATTGTGACTTTGTTCAACTGCCGATAGTCAATGCACATTCTGAGGGAAACATCTTTCTTTTTTACAAACAACACTGGAACACCCCATGGGGAAATACTAGGTCTGATGAAGCCCTTATCTAGAAGGTCTTTCAACTGCTCTTTCAATTCCTTAAGCTCAGCTGGAGCCATTCTATTAGGAGGAATAGAAATAGGCTGGGTATCTGGAATGAGATCAATTCCGAAGTCAATTTCCCTTCTGGGAGTAACTCTGGGAAGATCTTCTGGAAACACCTCGGGAAACTCATTTACTACAGGGACCTGACTCAAGAGTTTGGGTTTCGAAGCTTGAATCCTTAACTTGAACAAGATGATAGAGGTACCCTTTAGAGATCATGTTTCTGGACTTAAGGTAGGAAATGAATCGACCCATAGGCACTGAGCTACTACCCTTCCATTCTAAGATTGGTTCGCTTGGAAACTGAAAACGAACGATCCTAGTTCTACAGTCGACTGAGGCATAACATGAATGTAACTAATCCATGGCTAGAATGATATCAAAGTCTACCATTTCTAACTCTAAGAGATCTGTTGAGGTGACTTTTTGAGAGACTGTGACAGGGCAGTTTTTGTATACCCGTCTAGCTACAACTGGGTCACCAACTGGAGTAGAGCTGAGAAGGGTTCTGAGAGAGTTTCGGGACTGACACCGAAGTTCACTACTATATATGGAGTTACAAAGAAAAGAGTAGTCCCTGGATCTAATAAAGCATAAACATTTAAGTGAAAGACCCGTAACGTACCTGTGACCACATCAAGAGAGTCTTCCTGGTCCTGGCGAGCCTGGAGAGCATACAACCTGTTCTGGAACTGATCGCCACCTGCACCAGATGAAGCACCCTGCTGAGTTAGGCGACCTGCTGGTGCTGCTGGAGCTGTAGACTGACCCCTACAATTATTACCTCCTTGACTTTGTTTAGAAGAAGGACAATCTCTCAACCTATGACCAGTCTGACCACACCCAAAACTGTCACGACCCAAGAGTACCCCCTAGATGTGACACGACATACAAGACTCCGAAAATACTCATACAAGATCTTAGCATATCATGAATATAAGATAATAGAAAAGTACAGATTTTTTTAAAAAACTTTATCAATACAATTGATGTCTTTATAAAATGCAAGCGGAAGTCTTTACTACACTTTGTCTCAAACCATCTAATACAACTTTGAATAAAACTCTTGGGACATAGCCCATACAATAGTCTCAAAACATGAAATAAAAGACAAAGAAAATAGTGGGTTTGTCCTCGTAGCTATGAGGACTCACCAAATCTTCAACTCCTTGCTCCTTAGAAACCTATCTCCCAAGAATAGAACTCAAGTCTCCAAACCCTACATTTGATTAGAATGTAGGAAAAGTATGCGTTAGTACAAAATGTACTAAATATGTTAGCTAGCATAACATCATAAGAGCATAAGATAAGGGTTAGTCAACATAAGACAAAATCCATAATCATATGAAATACTTCATGAAACATCAATTATAAGCATAAAAGACAATATCATAATAATAAGCAAAGTCTCAAACATAAGCATCATATAAGCATAATTCAACTCTTAGTCATTCATATCATAAAGGACTATTCTCAGGTAACCTCAAAGCATTCTTGTGCAATGCATGAATGACATCCCATAATACCATCCAAGCTAAGTACCCTTTTGGTCATCTTGAACATAGTCAATATTACTAGTCAAGCCTTAGACTCTCATAAGTAGCTTCAAGTTATACTTGTGCAATGTATGAGTAAGACCCCATAATCCTACTCACACTAAGTACCACCTTAGGCCATCACACTAATCACCTTAAGATCTCATTTTTTAGCTCAACTCTCATAACCAAGGGAATCTCTCACCTTTAGTCAATGCTAACAAGGAAAGCAACTATGGCACAATCCTATCTCAAGATACATCATACAAAAGAACACTTTCTTGAATAACCTTAAGTCATACTTGTGCAATGCATGATAATATCCCATAATACTATTCATATTAAGTACCACTTTTAGGTCCTCATACTAATACTTCTTGGTTTGGAACCTAGTTCCTCTCTTTAGACCTTAGAACACTACGATGTACTTCCTTAAGCACATCTTAGTTCATTATTAGGTTGAACCCTATGAGATACTTATTTTAGCATGTCTAAGTTCCTTATTAAGATGGACCCTATGAGATATTTACTTAATCATGTCTAAATCCATTTATACTTTTGAACACTATGAAGTACTTCTTTAAGTAAGTCTCAATTCATTAGATATGGAGATTGCTACTAGAAACCTTAACTCAACTATGTGAAGGCTTCCATCTCATGAGACCTAACTTTTGAAAAACCCACACTCTACTACGTAAGAGTTCCCCGTTTACCTTGGATAGTCCTCACATCAACTAGGTGTGGTCCTCCTCTCAACTTGGAACCCGGACCCTATCTTGTGACATCCCATCTCATTGTCAACATCCACTTGAGGCCAAGCATTACACTCCAAGATTTACTATTAAGCCTTCCTTAACACTCATGTCTCATGGAAGGATGTCCTTGACAATCAATCCATGTTCAAGTGATTCTATCACTCTATGCAATCAAGCATTTATAAGGTAGGTTAGGTGACTATAGACTTTTCACCACCATTCTACCTACTAGACTTTTATTCATCACATTTGTTTTACTCTCAAAGTCCTACTGATTCAACATTCATGATTAAACGCCTTACTCTCAAAGCTTTACTTCTCACAATCATCAATTACACCTGAATTTCAAGGCACTCTAATGACATTCGTTATTATCAAGTGATTCTAGTCATAATTCATCAAAAAGGTTCAACTTCAAGCTTTACAAGTCAAGATCAATCATATATAATAAAGTCTAGTTCAATTCATGTCTTTATGTTCCTAATCTTGAACCATTACTACACATGAAATTAATTTTAGAAGATCAATTGTAATTCTTCAATTTCACCTTTCATGGCATAAATTCACAAAATATCAAATTCATCAAATAGACTAGGGTTCACCATGGAAATCACATAAATTTATCATAATATCATAATTCAATGCTAATTCAATAATAATTAAGTATTATCCACTTGATTGGAATCATACTTCAACACTACCCACAATGTAGGAAGAAACCCTGATAGAATTGGGTTTTGTCTTTACAATTGGGGGAAACCTAAGGGGGGCTCTATGGGTGGAAGAACCCATAGATGAATAATATAACATAACTTAATTCAAATCCCTCACCAAGCTTTCATCAATGGAATAAATCTTCCCTAGCTTCGTTCTCTTCTTCCTCCACTTCTTCACTTCTAGAGAGAGAACTTCTTGAGAGAATTTGGGTTCTTTGGTGAATCTAAAATAATGATTTGGAAACTACCTAATTAAGGGTCATTTAGGTATATATAGGTGGTATAATTAATAATAAATGAGCCTACTTAATAATTAACTCTAGAACCTTCCCCAAACCCCCAACATAAAATAATTAAACACTAAGCAGCCCCTACCCACGAGACCACGACCCACAGACCGTGGGTGGGTCTACGGGGTGTGCTGCACACTCGTGGGTGCTGGTCTTCAACCCCTAAAATGGGGCCTTGACCCAGAACCCCTTCCCATGGGGCGTGGGTCCACCTACGGGGCGTGAGTCCCAACCGTAGGTGGCCCTTTTTCGGCAGTTTTAGGGGCTGCTTTGGGATCCTCCTCAAGGACCCCTTTGGTTGGTCCTTGTGGAGTCGTACCTTGACGTTTAACCTCTAAAAACCTCATTCTAAGTTTGGGAAGTCATTTTACAATTTTATCCCTAACATCAAACTCTAAAACTCCTTCGTAAGGCTCTACTTTCAACTACTAGTTTTCCGGGTGTTACAATATCTCCCTCTTGGGATCATTCGTCCTCGAATGACTATTTTAAACATTTCTTAAGGAAACGACTCTAGACTAGCAGCCCATCATGCATACAACTCATTTAAATGCACATAAGCAAAGGAGGAAAACTTCAATTCCAAGCTAAAACATATTCAATGCAACACAAGGGAGTAGGAACTACTTCTAACAACCCAAATTGCATGAAATTCTATATTTACTCATTTTCAAGGAGGAACTACCATCTCCTAACTAAAACATGCTCAACACACACTCATGGAGCCTAAATGCAATTTACTCTAAAAAACATTTATTCAAGGAGGAATCTTTCAACTCCAAACTAAGGCATGCTCATATATTCGTCTCATGAAGTCTATATGCAACTTAATTCAATGCACTACAACATGAGGTAAAACAGGGCATATAAGTCATTTCTCTCAAGACCTAAGCTTTTTCATGAACATGAACATAAGAAAATCATGTCAACACATAAACATACAATAACCTTACTTTCTAGGCACACTATCTCCCCCTTGGGAGTAAGCCGATACAATCACTTCTAAACATCATTCATACTAAAGGCAACTTCAAAGTCTAACACATCAAGTCACAAAAGACAAGTAATGCGGAATCTAAGAAATCATAAAACACATACCGGTAGCAACATAAGGAGATCACTCTTGATATTCTATAGATTGGAGAGCATAAAACCTATTCTTCTTTTGAGGCTCCGGATCTATATCACTAGAGGAAAATTTCTTATCCTCCTTTCCCTTAGCCTTAAGAACCGGGCAATCTCTCATTTTGTGCCCACTCTTTCCACACCCATAACAACCATCCATGCCGGCTAGGCATTTACCATGGTGGTTCCTCCCACACTTGGTGCAAATAGTCTTAGGAAATGGAGACCCACTACCCTTCTCTTGGTCAAACCTAGGGGTGTTGGAAGAATCTTGACCGGAATACCTTTGTTTAGACTTAGGTCTACCTTGCCCATCGGACTTAGCATTACGAAAGTTCCCATCATTGGTTCTAGCTCTTTTCACCTCCCTATTCATTCTCTTAAGTTTTTGCTCCTCAATTTGTTGAGCATGCCCCATGAGACGTGAAATATTCATACTTGGGATAAGCATTGCCGAACGACATTCATTGACCACTAAGTCGGACACCCCCATCACAAACTTATTCATCTTGGCCCTCGAATCCCCCACTATGGTTGGAGCATATTTTTATAGTTGGGTGAACTTAAGGGAATACTCTTTCTGTTACACCCCGTAGAAACTAGTTGGACCAAGCTAGGGTCTAATGGAAGCTAGTAGGTGATTTTAGAGACTCACATGTTAGGTTATAGTTAGAAACTTGTTTAATTGATGAATAATGACTATGTAAGTCGGTACGGTGATTTTACAGGTCAAACGTCAAGAAACGACTATGACACCCGGAAACTAGTCTAGTTGAACTAGTGTGTTGTAGGGTCTTGTAGCCAAGTTTTGGAGTGTGGTATGAGGTTGGAATTGGGTGTAAAGGGTTCCTACACCTAGGTGGACATGTTTAGGGTCCAAACGTTCGGATACGACTCCCCAAGGACCACCCTAGAGGTCCTTGAGGAGGACCCCAACATTGGCCAAAAGCTGTCAAAACAACTTGACTTACGGAGGCAAGTGACGCCCTGTAAGTCAAGTGACGCCCCATAGGTCAAGCTACGTAGGTCATGACTTAGTCTAGGGAGCCTTAGCTCCCATGGCCAAGACTTAGAACCAAACGACGGAGGGACAAAATGACCTGTCACTCCACCTAGGGTCCGTAGGTGGAGGTCTCATAAGTCTGCCCAGTTTTTCAGTTTAGTTAGGAGTAAGGGTAAACTTTAAATGGTCATATCTCATAGCTCAAAACGAATTAGGTGTTCTATTGCCTATCCAATTAAAGGTCTCTGAGTCCTCTTTCCAACACCACCGAGTTTGCCTAATTCCAATGTCGAAGTAAAAAGTTATGGCCAAAATAGTGAAGCACTGTCAGTCCCAGGTCCAATCGACGAAACCAAACCACGGACCATTAATCAATTGACGGTCCGTGGATGGCCAAACGTAGATGCTGCCAGTTTTTCAGCTTGTCATTTTAAGTTAAAAGTTAGGGGTTGGGTTAGTTATTAATTAGGGGTTAATATAGGTCGGTTAATGAGTTAAATTAACACCTATATAATTATAATAAACCCTAAACTAATCACTTTAACTCATTCATCTAACGACCCCCCAAATTACACCCCAAGAAATCCCCTCTCTAGAAGAAGAAGAAGAAGAAGAAGAAGAAAGGAAGTTGGGGCAGCATCTTAGGGAGATTTTCACCATTGATTAAAGGTATGTGAAGCTTATTCATCCATGGGTTCTTCCACCCATGGAGCCCCCGTAGATATCCCTTAATTGTGAATCCAAAATACCCCAATCTAGCTAGGGTTGTGATCACATTATGGGTAAGGATTGATTGTGATTCCAAAGTAGTGGATAGCATTCAATTATGTTTGAATTATGTTTTTATGATGATTATGTGATGTTTTCATGTGGATTCCTTGATGAACCCTAATCTAAGTTAATGAAGGTGATCATTGTGAGCTTAGGCCATTAGAGGCAAGATTTAATGTTCTAAATTGATCTTCCTATTTCAATGTCTTGAATGTTAATTGATCATAGTTAGGATCATGTAAATGTGAATTGGACTAGACCTTGTTAATTAGGGTTGATCTTGACTTGCGAAGTTTGAATTGAACCTTAAAGATGATTTATGGCTAGGTTCACCTACTAGTGAGGAATGTGATGAGAATTGCTTAAAAGAAACCTATTACTTGAGTATCTTGTAATTGAAATGTGAATGAGGATAGAATGAATTGAGTTGTTGATGAACCATGAATAGAAGGGCCTATGACTATGACTTGTATTAGTTTATATTGTGTTCTTAGGTTGTTGTGTTCACTGTAGATCTAGGTCTTTGATAGATGAAAGTGATTGAATCACTTGAGCATGGATGGATTGTCAAGGACATCCTTCCATGAGAGAAAGTGTTAAACAAGGCTTAACTAGTAAACCTTGGGGTGTATGCTTGGCTCCAAGTGGATATGACAATGAGAAAGAGTGTCACACGTGTCCGGACTCCAAGAAGAAAGGAGAGCCACACTTAGTAGATGTGATGACTATCCAAGTAAAAGGGGGAACTTTTACGTGTTAGAGTGTGGCTTTTCCCAAAGTTAGGTCTCATGAGGCGGGATCCTTCATATAAGTTGAGTCAAGGTTTCCGTAGTAGAGGTCTCCATATCCTAAGGACTAAGACATGCTTGAGAAACATCTTAAAGTGTCCTAAGCATAATGAACTAAGACTTACTTAATGAAGTAGCTCGTAGTGTTCATGAGTGTGATGAAATTGGACATACCGAGAGTGGTATCTCATAGTGTTCATGAGAATATATGGACTTAGACATGCTTAAGGAAATATCTCATAGTGTCCATGTGTTTTAGATAACTTAGACATACTTAAGATAGTATTTCCTAGAGTTAATCTAATGAGGAACTAAGATGTGCTTGAGATAAAGTACCTCATAGGGTTCTAAAGATAAGATAGGAACTAGGTTCCAAAACAAGAAGAAATAGTAAAAAGGACCTAAAAGTAATACCTAGCATGATTAGTATTATGGGGTGCTATTAGTGCATTGCACAAGGTATGACCTAGGGTTACCAAAGAAGAGCTTTGAGATAGGATTGGACTAGAGTTGTCTTTCCTAGTTATAGTTGACTAAAGATGAGAGGTTCCTTAGTTTGAGAGTTAAACTAATAATACGGCCAAGGTAGGATGAATATGACTAAGATGACTTCAAGAATATGCTTAGGGTGAAGGGTAGTATGGGATACCTTTCATTCATTGCTCAAATATGTCTTGAGGTTACTTAGAAGTGTGACATCCTTATGGCATAAAGGATCTTTAAAGATGACCATCTACCTAGGTTATAATTAAGATGACAAGAAGACCTAAGTCTTAAATATGAAGAGTGGGGTATACCCAAGAATGACTAAAGAGCGGTACTTAACTTGTATGGTAGTATGGGATGCTATCCTTGGCATTGCACAAGTATACTTGGAGGTGGCTTGTAGAGTAGTCCTCTTGTAATATGAAAATACCTAAGGTTGAAGGATGTGACCATGAGAACCTAAGTAGAGGCTATGTTATGAACTTAATGTATCTCCTATGCTTATAAATTATGTCTCATGTTGACTTATGTTTATATGATACTTATATTGGAAACTATGCTATGGTTATGATGGTTATGTTGTGATTATGTTATTATCGCTTATGCTATGTCTTATGTTGACTAACCATTTGAGATGCTCTTATGATGTTATTTAGCTTTCATAATTCGTACCTTTGTACTAACGCATATTGCCTACATTTTAACCAAATGTAGGGTTGGAGCTTTGAGTTGCTATTGGAGGTTAGACTTTCAAGGACTTAGAAGAATTGAAGATATTGGTGAGTCGTCATAGCTTCGAGGACAACAACCACATTGCCTTTATGTCTTTATTCTCATGTTTTAGACTTTGTATGGGCTGCGTCCCAATGACTTTTATTCTTGAGTTTTAAATATCTGGTTTTGAGACAAAGAATATAGAAAGACTTCCGCTTATTGTTTTTTTGAGATTAGACTTTGATTGTAAAGTTTTGAATTTTCCCGTATTTCTCTATTGTCTTATGTTATGAATGTGCTAAGGGCTTGTATGCGACTCCTTCGGGGTCAACTTCGCCATGTTACGACTAGGGGGTGCTCTCGGGTCGAGACAAACTTGGTATCAGAACATAAGGTTTTTGGAAAAGATATTTAGGATTGTCTCAAACCACATCTAAGTAGAGTCTTATTCTTGGGTGTGAGTCGCGACACATTTTATGAATAGGAGGCTTTTGGATTCTTAGGAAAAGTCTCACTTCTTCATTCTCTTAGTCATTTCATAAAAGTTTAGCTCTAGTAGGTCTTTCTTCTAATGTTTGCCTATGATTTTTCAGGTTATGGCAAATACTAGGGCTAATGCTAGGAGAGAAGAGAAGACATTGGGGATCAAGAGATTCCTCCCCAAGTTCCACATCAAGCTTCTCCTCAAGTTCCTAATGAAGCAGGGACTATGACTAATGTGGAGATAAGGGAGGCTCTCCAAATATTGACTCAAGCCGTGACGGCCCAAGTCAATAGGGAAGTAGTTGCTCCGGCTAATAATGTGAATACGACTTCTTTGAGGGTGAGAGAGTTTTTGAGGATGAACCCTCCGGAGTTTTATGGCTCCAAGATGGAGGAAGACCCTCAAGGTTTCATAGATGAGGTGTATAAGGTGCTTGCTATCATGGGTTTGACTACGGTAGAGAAAGCGGAACTAGCCGCTTACCAATTGAGGGATATAGCTTAAATTTGGTATGAACAATGGAAAGATAATAGGCTGATAGTAGCGGGCCCAATAGAGTGGGAAGGGTTCAAGGAAGCATTCCTTGATAGGTTTTCCCCCCTAGAGTTAAGGGAGAGGAAGATGCAAGAATTCATCAACCTCTGCCAAAGAGGTATGAGTGTGAAGGAATATAGCCTCAAGTTCACCCAATTGTCTAAGTATGCCCCAACCCTAGTGGCAGACTCAAGGGCTATAATGAATAAGTTTGTGATGGGAGTGTCTGAGTTGGTGGAGAATGAGTGTCATTCGACAATGCTCATCCCTAGTATGAACATTTCAAGCCTTATGGTTCATGCCGAACAAATTGAGGAGCAAAAGCTCAAGAAGATGAATAGGGAAGTAAAGAGGGCTAGGACCAATGAAAGGAATTTTTCTAATGCTAAGTTCGAGGGACAAGATAGGCCTAGGACTAAACCAAGATATTCCGGCCAAGATTCTTTCAACACCTCTAGGTTTGATAAAGAGAGGGGTAGTGGGTCTCAATTTCCCAAGTCTACTTGATCCAAGTGTGGGAAGAGTCATTCTGGTAAGTTCCTTGCCGACACGAATGGTTGCTTTGGGTGTGGAAAGGAGGGGCACAAGATGAGAGATTGCCCGGCTCTTAAGGCTAAGGGAAGAGAGGATAAGAATGTTACTCCTAGTAACCCGGAGGAGGGTACTCAAAAGAAGAATAGGTTCTACGCTCTCCAATCCAAGGATGATCAACAGTGATCTCCTCATATCCCTTTCCGGTATGAGTTTCTTTCATGTTTTTAGAAAATTTCCAGATTTCTTGTCTTATTGTGACTTGATATGATGGGCTTGAAGTCTTATTTATGATGTTTGATGCTTTATTGGTACCTTATGTTATGAATTATTGTTTGGGAAAAAGTGAGTAGGCTTACCCTAAGTGGGGGATAGTGTGCCTACCTAGTGAGTTGTTGAGTTGCCTTATGTATGTCTAGCTTGGAATTTAAGTTTCATTGGATAGGTGTGTGCATGTCGATATAATGCATATATGATGGGCTTCAAGTTTTGAGTCATCACTCCTTATGTGTTTCAAGTGTCATTCGGGGACGAATGTTCCCAAGTGGGGGATATTGTTACACCCCGTAGAAACTAGTTGGACCAAGCTAGGGTCTAATGGAAGCTAGTAGGTAATTTTAGAGACTCACATGTTAGGTTATAGTTGGAAACTTGTTTAATTGATGAATAATGACTATGTAAGTTGGTTCGGTGATTTTAGAGGTCAAACGTCAAGAAACGACTACGATGCCCGGAAACTAGTCTAGTTGAACTAGTGTGTTGTAGGGTCTTGTAGCCAAGTTTTGGAGTGTGGTATGAGGTTGGAATTGGGTGTAAAGGGTTCCTACACCTAGGTGGACATGTTTAGGGTCCAAACGTTCGGCTACGACTCCCCAAGGACCACCCTAGAGGTCCTTGAGGAGGACCCCAACATTGGCAAAAAGCTATCGAAACAGCTTGACTTACGGAGGCAAGTGACATCCCGTAAGTCAAGTGACGCCCCGTAGGTCAAGCTCCGTAGGTCATGAATTAGTCTAGGGAGCCTTAGCTCCCATGGCCAAGCCTCAGAACCAAACGACGGAGGGACAAAACGACCCATCACTCCACCTACGGTCCGTAGGTGGAGGTCTCGTAAGTTTGCCCAGTTTTTTAGTTTAGTTAGGAGTAAGGGTAAACTTTAAATGTTCATATCTCATAGCTCAACGAATTAGGTGTTCTATTACCTATCCAATTATAGGTCTCTGAGTTCTCTTCCCAACGCCACCGAGTTTGCCTAATTCCGATCTCGGAGTAAAAAGTTATGGCCAAAATAGTGAAACACTGTCAGTCCCAGGTCCAATCGACAAGACAAAACCACGGACCATTAATCAATTGACGGTCCGTGGATGGCCAAACGTAGATGCTGCCAGTTTTTCAGCTTTTCGTTTTAAGTTAGAAGTTAGGGGTTGGGTTAGTTATTAATTAGGGGTTAATATAGGTCCATTAATGAGTTAAATTAACACCTATATAAGTATAATAAACCCTAAACTAATCACGTTAACTCATTCATATAAAGAGCCCACAAATTACTCCCCAAGAAATCCCCTCTCTAGAAGAAGAAGAAGAAATGAAGTTGGGGCAGCAGCTTAGGGCGATTTTCACCATTGATTCAAGCTTTTATTGGGGCTTTGATTGAAGGTATGTGAAGCTTATTCATCCATGGGTTCTTCCACCCATGGAACCCCATAGATATCCCTCAATTGTGAATCCAAAATACCCCAATCTAGCTAGGGTTGTGATCACATTACGGGTAAGGCTTGATTGTGATTCCAAAGTAGTGGATATCATTCAATTATGTTTGAATTATGTTTTTATGATGATTATGTGATGTTTTCATGTGGATTCCTTGATGAACCCTAATCTAAGTTAATGAAGGTGATCATTGTGAGCTTAGGCCATTAGAGGCAAGATTTAATGTTCTAAATTGATCTTCCTATTTCAATGTCTTGAATGTTAATTGATCATAGTTAGGATCATGTAAATGTGAATTGGACTAGACCTTGTTAATTAGGGTTGATCTTGACTTGCGAAGTTTGAATTGAACCTTAAAGATGATTTATGGCTAGGTTCACCTACTAGTGAGGAATGTGATGAGAATTGCTTAAAAGAAACCTATTACTTGAGTATCTTGTAATTGAAATGTGAATGAGGATAGAATGAATTGAGTTGTTGATGAACCATGAATAGAAGGGCCTATGACTATGACTTGTATTAGTTTATATTGTGTTCTTAGGTTGTTGTGTTCATTGTAGATCTAGGTCTTTGATAGATGAAAGTGATTGAATCACTTGAGCATGGATGGATTGTCAAGGACATCCTTCCATGAGAGAAAGTGTTAAACAAGGCTTAACTAGTAAACCTTGGGGTGTATGCTTGGCTCCAAGTGGATATGACAATGAGAAGGAGTGTCACACGTGTCCGGACTCCAAGAAGAAAGGAGAGCCACACCTAGTAGATGTGATGACTATCCAAGTAAAAAGGGGAACTCTTACATGTTAGAGTGTGGGTTTCCCCAAAGTTAGGTCTCATGAGACGGGATCCTTTCACGTAAGTTGAGTCAAGGTTTCCCTAGTAGAGGTCTCCATATCCTAAGGACTAAGACTTGCTTGAGAAGCATCTTATAGTGTCCTAAGCATAATGAACTAAGACTTACTTAATGAAGTAGCTCGTAGTGTTCATGAGTGTGATGAACTTGGACATATCGAGAGTGGTATCTCATAGTGTTCATGAGAATATATGGACTTAGAAATGCTTAAGGAAGTAGCTCATAGTGTCCATGTGTTTTATATATCTTAGACATACTTAAGATAGTATTTACTAGAGTTAAATCTAATGAGGAACTAATATGTGCTTGAGATAGAGTACCTCATAGGGTTCTAAAGCTAAGAGAGGAACTAGGTTCCAAAACAAGAAGAAATAGTAAAAAAAACCTAAAAGTAATTCCTAGCATGATTAGTATTATGGGGTGCTATGAGTGCATTGCACAAGGTATGACCTAGGGTTACCAAAGATGAGCTTTGAGATAGGATTGGACTAGAGTTGTCTTTCCTAGTTATAGTTGACTAAAGATGAGAGGTTCCTTAGTTTGAGAGTTAAACTAATAATACGGCCAAGGTAGGATGAATATGACTAATATGACTTCAAGAATATGCTTAGGGTGAAGGGTAGTATGGGATATTTTTCATTCATTGCACAAGTGTATCTTGAGGTTACTTAGAAGCGTGACATCCTTATAGCATAAAGGATCTTAAACGATGACCATCTACCTATGTTATAATTAAGATGACTAGAAGACCTAAGTCTTGAATATGAAGAGTGGGCTATAACCAAGAATGACTAAAGAGCAGTACTTAGCTTGGATGGTAGTATGGGATGCTATCCTTGGCATTGCACAAGTGTACTTGGATGTGGCTTGTAGAGTAGTCCTCTTGTAATATGAAAAGACCTAAGGTTGAATTGTGTGACCATGAGAACCTAAGTAGAGGCTATGTTATGAACTTAATGTATCTCCTATGCTTATTAATTATGTCTTATGTTAACTTATGTTTATATGATACTTATATTGGAAACTATGCTATGGTTATGATGGTTATGTTATGATTATTTATTATTTCTTATGCTATGTCTTATGTTGACTAACCATTTGAGATGCTCTTATGATGTTATTTAGATTTCATACTTAGTATCTTTGTACTAACGCATATTTCCTACATTCTAACCAAATGTAGGGTTGGAGCTTTGAGTTGCTATTGGAGGTTAGACTTTCAAGGACTTAGAAGAATTGAAGATCTTGGTTAGTCCTCATTGCTTCGAGGACAACAACCACGTTGCCTTTATGTCTTTATTCTCATGTTTTAGACTTTGTATGGGCTGCGTCCCAATGACTTTTATTCTTGAGTTTTAAATAGATGGTTTTGAGACAAAGAGTATAGAAAGACTTCCGCTTATTGTTTTTATGAGATAAGACTTCGATTGTAAAGTTTCAAATTTTCCCGTATTTCTCTATTGTCTTATGTTATGAATGTGCTAAGGGCTTGTATGTGACCCCTTCGGGGTCAACTACGCCATGTTTGGACTAGGGGGTGCTCTCGGGTCGTGACACTTTCACACTCAAACCCCCTTGTTGAAGGTTTATGAACTCTTGCATCTTTAGTTCCCTCAACTCTAGGGGAGAGAACCTATCAAGGAATGCCTCTTTGAACCCTTCCCACTCTGTTGGGGCCTCTTCTACCGGAGTATTGTCTTTCCATTGTTCCTGCCATGTTTGTGCTACATCTTTCAATTGATAAGCGGCTAGCTCCGCTTTCTCTACCGAATTCACCCCCATGGAAGCAAAGACCGTATACACCTCATCTTTAAAACCTTGAGCATCTTCCTCCATTTTGGAGCCATAAAACTCCGGAGGGTTCATCCTCAAAAAATCTCTCACTCTAGAAGCAGCCATCCCTCTTATTGGGTTCACCGGAGCTACCATCTCCCTATTGATTTGAGCTGTCACGGTTTGGGCTTGAGTAGTCAAAGCTTGGGCCAACATTTGGAGAGTCGACCTAATCTCCACATTTGACATATCTGGAGGATCCATTGGAGCTTGAAGAGGAGCTTAGTGTGGAACCTCTTGCTCCACATTGCCTTCCTCATCTCTCCTAACATTTTCCCTTGTATTAGCCATACCCTGAAAACCATAGGGTACGAATTAGAAGAAGGACCTACTAGAGCCAAACTCTATGGCACGACTTAGAGAATAAAGAAGTGAGATTTCTTAAGCATCCAATAGCCTCCTATTCATAATTGTGGCGCTCTTCACATTTATGAACAAGACTATACTAGACGTGGTTTGAGACATCTTAGAACCATCCCAAAATCTTGTGCTCTGATACCAAGTTTGTCACGACCCAGGAGTACCCCCTAGATGTGACACGACATACAAGACTTAGAAAATCCTCATACATGCCCTTAGCATATCATGAACATAACATAATAGAAAAGTACAAATTTTTTTTAAAAAAACTTTATCCATACAATCGAAGTCTTCATAAAATGCAAGCGGAAGTCTTTACTACACTTTTGTCTCAAACCGTCTAATACAAATTTGAATAAAACTCTTAGGATATAGCCCATACAATAGTCTCAAAACATTAAATAAAAGACATAAAGGTAATAGTGGGTTTGTCCTCGAAGATATGAGGACTCACTAAATCTTCAACTCCTTGCTCCTTAGAAACCTATCTCCCAGGAATAGAACTCAAGTTTCCAAACCCTACATTTTATTAGAATGTAGGCAAAGTATGCGTTAGTACAAAATGTACTAAATATGTTAGCTAGCATAACATCATAAGAGCATAAGATAAGGGTTAGTCAACATAAGACAAAATCCATAATCATATGAAATACTTCATGAAACATCAATTATAAGCATAAGAGACAATATCATAATAATAAACAAAGTCTCCAACATAAGCATCATATAAGCATTATTCAACTCTTAGTCATTCATATCATAAAGGACTATTCTCAAGTAACCTAAAAGCATACTTGTGCAATGCATGAATGATATCCCATAATACCATCCAAGCTAAGTATCCCTTTTGGTCATCTTAAACATAGTCAATATTACTAGTCAAGCCTTAGACTCTCATAAGTACTTTGAAGTCATACTTGTGCAATGTATGAGTAAGACCCTATAATCCTACTCACACTAAGTACCACCTTAGGCCATCACACTAATCACCTTAGGATCTCATCCTTTAGATTAACTCTCATAACCAAGGGAATCTCTCACCTTTAGTCAATACTAACAAGGAAAGAAACTATGGCACAATCCTATATCAAGATACATCACACAAAAGAACACTTTCTTGAATAACCTTAAGTCATACTTATGCAATGCATGAATAACATCCCATAATGCTATTCATACTAAGTACCACTTTAGGTCCTCATACTAATACTTCTTGGTTTGGAACCTAGTTCCTCTCTTTAGACCTTAGAACACTATGAGGTACTCCCTTAAGCACATCTTAGTTCATTATTAGGTTGAACCCTATGAGTTACTTCTTTTAGCATGTATAAGTTCCTTATTAAGATGGACCCTATGATATACTAACTTAAGAATGTCTAAATCCATTTATGATTTTGAACACTATGAAGTACTTCTTTAAGTAAGTCTTAGTTCATTGGATATGGAGATTGCTACTAGCTTAACTCAACTATGTGAAGGCTTCCATCTCATGAGACCTAACTTTGGGAAAACCCACACTCTACTACGTAAGAGTTCCCCCTTTACCTTGGATAGTCCTCACATCAACTAGGTGTGGTCCTCCTTTCAACTTAGAGCCCGAACCTTATCTTGTGTGGCACCCCATATCATTGTCAATATCCACTTGAGGACAAGCATACACCTCAAGATTTACTGTTAAGCCTTGCTTAACACTCATGTCTCATGAAAATATTTTCTTGGCATTCAATCCATGTTCAAGTTATTCTATCACTCTATGCAATCAAGCATATATAAGGTAGGTTATGTGAGTACAGACTTTTCACCACAATTCCACCTACTAGACTTTTATTCATCACATTAGCTTTACTCTCAAAGCCCTAATGATTGAACATTCATTACTACAAGCCTTACTCTCAAAGCTTTACTTATCACAATCATCAGTTACAACTAGATTTCAAGGCATTCTAATCACATTCTTATTATCAAGTGATTCTAGTCATAATTCATCAAAAAGGTTCAACTTCAAGCTTTACAAGTCAAGATCCATCATATATAATAAAGTCTAGTTCAATTCATGTCTATATGTTCCTAATATTGAACCATTACTACAGATGGCATTAATTTTAGAAGATCAATTCTAATTCTTCAATTTCACCTTTTATGACATAAACTCACAAAATATCAAATTCATCAAATAGACTAGGGTTCACCATGAAAATCACATAAATTCATCATAATATTATAATTCAATGCTAATTCAATAATAGTTAAGTATTATCCACTTGATTGGAATCATACTTCAACACTACCCACAATGTAGGAAGAAACCCTAGCTAGAATTGGGTTTTGTCTTCACAATTGGGGGAAACGTGGGGGGGGGGGGGATCTATGGGTGGAAGAACCCATAGATGAATAAGCTAACATACCTTAGTTCAAATCCTTCACCAAGATTTCATCAATGGAATAAATCTTCCCTAGCTTACTTCTCTTCTTCCTCTTCTTCTTCACTTCTAGAGAGAGAATTTCTTGAGAGAATTTGGGTTCTTTGGTGAATCTAAAATAATGATTTGGAAACCACCTAATTAAGGGTCATTTAGGTATATATAGGTGGCCTAATTAATAATAAATTGACCCTACTTAATAACTATCTAACTCTAGAACCTTCCCTAAATCCCAACTTAAAATAATTAAACATCAAGCAGCCCCTACCCACGAGACCACGACCCACAGACTGTGGGTGGGTCTACAGGGTGTGTTTCACACTCATGGGTGCTGGTCTGCAGCCCCATAAATGGGGCCTTGACCCAGGACCCCTTCCCACTGGGTGTGAGTCCCAACCGTAGGTGGCCCTTTTTGGGCAGTTTTAGGGGCTGCTTTGGGGTCCTCCTCAAGGACCCCTTTGGTTGGTCCTTGGGGAGTCGTACCTTGAAGTTTAACCCCTAAAACCCTCATTCTAAGTTTGGGAAGTCATTTTATGATTTTATCCCTCACATCAAACTCTAAAACTCGTTCGTAAGACTCTAGTTTCCACTACTAGTTTTTCGGGTGTTACAAAAAATCCATTCTTTCTTGCAAGACACTCCCGAATGGTTCTTACCACACTTTGGACAAGTTGGGTAGGTTCTGGTACCTGAAACACTCCCCTGAGACCTAGAGCCTGATCCCCTACCTTTATGATCCTGTCGAAACCCGGGGGATGGAGCATTGGCTGATGAAGGTGCTGAAGCTAAAGACTTTTGCTGAAACTGCAAGCGATTTCCACCACCTGATTTTTGATGAGAGTAATCATAGTTGCATGTCCTAGCCTTTTTGTTGTCCTTATCCTGTTCCCTAAGCTTATCTCCCTCAACCTGCTGAGCATGAGTCATGAGCCTAGAGGTACTCATATCCTCCAACAGCATAACATTTCTGCACTCTATCTTCACCATGTCAGATACCCTAAAAAGGAACTTACTCATTTGTGCCGTGGGATTGGCAACCATATTTGGAGAATACCTAGAGAGCTGGGTGAACTTATGTCCGTACTCTTGGACTGACATAGAACCTTGCCTTAAATTCATGAACTTTTGAGCTTTTGCCTCTCCCAACTCTCTAGTAAAGAAACTGTCCAGAAAAGCTCCGGTAAAACACTCCCAAGTCACAGGAGCTGCATTCTCACCTGTATTCTCTTTCTATTAAGTGAACCAAATGTGAGCGACGTCCTTGAGCTGGTAGGATGCCAACTGCACCCTATCATTTCAAGTTACTTGCACCATTCCAAAGATCTTTTTGACCTCATCAATAAAATTCTGGGGTCCTCACTAACTTGCGACCCTAGGAACTTAGGTGGATTCATCCTAACAAAATCTCGGACCCTAGCTGCCACTAATCCACCACTAGTATTTGCAAGAACTAGAACCTGCTAGTTGTTCTAGTTGGCTACACTCTGAGCCAAAAGTTGAATGACATTCCAAAACTCTGCATTCGAAACCTCATGATCTGGGACTGGAGGAACTACATCAGCATTGCAGGAATTAACATTCCTTGTGTAAGCTCTACGAGGAGGGATGATATGAAATGCTTAACATTGAGTTAGAATGGAGATCATACCCACTCACGATAAGAATAACAAGAAAGTGAAGTCTTTCCTAAAACACTTCATAGCCTCCCCTCGTAAGTGTGGTGATTATACTTGGTTATTGGCGGTCCACCTAATTCTACTACATTTTTTTGCATTCATATGCATTGCCTTTCACTAGTATAATTGGTTGTTGTGTGCCCCCTCTAGTTTTATGGGGGCCAGTTGGGTTATGGTTGTTGTTTGTACCTTCTAGGCTTATGGGGTCCAGTTAGGTTATTGTTTGACTCTATTCAGGTACTCTTGTGATTGTGCCGATAACTGTTAGGTTGTGGCTTAAATTTGTTAGGTTTTACTTCTCTCTAACCTTGGTTAGTGGACTTCCATAGCATAACTTCGTTGTGAGTAGGTTTTTGGGCTTTTCCCTTTAGGTACGTTTTTTTAACTCCATTTTTTACTCTATCTATCCTATTTCTTCATTCTTATTACCTTTTCTATTATATTATATCTCCTTCTTAGATGCTTGTTCTATACTTTCATGACTTACTAATATATTTATACTTGCTTGGTCTTTGGAGCTTAATAAATCGATGCCTATTGAGTACTGTTGTTGGTACTCATACTATACTTCTGCATCTTACAGATTGTAGTACGAGTTCTCACCGCTTATTTTGATATTGCGCAGAATAGATTTTGGGATTCGCAGATTATGGTGAGCTCCTGGCGTTCAGAGTTATCGATCTCCATCTACTTTGGCTAGGACTAATCTTTATGTTGCATTCAGGGACGGTCTGTACTTATATTGTCATTTGAAAAAGCCTTTTACTCTTAGTTTGATTAGATGCTCAATTACTGACTAATGTCAAGTCTTGGGGATAGTTTCTTGTATATTTATATTTCTATTGACTTCTCATAGTTTTGTGTCTTCTGCTTCTTATTATTATCTTCTGGTTGATAGCCCGTTGCCTATGGTGCCAGACTATGGTTTAAGCTTACCTACTAGAGGAATGTAGTAGGTGACATCATGACCTAAGAAATCGGGTCGTGATAAATTGGTATCCAAGCCCTAGATTGTTCGACATCGTTGTTATAAGAGAAAATGCGTAGTAGAGTCATAGAGATTGGTTCAGACTTCAGGGACGTCCATATCCTATCTTCGAAAGGCTATTGGTTATTCTTATGAAATTGTGTTCTTGACCTCTTAGTGTGAGCTTTCATTTTGATTAACCTCTAAAATTACTTCTTTGGAATCAACTCTATCATGACCCAAAGTACACCCTAGAGGTGATGGAATATAAGACTCCGAGAGGCCCTACACAAGCCACTTGACATACGTACAACACAACTTAATAGAAGTTATGAGAAATTTCAAAAGACCGTCTCATAGCATAAAAAAATTTGACATAAAAGTGGAAGGCTACTCAATCTTGACAATCCATTCTAATACATCAAAGAAGTGGTCAGGACATAACCCGTACACCACGAACAATGTCAGAAAATTTAAAACATAAGAAATCAAAGTGAAGGAGACATGGTCCTGGGAACATGAGGACTCACCAACTATTAGAACTTTGAATGATCAAGCAACTATCCGCGAGAGGGAGGATGAAGATCGTCAGACCCTATATTAATTTAACAATGTAGGTAAAAGTATGCATTAGTACATGGAATGTACTAAGTATGAGGGATATGCATAAAACATAAAACATGATCATAAGGGGACATAAATGAAACTGATATGCATGACCAAGCTAAAACACAGTAAAACCCTTAAAGAAGAATAATAAGTCATGAACATGGTCAATGCATATTTAAATCATAGTGAAAGCCTCATAAAACCTTTAAGAACAATTTAATTTATTTTGTGAGATATTTACTTATATTCGACATAGACCACATTAGCTATAATGTGGAATTTAGTGTCTTGATCCCACACTAAAATAAGATGTGCTTACTTGCCAAGGTAAGGACCTTAAGCTTATATCGTAGGTGGATCAACTATCTATGTCATTATAAGACAAACCCTACAGAGGCACGTAGGTAGGGACAATGAGATTTCTACTAGATACCCTACCTCTACAAACGGGAGAGCATCAATATAAATATTCTCACGGTGCTAAGTAAAAATCCCAACGGAGAGCTTAGGCTTGAATTGGCAATTCACCAAACATTTGACGACATTAGTTGAGATCGCCAAACATGTCTGATATAAAAAGACCAAGGGTTTTTTCAAATTCAAAAAAACAAAGCCTTTGAGATTTGAGAGCCCTTTCAATTCCTTGCTTTTTCCTTTGCATATTTTGAGTGTTTGTGAGTCTCTTGTGAGTATTTTCCAAAGTGTGAGGAGTCAATTTTCCTGGAGTTTGTGTAAATACAACCCTAATTTCTCTTTTGTCGATTATTTTTGGCATTAAGGTTGGGTTTTTGAATTCTTGTTGATGTTTTTGAGTTTAAATTGCATTTAGGGTGTGGGCTTGATCCCTCTAATTGCTATTGTGTGCCTGATTTTGATTAGTATCATTGTATTGTTTGATTTGAACTATTCCCATGTGATTTTGATTGTGAGTGCCTATAATATGCAAATCATGATTTTGTTGGTTAAATTGCTTAATTGAAATGATAAATATGATGGGTCTAGGCCTAATTTAATATGGGTGAAGTTTGAGTAACCCAGTGTTGACGCAATTGCATGATTTTGCCTAATGATAAACATAGTGACTACTGTCTTAAGGGAAAATCGTCAATTAGTGCAATACTTAGTAATACCGGGCGAAATATGAGTACCCATAGGTAGAAAAGTATAAAGGCGAATTGTAATGTTGGGGGGAAACTTGTATTTGTTGTGTGTGTTGAATTAACTGTGAATATTAGGCACCGGGCTGGACACTTCTTATTCGACATCCTTGTGTTAGCTTGCTAAGAAAGTTAGGTGAACCACTAAGTAAGACCCAGCTCACCTTCTTTAGAATTTGCATGGTCTTGGGTACTGTCCCATTTGGTGGGCTTGTCTTAGTCCGCTTAACCCATTTTGTGAATCATCGAGTGGGAGAGAGCATCACCCTTGACGCCTGTGTCCTTCCCTTTTGCACTGTCAGTTACAACAGACTTGTCTTAGCTTGCCAAATCTGACTTGGTGAATCTCCTAGTTGGGATTGACTTCACCTTTTATGCCTGATCCTTGAGTAAATTTCTAATGTCTATTTTTGCGAGCTCACCAGAGTTCGCCGACTGTGTTTGGTGATCTGCCTTCATCTTAGGTGAGCCTTAAGAGTGTTTTTTAAATATGATTAAATGTGTTTAATAATTCAACAAACCTTTACAAATCCTTTATAGGAATGTGTTCTTTGCCAGTGATGGCAAGAAGAAATGGAAAACATGTGGTTTCTTCCGACATTGAGTCGGAAAGAGAGACTTATTCTCCTCTGCCTCCACTAAAAAGCATTGGGGCATATATATAAATGAGCCTTCGGAGGCTCCCTACCATCAACAAACTACCCCTCCACAATTATCTACCCAAGAATGGGTACAATCTAGACAGAGGGTAGTGCGAAAGAGGACGGAGATCCGATACAAGTTGGTGACCTTCAACCACACAGCCACAAACTTCTAGAGTCCTTCCAGTCATCGCTCTGAGAGCCCTAAATAGGCTCAAAGCTGCTGGTGAAAGGACAATACTTGAGGAGAGACGACTCTCCATAAATGGAGTCATGAGAAACTACCCAACCATCCATGATACTATCCAGTTCCATAAATTTGAGGGATTCACTAAGCATAGGGACCCTTAAATCTCTTCTTGGGTAAGGGAGCTCCACAACGCATATGCTCAGGCCCTTTCAAAGAAGCAAAATGACACAGTTTGGAAACCACTTGAAGAAGTGGAGGTGAGAGGAAAGAAATTCCGATGCGACATAGAAGCTATTAATACTACACTAAAGATGCCAGCGTTTAAGTCAGACTTGTCTTCACTCCAGATGTTCCACGACTTGGACTCTCTGAAGGGTTGGCTAGCTCCCTTGATTTCTGACTCTTCTCTCTTCTGGATGGTTGATGGTGCCTGAATCAAGAAAAAATAATTGAACATGGTTGCATAATATTGGTTTGGATTCATCAGCAACAACCTGATGCCATCACAAAATGAGTATATCCTTCGCCACGACAAGGCAGTCTTGGTAGGTACCATTATTGATAGAGAGCATATACATGTAGGTACTATTATTGCTGCTGAGATATTGATGAGGGTGAGGCAGGAGCATACATCGTTCCCATAGATAGATGTTGTCTTTTTGGTCGTGGGGTGTGCCCGACAACCCCATGCCGAAGAAAGTAGCCCTTTCAAATGCCTTTTCGGCTAGGGCATTTCTTCTAGTACTGATTACACAACTGTGAGAGAGGGCATAAGTCCTTTTTTGGGAATCTACAGATGTGAGGGTCACACCTACTTCATCTAGTGAGATCAAACGGATTTAGGCAGAGTGTTTGTGAGATAATACGGATAGGAGGAAGCTTCCACTACTAGAATCTACGCCTATGGTTGACCCCATTACTTTGGCAGCTGAGGCTAGCACACCTAGTCCTTCTATGGAGGAGGAAGGTATTTCCACACCTTCCTCCTTTACTGTCTCGTTTCCTTCTGTTTCTGCATCTACATCTCCTATTAATACTACTGCGATTGCTGTGAGGCCTCCCTCCTCTCTTTTTGAGCCAAAACTGGATCTATCAGATGGACAACCTTGCCCAGTTAGTAGATGTTAGAACTGCCCAGGTTGAGATAGATATGCCCAAGCTCATTGACAAGTTCATTAAGCAGGCTTTGGCTCCATTGATTGAGAGGGTGGTCAAGTGAGAGGGGACCATTGAGCATCACACTTGAAGGCGGGAGAAGGCCGAGGGTAACTTTAGCCAGTAGATGCTATGAGAGGTGATATATCTACACTGAGGGCAGAGGTGGTCGAGTTACAGTTGACAGACATCTCTAGGATTTGGGGTGAGGTTCCCATTCTAAATGCTGTTGCTCCTATGCCCGAGATGCCAAGTGTTGTGCCTTCTTCTAGTGAGCGGCCTTAGGTTTATTTTCATGTTGAGTCTGTGGATAAGGATGAGAATGAGAAGGCCAAGGAGGATTTGGACGAGGAGAATGATGATGAAGAGTTACAGGGTGAAGAGCAAAGGATTACTGGGATAATGATAGAGCTACATGAGACCGAGGAGGTCATTCATTAGGTAGCCATTGAGAGATCTCTTTGAGAGACTTTAGAGATGGTTCTAGTGGAGTCACTCCAGACTCTACCTTACCTCCTAGTGCTGAGACAAGCATTGATGCTCCAATTGAGCCTTCCTTGCCACCTCTAGTGATCGTGTTGCTGGCATTGATGCCCCTCTTGAGGCTTCACCATACCCAGAGACTCCAGATGAGATTGCTCCACTGACGCCTTTCAGGGGGAACCTTTCTCTTAGCCTCACCGTACTTTTACTTTTTTTTGCATTGAGGGCACTGCATTATATTTTTGTTGGGGTGAGAGCTTTCGTGCCAATATTCCCCTTTTTGATTGTATTTCATTATTTCGTTTTTTAAACAGTTGTAGTACTATATATATTTTTTTATATTATAGTGCGACCTCATGAGTTTAAATCGTGAAATGCTTGAAGTTTTCATTGATAACAATTTGAGGATCGGTTGTGTTCAATATTGATGTCTTGAATAGTACTCATGATGAGCATGATGCGTTGTGTTGGTGTTGCAAGAATGAAACCGATGTGGTTGCACCTTTGAACGAAATTTTTGAATCATTTGTTAATTAGCTATGTTTTGATGTGAGCCATGCAATGAAAATCACATTTAAGCTTTTGATATTTTTAGGATGTGCTAGATGAGTGTATTTCGAAGTGCCATGTGTGGTGAGGTCTTACTTGAAAGCATGCATGTGGAGTCCTAAAATTTGCCTTGTTAGTCCAAATGTGTGAATCTTTGTGAATGTGTGACATGATCTTGGGCAATAATTTAAAGAGAGAACCAAATTGTCCATAAATCCTTTGTAACTACCTTGTGAGGGTGTGAATCTGTTTTGGCCCTGTTTGAGCCTAATCTATTTTTTGACAACCAAAAGAAGCCTCTTAAACCAAATTATCCCTAGCTTCTTCCTTTTGAAGCATTGTGATCTTTTAATAAACAACTTAGGCCAAAAGCCTAAGTTAGGGGTGTGGAAAGGAAGGATGAGTGAACACCAAGTGAAGGGCAAATAAAAAAGATGAAATGAGACTTAACTTTGAGAGTGTTGCAAAATGAAGGAGCCCCTTCTTATAAAAAAATAGCATCATTATGATAGAAATGGCTTGGAAAAATGAAAATAAAAAAGAGAAGTGAAAGAAACAAAATAGGAATTCCAAATAAATTGAGTGACAAGTCAAAGTTTGAGTTCTCAAAATGGGAAAAGAAGAAAAAGTACTTGAGAAGAGGTAATGATGATTTCAACAATGCTTTGAAAAGTTATAAGTTACCAATCCAAATTGACCATGCCTTAACCCTTAGTCCCATTACTAGACTAAAATACCCTTGAGATTTTGCATGAACTAGGTTGTGTGATGATTGAAAAATATGGGCAAACCTATGGGACAAAGCTTGCATGTGTTTCTCTTTTGAGAAATGAGAGTCTCATTGTTTCCTTCCACCTTTGTTGATTTTCTTCGTGAGAGCATGAAATCATTTTTGATGTAAGGGCATTTGTTGAAACATGTTCTTGCATTAGACAAGAAGCTAAAGTGAGCCTGAGCTTGTGTTGAGACTAGCTAGTCATCATTCGAAGCTTTTTGATCATGATTGAGGGTAACATGCTATAGAGAGTAGTCTTGCTATGGATCTTGCATGTTAGCTCCCATTTAGTCTGTTGAAGACACCCTTATTGTGAAAATTGTGTTCTTGATTTACTTGAGGACAAGCAAAAGTTTAAGTTGGGGTGTTGATTAGTGGTGGATTTGTACTCATTTAAGGTTCATTTAGCTCAATAGTTAGTGTCCTCATTGCCTTACTTTGTCCAATTCTAATATAATATTGATGATTTGCAGATATGAAGGCAATTGGACAAGGCAAGGACTAATGTGTGAAAGAATGGCCAAAAATACAAAAAGAAGTGCAAAGTAAACACTATTGATCGCCCACCATGAAGGGAAGCTCTCCAACTGAGCTTGACCTCGCCCAATTTGACAGTGCATGACACTTGTTCCAATCACAGAAGGTCCGCGGACTCTCGTAGAGACGGCGATACACCGAAATAGAATGAATATCCTGATGTACATCGCCCAAAGAGACAATGTACAGTGAAAATATTGAATGATCAAAAGGCAAACCAAGGTGGTATTCGGTGATTCTCCGAACATGAAAGGTTGACTTAATCGAGTTCACCAACTGAGGTTCAAACAACTAAAACCTAGAGCATCATAAGGTGAGTTGAGGAGTGAAGGGCGATTCACCGAACAAGTTTGGCGAGCCCAACTAATGTCACTGAGTCAGTAGAAAAGTGGCTTTTGGGCCAAATTTTGGAAAAGTATAAATAACCCAAAAGATATAATTTTTAGAGAGTTCGATTAGAGAGTTGAAGTTTAGTTCAAAGAGTTTTGAAGACCACTTTACCTTTAAAGAACTTTTTTCTAGATTTTTGTGTTTTACAACTTGGATTTTGAATTTGATAAATTGAATCTTAATCTAAATTGGGTTTACTCTTAAATGCTTTATTTCAAGTTATCCATGGTTTCTTTAAAAGAATGTATAATTTCTTTAGTTTTTGTGATGGGTGGCTAAAATCTCAAGATCTAGAGGCGCTCAAATGGGGTTGGGTGTTTATTTAATGTAGTGCATATTGTGCTATGGTTGTTTTCCTATTCATGCATGCATTTTGTCTAATTACCATAAGGTTTACTGAGGGTTAAGGTTGCAAACTTAATTCCTACTTCCGATCTCCGGTTGTTGCTCGAAAGAGATTGATTGGAGTGGGTATTAGTTCAATACTAGCAATTTAGGTTTGATGTCTATAACTTGCTCGAAAGAGGATCCGTATCGACTGTCCTCTCACTCTTCCATTATTCAAACCACACTTGATAAATACCTTTGAGTTGATAAGAGGCCAATTCTGTCTTCTCAACCGTTGACAATCCCATAATCCCTACTATCTTGTAAACCTCATCAATGAACTCTTGGGTATCCTTATCAACCTTAGACATATGGAATTTCAGGGGATTCATCCCAGTGAAGTCCCGTATCCTTTCAGTTGTCGTACCCACATTTGGGTTCATGGGAGCATAAGCCTCTCTTTTAGCTTGGGCCATCATAACTTGAGCAGACACTTGGAAAGTGGCTTGGAATTCCATATGATTCACTTGCTCAGCCAAAGATCACCAGGAACTTGAGGAACCTCAGGATCCACATTGTTACTCGTATTCCTTCTCACATAAGCTCTTTGAGGGGCCATATCCGGAAAAGGATCGAACATGATTTAGCAGAAGAATCTTTATAGAGATAGACTCTATGGCATGACTTTAGAGTAATGAAAGAAGTGAGGTTTTGTAACACCCCAGATTCAAAAGAGGTAAAATAGAAGCTTTATGAAAAGTTGCTGGTGCCAACCAACAGTGGCCACCCACGGACCGTGGTTGGGATCACATACCGTAGGTAGGGTCCGTGGTTAGGGCACCTCGACTTAAATCACACCTCAGGACCACGACCTGACCAACGGACCATCGGTCAGACCACGGTCCGTGGTTGAAGGTTTGTAGGTCCAAGACCCAGAACTCAGTGTTTGACCACCAAACGACGGATGTGCAAGACGGTCCTTCGTCCTGTCGATGATTCGTCGGTCGGGGGTTCGTAGGTCCTCGACTGACAGTTAATTTTAGGACTTAAGGGTCTTTTTCGATTTTAATTAAATCAACATGGTGTCATTTTTCCTAAACCTAAACCACCTTTATAAGTAATTTAGACCCCTAAATTCACCCATTAAGTCATTCTCTCAATTCCCAAAAGAAAACCCAAACTCTCTCTCAAATATTCTCTCTAGAAGGTAGAAGAAGAAGGAAGAGGTTAAAGCTAGGTGAAGATCAAGTCTCCCAATCTTCAAGATTTTGTGGGCTTTCTGACTAAGGTATGATGTCTTTTCATCCATTGGATCCTTTCTCCCATGGAGTCCCTTAAGATTTCCCAATTGAGAAGTCTAATTCCTTAATCCTAGTTAGGGTTTCTTCCAATGTTGTGGGTTATGATGAATATTGATCCAATTGAGTGGATTATGACTGTTTATGATAAAATTGGTAGGATTAAGTGTTTTTAGGATGAAATTACATGTACCGATACTTATTCCATGTTTCTAACCTAGAATTGATGAAATTGGGTTTGATGCCTTCAAGGGAAACTTTATGGGTTTAGATATCTCCTTATAGGATTGATGAATTATGATTAGAATTGCTTAAGATTGAATAAAATATGATGAATATGATGTTAATTTCTTGAGAGTAAAGCATAGATGATGATCATGAGAAGTAGTACTTTGAAAGTAAAGCCTAGACTATGAATTGTTGATTGTTGATGTTGTAGTGTGGAAGGGATACTTCCCACAATGAATTGCTAAGCATGATTGTATGAATGTGAAAGGTTTACTCACATGAATGGGTCTAGGTCGAAAGGATTTCTCACCTAAAATTAATCTAGACTAAAAGACTATGTAAATGATGAGGCTAGAGGTGACTACCCTTGACCTCCATATGTGAAGGATATGTGGTGATTTCCCATACTCCTTAAAATTGAACAAGAGTTTATTCCCCATGTTCCTATTATGATGAATGGACTTGTAGGCGAGTACCCATGATCCTTATGAAATGATGTTGAGGCGAGTACCCATGATCTTAAAGTAAGTAAGGCAAGAGGCGAATACCCATTAGCCGTTATAAGTTAGGCAAATAGGTGAATCCCCATGTCTTTAAAAGTAAGTATGAATAATGTGATTATGTTATGAAGATGATTAGCTTGGAGTGTTTCTATATATGCCTTCCATGATGTAAGCTTGACTAGAGGCGGATGACCTAAGTCTTGGCTAAGGTTAAGTGAGGTTACTTAAAGAAGTATTCCTCTTTCATTATAATGCTTCATATGTATTGATTATGCTTTATGCCTTATGTTGACTAATGCCTATGTTATATTCTTTATGCAAGCTATCATATTTAGTACATGATTGTACGAATGCATACTCTTCCCTACATTTCTTATCAAAATGTAGGGTCCGACGACATTGATTCTCACACTCGTGGCTAGGTTCATAGTTGATCAAGCAAGTGAAGATTTGGTGAGTCCTCATAGAATTCGAGGATCGGACCACCCTTTTCCCTAATGCCTTTCTTTTCATGTTGGACTATTGTATGGGCTGTGTCCCAAGATTTATTCTTATGTTAGATGGTTTAAGACAATGATATTAGACTTCCACTCGTTTTAATGCAATACTTTGATTGTATTGAAAATGTTTTAAATTTCCGCACCATTTTCTATTTACTTTATGTTATGATATGACCAGTGGCTTGTATGAGGCCTCTCAGGGTCTTATACGCTTTGTTACATCTAGGGGGTACCCTGGGTTGTGACAAACTTAGTAATCAGAGCACAAGGTTTTAGAATTGTTCTAGGATGTCTCAAACCACGTCAAGTAGAGTCTTGTTCATAATTGTGAAGCGCGCCACATTTATGAATGAGAGGCTACTAGATGCTTAGGAAACTTCACTTCTTCATTTCTCTAAGTCGTGCTATGAAGTTTAAATCAATAAAGTCTTTATCCTAATCCTTGCCCGATGATTTTCAGGATATGACTACTATAAGGGCTGCTAGAAGGATGGGGGGAGACAATGTTGATCAAGAGGGTCCACCTCTAATTCCTCCCCAAGCTCCAATTTACCCATTGGCTGAGAATGTAAAAAATGTGGAATTTAGGTCGGATTTTCAAGTGTTGACTCAAGCCCTGACGGCCCAAGCCAATAGAGAGGTGGTAGTCCCCGTGAACCCAAATGTGGGTACGGTGGTGTCAAGAGTGAGGGTCTTTACAAGAATGAACCCTCCAAAATTTTATGGCTCCAAAATTGAGGAAGATCCGCAAGAGTTTATCGACGAGGTCTATAAGATACTTGATATTATGGGAGAGACTACGGTAGAAAAGGCGGAATTGGCCGCTTATTGATATGCTCAAATTACACCTCCCTAAAGAAGTATAAGCGATTGTTGTCAAATAAAGAACCCAACTTGTAGGTTGGGGTCGATCCCACGAGGAATATGGTTCAGACTTAAACTTAACTCACTATTATATCTGTTTAGTCAACTTATTTTTGAGACAAGTAAGTAAAAAGGGGGGGGGATTTGTGAAACAAATAACTGATTTTTGTTTTAGTAACAAGTGAGCAAGATTCAAACTTCGAGTTACCAATAAGAGAAAGATACTAGAGTGTATGTGTTCCCCATTAGCTCTTAACGCGGTAATCCTAATAATAGTAATCCTTTCCTAGTGTTTTACATGCAAACTTGGTAAGATATGTATCCCTAAGTGATTGGTCCTCCAAATAGGGAATTACACTCTGCACCTTGGTCCGGCTACGTGTGTATAATTTACTAACCCTTACCTTTACCTCAAATTAGACATCACATCAATGTATGGCTTAGTTTTCACCCTCGCACCAATTGAAATTAGACTATTGATAGTATCACACTAAATCTCTGTTGATAATTTTTTTCTTATTAACTTCCTCCTTGGTCCGGCAAGTAGCAACAACGTGAGTTCTAATGTGTTCACTCGTTAAAAAGACTTCTATGCAAAAAAATTACCAATGCATGCATCAACACTATTCAAAAATTACTTAGTTATTATTCATAGATTGTTAATTACTCATAGTTCCCACAACCTTAGTTGTGGATTTAGCTACTCATGCTTGAAAGATCAAAATTCATGTTTTGATAAGAAGAATTCATGAACTTACGTTTAGAGCAGAAGAAACCCGTAATCTCGAATTGAATTTCAAAGCCAAAATCGTATAAACTGAAATTCGGAAATCAAATTGCTAAAGTTGCAAGTTAATTCCCAAAGAAAATATCAAGAACTAAAAGTAAACAATAATGTCTAACCCCAAAAAATGAGGTTTACATACCTTATTTATAGAAAAAAATGTCCTAAACAAAAATGAAACAAAATAAGGAAATAAGCTTCTGGGACGCGGCTTTGATCGACGACTCGACCTACAGATCATGGGTCGACCTATGCTCCATAGGTCCCCTTCGTTCGTCAACACTTACAACTTTTCCACAGCAGCTGGAACCTTCAACTTCCAGTTCATCACTGACGGACGTGCATGACGGATCGTAGGTTGAACTACGATCCGTAGGTCCTCTTTCGTGGCTCCACACTTAGGATTTTCATCAGATACTGGAACTTCAACACTCCGAACACCTTCTACGGATGTGCAGGACGGCCCTTAGGTCGACCTATGTTCCGTGGATTGCTTCGTGGTTCAACACTTGATAAGACTTCCCTGATGCTCCCATCTATGCCTACCCATTGACGGAACGTCACTGGATCTACGGTCCGTAGGTCACCTCCGTGGGTGGCCACTTCTGCAGATTTTCAGCTATCATCTCACTCAACCGCGTCTAAGCCTATTTGCTGCACACATAACACACAAAACATTATTTTCAATACAAAATGGCCCTAGACACACACAACTCTTAAGTGAAATGTATCAAAAATACCGTAAACTCATGGTATATCAACACCCTCAACTTAAACATGTTGTTTATCCTCAAGCGACACACTGACACTCTATACGACACTTATGTAGAAGAAGATATAAAACACAACAATCACATGGCTATTTCAACCCATTCCATCTTCTTAGTGCAAATCCTTTTTACTAGACTCAACAAGCTAACTTATGCAGATCAAGATATGACAAAGATCGACCAATAGACACCACAACATACACTTTTCACAGTCACCAAGGTACCAAGTTTTCGACAATGTAACTAGTGCCCTCATTTCAAACGAAATCCTTTTAACACTATTGATATGAATTTTGAGTTTTAGGATTCATTCAACACTCACGCTCAGAAGTGACTTCAAGTACAGTTAGTGCTCAATACCATATATAGGCTTCCCCTTATTTTCACTGCTTAGACTCTCCAAACTAGTTGCTAGGATCACTATAGGACTTTCTTATCTTGTAACATAGGCTCAGGGTCAGGTGTGGTATATTTGGGTACTTTTTAGTGACTTTGTACCCTCTTTGACATTACATTGGCATTTTACCTCTTTTATCAACCTACTTTTGACATCTTTTCATTTTATTTTCTTTCCCTTGACTCTTTTCAACCTGAATGTGACTTTTGACTTTGTGGTTCTTATTTTTCACCTATTTTTTTTCTACAACTTTATTCTTTTCTTTATTTCTTTCAGAACTTTTATTTATTATCTTTTGCACAAAGTCACATCCTCTTATATCTTTTCTTTTTCTCTTTTCAACACAAAACTCTTTTTATACCCTTTTTTATTTTGGTTTCCTCTTTCATAGCCACCTTCAACTTATGGATTTTGCATTAGTTGAGGTGCACAATATCCGATGTCAGACCAGGGCCAAGATCAATGTAATTTTTGAATTAGCCACCCTCAACTTAGGCTTTTGGCCTAAGTCAAGGTGCACATGTCCAAGGAGGGACTAAGGCCAAGACAATTATTTTAGGGAAGGTGAGTTAGATGAATCAAAAGAAATGGTCTATTTAAGGCTCAAACATTTGGATCAAAGGGAACATTGATTTCATTTGGTTAGATCATTTTAGGCTTAAGTGGACTAATTTGAACAAGGTCCTATGATCACTTCCCAACTTCTAGCCTAGATCATCTTAGCAGGACCAACGGGGAAAGTTCTAGATTGGCACAAACTGTCTGAATATTCAACTTTTCTCAAATACTCTTGGCACATTGTTTCATTATCAGATTACCCAGTTCAAGTTTTAGCTTAAGTCATGAGGTAAAATTGGTTCCTTATCATGTCACATTGAGATCCAACACATTCAACTCATCAAGACTATCAATTTAGCACATTTCAACATTTTTGGACAGGGAACATTTTTTTATGCTTTTTATGCCATCATGCTTTCATTTTTCTACTTACTCCTACACATACATTCCTAAACATGCCGGTTCAATAGAAATTAAAATAGTCTCTTGGGGGAAAAGAACACAGGCAAGAAAACCCCAAGAGAGGATTATGAGTTGGGTTACTCAGACTTCACCCTATCACTCACAATCCATTTACCCCACCCCCAAAAAAATAAAGTGCAATTGTCCCCAATGCACAAAAAAGTAAAAGCAAAGGATCAAGTGAAGCAAACCTATGGCGCATATGCGCCTAACACCACTCAAGAGGCGGGTGGGTCCGTTTTCCTGGAACCTGCTGGATCAACACTTGGAACACGATCAGTAGAGCTCCCATATACCATCTCAGCACCCTCAGTAGTGCTATCATCAACTCTCAAGGTACCATCAGTAGTTCTTATGCCACTAGATGGGCCAACACCTACCTCCTAGCCCTCTGCTATCTAAGCTCCTAATTAACTATGGATGCCCTCCTAGCCACCTCAGTCTACTGTCTCTCCTTCTTCCTTATTCTATGGGCCTCAACATCATCCAAAGCACGATCGAAGCTGGGTGCTTCCCAGCAACATGGGAAGAATCTGATGGCGGCACCTCATCACCAAATAAAGCCGATATCATAATGGTGTCAACCCCATTTACGGGGACAACCTCGAGTGCAAACTCGAGAGGAACTAGGAAGGAATTCAGATCCGTGTGAAGGTTGGCCAACTCTGCCTGGAAAGTGGATAAAGCAATGGTTGGGGCCGGCCTCTCCAAGACTCAGAGTTTGAATGCATCCAGGTACTTATGAACGACCTGATTCTTCTAGTCCATAAGCTGTTCCATCCTAGCCTCAGACTGGTTAATTGAGCATTGCATCCACGACCTAATATGCTGTAGTAATATTACCATCTATGCCTCCAGCTTCACAACTCGAGCTAGATGGATGGTGGAGGAGCCGAAGGAGTGGGTGGTGTCGAATGAGCTCGGGGCCTGATTGGCAGCCGGTGAGGGAGAAGTCTGGGAGTTTACTGTAGTGGCTGGAGGGGCAGGGTCATCAACCTACATCTGCTATGAGATCATCTCCCAGTGGTGGCACCTCAACCTGTGGCTCCTTACGAGGTGTAGCTACATTGACCTCATCCCGAATCAGGCCGATATCTAAAGTCTTGGTTGCCTGAAGCAACCTGTTAAAGTGCCACATCGGTACACTGAAGTCCCAGATTATGAGGCAGGGGAAGGGAAAAGTGGTGGTGGCCTTGAAGGCCCTCTCATAAATCACAGCAATCAGGATGCGGCCGAAATCTATCTCTAACCCGACAACCATAGCTGCAACCATCACCGCACGATCCCATGCGAGCACATTATTCGCCTGAGTAGGGGACACACGGTTATGCACCAACAAATAGAAAAATTTAGCAGCAAAGGTCAGGGTCGCCTTCTTAATACCCAAACTCAAGGTCTGGACTCACTCAGTGCGCTCTCCATCAGTATCAAGATATCGGGCTAGCCATCTCACAAAGGACTCCCTCTGCTCAGCATTCCGCTGAAATGTTCCGCTCTGAATAATGACCATCTGATAGTTGAACTCTACTGTATTGATGGGTAGAGTCTGGTCCGGGCCATAGATGAACCTACGGAGGGTGGTGTCGAAGATGTCCACAGAAAAATCCGAAACTAGTGTAGCCTCAAGTGGAGGATGAGCAGCCGACTTGGACTTCTTGGAGATGAACTCTCTAATAGTGGCAACATAGGAGGTGTAGAACTCCTCGACTATCTCCTCGCTGTACATGCCTGGGGACGTGCCATCCACCTCACACCTGTGTCTGCGGAATAGCCCCTAAATGACTGGAGCGGTGTGGAGGCTACATGTGAGAACTCGATGTTCATCGGTGACTAGTTGAGCTATCTTTTAAATCTCATTCAGCATGTGGACATCTCGGTATAATTGAAACTGTCCGCCACACACCATCGATTAGGCTCCTCAGCAACTTGTGCAGGATCGTTACTGGAGTCACTGGAATGTCACCCACACTATCAGCCTCAGAAGATAAGGCGGTGATGCCATTAGAACTGGAGCCAGAGCCGAAGCCGGATGCGGACTCGGATCGAGCTGGTGATCTGATCGGTGTGCCCTCCTCATCAGACTGGGGGGCAGTGACCACATCGAGAATCACCTTTCGGGCTCAATTCCATGTAGTGCGTGGAGCAGCGGGGGATGTCCTAGTTGAAGGTGGAACGTACTCCCCATCTGTATCCTCATCGATCATCCTGAGGGAGGGAGCAACTGACTTCAACTTGCCCTTTGCGGCGTAAGTCAGAGCTTGCTTGGGGGCCATAGTACCTGTAGACGCTTAGTTAGTACCATAACAAGACAATAAAACACTTGGAAGAATTTTAGAACAGGAAATGAAGCAAAACGAAAAACAAAAAAATTATGGGCAATAGCTGAACTGCCGACCCATGGTGGGTACCTACGGTTCGTAGGTCCCCTCCATATGTTAGAGTACCCAAAATTGAGTCTCCGATATGGAACCACGGATGTGCAGAACGGTTCGTCGATGAAATAATGGACCGTAGTCCACACCGTGGTTCGACACTAAGCAAAAATATTATGTGCTTCTGGCCCATGGACCCAACCTATGATCTGTAGAATGACTTTGGTCCGTAGACGGGGTTTTGTGGGTCAGTCTGTGCCAGGTTTTCAGATGGTTCACTACTTTCAAGACTTTTCAATCACCAATTTTTACATAACTTAGGACTATACATACATTTCAACAAGTAATATGGTAGTTAATCATCCTCAGGGTTCTAATTTTACAGGATTTCACAATTTATCACACTGATACACATGAACCCTAAGTCAAAACTTCCAATTCGGCCTATGAACTTGAATTATTTAGTTTTTAAGTAATTACACACTCACATACCATCATACCAAGGGTGTTCTAACATACAATTTGACATTCAAACATGACATTTACAACCCAAGGTCAAGTACCAACTTCGTGACTTCATTATACAAACTATGAACACTAAATTCAAAGTAAGGGCAAAGTCATTTACCTTTCAAGTAATCGAAGTGGGTGAGTGTGATGCAATAAACTTCTAGACCCTCTTTGCAAGCCTTTGACACAAAACCCAGACTGTGGAATCGTTGGGGAATGAGATGGGTGATTTGGGAGAGAAAGGGATGATTTGGGAATTTGGGGAAGTGAATGGGGAATGATATGGGAGTTATAGGAGTGATTAGATGGACGTGGGAAATGTTTTGAATTGGAATGGTTTTATTTAAAAGGGGTCCACGTCGGGTCGGCAGAACCCTAGTTTTGGACCCACGAGACCCCGTCTACGGTCTGTGGGTTGACCTACGGACCGTAGGTCACTTTGAAACTTAAAATAGTTAGGAAACTTACCTGGGGTCTACATACGCCATTCACGGTCCATGGATGGACCCACGGACCGTCGATGGGGTCCGTAGACCTCTGCACAACTTTTTTCTGCAGATTTTGCCTTCTCCCCTACACACGTAGAAACCATTAGGACTCTTTTTTTATATTTTCTGGAAACTTTTTAGACACGGACCCTATTCTATATCTGGCCAACACTTATACAAAAATAAAACACCTATCTAAAGAGTTACATAAATTAAAATAAAAGAAGAAAACTCCTAAATCGAGAAGAAAGACCTATAGTTGGATATATTGTACATCTTGGGTTGCCTCCCATGCAGCACTTGATTTAACGTCGCGGCACGACGAATGCCCCTTGATTACTCAGACTTCATCAATGTAATATGACTCAATCACTTCTTGCACACTCTCCAACTTCCCCAATGTAGACTTTGATCCTTTGCCCGTTCACCTTGAACCTTGTTCCCTACTTGTTCTCGAGCTCGACCGCTCCAAGTGGAAACAATTGAGTGAATTTGAATGGCTTGGTCCACTTAGACTTGAGCTTGCTAGGAAACAGGCGCAACCTTGAGTTTAATAGAAGCACCAGATCACCCATAACAAATTTATGCTTTTCAATCTTTTGATCATGATACTTCTTCATCTTCTCCTTGTACAAGGCTGAACTTTCATAAGCTTTTAGGCGAAACCCATCAAGCTCATTCATTTCATTCACTCTTTGACTCGATGAGGCAACCCAATCCAAATTCAACTTCTTTAGCGCCCACATAGCCTTATGGTCTAGCTCTACCGGCAAATGGCACAACTTCCCATATACAAGTTGGTAGGGGGACATACCTATGGGAGTCTTGAATGTGGTGCAATAGGCCCATATAGCATCATCAATCCTCCTTGACCAATTAGTTCTATTTGCATTTACAGTCTTTGAAAGGATTTGCTTTATCTCTCTATTTGACACTTCAACTTTCCCACTTGACTGTAGATGGTAAGGAGTGGTTAGATTGTGACGGACTCCATATTTCTCTAACAACGCCTTGAACAACCTATTACAAAAGTGGGAACCTCCATCGCTGATAATTGCCCTAGGTGTACCAAAGCTAGAGAAGATACTCTTTTTCAGGAATGCGGTGACACTTTTCCCTTCATTGTTTGGAAGCGCAATTGCTTCCACCCATTTCAACACAAAATCAACAGCAACAAGAATATACTTCATCCCATGTGAACTCACAAATGGACCCGTAAAGTCAAGGCCCCATACATAAATCAACTTAATCACCAATATCGGATTCATAGGTAGCTCTTGTCTCTTTGAAATTCCTCCTTCTCTTTGGCAGCAATCACAAGACTAATCATGAGCATCTTGGTAGATAGTAGGCCAGTAATACCTACACTACAAGATTTTATGAGTAGTCTGCATACCACTATGATGCCCACCAACAGGCGATGAATGACACACCTCTAGTATACTCATCATCTCAACCTTGGGCACACATCGACGAATAATCCCATCAGCACAAACACGGAACAAGTAAGGCTTATCCCAAAAGAACTTCTTCACATCATGCATAAACTTTTTCCTTTGATGAAACGAAAAATTTGATGGAACCAGATTACTTGCCAAGTAGTTAGCAAAATCCGTGAACCAAGGAATAAGATCATGAGAAGCAACCAAAACCTGTTCGTCTGGGAATGCATCACTAATTTCAGCCCCATTACCTAGCTTGAGCATAGCTTCCTCCTTTAATTTGGACAAATGATTGGCAACTTGATTTTCTGTCCCCTTTCTATATTTCACCTCAAAATCTAACTCTTGCAGCAACAATACCCATCTAATCAACCTCGGTTATGCATCCTTTTAGCCATCAGATACCTCAATGAAGAATGGTCAGTATGTACTACGACTTTAGTACCAAGCAAGTAGGATCGAAATTTCTCAAATACGAAAACCACAGCAAGGAGTTCTTGTTCAGTCATCGTATAGTTCATTTGTTCCACATTCAGAGCTTTGCTGGTATAGTAAATAGGATGAAAAATCTTCTCTCACCTCTGTCCCAATACCACACCAAGCGCCACTCCACTTGCATCACACATTACTTCAAAAGGTTGCCCCCAATTTGGTGAAATAATGATAGTACGGAAACTAGCTTTTCTTTTAACTCTCCAAATTCTCTCAGACAAGCGTCATCAAAATCAAACTTACACTCCTTTCGAGGAATTTGCACAATGGGTGTGCAATTTTGGAGAAATCCTTGATGAACCTCCTATAAAAGCCTGCATGCCCAAGAAAACTTCTAACACCTTTAATAGAGATAGGTGGTGGAATCTTTTATATTACCTCAACTTTAGCTTTATCAACCTGAATACCCTTCTCAGAAATCTGATGATGCAGAACGATCCCCTCTTTCACCATGAAGTGGCACTTTTCCCGATTGAGCACAAACTTGCACTCTTCACACCGTTTCAGTACCTCAGCCAAATGCATCAGACAACCATCAAATGAGTCACCAACTACAGAGAAATCATCCATAAATACCTCAATAGTGTCCTCCATCATATCTGAAAATATCGACATCATGCAACGCTGGAAGGTCGCTGGAGCATTACACAACCAAAATGGCATTCGTTTGAAGGCGAAAGTCCCATAAGGTCAAGTGAAAGTGGTCTTCTCTTTGTCTTCTAGAGCTATAGAGATCTGATTGTAGCCCAAATATCCATCAAGAAAACAATACCAACCCTTACCAGTAAGGCGATCCAGCATCTGATCCATGAATGGTATAGGGAAGTGATCCTTTTCTGTCCAAGTATTCAATTTCCGATAGTCCATGCATACTCTCCATCCAGTCACTGGCCGAATCGTAACAAACTCATTTTTCACATTAGCAACAACAGTAATCCCACCTTTCTTAGGAACACACTGAACAGGTCAAACCCAACTACTATCTTCAATGAGATATATGACTCCAACATCCAACCATTTGATGATTTCCTTTTTCACTACCTCTTGCATTGGCGGATATAGTCTCATTTGGTGCTCGATACTAGGCTTGTGGTCAAGCATGAGTTAGATATTATGAGAAAAAATGCCAGATGAAATCCTAATAATGTCCTCAATAGTCCATCCAATCACCCTCTTGAACCTCTTCAACACAGAAATCAATGCCTCAACTTGCACCTCACTTAAATCGGCCACAATGATGACCGGAAAAGTACCATCTCTCCCCAAGAATACATATCTCAAATGCGATGGTAGAGCCTTGAGCTCCAATTTTGGAGCCTCTTCAACAGACGGTTTTGCGGGTGGAGAGTCGCGATTCTTCATATCTAACTCCAATTTCTTTGGTTTGGAATGGAATTCGAACCTATCAAGTGCGGCAACTAATTCATCATAGTCTTGAATAACATCGCCCTCAAAATTCATCATTGCCGCTGCCAGTGCATCAACACCCAACCTGTCTTTAATAGACACATTCGACCCTCGCTCCACAATATGATTCACCACTGATATTGACTTAAGATCGCTTTCCTGCTTCATAGACCTACATATTAAAAGTTACCTCTTTACTATTCAATCAGAACTTCATCTGCCCTCTCTCCATATTGACCAAGGCGCGCCTAGTAGCAAGGAATGGTCTCCCTAGGATGATGGGAACCTCAAAATAAATCTCACAATCAAGTATCATAAAATCCGCTGGAAAAATAAACGACTCCATTTTCACAAGTACATCTTGGAGAACACCAATGGGCTTCTTCACAGTTCTATCGGCCATGAGTAATCGCATCACAGTCGGTTTTGGAGCCCCTAAACCCAACTTCTTGTAAGTAGATAATGACGTTAGATTAATGCTAGCACCCAAATCATACAATGCCTTTGTAAAATGCAACAGCCATATGGTACAAGGAATATCAAAAGCACCAGGATCCTCTTTCTTAAGCACAAATGACCTAGTAGCAATAACACAACAATGTTGCAACCTCTCATCATTCTCAAAGCTAACAGCCCTTATAAACTTTGCATACCCAGGCATTTGCTCCAAAGCCTTTATCAACAGAACATTGATGGAAAGCTGTTTCAATATAGTAATTAACCTACGGTATTTTCCTTCTTCAGTATTCTTCACTAATCTCTGTAGGAATGGCGGTGGAGGTCTAGGCATGTGAAAAACTTTTTAGGTCACCTCCACTTCCTTCTCTGTAGCTTTCTTGGACTCTTCAGTAACCTCCCATCTTTTTCAACCTCAGACGGCATAGGCGGATCAATGGTATGTTTACCCCCTCAAGTAGTGACTGCCATACAATACCCATTATTCTTCGGGTTCTGGATGGTGTTACTAGGAAGTGTGCCAGGCTGATGTGGGTTTACTGTAGTGGGCAACTGATTCATCTGCTACTCAAGTTGCTAGATCGACACTGCATAGGCATCAACTTTTTGACCAATTCCAGACAAGTCGTTTCGCATCTCTTTCACAATCTCATCAGTCGTATCAAATCTCTTCGTCATCTTCTGCATCATATCCTCAATACATGACATACTACCCCCAACTTCCCTATTGCCAGATTCCTGATTTGCAGGTAGAACATAAGGCCCAACTCTATCATTTCTGTTGCCATAGTTCTTCCGGTTGTAGTTGTTGTCACGATTGTAGTTCCCATCCCGAACATAGTTACCCTCTCAGTTGTAGTTACCATAGTTCCGACCTTGGTTTCCTTGCCCTTGGTGCCAATTATCCAAGTTGGAATCTTGGGCGTTGGCTCAGAAACTCCCTGTCTAATCATTCACCAAATAAGCATCCTCCTCATAGTAGCATTCTTCAACTGGTGGTGGTGGAGTTTTAGTCAAGTAGGTTACCACATTCACCTTTTATGCTCCTCCACTCACATGCTTCAACACCAACCCAAGTTCTATCCTTATCTGAGCCATTTTCTCACGAATGTTATCGGCAGATTGACTAGGTGCAGCTTGATTCGCAAAAGTGTTTCTTCCGGTGCCCAACTTTCTAGTGCTCCATGCTTTAGTATTTCAAGAAATTTTCTCTAATTTATCAACGATCTCCTGAAAAGTGCAGTCACCATATGATCCCCCAATAATAGTATCCAGTACAACCTTGCTATTGTCATCCTGACCTTTTTAGAAGTACTCTTTCAGTGACTCATCATCAATGCGGTGATTCGTAACACTTTTTATGAATGCAGTGAACCTATCCCATGAACTACTCATAGATCTCTAGGTATTGCTAAAAATTTGTTCAGTTTGTCCTTGTGATTTAGCTTCTTGGACAACGAAAAATACTCTTCCATGAACACCTTGTGCAATTGGTCCCATGTATGAATCGAGTTGTATGGAAGATTAGAAAACCACACCGCAACATCTCCAGTCAATGATATAAGGAAGACCCTCAACCCTATGATGTTCATATCCAACTCCAGTCGTCCCACACAACTCCTATAGACACTCCTCAACTTGTCTATGTACTCATGCAGATCTTCTGAAGCCATACAAAAAAACCCCTTTGCTGTAAGCATCTGCATCAGGCTGTTAGTCACCACGAATGTGTGCCCTGAGGTAGAAGTGGGAGAAGAATTCATGAACTTATGTTTAGAGTAGAAGAAACCCGTAATCTCAAATTGAATTTCAGAGACAAAATTGTATAAACTGAAATCCAGAAATCAAATTGCTAAAGTTTCAAGTTAATTCCCAAGGAAAATATCAAGAACTAAAAGTAAAAAATAATGTCTAACCCCCAAAAATGTGGTTTACATACTCTATTTATAGAAAAACATGTCCTAAACAAAAAGGAAACAAAATTAGGAAATAAACTTCTGGGACGTGGATTTGATTGATGACTCGACCTACGAATCGTGGGTCAACCTACGGTCCGTAGGTCCCCTTCGTTGGTCAACACTTAGAAATTTTCCAACACGGCTGGAACCTTCCACACTTAGGATTTTAATTAGGTACTGGAACTTCAACTCTCTGAACACCTTCCACGGATGTGCAGGACGGCCCGTAGGTCGACCTACGGTCTGTGGATTGCTTCGTGGTTCCACACTTGGTCCGACTTCCCTGATGATCCCATCTACGCCTACCCATCGATGGATCGTTACAGAACCTATGGTCTGTAGGTCACTTCCGTGGGTGGCCACTTCTATAGATTTTCAGCTGTCATCTCACTCAACCATGTCAAAGTCTATTTCCTACAAAAATAACACACAAAACATTATTTTCAATACAAAATGTCCCTAGACACACACAACTCTTAAGTGAAATGTATCAAAATACCGTAAACTCACAGTATATCACTTATCAACTCAAAGGTGTTGCTAAGATTTTGTTCAATCAATGGAAAGAGGCAAGGCAAGAAGGAGAGGATCCCATAGAATGGGAAAGGTTCAAAAGTTCTTTTCTTGATAGATTCTTTCCTCTTGAGATGAGAGAGGCCAAAGTTCTTGAGTTCATTTATCTTAGGAAAGGAAATATGAGTGTGAGGGAGTATGCCTTGAGGTTCACTCAATTGTCCAAATATGCTTCTTTTATTGTGGCAGATTGTAGGGCCAAGATGAATAATTTTGTGTTGGGTATGTCCGACATGGTAGTCAAAGAGTGCCGCACCGTTATGCTTGTCCTTGACATGGACATTTCTCACCTTATGGTACATGACCAATAAATTGAAGAGGAAAATCTCAAGGAATGATCTAGGAAGTCAAAGAGGGAAATAGTGGATGATGGTAACTTTTCACATTCTAGGTCTGGTGGATGGGGTCATTCAAGGTTTTGGCAAAAGTTCTCTAGGAAAGGTTCTTCTAATGTTCCTCCAAGGCCTAATAATGAGAGGTTGTCTAACCCAAAACCTCAAGGAGATGGTAATAGATCCTTGATGCCTACTTGTGCTAATTGTGGGAGAAATCATGAAGGGTAGTGTTCAGCGGGTTCTAATGCTTGCTTTGGTTGTGGGAAGACGGATCACAAAATAAGGAATTGTCCTTTGGTGGCTAAGAATGAGGGAAATACTCACCGTATGGCTCAATCCTACCCTTCATCCGGTCTAAGTGGTTCGGATGGGAATGCTCCCAAGCAACGCCGTTTTTGGTGATGTCCTTTGGTTTGACTAATGCCTCGATGACATTCATAGATTTGATGAATAGGGTGTTTAGACAATACCTTGACAAGTTCATAATTGTGTTCATAGATAATATTTTTATTTATTCGAGAAGTGAGAATGAGCATATTGATCATTTGAGGATTGTATTGCAAATTCTTAAGGACCAACAACTCTATGCAAAGTATAGTAAATGTGAATTTTGGTTAAGGTCCATAAATTTTCTTGGCCATATAGTTTCAAGCAAGGGTATTGAGGTAGATCCAAAGAAGATGGATGCAGTCAAGAGTAAAGTTTGGCTGGTTACTATAGAAGATTTGTTGAGGGGTTTTCTACGATTGCCTCTCCATTGACAACTTTGACTTAAAAGAAGAGCTTGTTTATATAGTCAGATGCTTGTGAGTAAAGTTTCCAAGTATTGAAAGATAGACTTACTTCCGCTACGGTGTTGAGTTTACCGAAAGGTATGGTTGGATTTGTGGTATATTGTGACACCTCTATAGTTGGGTTGGGATATGTGCTTATGCAAAATGGTAAGGTGATTGCCTATGCTTCAAGGAAACTTAATGTTCATGAGAAGAACTATCCTACCCATGACCTTGAATTAGCGACGGTAGTATTTGCCTTAAAGATTTAGAGGCATTATTTGTATGGGGTCCATGTTGATGTTTTCATCGACCATAAGAATTTACAATATGTGTTTACCCAAAAATATATAAATCTTCACCAAAGAATGTGGCTAGAATTATTGAAGGACTATGATATGAGTGTTCTTTATCACCCCAGAAAGGCGAATGTAGTAGTGGATGCTCCTAGTCAACTATCGATGGGTAGTGTTGCACATGTTGATGATGATAGAAAAGAGTTGGCCCAAGATGTCCATAGATTGGCCCCGTTGGATGTTCGATTGGAAGACTCCGCCAAGGGTGGTGTTATGGTTCACAAAGGGTCAGAGTCGTCCTTTTTGGCTGATGTTAAAGAAAAGCAATGTCTTGATCTGACTTTGGTAGAATTGAAAGAAGTGGTACTTAAAAAGTCCGTTGAGTCTTTTTCCCAAGGGGAAATGGTGTCCTTAGATATCAAGGTCATTTAAGTGTTCCTAATGTTGATGACTTAAGGGAAAAAATCCTTTCAGAATCCCATAGCTCTCGATATTATATTCAACTAGTAGCCACCAAGATGTACTATGATTTGTGGGAGATCTATTGGTGGAATGTGATTAAGAAGGACATTGCGGGATTTGTGGCTAAGTGTCCTAATTGCCAACAAGTGAAAGTTGAGCATCAGAAACCAGGAGGTTTATCCCAAGACATTAGCATTCATATTTGGAAGTGGGAAGATTTGAATATTGACTTCATAGTAGGGTTGCCACGCACTCGGGACCAATATGATTTGATTTGGGTTATAGTAGACCGAATGACGAAGTCGGCCCATTTCATTCCCGTCAAGGTTTCCTATTCGGCAGAAGATTATGCTAAGTTGTATTTTAGGGAGATGGTAAGGTTGCATGGAGTGCCTTTTCTCATTATCTCTGATAGGGGTACTCAATTTACTTCTCAGTTTTGGAAGTCTTTCCAAAAGGGTCTTGGGACTACAATTAAGCTTAGCACATATTTTTACCCCCCAACTTATGGGTAAGTGAACGAACAATCAAAACATTGGAAGTCATGTTGAGAGGTTGTGTGATTGATTTCAAGGGAAATTGGGATGATCATTTGCCTTTGATTGAATTTTCCTATAATAATAACTACCATTCTAGTATTGGTATGGCTCAGTTTGAGGGTCTTTATGGTGGGAGGTGTAGATATCCTATAGGTTGGTTTGAGGTGGGTAAGGTTGCCTTGATAGGGACCGAGTTAGTTTATGAGGCTATTGAGAAAGTTTGACTCATCAGAGTGAGGTTGAAAACGGCCCGAAGTAGACAAAAGTTTTATGCAAATGTTAGAAGGAGAGACCTTGATATTGATGTGCTTGATTGGGTTTACTTGAAAATCTCACCCATGAAGGGTGTAATGAGGTTTTGTAAGAAAGGGAAACTTAGTCCCCATTTTGTAGGCCCATATGAAATTTTGAGGCGTGTTGGTAAGGTTGCATATGAGCTTGATTTGCCAAATGAGGTTGCATTGGTGCATCCGGTTTTCCATGTCTCTATGTTGAGAAAGTATGTTGGAGATCCTACATCCATAGTCCCCCTAGAAGGATTAGGAGTGAAAGAGAACCTTTCTTATGAAGAATTTTCGGTTGAGATTCTAGATCGGCAAGTTAAGAAATTAAGGAACAAAGAAGTTGCTTCCATGAAAGTATTATGGATAAACCATCTAGTTGAGGGTGCTACTTGGGAGGCCGAGGCTAATATGATGTCCCGATATCATCATATTTTTGCTCCTACTGTAGCTTGAGGTAATGACTTTTCTTTTTGGTTGCTCTTGTTGAAGTCATGTGTGTTTTTATGTATTTCCATGATTTCCTTGTTTTATGCATGTTCATGGAAAAACTTAAGTTTTGAAAGAAAAAATGGCTTTTATGATGTATTTTTCCCTCAAGTTGTTATGCATTAAGTATGAGTTGCCTATAGACTTCATGAGATGAGTTGTTGAACATGCCTTATCTTGGAGTGGAGATTCCCTCCTTGATTATGTACTTGGTGCATAAATTTCATTTAGGCTCCATGAGATTGTGTTGAGCATTGCTTTTGAGTTTGGAGATGGTAGTTCCTCCTTAAGTGTAAGAAATCCGAAATTTCATGCATATTGGGTTGTTAGATGTAGTTCCAACTTCCATATGGTACTTGTCGGTTGTGTGCATTTTGATGAGGTGCATGCATGATGGGCTGCTAGTCTTGAGTCTTTTAATTTAGAAATGTGCCTAGAATCTCATTCGAGGACGAATGATCCCAAAGGGGAGATAATGTAACACCCTAGATTCAAAAGTGGTAAAATAGCAGCTTCAACCAACGGTGGCCACTCACGGACCGTGGTTGGGACCACGGACCGTAGGTAGGGTTCGTGGTTGGGGCACCTCAACTTGACTCACACTTTAGGACCGCGGCTGACCAACGGACCATTGGTCAGACCACGGTCTGTGGTCGAAGATCTATAGGTCCAAGGCCCATAACTCAGTCTCTAACCACCAAATAACGGATGTGCAGGACAGTCCGTTGTCCGATCGACGGTCCTTCAGTCGGGGGTCCGTAGGTCCTCGACTGGCAGTTAATTCTAGGAATAAGGGTCTTTTCCGGTTTTATTTAAATCAATGTGGTGTCATTTTGCTTAAACCTAGACCAGTTATATAAGTAATTTATACCCCTAAATTCACCCATTTAAGTCATTCTCTCAATTCCCAAAAGAAAACCTAAACTCTCTATCAAATATTCTCTCTCTAGAAGGTATAAGAAGAAGAAAGAGATTGAAACTAGGTCAAGATCAAGTCTCCCAATCTTCATGATTTTGTGGGATTTGTGACTAAGGTATGATGGCTTTTCATCCATGAGATCCTTTCTCCCAGGGAGTCCCTTAAGATTCCCCAATTGGGAAGTCTAAATCCCCAATTCTAGTTAGGGTTTCTTCCAATATTTTGGGTTATGACTAATATTGATCCAATTGAGTGGATTATGATTTTTTTATGATAGAATTGGTAGGATTACATGTTTTTAGGATGAAATTACATAGACCCATGCCTATTCCATGTTTCTAACCTAGAATTGATGAAATTGGGTTTGATGCCTTGAAGGGAACTTCATGGTTTGTTTTTCAGCCTTTTAGCGGTCTAAACTAATTGGAATCGGTTTTAGTCATTCTAAAAGAGCATAGAGTTTTGGTAGAGAGAAGCTCAAGAGGAGAAAAAGAAGAACATTCAAAATTCTTGCAAGCTTTGAGGATTTTCTCCAAGAACATAGTTCTTACAAGTTATGTAAACTTTCATAGTGTTGGATTTGTTCGCCCTCACGCCAATCACGTAAAATCTTAACCACGAAAAGTTAATTATTGAGTTCTTGAGAAGTTCTTGAGTTTAATTGATAATGGAGGTCTTTGAGTCCTTGAGGTGAGAGTTTTGCGAATGACTTGAGTCTCTTGATAGTGTTTTGGGCCAGTTTCATTGAAAATGTTTTGGGTTTGTGAAATTTCGTGAAATTGGACCATGGAATTGCGTTGGGTATGAATTGAATCAAGTTTAGGAGAGGAAGAAAAGATCGGGCAAAATTATACGCACATGTCCGCGTCACAAAGAAGTTTTAAAATTTCATCTTCCGAATAGTCAGCCCCTCTCTGCATCGCAGACAGGATATTGAGTCCTTTGTCTGAAAAAATTATTTCGCGACTAAAAATTTAATTCATCATACACGTCATGCCAGTGTTCTCCAATTTGTGTTTTCGCTCGTTTCGTATTATCAATTATATAAACCTTCCTAAATCATTAAGTTATCCCACATTCTAATCATAGCTCTTAAATTCACTCCAAATTCAAGGTAAAGTTAAGTGGGGAGTTCGAGAAAGTCCTTTTGAGAAGTCTTCTACAATTATTTATAACTTGTTTTAAGACTAGAGTAAATGAGTACAAGGGACCTCAGTATTCCCAAGTATGTAACACTTTTACATTTAAAAGGAGAGAAACATTGATTTCTAAATAAGTTTATGAGGAGTCTTGAGCATCACCTCTTTTAAGTGGATCTTTTTAGTAATAATCTAAAATTGAGGAAGAGTTCTATTTTTAAACATATGAGCATGAGTTGTATATTATTGGGAGTAGTATTGATCACCGAAATGGAGATGAGTTCAGACAACTCAAAATCCTCATAAACCATGTATACCAACATGGGTAAATGATCATACTTTCTATATGATTCCTTATTGCTTTTAAGCATAGCTTAGTGGATACATTTGGTTGAGGAAGTCCTATACTCCAATAAGGTATAGGACATTTCTGGCAGCGTGGGCGAGACGACGTATCATCACGTAGCTCATAGTGATGGTTGTCGGTTAGAGAATCTCCCAAATAAAAGGAAAATTTACTATTGTATATTTTTATATACATCGACTTATTATCTATTGTTTTAAAAGCTTTATATAAATTGCATCTTTAATTTTGCTTCCATATTGAGTTGAGTATTCTTGAGTTGAGTTAAGTTAAGTTGAGTATTGTTGAGTTAAGTTGAGATGAGGTGAGTATGTCTTCCTTTTTATCAGTTCCAGCTTAGGATTATGTTTTAGGGTTCCCCTTACATGCTTATACATTCAATGAACTGACGCCATTTGGCTTGCATCTTTTCATGATGCAAAAATAGGTATTCAGGGTCATTAACATGTGCTCCATTGATACCACTTACAGTCCCAGTTAGCTTTGGTGAGCCTCTTTGCTTCCGGAGGGTTCCACATCTACTTTCCAGTTTGTTAGGATGTCCTGGGTCTTGTCCTGACTTTCATCATAATATTTTAGAGGCTTAATAGACAATACTAGTTGAGGAGTCTTTTTCCATTTCCCTTGTAATGTTTGAAAGACTTTGAGTTGAACACTTATGTTCATTAGAGTATTTCAGATAGTTGTGAGTTAAACTATTTTTAGTAAAGATATCTTTATGAGTTGAGTAACGTTTGAGGTTCCTATATATTTGAGTAAGTCTTCCACTGAGTTTTGAGGAAGGCCAAGGGTTCGCTTGGGGATAGGCGATGGTTCTCGAGTGCCAACAACGTCAAGGGTGTGGACTCGGGGTGTGAGAAAATTGGTATCAGAGCACAAAATTCAAGAGGCCAAGGGTGTCTATGTAGTCATATCTGTAGAGTCCTTGTTATAAGTGTGAAGCGCACCACATCTATAATTAGGAGGCTACGAAATTTAGGAAAAAAATTATTTCATTCTTACTCTTTTCGTGTGATAGAGTTCAACTCTATAAAAGTTTCCTTTAATTCGTGCTAGCAGGTATCTTTTTAGATCATGCCTCTACAAAGAGCTATTCGAGATCATCCCGCTAGGAGAAATGTTGATCCTCAGGATCAAAGGGTACCCAATGCACCAGAAGTGCAACCCCTATGAGAGGTCACTAATACTGAGTTCCAAGATTCTATCCGAATGTTGAGTCAAGTGGTGACCAACAAAGCTAATTAACAAAGAGTGGTTCGTCAGGATGTGGTTGGTACATCAAAGATCTGTGAGTTCTTGAGGATAAATCCTCCTAGAATTCAAAGGGTTAATTATCACTGAGGATGCATAGAAATTTACGGAGGAACTACAGAAGGTGTTTTAGGTTATGCACATTGCTGATGCCGAACATGTGGAATTAGCTGCATACCGACTCAAGGGTGGTGCTAGGATATGGTACGACCAATGGACAAAGAGATGGACTTAAGGGGACTAATTGTGAGCTGGGCTGTGTTTCAAAGTGCCTTCATGGGGCGTTTCTTTCTCGTGAGGTGAGAGAGGCAAAGGTAAGAGAATTTCTCACTCTTAAGCAGGAGTCCATGAGTGTGCATGAGTATATCCTTAAGTTCACTCAAATATCACGTTATGCTATGGAGATGGTTGCTGATATGAGGAGCAGGATGAGTCTATTTGTGTCTTAACTATCTCACTTGTCAAGCGAAGAGGTACGACTGCTATGTTGATAGGGGACATAGATATAGCAAGGCTTATGATCCATGTGCAGCAAGTTAAGGAAAACAAGTTTCCAGATAGGGAAGAATTCCACAGCAAGAAGGCTAAGACAACAGGTAATAAGTCTAGACAACAGAAGGTTGGTAATGCTAACCGGTCATCTTTTCAACAAAAGACAACTGGACTTGCACTATCATCTGCTAGTGTACCTACACCAAAGAACAAAGGTGAGTTCTGGAATCAGAATTCGCAAAACATCAGAGCTCGACCTGCTCAATCTCAATATAGTGTGGCATAAAGGGCCAACTGGACTCCTACAAATGCTATGTGTGGTAGAAACCACCCACGAGCGTGTTATGATGGCTCTACTAGCTGTTTCAAGTGTAGTTAGACAGGTCACTTCTGGAGAGAGTTCACTAAGAACATGCAGGGTAATAGTAATGGGGGAAATAAAGCCCAATCTTCTTCCGTGACCCTGGAAGAAAGAGCTGCAACTAGAGGAGCTACTTAAGGGACATGCAGATGAGCAAGCCATCTGTATGCTATCACTAGTCGGCAAGAGCAAAAGAATTCACCAGATGTTGTCACTAGTATGATGAAAATGTTTACTTTTGATGCATATTGATGAGTCTGAGATTTTGATTCATTTAGGGTTTTATTTTCATAGTTTATTTTCCTCAATGCCTAATATATGCTTCAAACTGATGTTAAAATGTTGATTTGCAGTAATGAAGGTAAAGGAGCAAGACAAGGACATTATCGGGAAAAGAAAGCGAGAAAAGCTGGAGAAGTTGAAGAAAACCAATCCTGGTGATCGCCAAGACCACTCGATGAACATCTGAGTGGCTCTTCAGCTCGCCCAAAGTTCCAGCATGCCAACCCTGGGGAACAAGCCAACATGGCGATGGACATGGACAATCGGTGGACCACCGAATTAATCAGCGACCTCGATCCTATACAAACTCTGAGGTTGAAGAGATAAGGTGTGAAGGCGATAAATGGTGACTATTGGCACATCGCCGACCTGGTCGGTGACACTCAACTTACTTCGCCATTTGATCTTGAAGGGAAAATTTTTAGAACGTATGAATTGAATTTTGAAAAGCAGAAAAAGGGTAAAGTCATTTCCTGAGTAATTTTTCCATTGTAGAACTTTGAACCTTTGTTGGAAACTTTGTTTTTACTTGGGTTAAGGAATTTTCTAGTAGATTTTGAGCTTGGTTTTCAGTACTAAGCATTTTGGATCATTTTAAAAACGCAGATTGAAATACCTAGATTATGGAGAAGGTAATTGGTATTGATTTCATCCTTTTATGATGTGTGGCTAAAACCCCAATTCTTGGGGTATGATCATGTGAATATTTGTTTTGATTAGCTTATGGGTATTGTTGTTTACTAGTTTAAATGTTGTTTTAAAGTGAGTTTGATTGATAATTGTGTATTAACTCATGAATTGTAGTTACAATGCAATTCTAACTTAGCTTTCTGGGCTTGCTTGAGAGAGAGGTTCTAGAACTAAGGTTATCGATTGATGATTGTAGCAATTGGGTTGTTGTGGGTTCAGTTCGAGAGAATGAATCTTAATTCAATCCTATATATCTAGCTCGAGAGAGTAGATAAATTGAGGTATTTGGCTGCTTATGTTATCATGCTTGTCAAGGTTTGATAGAACTCACTTGAATTGTAGTAGTTGTTCGAGAGAAAGCTATTGCATATATAGTCTAGCCTACCCATTGAGATTTAGCAATTGTTAGTAAATTTCAATAACCCATACAGTGACATTATCTAATATTTGATCACATCCCTGAGAATCTCTATCTACTCTCCCATTTTCGTAACTGTTGTAGTTGATAATTGACAGTTTTAAACCCTCCTCACCCTATCTGACATTCATTGTCAAACCATTAACTTACTTTTATTGGTTTCGATAATGTCTACTTCTATAAGTGATTAGACCACAAGCTTTACTTTGTAATTGAATTCCATACTGTACTGCTCACTGTGGGTTCGACCCCAAGTCTTTGTTGGATTTTATATTAGATTACGACCGCCTACACCTACTATTGGATGAGGTGTAGTTGAGCATTTATCAAAAATTGCGTCGCTGCCAGGGAGTGGTGTTATAGAATTCTCTCGCTGAAGTTTGTTTGTGATATTCTTATGTTGTAGTTGAATCAATTTGCTGTTTGTTCTTGTTTGTTGCCTTTGAGCTGGTGACAGAATGAGTTTCAACAAAAGCAATGCTAGCCACTAGGCCAAAATTATAATATTGGCAACTTGAACGATGTGAATGAAGCCAATGTGAATGATATACATTTGGAGGTGTAGGTGCTATCCGGTTACCTCCGGTCGTGGGAAATACTGTATTCCACGTGACAAGCATGATGTTGCAACTCTTGCAAATTAAAGGGTTATTTGGAGGCTTGGCTCATGAGGATCCCCATGACCATATTAGGATTTTTGTGGACGTTTGTGGTCCCTTCTAATTCAAGAACATATCTCAAGAGTCAGCTCGACTCTGATTGTTCACTTTTTTTTTGATGGGGTAGGCTACCAAGTGGTTACCCGACCTACCTAGGGACTCAATCACCACTTGGGATGAATTGACCGAAGTGTTCTACATAAGGTTCTTTCCTCCTTCGAGGATGATGTCATTAATAGATAATAACCAAGGCTTCAAACACTTGAATGGTGAGCCAATTCATGAGACTTGGCTACGATTTCAAAAATTGGTACTCCAATGTTTGACTCACGGACTCCCCAACAACATCTTGCTACATCATTTTTATAGGAGTCTAGACTCGATGGACAAAGGGGTCGCTGATCAACTTGTCCGGGAAAGTGTCATGCAGTAGCCTTTTGAGATTGCATCTACTTTGTTTGATGTATGAGAAAGATCAATCGGGCTTGGTACACAAGAGAGGATCATGTATCTCCTTTGACTTACAGGATGACCAAAGAACAAATAGAAAAAGACCAAGAGCGGGACCAAAACATGGCTAAAATAATGACCCAATTAGATCTTTTATAAAAAAATGTCATGGGTAGTGGTACTAGAGTTGTGAATGTTGTTGGTGTTAGCGGGGTGAACCTCGATTATGCACACTTAAAGGCTCTATATAATGAGGAAGTGAGTTTCCTTGAAAATCAAGGTGGTGGTTTACGTCTGAACTGTCCAAGGCCGGGCGGGAATCAAGGTTTAAATAGAGAGCGTGATGACTGTTGGAGAGACCGTGAAAGGGAATGGTGTGATCTTGGAACTAATTAGAAGGAGAGATATGGGGACAAGGAGAGATATGTGGTCCCCATGAGCGTCAAAAGCCTAAAGAGCAAAGGGTTGAATAAGAGAGTTTCCGTACGGAAGATATGCTTTCACGCATTCTCACAAAAGTGGAAGGGTCGGACAAAGTTTTGAAAGAAATGAAAGAAGACGTCTCAACTCTCAATCTGATGGTGACCTCTCACTCGGTTTCCATCAAATAGCTGGAGACACAAATGGGTCAAATCTCAACTCATTTGAATCCAAGGCCAAGTGAAGGGTTGCCGAGTGACATAATGGTCAATCCTAAGAATGAACCTTGAATATCTTCATCGTACAGGTCGGCAGAAAACCCAAGTTTTTGATGTTTTCATATTTCTTTTGAATAACGGGTGGTGAATGTGTAGGTTGAAAATGTGAAATTGTGGGAAAATGAGCAGTAAGCGAGCCAAAGGTCCGGTCAGCGACTCGCCGAACAGGTCGGCAAGACCGACTTGGACCGCCGTTTGAACCATCCACTTTGCTAGAGGTTCTGTAAAACTTGGCAGACTAAAGTACCACTCGGCACATCACCGGGTGGGTCGGTGACGTAAGTCATGATCACCGATTGACGCGCGAACTTAAGAGTCATTAAGGCCAAACCGTTTTAATTTCAAAAACTTCCCTCATTTAACACTTTTCAACTTCCATACTTTCACAACCGCCATCTTTTTACTTTTGTACTAGTTTCTTATTTTTTGTTTGGGATCGTTTCCTCGGGGTGGATTGTTAGATTCATTGCTATCCTAGCATTACACATATTCTTTACATCTCAGGTATGTAATCCAACTCCGTCTTTAAATTTTGATGAAATTGATGGTATGATTATTGTGTAGTTGTTTTTATCGCGTAAATGATTTTTTTTATTGTTTGTGATAATGCCTAATTATATAGTGTTTTAATTGATGTTAATGGGCCTTAAGTCGTAAAATCTCATGTTTAGCATTATAAATTTTATGGGTTGTGTTGATTTTTTTGTGGGTCTAGTTTGGATGAAGTCTGAGTAATCCCGAATTGTGCTAATTGTTGGATTTTGCCTAATGATAGAGCGTTTGACGTCATTCTTAAGCGAAAAGACGCCGATTGGCAAATTTTGGCCAAATCGAGGGAAGTCTGAGTACCCTAATAATAGTTTAATTTTAGTTTCGTGGGTTGCAGGATAGATTTTGAAGGTTGGGGTGAAAATATGGTAGGTTGGACTATTTAGCGAGCTAGGTCGAGCTCTCCGAGTGGTTCAGCGGTTCCCCTAAAGCCCCTCGATCGCCTTTTAATTCTCTATTTTTGTTGGCTTGAGTTATGTAACTTTCGGCGATACGTCTGAGCTCGCCGAAAGTCCCTTCTGATCACCCTTCTCCGCACCTAATTCCTGATTTAATTTTTTAACTTTCGGCGAGATACTTCTAGTTTGTCGAATGGTGTCTGAGATCTACCGAATGGCCCTAAACATCGCCAACCTGTGCTTACCTTTGAATGATTTTACTCTGGAACTTTCGGTGAGCCTGACTTGGATTGCCGATTGAGTTCAGCGACTCGCTGATCAATTCAACGGGTCTTTTCTGCACAGTTATAACTTTGAATTTTTTTTTTGGATTGCATCTAACGTGTGTGATTTTGTTTTGTAGAAATGGATAGACCAAAGGTCACTGGCAGAAATCAACCACCCCGCATGCGGGCTAGAGGGATCGTGATTGATGAAGAGACTGCAGCCTCCCGAGCTTCTGTTTCCAAACTTCCTCCAAAAGGGGGAAAAGGCAAAGGAAAAGGCCATGTACTACCTACACCAGCGGAGGGGAGCTCCGATAGTGAGGGTGTCAATGCCACTCACCTAACAATTTTTGAGGATGAGGGCCACTCTTAGGGTAGTTCTCTGACATCCGTCTTTGAGCTGGAATATGACCAAATTCTACAAGCTAGGAGAGCGGAGCTACGCTCTAAGGAAATGAATGATCCTTTTAGGATTCCGATGCCTCCTATGCGTCCACCACCTCCAGTTCAGACAGTTGTGCAGGCTCCTCCTCTAGCTCAGGTTCCTTTGCCCCAGTCACTCAACAGGTTAAAGTCCAAAGGTTTGAGGACTATTCTTGAAGAGAAAACATTGTCTACTGACGGTGTAGTTGAATGGTACCCTAAGGTGTGGAACACCATTAAGTTCCACAAACTTGAGGGTTTAGCAAAGTCTTGAGGCCCATAAATTCCTACTTGAGTTTGGGAGTTTTATTCTTCCTATGGGGAGCTGGTACCTAAAGGAAAAAAGAAGGCCAGTGCATTTAAACCGGTAGGTCACGTCATGGTCCGGGGCCGAAAAGTGAAGTGCACCAACTCAGATATAAATGCATTACTCGGGTGTTCATCAGACTTCATGCATTGCTATAGTGAGCTCATCCAGAAGAAGACCCAAGATGATATAAAGAATTGGTTGGCACCCCTAGTTTTTGATGTGACACCGAGATGGATTGTAGCCAAAGCACTGATTGAGAAGAAGGACCTGAACGTGGCTGCCAGATACTGGGTCAGGTTTATTAGCAGCACAATTATGCCTTCACAAAATGAATCGATCCTCCGATATCCGAAAGCTCCGTGTCTAGGATATATTATGGATGGACATATTCCGAATATAGGTCTGCTCGTGGAGCAAGAGATGGCCATGAGGGCCAAGAGGAGGAAAACTTCTCTTACCTTTCTAGTGCTGATCACCTAGCTATGCAGGTGATCCCGTGTCCCTATTAATGAGAAGATGGATGTGGAGGTGACCCCACCTCTTCTTCTAACATCTAATGGATCGAGACTGAGTATTTGAGGGATAAGTCAGATAGGAAGAGAGCTACACCGGTGGACAAATCACTAGTAGTTGATGTTGATACGTTTCCGAATGAGGAAATACTTTCTCCCTAGGCTAGTGAGCCTACAAGTATATCGGGTCCTTGTACTTCTACTTCTTCTGGTCCATCTGCTATACCCCCTCCCACTGCTGCTACTGCTATTGCCTTCCGACTCCTATCACCCATGCCATGTTATACAAGATGGGTAATTTGGCCCATTCCGCTCATGTGTGTGCCTCTTGGGTAGAGGCCGTTGTGCCAGGGTAGATAGAGAGGGTGATTACTGGCGCTATGGCCCGGATTAGGCTGAGATGATATAGCATATTGAGTTGATTAATGGCCACATGCTCGCATTGGATGCCCTTATTGTTAGGGTTGAGGCTTGTGAGAAGGGTCGGGGAGATTCTGTTATTATAACGGCCTTGAAGGCTGATGTTGTTGGGCTGCACAAGGATTTGGACGAGCTGAAGTCCACAGATTTTTCGATACTGTTTGACACACTTTAGATTCCCGACATCTCGAGTGCAGATTTCCTAGACAGTTTAGTGATCCCTCTGGCTACTACGATCGGAGATGTTGATAGAGAAGACATAGTTGATGAGTCTGAGGCGGAGACTGATGAGGAGGAGCTGGGTGTCCGTGATGCTGCTATGTACGATGATCTGGAGGACCTTGAGGGGCCCATGGTTCAGACATCGATTGAGGCACCACTCAGAGCGACGTCGATGGTGGGCTCCATTGGAGCAAAGGATGCTGATGAGCCAGACACTAATGCCCCAACATATGGAGTCACTGACATGCAGACTTCACCCCAGGCTTAGCCTGGCAGGATGATCCTTCTAACTCCCTTCTATTAATTTTAGACTAGTTCATTTTATTTGCGCATTTTAGGAAAATTGTTAGATTTGTTTGGCAGGGTGAGGTATTTCCATTCCTACCTCATTTGGGTTGTTTTTGTGGATATTGTTGTCTTTGTTTTGTGAATGTTGGATCGTATCTTGTGATTTATATTTTTTTTTTTTCATTCCATTGTTTTTAATGTTTGAATGTGGTTTTAGTCCATTGTTTTTGATGTGAATGTGGTTTTGACCCCAGTTTAAAAATTTGCCACCAAAGTAAGGACTATGTATCTAAGCTAAAGGTAGATCCAATAACTAAAGTCTATCTAAGACAAAATCCTATGATGACATGTCCTTTTAGGATTTAGAATTGCTACTAAAGGTCCACAGATGCTAGACATTAACCTTTAATGCAAGAGTCCGCTCAAAGCTAAGTATACTCTTAATTAAAACATGCATAAATCTAGAAATACTGATAATCTTATAATTATGAATTATACTAGTTATTGTGGACTCGTACAAGAATATTGAGTACATGGTTGATGTATCAGACTCGATCCTAACTTTCATAGCATGCAATCCCATCCGTGTCACAACTGATTCGGTAAGCTACGTGTCCGGTGCATGGAGAACTGGCTTCGGTCTCCAAAACTTACTTTCTCGTGGAAACCTTTTGGCCACCCAACGACCTATAATGCTAGTCACTACTCCCAATAGAGTTAGGAAATATGCCCCACAACCCAATGCGGTACAGAACAAATAGAATTTGCTACAAAAGCCAACTAACAGGGGTATTTCTTGCGTATGAGAACATAGTAATGGAGAAGGTTACAGCCAAAATAGGATTCCTTTTGGCTAGAGGGCCCAAATAAGCTATATATTTGACTCGGGTTTGGCATAATGCTAAAACTATGGTGAATGCATCTATCGTCATTGATGTATAAATAAAGATACTAATTAGTAGTAATAATTGATAAAATACTAAGTATCTCATAAATCATATTAACTGAATATAACATGAAAGATACTAATTCTAAAAGCATCTAAATCATGATATATGAAAATATATTGAGAGATACTTTATCCGAAAGAATTCTAATTGATAAAAATATGATAATCTGAGACATGAATCTTAAATAGCATAATTCTGAGTCATAAAATACTTGCATATTATAGATTCATGAAAATTTCATTGAGAACATGAAATTATAATTAAATTCGTGAAAAGACTAATCATGAAAAAGAAATTGAATTTAGGAACCTATGAAGATAATAGCCACTCTAGTTTTGTATAAATCATAACTTGAAGAAATGGAGGTTTTTGTGACAATCCAAAATCACAATTCGTAATGGCACCTATGTTCCCAACCGATAGGTAAGCCAATCCAATAGTTTAACCAATTCAATGCAATATTAATGAGGGAAAAGTATCCGACAAGCAAAATATAGTAAGCACTAAGTCTTTGAGCATGAAATGTGTAAGATTTAAATACCACTCCTTTAATTGGGTGTCATAAGTACGAGCACTTCTAAAATACGATGTAAATCCATAACTAAAATTAAAATTCTAGACGTAAGAAATATCATGTCTAAAAGCTAAACAACTAAATAGATAAAGATATTAAGGAAGGTATGAGCCGCAGAACAACCAAGTAGCTCACCACAAATCCAATATAACTCAAGTTAGAACTAGGAAAGCTTCACGATATGTGCTCGTATTGAAAATCGAATCTTCACCATAAAAGAGTGCAACAAGTGTAATATGAGTATGAAACCACGTGACTCATTATGTCTCATAGACCGACAATGAAAAAGTATTGATAGGAATATATAAGTAATCATTCTTTAATTTTACAAGACAACATTATACGTGCAAGTAAACTTTCACCATAGTAGGAATAATCAAAGGCCATGTAATTTCCAAACTCCAATGAAGCACATAATCAAATAAGAACGAAAGATGAAATGATATGAAATGTAATGCAACACCATGAAATGATACACCTTAAATACCAAGGTGTCTTACAACCGTATATATACAATACTTCTCAGAAATACATTAAGAGTTCGTGATCATGGGGACTCATAAGGTCTATATAAAGAATAAGACGATCTCCACGTGTGTGTGGGAACAATATCAATGCACTAGCATAAAATCAATAATCCCCAACACTTAATATATCCACATGCCCAACATATTGTCACAACCCTAAAAAATCAAATAGGATGAACTAAAGCTTGGCATGTGTTTTAGAAGCTGTTAACTTGTTAAAAAGAGGATTTTTGTCTTTTAAAGTTTAGTTTAAATAATTTTGAGGTCAAACATCAAGGGACGACCATGACGTTTGAAAAATAGTCTTTTGAGTTAATGTGTTCTAGTGTGGTACCATTGGAGTTTAGTGTATTGTTTGAGGTCTAAATCAAGTGGAGGTGACTCTCACACTTAGATGGGCATGTTTAGGGGTTAAACATCTGGGTACGACTCCCCAAGGACCACCCTAAGGGTCCTTGAGGAAGACCCTACGTTTAGACCCCAAGTTGCCAAAAAGTGGTGAACTACAACCATGACTTACGGCCAGTAGGTTCACTTACGGCCTGTAAGTCCACTCCGTAAGCCAACACTTAGCCTAGGGAGCCTTAGCTCCCATGTCCATGTCTCAGTCACCAACGACAGAGTGACAGAATGTCCTGTCACCCCACGTACGGTCCGTAGATGGGGGTTTCGTAAGTCTCACCTATTTTGCTGTCATATGTTTGGCCAAGCAAAAGGTGGTTTGGTAAATTCCACCCTTGGCCAATTAAATGTATGGATGGTTGTTTTTAGTGTTTTTAGGTATTTAAAGTGTATTAAAACATTTAAACCTCCATTTAGAAGAGGTTGTAGCCTTGAGGAATACCTAGGTGTGGTATGAAGAGGTTGTATGGGTGGCCACTTCATGTCTTTCTTAGGTTTATCTTAGGGTAACTTTAAATAGAGGTCCTAAGGGTTGAATGGCTTATTGATGTATGTACTTATGGGTTATATGTGGTTCTTGCCTAAATGTGATGTATGAGACTTTATATATTGAATGTGATGATTATTATGCCTTAATATCATGTTATGAAGATTTTATCAAAAATGGCATACAAGTATGATTTGAACCCAAATGTCCCTTTTCAAGCATGTTTCTGCATGGTCATCGTACTTAGTACATCTAATGTGCTAACCCCATTCTTACCCTTTTTACCAAAGTGTAGGCTTTGGAGATGTTGGTGTTCTATGCTTGAAGGATAGGTCTCTAAGGTGCTTGAAGATGAAGACTTGGTGAGTCCTCATAGTTTCGAGGAGGAACCCATGGTGTTTCCTTTTTATGTCTTTTAGTTTTGTTAAAGTTTTGTATGGGCTAAGTTTCAATGTTGTATTCAAAGTATTAGATGGTTTGAGACATAGTGTATAAAGTCTAGAAGGTTTTCCGCTTGCTACATTATGAAAATGTCTTCGATTGTAAAGAAAGTTTTTAATTCTAATCTATTTTTAAGTATCTTATGCAATAAATGATCTATGAGGCTTGTATAAGACCTTTTCGAGGTCGAGTACGCCAGTTACGACTAGGGGGTTATCCCGGGTCATGACAAATATTGTATCAAAGCAAAAGATTTTGAAATGGTTTTAGGTTGTCTCAAAGCACATCTAGTAGAGTCTTGTTCATAATATGAGGCGCGTCACATTATGAATAGGAGTCTATTGGGTGCTAAGAAAGTTTCACTTCTTCATTCTTCAAGTCGTGCCATAGAGTTTTAACTCTATAATGTCTTTCCCTTACTCCTTATGTGTTGGTATTTGGAGTGTGACCCCTTGAAATAAGTATGCTAGAAGATTTGAAGGAGAGGAAAGGTTGGTGGTGATGCCAACTATGGCTGTGTGACTTGATGGATGTGAGATGGAATATTGTGATGTTGAATTTAGTATGAATGGGTTGCTTATGGCTTTGTGTGATGTTGATAGAAGGCTATGATGGGTTATGAGGTATGTCGAAAGAGTTGATTAAATGTGGTGTTTTAGAAAAGCCTAGGCGTGATGAGTATGAAGGTTAGTGAGGTTTTTCTCCGACCTTAGAATGAAAAAGAAGTGGAGGTTAGAAGAGTTGGTGTAGACTTACTACTACGTGGGAGATTATGTGCCTAGATGGTAAGTTCTTTGAGTGTCCTTGATGTGCATGAGTTTGGCTTGATTGAGGTTCTCACCTTAGGAGGTGTAGTGAATTTGAGGAGTTTAGACCCGGTGTGGTAGACTCATATGAGACCTTGTGTGGTGGGTGAGGTTGTTGTGAGTAAGAGTTGCTTAATGAGGACGTTCCTAGTTTAAAGGTACCAGTAAGTTGATGGTTTCTTGTAAGTTGTGAATGCCTTGGTTTAGGTTCCTATGTTATGTCATGTTGACCTTAGATGGGTTTACCCTTAAGTGGGGGATGGTATGTTGAGTAGTCAAGTTGTTGAGAAATGTTGGTATCCTTGCCTCTTTCTTTATGTGCCTATTCAACCCTAAGACGAAGAGTTCCTGGTAGCTTGTCATATGTTTTGGAGTCATGTGTGGTTATGAGTTTCCATGGTCTCTATATGTTATGCATGTTCTATTTGAATTCTTGTTAAATGAGAAAAATGAGTCTTTATGTTATATGTTCCTCATGTTAATGTGCATTTAGTATGAGTTATCTATTTGTTTCATGAGGTGAAATTGTGAACATGCCTAAATGTGTCTTATGAAGAAGTTGCATAATGTACTTTGATGAGAAATTGCATAATGTGCCTAATGGTTGTATAATGAGCATGTTGTGATTTGGAGAAGGAAGTTCCTCCAATGAAATGAGAAATGGTAAGGTTTGATGCATAAGGAGTTGGTAGATGTATTCCTACTTTCTTGAATTGCATGAAGTTGATTGAGCCTTGTTTTTGTGGAGTTGATGTTCCTCCTAGCTATGTGTGATGTTTATAATGTTGTATGCATGATTGTGGGCTGCTAGTCTTGAGTCGTTACCCCTTTAATGTGTTTTAAGTGTCATTCGAGGACGAATGATCCCAAGTGAGGGATAATGTAACAACCCTAAAAAATTAAATAGGACAAACTAGAGCTTGGCATGAGTTTTAGAAGTTGTTAACTTGTTAAAATGAGGAGTTTTGGCTTTTAAAGTTTAGTTTAAAGAGTTTTGAGGTCAAACGTCAAGGGACGACCATGACGTTCAAAAACTAGTCTTTTGAGTTAATGTATTCTAGTGTGGTGCCATTGGAATTTGGTGTGTTGTTTGAGGTCTAAATCATGTGGAGGTGACTCTCACACTTAGATGGGCATGTTTAGGGGTTGAACGTCTGGGTACGACTCCCCAAGGACCACCCTAAGGGTCCTTGAGGTGGACCCTAAGTTTAGACCACAAGCTGCCAAAAAGTGGTGAACTACGGCCATGACTTACGGCCAATAGGTCCACTTACGGCCTGTAAGTCCACTCCGTAAGACAAGACTTAGCCTAGGGAGCCTTAGCTCCCATGGACAAGTCTCAGTTGTGGAGTGACAGAACGGCCCGTCACCCCGTAGGTGGGGGTTTTGTAAGTCTCACCTATTTTGCTGTCATGTGTTCAGCCAAGCAAAGGGTGGTTTGGTAAATTCCACCCTTGGACAATTAATGCATGAGCGGTTGTTTTTAGTGTTTTTAGGCATTTTAAGTGTATTAAAACATTTAAACCTCCATTTAGAATTGATTCTTAAAAAAACAAAACCCTTCTCTCCTAAAAGTTCTCTCTGGGACTCCATTGAAGGTCAAGGTCAAGTTCAAGCTAGGGTTGGGGATTTCAAAGTGTTTCTACTCCAATTTCGTGGGATTCTTCAAGTATAAGGTATGGTGATCCTTTATATAGGGCAAACTTCATCCTAGAGCCAATTTCAAAATACTTTTCAAGTTTTCAAAGTTTATGAAAAACCCTAATTCTTACTCAAACACATGGGTTCTTGCATCAAACGATTTCAATTGATAAATTAAGTCTATATTGATGTTTAATTGGTGATTTTAGATGAAAAACTCTATGGACCCATGATTTCTCTAAATTCCTAAATTTGGCTTATGAAGTGGGTTTTATGGTTCTGATTGGATGATGATGGAATTATGCTTAGCTTGAATTGTATTATTGATTTCTATTGTTATCTATACCAATTGATGGTGAATTGTTGGAGAATTAATTAATTGTGATCATGGCTTTGGAAACTGGTAAGTTGATCTAATTTCATGATTATTGTAGAATTGTTCTTGTACGGTTTGATCCACTTATGGTGGAGGTTCTTATATATTGAATGTGTTGTGATTATGGCCATGAAGTCATTATATGGTGAATTGAAGTGTTAACATGTTATTGTATAGATGGTCATATAATGTGAAGGTGTTTATGTGATCTCAATGATGATCTTGTGTGTAGTATTATTATATTGTGATGGAAAGTATGTTGTTGCTTAATGATCATGTATGAGGTTGATCTAATGTGAAAGGTCCTCCTAGTATTGTAATGTAATCTTGCACATTGATTTGGTAGGCCTAAGGCATCATCCTCCTTGTGTAATTTAATGTGATGTGATGAATGTATCTTAGGACCGGTAGACCAAATGTGGTATTCCCTCCATGAAGTGTGATTGATGTCTTGAATTGGTAGACCTAGTATATGTGCCCTTTCATGAATGAATGAGTAATGACCTTGAATCGGTAGACCCAATGCAGAAGGCACCCTTCTTCGAAAGTCATGAGCTATCCTTAATGTACCTTGAATCGGAAGACCTAGTGAAAGGACCCTCTCTTGTGTAATGTACTTTGGGTCAGTAGACCTGTAACAACCCAAAAATCGTAGATTGAACTAGAGCCTAAACGTAATGTCAAGAAGGTTTGACATAAAATTCCCCTATGTTAGTAGACCATCTAGGTATCCTATGGGGGGGGGGGGTTTATGAGTCAAGGCCTAAGGGGGGAGTGCCAAGCAAAAAGGGGCAAGACAAGGCAAAAGGCCAAGGCTGCCCCAAACTTGGAGCTACTGTCTCAAGCTCCACGGCCATCACCACGGCTCGTGGTCATGACCACGGGCAAGTGGGAGGCTCCGTAGAGTTTCCTTGGCCATGGGAGAGGGACCTCCAAGTGTCCTAGACACTGCCTCACCCTTCACGAGAGGGACCACGAGTCGTGGTCCACTTCACGACTCGTGAAGGTGGGCGTGGAGCTCCGTTGGAGTTTTGGAAGTTGGGGGCGTTTGGGAGTAGCTACTGCCCAAGGCGCCACGAGCACCACTACGGGCCGTGGTGCACTTGACGAGGGAAAGGGGTGGCTCGTGAAGGTCACTTGGCACCAAGGCTTGAAGGCCTTACCACCACAAGGCCAAGTGATGACCAAGGCCATCACCACGGACCGTGGTCTTCACCATGGATCGTGGGAGGTTCCGTGGTCTTGCCTTGGCCAAGTGTTGGTGCAAATGAGAGGGGCTACTACCTCCAACACCACGGACAACACCATGGTCCGTGGTGTACTTCATGACCCAAGGAGGGTTGGCCGTGGTCCCTGACGGGGGACCATTTAAATGAGGAGTTTGGGACCTTTTCTTTCAAATCCAAATTAAGTGCGGGTGTTTTGGGTATTTTAGGGTGTAAATATATATTGCGTTTTAAGTCAAATTCATTAGTATTGGTCATTATTCACAACACCCAATTGAAATAAAAACTCTCCTACTTCTCTCTAAACTCTCTCTCTAAAACTAAAGAAGAAGAAGAAGACATTGGAGCTAGGGTTTCAAGGTTCTTCCCCAAATTTCTAATAGTTTCTCCATTTATTCTCAAGGGATCAACTAAGGTATGGTGGCTCTTCACTATTAGGATCTTTTCCCCAAGAGGCCCTCTCAAAATTAGATTTCAAAGTTTCTCAAATTCTAGTTTTCTCTCAATTTCGTGGGTCACTTTCCAAATGTGTTTTATTTGATTTGTAGTGATTAATTATGGTTGTATATTATGGTTTATGGACGAATTAGTGTAGTGTTGTTGGTTTTTGAACAAATCCCCACAAGACCCATGAATTTTCCCTTCTTTCTCACTTTAAACCCTAGTATGGCTTTAATGGTGGATTAAGGATGAGAATCTAATATGTAATTGTAGATTTCATTATTGTATTATGATGTTGATATATATGGTGGTTGATTATCAGTGAATTAGGGTTGAATCTTGATATGAGTCTTGAAGGCTATGAATGAAGGTTGTCAAATTGATGAATGTTCATATATTGAATTGTTGATCCACTTAAGGTGGAGGTGCTACTTGATTATGAATTGTGGTGATTGAGTTATGTTCCTCTTCCCTACAACCCCAAGTGTTGACAAATATGCTATGATATGAACATGAATGTTAAGCTATGATTACGGTAGTAAGGGTATGATGAATATAAGGTAAGTCTCATGAACGTTATATGACTATGCTATGAATGAACATAATTATATGTTGAGGGTTTTATGATGAAAGGTTATTCTCATCTTAGAACTTATGAGCTATATGAAGAATGATGGGTTGAATTCCTAATACATTCCTTATTGAATTAATGAGTAAGTAAAGGCCTAATACTACATTAAACGGGATATGAGCGTAGCACCGAGTGAACATGAATATGAGATGGAAGATTTTGCGTTTAGCAAGTCCAGCTTCCCATATGGGTTCTTTCTACGTTTAGCAAGTCCGAGTTCCCAATATATATGTTGTCTCATGAGATGGAAACCTTCTACGTTTAGCAAGTCCGGGTTTCTAGTAGCAATCTCCTTGTTCCTTAACTATGTTTGCCCACATAGGTATTAGCTAGTGGATCCACTTAGATGCTATTATGTTAGTTCTACTGTGGCAAGTGGAACACTCTCTTACGGTGTGGGAATACATCACCGGATTCCATGTAAGCTTTCATGGTCTATGTCGGTTAGTGCTAATATCCCTATGTTTTAAGAAGATGAGCTAAGGTGTGAACATGTCTTATGTAAATTACTTATGAATTCTAACTAGGACTACTTGAGGGATACTACTTAGTATAGGTGAGGGTATGGGACTTTACCTATACATTGCACAAGTGGGTTCTTTGAGGATTTCTTGTATGAGTCCTTTATATGTGGTAAGGTATGAATGATGTTAAGGTTGGTTTCACCTATTATGATGTTGATTTTGTATGTGAATACACTTGTGTCTTCTTGATGGTTTTACTTAGTATATATGAGGGTATGGGACTTCGTATGTACATTGCACAAGTGAACTTGAAAGTGGGTCATGAGTGGTGTCCTATGATGGTATGATGTAAATGGAACTCATATATGTAAGGTATGGGTTATGGCTCTTTGTATGATCATGAATGTCTCTTTATTTTGTAATGTGGATTGGCTAAATGTTCCTTGAATATGCAATATGGCTTTTAACTTGAAATAGCATGTTTTCAACTAAAGGTCCGTTTTATGCATGTCTTAAATGGTTTTAATTGCATGGTTTCCATACTTAGTACAATTGATTATGCTAACCCATATTTCTTCCTTTTTCTACTAAGTGTAGGTTCAGGGAAGTGATTGTGTTGCTAAGAGGATCAAGCTTGGACTTAAACTTTCTCCAAGACTTTTTGGTATGTCCTCAAGTTCCGAGGACACACATTATGACGTTTATGTTTCTCATATTGTAATAGACTATTAGACTTCTTATGTACTTGTCCTTTTGAGACAATTCTATTGTAAAGGGTTATGATCCCTATTTGAGACTCTTATGTGTACTTAGATGGTTTCATTGAGAAAATGATGTCTAGACATTCCACTTTTCTATTTTCTATTATGAGATGATTTGACATTGAAGTTGTAAAGTTTTAAGTTTTCTGCATTATTCAATATCTATATGCAATGATGAATATGCTAAGGGCTTGTATAAGATCCCTTCGGGGTCAAGTACGCCGTGTTATGCCTAGGGGGTGCTCTCGGGGCGTGACAAACTTGGTATCAAAGCATAAGGTTAATTGGATAATATTAGGTTTGATGTCTCATGAAACCACGTCTAGTAGAATTTTGTTCATGAGTGTGAAGCGCGCCACACTTATGAATGAGAGGCTATAAGATGCTTAGGAACTTTCACATCTTGGTTACTCATTGGTCGTGCCTCAAGAGTTTTAGTTCTATTAAGTTTTTCCTTCTAATCCTTTTCTTGTGCTTATAGGCGATGAATACAAGGACTAATGCTCGAAGGGCCGGAGAGGAAAATGTGAATGAGGAGGTTCCCCCTCAAGCTCCTCAAAATCCTCAAGCTCCTATTGATGAAGGGGATATGTCTAATATGGAGATAAGAGCGGCTCTTCATACCTTGACTCAACTCATGACGGCACAAACCCAAGCCGTCACTACTTAAGCTCAAGCTTTGACGGACCATGCTAACCGAGATGTGGGGCCTTGGGCAAATCCCAATGCTAGTACCATGGCCTCAAGGTTGAGGGATTTCACCCGTATGAATCCTCCTATGTTCTTTGTCTCCAATTTCAATGAGGACCCACAAGAGTTCGTAGAGGAGATCTACAAGATAGTGTATGCTATGGGAATTACTTCCGTTGAGAAGACCGAGTTGGCCGGGTATCAATTGAAGCATGTGGCCCAAACTTGGTACAATCAATGGAGGGATAATAGGGCTATAGGAGCGGGTCCCATTAATTTGGAGATTTTCAATAAGGCTTTCCTTGATAGGTTTTTCCCTCGTGAAAAGAGAGAGGACAAAGTTGAGGAGTTCATCAATCTCTGTCAAGGAGGGATGAGTGTCCAAGAATACTCCTTGAAGTTCACGAAGCTATCCAAGTATGCCCCATCCTTGGTCTCTAATCCAAGGGATGAAATGAGTCATTTTTTCACCGGTGTTTCCGATGCTATTGAAGAAGAATGTCGGGCGTCAATGCTCCATGATGATATGAATATCTCTAGGTTGATGGTACATGCTCAACAAGTGGAAGAGTCAAGGCTTAGAAAGAGGAATAGAGAGGTGAAGCGGTCAAGGGTCGATGAGGGAAATTCATTTAAGGGTAAGTTTGAAGGTCAAGGTGAACCAAGGTTTAAGAAGAGGTTTCCAAACCCAAGTCCTACCAGTGCTACATGTGATTATTATGCCGAAAGGAAATGGTTCAAGCAAGTGATATTACAAAGCCGAAGGGAAATTGTTCTACTTAGAGATATGATATAAAGTCGAAGGAAAATAATTTCGGCTAGTGATATTAAGCTGAAGGGAAATAGTTCTGGCAAGTGGTATGATATAAAGCTGAAGTGAAATAGTTCCGGCTAGTGATATGATATAAAGTTGAAGGGAAATGATTCCATCGAGTTATAATGTATAGGAAGAAAATGGCTCCAACAAAAATTTGACTAGTGTTATTTGATCTGCTTAACACTTGTAATTGATTTACTTTATACTTGTGATTTAAATACTTGAATCTTATTGGTTGTAAACTGTGACAGTTAAACCTTGTGAAATATTTATTATAAAACTCTTAGAATAGGCTGATTTCTATGCAAGTTGTAGTTTGAGGAGGTTCGGTTGGGATAAAAGGAGTACTCATATTGAATCTAGTTTTCGTTATTTACTAGGTTGCTTTCTAAACCCTATTTTGGGTACTAACTCTTTGCTTCTACACTTGCATAGGTTTTGATTCTTGACTAAAGTGATCTTCTTTTCCTTCAAGAGGCTATAAAGAGTATTAGAAAACTTCTTTTTATTCTTTCTTTCATATCGTGTGTGGTTAAATTTACTAGTACTGAGTAGCTGCATGTTATTTTGGCTAATGTCGAGGACCACAACTTTTGTTTCCAGTGATAGACGGGAGGCAGTCTTCAAGGAACGTGAAAATATCAGCTAGGGGTAGAGGTAGGGCCCGATATAGAGGTCGTGCTGATGGAAAAGCACCAGCTAGAGGTTGTGCCCGTGGAGTGGAACCAGCTAGATACATATCTAGAGAGGTCTCCCCTGAGCAACAAATTGAGGTTGTATAGAACCAGGTTACTCCAAAGTTTATATCTCGTTTGTTTCAAGATACTTTATTGAGGCTGGGGTGTGTGTTGGAGAACTTCTATCAAGGTGGTGCGACAAGTAAATAATACGGTTCTATAAAGATAGTGGGGGCACATACACTACGACAACAGTAGGGTCCAGTTAATCATGATCAAGTTGGTCAGCCACCAGTGGTTCCTGCATTGACTATTAGTGCACAAACTACTCCTAAGGTTAGTTTTACAATTGTTGATCATAGGTGTTATGAGAGGTTTCAGAAGATGACACCACCCTAGTTTGAGGGTTGTAAGAGAGAGGATGCTCATGAGTTATTGACTTTGTCTAGTTAGTTTCTAGAAGTATTGTGTATCTTGATGCTCATGCTGCTCATTAGGTTACACTTTAGCTCTACGGACCTGCCTGGGAGTGGTGGACGACTTGTGTGAGGTCTAGTGTCACGACCCAAGGTACCCCTAGGCGTAACATAGCGTATAGGACCCCAAGAGGCCCCATACAAGCCACTTAACATTCATAATATAAGAAATAGAATAAAAAGACTTAAAAGACAATTTCAATACACGAAAGTTTATAAAGCAACACGGAAGTCTAAACACTTGTCTCATTAGCCATCTATTACATAAGAATGAAATTGGGCCTAGGCCATACATCATGTCCAAAACTTAAAAAAGAAAGAAAATTGGAAACAATGAAAATCCATCCTTGAAGCATTAGGAATCACCAAAACTCAAAATTTCTCAAATCAACCTCTAGCCATGAAATTGAGAACCCTGACTGTTGGACCCTACATTTGGGGAAATTTAGGCAAGAGTATGCGTTAGTACAAAACATGTACCAAGTATGATTGCCATGCATATAAAAATTTAAATCATGCTATATGACATGCAATGGCCAAGCTCAAACATGATATAAAAAGTGTTAGAAGACCTAAGTTATAAAACATGGTCAATACAATCTAACATCTTTAACACATGTGAGATACTTCTTGAAGTAACCTTAGTTCATTATTACTATGGGAAGTAGACTTAACCGACATAGAGACCATGTTAGCTATAACATGATCCCCCGGTGTCTGCCATACCGAAAAGGGTTGTCCTACTTGCCAAGGTAAGGACCATGAATTTCTAGCTTAGGTGGATCCACTTGCCAATGTCTATCTAGACAATCATCCTATAGGGGCACACATGTAAGGGATAAGGAGATTGCTTCTAGAATCCCGACCTCTACTCACGAGAGAGCTTCCATCTTAATATCCTCTATGTGCTAAGCATAAAGACCACGAAATAGTCATTTTCATACTTATTCTTATTATCCATGCAAGGGCACATGATCTTGCCAATTCAAGCTAGTTCATAAGTCATCCATGGAATGGTATTATTCAATAACCAATCGAAGATAGGTTTCATTAGGATAGCTCCTTATCTTTGATTCATTTAGGTGAGAAGACCTTTCAACCTTAGAATCCTTACTTTGTGAGAAAACCTTTCACAATCATACTTTCGTATGTATATGAGGAATCCTTTAAACAATACAACAACAACATTATCATTGATACTTCACTCTCAATTCATCCTTATAACGTTTACATAAATTTCATAGGAACATGATTACTTTCATAAACTCTTTATTCATAATCCAAAACCCTCATTATATCATCATACTTTGGAAAACATGGGAATTACATGGATTCATGGGGAATCATCATAAAATCATTAGATTAACTCAATTCATGCATAAAAGATCATAAAACAATCAATTAAATCAATAATTAGGAGAACCCATAACATAGAAGAAAACACTAACTCAATTGGAAAATTCTAAATTTGAAAATAGGAGAATTTGGGAACTCCAGAATGGAAGGAATCCATGGATGAAAACTATCATACCTTAATACCAAAATCTTAGCTACAATGGAGGAATTGGAGACTTGTTTTTCAAAACCCTAGCTTGGATCCTTCTTCTTTAAGCTTTCTGGGGAGAGAAATATTTTGAGAGCAAGACTTGTTCTTCTTCTGTAAATTTGAGAGAATGATTTTCAATTAGGAAATTTTGTAGTGAAAACACTTATAGAGGGGTTCTAGGTAAGGGAAAAATTACATAGTATTAAGATAAAATAATTAGGGAAATTCCCCAAAAGACCCTGAAACTAATAACTGACGACCCACGCGACGGCCTGATCGATGGTCCGTTGGTTAAACCATGGACCATCCTGTTGGGGCGTCATTTGGACCAGAAACCACTAACTTTGGTCCTCCAATGACGGGACTCACCCACGGAGTGTGGTCCAGTCGATGGACCTTGGGTCCCAATCATTGTTCCTTTTTTTTAACCTCGAAATCATTCTAGATCTGGGACTAGTCTACTGAACCTATCTACCGTTCCTGCATTGAACGGCGGACAATCCTGTTGGACCGTTGAAAAAGTATGTAAAGTTGAGATTTCTTTGGAAAAAACTAACTGGCCAACCCACAGACACCACCTACGGTCCGTGGGTCATTCCACTAGCCGTGGATGGCCTCTGTCGAAAGGGCACCAGATTCTGAAAAGGCTAAATTTTTCTATCTTTTTGAATTCGAGGTGTTACATTATCTCCCCCTTGGGATCATTCGTCCCCGAATGTGATTCAAGACATCATAAGAAAGGTGGAAACAAAATCTAACAGCCCACCATGCATGCAATGCACATATTGTCACGACCCAGGGATACCCCTTAGATGTAACGTGGTGTACTTGACCCCGAAGGGGTCTCATACAAGACCTTAGCATACTCATAACATAAGATGATAGAAAAGTACAGAAAATGTCACGACCTGAGAGCACCCCTTAGTTGTAACACGGCGTACTCGACCCCGAAGGGGTCTAATACAAGCCTCTTAGAATTCATAACATTTGATACATAGAAATAGTACGAAATTTAAAAACTTTTCTTTAATAAATCTAACATCAAAAGACATTTCATAAAGCAACAAAAATACTAAGTCTCACATGGCCATCTTAGATAAACTTTAACAAGATAGGGTCACGGCCCTTTACAATCGAATTTTAACAATAGTCTAAAAATAAGAAAGAACTAGAAACAATAAAAGCCTTTGTCCTCAACATAAGAGGACATACCAAAAGAGGTCTTGAGAGAACTCTAATACCAAGCTTCACTAGAGAATGCAATCACTTGCCGGAACCTACACTGGTAGTAAAAATAAGAAAATATGGGTTAGCACACAAAAATGTACCAAGTATGATGACTATGCAAAAACATGCTTTAAAATGGACATTTTGTTGAAAGTCATGCTTTATGCCATTTTTGTAAAAACTTCATGAACATTGATACAAGAGGCATAATATAAGTCACGACCAACATACAAACATAGTTCACATTTGAGCAAAAATCACATATAACCCTTTACCTTCACCTTGAGCCTCCACCTCAAGTAACCCTCAAGCTATGCCTTGTGTAGTGTATGGGTAGCGTACCATACCACCACCCAAACTAAGGAACCACCTTAAGGTCCACAAAAGTGAACTTACCATTCATCCTTTCCACCTTTACACAATAAAACATTTAAGAGACACAAACATTTCATTAAGACCAATATCTAAGACAACTCTAAGTCATACTTGTGCAATGTGCAAGTAGCATCCCATACTACTACTCACACTAAGTATTCCTTTGAAGTAACCATTGACAAGGCACATTCATATACAATAGTAATAACAATGAAGTAGCTCATAATACATTCCAAGTATAGTATGCATCTTTAAATCTAAGCATTCTAGCCAACATTCTTCATTAGGTTCATTTAGGACACATTCATGCATTTAGAGGACTTTCACACATTTAGTCATTAAGACTTAGAGAACTCACTATAGCCCCTTCAAAGCCTACTCGTGCAATGTATAGATAACATCCCATACTACTACCTACACTTTGTAGTACCTATCAAGTAACTAAAGTGCACATCTCACATGATAGGAATAAGCGTTTAACCGACATAGACCATGCAAGCTAGACATGGAATCCGATATACTATCCCACATCGTAAGGGTTGATCTCCTTGCCGAAGGAAGACCGGTTCATCTAGCTTAGGTGGATCCATTAGCTAGGACCTATGTGGGCACATAGTTATGGGATATGAAAGATGTTCATTGAGATCCGACCTAACATTGGGAGAACCTCCATCTAACCGTATCCGTTCGGTGCTTAAACTACATTTCCATAGAGTAGTTTCATTGCATTAGTGTACTATAGAGGGCCACCAATATTAGGCCTATTGTCCCAAAGTACTTTCCCAAGAAAGGGCCACCACCAATAGGCCTACCGTTTCAATGTACTTTAAGGATATCTCTTGACTTCCTTATAGAGAGCTACCACCTTTAGGTCTACCATCTCTTAGTCCGTCATTTCACACAAGAAGAAGGCCACCACCATTAGGTCAACCGCTTCAAGGTTTAACACACACACAAGGAAAGGCCACCAACATTAGGTGTACCAACCCAAGGTGTTACATTCACATTAGCACCTAGACTCCTCATTAAAAGCAGCTAACATGAATTCTACCAATCCAAGGTTCAGCCTAGAATACTTTATTATACATTTATAGAAAGGCTACCAACATTAGGTGTACCAATTCTAGACATTCATTCATTCATTTATGAAAGGCTACCAACAATAGGTCTACCAATCTAAGACATTAAGACATTAATTCAAGATACATTCATCATTCAAGAAGAGGATGCCTAAGCCTACCAAGTCAACATATCATATTCAATATGGTTTTCATTAGTCAAGAAGAAGGCACCTAAGCCTACCAAATCAAGATACTTCATTCATGATCACATTCATCAATAAAAGAAAATGATGCATTAGCCTACCTATTCAATATATTACATTCATCATTATAGAACACATCACATTCCATCATCTTCATTCATGAGTGTTAAGAGAGAATATACTATCAATCACAACACTTTCACATTCTATACAAGATCACCATTCCATTTTTGAAATCACAAGTATATTATTCACATTATACATTTACAATTACAACACTATGATAATACTTCGATTCCTCACAATATGCCTTCAAGGCCCTGATCACAATGTACATATTAAGTAAACACCTCCACCTTTCAAGTGGATCAACAATTCAAGTACAATTCTACATCAACAAGAAATTAGGTCAAACTTTCCCTTTCAAGGCTATGATCACAAATCCTCAATTCACCAACAATTCACCCTAATTAGACCTAGATAATGATACAAATCAACAATCTAAATCAATCTACACATAAATCTATTATCATCCATTCATAATCATCAAACCCACTTTATAAGTCACAATTTAATAGTAGAGAGAAATCATGGGTTCATAGAATTTTTCATCTTAAATCATCAATTAAACATCAATACAATCATAATTTATCATTTGAAAATGTTTGATGCAAGAACCCATGAGATTGAGTGAAACTTAGGGTTTTTGTGTAACTTGAAAACCTTGAAAACTTCTTTGAAATTGACTCTTGGGTGAAAGATAACCCTAGATAAAGGATCACCATACCTTATAATTGAACAATCCCACCAAATTGAAGAATAAACACCTTGAAATCCCCAACCCTAGCTTGAACTTGAGCTTGATCTCCAATGGAGTTTCTAAAGAGAACTTTTTAGGAGGGAAGGGTTTTGATTTGAGAGATGAAATATAAATGAGTGTTTTAATACTCTTAAAATACCTAAAAAACAATTAAAACAACCTTCCACACATTAATTGGGACTTGGGGTGAATTTACCAACTCACCCCTAAGTTGACCGTGTCACTTGACAGCAACACAATTGCCATTCATGCCCTAGACTCACGGACCGTGCTGTTGGTCCGTGGTCTAGGGATGTGGCATGGTTTGGAGGGGTCTGACCTATGGAGGCCATTCACGGGGCATGGATGGACCTACGGGGAGTGGACCCCTTCCGTAGGTCACCCAATTTTGGCCGACTTTGGCCATTTGGGGCAGCCTTGGGGTTAGACTTAAGGTCCTCCTCAAGGACCCCTAGGGTTGTCCTTGGGGAGTCTTACCTTGATGTTTGACCCCTAAACCCCTCAACCATGACTCGGGGAAACATCAAACACCATCAAAACTCAAGAGGAACACAAATGCACACACGTTAGGCTCTAGTTTCACTAGTTCATTTTTAGGGTCGTTACCGAAAATTTAAAACTTCTTTTAAACCATACAATCGAAAACATTTTCATAAGATAGCGGAAGTATTTACTACTTTTTTGTCTCAAACCATCTATTAAAATCTTGAATAAAATTCTTGGGACACAACCCATACAATAGTTTAAAACATAAAGAAATTACATAAAGGAAATATGGGTTTGTCCTCGAAGCTATGGGGACTCACAAATTCTTCAACTCTTCTTGCTCCTTAAAACCTAGCCTTCAAAGCAACTGAATCTCCGAAACCCTACATTTAATTAGAATTTAGGCAATATGCATTAGTACAAAATGTACCAAGTATCAAAGCTAGCACAACATCATAAGAGCATCTCAAAATGGTTAGTCAACATAAGACATAATAGATAAGCATAAGAGACAATAATATAGTCATAGCATAATCTCCAACATAAGCATCATATAGTCATAAGTGAACATAAGACATAGTTAATGAGTATAGGAGATACATCATAATAATAATAAGCCAAGTCTTCTACATAAGCATCATATAAGCATAATTTGACTCCTAGTCATCTATACCTTAATAGAACCATTCTCAAGTAACCTCAAAAGCATACATGTGCAAAGTATGAATAGCATCCCATAATACTACCCAAGCCAAATATACCTTTTTAGTAATCATAATCGTAGTCTATATACATGGTCAAGTCTCGAAGCTTCTCTATACCATAAGGGCACCATACTTCTAAGTAACCTCAAAGCACACTTGTGGAATGTATGAAAAGCATCCCATACTACCCTTCACACTAAACATAACCTTGAAGTCATCTTAGTCATACTCACCTTCCTATGGTCTCATTATTAGGTTAACTCTCATAACTAAGGGAATCTGTCACCTTAAGTCAACTATAGCAAAAAACGCAACTATTCCACAACCCTATCTCAATTCTCTTTAATAACCTTAAGTCATACTTGTGCAATGCATGCATAACACCCCATAATACTATTGATTCTAAGTACCACCTTTAGGTCCTCATACTAACATACCACTTCTTGGTTTGGAACCTAGTTCCTCTCTTTACTTTAGAATACTATGAGGTACTCTCTTAAGCACATCTTAGTTCATCTCTCTTTAAACCTTGGAACACTATGAGGTACTCTCTTAAGAACATCTTAGTTCATTATTAGGTTGAACCGTATGAGATACTTCCTTTAGTATAATTAAGTTCACTATTAACATGGATACTATGACATACTTACTTAAGCATGTCTAAATCCATTTATACTTTGAACACTATGAGATACTCTCTTAAGTATGTCTAAGTTCCATCCTCATATGGACCCTATGCGATACTACCCTAAGCATGTCTAAGTCCACTTATACTCTTGAACACTATGAGTTACTTCATTAAACCTTGGTTCATTTATGCTTTTGAAAACTATGAGATGCTTATTTAAGCATGTCTTAGTTCATTGGACATGGAGATTGCTACTAGGAACCTTTACTCAACTCATGTGAAGGCTCCCATCTCAAGAGGCCCAACTTTGGGAAAACCCACACTCTACTACGTAAGAGTTCCCCATTAACTTGGATAGTCCTCACATCAACTAGGTGTGGTTCCCCTTTCTACTTGGAGCTCGGACCCTTTCTTGTGTGACACTCCATCTCATCTTCAATATCCACTTGAGGCCAAGCATACACCCCAAGATTTACTTGTTAAGCCTTGCTTAACACTCATGTCTCATGGAAGGATGTACTTGATAATCAATCCATGTTCAAGTGATTCTATCACTTTATACTTTCAAGCATTCATACGGTAGGTTAGGTGAGTATAGGCCTTTCACCACAATTCTACCTAGTAGACTTCTATTCTCTTTTAGACTTTACTCTCAAAGCCTTAGCATCAATAGGTAAACACAATAGCTTCACCCTAAAGCACTAGTTATTATGATCACAAGCCTTACTCTCAAGGTTTCTTTCTTAATATCTTCTTTATACCTAGATTTCAAGGTATTTTGATCACATATTTCATTACTTGGTGATTCTAGTCACAATTGATCATAAAGGTTCAAATTCAACTTAACAGGTAAAGATTCATCATATACAATAGAGTCTAGTTCAATTCATGATTATATGATCCTAACGTTGATCAATTACTATATATGACATTGATTTAGGAAGATCACCTATGAACCTTCAATTTCACCTTTAATGGCATAAACCCACAATTATCACATTCATCAATTTAGACTAGGGTTTACCATAGAAATCACATGAAATTATCATAATATAAATAAACAAAGCTAAATCAATCATAATTGGGTATTTTCCACTAGATTGGAATCATACCCAAACCATACCCACAATGTAAGATGAACCCTAGCTAGAATTGGGTTATTGACTTCACAATTGGGGGGAAGCTAAGGGGGCTATGTGGGGGAAGAACCCATAGATGAATAAGCTAAACATACCTCTTTTCAAATACCTAAAGAAATCTCTCAACAATGGAGGAAATCTGCCCCCTTCTCTTCTCTTCTTCTTCTTCTTCACTTTTAGAGAGAATTATTTGGAGAGTATTTTGGGGTGTTAGATGAATGAGTTAATGACTTCGTTTTAGGGGTATATTAAGTATTTATTGGTGTCTAATTAACTAACTAACCGACCTACCTTAACCCCCAAACCCCTAACTTAAAACTAAAAGCTGAAACTGCTCTCACTCACGAACCACCCACCCACGGACCGTGGGTGGGTCCACGCTCCGTACTGCACCCTTCGTGGGTGTGGTATGTGGCTTAAAGTTCAGGCCTGTGCAGGCTTTGACCTACGACCCCCACCTACGGGTAGTGGCTCCACCTACGGGTAGTGGCTCCACCTACGGCCAGTAGGTGGCAACCGTAGGTCACCAAAAATAGCAGATTTGGGGACTATTTTTGGGGTCCGCCTCAAGGATCCCTTGTGTGGTCCTTAGGGGGTCCTACCTTGACGTATTGCCCCTAAAACCACTATTCTAAGTATGGGAATCATTTCTTGTCATTTTTATCCCCAAACCACACTCAAAAACTCTTACGAAAAGCTCTAGAATTCACTAGTTCAATTTACTAGTTTCCGAGGTGTTAAAATATCTCCCGCTTGGGATAATTCATCCTCGAATGATGATTCTAAACATTTCTTAAAGTCACAACTCTAAGCTAACAGACCATTATACGTGCACTACATCTAAATGCATACAACCAAGCAAAAAAACTTCAATTCCAAGCTAAACACTTTCAATGCAAGACAAGTGAGTAGGAACTACATCTACCAACCCAAAATGCATGAATTTATATATCTTACTCATTTTCAAGGAGAAACTAACATTTCCTAACTAAACATGCTCAATACTCCCTCATGGAGTCTAAATATAATTTACTCTCAAAAAACATTTATTCAAGGAGGAAAATCTTTCAACTCCAAACTAAGGCATGCTCATAACTCATCTCATGAAGTCTATATGCGAATCTACTCAATGCACTTCAACATGAGGAACGCAATGCATATAAGTCATTTCTAACAAGACCTAAGCATTTTCATGAATATCTACATAAGGAAATCATGGCAACACATAAACACACAATAACCTTACTAAATAGGCACACTATCTCCCCCTTGGGAGTAAGCCTATACAAACTCTTATAAACATCTAACATGCTAAAAGCAACTTCAAAGTTCAACATAGCAAGTCACAAAAGACAAGAAATTTGAAAATTTACTAAAGCATGAAGCACATACCGGAAGGGACATGATGAGATCACTCTTGATCTTCTCTAGATTGGAGAGCATAAAACCTATTCTTCTTTTGAGCACTATCATCTGAACCACTAGACGCAACTTTCTTATCCTCCCTTCCCTTAGCCTTAAGAACTGGGCAATCTCTCATTTTGTGCCCATCCTTTCCACACCCATAGCAACCATCCATGCTGGCTAGGTACTTTCCATAATGACTCCTCCCACACTTGGAGCTAGTAGACTTGGGAAATGGAGACCCATTACCCTTCTCTTGGTCAAACCTAGGGGTGTTGGAAAAATCTTGACCGGAATACCTTTGTTTAGTCCTAGGTGTACCTTGTCCATCAGACTTAGCATTAGAAAAGTTCCCATTATCGGTTCTAGCTCTTTTCCCCTCCCTATTCATTTTCTTAAGCTTTTTCTCCTCAATTTGTTGAGCATGCATCATAGATGGGAAATATTCATAATAGGGATAAGCTTTGCTGAACGACTTTCATTGACCACTAATTCAGACACTCCCATCACAAACTTATTCATCTTAACCCTAGAATACCCCACTATGGTTGGGGCATATTTGGATAGTTGGGTGAACTTAAGGGAATACTTTTTCACACTCATACCCCCTTGCTTAAGATTTATGAACTCTTGCATCTTTAGCTCCCTCAACTCTAAGGGAAAGAACCAATCAATGAATGCCTCTTTGAACCCTTTCCACTCTATTGGGCACTCTTATACCGGCCTTCTATCTTTCCATTATTCATACCAAATTTGTGCTACATCCCTTAATTGATAAGTGGCTAGATCCGCTGTCTCTACCAAAGTTAATCCCATAATACCAAGCACTTTATACACCTTATATACAAAACCTTGAGGATCTTCCTCCACTTTCGAGCCATAAAACACCGGTGGGCTCATCCTCAAAAACTTTATCACCCTAGAAGAAGCCAACCCCCTTATTGGGTTTGCCGGAGCCACCACCTCTCTATTGGCTTGTGCTGTCAAGGCTTGAGCCAACAATTGCATAGAAGTCCTAAACTCCGTAAGTTGACATTCTCATTTGGAGGGTCAATTGGAGATTGAGGAGGAGTGTGGTTTGGAACTTGAAGAGGAACCTCTTGTTCTCCATTGTCTTCCTCATCCCTCCATGTATTAGGCCTTGTATTAGCCATACCCTGAAAAACCATAGGGCATGGATTAGAAGAAGGGCCTAATAAAGCCAAACACTATGGCACGACTAAGTGAATGAAGAAGTGAGATTTCCTAAACATCCAATAGCCTCCTATTCATAAATGTGGCGCGCTTCAGATTTATGAACAAGACTCTACTAAACGTGGTTTGAGACAATCCAAGAACCATTCTAAACCATGTGCTCTAATTAGTAAGTTTGTTACGACCCAGGGGTACCCCCTAGATGTAACATGGCGTACTTGACTTCGAAGGGGTCTCATACAATCCCTTAGCCTAATCATAAAATAAAATAATAGAAAAGTACGGAAAATTTAAACATCGTTTAAACCATACTATCGAAAACATTTTCATAACCAAGTGGAATTCTTTACTACTCTTTTGTCTCAAACCATCTATTAAACTTTTGAATAAAACTATTGGGAGACAGCCCATACAATAGTCTAAAACATAAAGAAATGACATAAAGTAAATATGGGTTTATCCTCGAAGCTATGAGGACCCACCAATTCTTCAACTCTTCTTGCTCCTTAGAAACCTAGCCTTCAAATCAACCTAATCTTCGAAACCCTACATTTGGTTATAATGTAGGCAACATGCGTTAGTACAAAATGTACCAAGTATCAAAGCTAGCACAACATCATAAGAGCATCTCAAAATGGTTAGTCAACATAAGACATAAGCATAAGAGACAATAATATAGTCATAGCAAAATCTCCAACAAAAGCATCATATAGTCTTAAGTCAATATAAGACATAGTTAATGAGCATATGAGATACATCATAATCATAATAAGCCAAGTCTTATACATAAGCATCATATAAGCATAATTTGACTCCTAGTCATCTATGCCATAATAGAACCATTTTCAAGTAACCTCAAAAGCATACATGTGCAAAGCATGAATAGCATCCCATAATATTACCCAAGCCAAGTATCCCTTTTTAGTCATCTTAATCATAGTCTATATACATGGTTAGGTCTCTAAGCTTCTCTATACAATAAGGGAACGATACTTCTAAGAAACCTCAAAGCACACTTGTGCAATGTATGAAAGAAATCCCATACTACCCTTCACACAAAGCATAACCTTGAAGTCATCTTAGTCATACTCACCTTCCTATGGTCTCATTATTAGCTTAACTCTCATAACTAAGGGAATCTCTCAACTTTAGTCAACTATAGCAAGGAAGGCAACTATTGCACAACCCTATCTCAGTTCTCTTTAATAACCCTAAGTCACACTTTTGCAATGCATGCATAGCACCCCATAATACTATTCATGCTAAGTACCACCTTTAGGTCCTCATACTAACATACGACTTCTTCATTTAGAACCTTGTTCCTCGCTGTAACACCCCGTATTCTACGTGTACTAGTTCTATTTATATGACACTTAGAAATTGCCTTGTGGTATAGTTATGGACTCGGTTTCCTATGCGACTAGTGACAATAGAATAGGTTTAAAGTGAACTTCCCATAGATTTTGATGCGACCCGATTAAGTTAGCATTGATGGAAGTATTTAAACTTGAGATCATAAGTGGTATTAGAGTCTAAAGTTTAAATTGACATAGTGTATATAAGTTTTAAGTTAAGTTTAAGGTTTTAAGGTCTAGAAATGGAATAAAATATTGAGGTGCTTGCTTGACTTAACTAAGCTTGTGACAAGCAGGTGTGTCACCTACTTTAACTTATTGACCAGCCGAAAGGACTAAGACTCTTTTGTTATTGGGCCAAGTACACTACAACCTGCTTGCATTAATCTGACCCAAGTTGATTAGAAGAATAAGGGGAAAATGGACAGCCAAGGCCCAATCTTTCCAAAGCCACAAGAAATAATTTGAATGAAAAAGTAGGTGCATCACCTACTTAAATGTGTGGCATAAATTAAAGACACACGTTGGCTGCAAATGAAGTACAAGAAAGGTGGCAAAAGGCCCAATGTTCTTAAGTCCAAAAGGCCCAAATGAAAAGTCCAAGTCGGTGGGTCACCTACTTGACAAATTATGGCCCAAAATGATTGAAAAAGTCGGCCAAAGCAGGTCCCTTTAAAAGGGATTGATATCATCTTTTTCCAGCCATTTTTACTTTGACAAACAAAATCTAATTTCTAGAGCTTTCCTTCTTCTCTCTCTTAAATTCATACATCAGCCATTAAATACCATTAGGGTTATTGATTATTAGGGAGTTCAAGCTATTGGAAGGTATAATTTAAGACAAGTTAAGGAAGACAAACTTTACCTTGAAGAAACCAAGTCTTAGCAAGTGGTAGGTCTGTCCAGCAAGGTAAGCTACTGCAATTTTCTCCCTCTTGTGCTAGAGTAAATTAGGACACTTGGTATATGTTAGTGAGTTGGAAATTGTTACTTTTACATGGTGTAATATTGGGGAAGATGTTCTGGTGATTAGTGCATGTTGGGACATCCATAGAGGGGAGTCTTCTTTAAATTCAGTTATGAGCTTGTTTGAGCACTTTAAATTCAGGGATGTGACTGGATGTGCGGGAAAGTGATGGAGATGTTAAAGGACTTCAATATTGCAGGGAGTTTTGGGGAGGACCTAAAACGAAGGTTATACATTATATATACACGATTAAAGGGAAAGGGAAGGAAAGAAAACACTGGCTAGATAAATTGCATGCTTACTGCTTGGTTACTATTTGGGTGAGAACAAGTAATTTTTGTTTTTGCATTTAAATTTCTATAATCAATGACCATACGACTTTTTCCTCTTTTTTGTTCACTATGTTTGTTTACGATAAATGCTGGACTTGTATGTTTACTGTTACTTTCTTGGATATATCTATTTTCTAATAGTTCTGTTATGTGCATTTTAAATTCTTTTAAATCTTCAATATTTTCCTGGTTTTCTATACTTCTTTTTGTAATAATTATCATTACATCCAAATTGGGGTGCTATCTTATCTTTACAACATGCTAAGTTTTTAATTATTGTTTTTTCCATTTTCATTTCTTCTCTATATTTTTCACATATTTCTGAATACCATTTTTGTAAGTATCGTATTCTTGCTCCAAGTGTATCTTGCAATCCTGCTTCATTCCAATCTTTTATTATTTTAGAACTAAATGGTTCTGGTAATTTTGTAAAATATAATTTCCTTATTTCCTTTGCTTCTTCTGTATTATATGTTCCTTTGTAATAATATTCTCTAAATACGCATGTGTATTCATCTATATAACACATATTACATATAGATAATTTTAACATTAAGTTCCTGTTTAACTGTTTTTCTTTATTCTGTTCTTCTACTTCCGTAGTCGTACTACTGAATTTATTTCTTATAGCTATTTCGTATTTATTTAATATATCAATCGGTGTAGTTGCAATTTCTCCATCTATTTTCTTATTATTCCTTAGGGTTTTTATACTTTCTTCTACTAAATTTTGTAACCATAATTTTACCGTTCCTATAAATGTTCTTTCTATATATCCTGGTACTTCTGTCATTCCAATTTTGTTATCTATTAGTTGTTTTGATATGTATCCTACCCATAGTTGTATTGTTTTATTTATGTCTGCTACACAGTCTAAATCTAAAAAACCATTATTTCGTGATGTTGTAGATGGTGTCCATTTTTTGTTTCTATTTAATCGCTTATTCCATAAATTATCATATCTATCAGATTCTTCATAACTAACTGTGTAATAATCAGGACTTGATGTTCTTGGGTTTTTTACTTCTGTGCTAGTACTTGTACTTGTTTTATTTTTTATTTCTTCCGTATTTATTTCTATTGTATTGTCAGTTAGTTCGGTTTCTTTTATTTTTTCTAATATTTCTGTATATGTTTCACTTATATCTGAGCCTTGTTCTGAACAATTTTCATCTATATCAACAGTATCAATTCTTATATCTGGATTTAATTTTTCTTTAAATTGTTCTATTTCCATTTTTAATTTTGTTTCTAATTCTGTTTCCATTTCTTTTTCTTTTTGTTTAGCTGCGTATAATTCTTTTAGCATAGTTAATTCTTTTTCTAATGCAATTATCTTATCATTTTTTACTTCTTCAATCTGCTGTATTTCTTGTTTCGCTTGTTGTTTAATCATTTCTATTTCTTTCTTTCTATCTATTTCTTCATTTTCTTTAGTTATTCGTACCATTGCAGTCAAACTATCTTCTAATTTTACTGTTTCTTTTTCTATCATTAAGTATAGAGTTTCACCTATTTTCTTATACCTTCTTCCTAAGTTTGAAAAGATTATTTTTATTTTTAATCCTTCCAGATTTTCGTAAGTTTTTTCTTCTATAGCAAATTCTTCCTTATTCATCTTAAATTGTGTTTTAATTTATACTCTATTCTCTGTATTTCATGTTGTAATTTAAATATTATCTTTCTTTGGGCTAGTATAGATTTCTCACATACTCCTGCATATATGTTATATTGTAGCCTTTCTTGTCTATATTTTAATTCTTGTTTGTTTAAAATTACTGTTCTAATTAGTTCGTATTTATGAATTTCTTTATCATCCATATTTATTTGTTTTTTTTATTACTTAGCTCTGATACCAATTTTAAGTGCGGAACTGGATTCATTGGATTCATGGTAGTAAATAATAATAATTATCGTAATATTTTTCTGCTAGTCGTTTTAGCCTGAATAATTCATTTATATTATTTATGATATATTCTAAATATAATATATCTTGAGTTCTTTGATACATATATAAATTTCCTTCCATTAATTGTTCTATTACTTTTATATCTTTCATGGTTTCTATCCAATTTTGTAAATGTTCGTATTTCATTTTAATCTGATTGGATTTCTAAATCGCTTAGATTAAATTTTAACATTTCAACTTCTACTCTATCTAGCTCACTTATATCATACCATTCTTGGTTTATTAATTCTTCTTCTTCTTCAAATATCTTTTGCCATATTAGTTGTTTTAACTCCTGGATTTCTATATTTCGTATTACATACAAGATTAGTATTTTGTAGTTTAATATCATTTCATTGTATAACATATCCATGATTATTTAATCATAATTCCTTCATACCATATGCATAACAAATGGTCTATATTAGATTACTATAAACTAGATTATTTTAACATGTTTTCCTGTCACTGTTAACATCGTACTTTTGAAGGTAATTACTTCCTAACAGCGCCTCAACTCTGTTTACTCCCCTCACGGCTTTCTCGCCTCTGGTTTCAACCTTAGGATGGCATAGTTTAGAAGTTTTCCCTCCTTTCCTCATATTAACAAACTAAAAGACATGCTTAAATAATTCTAGTATATAATAACTAATATAAACTTATTTAATCATGCTATGATATTCAGGAATTAATAGATTTAGCTATGCATAATCATAAATGTGTGTACCTGTGTAGTATCTGCAATATTTTGATCCATAGCTTAACTGAAACTTTAGATTTTTATTTGAGAGAATATTTGTTTACAAAAGGGCTGTGCTTTCCGTGTAGAAAGTCTTGCCTATCTATGCCATAATGGCTATCTATTTATACACATATAAGTAACCTTACTATGGTTACTTTATTCCTACTATGATCACTTTTACACCTAACTATAGTTACTTTATACCTTTACTACTATTCCTACTTTTGTACATAGTCCTAGACTAATACGTTAGTGCTTCTTTACATCTGCACTACTAATCCTATCTTTACAAAGTCAACAAAAGGACAAACAACTTTACTTTACTTTACATCTTTGTACATAATTTTTTAACACGTTGCTACTAGCTTTTTATAAAGTAGCTTCCACTATCTTCCACTTTAGCTTGTCCGTCATAACTTCTTTATCGATTTTTGTTCTTTACTCCAGCTGTACGTCTGGGATTACATTGTCTTCTCCTTGGCATTTAGAACATTGATGATCTGGATATTTGTTTCCAATAGTTTTGCAATATCTTGTCATTATTTCCGATGAGATAAAGTTCTTTCTTATAGCTCTTGTGGTTGGCTGTTGCTCAGGTTTTAGTAGACTAAGTGCCCATTGCCTGAGTTCTTCCATATCTGTTGTTCTAAATTCTCGGCAATTTGAATATATCATTGTTTGCTCCCTTGAATAATAGCTCCATATCGAATTGTTGTTTAAATAGTTCGATGTTAACTCATTTAAGATAGTAGCTATTCCAATAATCCTTTTTCCTGCATAGAATGCTGGTATCTCTACTTTTTGTATCTCCTCTTGCTCCTCTATTTTTTCCGGTATAATCATTTCTCTAGTTAGTCCAATTTTTATGACTTGTATAATCGGTTTTATTTCATCGTAAAGTATTTCTGCTGGTGCTGAATAAAACTTTATATAAAACAAAGTTCCTTTAGTTATTCTCTTGTAGTTCATGAATGCTTTATGTAACTCTGGTATCGTAGCTATTTCATCTCCGGTTTGGGTATATACTGTGTTCAATAGTCCATAGTTATAACAAGTTCCTATTAGGTTTGCATTTGTCTTAGGTAAAGCGATTAGTTTATTATATCCTTGCAAAGTTTGGGTAATATAATCTTCGTGTGGATTTTGGGTAGTTTTGGATCTGGGATTTTTGTTTAAGAAAGTTTGTATTTTGTGGATATTTTCTATATAGGCTCTGGTTATATGGTTGTAGATTTTCTTGTCCTGGCCCAAGCTGTCTTTGTAGGTATTTTTTTTGTGGTGGTATGAATAAGGGGTTTTGATTTTTGGGTACAAATGGTTTTTCAAATATCTTATTCATATTTGTATTAACATATCTTTTTTCTCCTTTTGTAGATGATGTGCTACCTGTAGCTGCATGTAACAAATTGTTAGTTTGGGTTTTTCGGTGTTTCCCATCGTCACCTTCTAGTTCTGGAATTTTCAAGTCTTCCGATCGACTTAGCTCCGCATGTTTACCGTCATGCTGCTGACTTTTCATTTTTTGTATTTCTTTGTCCATGCTATCTACTTTTGTACAAAGTAATGTCATGGCATCAAATATCTTTTCAAGAGTAATTTCTTTGTCTAGATCTGTCTGAGTAGCTCTGTCTTGAGATGTAATCTGCAATAACATTTTTGTTAGTACTTATTACTTCTATTGTAAATGTAAAATTCTGTATATTTAATACTAGTCTTCGTATTTCTTTAGTTGTTACCGAATCTTGTATCTTCCGTGTAATCCACCATTTTACCTGCGTATTATCTGTCCTTACAATAAACTTATTATATACGATGTATGGTTCAAAAGCTAATAAACATTTATATAATGCATATAACTCTTTTCTATTTATTTCCCATTTTATTTCGGGATTTGTAAATGTTCCTGAATAATATCTACAATGATGTTCTATTTTTTCTTTATCATATTTATATTTTAATACTCCTCCATAGCTTATTTCACTAGCATCTGATTCTACTATATATATGAATTTTTTATTTTCGTCTGGAAAGTATAATTTTGGTAAGTTCCTACATAGTAATTTTATTTTTTGTATCTGGTCTTGATCTTTTTTATCAAAATAATATTCTACATCTTTCTTTAATTTTTTATGTAAAGGCTTAAGATTTTCTGCTAGATTAGGTATATATTCTCGTACTTGGTTTATCAATCCTAAGAATGATTGTAATTTCTTTTTAGTATCTAGTTGTTCCTCAGAATCTATTATTTTTTGTACTATATGGTTTTGCATTTTTATACCATTCTTATCTATTTGTATTCCTAAGAATTCTATTTGAGTTTTCATTATTTCTGCCTTTTTCTTACTCAAACTTATTCCTGAGTGTGTTATTATATGTATAAATTTTTCTAACAATCTTATATGTTCTTCTTCTGTTCGTGAGTACAATAATATATCATCTATGTATACTATACAATTTTCTAGTTGGTTAAAATAATTATCCATAAAATGTTGATATCTACCTGGTGCATTTTTATATCCAAAAGGTAGTACATTCCATTCATAAAATCCTTGTGGTACTGTAAAAGCTGTTAGTTTCTTAGATTCTTCTTCTAACTTTAGATGGTAAAATCCTGATTTACAATCAAATTTACTAAAATAGTTATAACCTTGTATTTGTCTTACTTTTAGTATTTTGTTTGGTATGGGGTAATTATATGTTTTTGTTTTTGCATTTATATTTCTATAATCAATGACCATACGACTTTTTCCTCTTTTTTGTTCACTATGTTTGTTTACGGTAAATGCTGGACTTGTATGTTTACTGTTACTTTCTTGGATATATCTATTTTCTAATAGTTCTGTTATGTGCATTTTAAATTCTTTTAAATCTTCAAAATTGTATTTTAATGGTTTTTGAGTGATTATGCTATTTTCATCAATTAGTTCAATTTTTACCTTTGTTTTATGTTTTTCCCATTCTTTTAGAGGATCTTCGCTGTATAACATATCTAATTTTTCTTGGATCATTTTTAATTTATCTATTGAAAATATTATCAATTCTATATTGTGAGTGTTTTCTTTAATATTTTCTAATTTTTGAGTGATTTTTTCACTTCCTTTAATCCATGGTGTGGTTTTCCTATTTTTATTAGTAACTCTTTTTGCTCCTATTTTTTGTTTACATGGTGTAGTAAACCACCAATGTGTCTTTGTTATTATATGTGGATATAATTTTTCTAAAAATGGCATGCCTAAGAGCATATCCTTGTTTATGAACTCATAACTATATATGTCTTCGATAGTTAATATTTTAAAGAATTATACGCAGCTAAACAAAAAGAAAAAGAAATGGAAAAAGAATTAGATCTTTGCGTAGAAAAAATATTCCAGATACCATTAATAAGAAATATAATTAAGAGACAAAAAGAAGAGTACTATGTAGTAAGTCAAAAAGAACATATAATAGATTGTAAATATACTCAAGGAAAAGCAAGAATACCTATAATAAATAAGCGAATAATAAATAAAGAAATACAAGAAATTAAAGCTAAAGATCCCATAAAATACGTACACTTAGGTGGAACAGAAATATTAATAAAAGCTTGTTTTAGAGAAGGGATAGATACACCGATAGAAATATATTTAGCAGATGATAGAATAATAGAACCAATAGAAAGAAGTATAATAAGTGCAGTAAAAGGAAATTTGATATACCAAAAATTTAAATTCATAATAAGTGCTAATTATTCAGTCGCAATAAATGATAAAAACATAGATAAATCATTAGTACTATATTGGAAAATGTCAGGAATAGAGTTAGCCCCAGGAAGTAAAATATTTACAGCCCGCTGTAAAAACCTATATGTATTAACAACAAAACATAAGATAACAGCAAAAAATAAGATTAATAAAATAAAAATAGAAAATCCTTTTGAAAAAATTGTAACGGTAATAGATAATAATGATTATAGTTATAAGGAAATAGACATAGAAGAGGATTTAGAAATAGTAAGTGATAGAATAAGTACATCAAAAAGAATAAAAAATATAGATAAAGATAATGAAATATCCCAACCCACGAGAAAATCGGTAGAATACCAAAGGATAAAAGCAATTGAGCCATACCATTACTATATAACAGGAATAATAGAACAAAGAAAGCATATTATCATAATAAATACTGGACAAGAAGAAAATTTAATACCTAGAGAATTAATATCAGAAGAGGAAATAATCTCTAAAGAACAAGTATGCCCTGAATTACCAAAAGAATTATTGCATATAAAAGAAACAGCTCAAAAAGAAATAATCATAGGAGGAATAATGATATTAATAAATTTCAAAATATATCAAGAAGATAATATAATATTAGGAATAAAATGGTTAGAAGAAATGAAACCGTATAATTTAGAAACTACACAATTAAGAATAACATATAAAAATAAAAAGATTATAATTAAGAGAACACTATGAAAATTTACATACTTGCAAAGATAATAGTAGAAGGTTATTATAATAGATACTACACCCCAATGTTAGATACAGGAGCAGAGGCAAATATGTGTAAACATAATTGTCTACCAGATGAAAAATGGGAAAAATTAAAAACACCTATAGTAGTAACAGGATTTAATAATGAAGGAAGCATGATAACATATAAAGCAAAAAATATAAAGTTACAAATATGGGATAAAATATTAACTATCGAAGACATATATAGTTATGAGTTCATAAACAAGGATATGCTCTTAGGCATGCCATTTTTAGAAAAATTATATCCACATATAATAACAAAGACACATTGGTGGTTTACTACACCATGTAAACAAAAAATAGGAGCAAAAAGAGTTACTAATAAAAATAGGAAAACCACACCATGGATTAAAGGAAGTGAAAAAATCACTCAAAAATTAGAAAATATTAAAGAAAACACTCACAATATAGAATTGATAATATTTTCAATAGATAAATTAAAAATGATCCAAGAAAAATTAGATATGTTATACAGCGAAGATCCTCTAAAAGGATGGGAAAAACATAAAACAAAGGTAAAAATTGAACTAATTGATGAAAATAGCATAATCTCTCAAAAACCATTAAAATACAATTTTTAAGATTTAAAAGAATTTAAAATGCACATAACAGAACTATTAGAAAATAGATATATCCAAGAAAGTAACAGTAAACATACAAGTCCAGCATTTACCGTAAACAAACATAGTGAACAAAAAACAGGAAAAAGTCGTATGGTCATTGATTATAGAAATTTAAATGCAAAAACAAAAACATATAATTACCCCATACCAAACAAAATACTAAAAGTAAGACAAATACAAGGTTATAACTATTTTAGTAAATTTGATTGTAAATCAGGATTTTACCATCTAAAGTTAGAAGAAGAATCTAAGAAACTAACAGCTTTTACAGTACCACAAGGATTTTATGAATGGAATGTACTACCTTTTGGATATAAAAATGCACCAGGTAGATATCAACATTTTATGGATAATTATTTTAACCAACTAGAAAATTGTATAGTATACATAGATGATATATTATTGTACTCACGAACAGAAGAAGAACATATAAGATTGTTAGAAAAATTTATACATATAATAACACACTCAGGAATAAGTTTGAGTAAGAAAAAGGCAGAAATAATGAAAACTCAAATAGAATTCTTAGGAATACAAATAGATAAGAATGGTATAAAAATGCAAAACCATATAGTACAAAAAATAATAAATTCTGAGGAACAACTAGATACTAAAAAGAAATTACAATCATTCTTAGGATTGGTAAACCAAGTACGAGAATATATACCTAATCTAGCAGAAAATCTTAAGCCTTTACATAAAAAATTAAAGAAAGATGTAGAATATTATTTTGATAAAAAAGATCAAGACCAGATACAAAAAATAAAATTACTATGTAGGAACTTACCAAAATTATACTTTCCAGACGAAAATAAAAAATTCATATATATAGTAGAATCAGATGCTAGTGAAATAAGCTATGGAGGAGTATTAAAATATAAATATGATAAAGAAAAAATAGAACATCATTGTAGATATTATTCAGGAACATTTACAAATCCCGAAATAAAATGGGAAATAAATAGAAAAGAGTTATATGCATTATATAAATGTTTATTAGCTTTTGAACCATACATCGTATATAATAAGTTTATTGTAAGGACAGATAATACGCAGGTAAAATGGTGGATTACACGGAAGATACAAGATTCGGTAACAACTAAAGAAATACGAAGACTAGTATTAAATATACAGAATTTTACATTTACAATAGAAGTAATAAGTACTAACAAAAATGTTATTGCAGATTACATCTCAAGACAGAGCTACTCAGACAGATCTAGACAAAGAAATTACTCTTGAAAAGATATTTGATGCCATGACATTACTTTGTACAAAAGTAGATAGCATGGACAAAGAAATACAAAAAATGAAAAGTCAGCAGCATGACGGTAAACATGCGGAGCTAAGTCGATCGGAAGACTTGAAAATTCCAGAACTAGAAGGTGACGATGGGAAACACCGAAAAACCCAAACTAACAATTTGTTACATGCAGCTACAGGTAGCACATCATCTACAAAAGGAGAAAAAAGATTTGTTAATACAAATATGAATAAGATATTTGAAAAACCATTTGTACCCAAAAATCAAAACCCCTTATTCATACCACCACAAATAAATACCTACAAAGACAGCTTGGGCCAGGACAAGAAAATCTACAACCATATAACCAGAGCCTATATAGAAAATATCCACAAAATACAAACTTTCTTAAACAAAAATCCCAGATCCAAAACTACCCAAAATCCACACGAAGATTATATTACCCAAACTTTGCAAGGATATAATAAACTAATCGCTTTACCTAAGACAAATGCAAACCTAATAGCAACTTGTTATAACTATGGACTATTGAACACAATATATACCCAAACCGGAGATGAAATAGCTACGATACCAGAGTTACATAAAGCATTCATGAACTACAAGAGAATAACTAAAGGAACTTTGTTTTATATAAAGTTTTATTCAGCACCAGCAGAAATACTTTACGATGAAATAAAACCGATTATACAAGTCATAAAAATTGGACTAACTAGAGAAATGATTATACCGGAAAAAATAGAGGAGCAAGAGGAGATACAAAAAGTAGAGATACCAGCATTCTATGCAGGAAAAAGGATTATTGGAATAGCTACTATCTTAAATGAGTTAACATCGAACTATTTAAACAACAATTCGATATGGAGCTATTATTCAAGGGAGCAAACAATGATATATTCAAATTGCCGAGAATTTAGAACAACAGATATGGAAGAACTCAGGCAATGGGCACTTAGTCTACTAAAACCTGAGCAACAGCCAACCACAAGAGCTATAAGAAAGAACTTTATCTCATCGGAAATAATGACAAGATATTGCAAAACTATTGGAAACAAATATCCAGATCATCAATGTTCTAAATGCCAAGGAGAAGACAATGTAATCCCAGACGTACAGCTGGAGTAAAGAACAAAAATCGATAAAGAAGTTATGACGGACAAGCTAAAGTGGAAGATAGTGGAAGCTACTTTATAAAAAGCTAGTAGCAACGTGTTAAAAAATTATGTACAAAGATGTAAAGTAAAGTAAAGTTGTTTGTCCTTTTGTTGACTTTGTAAAGATAGGATTAGTAGTGCAGATGTAAAGAAGCACTAACGTATTAGTCTAGGACTATGTACAAAAGTAGGAATAGTAGTAAAGGTATAAAGTAACTATAGTTAGGTGTAAAAGTGATCATAGTAGGAATAAAGTAACCATAGTAAGGTTACTTATATGTGTATAAATAGATAGCCATTATGGCATAGATAGGCAAGACTTTCTACACGGAAAGCACAGCCCTTTTGTAAACAAATATTCTCTCAAATAAAAATCTAAAGTTTCAGTTAAGCTATGGATCAAAATATTGCAGATACTACACAGGTACACACATTTATGATTATGCATAGCTAAATCTATTAATTCCTGAATATCATAGCATGATTAAATAAGTTTATATTAGTTATTATATACTAGAATTATTTAAGCATGTCTTTTAGTTTGTTAATATGAGGAAAGGAGGGAAAACTTCTAAACTATGCCATCCTAAGGTTGAAACCAGAGGCGAGAAAGCCGTGAGGGGAGTAAACAGAGTTGAGGCGCTGTTAGGAAGTAATTACCTTCGAAAGTACGATGTTAACAGTGACAGGAAAACATGTTAAAATAATCTAGTTTATAGTAATCTAATATAGACCATTTGTTATGCATATGGTATGAAGGAATTATGATTAAATAATCATGGATATGTTACACAATGAAATGATATTAAACTACAAAATACTAATCTTGTATGTAATACGAAATATAGAAATCCAGGAGTTAAAACAACTAATATGGCAAAAGATATTTGAAGAAGAAGAAGAATTAATAAACCAAGAATGGTATGATATAAGTGAGCTAGATAGAGTAGAAGTTGAAATGTTAAAATTTAATCTAAGCGATTTAGAAATCCAATCAGATTAAAATGAAATACGAACATTTACAAAATTGGATAGAAACCATGAAAGATATAAAAGTAATAGAACAATTAATGGAAGGAAATTTATATATGTATCAAAGAACTCAAGATATATTATATTTAGAATATATCATAAATAATATAAATGAATTATTCAGGCTAAAACGACTAGCAGAAAAATATTACGATAATTATTATTATTTACTACCATGAATCCAATGAATTCAGTTCCACACTTAAAATTGGTATCAGCTACTAATACTAGTCTTACAACGTATTTTATTGTAGATTAGTAAGCTGAAGAGAAAGAGCTTAAGTCATACATTTTGAATTGTATAGCAAGGTATGTCATGCTTTTCGATTTCCTTTTTCTCTGGCATGAGTCCATTACTTGCATTACAAAAAGTAAGATTTCTAAGTGCCCTTGGTAGTGACTGATCCATAGTTGCAATTCCTACTCCCTAGCGCATTAAAGTGAGTACTCTAATATGAGTTTGTTACTAAATGTACGTGCTTACTCTTCCAAGTATTAGCATGCAAGGTTTAAACTTGTTTCATCGTCAAAGTACCCTTGGCACGTATTTCCCTTATATAAATCACAATGATCCTAGATTACACATGGTACATATGTTTATATGTTGGATATACAATATGCCCATATCATGCCAACTTGCTTCAATTATCTATATATATGTCATGTTATCACATGTTCATATGTTCCCTTTATTGGTTATTACTCCCATTGTGTTAGACTATAATGTTACCTCACAAGATCCCTACTTACTCTATTGTACATTTTATATGTACTTACTTGGAATATGTATCTGTCCTTAAGTTGAATCTGCCCATGTTCTCCCTTGGATCCACGTTCATGTATACCTTGTATTTGATATTAGTTAGTGAGTATTTTGGCTATCATATAGAGTTCAAATCTCTTGGCTGAAGGTTAAATGTCTTCACTTGATATGTGCTTCAATTTGAGATGTCAAAATGCTTACTGAGTCATATAACCTTGTAAGTATTACACGTTCATGTCACATTTCCTTCCCATGCCATTGTTATTATCGTAATTCCTTATTCATATGTCTTCTACTACTGGTCCATAGTTCTAAATCTCAACAATGATTATGACCACGAAAACAACAATCTCAAAAGAGTTATGATCATCAAAAGAACAATTTCAAAAGAGTTATGAACATAAAAAAAATGATTTCAAAGATTAAAGAGTCTAAGTGAAGCAATCTATATAATTATGGGTAGCATCCCAGGGGAAAATCCCTAGCATGGGTCAATCCCAATTGGTTTAGAAGGGTGGTAGCTCACGGGTGAAATCCTAGCATGGGCCGATCCCAAATGGTATGGAAGGGTGGCAGTTCAAGGACAAAAGCCTAGCATGGGCCGATCCCAATTTTTAGAATTATGAGGACAACATCCCAGGGGTTAAAATGCCTAGAATGGGTCATCCTCTTCTACTGCTGATCAGTTGATTAGTTGTATCATATGTCTTTTAAATGTTATAATGCACAAAAAAGTAAAGAAAAGAATGTAACATACACGATTCCAGAAGTATAAGCAAGGTCGTCTCTAATCCTTATCTATTGGTATTTGCTTTCACTTGAGCTCTCATTTTACAAATGGTTATATTATGCCTTACATATTAAATACATTCTTTTGTACTGGAGTCCCTTATTGGGGAAGCTGCATTTCATGCTGCAGGTACATGTACTCAACAATTAGATCTCCCCAATAGAAGCACATGATACTGAGCAGTTTTTGGTGAGCTCCAGGTTGATTCAGGGATTTTCTGAATCTTTACTATGCGTATTTCATAGTAGTACAATCATGGATTCCAGTAGAGGCTTTGTAGATATTGTAAAGCTATCATCTGAATTCATAGTTTCACTTGTCACATGTATTGGTTCAGCTAGTCAACATTTGTTGTATATGAATCTTCTCATTAGTAAATATATATGCATAATAGTACTTTACTTTCTCATCATAGGTGACTTGTAAAACATGTGTTCATATGGTACTTGTCCGCCTTACCTAGGGTTGGGGTGTGACAAAAGTGGTATCAGACTAGTTCATCCTAGGGAGTCTGCAAAGACGTATCTAGTATAGCCTTACTTATGAATGTGTTGCATGCCACATTTATAAATAGGGGGCTTCTTGGACATTTAGCAAAAGTTAACCTCTTTCGTAATCCAGATAGTGCGATAGAGCGAAATTGAGAAGTACTTTTCCACTTTCACCTGATCATGCTATTCATATTATGCTTATAATGGTTAAGGTTAATGGTAGCTAAAATGTCAACATGCAATCTACAGAAAAGGATTTGAAGTTATTAAAATTTTAGACTAGATTGAGCTCATTTCATTCGACGGTCCCACTAGACAAGGTATGTAAAGGCTTTTATGTTATATGCATTTTAAGTTGCATTTTGACCATTTGTATCACGTTGGTTCAATTGAGAAAGATATAGTATGGTTATCCATATGCTTGAAAATGATGAGTTACCTAGTTACATATATGAGCTATAGCATTTCTAAGCACATCTTCTTAGGAGGATGTATCCAACTCTTGGGTTCTATATTTCCTCCATATTTATAGGATCTATTACTATAGAGGACACTTGTTCTTAGTTTGTGATATACATAGAATTTTCAGCATTACACATGTTCTCGAAATTGATGTTGTTGTACCAATTTTTTTCCAGAAGAAGGCAGCGGCACAATCTGATAGGTGGATGTATCAGTGCAATAGTGTTACTATAGATACCCCTAATTGGATGACAAGGCCCAAATTCTCACCATATATCATCCTGAATATGTTAATATTTGGCTTTTATATGGTATGTGCCAACTACCCCGAATAAGTACTAATAACATTTGTATTCTTTTCCTGGTTATAAAACTTAGGGATAAATGTGCCTATTTCTTCAAATGATATATGTGTATGGTAGTTCCTATTATGATCTATGTTTTGGCTATGAAGGATTAGTATGCGACTAAAGAGTAAGGTTAACAAAAGGAAAAAAATTGATTGGTTAGACCTAAGTTGTGGTTAGTCAGGTTGTACATAGTGGGATTAGAGTACATGAAGCTACTAGTTTTGATTAAAAGGTACTTGTTAGATAGGAAGCATGTGAGAATGATGCTTGAATTACACGGGTAGAATATGTACATAGAGCTTCTCGTTAGAAGGAGATGGGATATGTCAAATTCCCTACACATCGGAGTAGGGGGTTGATACGAGGATGCTTTAGAGGAGTGAGATAGGTGATTATGAAAGAGAGGTTGCTAAGTGTATGAGGCAATAAAAACGTATCAACTCTTCAATCCTAACGAGTTATAATGGCGCACCCGGGAACAACTTTGTGAACTTTTGTTAGACAGAGAAGTCATTTTAGTATTGATTTAAGTCTTGATATTTTGTCCTGATAACAACAAGAAAAAAAGAGGGGAATAGAAAGGTTACCTAGATAGAATATACATGGACCTAGTTCATCTACATCATTAGTACAGAAAAAAAAGTAGAGCATTATTCACATGTATAGACTTCCATCAATTTGAATAGAGCTACTACAGGGTTCATTTAATAGATGCATGTAGTAATTCGTCTATCATAGTCTAGTTAAGGGAGAGGAAAAATTGAGCATATGCTAGTTGTTATTATTTGCTATCTTGCATGGGAAAAGAGTCGGAGCACCCTCATTTGTTATAAAAAAAGAGGAAATCTATTAGTACGACCAAACCTATCTAGTTAAGCCCAAAGCGGCTAACTATAAGACATTATGAATCATGATATAACTTTATAGGTACCTGACATTTACATGTTATTAGAGCTCATGTTTTATGGTGCGTTTTGGGTTCACTAGTTATTTTATACTCCGGCCTTCAAAGGTCACCAGTCATTGAGCGTGATATAACACAAGCTAGTAATGAAGGCAAAGTTGACCTCGGCCTCCTACTCTAAAAGATGAACTATTGAGGATTTTCTTTTTCTATCTTGATTGTAGTATTTATATTGACCTAGACAGAAGCCAAGTCCCAATAGTAGAACACCTATAAGAATTCTTAGGAGATTGAAGAGAGTAGATGACGAAATCAATTGTATGTGTTTTGAGGTGAGTAAGGAATATGAGCAGAACTATCCCACATGTGACTTAACGCTTAAGACAGTGTGTTTGCCCTTATTATGGTAGAGTGGTTCTATAGGATATCTCGTAGTTTCCAAAGATGGTTTGTTATATAATTATACATGTTGCATGTTCTATAACTTATCTATTTGTATGTCATTTTCCCTTTGTGGATTACCTTCTCACATGTTACCTAATGTCATAGAATTCTTACATGTAAGTGTTATCCGCTTCATAGCGCCCTTGTTTAATGTTATATGTTTTCATAGGACCATTGCGTTACATGTTATTTATTTCAAATATCTTTCCTACGGTATCTTGTAGCACACCTAAATCATTGTGAGCTAGGAGTTATGGTCATTAAAAGTTGATCCAAAACTCATACTTAGCTTAACTTTGTCAAACTTTCCAAATTTGAGTATTTCCAAAAACGCTTTATTTCTAATTCTAAGTCTTTCTCGTAGAGGGGTGTTACACTGATGGTTTTTTAAAGTGTATAAAATTTGGTTTTAAAAAAATGTATTAAATCTGTCCTTTTTACTAATTTATAAATTGGATTTTTAAAAATATTAAATTTGTCATTTGCCTTTATTTGGTATGTATATATTTATTTCAAATTTTATTGTTTTAATATTTAATAGTTATATAAAATTCAACTATTTAAAATTTAAAATTTTGAAAATTTATGGTGCTGATATGTGGCGTTTTTTCTTTTCCTATTATATATAGATTGATTTCAAATCTTAGCTGTACCTCTTAGAAAAAGTCTTGATCATAAAGAGAAGGATAGGACCAATGTCATTAATATTACAGGTTCATTGGAACTTAGTAACTTTCTCCAAAGAGTTATTTTAAAAATTTAGAAAATCGTCAATAAATAATTTCTTTAGAACTCAATAGTTACGTAAAAAGAATGTGATCCATAACTTATAAACTAAAAATTCATATGCTTTCGCTATTGAAATTCTAGGAATATGATGGAAAATAATCCCTCGATCCTTAATGAGATATCTCAAGTTGAGCTTTAAGATTATATATATTTTTGTATTGTATATTCATATTAATCGTGTTTCGAAAAAGAATGGTATGGATCACAACTAAAAAAACAAATACAATAATTGGATGAAGAATCCTTTTAATTACTCAGTCAAATTAAAGGAAAACATTCGAAATTACTTCAATTTCCATTCGAAAATATTTTCTTGTACCACCAGTTGAGCGTAGTCCATTTCCATTGTGTTTCTCAAAACATTTCTTTCGACAATCCGCAAGACACATCCATTTGGATTCAAAATTTCAGTACATCTATTCAGAGCATCCACTTGAGTAATTGTCAATGTCACTGCAAAAAAATAAATCAAAAACAATATTTCATTAAAATGTTCTACCCCATCATAAGCTCATGGACCTACTATTTATATGAATATTTTGTTGAAAATTTAATCAAGGAGAAGATGCATAACTTGTTGGAATAACCAATCAATTGCGTACTTTAGTAGCCTTCCTTTGGAAAATTCCATGTTAATTATAAATATACATTCAATCAGTATAGAGAATTTATTTATGATGCGGTGAAGTTAACCTATAACATCATGGTTACTGTCCAATCAACTTCAAGATGGTTAATCAAAAAATAAAGTGATAACTTATTTCAAGTGATTAATGCATCTATATCATGTAAGATCATATATCATAAAAATGATGAGTATAAATAACAAAATTTTAAAATCGTTTTAAGAATTTAACGACATTCCTGAAATTATGATAAGGACACAAGAGCAGAGTTCCAATATTTGGCCATTCTAACAAAAATGAATTTCAAATGTCAATGATGTATTTTGAAGTATGATGCAAGAGGGTTTTATAATGTATTTTTGCTACATTTTTTTGTAAATTATAAAAGAAAGTAAAATATGATAAATGTTATTATTTTTCTATATATAAATAATTTTAACTTGTTGAAAAGTTATGGATAAAAATTCACAAATTTGAGTAGGATAAGATCTTAGATGATTTTAAGTGATAACTCATAAATATAATATATGATGAATGTGTACTAATTGTTTGTTTCCTTAAACTTATTAAAATATCAAATTTAAACAAACTGATGATTTTGAATCTTAAAAGCTATTTATTTTCCATTTATATGCAACTAATTATTAGGGAAAAAAACAATATTCTGAAAGTGATAAAAAAGAGTTATCCAAAATATTACAAAAAAAAAGAAAAATATTTATTGCAAAAACTAACATACGCATAAACATTAGATTTAATTATGTGTAATAATCCTTAGTGTATCCATTAATAGTATCTTTTTATAGCCATAAAAAAGTTATTTATAATTGCGATGTCTAGATCAAGAAAAGGATGAAGCTAGTTGGATGATTATCTATAGAAAGATTGCTTATGGAGTGGATAATTAAACATCATGATAAAGCTTATTTAATATAAGCTTTAAATATACTAATTAACTGGAAAATTATTAAGATGTCGATTGATTCGGTATTATAGTAGCAATAATCGGAGGTGTATCAACTAAATCTAAGAGACAATAAAAATTTAAATCATATCAAGAACCAACCCATCATTGATCTTTCATTGCTAATGCTGAACATTACTGAAGGAAATTAATTATCTTTTCCTAAACTAAATCTAGGGAGTGGTATCACGACCCAAAGTACCTCTAGACGTGACATGGCGTATAGGACCCCGAGAGACCCTATACAAGTCACTTAACATACATACAGAAGATAATATAATTAACGAATTTAAAAAGATAGTTTATACCATAAAAGAAGTTTGTCATAAACTGTCACACCCCGAGCCTACACCCTGAGAGGGACTGGCACTCGAAAACCATTACTGGCCCCAAGAGAACTCTTGGCATGAGTTACTTAATCAGCGGAAGACTCTAAGAATGATTACAATGATCAAATGCATTTCTACTCAACTGTTTAATAAAATAACTTAGAATGTTTAAAGGTCAAACATTCAACTTGGCCAAAGTGGCAACTCAAGTCTTAACAAAAGAATAACAATGTAAAGACAACTGAACTACGGACTGTCTATGAAGCCTCTAAAACAAGGAGGGATATCGGGACAAGACCCCCGATTATCCTAACAGAGAAATACTAAAAGAAAATGATAAATGGAGCCCTCCTGAAAGCTAGGAGGCTCACCAACTGACTCTGAATGGTTAACTCGATCAACGAGCCGCTGGATGTTGATCCTGGTTACCTTTGTCTGCATCATAAAATGATGCAGGCCAAAAGCCATCAGTACATTGAATGTATAACTATGCGAGGGGAAAACTAAGCATAACATAAGCTTGAAAGGAATATGAAAGAAACACTTACCTTGGCTTTACGCAACTCATGAATAACTTAACTCAATATAAAGCAATAAAACACATGCAATATATGGAAAGCTTGTAAAACAGTGGAAAACAACTTAGTTCGTTAAAGAAAATGCGATAACAAATGCAACTTTACTCATATAATAAAGTAATATAGTTTCTGTGGGAGTTTCTCTAACCGACAACCACCACTATGAGCCTAAGTGGTGATACAACGTCTTGCCCACACTGCTAGAACTGTCCTATACTCTGCCGTCATATAAGATGCCTTAACTAAGTGGATCCACTAGTCTATGCTAAAAAGCACTTAAGGAATCATCTAAAAGTATGATCCTTTACCACCCATGATGGCTACATGGTTTGTGGAGACTTGAGCTATTATGAACTTGGATCCCCATATCCGTGCTCAATACTACTCCCAAAAATATACTTAGCTCTTATGTTTTTAAAACAAACTTCTTTATTTGGTTTGAGATAATTACCCAAAACATAGCTTAAAAGCTCTTTTGGAATCAATGTTCCCTGTCTTGCTCAAATGTGAAAACATTTCTAACTTTTGGGAAAACTTAGTTCCCGTAATTTTTTTGAAGAAATGAACTTTACGCATAACTCTTTAGTCAACTCGAAACATAAGTCTTAAAACAAAGTTAAAACGTTTGTGAAAGACTTTTGAAAACTTTATGAACCTCTCTTAACTTGACTCTTAACTTTCCTTGAATTGAATTGTGGATTCAAGGATTGTGATTTGTGATAGGAACGATCTCATGATGTTTAGAGTGTTTTTAGATAGTTAAACATGAGAAAAGATCAAGAAATCATTGTCTAAAAACTAGTCCGCGACGCAGAGATGTATTTAAGTTTTTGGTCGTGAAAATACTTTTTGAAGCAGAACGGTCTTTGACCGCTCCACGACGTGAATAAACTTTTCTCAAATATGAGGAATAGGTCCGCGACGCAGCCCTAGTGCCCATATTCACCCGACCATTTTCCTTCTTTGATTTCCAGCCCCAATTCGCCTAAACTCGGTTCTTTTTAAATTGAGATACCCAGCAAATGTACCTAAGAACCGAACTCCAAACAACTCTATAATTCGACGTAATGATCTTAGAAACTTCTCAATCTCATCCCAATTCAAGAACGACATCAAATTTAAGAATACATATCAAGAACACCAAACTTTCAAACTTTTTTAGGATGAATTCATGTTGAAATAAACATGTTTGGCACGTGGGTGAACGAACCCAATGTTATGAAACCCTCACATACCTCGTAGGGATCACCCCTTGACGAAATCCACAATCTTAGCTTCCAGAATTGATGATTCTTGCTTCTTCTCCTCTTTTCTCCTCTTTTTTTCTTTTCTTTAAAACCCTAACTCAATTTTTCAACAGCGTAAACTGAACAAGTTCAGTTTAGACCCATAAGTAATTACCAAAAAATGAATTAATCTAATTGGGTCTGGTAAAGACCAAAATACCCTTCCAAAATCCGGTTTAGACTTTCCTTATTTGAACAGCCCAACTTCAAATCGGCATATCTCACTCATACGAACTCGGAAATGCACAAACTCGGTAGCGTTGGAAATATTATTCCAAGACCTTTCCTACGATATCTGGAAACACACCTAATTCATCATAAACTAGGAGTTATAGTCGTTTTAAGTTGACCAAAAACCAAAACTTAACATAACTTAACAAATTTCCAAATATTTCATTCTTTCCTAAAATGACTATTCCCAATTCTAACTCTTTCTAGTTCTTTCAATTAGCGAAATGTTACAATATCTCCCCCTTGGGAACATCCATCCTCGAATGAGATTATTTTTACTAGGCTAAGGGTGTAACATCTAACATTCATCTCAAACACCCAAAAAGCAATGCAAATACAATATTCTAACTTATAGATTAAAGAGTACTAAGAAGAGAATTAGTACCTTGATCTGGAATTTATCTAATCTCAAAGAGATGTGGATATCTTTTCTTCATATCCTCCTCAGCTTCCCAAGTAGCTTCCTCAACAAATTGGTTCCTCGAAAAAACTTTGACTTATGCTACCTCCTTATTCCTCAACTTGCGAACTTGGCGATCTAGTATCTGAACCGGAATCTCCTCATAAGATAAGTTATCCTTGATCCCAATATCTTCAGTTGGTATTATCAATGAAGGATCTCTCATGCACTTCTTCTCCATGGAAATGTGAAATACCGAATGAACCACTGCTAAATCTTGTGGTAGCTCTAACTCATAAGCTACATTGCCAATCCTCTTGGGTATTCTGCAAGGGCTAATATACCGGGGACTAAGCTTCCCCTTCTTACCAAATATCATAACACACTTCATGGGTGATACTTTTAAATATACCCAATCATCTACTTCAAAATCTAACTCTCTTCTCCTAACATCAGTGTAGGATTTCTGACGACTCTGCGCTGCTTTCAACCTCTCTTGAATTACTTTCAGCTTCTCCATAACTTGATGAACTAAATCTCATCCTATCAACCCAGCTTCACCAACTCCAAACCATCCAATAGGACATTTGCACCTTCTCCCATAAAGAGCTTCATAAGGAGCCATTTGGATGCTAGAGTGGTAAATATTATTGTAAGCAAATTCAATAAGAGGTAGGTGATCATCCAAATTACCTTTGAAATCAATCACACAAGCCCTCAACATATCCTCTAAGGTCTGAATAGTGCGCTCTGCTTGCCCATATGTCTGAGGATGAAAGGCAGTACTTAAGTTCACCTTTGAACCCAAGCCTTTTTGGAATGACTTCCAAAACTGCGTAGTAAATTGCGCACCTCTGTTTGAAATAATCAAAACTAGCGCCCCATGAAGTCTAACTACCTCTTGAATATACAACTTAGCATAATCCTTTGTTATATGGGTAGTCTGTACCGACAAAAAGTGGGATGATTTGGTCATTCGATCCACAATCGCCCAAATAGAATCATTCTTCCTACAAGACCTTGGTAAACCTGTGAAGAAATCCATGTTTATCATCTCCCACTTCCATTCTGGAAGTTCTATATTTGGAGCCATGCCATCGGGCCTTTGGTGCTCTACTTTAACTTGTTGGAAATTCGAACACATGGAAACAAACTCTGTAATGCCCTTCTTCATACTACTCCACCAATAAACTTCTCTAAAATTGCGATACATCTTTGTGGAACCCGAATGGATGGAATATCTTGAGCTATAAGTTTTCTCCATGATTCTTTCTTGGAGTTCATCCACCATTGGTACACACAATCTACCTTGATACCTCAATACACAATCTCCCTCTTGTTCAAAAGCCATAACGTTCTGCTTATGAACATTTTCCTTCAATTCAAGTAAAATTGGGCTTTGTTCTTGTTTCTCTTTTACTTCTGACACTAATGATGACTCAACCCCATTCATCACCACTACTCCTCCTTCTGTGGAATCCATTAGTCGGACTCCTAAGCGTGCAAGTCTATGTACATCTCTTGCTAGATCTTTCTTATCTTCCTTCAAATGGGCAGTACTACCCATAGACAACCTGCTCAAAGCATCAACAACAACATTAGCCTTACCTGGGTGGTAAAGAATACTCATGTCATAATCCTTGAGCAATTCTAACCACCTCCTTTGTCTGAGATTAAGCTTTTTCTGAGTGAACACATACTAAAGACTCTTGGGATCAGTGAACACATCCACATGAACACCATAAAGATAATGGCGCAATATTTTTAAAGCAAATACTACGACAACCAACTCTAGATCATGGGTTGGGTAATCCTTCTCATAAACCTTCAAATTTTTGGAGGCATAAGCTATAACCTTTCCATTATGAATTAATATGCAACCCAAACCAACTCTAGATGCATCACAATATACCACAAAATCTTGAGTACCTTCTGGTAAGGTCAAAACTGGGGTAGTAGTCAACCTCCTTTTCAATTCCTGAAAGCTTTTCTCACAAGCATCAGACCATTGAAACTTAACTGTCTTCTGAGTCAACTTGCTCAACGGGGATGAAATAGATGAGAACCCCTCTACGAACCTTCTATAATATCCAATCACTCCCAAGAAACTCCTAATATCAGTTGGAGACATGGGTCTAGGACAATTCTGCATTGCCTCTATTTTCTGAGTATCAGCTTTAATTCTCTCTCCAGACACAATGTGGCCTAAGAATGCCACAAACTCAAGCTAAAACTCAAATTTTGAAAACTTAGCATAGAACTCTCAATCTTTTAGAGTTTGGAGAACTATTCTGAGATGGCTAGCATGATCTTCCTCATTCCTTGAATAGATTAGTATGTCATCAATGAATACGATAATAACCATATTTAAATAAGGCTTGAATGCCCTATTCATGTAACGACTCGGAAAATGATAGAGTGAAACTAGAGCCTCACATGTGAGTTTGGAGTCGAGAACTTAATGAAATGATTATATTTGAATTTGACCCAAAAGTTCTTAAAAATGTGCTTCGGAAGTTACCGGAAACTTGTTTAGCTGTATATTAAAAGATCCGTTTCGTTTTTCGAAAATCCGACTTCATATTCTTGTTTAGGGGGTCAAATTGAGTGGGAAATGGGTCTAACCCAAATTTTAGAGCAACCGTATCAAAATCCGAAATTTCCAAGTGAAGCCTTTTTCGAGGGTCTACTTTGGAGGGTCATATCTCCTAGCACACAAATTATTTGGGTGGCCAATAATATATCCATGGAAAGCCCTTTGCGTTAGCTACCTAACTCACTTCGTTTCACCTCATTCCGAGTTCGGACGAAGAAGTTATGCCCATTTTCATAAAGTCTGTCCGGCAGAAAATGCAAATTCCAGTAGCTAATTTTACTGTTCATTACTGTTCACCCGCCTGAAATTTTTCTAAGTGTTGGACCATTTTTTTGCAAAGGGCATATGTTATTCCTATATACCATTAGTTCATTCCCATCCCTAAAAAAAAAAAACATTTCCCTCTCTACAATCCTCCATTTAAGAAGAAGAAGAAGTGGGAGCTAGGGCTTTGGATTCAAGGCTTTCTTCATCAAATTTCGTGGGAGATCATAGCAAAGGTATGGTGGTCTTGATCCTTGTCTAATTTTCCATTCAAGGAGCCAAATCCAAAGTTATTTCAAAATATGAAAAATCTAGGTTTTCACTCAATCTCATGGGTTCTTCCACCAAATGGTTTTAAAAGGTTTCAAATGGCACTTTATGGTTATATTGTTGTTGTATTGACGATTTAAGATGAAAATACTCCATGAACCCATGATTTCTCTCTATTCCTAGTTTATGCCTTTATGAAGTGGGTTGCTAGATAACAAATGTATATGAATCAAACTTGTTTAAAGGTCTTTAGATTGTTGAAGTATGTCATTACCCATGCTTATTTTATGGTGTATTGTTGGTGTATTGGTATGTGAGGCTTATGGCCTTAAAGGCATAGTATGAGAAATTGGAGCGTTATCATGACATTATATGAATGAGAATTCAATGAAGATAATGTTATCATGTTATGAATGTAAAGGTGTTGTTGTAGGTTGTTCACTAGTTTGGTTGCATAATTACTACCCTATTTTCCATGCTCTTTGATTCCATTACATGCCTTCAAGGTGTTTGACAAAATGTCCAACTATGGAGAATTGATGAATCGATGCTTTAAAGTTTGAGTTATGAGATGTATGGAAATCCAGAAATGTGTTGGTGACACTCATGAATGTTGATGATATAATATGAAGGATTCTTCAATATAAAGTATACCTTGAATTGGTAGGGCTTATGCATCATTTTCTTGTATAAATGATTATATTGTTGATTGTTGAATCCTTGGATCGGTAGGCTTATGGCACCCTTCCACACATGCTTATAATGAACCTTGGATTCGGTAGGCCTATGGCACCTTTCCATAAAGGTTAATGATGAGACTTGAATCGGTAGGCCCATGGCACCCTTTCAAGAGGAGTTAATGAGCTTTCCTAAATGTACCTTGAATCGGTAGGCTTATGGCACCCTTTCATGTGTTAAATAATGTACCTTGAATCGGTAGGCTTATGGCACCCTTTCATGTGTGATGATGTCAAAGTAATGAACTATTCTATGGGAATGTAGGCTAAGCACCGAGCGGATTTGGTTAGATGGAAACTCCCCGGACAGTTAGGCATGAGTTTCAATGATCGTCTACCTTATCCCATAAACTATGTGCCCGCATAGGAAGCTAGTGGATCCATTAAGCTATATATACCGGTCTTCCTTAGGCAAGTAGACCACCTCTTTTCGGTGTGGGGACTCATGACACCGGATTCCATGACAAGCTCTCATGGTCTATGTCGGTTAAATGCTTACTTCCCATCATGTGAGATTTCATTATGGTTTCTTGACAGGTTCTACAAAGTGTAGGTAGTAGTATGGGATGCTACCTATACATTGCACGAGTAGGCTTGGAGAGGGTCATAGTGAGTTTCTCTAAATCCTAATGACTGTGACATGAATGTATCCTAAATGAGGTTATTAAAGAATGTTGGCTCTTAAATGCTTAATATGTTATGCATGTTATACTTGGGTTATTTTACGAGTTATTTTTCCTTTTCATGTCTTAATTAATGATATACCTCTTATGTATGAATATTGTGCAAAGGTGAAAGAAAGGAATGATAAGTTACTTTAAGTGACCTAAATGTGGTGCCTTAGTATGGATGGTGGTATGGGACGCCATCCATACATTGCACGAGGTATAGCATAAGGGTTTCTTGAGGTGAAGGTCCAAGGTAAAGGTTTTCATGTTGATATTGTTTAAAGGTGATATTATGACTTACTTGATGTTATGCTTGTCTTGTATGTCTTTTATGCTATTGTTCATGATATTTCAAAAAGGTGGCATAATGCATGGTTTCTAACTAAAATGTCCCTTTTTAAGTATGTTTTGCATGGTCATCATACTTAGTACATTTTGTGTACTAACCCATATTCTTCATATTTTTACTATAAGTGTAGGTTCCGGCAAGTGATCCCTCCTAGCTAGTTTGAAGTGTTGGATTGCTTTCCTCCAAGACTTGGTATGTCCTCATGGATTCGAGGATAAGACTTTTAAGTTCTTTTGTTCATGTAATAGACTTCTTTTGATTGTAAAAGGCCGTGTCCCTACTTATGTTTTGCAACTGTGTCTAAGATGGCCATGTGAGACTTAGACTTCCGCTGTGTGTTTTTAAAGTTGTTTTAATGAAGTTTAAATGTGTGGATGTAAATAAGTTTTTTTATTATTCCGCACTATTTTCAGTATTGAATGCAATGAATGGCTATGTGGCTCGTATAAGACCCCTTTGGGGTCGAATACGCCATGTTACGACTAGGGGGTGCTCCCGGGTCGTGACAAACATGGTATCAGAGCATAAGATTTTGGGAATGGTTTTTAGGATCAAAGTCTCACAAGCCACGTCTAGTAGAGTCTTGTTCATCGGTGTGAGTCGCGACACATCTATGAGCGAGAGGCTATAGGACGGTAGAAGTTACACTTCTTTCATTATCCTTGAAGTCGTGCCTTAGAGTGTGGTTCTATAAGTGTTCTTATCCTTATCCTTCTCTTGTGTTTATAGGATATGAATACAAGAGGGAGACCCGCAAGGAGAGTAGGAGAAGAGGATGTGAATGAGGAAGTTCCTCCCCAAGTTGTGCAAAATGGCCAAGGTGTGCAATGCAATCAAGTTCCTATAGGTGAGCAAGAGAATGAGGTTCCGGTGGTTCCTCCGGATATGACCAATGAAGAGATTAGGTCGGCTTTCTTAATCTTGGCCCGAGCCATGGCGGCTCAAGCGACTAGAGATATGGGGCATAGGGTGAATGCTAATGAGGGTACTATGGCTTCTAAGTTGAGAGACTTTGTGAGGATGAATCCTCCGGTGTTTCTAGGTTCTAAGGTGGGAGAGGATCCCCAAGTATTTTTGGATGAAGTGTATAAGGTAGTGAGTGCTATGGGGGTGACTTCAAGAGAAAAGGCGGAGCTTGCCTCCTATCAATTGAAAGATGTTGCCCAAATTTGGTTCACTCAATGGAAGGCTAATAGGCCGGTGGTAGCGGATCCTATAGAATGGGAGGAGTTTAAGGAAGCTTTCCTTGGTAGGTACTTTCCCCGTGAGATGAGGGAGTGTAAGGTTGAGGAGTTTATCAATCTTCGGCAAGGTAATATGAGTGTGCAAGAGTATTCCTTGAGGTTTACCCAATTGTCTAAGTATGCCCCATCTTTGGTGTCAAACCCTAGGGATGAGATGAGTAGGTTTGTGACCGGCGTATCCGACCTAGTCAAGGAAGAGTGCCATACGGCAATGCTCCATAATGACATGAACATTTCTAGGCTCATAGTGTATGCTCAATCCATTGAGGAGTCCAAACTTAAGAGGATGAATAGGAATGTGAAGAGGGGTAGATCCGATGAGCAAAGTCAACCTAGGTTCAAGAAGAGGGCTCAAGATCAAGATTTTTCAAGTGCTCCTAAGGTTAACCAAGATAAAGGTGGTGGATCTCAATTTTCTAAACCTACTTGCACCACTTGTGGCAAGAGGCACTATGGGAAGTGCCTAGCCGGTACTAATGGATGCTATGGTTGTGGGAAGAATGATCACAAGGTGAAAGATTGTCCTACTTTTACGGCTAGAGGAAGGGAGGCAAAGCAAGCTTCTAAAGATGGAACGGTTCCTATTCCTCCAAATTATGGTCGTTTCTATGCTCTCCAAGCTAGCAAGGACAAGGAAGCTAATCCGAATGAAGGCGCCGGTAAGTTTTAGTTCCTTATGGTCATGAATGTCTTGATGAGGTTTCTATGGTGTTGTTTTTCATGTTTGCCTTAATTGGGTTTTCTTCTAAGTGGGGGATGGTAGGTTGAATAGCAAGGTTCTTGAGAATGTTGCATAATTGTACTTTTGTGAGAAAATTGCATAATGTGCCTAATAATTTTGGGATGAGTGTGATGTAAATTGGAGAAGGAAGTTCATCCAATGAAATGAGAAATGGTAAAGCTTGATGCATAAGGAATTGGTAGATGTATTCCTAATTTCTTGAATTGCATGAAGTTGTTTGAGCCTCATTGATGTGGAGTTGATGTTTCCTCCGATATTTATGTACTTGTATTGATGTTGTATGCATGTTGATGGGCTGTATACTTGAGTTGTTACCCCTTATGTGTTTAAAGTGTCATTCGAGGACGAATGTTCCTAAGTGGGGGATAATGTAACGACTCGGAAAATGATAGAGTGAAACTAGAGCCTCACATGTGAGTTTGGAGTCGAGAACTTAATGAAATGATTATATTTGAATTTGACCCAAAAGTTCTTAAAAATGTGCTTCGGAAGTTACCGGAAACTTGTTTAGCTGTATATTAAAAGATCCGTTTCGTTTTTCGAAAATCCGACTTCATATTCTTGTTTAGGGGGTCAAATTGAGTGGGAAATGGGTCTAACCCAAATTTTAGAGCAACCGTATCAAAATCCGAAATTTCCAAGTGAAGCCTTTTTCGAGGGTCTACTTTGGAGGGTCATATCTCCTAGCACACAAATTATTTGGGTGGCCAATAATATATCCATGGAAAGCCCTTTGAGTTAGCTACCTAACTCACTTCGTTTCACCTCATTCCGAGTTCGGACGAAGAAGTTATGCCCATTTTCGTAAAGTCTGTCCGGCAGAAAATGCAAATTCCAGTAGCTAATTTTACTATTCATTACTGTTCACCCGCCTTAAATTTTTCTAAGTGTTGGACCATTTTTTTTCAAAGGGCATATGTTATTCCTATATACCATTAGTTCATTCCCATCCCTAAAAAAAAAAAACATTTCCCTCTCTACAATCCTCCATTTAAGAAGAAGAAGAAGTGGGAGCTAGGGCTTTGGATTCAAGGCTTTCTTCATCAAATTTCGTGGGAGATCATAGCAAAGGTATGGTGGTCTTGATCCTTGTCTAATTTTCCATTCAAGGAGCCAAATCCAAAGTTATTTCAAAATATGAAAAATCTAGGTTTTCACTCAATCTCATGGGTTCTTCCACCAAATGGTTTTAAAAGGTTTCAAATGGCACTTTATGGTTATATTGTTGTTGTATTGACGATTTAAGATGAAAATACTCCATGAACCCATGATTTCTCTCTATTCCTAGTTTATGCCTTTATGAAGTGGGTTGCTAGATAACAAATGTATATGAATCAAACTTGTTTAAAGGTCTTTAGATTGTTGAAGTATGTCATTACCCATGCTTATTTTATGGTGTATTGTTGGTGTATTGGTATGTGAGGCTTATGGCCTTAAAGGCATAGTATGAGAAATTTGAGCGTTACCATGACATTATATGAATGAGAATTCAATGAAGATAATGTTATCATGTTATGAATGTAAAGGTGTTGTTGTAGGTTGTTCACTAGTTTGGTTGCATAATTACTACCCTATTTTCCATGCTCTTTGATTCCATTACATGCCTTCAAGGTGTTTGACAAAATGTCCAACTATGGAGAATTGATGAATCGATGCTTTAAAGTTTGAGTTATGAGATGTATGGAAATCCAGAAATGTGTTGGTGACACTCATGAATGTTGATGATATAATATGAAGGATTCTTCAATATAAAGTATACCTTGAATTGGTAGGGCTTATGCATCATTTTCTTGTATAAATGATTATATTGTTGATTGTTGAATCCTTGGATCGGTAGGCTTATGGCACCCTTCCACACATGCTTATAATGAACCTTGGATTCGGTAGGCCTATGGCACCTTTCCATAAAGGTTAATGATGAGACTTGAATCGGTAGGCCCATGGCACCCTTTCAAGAGGAGTTAATGAGCTTTCCTAAATGTACCTTGAATCGGTAGGCTTATGGCACCCTTTCATGTGTTAAATAATGTACCTTGAATCGGTAGGCTTATGGCACCCTTTCATGTGTGATGATGTCAAAGTAATGAACTATTCTATGGGAATGTAGGCTAAGCACCGAGCGGATTTGGTTAGATGGAAACTCCCCGGACAGTTAGGCATGAGTTTCAATGATCGTCTACCTTATCCCATAAACTATGTGCCCGCATAGGAAGCTAGTGGATCCATTAAGCTATATATACCGGTCTTCCTTAGGCAAGTAGACCACCTCTTTTCGGTGTGGGGACTCATGACACCGGATTCCATGACAAGCTCTCATGGTCTATGTCGGTTAAATGCTTACTTCCCATCATGTGAGATTTCATTATGGTTTCTTGACAGGTTCTACAAAGTGTAGGTAGTAGTATGGGATGCTACCTATACATTGCACGAGTAGGCTTGGAGAGGGTCATAGTGAGTTTCTCTAAATCCTAATGACTGTGACATGAATGTATCCTAAATGAGGTTATTAAAGAATGTTGGCTCTTAAATGCTTAATATGTTATGCATGTTATACTTGGGTTATTTTACGAGTTATTTTTCCTTTTCATGTCTTAATTAATGATATACCTCTTATGTATGAATATTGTGCAAAGGTGAAAGAAAGGAATGATAAGTTACTTTAAGTGACCTAAATGTGGTGCCTTAGTATGGATGGTGGTATGGGACGCCATCCATACATTGCACGAGGTATAGCATAAGGGTTTCTTGAGGTGAAGGTCCAAGGTAAAGGTTTTCATGTTGATATTGTTTAAAGGTGATATTATGACTTACTTGATGTTATGCTTGTCTTGTATGTCTTTTATGCTATTGTTCATGATATTTCAAAAAGGTGGCATAATGCATGGTTTCTAACTAAAATGTCCCTTTTTAAGTATGTTTTGCATGGTCATCATACTTAGTACATTTTGTGTACTAACCCATATTCTTCATATTTTTACTATAAGTGTAGGTTCCGGCAAGTGATCCCTCCTAGCTAGTTTGAAGTGTTGGATTGCTTTCCTCCAAGACTTGGTATGTCCTCATGGATTCGAGGATAAGACTTTTAAGTTCTTTTGTTCATGTAATAGACTTCTTTTGATTGTAAAAGGCCGTGTCCCTACTTATGTTTTGCAACTGTGTCTAAGATGGCCATGTGAGACTTAGACTTCCGCTGTGTGTTTTTAAAGTTGTTTTAATGAAGTTTAAATGTGTGGATGTAAATAAGTTTTTTTATTATTCCGCACTATTTTCAGTATTGAATGCAATGAATGGCTATGTGGCTCGTATAAGACCCCTTTGGGGTCGAATACGCCATGTTACGACTAGGGGGTGCTCCCGGGTCGTGACAAACATGGTATCAGAGCATAAGATTTTGGGAATGGTTTTTAGGATCAAAGTCTCACAAGCCACGTCTAGTAGAGTCTTGTTCATCGGTGTGAGTCGCGACACATCTATGAGCGAGAGGCTATAGGACGGTAGAAGTTACACTTCTTTCATTATCCTTGAAGTCGTGCCTTAGAGTGTGGTTCTATAAGTGTTCTTATCCTTATCCTTCTCTTGTGTTTATAGGATATGAATACAAGAGGGAGACCCGCAAGGAGAGTAGGAGAAGAGGATGTGAATGAGGAAGTTCCTCCCCAAGTTGTGCAAAATGGCCAAGGTGTGCAATGCAATCAAGTTCCTATAGGTGAGCAAGAGAATGAGGTTCCGGTGGTTCCTCCGGATATGACCAATGAAGAGATTAGGTCGGCTTTCTTAATCTTGGCCCGAGCCATGGCGGCTCAAGCGACTAGAGATATGGGGCATAGGGTGAATGCTAATGAGGGTACTATGGCTTCTAAGTTGAGAGACTTTGTGAGGATGAATCCTCCGGTGTTTCTAGGTTCTAAGGTGGGAGAGGATCCCCAAGTATTTTTGGATGAAGTGTATAAGGTAGTGAGTGCTATGGGGGTGACTTCAAGAGAAAAGGCGGAGCTTGCCTCCTATCAATTGAAAGATGTTGCCCAAATTTGGTTCACTCAATGGAAGGCTAATAGGCCGGTGGTAGCGGATCCTATAGAATGGGAGGAGTTTAAGGAAGCTTTCCTTGGTAGGTACTTTCCCCGTGAGATGAGGGAGTGTAAGGTTGAGGAGTTTATCAATCTTCGGCAAGGTAATATGAGTGTGCAAGAGTATTCCTTGAGGTTTACCCAATTGTCTAAGTATGCCCCATCTTTGGTGTCAAACCCTAGGGATGAGATGAGTAGGTTTGTGACCGGCGTATCCGACCTAGTCAAGGAAGAGTGCCATACGGCAATGCTCCATAATGACATGAACATTTCTAGGCTCATAGTGTATGCTCAATCCATTGAGGAGTCCAAACTTAAGAGGATGAATAGGAATGTGAAGAGGGGTAGATCCGATGAGCAAAGTCAACCTAGGTTCAAGAAGAGGGCTCAAGATCAAGATTTTTCAAGTGCTCCTAAGGTTAACCAAGATAAAGGTGGTGGATCTCAATTTTCTAAACCTACTTGCACCACTTGTGGCAAGAGGCACTATGGGAAGTGCCTAGCCGGTACTAATGGATGCTATGGTTGTGGGAAGAATGATCACAAGGTGAAAGATTGTCCTACTTTTACGGCTAGAGGAAGGGAGGCAAAGCAAGCTTCTAAAGATGGAACGGTTCCTATTCCTCCAAATTATGGTCGTTTCTATGCTCTCCAAGCTAGCAAGGACAAGGAAGCTAATCCGAATGAAGGCGCCGGTAAGTTTTAGTTCCTTATGGTCATGAATGTCTTGATGAGGTTTCTATGGTGTTGTTTTTCATGTTTGCCTTAATTGGGTTTTCTTCTAAGTGGGGGATGGTAGGTTGAATAGCAAGGTTCTTGAGAATGTTGCATAATTGTACTTTTGTGAGAAAATTGCATAATGTGCCTAATAATTTTGGGATGAGTGTGATGTAAATTGGAGAAGGAAGTTCATCCAATGAAATGAGAAATGGTAAAGCTTGATGCATAAGGAATTGGTAGATGTATTCCTAATTTCTTGAATTGCATGAAGTTGTTTGAGCCTCATTGATGTGGAGTTGATGTTTCCTCCGATATTTATGTACTTGTATTGATGTTGTATGCATGTTGATGGGCTGTATACTTGAGTTGTTACCCCTTATGTGTTTAAAGTGTCATTCGAGGACGAATGTTCCTAAGTGGGGGATAATGTAACGACTCGGAAAATGATAGAGTGAAACTAGAGCCTCACATGTGAGTTTGGAGTCGAGAACTTAATGAAATGATTATATTTGAATTTGACCCAAAAGTTCTTAAAAATGTGCTTCGGAAGTTACCGGAAACTTGTTTAGCTGTATATTAAAAGATCCGTTTCGTTTTTCGAAAATCCGACTTCATATTCTTGTTTAGGGGGTCAAATTGAGTGGGAAATGGGTCTAACCCAAATTTTAGAGCAACCGTATCAAAATCCGAAATTTCCAAGTGAAGCCTTTTTCGAGGGTCTACTTTGGAGGGTCATATCTCCTAGCACACAAATTATTTGGGTGGCCAATAATATATCCATGGAAAGCCCTTTGAGTTAGCTACCTAACTCACTTCGTTTCACCTCATTCCGAGTTCGGACGAAGAAGTTATGCCCATTTTCGTAAAGTCTGTCCGGCAGAAAATGCAAATTCCAGTAGCTAATTTTACTATTCATTACTGTTCACCCGCCTTAAATTTTTCTAAGTGTTGGACCATTTTTTTTCAAAGGGCATATGTTATTCCTATATACCATTAGTTCATTCCCATCCCTAAAAAAAAAAAACATTTCCCTCTCTACAATCCTCCATTTAAGAAGAAGAAGAAGTGGGAGCTAGGGCTTTGGATTCAAGGCTTTCTTCATCAAATTTCGTGGGAGATCATAGCAAAGGTATGGTGGTCTTGATCCTTGTCTAATTTTCCATTCAAGGAGCCAAATCCAAAGTTATTTCAAAATATGAAAAATCTAGGTTTTCACTCAATCTCATGGGTTCTTCCACCAAATGGTTTTAAAAGGTTTCAAATGGCACTTTATGGTTATATTGTTGTTGTATTGACGATTTAAGATGAAAATACTCCATGAACCCATGATTTCTCTCTATTCCTAGTTTATGCCTTTATGAAGTGGGTTGCTAGATAACAAATGTATATGAATCAAACTTGTTTAAAGGTCTTTAGATTGTTGAAGTATGTCATTACCCATGCTTATTTTATGGTGTATTGTTGGTGTATTGGTATGTGAGGCTTATGGCCTTAAAGGCATAGTATGAGAAATTTGAGCGTTACCATGACATTATATGAATGAGAATTCAATGAAGATAATGTTATCATGTTATGAATGTAAAGGTGTTGTTGTAGGTTGTTCACTAGTTTGGTTGCATAATTACTACCCTATTTTCCATGCTCTTTGATTCCATTACATGCCTTCAAGGTGTTTGACAAAATGTCCAACTATGGAGAATTGATGAATCGATGCTTTAAAGTTTGAGTTATGAGATGTATGGAAATCCAGAAATGTGTTGGTGACACTCATGAATGTTGATGATATAATATGAAGGATTCTTCAATATAAAGTATACCTTGAATTGGTAGGGCTTATGCATCATTTTCTTGTATAAATGATTATATTGTTGATTGTTGAATCCTTGGATCGGTAGGCTTATGGCACCCTTCCACACATGCTTATAATGAACCTTGGATTCGGTAGGCCTATGGCACCTTTCCATAAAGGTTAATGATGAGACTTGAATCGGTAGGCCCATGGCACCCTTTCAAGAGGAGTTAATGAGCTTTCCTAAATGTACCTTGAATCGGTAGGCTTATGGCACCCTTTCATGTGTTAAATAATGTACCTTGAATCGGTAGGCTTATGGCACCCTTTCATGTGTGATGATGTCAAAGTAATGAACTATTCTATGGGAATGTAGGCTAAGCACCGAGCGGATTTGGTTAGATGGAAACTCCCCGGACAGTTAGGCATGAGTTTCAATGATCGTCTACCTTATCCCATAAACTATGTGCCCGCATAGGAAGCTAGTGGATCCATTAAGCTATATATACCGGTCTTCCTTAGGCAAGTAGACCACCTCTTTTCGGTGTGGGGACTCATGACACCGGATTCCATGACAAGCTCTCATGGTCTATGTCGGTTAAATGCTTACTTCCCATCATGTGAGATTTCATTATGGTTTCTTGACAGGTTCTACAAAGTGTAGGTAGTAGTATGGGATGCTACCTATACATTGCACGAGTAGGCTTGGAGAGGGTCATAGTGAGTTTCTCTAAATCCTAATGACTGTGACATGAATGTATCCTAAATGAGGTTATTAAAGAATGTTGGCTCTTAAATGCTTAATATGTTATGCATGTTATACTTGGGTTATTTTACGAGTTATTTTTCCTTTTCATGTCTTAATTAATGATATACCTCTTATGTATGAATATTGTGCAAAGGTGAAAGAAAGGAATGATAAGTTACTTTAAGTGACCTAAATGTGGTGCCTTAGTATGGATGGTGGTATGGGACGCCATCCATACATTGCACGAGGTATAGCATAAGGGTTTCTTGAGGTGAAGGTCCAAGGTAAAGGTTTTCATGTTGATATTGTTTAAAGGTGATATTATGACTTACTTGATGTTATGCTTGTCTTGTATGTCTTTTATGCTATTGTTCATGATATTTCAAAAAGGTGGCATAATGCATGGTTTCTAACTAAAATGTCCCTTTTTAAGTATGTTTTGCATGGTCATCATACTTAGTACATTTTGTGTACTAACCCATATTCTTCATATTTTTACTATAAGTGTAGGTTCCGGCAAGTGATCCCTCCTAGCTAGTTTGAAGTGTTGGATTGCTTTCCTCCAAGACTTGGTATGTCCTCATGGATTCGAGGATAAGACTTTTAAGTTCTTTTGTTCATGTAATAGACTTCTTTTGATTGTAAAAGGCCGTGTCCCTACTTATGTTTTGCAACTGTGTCTAAGATGGCCATGTGAGACTTAGACTTCCGCTGTGTGTTTTTAAAGTTGTTTTAATGAAGTTTAAATGTGTGGATGTAAATAAGTTTTTTTATTATTCCGCACTATTTTAAGTATTGAATGCAATGAATGGCTATGTGGCTCGTATAAGACCCCTTTGGGGTCGAATACGCCATGTTACGACTAGGGGGTGCTCCCGGGTCGTGACAATTCATACGATCCATAACTGTCGCAGGTGCATTGGTCAAACCAAAGGACATAACCAGAAAATCATAATGACCATAACATGTCCTGAATGTTGTCTTTGGAATATCACATCCCTCACTCTTAACTGATGGTAGCCTGATCTGAGGTCTATCTTAGAGAAACAAGTAACACCCTGAAACTGATCGAAAAGATCATCAATCCTTGGGAGAGGATGTTTGTTCTTGATGGTAACCTTATTCAACTTACGGTAATCTATAAACATTCAAAGGGAGCCATCTTTCTTTCTCACAACTAAGACCGAAGCTCCCCAAGGTGAGACACTTAGTCTAATAAAGTCCTTAACAAGGAGATCTTTCAACTGTTCTTTAAGCTCTTTCAACTATGTTGCTGCCATTTTATATGGCGGAATAGATATAGGACGAGTATTTGGAAGAATGTCTATACCATAGTCTATTTCTCTCTCAGGAAGGACTCCGGGAATATCATCAGGGAAGACTTTTGGAAACTCTCTTACTATTGAAACTGACGAATAGGAGGAATCTCAACACTAGAGTCATTAACTAGGACAAAGTGATAAACACACCCCTTGGAAACTAACTTTCTTGCCTTAAGGTACGCAAAGAAACGACCCTTAGGCACTGTTGAACTACTTTTCCACTCTAAGACTGGCTCTTTTGGAAACTAAAACTTGACAACTCGAGTTCTACAATCAACTAAGGCATAATAAGCATGAAGCCAGTCCATACCAAGAATAACATCAAAATATGCCATGTCTAATTCAACTAAATCAGCCATGGTGTCCTTGTGATTGATGTAAATGACACAATCATGATATACTCGCTCAGCTAGGATAGACTCCCCAATAGGTGTTGAAACACAAAAGGGTTCATAGAGTTTCTCACGAAGAACATCAAACTTATTTGCAACATAAGGAGTAACAAAAGATAAACTTTCTCCTGAGTCTAGCAAGCATAAACATTAAGAGTAAAGACTTTGATCATACCAATAACAACATCTGGAGAGTTCTCTTGCTCTTGACGACTTGTGATCGTATAAAGGTGGCTTGTTCCTCTGCCCATACCGGATGTAGCTCCTCTAGGTGCAGCACTGTCTGGTGGAGCGACTCATGAAGATTGGGCCTTGTTTCCCTGATTCCCATTACATTGCTGATTCTGACGACACTCTTTCATGAAGTGACCCTCTTGTCCACACTTGAAATAATTTGTGGAACCATCGCGACATTTACTTGGTAGGGTTCTACCACACTTAGCACTTGCAGGAGCGCAGTTACCTCCTTGTGCCACACTACCCTGATATTGTCTTGGTCTAGCTTTGAAATGCTGTGAATTCTGAATATTGTACTCGCGTTTGTTTTTGGTGCAGGTGCACTAGTAGATGATAGAGCAGGTCCCTTTTGCTTTTGTTGGGAAGAAGACCGGTTAACATTATTTCTTTGCTGCCCAGACTCATTCCCGTATGTTTTAGCCTTCTTGTTTCTTAATACCTCCATATCCCTTAGGTTCTCCTCCTCAATCTGCTTCACATAGACCATTAACCTTGTAATATCCATGTCCCCAATTAGCATCGCTGTCCTGCCTTCTTTGCTCAATTAACGGGACAACCCAGCAACAAACAGGCTCATCTTGCTTCTCATATCGGCAAACATCTCCGGAGCATAATGGGATAGTTGGGTGAACTTCAACCAATACTCATTAACACTTAGTGACTCTTGCTTAAGGGTAAGAAACTCTCGTACCTTGGACTCTCTAAGTTCTCGAGGAAAGAAATGCCCCAAGAAGGCCTCCTCAAAACATGCCCAACTCGCACGTGGTGCTCCCTTAGCTCTACCTTTATTCCACTGATGAAACAAGTCCTAGAAACATCCTTCAATTGATATGCAGCTATTTCTACTCACTCATTATCAACAACGTCCATAACATAAAATACTGTAACAACCCGGAGATCTAGTACGTGAAACTAGAGCCTAACGAGTTTATTTTTGAGCTTGGTGGGAGGTTTGGAAGTGTGAAATGATTCCCCGAGCCTAGGTTGAGGAGTCTAGGGGTTAAACATGATGGGAACAGCCCTTAAAGACCAACTAGGGGTCCTTGAGGGGGACCCTAAAGCCTAAACCCCCAAGGCCTAGAACTAAAAAGCTGCCAAAATTAGGTGACCTACGGATGACACCTACTGGGCGTAGGGCCATCCACGTCCCGTAGGTCATGGGGTGTAGGTCAAGGCCCAAGGTGAGGAGCTTTGGACCCCACCTAGAGACCTGCAGGATGGGGCGTCACCCCATCTACTGTCCGTAGGTCAAGGGGCGTAGGTGAGGCCTGAAATTCTGTCAACGTTCGGCCAACATGTGGTTAGTTCAGGTAATTCATTTTTAAGTTGTTTTCATTAGGGGTCATTTAATATGGGTTTATTTCATATATATAAAGTATTTTAAGGCATTAAACACCTCATTAACCCATTATAAACCAAGACCCCAAAACAAATCCCAAAACTACCTCCCTCTCCAAGAATCTTCTCTCTAGAAACTCCATTGAAGAACCAAGAAGGAAACCAAGTTAGAGCTTCAAGAAGGGATCTTTTCAATACTAATTTGGTTGGATGCTACAACTAAGGTATGAGAGTTTTCATCCTTGGGAAGCTATCACCCAAGGAACCCTTTCAAAAGTTTTTATCATAATTCTAGAAAACTTATTTAGCTAGGATTTCAACTCAACTCCATGGATTATTTTTAAAGTTTCTTTTAAAGGTTGAATTATTTTGTATGATTTTAACTTAAATCCTTCAAGAATCCATGAGACCCCCAATCCTAGCTATGGTTCTTCTTTACATTATGTGATTGTTTTACAAGTTGGTCCAATTGATTGGATGTGAGTTAATTATGATGTAATTATATGTTTGAAGTATGATTCTACATGTATATTTGATTAACCTAAGATTTCTAAGGTGAATTGATGTGATTAGGGCTATGCCATGAAAGAGGTTAATTGAGGGTTTATATGTGACCTTCTAAGATTGATGAACTTCTTGATGAATTTCTTTAGATTAGATCACCTAGAAGTGAATTTCTTATAAGTAAAGCTTGTAGATATGAACTAACTTGATTATGTCTTATATGATGAATCATGGTTGAAGTAGTATTGAGATTGAGTTTCCTTGATGCTATATGACTATAAATGAGTAAGAATTAAGCATGTGGTTAGTCTACCTTGTGAATTAGGTTTACATGATGACCACGTGAGGTGTTGCTTGAAAGTAATGCTCATAATATGAAGATGAATCCTAAGGCTTTAAAGGTAAACGCTAAAAGGAATGAACTATGAATATTAAGGCTTTAAGAAGAAAGCTATTATGCATGTTGAATTGTATATGGTGTTATTGTGGAAGGACTTCACTCACATGACCTACAATATGAGTAAATGAGTTTAGACATGCAATGAATGAACTACTTAAATTGCGATGATATCCATGTCTATTACCACGAATGTTAGATGTGTTGATTTATATGGTCTATGATCCTTAAATGCAATATATGTTAAATATGCATGATTGTTATATTATGTACATGCTTATGAACACTTTGAGATGGAACTGTCTATGATGATAATGTTGTTGTTGTGTCATTGAAAGGACAATTAAACACACACTCCATGCATAAACATGATTATGATCTATCAATCGTGTTAATTGAAAGTATAGTTATCATATCCACCTTTACACATTATTATGGATGAAATGTACATGACCATGATGATCCTATTGTGTTTATTGAATGTCCATTCTCATGAAAATAATGATCTTGGTGTGAAAGGTTTACTCACATACTAATGATGATTCTAAGGTTGAAAGTCCATTCTCACCTAAATGAATCTATGAGCTATCTTATGAGTTGTATTGAATGAAGGGAAAAAATGTTCCTTCACACATGTAAATGCAATTCAAGACTTATTATGTATAATTTGGGAAAGACTTAGCACCGAGTGGATATGGAAAATGAGGTAGAAGCCTTCCTATCAATACAATAGGCCGGGTATTCTACACAAGATCTCATGAGATGGAAGCTCCTCCGCCAATACAATAGGGTGGGTTTCTAGTAGTAATCTCCCTATTCCATAACTATGTGCCCACATAGGTCTTTAGCTAATGGATCCACCTAAAATCTAAACATGTTAGTTCTACCTTAGGCAAGTAGGACACCTTCTTTCGATGTGGGGTTACACGACATCGGATTCCATATAGCTCACATGGTCTATGTCGGTTAAGGATATATTCCCTCTAATGAACAAGTGACATGAACATGTAACATGAACAAGAACAAGAACAAGAACAAGAACAAGAATTACTATAGCTCTTTAAGAGGTTCTACTTAGTGTGAATGGGGGTATGGGACTTCATTCATGCATTGCACAAGTGGGCTTTGAGAGTGGGCATGGTAGGTTTCCCTTATGATATGATGATTATGAGGTATGCATGCTTTATTATGAATTATGAACATGAACATGAATATGAACATGGACTATGCTTATGACTTCTTCATGGGTTTACTTAGTATGAGTGGGGGTATGGGACTTCACTTATACATTGCACAAGTAGACTTATAAGGGGGTTGTGGTGTGGTTTCCTTATGATATGAAGATACATAAATTGATGTATGCATGATATAGATTATTGCTATGAGTGACTTTACCTATTACAATATATGAACATGAATGTCTCTTTGTCTATGAGTATTGGCTATGAATTAAGTCAAGGTATGTTATGCATGATCATGGTGGCCTAGAAGTGATACTTAGTGTAGATAGGATTATGGGATCCTATCTATGCATTGCACAAGTAGAGCTTAAGGTTGCTTATGTGACAGTTCTATGATGATGAGACAATCTTGGTATTTGACTAGGTGCATGAACTATGTCTTGTACGTTGGTACATGAATTATGTGGAGTTGGAGACTATGCTTGTGATTATGATGAAATCCTTTATATTATGATGAAATCTGCATGGTTTGTCTTATAAGCTACATTCTTCAACTATTTCAAATATGATGTTGAAAAATAGCATATAGCATGATTTCAAATGAAATGTCCCTTTTACGCATGGCTTACATACTTAGTACATTTTGTGCTAACCCCATATTTCTACATTTCTATAAGTGTAGGCTTTGGAGATATTGGATTCCATCCTCGTGGCTAGGACTCTAGTAGATCAAGAAGAAAAATATTGGTGAGTCCTCATTGTATTTTAGGGTTCGACCATATGTCTCTTATGCCTTTATGTTTATGTTTTAGACTTATGTAAGGACTATGTCCCTAAGGTTGTATTTCAAGAGTTTTATTCCATGTATTATAGATGGTTTGAGACAGTGTTATAGACTCCCTCATTTTTATAAAAGACTTCGATTGTAAAGAAAAGTTTTAAATTCTGCACTATTTTCCTATGCTCTTATGTTCAAGTTATGCTATGAGGCTTGTATGAGACCCCTTTGGGGTCAAATACAATGTGTTACGTCTAGGGGGTACCCCTGGGTCATGACAAACGTGATATCAGAGCATAAGGTTTTTGGGATGGTTTTTAGGATGTCTAAAACCACATCTAGTATAGTCTTGTTCATAAATGTAAAGTGCACCACATTTTATGAATAGGAGGCTATCGTATGTTAGGAAAAACTTCACTTTTTTATTCTCTAGTCGTGCCATAGAGTCTAACTCTTTAGGGTCTTTCTCTCTAACCGGTGGTCTTCAAGATGTGACTACTCGAAGTACTCATGCTACAATGAGCGGGGGAGAAGGTGTTGGTTGTTATGCCAATTATGGTTATGTTACTAGATAGGACTTGTTATGCTAGATATAGATGTCACCCTTAAGGTGGATTGGTAGTGTTATTGTCATGCTCCTATGTGATGATAAAACCCGTATAATCAAATTGTTAGTTCCCGAATGAGCCTATCCGAGAGTGGAAGGGGGGAAATTCTATGCCATAAGTTTGGATTATGTTGTGTCTTAGGGTTGACTTTGAGGGTTGCATGTACCACCTAGTTAAGGTAAGGAAGAAGAGAGTAAGTATTGACCAACTTCAAAGAGTTAGTTATCTTTTAAGATTGGTCTTAAGTATAGTCATTTTGATTAGGGTGCTTAGATAATACCAGATATGATTGGTTGGTAGATCCCGCCAAAGGTGATGATAAAGGTTGAAATGGTCTAGAATTGCTTGATCAAACCTTAGTAGAATTGAAAGAGACAAAGCTTTCATGGACAAAGCTCTTCTAAGTTTCCCACTAAGTTTAACCAAAAGAGACTGTTTACTACAAAATATCAAAGAATGAGTGGTAGTAGATCTTATGTGATTAGGCCTACTTGTGTTACATGTGGAAAAAGGGCATGATGGTAAGTATCTAGCCGGCGCAAAGGGATGTTATGGTTGTGGTGAAAGTAACCACAAGATAAGAAATTGCCCAATACTCATGTCTAGGGGGAGAGAGAAGAAAAAATCAAGGTTTGATGCTCTTCAAGCTAGAGGTGAACAAGAGTGTCCTCTTATTGTTGCTCCCGGTATGTGTTTTCTGCTTAGTTCCATTCCGGTAGTACTTGTCTTTTCCGACTTGATAAATTGGACATGATGATATTTTGTGTTGTCCTTACTGTACATGGGTTTAATTGTGGCTATATGTGTTTGTTGGTAGAATCCAACTTAGCCACTGTGAGTTTTATGATGTGTTGGAGTATTTGATGAATAGTGGTGTTTAAGTGATGCCTAGAGGTGTTGAGTGAGTAAACTCCCTTGAAAGAGGCTAGAAGTGTAATTTTCCACCTGTTTAAAATCCCCTTGTGTGATGGATGTGGAAAAATGGAGTCATAACTAGCTCCGACCTTAAAATTGCAAGAAATGTGCTTAGATAGCAATGTCGTTGGAGCGTATAAGATGTTTACAATTTGGATTGGCTTGAAATTCTAACCTTAAGAGGGATGGTGAGCTTGAAATGTTTAGTCCCGGTTTGGTAGGCTCATATGATACCTAGAGTGGTGTTGATAAGTTGCTTGTGAAATAGAGTTACAAGAGAACCTCTCTAATTTAGAAGTACCCATTGGGATTTCAGACCGGCAAGTTAAGATATAGAAGAGTAAGAAAGTGCTTCCATGAAAATATTGAGAAGTGGTATTTTAGTAAGGGTTTTAGTTGAAGGTGCTTACTTGGGAGGCCAAGGGCAAATGAGATGTCCCAATATCCTTATTATCCCTTCTATTCCTCCTCTAGCTTAAAGTGATAAGTTCTCCTTGACTCATTTCTTGATTGTGGAGTCTTGGATGTTATATGTGTCCTATGATTTCCTTGTCACATAAAGTTACTTATGTTAACCTTGGTAGGATTTGGATGCATGATTATTAGACCTCTATTGGTTTTAGAGCACAGTAAGATTATAATGAGCCTTGGTAATGCTTTAGGTTTGGTTGAAAGGAGTAGTATTTGAGGTTTTAGAAAAGGGGCTTACTCCCAAGGGGGAGATCATATGCTTAGGTAGAAAAATCGATTGAGAGTCCTGATATCCTCATCCTTTTCTTCTATCCCTATTCTAGCTTGAGACCAAGAGTTCCTTTTTGGGCTTGTTTTATGTTTAGGAGTCGTGAGTGTTTTAGAAATTTTCATGATCTCCTTATGTTATGCATGTTTTTGAAAGATTCTTAATTTGTATAAAATGGGTTTTTTTTTTCATGATTTACATGTTCCTCATGTTGTTGTGCATTTTAGTATGGTGATGGAATATTTGACTTCATGAGATGATGTGATGAACATGCCTTGTTATGTTTTTGATGAAATGGCACATTGGCTCCATAATGTTGTGTTGAGCTTGCTTATAGTTGGAAATCTTCTTATGACTATGTGATTAATGAGGTTTAGAAGTGTTTGTGTAGGCTCACTCCCAAGGGGCAGATGGTGTGCCTAGCTAACATTGTGTTATGTGCTTATATGTTGCCATGACTTCCTTATATGATGCATGTTCATAAAAAACTTGTGTTTTGAAGGAAAATTAGTTTATGTGTGTTGTTTTCCTCATGTTGTAGTTCTTTGAGTATGAGTTGCCTATTCTATTTCATGAGAAGAATATATGAACATGTTTTAGTTTGGAGTTGAGAAGTTCTTCCTTGAATGGAATGTTTTTTTTAAAAGTAAATTGCATATGAGCCCCATGAGAGTATGTTGAACATATTATGACTAGGAGATGGTAGTTGCTCCTTGAACATGAAAAGTTATCAGAATCTCATGCAAAACTGGGTTGTTAGATATAGTTCATACTTCCTTGTGTTGCATTGAGTATATTGAGATGGAGTGATGTTCCTCTTTGTTTATGTGCACTATTTTGATGTCTCATGCATGATGGGCTGTTATTTTTGAGTGTTTAACTCCTCAAGTGTTTAAAGTGTCATTGGAGGACGAATGTTCCTAAGGGGAAGATAATGTAACAACCCAAAAATCTAGTAAGTGAAACTAGAGCCTAACGAGTTTGTTTTTGAGTTTGGTGGGAGGTTTGGAAGTGTAAAATGGTTCTCCGAGCCTAAGTTGAGGAGTCTAGGGATTAAACGTCAAGGTACAACCCCTCAAGGACCAAGCAAGGGTCCATGAGGGGGACCCTAAAGTCAAAACCTCCAAGGCAGCCTAGAACCAAAGAGCTGCAAAAATTGGGTAAACTACGGATGGCACCTACAGAGCGTAGGTCCATCCACGCCCCGTAGGTCCTGGGGCGTAGGTCAAGGCCCAAGGTGAGGAGCTGCAGAACCCACCTACGGTCTGTAGGTCAATGGGCATAGGTGAGGCATGAAATTCTGTCAAGGTTCGGTCAACAGGTGGTTAGTTTAGGTAATTCATTTTTAAGTTGTTTTCATTAAGGGTCGTTTAATATGGGTTTGTTTCATATATATAAAGTATTTTAAGGCATTAAACACCTCATTAACCCATTATAACCCAAGACCCCAAATCAAATCCCAAAACTACCTCTCCAAGAATCTTCTCTCTAGAAACTCCATTGAAGAACCAAGAAGGAAACTAAGTTAGAGCGTCAAGAAGGAAGCTTTTCAATACGAATTTGGTTGGATTCTACACCTAAGGTATGGGAGTTTTCATCCATCGGAAGCTATCACCCAAGGTGCCCTTTCAAAAGTTTTTATCACAATTCTAGAAAACTCAATTAGCTAGGGTTTCAACTCAACTCGATGGATTCCTTTTAAAGTTGATTTTAAAGGTTGAATTATTTTATATGATTTTAACTCAAATCCTTGAAGAATCCATGAGACCTCCAATCCTAGATAATTTTTTTCTTTACATTATGTGATAGTTATACAAGTTGGTCCAATTGATTAGATGTGAGTTAATTATGATGTAATTGCATGATTTATGTATGATTCTACATGTGTACTTGATTAACCTAATATTTCTAAGGTGAATTTATGTGATTAGGGTTATGCCATGAAAGAGGCTAATTGAGGGTTTATATGTTACCTTCTAAGATTGATGAACTTCTTGATCAATTGCCTTAGATTAGATCACCTAGAAGTGAATTTCTTATAAGTAAAGCTTGTAGATATAAACTAACTTGATTAGGTCTTATAGGATGAATCATGGTTGAAGTAGTATTGGGATTTAGTTTACTTGATGTTATATGACTATAATTGAGTAAGAATTAAGCATGTGGTTAGTCTACCTTGGTAATTAAGTTTACATGATGACCATGTGAGGTGTTGCTTGAGAGTAATGCTCATAATATGAAGAAAACTCCTAAGGCTTTAAAGGTAAAAGCTAAAAGGAATGAACTATGAATATTGAGGTTTAGGAAGAAAGCTAGTATGCATGTTGAATTGTATATGGTGTTATTGCGGAAGGACTTTACCCATAGGACCTACAATATGAGTAAAGGAGCTTATACATGCAATGAATGAACTACTTAAATTACGATGATATCAATGTCTATTTCCATTAATGTTAGATGTGTTTATTTATATGGTCTATGATCCTTGAATGCAATATATGTGAAATATGCATGATTGTGATATTATGTACATCCTTATGAACACTTTGAGAGGGAAGTGTCTATGATGATAATGTTGTTGTTGTGTCATTGCAAGGACAATTACACACACACACTCCATGCACAACTTCACTTAGCATCCTTATTGCTTCCCTGAACTCATCATTACTAACTTCTCCTTGGGGTTGCACTTCAGGTGCATTAGGTACCCATTGCTCCTCCACATTACGCCTAGCAGGACGACCTATGACAACTCTTCGTGGAAACATGATTATCTCAAAACACGCACAAGCACGAATTAGAAGAAACTTTTTAGAGATTAAACTCTAACGCATGAGATTATTATGAAAGAAGTGAGAATTTTTCCTAAGTGTCGCAGTCTCCTAACTAGGACTCTACTGACACAGCTTCATAGACTTCCTAGGACTCTTGAACTCTGTACATTTATGCCAAGTTAGTCATGCCCCGAGCCTACACCCTGGGTGGGACTGGCACTCGAGAACCATTAATGGCCCCAAGACAAACCTTGGGCAGACATACTTACTTGGCAGAAGACTCTAAGCATTATTACAACGATCAAATGCATTTCTACTCAATTGTTTAATAAAATAGCTTAGAACGTTTAAAGGTCAAACATTCAACTTGGCCAAAGTGGCAACTCAAGTCTTAAAATAATAATAACAACGTAAGGACAATTGAACTATTGACTGTCTATGAAGCCTCTAAAACATGGAGGGATGTCGGGACAAGACCCCCGATCAGCCTAACAATGAAATACTAAAAGCAAATGATAAATGGAGCCATCCGCAAAGCTAGAAGGCTCACCAACTGATTCTGAATGCTCAATTAGATCAACGAGGCACTGGATGCTGATCCTGGTTACCTGTGTCTGCATAATAAAATGATGTAGGCCAAAAGGCATCACTACATTGAATGTATGAGAATTCGAGGGGAAAACTAAACATAACATAAGTTTGAAAGGAATATGAAAGAAACACTTACCTTGGCTTTACTAAACTCATGAATAACTTAACTCAATATAAAGCAATAAAACACATGCAATGTATGGAAAGCTTGTAAAACAGTGGAAAACAACTTAGTTCGTTAAAGAAAATCTGAGGAGTAGGTCCGCGACGCGGCCTAGTGCCCAGATTCGCCTGACTATTTTCCTTCATCGTTTTTGTCACGCCTCAAATCCCATTAAGACGGACAGGCACTCGATGCCCTAGCGGCCCGAGAGAACCAACATGTGACCTGTGATTACTATGCGTGTAACTATGAAAGTTTTGTGACAAGTTCGCCAGGGAAACAACGATATGAACCGACATAAGTAGACCCAAAACTTATATACAAAACTTGGCCATTGAGGCCACAACTGGTTAAGATGCAACTGAACCATATACATAAGTCTACAAAGCCTCTAAAAGATAGAAACCCTTAGAGTAGGTCGGGACAGACGCCGCCTTACCCCTAGCTACGATACAATACCAAATTGAGTCTACCAAGGGCTCAGTAAAGCTCCGAAGCAACCTGGAGCTCACCAAAAGTAGCTGAGTGTCGTATGCTCCTACTGAGGAGGTCTACTAGCGAGAGTACCTGTGCCTGCAGCATGAAATGCAGTGTCCCCCGCGAGGGACGTCAGTACGAAAAGTGTACTGAATATGTAAGGCAACTACATATATAAAAATAGAGTTCAAACGAAACCAGGTATCAACGTATAAGTGCATAAATCAGAATAGGAGGCTTCCTCTGTTAACTCTGGTGGGGTCATGTATGTTACATTCTTATCTTTACCTTTATGTGTGTTATGATCTTTATAACGCATGTGATATAAGTGACCAGCTGATCAGTGGTAGAAGAGGATGACCCATGCTAGGCATTTTAACCCCTGGGATGCGGTCCTCAACATTGCACAAATCGGGTTCGGCCCATGCTAGGCTTTCACCCCTGAGCTGCCACCCTTCTATACCCATTGGGATCGGCCCATGCTAGGCTTTCGCCCCTGAGCTGCCACCCATAGTTATACAAATTGCTTCACTTAGATTCTTTAATCTTTGAGATTGTTGTTTTGGTGGTCACAATCATTTTTGAGATTTGGAAATACGGAACAGTAGTAGGAGACATGAAAATAATACTTTAGGACAGTAGCTACAATATAAGGAGCTATGTAACATTAATGCATTACTTGAAAGCTTGAATGACACAATTGACTTCAATTGACTATAGAGTACTGAACGTGTAACTAAGTAATTATGTACACTTAGGAGGGGGAGAGATTGTTAGTTATTTGGATATCGTACGTTGCTACTATGCTTCCTTTATTAGGAATAGAACTTAGGAAATTCACTTATTGACATTAATCGCAAGTATCAGATTTCATGCCAAGGAATATGGAATCGAATCGCCCTACATACCTTATTTTCTGATCAATACCACTGTCACAATTCAACCTCCCTTCTTGGATGCTAATCTACAATATAAGTCACAATTAAGCTAATGTCAGCAGCTAATCAAGGCCCAAAAAAACAGTAGCTAACACTTGACGGAAAGTAGGCCCATACAACCCTTGCACCAATGGTGAACCACCACACCTTTCTTCTATACATTAATACAACTTCATACATCCTTTTCCAAGATACCCAAACAGCCCCCAACAACAATATGCATAAGGCAGCCACTACCAATCCCTAAAAATCTTTCAGCATAATAGGAGAATATTAACTCAAAGATTTATCACCATCCATTAGTTCTTGATAAATATATACAAAATTCTCCAACCCAAATCTATATTTAAAGAGAGGCAAAAATGGGCAATAGTCTTACCTTAGTTTCTAGGAATTTATCCTCTAAACTTGTACTCCAAGAACTGAAACTCTCCTTCAAACTTTTACTTGAAAATGGGGCAATACTCAAGGACCCAAGGTTTTCTAGGGCTTCTGATTGAAGCCAAGAGAGACCAAGAGAGAAACTTAAGAAATCTAAAAATTTGCAAGTTAAAAATGAAGCAAAAGATCTGATCTTTATCCCTTTAAAAAGGAGGTGTAATGGCCGAATTTCTTGACTAATTTTGGCCATATATTGTCAAGTAGGTGACCCACCTACTTGGCCCCACCTACTTGGCCTTTTAACTTGGGCTTTTGGGAACTTCAACACTTGTTGGGCCCGACTCCGAATTATCCCTCTATTCATATCAATTTGGGCCATAATTAATGCAAGTAGGTGGTCCACCTATTTGGACCTTTCACTTGGGCCTTTTTGGACTTAAGACTATTGGGCCTTGGCTGTCCATTTTCCCTTATCCTTCTACTCAACTTGGGCCAAATTAATGCAAGTAGGTGGTAGTGCATTTGGCCCAATTACCACTTTACTACCTCTAGTTTAAATACTTCCGTCGGAGCTAACTTGCAATACACATGCTGAAACGTGCAAGGTGTTACATCACCTTGCGAGCTAGTTTAAACCAACACTAATCATATAAGAAGCACGGTCCCTCACCTATACTATAAGGCTATGTCAAGTATCACGTGAATAGAACTAGCATACGCATAATACAGGTTGTTACAGTTTTCCAGCCCAATTCACCTAAACTAGATTCTTTTTCCCAAATTCTTTTTAGATTAAGATACCCAATAAATGTACCAAAGAGCCTAACTCCAAACAACTCTATAATTCGACGTAATGATCTCAGAAACTTCTCTATCTCAGCCCAATTCAAGAACTACATCAAATTCAAGAATATATATAAAGAACATCAAACTTTCAAACTCTTTTAGGATGAATTCACGCTGAAATAAACATGTTTTGCACGTGGGTGAACGAAACCAATGTTATGAAAGCCTCACTGTAACGACCCGAGAGCACCCCCTAGTCATTACCAGTGTATTCGACCTAAAAGAGGTCTTATACAAGCCCTTAGTGTTCGTCATAACATGTATCATAGAATAAAATCACGGAAAATTTAAAACTTTTACCTTGGAAGTTCAACTTCACTTCATATATGAAAAGTAGAATCTAACTTCGTCACAATGCACCATCTAGACATAGAAGTATCGAAAATGGGACTTAGACCTTACATCAATAAGAAGTTTTGAAAATAGGAAGTACAACAATGTCTTTCAACATAAGGAAAGAACTAAACATAGAAGCTAGATCATAGGGTTTTGTCCTCAGACTTGAGGACCCACCAACTTGGGGAAGCAACTCCATGTGTCTTGAGAAGTAAGCTTGAAGCCTCAACGGCCCGAACCTAAATGTTTGGGGAAAAGGGAGAAAATATGGGTTAGTACAACACACATACTAAGTATGGATACTATGCATAAAAACCATTGAAACATGCATAAAAGGACATTTAGTCAAACCATGCTTTCTACCAAGTAAATCTAATATGCACACAAAGTAAGCATCATAGTCCAACCCAACATAATATCATCTAAACATGTAGACAACCCAAGCAATACTAGTGCAATGCAAATAATGGAACCCCATAACCCTATTCAAAGCCAAGTATCACATTAAGCAACCTACTTCATGTATACATTCATAAGATCATATTTCGTCATAACTTACCATATTCATAATGATCATACATCACATAGATTAAACATACATAAGTTATAATCATCATAATCATAAAAGAACACTACTACAACCATCTCTTAGGATCCCACAAGTGCAATGTGCAAGAGAAGTCCCATACCCTCCCTTACACTATGTAGAAACCCTTAAGAAAGCCCTAGTAAGAGTTCACACCTTTCATACCTTCATTTACTTTTACATTAAGGAAATATTGCAATAACCGACATAGACCATGAGAGCTACATGGAATCTGGTGTTCTACTCCCACACCGAAAAGAGAGGGTTAACACTTGCCTATGGTGTAACCATTCATACATAGCTATCTAGCAGGATCCACTAAGCTAGAGTCCTATGCGGGCACATAGTTAAGGGTCAAGGAGATTGCTTCTAGAAACCCTAACTTACTAAATGTGGGGGTTTCCATCTCATGAGACAACACAAACCCTGGGTAATCCGGACTTGCTAAACGTGAGGAAACCCATGTGGGGAGCCGGACTTACTAAACGTGAGACCCCCATCTCATTTACATGCCCTTTCGGTGCTAAGCATCTAATTCCCTTTTGTAATCATTTTTAGTCATCACATAAGTTCACATTAGCCTTTAGTAGACTCTTATGTAGGCATCTTACCATAATAGCTCATAAGTGTTCATAAGTGACTAACAATCCCTTCACTTTAGAAACACTTAGCAAGTGAGTAAACCTTTCACTTTACATTACATTATAATCATGAGAACTACCTTTCAATCATATAGCAATCATACCATAACATACATACATACTTCATAGGTAATTTAAGTGTAGAGGATTAAGGATGAGGAAACTAGGTCATCAACACCACAACAACACATTAGGTATAGCATCATTAAAATCTAAGTAATTCACCTTTCATACTTGAGTTCAAAAAAGAACCAACCTTCATACATTCTTGCCCTTCATGGGACATTCATACTTCAATTACAAATCAATTCATAACCAATACATAATACAAGGTAATTCATGAAGTAATAACATAATCAACATCAATATAAGCAATTGACATATTCCCTTCATAGCCTTCAAGGCTTCATTCAAAGACTCAACCTTAATTTCATAGAAATTATACATAACCTAGGGTAGAATCATCATACAAACATGAATTTCATAACATCACATTCAATGAAGCCTTCAATCAATATCCAACACAAACTAGGGTTAGAATTAGGAAAAGAATGAGAAACATGGGTCACATGGGGAATTCTTCAAGGAACCACCAACACAATCATAAATTCATCCATAATTGTTCATATAACATAAATAAAATTCAGTTTATAACATCAATTTAACTTTCGAAAGAAGACCCACGTTTTTGGATTGAAACCTAGAAATTGGAGATTTTGAAATTCATCTTGAAGGGGCCTCTTGGGGAAAGGAATCCCACGAGTGATAAGAAACCATACCTTATTGACGAATTAACCACGAAAATCCGAGTTGAACCCTTGGAGAGTTGGTCTTCTTCTTGAAGCTCCAATCTTCTTCAATGGAGTTCTTGAGAAGAGAGAGAGAGTAGAGAAAAGGAGGAACTTGAGGTTTAGATCTTTGGGGTTTTGTGTTTGAGTGATAAAAGTGAGGTAAATTGACTTAAAAATCATTATATAAACGTCCCTTAAAGTACCCTAAATACCCCTCACTTAGTTGGACTCTTTAATGAAGTAAAAATCGATTTCTAATTTCTGCATTTTCGTCGCAGAACAAGTCTGCGACGCGTACTTCTTCCCTCTAAGTGCAATTTGCAAGTTGCCTTGGCAGCTTGCTTGGCCAAGGTTGGGATCTTCCTCGGGGCCCCTTAGGGTGGTCCCAGGGCATCGTATTCGAATATTTTGACCCTATAAACATATATTTACCTAATTTAAATTTTTTTGCAAGATTATACCATCATACGACACTCCCAAACCTGCCCAAAACCTAAGGACACACTAGAACACATTCTTCGCTAGTTTCCGGACCTCGTGATCGTTTCTTGACGTTTAGACTTTTACTCTTCCAAACCAAGTCAATTACATTACTTTAGATATAGAAGCATTATTTTAATTATTTTTAAGTCATAATTCATAAGGTGAAGCTCTAACTTAAGTCATAGAAATTCCGGGGTGTTACACTCACACACCTCATAGGGATCACCTCTTGACGAAATTGACAATCTTAGCTTCGAGAATTGACGATTCTTGCTTTTTCTCCTCTTTCCTCATCTTTTTTTCTCTTCTCTAAAACCCTAACTCAATTTTTCAAAAGAATAAACTGACCAAGTTCAGTTTAGACCCCTAAGTAATTACCAAAAATGAATTAATTTAATTGGGTATGGTAAAGACGAAAATACCCTTCCAAAATCCGGTTTAGACTTTCCTTAATTGAACAACCCAACTTCAAATGGGCATATCTCACTCTGATGAACTGGGAATCGTGCAAACTCGGCTGCGTTGGAAAGATTATTCCAAGACCTTTCGTATGATATCTGGAAACACACCTAAATCATCTTGATCTAGGAATTATGGTCGTTTTAAGTTGACCAAAAACCCAAAGTTAATATAACTTTAAAAAATTTCAAATTTTTCATTCTTTCCTAAAATGACTATTCCCAATTCTAACTCTATATAGTTCATTCAATTAGCGAGATGTAACATAAACATAGTGGAAGTCTACATAGTCTCAAAGACATCTATTACCTTAAAAGGGATTGGGACGTAACACATGCATCACATACAATAACTTAAAAGTAAATATAATAATCAATAAATGTTCGGTCCTCGAAACCTGAGTAATCACCACTCTTCAAAATCTACTCAGTGATCCATGGCCACAATGATGCAGAATCAGAGTGTTGGACCCTACATCTGTTAAACAATGTTGGCAAGAGTATGTGTTAGTATAAAGAATGTACCAAGTATGATAGCAATTCATACTAGTTATAAAATCATGGTAAAACAATTTTTCGTGATATGCAAAGACCAAGTTAAAACATAAGATAAGAGATTAGAAAACATAATCATGATCATGGTAAATGAAAGCTTAACATCTGTAAAAAAAAACTTGTGAGATACTTCTTGAAATAATCCTAAGTTTATTATTGTGGGATGTAACCATAATCGGCCTATAGAACATGTGAGCTATAACATAGAATCAGGTGTCTATCCCAAACCGAAAAGGGGTGTCCTTACTATCCAAGGTAAGAACCTTAACTTCTAGATTACGCGGACCCACTAGCTAATGTGTATGTAAGACAATCATCGTCTATCTAAGACAATCATACTATGGTGGCACATAGTTTTAGGAAAAGGATATTGCTACTAGAAACCCGACCTCTAGCTACGGGAGAGCTTCCATCTCAATATCCTCTCGGTGCTAAGAATAAATCCCAAAAAATAATCAATAGTCTTTACTTGCTTTATCATTAAGACTCATGGGTAATTTCCACCTTTTCTTATCATCAATGGAAGGCACATAAAGTAGCCAATCCAAGCTACAAACTTCATAGAGTAGCTCCTTACACCATGCGTGAAAAAACTTTTCACCATCCATGATCTTCTCATAATAGCTTTGAAGGCCCATAGTCATTCACTTCAAGCTAGAAATGCCATACTACTAATGGAAATAGTTTTGAAAGCGTGATATATGATCATTGATTGCATATCTGGATATCATACGAATCAAGACCTAATTTAGGAAAATACCCCGAAAAGCTTTCAGGGCAAATATAGATGTCATCTATGTCATGTGGCTAACCTTCATAGAACATATAGATACCTTCATCTATAAGCTTACTTGATTCATAAACATTACTTTCATAAAATATGTTGTAACGACCTGTTTATGTCATTATGGAAAAGCCAACGGGGAAGGATTTAGGTCCAGAAAACATCTGAGTAGTAACTTGGAAATTTCTAGCCTAGGCCAGACTTGGACGTATTCCGAGTTAGGTGAGATCTAGAGAAATCTGGTAATGAATGAGGGATCTAATTATGAATTTGATCACATGAGTGGATAGCCAAGATGTTAAGGAGAATGTACGGTTTTACAGAATTGAATTCAGGCGAGTAGGACTCCCGCAAATAATATTGGCGTAAAAGGGTAGTTTTAGAACGTCCCGATTTGAAGGTGTGTTGTGAAATAGGAGCTTGAAACTCAAATTCTGAGCTTTTGTCTCTGTGGAAGTCATCGGGAAGGGATTAATCCCACAAAGGCAAGGTCGTTGTGGCGGGATGGGGTCCGCCGTGGCAGGTCAATCGCGAATTAAGTCGAGGAAAAACCCAAATTTCATTATTTTCTGCTTAACTTCTTTCTTAAGAGCTAAGGGATGACCCAGGGCGATTCTTGACAGTTTTCCATGATTTCTTGCGCTAAAGGTATGTTAATTACTCCCCTAATCTGTATTTCGATTCCTAGAACTTAGAATCTTGGATAACTATTGTTGGGGGAGGGTTTTGGCCGTAAGTTAATGATGGGAAATACACTAGATAAATATTAGGACCATGTATGTGAATAAGGAATTGTGAATCAAATCTAATGAAATGATTATGTGTGAACAATACATGCCATGAACCTATTACTTGATTGTATGATTATGAGTATTGTTCATTATGGAAGTGATTGTGACTGTGGTTGTGCTGACTGGATCGGGTGTCACGTTTTAAAACTACCATCTTTTTGGAAAAACTGAAAGTGGGATATGAGGGAGTTATATTTGGACTTTCTAACTTCCCAATTTAAATAATTTCAAATAAATAAATATTTCATATAAAAACCCTAAAAGACTACACATAATTTTTTTTTATTTTTCATATATGACAATAATTTTTTTTATTGTCAAATAATTTTAAAAAACCTCACGAAATTAAATTATTTTTTAAGTATAAAGACAAATATTTTTTTGTATTATCTTTAAAAATAGTTATTATGTATATATATATACATACAAACACACATATATATGCAATCCCATTTCGTAACTCAAAATTTAAGAAATAGATGCAATTATGTAAATTTAAAATTGAATCCCATTAATTTTCAAATAATTATCTGTAATTAATATTAATATTATTATTATTAATAAAAATATTATTATTTATTAATACCTTTATTATTATATTATTAATAATAAAAACATTTATTATTATGTTATTATGAATAAAACGTTTATTAATAATAAATGGTTTTATAAAATTATAAATTGAAATTCAAAAAAAATTAAATCTTTTTTTTTGGGTGCTGGCATTTGTGAGTGTTTATGCAATTTGTTGACATTTATCAATTTTTATAGAACAGACGATTTTCTTAAAGTCTATAAAATTTGTTTTCTTTAAAAATATATTAAATCTGTCATTTTTACTAATTTATAAATTTGTCATTTCTCATTATTGGAGATGCATATATTTGTTTCAAAATTTAAATGTATAATATTTAATAGTTTTTAATTCTCAAATAATTTTTAAAAAAACCTCACAAAATTAAATTATTTTTTAATTTTAATGACAAATAATTTATTGTATTATCTTTAAAAATAGTTATTATGTATATGTAAATATATATATATATATATATATATATATATATATATATATATATATAAAAGTTCAAATCTATTAAAAAAAATTGGTCTAAAATATAATTCAAACGAGTTACCTGCATTTTAGGAATCCATTACAATCCCATTTCGTAACCCAAAATTTAAAAAAATAGATGCAAGTATATAAATTTAAAACTGAATCCCACTAATTTCAAATAATTATCTGTAATTAATATTAATATTATTATTAATTAAAAGTTTATTATTATATTATTACTAGAAAAAATGTTTATTATTATATTATCAGTAATTAAAATGTTTATAATTAATTAAAAATATTATTTTTATATTATTATTAATAAAAACGTTTATTAATAATAAATGGTTTTACAAATTTATATGTTGAAATTCAAAAAAAATTAAAGTTGTTTTTTTTTTGGGTGCTGACATTTGTCCGTGTTTATGCAATTTGTTGACATTTATAAGTTGACTTATGCAGGAAAAAGCTTCAATGAGGTGACCGACTTTGTGAAGAAAGTAGAAGAAGTTCGACGTGATGGGTAGGCTAAGGCATTGGCTAAGAAAGCTAAGAGAACAGGTAACTTTTAGGGTTCTGATTCAAGAGGTTCAGGGAGGCTGACATTTGTTGCCCGACCAATTCACCCCGCAATTCCCGCATCCACAGGTAACTACTCAGGAACTCCACCTCATAATTTGATTCAAGATAGCCAGGGAGCTGCACCTTCGAGAGGATGCAGACCATCTTTTGATCGTACTAGTTATAATTGTGAAGAACCTGGGCACATGAGGAGAGATTGTCCCCACCCATGTATGTTGGACCCCGTGCAACAACAGACTAGAGTAGTGGTACTTGCGGGAAACGGTATTGGTAGGGGACTTTCACAAAGTGGGCAAGGAGGAAATCAGCAAGGTCAGAGAGGCCGGGGTAATGGTAATGCAGGTAGAGGAGAAGTGCAGCCAGGCAAAGAGGGCGGTCGTCATGATAATAGGGCTCAGTGTTTTGCCTTTCCGGTCAAGACCGAGTGTAACGCCCCGGAAACTAGTAGACCAAACTAGAGCCTCAAGCTAGGGTTCTAAGGTTTGATGTATGAGGAATAGAGTTGTAGATGAGATATTCCGTGCTTAGAATAAGGGCTTTAGTGGTTGAATATCAACGTACGTGTTAGACTCCGTAGTTTAGAAGACCACCTAGGGTTTGCATGAGGAAGGCAAGGGCAAGTGCCATGGCAAGAGGGAAAAACGTAAGCCAAAGGCCAAGGCTGCCCAACCTTGGCCATGCACTGCCTAGGATTCACGACCAACATCATGACCAGTGGTCTTGACCACGGTCCATGAAGGGGTCCGTAAAGACCCCTTAGAGTCATGGGAGGCAAGGTCCTTAGGCCAAGCTACTGCCTAAGGGACCACGACCATCACCACGACCCGTTGGCTTGACCACGGATTGTAGGAGGTCTCGTGGTCTTCCCTTAGCCTCAAGGAAGTTTTCCAAGCTAGGTGGGATACTGGTCAAGGGACCACGGGTACAACCATGGGCTGTGGTGCCCTTGACAAGCCGTCAAAGTGGCCGTGGTGCCTGGGAGTCGACTGCCAAGTTGAGGGTAAAATGGGAAATTCCTATTCGACTAGTTTTAAGTGGGGGGTCATTTTATATGGGTTTTATACACCTATATATATATGTTATTTTAAGTTATAAACCTCCCCAACTAAGTCATTTAGAATCAAAACCCCAAATCACTCGTCTCTCAAATATTTCTCTCTCTAGAAAGACCTCCATTGAGAAGAAGCTAGTGGTTGATGCTGAGTTCAAGAACAAAGGCCCCATTGTTTAAGGCTTGTAGTAGGTCTTCGATTAAACCATGTTTAGGTTTTCATCTATGCGTTCTTCCACCCATAGAGTACCCTAGAATTTCTCCTAATTTGTGAAGAAGAACCCCAATCTAAGGTAGGGTTACTTCTAATGTGTGGGTTTTAGAAGGGTATTATTCCAATTGGTTGGATAATACTTATATATGATTAATTTAGTGTTGATTCATGATATTAAAATTAATTCATGTTAATTACAAGGTTAACCCTAGAAATCAAAGTATGTGGGTTTATGTCTTTTGATGAGAAATTGATGGTTCTTGATAGATCTTGTAGAATTGTCATCATGTATAAGACTTATTCAAGAATAAGAACATGAAATCATGAATTGAACTAGAATTATGAATGTATGATAGATGATGAATTGTAATGATTGAAATTGGGACTTTATGATGAGTTATGCTTAGAATTGCCGATGACTAAGGCTTGTGACTAATATGTCTTGTGATCTAGTCTAGTATGATGATTGCGGAGTAAATCTTAAAGGTAGGTCTTGATGTCATAATGTTGATCACTAGGGCTTATAGAGTAAGTCTAATATGATGAGATAGGTTGCATGATATTTGTATACAACATAGATAGTGTTGTGGTGGAAGGATTTTACCCACATGACCTACCTAGAACTATATAAATGGATGTATGTTGAATGTGAAAGGTCTTCTCAAATAGAATGGTTCGAATTGAAAGGTTAATCACCTAAAATGAATCAAAGCATGTTAGAATAAAATAGCTTGAAGTTGTGACATATGATCCATTCATGTATAGCTTGTTTAGGTAGCATGAGTTAGTTGTTCTCATGGTAGCTTGGGAGTGAGGAATTATACTCTCATAAGGATAGCTTGAACTAGCATTGGCCGGATTCTCTTCATGGTAGCTTGAATTAGTATAGGCATGGTAGCCTAGGATTGAGGATCTATACTCTCCTAAGGGTAGCTTGGGCTAGCTTGATTAGAATGCCTCCATGGTAGCATGACTTGGTTAGGATAAGAACACTTCATGGTAGATTAGGATACATGATTTATACTCTCCTAAGGATAGCTTAGGATTGATACACCATACTCTCTTAAGGGTAGTTTAGGGTTGAGGATTCATACTCCCCTTAAGGTAGAATGCACAATATTGAATGTTGCATGGTAGCTAGGTTGTGGTAGTTGTACTCTTTCTTGTATAGCTTGGATTGCATGATAGTGTGTCTTACTATGGTAGTTAGTTCTAGCCTAGTAGGGTTCTATTCTTTGATAGTCTAGTATGATAATTAGCAATCATTGAGTAAGATAACCTAAGGAAGTACTTCGTGTGAATGGTAGTATGGGATGCCATTCATAGATGGCACAAGTATGACTTGAAGCTACTTATGAAGTGTTCTCTTATGTTATGTATGCTTAGGTTGGATTGTTGCTATAGTTGCCTTCCATGATATGATTGACTCAAGATGATAGTTCATTGTCTTTATCAAGTAGGTCAAGAATGACACCTATGATTAGTAATCATGAATAGTGTGATACCAAGATAGGCTTAGTATGAGTGGTATTATGGGATGCCACTCATGCATTGCACAAGAGTTACTTGAGGTTACTTAGGAGTATAAGTGCTCTTATGACATGAAAACCTAGGTCTTGACTATGAATGTGGACTACGCCAAGAATGACCAAAAAGAGGTACTTAGCTTGGATGGTATTATGTGATCCTATTCTTGCCTTGCACATGTATACTTGGAGGTGGCTTGTGAAGTAGTTCTCTTGTAATATAAAAGAGTAAAGGTTGAACTATGTAAAGATGAAAGTCTAAGTTAAGACTATGCCATGAATATTATTTAATTCCTATGCTCATTAACTATGTCTTAAGTTGACTTGTGATGATATGATGCTTATGTTGGAGATTATGCTATGATTATGTTATTATTTCTTATTCTTATGTCTTATGTTGACTAACCATTTTGAGATGCTCTTATGATGTTGTGCTAGCTTTCATACTTGGTACATTTTTTACTAACGCATATTGCCTACATTCTAATCAAATATAGGGTTTCGGAGATTGAGTTGCTTGAAGGCTAGGTTCCTAAGGTGCAAGAATATTTGAAGAATCGGTGAGTCCTCATAGCTTCGAGGTCAAACCCATTATTTTCCCTTTATGTCATTTCTTTATGTTTTAGACTTTAATATGGGATGCGTCCCAAAACTTTTATTCAACAGTTAAATAGATGTTTTGAGACAAAGATATAGTAAAGACTTCCGCTTGGTTTATGAAAATGTTTTTGATTGTATGGTTTTAAAGAAGTTTTAAATTTTCCCGTACTTTTCTATTATCTTATGTCATGATTATGCTAAGGGCTTGTATGAGATCTCTTCGGGCTCAAGTACGCCATGTTACGTCTAGGGGGTACCCCTGGGTCATGACAAACTTTGTAATCAGAGCACAATGTTTAGAATGGTTCTAGGATTGTCTCAAACCACGTCTAGTAGGGTCTTTTTTATAAATGTAAAGCGCACCACATTTATGAATAGGAGGCTATTGGATGTTTAGGAAATCTCACTTCTTCATTCTCTTAGTCGTGCCATAGAGTTTGGCTTTAGTAGGCCCTTTTTCTAATCCGTGCCTATGGTTTTTCAGGGTATGGCTAATACAAGGGCTAATGCTAGGAGAGAAGAGGAAGAAAATGTGGACCAACATGTTCCTCTCCAAGTTCCACATCAAGATCCTCCTCAAGTTCCAAATGACCCTCCAATTGGGAATACCACTTTTGCGGAGTTTAGGGCGTCTATGCAATTGTGGGCTCAAGCCTTGACGGAGCAAGACAATAGAGAGGTGGTGGCTCTGGAAAACCCTATAAGGAGGAAGGGTGTTTTTAGGATAAGGGAGTTTTTGAGGATGTACCCTCCGGAGTTTAGTGGCAACAAGGTGGAAGAGGATCCAAATGGGTTGATAGAAGAGGTTTATAAGACACTTGCTGCCATGGAGGTAACTTCTATAGAGAAAGCGAAACTAGCCGCCTACCAATTGAAAGATGTTGCCCAAATTTGGTATGAACAATGGAAAGATAATAGGCCGGTAGAAGCGGGCCCAATAGAGTGAGAAGCATTTAAGTAGACATTTCTAGATAGGTTCTGCTCCCGGGAGTTGAGGGAAGCCAAGATGGAAGAGTTCATAAATTTTAATCAAGGTAGCATGAGTGTCAAGGAGTATGCGTTGAAATTTACTCTTTTGTCTATGTATGCTCCATCAATTGTGTCAAATCCGAGGGATAAGATAAATAGGTTTTTATCGGGTGTGTCCGGCATGGTAGCCAAAGAATGTCGTACGACAATGCTTGTTGATAATATGGATATCTCACACCTCATGATTCATGCCGAACAAATGGAAGAAGAAAAATCTAGTGAGAAAAAGAGGTCTAGGATGGACGGTGATAAGTCCTTTCATGATGGGTCCGATGGACATGGTCGCTTTAGAAATCAACAAAAATTTTCCAGACAAGGATTTTCTAATGCTCCTAAGCAGAAAGATGAGAGGGTGTCTACCCCTAGGCCACAAGGGATAAGTAATGAGTCCCTATTGCCCACTTGTGCTAGGTGTGGTAAGAGGCATGATGGTAGGTGTTTGGCCGGTAGAGAAGGTTGATTTAGTTGTGGTGAGAGTGGCCATATGAAGAAAGATTTCCCAAACAAAAAAGCTACAAGAAGAGAGGGTAAGCAAGTTACCACTAGTAGTGAGGATGTGGATCCTCAAAAGAAGAATAGTTTTTATGCTCTCCAATCTAGGGAAGATCTAGAGTGATCTCCTCATGTCCCTTCCGGTAAGTGTTCTTTTATGCTTTAGTAAAATTCTGGAATTCTTGTCTTTTTTGACTAGTTATGTTGGACTTGAAGTTGTCTTTAGTATGAAAGATGTTTAGAAAAACATGTGTAGGCTTACTCCCAAGGGGGAGATAGTGTGCCTACCTAATAAGGTTACTATGTGATTATGTGTTGCCATGGTTTCCTTTTATGCATATTCTTGAAAATGCTTAGGTCTTGATAGAAATGACTTGCATGCATTGTTTTCCTCATGTTGTAGTGCATTTGAGTAAGATTTGCATATAGACTTCATGAGATGATTATATGAACATGCCTTAGTTTTGGGAGTTGGAAAGATTCCTCCTTGAATGAATGTTTTTTGAGTATTAATTTAAATTTAGGCTCCATGAATATGTGTTGAGCATGTATTAGCTAGGAGATGTTAGTTCCTCCTTGAAAATAAATAGATATATAATTTCATGCATTTTTGGGTTGTTAGATGTAGTTCTTACTCCCTTGTATTGCATTAAGTATGTTTAGCTTGGAGTTGAAGTTTTCCTCCTTGGTTGTGTGCATTTAGATGTATTGCATGCATGATGGGATGCTAGTCTAGAGTTGTTTCCTTTAAGAAATGTTTAGAAATGTCATTCGAGGACGAATCCCAAGGGGGAGATATTGTAACACCCCGGAAACTAGTAGACCAAACTAGAGCCTCAAGCTGGGGTTCTAAGATTTGATGTATGAGAAATAGATTCGTAAATGATACTTTCCATTCATAGAATGACGGGTTTAGTGGTTGAATGTCAAGGCACTTGTTAGACCTCGTAGTTTAGAAGACCACCTAAGGTTTGGGTGAGGAAGGCAAGGGCAAATGCCATGGCAAGGGGGAAAAGCCTAAGCCAAAGGCCAAGGCTGCCCAACTTTGGACATGCACTGCCTAGGTTTAACGACCACCTTCACAACTAGTGGTCTTGACCATGGTCCGTGAAGGGGTCCGTGAAGACCCTTAGAGTAATGGGAGGCAAGGTCCTTAGGCCTAACTACTGCCTAAGGGACCACGACCCGTTGGCTTGACAATGGATCGTGGGAGGTCTCGTGGTCTTCCCTTAGCCTCAAGTAGATTTTACAAGATACGGAGGCTACTGGTCAAGGGACCACGGGCACCACCATGGGCAGTGGTTCATGGGAGTCGACTGCCAAGTTGAGGGTAAAATGGGAAATTTCTATTCCACTAGTTTTAAGTGGGGGGTCGTTTTATATGGGTTTTATATATATATATATATATATATATATATATATATATATATATATATATATATATATATATATATTATTCTAAGTCATAAAACTCCCCAACTAAGTCATTTAGAATCAAAACCCCAAATCACTCCTCTCTCATATATTTCTCTCTCTAGAAAGACCTCCATTGAAGAAGAAGCTACATGGTAAAGCTAAGGTCAAGAACAAAGGCTCCATTGTTGAAGGTTTATGCTAGGGCATTTATTAAGGCATGTTTAGCTTTTCATCTATGGGTTCTTCTACCCATATAGTCCCCTAGAATTTCCCCTAATTTGTGAAGAAGAACTCCAATATAAGCTAGGGTTACTTCCAATGTGTGGGTTTTAGATGGGTATGATTCCAATTGGTTGGATAATACTTATATATGATTAAATTTGTATTTATTCATGATATTATGATAAATTTAAGTAAATTCCAATGTTAACCCAAGAAATCAAAGTATGTGGGTTTATGTCTTTTGATGAGAAATTGATGGTTCTTGATATATCTTCTAGAATTGTCATCATGTGTAAGACTTATTCAAGAATAGGAACAGGAAATCATGAATTGAACTAGAATTATGAATGTATGATATATCATGAATTGTAATGATTGAAATTGGGACTTTATGATGAGTTATGCCTAGAATTGCATCTGACTAAGGCTTGTGACTAATATGTCTTGTGATCTAGTCTAGTATGATGATTGTGGAGTAAAGCTTGAAGGTAGGGCTTGAAGTCATAATGTTGATCACTAGGGCTTATAGAGTAAGTATAATATAATGTGATAGCTTGCATGAAATTGGTATACAACATAGATAGTGTTGTGGGGGAAGGCTTTTATCCATATGACCTACCTAGAACTATATGAATGCATGTATGTAGAATGTGAAAGGTCTTCTCACATAGAGTGGTTCCAATTAAAAGGTTAATCACCTAAGATGAATCAAAGCATGTTAGAATAGAATAGCTTGAAATTGTGACTTATGATCCCTTCATGTTTAGCTTGTTTAGGTACGATGAGTTAGTAGTTCTCATGATAGCTTGGGATTGAGGAATTATAATCTCCTAAGGATACCTTGAACTATCATTGGTAGGATGCTCTTCACGGTAGCTTGAATTAGTATAGGCATGGTAGCCTAGGATTGAGGGTCTATACTCTCCTAAGGGTAGCTTGGGCTAGCATGATTAGAATGCCTCAATGGTAGCATGATTTGGTTTGGCCAAGACCACTTCATGGTAGACTAGGATAGAGGATTTATACTCTCCTAAGAATAGCAGAGATACCATACTCTCCTAAGGGTAGCTTAGGGTTGAGGATTCATACTCCCGTAAGGGTAGCATGCAAAATATTGAATGTTGCGTGGTAGCTAGGTTGTGGTACTTGTACTCTTCCCTGTATAGCTTGGTTTGCATGATAGTGTGTCTTACCATGGTAGTTAGGTCTAGCATAGTAGGGTGCTATTCTTTGATAGTATAGTATAATAATTAGCAAGCATTGAGTAAGATAGCCTAAGGAAGTACTTAGTGTGAATTGTAGTATGAGATGTCATTCATACATGGCACAAGTATGACTTGAAGCTACTTATGAAGTGTCCTCTTATGTGATGTATGCTTAGCTTGGATTCTTGCTATAGTTGCCTTCCATGATATGCTTGACTCAAGATGATAGTTCCTTGTATTTATGATGTAGGTCAAGTATGACATCTATGATTAGTAAGCATGAATAGAGTGATGTCAAGATAGTCTTAGTGTGAGTGGTATTATGGGATGCCACTCATGCATTGGACAAGAGTACCTTGAGGTTACTTAGGAGTATAAGTGCTTTTATGACATGAAAACCTAGGTCTTGACTTTGAATGTTGACTACGCCCGAGAATGACCAAAAAGTGGTACTTAGCTTGGATGGTATTATGTGATGCTATTCTTGCCTTGCACATGTATACTTGGAGGTGGCTTGTGAAGTAGTTCTCTTCTAATATGAAAGACAAAAGTTTGAAGTATGTAAATATGGAAGTCTAAGTTAAGACTATGCCATGAATATGATTTATCTCCTATGCTCATTAACTATGTCTTATGTTGACTTGTGATGATATGATGCGTATGTTGGATATTATGCTATGATTATGTTATTATCTGTTATGCTTATGCCATATGTTGACTAACCATTTTGAGATGCTCTTGTGATGTTGTTCTAGCTTACATACTTGGTATATTTTTTACTAAACGCATATTGCCTACATTCTAATCAAATGTAGGGTTTCGGAGATTGAGTTGCTTGAAGTCTAGGTTTCTAAGGTGCTAGAAGATTTGAAGAATTAGTGAGTCCTCATAGCTTCAAGGACAAACCCATTATGTCATTTCTTTATGTTTGTACTTTTATATGGGCTGCGTCCCAACACTTTTATTGAAGGGTTAAATAGATGGTTTTAGACAAAGATATAATAAAGACTTCCGCTTACTTTATGGAAATGTTTTCGATTGTATGGTTTTAAAGAAGTTTTAAATTTTCCCGTACTTTTCTATTATCTTATGTCATGATTATGCTAAAGGCTTGTATGATATCTCTTCGGGGTCAAGTACGCCATGTTACGTGTAGGGGGTACCCCTAGGTCGTGACACCGAGGTTGAGGCATCTGATGCGGTGATCACAAGTACTATTCATGTATGTGACCGAATGACTACTATTTTGTTTGATCCGAGTTCTACTTATTCATAAGTGTTATGATAGTTTGCCTTTGGATTTGATATGATTTATGATATACTTGATGCGCCTACCCATGTTTCTACCCTAGATGGAGAGTCAGTCATAGTCACCCATGTATATCGTGATTTCCCTATCTTGTTTATGGGCTTTTAGAGTTGAGTTGATTTGGTTATTTTGGGTATGAATGACTTTGATATATCTTAGGCATGACTTGGTTGTCTCCCTATTATGTTGTGCTTAATTGTAACACTAATTTTGTGACTCTAGAGATTTCGAGTAGGGAAAAGTTAGAGTGGGAAGGGATGTACAAACCTAAGCCAACTAAGGTCATATCCTGTATTTGGTCTAGGAAACTGGTAGGGCAGGGTTGTTTGGCATATTTGGCTCATATTCAGGATGTTGAGGTTAAGTCTCCTTCTATTGAGTCTATTCATATGGTGTCATAATTTAGAGAAGTTCTTCCTACTGATTTTCCTGGTATTCCTTCGGATAGAGATATAGATTTCTGCATTGATTTGGAACCTGTTACCCACCCCATTTCCATCCCTCCATATCGCATGGCCTCGATAGAATTGAGAGAGCTTAAGTCTCAAATCTAAGAACTTCTTGATAAAGGTTTTATCCGTCCTAGTGCTTCCCTGTGGGGTGCTCCTGTCTTGTTTATGAAGAAAAAAGATAGTAGTATGATTATGTGCATAGATTATCGGCAATTGAATAGGGTCACCCTTCGAAATATCACGATCCAAGGCTACCACCTAGATGTTCCATGGCGTACAAGACTCCGAAAAGTCTCATAGCATATCATAACATAAGAACACAGGAAAAAGTGCGGAAATTAAAAACCTTCCTTTTCAATCGAAGTCTCTTATAAAAACCAAATGGGAGTCTACAACACTATGTCTCAAACCATCTATAACACTTGAATACTATCTTAGGGACACAACCCTTACAAAAGTCTAAAACATAAAAGAAAGACTTAAAGGACATAATGGTCAAGCCCTCGAATACTATGAGGACTAACCAATCTTCTACTTCTTGATCTACTATGGTCCTACCCACGATGGTGGAAGCCGATATCACCAAACCCTACACTTTGTAGAAAAATGTAGAGATGTGGGTTAGCACAAAAATGTAGTAAGTATGGAAGCCATACATAAAAATCCTTAAAACATGGAAAAAGGGACATTTAAGTTGAAACCATGCTATATGCCAATTGTAAACATCATCTTTGAAATAGTTGGAGAATGTAGCTCATAAAACAACTCATGCACAATTCATCATATCGTAAAGGATACCATCATAATCACAAGCATAGTCCCCAAGATAAACATAAGGCATATCCTAATCTTCACAAGACATAGTTCACACACATAGTTAAATACCAAGTTCATCTCATCATAATAGAACATTCACATAAGTAACCCTAAGTTGTACTTGTGCAATGCATAGATAGGATCCCATAATCCTATCTACACTAAGTACCACTTTTAGGCCACCATGCTCATACTTATCATTCTTTGATCTTATCCATTGTCAATAATCATAAACAAGGAAACATTCATGTTCATAGCTTATAATAAGTAAAGTCACTATTAGCAACACTCCATATCATACATGCAGAAATTCATATATCCTCATAGCATATGGAAACTATACCATAACCCCTTTTAAAGTCTACTTGTGCAATGTATAAGTGAAGTCCCATACCCCCACTCTCACTAAGTAAAGATCATTAAGAAGTCATAAGTATAGTTCATGTTCATGTTCATAGTTCATATAAATCATACATTAATTCATAATCATCATGTCATAAGAGAAACATACCATGCCCACTCTCAAAGCCTACTTGTGCAATGCATGAATGAAGTACCATACCCCTATTCATACTAAGTGGAACCTCTTGAGGAACCATAGTACATAACTCATGTTATTGTTCTTATTCTAGTTCATGGAGGGAAATTAGCCTTAACCGACATAGACCATGTGAGCTACATGGAATCCGGTGTCATGTCCCAAATGGAAAAGAGATGTTCTACTTACCTAAGGTAGAACTAAATGTATTAGATTTTGGGTGAATCCACTAGCTAAAGACCTATGTTGGCACATAGTTTTAGAATAGGGATATTGCTTCTAGAAACCCCAAAACCTATTGCATTGACAGGGTAGCTTCCATCTCATGAGATTATTTTAAGAGAACCCGGCCTATTGTATTGACGGGAGGGCCTCTACCTCATTTTCCATATCCACTCTGTTCTTAGCATTATTTCCCAAAATTATATGTTTAGTCTTGAATTGGATTTACATGCATGAAGGAGTATCTAGACCCTCCATCCAACACAACTCATAAAAATAGCTCATAGATCATGCGTGAGAATGTACTTTGACAGTCCATGTCTTTAAAGTAAATTCAATTAGGTGAGAACTAACTTTAGAGCTGGAATTGTGAATATGTGAGGAATACTTTCACATTATAATCATGTGTTTTCATTAGAATAGACTTTCAATCAACACTAGAAGATTATCATGATCATGTACATTTTATGCATAGTAATGTGTAAAGGTTCATATGAGAAATAGCCTTCCAGGTAACACCATAGATACATCATAATCATACCCATACATGGACTTTGTGTGTGATTATCCTTTCAATGACATAACAACAACATTATCATGATAGACACTTTACTCTCAAAGTGTTCATAAAGCATGTACATAATATCACAACCATGCATAATTCTCATATCTTGCATACAAGGATGATAGATCACATCAAATCAACATATCTAGCATTCTATATATTAGACATGGATATTACCATAATTCAAGTAGTTCATTCCTTGCATGCATAAGTTCATGTACACATATTGTAGGTCATGTGGGTAAATTCCTTCCACAATAATACCATATACATTTTAACATGCATAATAGCTTCCTTCTTAAAGCCTCAACATTCATAGCTCATTCATTTTAGCTTTTACCATTTAAGCCTTAGAAGCCATCTTCATACTACAAGCATTACTCTCAAGCAATACCTCGCACGGTCATTATCTAAAACTAACTCTCAAGGTAAATTAACAACATGTTTCATTCTTAACCAATTATAGTCATATAGCATCAAGTAAACTCAATCTCAATACTACTCAACTATGATCCATCATATAATCCCTAACCTAATTCATTCATGTCTACAAGATTTACGTATAAACAATTCATATATAAGTCATCTAGTCTAAGGTAATTCATAAAGAATTTCATCAATCTTAGAAGGTCACATCTAAACCCTCAATTTACCTCTTTCATGACATTACACAAGACTACATTAATTTCACCCTAAAATTTTAGGTTAATCAATAATACATGTATAGTCATCCTTAAATCATGTAATTACACCATAAACACCCATTATTTACTCAATTGGGCCAATATACAACAATACCCACACTTAAGATCTACGTTGGAAACATTGGGAATATCATGGGTTCTTGGGGGAATTCATCATAAACCAACAATAATTTCATCAATTCAATCATAATTAATCTTAAATCATCCATTGAAAACGTTTTGAAAGAGAACCCATGACTTAGATTGAAACCCTAGTTTTTGGGGAAATTGGAAGCTTTGAAATCAAGTTCTGAAGGGATTCTATGGGTGAAGGCTACCCATAGATGAAAAGCTACCATACCTTATGTATATTTACTCATGAAATTGAAGAGAAAAGTCTGCTCCTTGAACCCTAAGCTTGACCCTGTTCTTGATCTTCAATGGAGTCTTAGAGAGAGAAATATTTGGGAGAGAGTTGGTTATAATGTTATGACCCTAAAAATGAACTAGTGAAACTAGAGCCTAACATGTGTGCATTTGTTTTTGTCTTGAGGTTTTATGTTGTCCTGATGCATGGTTGAGGTGTTTAGGGGTTAAACATTAAGGTACGACTGCCCAAGGGCCACCCTAAGGGTCCTTGAGGAGCACCCTAAGTCTAACCCCCAAGACCCCTTGAAACATGAAAGTTGGCCAATGTGAGGTGACCTACGAAGGGGGTCCACACCCCGTAGGTCCATCCACACCCTGTGTATCGCCTCCATAGGTCAAGGGGACCCAAACCAAGCCACAACCACCATTGACGGAAGACCATTACGGTCCGTCAACCCATCCACGGTCTGTGGATACCTGGTTTGCTGTCAAGGGACAAAGCAAACTTGGGGGTGAATTGGTAAATTCACCCTAAGTCCCAATTAATACGTGGACGGTTATTTTAAGTGTTTTAATGTATTTTAAGAGTATTAAAACATTAAAACACTCATTTGGATTTCATCTCTCAAATCAAAACTCTTCCCTCCTAAAAAGTTCTCTCTAGAAACTCCATTGGAGATCAAGGTCAAGATCAAGCTAGGGTTTGGGATTTCAAGGTGTTTATTCTTCAATTTCGTGGGATTCTTCAAGTATAAGGTATGTTGATCCTTCATCTAGGGTTAGATTTCAGCCTAGAGTCAATTTCAAAGAAGTTTTCAAGGTTTTCAAGTTACACAAAAACCCTAAGTTTTACTCAATCTCATGGGTTCTTGCATCAAACGTTTTCAAATGATAAACTATTTTTATATTGATGTTTAATTTATAATTTAATATGATTCTACTATATGAACCCATGATTTCTCTCAACTCTTAAAATGTGACTTATAAAGTGGGTTTGATGATTGTGAATGAATGATGGTGGATTATGCTTAGATTGATTTGGATTATTGAATTTTATCACCATCTATGCCTAATTATGGTGAATTGAGGGTTGGTGATCATATCCTTGAAAGGGTAAGTTTGACCTAATTGCATGTTAATGTAGAATTGTGCTTGAATTGTTGATCCACTTGAAAGGTGGAGGTGTTTACTTACAATGTACATTGTGATCATGCCCTTGAAGGCATGGTTTAATGAATTGAAGTATTATCATGATATGGTAAAGTGTGAAGGATTCACATGTGATTGAATGATAGAATGATGAACATGTCTTCAATGTATTTGTGTTAGTATTGAACGACCATTTTTCAATTTGACACTCATGAATGATAATGATAAATGTGAAGGGTTTCTATAATGTGAATGTTGAATCTAGAATTTTTAGGCTTATGCATCCTTTTCTAGAATAATGAATATGTCTTGACTTGCTGAATATGAATCGATAGGCTATGGCATTCCTTTCATATATGATTGATGAATATGTCTTGACTTAATGGCTATGAATTGATAGGGTTTATGTATTCTTTTCATAAATGATCTAATGTAATGAAGACTCCATAATCAATAGGCTAGTGGCATTCCTTTCTCAATGAGTCAATGTATCATGAATTGATAGGCTAGTGACATTCCTTTCTCAATGAGTCAATGTACCATGAATTGATAGGCTAGTGGCATTCCTTTCATGAGTATAAGAATGTAATGAGAGACAATGAATCGATAGGATTATAACATTCATTCCTTGGTAATGGTGTATCATAGGTCGATAGGCCTATGGCATTCCTCAGTAATACACTAACGTAATGTGAATGAAATAATATATGGGAATGTAGGCTAAGCACCAAGTGGATAAGGTTAGATGGAAACTCTCCCAATGTTAGGTTAGAGTTCCAATGAACATATTCCTATCCCATAACTATGTGCCCCCATAGGATATTTGCTAGCGGATTCTGTTCGAGCTAATGTTAACCGGTTTACCTTAGGCAAGTAGACCAAACCTTACGATGTGGGATAGTACATCGGACTCCATGATCTAGCTCTTATGGTCTATGCCGGTTAAACGCTTATTCCCATCATGTGAGATGTGCACTCTAGTTACTTGATAGGTACTATGAAGTGTAGGTAGTAGTATGGAATGCTATCTATACATTGCATGAGTAGGCTTTGAAGGAGCTATAATGAGTTCTCTGACTCTTAATAACTAAATGTACGAAAATCCTCTAAATGTATGAATGTGTCCTAAATGAATCTAATGAAGAATGTTGGCTTAAATACTTAAATGTAAAGATGCATGATATACTTGGATTGTATTATGAGTTACTTCATTGTCATCTCTATTGTATATGAATGTGCCTTGTCTATGGTGACTTCAAAGGAGTACTTAGTGTGAGTAGTAGTATTGGATGCTACTTGCACATTGCATAGGTATGACTTAGAGTTGTCTTAGATGTTGGTCTTAATGTGATGATGTGATTCATGTAATGTTTATGTCTTTAAGTGATTTATTGTGCAAAGGTGGAAATGATGAATGGTAAGTTAAATTTTGGTAACTTTAAGGTGGTGCCTTAGTGTGGGTGGTGGTATGGGACGCTATCCATACATTGCGCAACGCATATATTGAGGGTTACTTGAGGTGGAGGCTGAAGGTGAAGGTGAAGGTAAAGGGTTATATGTGATTTGTTTCAAATGTGAATTATGTGACTCTGTATGTTGGTTGAGACTTATATTATGCCTCTTGTATCAATGTTCATGAAGTTTTACAAAAATGGCATAAAAATGACTTTCTACAAAATGTCCCTTTTAAAGCATGTTTTTGCATGGTCATCATATTTAGTACATTTTTGTGTGCTAACCCATATTTTCTTATTTTTACTACAAGTCTAGGTTCCGGCAAGTGATTGCATTCTCTAGTGAAGCTTGGGATTAGAGTTCTCTCAAGACCCCTTTTGGTATGTCCTCATATGTCAAGGACAAGGACTTTTATTGTTTCTAGCTCTTATGTTTTAAGACTTTTATCTATACATCGATTGTAAAGGGCCGTGACCCTATCTTGTTAATGTTTGTCTAAGAAGGCCATGTGAGACTTAGTATTCCGCTGCCATATTAAAGAGATTTTTGATAGTTTGGTTTTAAATAAAGTCTTTAATCCCATACTATTTTTTATGTCGAATCTAATGAATGCTAAGAGGCTTGTATTAGACCCCTTCAGGGTCGAGTACACCATGTTACGACTAGGGGGTGGTCTCGGGTCGTGACAAACTTGGTATCAGAGCATAAGATTTTTGAAATGGTTTTTAGGATCAATGTCTCACAAGTCACGTCTAGTAGAGTCTTGTTCATCGGTGTGAGTCGCGACACATCTATAAGAGAGAGGCTATAGGACGTTAGAAAGTTAAACTTCTTTCATATTCTTGAAGTCGTGCCTTAGATTAAAGTTCTATAAGTGTCATTTTCCTAATCCTTCTCTTGTGTTTATAGGAAATGAATACAAGGGCTAACCTGAGGAGAGTTGAAGAGGAGATTGTTAATGAGGGAGTTCCTCCCCAAGGTGATCAAGGTCTTCAAGGTGACCAAGTGCCTTAGGAAAAGAAGTTCTGGTGGCTCTCCCGGACATGACCAATGAAGAGATTAGGATGGATTTTGTAACCCTAGCCCGAGCCATAATGGCTCAAGCGAATAGAAATGTAGGGCCTAGGGTGAATGCTAATGAGAGTACCGTTGCCTCAAGATTAAGAGACTTTGTGACGATGAATCTCCTATCTTTCTTGGTTCTAGAGTGGGAGAAGATCCCCAACAATTCTTGGATGAAGTTAATAAGATAGTAGATGCTATGGGAGTAACCTCTAGGGAGAAGGCGGAGTCGGCTTACTACCAATTGAAAGATGTTGCACAAGTGTGGTTCACTAAATGAAAAGCCAATAGGCTAGTTGAAGTGGGTCCAATAGAATGGGAGGAATTTAATGGAGCTTTCCTTGGTAAGTACTTTCCCCGTGAGAAGAGGGAGTGTAAGGTTGAGGAGTTTATAAACCTTAGGCAAGGTAATAAGAGTGTGGAAGAGTATTCCTTGAAGTTTACCCTACTGTCTATGTATTCTACATCCTTGGTATCTAACCCCAGAGATGAGATGAGTAGGTTTGCTACCGGTGTATCTGACCTAGTCAAGTAAGAGTATGGTACGACGATGCTCCATGATTATATGAATATCTCTAAACTTGTTGTGTATGCTCAATCTATTGAGGAGTCCAAACTTAAGAGGGTGAATAGGGATTTGAAGAGGGATAGATCCGATGATCAAGGTCAACCTAGGTTCAAGAAGAGAGCTCCTAACCAAGATTCTTCAAGTGCTCCTAAGGCTAATGAGGAGAAAGGTGGTGGATCTCAATTTTCTAAGCCTCTTTGTGCCACTTGTGGGAAGAGACATCATGGGAAGTGCCTAGTTGGTACTAGTGGGTGCTATGGGTATGAGAAAAGTGATCATCAAGTGAGAAATTGACCTACTCTTACGACTAGAAGAAGGGAGGCCAAACAAGCTCCGTATGATGGCCCGGATCGCAATGCTCCAAAGAAGAACCGTTTCTATGTGCTTCAAGGTAACAAGGATAAATGAGCTAATCCGGATGAAGGTATCGGTAAGTTATAGTTCCTTTTATTGTGATGAGATCCTTGTGTTATTTCCTGATAGCCTTAGTTGGGTTTTCTCCTAAGTGGGGATGGTATGTTGAATGGTAAGGTTGTGGTGAGTGTTGATATCCTTATCTCTTTCCTTTTAGTCTTAATCAAGCTTGTGACCAAGAGTTCCTAGTAGCTTGTTACATGTTTTGGAGTCTTGTGTGAATATGAGTTTCCATGGTATCATTATGTTGTGCATGTTCTATTTGAATTCTTGTTTATATAAGAAAATGAGTTTTCAAATTGTGTTCCTCATGTTAATATTCATCTATGATGAGTTTCCTAAATGTTTCAAGATTTGACTTGTCGAGCATGCCTAAATGTGCTTTTATGAGAAAATTGCATAATATCCGTAATGATGTTGTGTTGAGCATGATGTGATTTGGAGAAGGAAGTTCCTCCAATATAATGAAATGAAGAATGTGAAGTTTTAATGCATAATGAGTTTGTAGATGTACTTCCTACCTTCTTGTTGTGTTTTGAGCTTATTGATGTGGAGTTAATGTGTCCTCCTAGTTGTGTGCTTTTATATTAATGTTGAATGCATGATTATGGGCTGCTAGTCTTGAGTCATTACCCCTTAATGTGTTTAATGTGTCATTCGAGGATGAATGTTCCTAAGTGGGGGATAATGTAACGACCCTAAAAACGAACTAGTGAAACTAGAGCCTAACGTGTGTGCGTTTGTGTTTGTCTTGAGGTTTGATGTTGTTGTATGTTGTCCCGATGCATGGTTGAGGTGTTTAGGGGTTAAACGTCAACGTATGACTCCCTAAGGGCCACCCTAAAGGTATTGAGGAGGACCCTAAGTCTAACCCCCAAGTCTCCTTGAAACATGAAAGTTCGCCAATGTGGAGTGACCTACGGAAGGGGTCCACGCCCCGTAGGTCCATCCACGCCCCGTGGATGGCCTTCGTAGATCAAGGGGAGCCAAACCAAAGCACATACACCATTGACAGAAGACCAGTACGGTCCGTCAACCCATCCACGGTCCGTGGATGGTGGTCTCGTGAATAAGACCTGATTTGCTGTCAAGGGACACGACCAACTTGGGGGTGAATTGGTAAATTTATCCCAAGTCCCAATTAGTATGTGGACGGTTATTTAAGTGTTTTAAGGTATTTTAAGATTATTAAAACACTCATTTAGATTTCATCTCTCAAATCAAAACCCTTCCCTCCTAAAAATTTCTCTGTAGAAACTCCATTGGAGATCAAGGTCAGGATCAAGTTAGGGTTGATGATTTCAAGGTGTTTGTTCTTCAATTTGGTGGGATTCAACAATTATAAAGTATGTCGATCCTTCATCTAGGGTTATCTTTGACCCTAGAGTCAATTTCAAAAAAGCTTTCAAGGTTTTCAAGTTACACAAAAACCCTACGTTTTACTCAATCTCATGGGTTCTTTCATCAAATATTTTCAAATGATAAACTGTGATTATATTGATATTTAATTGATGATTCTACTCTAAGTACCCATGATTTCTCTCAACTCTTAAATTATGACTTATAAAGCGAGTTTGATGATTGTGAATGAATGATGGTGGATTTATTCTTAGATTGATTTGGATTATTGAATTGTATCACCATCTATGCCTAATTATGGTGAATTGTTGGTGAATTGAGGATTTGTGAACATAGCCTTGAAAGGGCAAATTTGACCTAATTGCATGTTAATGTAGAATTGTGCTTGAATTGTTAATCCACTTGAAACGTGGGGGTGTTTACTTACAATGTACATTGTGATCATGGCCTTGAAGGCATAGTTTAATGAATTGAAGTATTATCATGATATTGTATAATGTGAAGGATTTCCGTGTGATTCAATGATAGAATGATGAACATGTATTCAATGTATTTGTGTTAGTATTGAAAGGCTATTTCTCAATTTGACACTCATGAGTGATAATGATGAATGTGAAGGGTTTCTATAATGTGAATTTTAAATCTAAAATTGGTAAGGTTATGCATCCTTTTCTAGAATAATGAATATGTCTTGACTTGATAAATATGAATAGATAGGCTATGGCATTCCTTTCATATAAGAGTGATTAATGTGTCTGGACTTGATGACTATGAATTGATAGGCTTTATGCACTCTTTTCATAAATGATCTAATGTAATAAAGACTCTAGAATCTATAGGCTAGTGGTATTCCTTTCTCAATGAGTCAATGTATCATGAATCGATAGGCTAGTCGCATTCCTTTCATGAGTATAAGAATCTAATGAGGTTTAAAGGGTCGTGACCCTAGTTTTGTTTTCAAGATATTGATTAGATGGCAATGTGAGACTATAGACTTCTGCTGTGTTTTTAAATAATGTTTTGATTGCATGGATTTAAATGAGTTTTAAATTCCACCCTATTTCTATATATCGAATGTAATGAATGCTATGAGACTCTTTGGAGTGTTGTACACCGTGTCGCATCTAGGGGGTAGCCCCGGGTCGTGACAAACATGGTATCAGAGCACATGATTTTTGAAAATGGTTTTTATGATTGATGTCTCATAAGGCACGTCTAGTAGAGTCTTGTTCATCGGTGTGAGTTGCGACACATCTATGAGTGAGAGGCTATACGACATTAGGAAGTTACACTTCTTTCATTATTCTTGAAGTCGTGCCATAGAGTCTAGCTCTATAAATGTCCTTTTCCTAATCCTTCTCTTGTGTTTATATGATATCAATACAAGAAGGACGCCCATAAGAAGAGTGGAAGAGGAGGTTGTAGATTAGGGAGTTCCTCCCCAGGATCCTCAAGGTGACCAAGTTCCTCAAGTTCCAATTGATGCTCCGGCCATGACTAATGAAGAAATTAGGTCGGCTTTTCTAACCTTAGCCCAAGCTATGACGGCCCAAGTTAATAATGATTTGGGGCCTCGAATGAATGCTATTGAAAGTACTATGGCTTCTAGGTTGAGAGACTTTGTGAGGATGAATCCCCGGTGTTTCTAGGTTCCAAGGTGGGAGAGGATCCCGAAGAGTTTTTTGATGAGATGTATAAGGTAGTCAATGCTATGGGGGTGACTTCTATAGAAAAAGTGGAACTTGCCGCTTACCAATTGAAGGATATTGCTCAAATTTGGTTTACTCAATGGAAGAGCAATAGGCCTATAGGAGTGGGTCCTATAGAATAGGAGGTGTTAAGAAAGTGTTCCTTGGTAGGTATTTTCCCCATGAGAAGAGGGAGGTTAAGGTGGAGGAGTTTATCAACGTTAGGCAAGGTAACATGAGTGTCCAAAAGTACTCCTTGAAATTTACCCAATTGTCTAAATATGCTCCATCTTTGGTGTCTAACCTTAGAGATGAGATGAATAGGTTTGTTACGGGGATATCCGACCTAGTTGAGGAAGAGTGTCGTATGGCGATGCTCCATGATGACATGAACATTTCTAGACTTATGGTGTATACCCAATCTATTGAGCAGTCCAAACATAAGAGGAAGAATAGGGAGTTGAAGAGGTTTAGGCCCGATGAGCAAGGTCAACCTAGGTTCAAGAAGAGAGCTTTAAACCAAGATTCTCCAAGCACTACCAAGGTTAACCAATAGAAAAGTGGTGGACCTCCATTTTTTAAACCTACTTGCACCACTTGTGGAAAAATTAATAATGGGAAGTGCCTAACCGATACTAATTGGTGTTATGGTTGTGGGAAGAATGATCACCAAGTGAGAGACTGCCCCTACTCTTGCGGCCAAAGGAAGGGAGGCTAAGCAAGCTTCTCTTAGTGGCCCGGATCTTGATGCTCCAAAGAGGAACCGGTTCTATGTGCTTCAAGCTAACAAAGACAAATGAGCTAATACAGATGAAAGCACCAGTATGTGATGGTTCCTTCTTGTTGTGAATGTCTTGTTAAGGTCCTTATATTGTTTTCATGTTTGCATTAGAATGGGTTTACCTTAAGGTGGAGATGGTATGTTGAATAGTATGATTGTTGAGAGTTCTGATATCCTTGTAAATTTCTTCTATTCCTATTGAATCTTGAGACCAAGAGTTCCTTGTAGCTTGTTTCATGTGTTGGAGTCATGTGTGAAAATGTGTTTCCATGATCTCCTTATGTTATGCATGTTTTGATGAAATTTGTGTGTATATGAGAAAATGAGTTTTCATGATTCTGTTCATCATGTTGTTGTGCATCTATAATGAGTTGCCTAAATGATTTATGAGTTGACTTGTTGAGTATGCTTAAATGTCTTTTGAGAGGAGTGGCATAAATTGCCTTATGATGTTGTAATGAGCATGATGTAGGTTGGAGAAGGAAATTCCTCCAACGAAATGAGAAATGTTGATGCTTTGGTGCATAATGTCTTTTTAGATGTAATTCCTACTTTCTTGTGTCACATTGAGCTTATTGATGTGGAGTTGATGTTTCCTCCTGTGATTTTGTGCATTATATGATGTGTCATGCATGATGGGATGCTAGTCTTGAGTCGTTATCCCTTAAGCGTTTAAACTATCATTCGAGGATGAATGTTCCTAAGGGGGAGATAATGTAATGACTTGAAGTTAAGGGCAAGGCCTAATGGTTATGGGTGATGGCCTTAGTTAGGGAACCAAGGCTGCCTAAAACTAGCCCTACCCACTGCCTACCATGACCACGAGGGTCTTCATGAACCGTGGTGTCCACCACGAGTCATGGTGCCACCCGTGGTTGGCATGACAATGTGCCCTTGTGAGGTGCTGATGAGTCCACAATTTGGAGTCATTTAGGGATTTATTTTAATAGATTTAGTGTCCTCAAATGCACAATTTGTGCCAATAACTGATGTAAATCCTTGAATTTCATGTATTTGGATTGAGGAACAAAGCGTGGACACTATTGAGAAAAAATGAACAAGGAAACTGAAAGCACGAAGAAAAGAAAGCTTGAGGATCGCCTAACCCATTGGGCGAGTCGCCGAACAGCCATGGTCTCACCTAATGTTCTAGTGTACCGAGCCCTAAATTAGAAAATCAAGTCAGTGATAGAAAGGAGTAGTTGACGAGTCACTGAACGGTTCCATGATGCAGTGCCATATCACCCAAAGTACAAAACCTGAAGATGATGAAGGCCAAAGCAAAAAAGGCGATGAAATTGACCAATGGGCGGATCGCTAAGTGGATCGGCGATCCCGCCTTATTGCACCAAATGGTCCTTTGCATCACATTTTTGGGCGGCTATAAATACGTTTTTAAATTCTTTTTTTAGGATGGAGTTTAGATTTTATTAGTGTATTATTCAGTTTTTCTAGTTGAGAGCTTAGAAATGAGTTTTTGGAGACATTTTTCCTTAGCTTTGAAGATTTGAAGATTTCAATTTCTAAGAAAATGTTTGATGCAAGAACCCATGAGATTGAGTAAAACCTAGGGCTTTTCATGAACTTGAAATCACATTGAAACTTTTTTGAAATTGACTCTAGGGTGAAATATAACCCTAGATGAAGGATCATGATACCTTACACTTAAGTAATCTCACGAAATTGAAGAAGAAACACCTTGAAATCCCCAACCCGAGCTTGAACTTTACCTTGATCTCCAATGGAGTTTGTAGAGAGAACTTTTTGGCAAGTAAGGGTTTTGATTTGGGGAAATATGAATAATGAATCTAAAAATAGTATATTAATGTTTTAATACTCTTAAAATACCTTAATACACTTAAAATAACCGTCCATGCACTTTAAAAGACTTATGGTGAATTTACCAATTTACCCCTCACTTGGCCGAGCCAAAAAAAACAGATTACAGGTCCAATCCACGAGTCACCATCCAAGGACCGTGAGTGGATTTACTGGACAGTAGTTTCCCTCCGTGGATTGGATCAGAGACCCTGATTTGGGGGTTTTGACCTACGGAGGCCATCCATGGGGCGTGGAAGGACCTACATGGCGTAGACCCTTCCATAGGTCAACCCCTTTTGTCCAACTTTCTAGTTTAAAGGGGTCTTGGGGGCATACACTTGGGATCATCCTCAAGGACCCTTAGGGTGGTACTTGGGGAGTTGTACCTTGAAGTTCAACACCTAAACCCCTTAACCAAAGCTAGGGAGAACATACAACAACGTCAAACCTCGCATTTACTCAAACGCACACACATTAGGCTCTAGTTTCACTAGTTCATTTTTAGCGCCGTTACATTTGGAATGTTGAGGAAGGCTACTTCCTAAGGGACCAAGGGCACCACCACAAGCCATGGGCTCCTTCATGACCCGTCCCAGTGGGTGTGGTCCCTGACGGGGCTGCCTAAGTTGAGGGCTTTTGAGTAAATTCATTTTTATTAATTATTTTGTGGGGTTGTTTTTAATTATTTTATATCACTAGTATATATAGTTTTAACTCTTAAAACAATTCATTTACTCCTTATTTAACCAAAACCCAAATCAAATAAAAAGAGTTCTTCCCTCATAATATTTCTCTCTCTAGAAGTTCCCAAGAAGAAGAAGAAGTGGGAGCTAGGATTGTGGATTCAAGGTGTTTTTCCTCAAATTTCTTGGGGATTCACAAGCAAGGTATGGTGATCCTTCATCTAGGGGTAGCTTTTACCCCGAGAGTCCATTCAAAAGTAGTTTTCAAAGTTTCAAGTTTCTTAAAAACGTAAGGTTTTACTCTAACTCATGAGTTCCATCTTCAAAAGTTTTCAAATGTTGTTTAATGACAAATTATGATTGAATTAGTGTATAGTTGACGATTTATGATGAAAATACTCTAAGAACCCATGAAATCTCTCAATTCCTAAATTGTGGCTTTATGAAGTGGGTTTGGTCATTATGAAAGCATGTGATTGGAATATGTCTAAATTACTTTAGTATATTGAATTGTATCATTATCCACACCTTAATTAGTTTAAATTTTTGGTGTGTTGGTGTGTTGGTGATATGAGATTTATGGCCTTGAAGGGCATAGTATGAGGAATTGAGTATTAACATGGCATCTTGTATATGAATGTGAATCTACTGGAGTTAAGGTGATCATCTCTTGAAAGTAATTGTGTTATTATTGAAAAGCTATTTCTCAATTTGACACTCATGAATATGATGATAGAAGGTGAAGGGTTGTTCATGTAATGTATATCTTGAATTGATAGGCTTATACATCCTCTTCTTGTTTAACTGAATGTATTGTTGATTGTTGAATCAAGGATCGGTAGGCTAATGGCACCCTTCCACACATGTTATTAATGAACTTTGGGATCGGTAGGCTTATGGCACCCTTCCATGAATGTTAATGATGAACCTTGAATCGGTAGGCTTATGGCGCCCTTTCATGAGGATTAAAATGAGCTTTCCTTACTAATGAACCATGAATCGGTAGGTTTATGGCTCCCTTTCATGTGTTAATGAATGTATTTTGGGTCGGTAGGCCAATGGCACCCTCTCATGTTTAAAAATGTTAAAGTAATGAAATACTCTATGTGAATGGAGGTTAAGCACCGAGTATATTTGGTTGGATGGAGACACTCACGATGTTTTAGCTATGTTGCAATGATTATCTTCCTTATCTCATAACTATGTGCCCACGTAGTTCTAGCTAGTGGATCCACCTGAGCTATATGTTACCGGTCTTACCTTAGGAAAGTAGACCACCTTTTAACTATGTGAGGTTATATGAAACCGGATTCCATGGTTAGATCTCATGGTCTATGTCGGTTAATACTTATTCCCATCATGTGATATATGCATTATGGTTTCTTGAGAAGTTATATGAAGTGTGGGTTGTAGTATGGGATACCATCCATGCATTGCACAAGTAGGCTTTGAGAGGGTCATAGTGAGTTCTCTTATATCTTAATGACTAATGTATGAAAGTGCTCTAAATGAAGCTAATGAAGAATGTTAACTCTTAAATGTCTAATGTGATGATGCATGCTATACTTGGGTTGTCCTATGAGTTACTTCCTTGTCATGCCTTATGAAATGTTTATGTCTCTTATGTATGAGTATTGTGTAAAGATGGAAAGGATGAATGGTAAGTTCACTTTTGGTGGCCTTGATGTGGTACCTAGTGTGGATGGTGGTATGGACACCATTCATACATTACACAAGGTATGACTTGGGGTTACTTGAGGTGGAAGCTTAATGTAATGAAATTTCTTATATGTCGATTATATTCTAATGTGATGTTATGACTTGTATGATTATTATACTTGTATTTTATGTCTCTTGTACTAATGTACATGATATTTCGAAATAGTGGCATAATGCATGGTTTCCAACCAAAATGTCCCTTTTAAAGAAAGTTTTTGCATGGTCATCATACTTAGTATATTTTTGTGTGCTAACCCATATTTATCTTATATTACTACAACTGTAGGTTCCGTCAAGTGAGTTTCTATCTCTCTAGTTCAAGTGCTTGGATTGAGTTCCTCCAAGGCGATTGGTATGTCCTCATACATTCGAGGACACATGCTTTATTGAAGTTTCTTTCTTTCATGTAATAGACATTTCCAGACTTTCTATTGTAAAGGGCCGTGACCCTACTTTTTTTTCAAGATATTGATTAGATGGCCATGTCAAACTATAAACTTCCGCTGTGTTTTTAAATAAAGTTTTGATTGCATGGATTTAAATGAGTTTTAAATTCCACACTATTTCTATATATCAAATTTTATGAATGCTATGAGGCTTGTATAAGGCTCTTCAGAGTCTAGTATGTCGTGTCGCATCTAGGTGGTAGCCCCGAGTTGTGACAAACAATTTTCACTCAAGTTTAGGTATGGCTCCATTTTAGGCCTTATATGGTAGGAAATTTAGGTCTCCTATAGGATTGTTTGAGGTGGGTGAAGTTGCCCTAATAGGTTCAGAATTGGTACAAGAAGCAATGGAGAAAGTTCGGCTTATAAGGGAAAAGTTGAAAACAGCTCAAAGATGACAAAAGTCATATGCCGATGTGAGAAGGAGGGATCTAGAGTTTGTTGTTAAAAATTGGGTTTACTTGAAAATCTCACCCATGAAGGGTGTAATGAGGTTTGGCAAGAAGGGGAAGCTTAGTCCCTGATATGTAGGCCCTTATCAGATTTTGAGGCGTGTTGGTAAGGTTTCTTATAAGTTAGACTTGCCGAATGAGTTGGCAACAATTCATCCTCTATTCCATGTCTCTATGCTTAAAATGTGTGTTGGAGATCCGACATCCATAGTTTCCCTAGAAGGGTTGGGAATTGATGAGTGTCTTTCTTATGAGGAAGTTCTGGTAGAGATTTTGGACCGGTAAGTTAAGAGGTTGTCAAACAAGGAAATAGATTGCGTTAAGGTTTTATGGAACAATCAATTAGTTGAGGGTGCTACTTGGGAGGCCGAGGCTGATATGATGTCCCGATATCCTCATCTCTTTCCTTCTACTCCTATTCTAGCTTGATGTAATGAATTCCTCTTGGTTTGTCCTTGTTTTGGGAGTGAGGTGTATTTATGTGTTTCCATGATTTCCTTACGTTATGCATGTTCATGCAAACTTGGGTTTTGAAAGAAAATCAGTTTATATGATTGATTTTCCTCATGTTGTTGTGCATTGAGTATGTTGCCTATAGACTTCATGAGATGAATTGATTAACATGCTTTACATATGCTTTTTGAGAGTAAATTGCATATCAGCTCAATGAGATAGTCTTGAACATGCATAGTTGCTCCTTGAAAATAAGTAATGTTGACATTTCATGCATATTGGGTTGCTAGATGTAGTTCCTTCTTCCTTATGATGCATTTGAGTATGTTGATATTGGATTTAATGTTTCCTCCTTATTTATGTGCATTGCATGCATAATGGGGTGATAGAGTTAGTTTCACCCCTCTTATGATTTTTGAGAACGTCCTAGCTTGGAGTCGATAGTTCCTCCTCGGTTGTATGCATGGTATTGTAGGTTGGGTTGTTGCTTCCTCTCCTACTCATTAGAACCAGTTTAAATCTCATTCGAGGACGAATGATCTCAATAGGGAGATATTGTAACACCCCGTATTTAAAAAGACCAAAATAGCAGTTTTTCCAAATGTTCCATGTGCAAAATCATGCCGGCCACCCACGGCCCATGGGATGGACCACAGACCGTATGTGTGGTTCGTGGAAAGTCTACCTGTAACTGTTTTGAGGGTCCAGAACCACGGCCTGACCAATGGACCGTTGGTCATACCACGGTCCCTTGTTCGAAAACCCTAAAGCCAGATTCTCTAACCACTAACGACGGTCAAGGGTCGGTGCTGACAATTATTTATTAAAGGTAGTTGGGTCTTTTCCTAATTAATTAGGTCCTATACTATGTCGTGTTGCCTATGTTTAGAACCCCTATATAAGCTTTATTCCCCCAAATTAACCCATTTAATTCATTCTTCCAATTTCATAAAAGAAAACAAAATTCCTCTCCAAATATTTTCTCTGTAGAAACTTGAAGAAGAAGAAGACGAATTCAACTAGGGTTTCAAGCTAAAGTTCCAATACCTCTATTAAAGGCTAGCATTTGGACTCAAGGTATGATAGTTTTCATCGATGGATTCCTTTCATCCATCGAGTTCCCAAATTCCTTTATTTCAACTGGTGCAAATTGCTAATTCAGTTAGGGTTTTCATCAATTATCATGGGCTCTCTTTATTATTAATTTAACTGAATGAATTATGATCTATTATGCATGAAATAATTATATATGATGATTTCCCCATGAACCCATGTAATCCCCCATGTTTTCAAGTTATGAATCATATGTTGTGGGATTTAGATCTTCAAGGAAGAGTTTATGAAATTGGGAATGTATTGCAACCTTTACATGTATTTATGATGAAATCCATATCTAATCCATATTTTCCAAGAGTTGATAATTGAAAGTGGGTTTTGACCTCAAGAGGTTAGTTATGGACTTATGCATTGTTTATGAAATCTATGCAAATATTTTAACGGTGCTTTGAGAGTAAAGTACCAATGATTATGTTGTGTTGTGAAAGGATATTCTCACTAAAACATACACTAGCATGATGTGAAAGGTTTTCTCACATATTTTAATCACAGACAATGAGTTATATTAATAAAACTATCTTGAATTGGTTTTCCAAGGGTACCTTTTCATGAGTAATGAAGTCAAGTAAGAAATGACTATTTCGTGGGAATTTATGAGTAGCACCGAGTGGATATTGAAAGTGAGATGAAAGCTCTCCCGTAGAGAAGAAGTTAGCTTGCATTGAATATGATTTATGATTTATATTTTATAACTATTTCATGTTATGATTGTAGCTTGTTCAATTGCATGTCATGTAATGAAATATCCCCTTTTAGTATGATTTAGATTTTTTATGCATGGCTATGATACTTGGTAAATTGTTTTGTACTAACGCACACTCTTGCCTACATTTTCCCCAAATGTAGGGTCTGATATTCAGGGTTCTCAGTTTCTTGGCTAGTGGGTGATTAGATTGGTTCCCGAACTATGGTGAGTCTTCATGCTTTGAGGACGGACTTTATTGTTTTAAGTTTCTTTCATGTATTTTCGCTTTTGGACATGATAAATGGGCTAGGCCCAATTTCATTCTATTTTATTAGATGTCTATGATGCGACAAGTGTATAAGACTTACGCTTTTCGCTTTATGAAATGTTTTGGACTTGGTCTACTGTTTTACTCTTATTGTTCTATTTCTTAGGTTATGAGTCCTAAGTGGCTTGTCTGGAGTCCTTCAGGGTTCTATACGCCATGTTATATCTAAGAGGTAACCCTGGGGCATGACATAGAGTCGTTAATCGTGGTGTTGAAGGGGCACATTAGAGCCTTGGGGTGGTCAATTGCTGACATCATGGTAATTTCACCGGATGTATGCACTCACAAAATTAATTTGGCTGATTTTGTAAACTAAGCATTGAACTTCAAAACCGGCTAACCCCACCGCCAATGAATGAAGTGGTGAAAAAGGAGATTATAAAATAGTTAGTCGTGGGAGTCATTTTTCCAATTGCGGACAGCCAATGGGTTAGTCTGGTACAATGTGTTCTTAGAAAGGATGGTATCACGGTAGTTCCAAATGAAAAGTCCGAGCTTGTCACCACTAGACTATGGTTAGGTGGCGTGTATGTATGGATTATCAAAAGCTTAACTCATGTACCAAAAAGGATCATTTACCCATGCTATTTATCGATCAAATGCTTGATAAACTTCCGTGCAAGGGGTGGTATTTTTTTCTTGATGGGTATTCCGGGTATAACCAAATCATCATTGCACCGGAGGATCAAGAGAAAACAACTTTTACATGCCCTTATGGAAGATTTGCCTTCAAGTAAATGCCCTTTGGATTATCTAACGCGTAGGTTACCTTTAAACAGTGCATGCTATCAATCTTCGTGAATATGGTGGAGGATTCCATGGAAGTGTTCATAGATGATTTTTCAATTGTTGGAGACTCTTTTGAAGAGTGCTTGAAACATTTTGAAATGGTGCTTAAAAGCTGTGTAGTTTCAAATTTTGTTCTCAATTGGAAGAAGTGTCACTTTATGGTTTAAGAAAGAATTATGGTTGGGCACAAAATTTACGAGGATGGTATTGAAGTTGATCAAGAAAAAATCCAAGTAATTGAAAAATTACCTCCCCCAATTTTGGTAAAAGGAATAAGAAGCTTCCTGTACCACATTGGATTCGAGAAATGCTAGAACAGTGTCAAGCGGGAAACTCAAAAGCCAAAAAGTGGATCATGGAACCAGTCACGGAGCCTATAAGGGCTATGAAGTGGATCACAGTTTGTTAATGGGCTCATGCTAGGTTCCTAGAATTTTCCTAGGCAAGTTCACCTTGATAGATGCCTAGACGACCCCAAGTGAGGTTGACGAGCCGTCAAAGGAATTGACATGTTGGCCACCAAGAAGGGGTTTCACCCATAACCACTAGTCAAGGACCACGGGTTGCCAAATGGCCCATGAAGCAATTCACAAACCCTGAAATCATCCGTGAAGGTGTGCAGTGAGGACTGCCAGGAAGGGTTTCTTCACGACTCGTTAAACGCGGGGTTGTGGCCTAGACAAGACGTGAAGGCCCCCTTGAGCCTACTCCGTCAACTTTTAAGTTAAGGGATTTTGGGTCTTTCACTATTTGTTTAAATTCAATACTATGTCATTTTACCCTTTACTCAATGCCCTATATAAACGTCTTTACCCCCAAAAATCTCCTAATTCTATTCATTCTCTCAAATTCCTCAAAGAATATCAAGTTCATCCTCTCCAATAATTCACTCTCTAGAAGTTAGAGATATGCATGTTCTTATGAAATTGATATAATACGATATAAGTTGCTTTGAGAGTAAAACATAAATGTTGTTATTGATCGTTGTGAAAGGTTTTCTCACATAAATGATTCTAAGGTTGAAAGGTCTTCTCACCTAAAATGAATCGAAGTTAACGAGCTATTCTAATGATGAGGCAAGCGCCGATTACCCATGTCCTCTAATGAAAATATAAGAGGTGATTACCCATGTCCCTTAAAGATAAAATGAATATTATTGATGACTATTCCGTGGGAATTATGCTTAGAACTGAGTGGAGAAGTGGCGATTACCCATGTCCCATATACTATGTGCCATAATAGGTTGTGAAGATAGACATTAGCTAGTGAATCCACTAAAGCTAGAAGTTCATGGTTCTTTTCTTTACAAGTAAGGACAACTCTTTTTGTGTGGGTTAAGCACTGAATTCTATGTTATAGCTCGCATGGTCTCTATGTCGGTTAAGATTAATTTTCGACTACAACTATAATGATGAACTAAGGTTACTTCAAGAAGTATTTCATAAGTGCTCAAAGATGAGTTTTACTTTCATTTGACCATGATTATTATGATTTTTTTAAATCTCTTTCTTATGGTTTTAGCGTGGTCTTTGCATGGAAAGAAAGGTCATTTTTAGCATGATTTTATATATCTATGCATTGCTATCGTACTTCCTACATTTTATACCAACACATACTCATTCCTACATTATTCTCAAATGTAGGGTCCGACGCTTCGATTTTGCAATCCCCTGGCTAGAAGTCACTTTGGCTATACTTAGTAGTGTTGAGTCCTCATGTTCCGAGGATCAAACCTTTTATTGTTTCCAGTCTCTACCTTAACAAATGTTGTATGTGATGCCAGGATGACATCTTGATCTCTCTTGATGTAATAGATGGTTTTTGAGACTGTGCATTGTCTCTTTATTCTTGCAAACATTATTATATGAATGATCTTTAAAAACAATTGATTTCCTATTTATCTTGTCTATGCATGCTAATTGGCTTGTGTAGGGCCTCTCGGGGTCCTATATGACATGTTACACCTAGGGTGTACCATGGGTTGTGAAAAACTTGGCATTTAGAGCATACGGTTTCAAAAGGTCCTTAGATGTCTCATAAGCCACGTGAGTAGAGTCTTGTTCAAAAGTATGAAGCCCACCACATTAATGAATAAGAAGATATAAGATGATTAGGAAAGTTTACTTCTTTCAGTACTCTAAGTTGTGCGATAGAGTGTAACACTATACGTCCTTTCTCCTAATCCATATCCGATGCTTTTCAGGGAATGGCCCCTCGAAGAGCATACGTTAGGAGGAATGTGAAAGATAATGTGGAAAAAGAAGATTTGTTTCAAACTTCTCAAGTTCCGGTCGATCATTTCGCCGAGCAAGTGACTAATGTGGAGTTTAGAGTTGCTTTTCAAGTGTTGGCTCAAGCCAATAGGGCGGTTGTGGTTCTGGTGAACCCATATGTAGGTACGACATCATCTAGAGCTAGGGACTTCACTAGGATTAATACTTCGGAATTTCATGGTTCTAAGGTTGAGCAGGATCCTTAAGAGTTGCTCAAGTTTTGTTCAAACAAATAGAAAGAAAGGAGGACTATTGATGCGGGTCGTTTCAATTTGGAAAAGTTTAGCGTTAGTTTCCTTTATAGGTTCTTTCCCCTTGAAGTGAGGGAGGCAAAAGTACTTGAATTCATCAACCTTCGTCAAGGAAACCAAAGTGTGTAGGAATATGCTTTGAAGTTCACATAATTGTCTAGGTATGCTCCTACAATCAGGTGTGTCTGAGATGGTGGTTAAGGAATTTCGTACAGCCATGCTTATCAATGAAATGGACATTTATCGTCTCATAGTTCATGCTCAAAAAATATAAGAGAATAAACTTAAAGAAAGATCTAGGGAGGTAAAGTAGGCAAGGACCGATGATGGTGACTTTTCACATTGAATGTCCGATGAAGATGGTCGTTCTAAGTTCCAACAAAGGTTTTCCAGTCAAGGTTCTTACAATGCTCCATGTTAGTTCAACAAATATAGGGTGACCAACTGTCACGACCAGTTATACTCCCCTAGATGTAACAAGGCGTACTCAACCCAAATGGGGTTTCATACAACCCCCTTAACATATCATAACATAAGATAATAGAAATGATGGGAAAATTTTAAAACCTTTCTTTACAATCGAAGTCTTTTATAAAAACAAGCAGAAGTCTATAACACTTTGTCTCAAAGAATCAAGAACAACTTGAATAAATCTTTGGGATGCAGCCCATACAAAGTCTAAAATATAAAAGAAAGAACATAAAGGAAAGGTGATCACATCCTCGATGCTATGAGAACTCACCAAGTCTTCTACTCCTTGATATACTAGAAACCTAGCCACGAGAATGGAACTCAATAATGCTAGACACTACATTAGATAAGAATGTAGGCAAAAGTATGCGTTAGTACAATAATGTACTAAATATGATGGCTAGCATAAATCATCAACATAATCATATAAGAGGCATTAGTCAACATAATAAATATACCATAATCATAAGAAACAATAACGTGAGTCATAAACTTAAAAGACATCATCATAAGATGTAGGCTATAAGCATAACAGATAACAACATAATCATAAGAAAAATCTCCAACATAGACAAAATGTAAGAATTAGTAATCATAAAGCATAGTCCATATACATTATCAATACCTAGACCTTCATATCATAAGAGAACCACTTCATAAGTAACCTCCAAGTATACTTGTGCAATGCATGGATAAGACCCCATAATCCAATCCATGCTAAGTATCCCCTTTGGCCACTATAATCATACTTACAATCATAACCTCATCCTTGGCTTATTTCACATAAACAAGGGAACATTAACCTGGAATCCCTGATATATGATGTGGCCTTAATTTTGTGAATAGAGTATTGGCTGACCAATTTTCTTCAGGTGGTATAGTGTGACAACCTTATGAAACAACATCCCAACTCCTCGATTGCATGACCAAGATAAAAAACGATCCATATAGGGACAAGAACATAGCAAAAATAACGACTCAGCTAGATATCTTGGCCAAAAATATCGATGAATTTGAAGTGTTGTACAAAAATGAAGTAGACTTCCTAGCGAATTATGAAGGAAGTAAATATGCAAATTACTCAAGACCAGATCGTAACCAAGGATGGAATAAAGACAAGAAGAAGGATAGGTACGTTCTTCCCCATAAGCGCCAAAGGACCAAGGATAATGAGAGTGGTCAAATAGAAGATACACTTTTACGTATTTTCAACAGAGTTAATGGGTATGACAGAGTGCTGAAAGAGATAATAGAGAATGTATCAAATCTCAATCAGCTGGTGACCTCTCATTCCATCTTGATTACGAAATTGGAGACCCAAATGGGTTAGAATTGATCCCATCTCAACCCTAGATACAAAGGGAGGTTGCCTAGTGACACTATGACAAACCTCAAGAGTCAAGTGTTAATGGGTACTTGCGTCATGCCACGACATTAACTAAGGCATTTCTTGGGAGGCAACAAAGTTTTTATTACTTTGTGTTTGTTTTTGGAATAACGGGTATTAATTGTGAAGGTAAAAGTGTGGAATGTGTTTGAAGAATGCAGTTTGGAGATCTGAGTTTCTAGTCGGCGACTCACCGAAGAAGGCTGCAAACCCAACTTGGACTGCCGTTAGACTCAATAAAATATTAAGTTGGACTATGTAAAACTCTGCGGGCACATGGACGAGTCGGCAACTTGTTGAACAAGTCGACAAACACGACTGGAGATCCTGTAAAACTGGGCGAGGTAAGTAAACCCACAGTGCGTCGCTGAGTGGTTTGGCGAGGGCGACTAATAACGTCGAAGGGCCGCGAATTGAAAGGTTTTAAAAGGCCGAAGGTTTAAAATTTCAATCTCTTTCATATTCCCTCACTTTTAGCATCGTATATTTTCACCCACACTATATAGTTTGTATATTTTTGCATTTGTCTCGTTTGTTGCTCTTGATCTTCTGTACGGAGTTGGAATACATTTCCTCCTAGCTTTACAAACTTGTATTTCATCTTAAAGGTTGGTTTTCTGAACCCCGAACTCTTGAATAGCGGTTGAATTCGAATGCAATTGATTTAATCTTGTTGATGTATGTTGGGCCTGCTCTGAAATAATAATTGTGTGTTAGTTTGCCTTTCATTAATTTGTAACTGTGCTAAATTTCCTAAATGGTTGATTTCCCGAGTTATGTGCTTTAAAATTGATCAAAATTTGTTGGGTTGCGTTACATTGTTGTTGGGTCTAGTTGGGTGAAGTTTGATTAACCCCAATTGTGCTAAATGATGTACTTTACCTGAAATGACCCAAAAAGTTCTTAAAAATGTGCTTCGGAAGTTACCGGAAACTTGTTTAGCTATATCTATAAAAACAAAAAATCCGTTTCGCTTTTCAAAAATCCGACTTCATATTCTTGTTTAGGGGGTCAAATTGAGTGGGAAATGGGTCTAACCCAAATTTTAGAGCAACCGTATCAAAATCCGAAATTTCCAAGTGAAGCCTTTTTCGAGGGTCTACTTTGGAGGTTCATATCTCCTAGCACACCAATAATTGGGTGGCCCATAACATATCCATGGAAATACCTTTGAGTTATCTACCTAACGCACTTCGTTTCACCTCATTCGGAGTTCGGACGAAGAAGTTATGCCCATTTTCATAAAATCTGTCCGGCAGGAAATGCAATTTCCAGTGAGCGTTTTTACTGTTCACCCGCCTCATTTTTTTTTCTAAGTGTTGGACCATTTTTCTCAAGGGCATGTGTTATTTCCTATATACCATTAGTTCAATTCCCATCTCTAAAACATTTCCCAAAACACCTCTCCCATACTTAGACACATTTTCTCTCAAGTTCTCTCAAGAACCCTAATCCAAAACCTTCCTCAAGATTGAAGAGACTCTTGCTCCAAGTTCCAAGATTCCATTGAAGACACTCTCAAGACCTTCATAAAAACTCAAGGTATGTGGTGTTGAACTCATGGGTCCTTCCACCCATAGTGCCTAGACTCTATTCTACTCACTAATTCATGGTTTAAGTTAAGATTCATAAATTAGTCTTGTTCTTTGTAATAATTTCCTGCACATTGAATTTTAAACATGAAAAGTGAATGTTTTGAGCATGTTGTGACTCTAGAACTTGAATCTAAATTTGGAATGGATGTGGAGATTTTCATGTGGTATTGTGGGTGTTAAAAAGGTGTTGTTGTAGGTTGTTCACTGGTTTGGCTGCATAATTACTACCCTATTTTCCATGCTCTTTGATTCCATTACATGCCTTCAAGGTGTTTGACAAAATGTCCAACTATGGAGAATTGATGAATCGATGCTTTAAAGCTTGAGTTATGAGATGTATGGCAATCCAGAGATGTGTTGATGACAAACTAAGCTTGTGTATATGTTCATTCCATACGTGAGATTGCATTAGAGCCTAATGGGAATTTCCTATATAAAGTGTTGCATGACCATGCCCGGTCCGGGGGAAAAGAACCGGACAACCATGTGAGAGGTTTATATCTCACCACCTAGGATGCTTGAGGTGTGACCAACATCAACCATGTGAGAGGTTTATATCTCACCACCTAGGATGCTTGGGGTGTGACCAACATCAACCATGTGAGAGGTTTATATCTCACCACCTAGGATTCTTGGGGTGTGACCAACATCAACCATGTGAGGGGTTTATACCTTGCCACCAGGGTGTCCGGGTGTGAACGGCATCCCCCATCCTAAGTTGGGGTTATAGATTGGTTGGATCATGCATACACATATGATATCTACTATTAGTATAGATTTACTTAAACATGTTTTGACTTCACTTTGATCATGCATCCTCATATTGTTATTCATAATGCCTATGAAACTATTTCTTGTATTTCGATTGTGTCCTTGTCTATTGTTGTGTTGCACCCCGCATACTTAGTACATTCCAAGTACTAACGCATATTTTGCCTACATGATGTCACCATGTAGGGACCGGAACAACTCTTGATCCTTCTCTCCATTCACGTGGCTAGTACGGTGCTTATCCGAGTTTGTTGGTGAGTCCTCAATGATTCGAGGGCTATGTTATGATCCTACTCCTATGTTTTGAGACTTTAGCTTGCAATTGTATTTTGACTATGAGGGGAGCCGGTAGTATGTCATGGCCCCCGTCCTATCTATGTATGTAGAGGTGTGCGTTGGACAAGTATTTTGTAAATGAGCTTGACTTTTGTTCTATGATGTCATTTTGAAATGGTTTGCCCTTAGTCCCTATTTCCCGTTAATTAATGTTGAATGTACTTCCGCGACCGATGAAGTGTGATGATAGGTTTGAGAGGCTTGTTTGGGGTTCCTTCGGGTTCCTCATTCGCCATGTCACGTCTAGGCCCTAGGCTTGGGTCGTGACATTACCCATTGATGGAGCGTTTGACGTCATTCTTGAAAGCAACAGTCGTCAAATGGCCAATTTTTGCCAAACCGGGGGAAATATGAATACCTTGGTGGCATGGGTCTAGTGGGTCTAAGTTTAATTGCATGAGTGTGTTGTTTGATTATGCTTTCGGGGGCTGCGGTCTTTATTTTGGGATACAGGGTTGAAAATTGGAACATTAGGCTGTTTGGCGAGCTGGGTCGAGCTCGCCGAACCGTTCGGCGAATGATTCGGCCAACATCCCCCTTGATCGCCCTTAATTTCGTGGTTTGGTTAGTTTTGGTTCTGTAAATTTTAGCAAGAAGCCTTAGCTCAACGAGTTCACTCGGCGACTCGCTGAAATCTCCCTTGATCGCCCTTTCTATGCCCTTAACCCTTAAAACACACTGTAACTTTCGGTGGGCTAGTTTGAGCTTGCCAAGTCATATCGGTGATTTGCAGAAAGGCCCTGCTTATCGCCGACCTATCTTTCTTCTAGGAAATTTTTGAGCCAGTCCTTTCGGAGAACCTGATCTTGCTCACCAAAGTTACTCGGCGACTCGCCAAAGTTACTCGGTGAGTCTTTCTGTAACCTGTTTTCGGCATGTTTCTTAGATTATTTCTAACTCTTTTTGGCGTGTTTTGCAGATATGGCTAGGGCCAACTTGGATGACAGTGGTATGTCGCCTCGCAAACAAGCACGGGGGATAGTGATTAATGAGGGATAAGTTTCTCCTTCTAAAAAGGGGAAACAAGCACCTCCAAAATGAGGCAAGGGCAAAGGAAAAGTGCATGTAGCAGAGAGACCGGAGTCCAACTCTGGAAGTGATGGGGAGTTTGCTCACTCTTAGGCCTCATTCTTAGAGCCTGAGGATGACCAACCACTACAGACCAGACGGGTTGAGATTTGTGCCTGATTTTGTCAGGATCCGTCTAGGATCCCAGAGCCTGCCCCTCCTTCTGATACAGTGACAACTCCGGTACAGACAGTGGTTCCAACGCCACCACTTCAGTGTCCTCCTCCTCAGCTACTAAACAAGATAAAGGCCGAGGAATTGAGGACAATTCTTGAGGAGAAGTGGTTGTCTACTAATGGAGTGGTAAACAGGTATCCTCTGGTGTGGGACACACTCCAGTTCAACATATTTGACATCATTACCAAGATCTAAGGCCCATATATATCCCCACCTGAGCTCATGAGTTCTGCACTGCTTACGGTGACCTAGTATCCCAGGGGAAGAAGAAGGTCAGTACCTTCAGACCTGTGAAGTCTGTCACGGTCCAAGGGAAAGAGGTGGGGTGCAGTAGTGATCATATCAATGTCATACTTGACAGAGCTAGAGGGTTTGAGCATGAGTAAGAAGGCCTGGCCACAGCACAGAGTCTGGATGACCTAAAGGAATGGTTCGCTCCTCTCATTTCCGACACCACCCCAAGGTGGATTGAGGCGGGAGCTCATATCAAGAAGAAGGACTTCAACTTTGTCACTCGGTATTAGTTCATGTTTATCAGTAGCTCTATCATGCCCTTGCAAAATGAGTCCATCCTACTCCACTCAAAGGCGGCATGTCTGGAATCAATCATTGCCAAGAAACGGCTCAACATGGGACTCATTATTGAGCAGGAGATGGCCATGAGGGCCAAGCAACGCCAGACGTCCCTTCCCTTCCCTTCCCAATCCTGATTACAGAATTATGTTGGCATGCTAGCAAGCCAGCAAGAGACCGAGGTACTTTAATATGGGGCACCTAGCCCATTCAGCCGATGTCCGAGCTAGCCAGCAAGAGGCCGAGGTACCTTGGATGATTGAGCGAGTCATCTTAGTTGTGTTGACACCCGTTAGGACGTTGATTGGCTATCTCACAGCGAGAGTAGAGATTTGTGAGAGAGGACAAGGGGTTACTTCAAAGGTAATGGCTTTGAAAGTTGAGGTTTCAGATTTGAGAAAGGATGTGGATTATTGAAGTCCACAGACGTCACTTGTCTCTTTTAGTCAGCTAAGGATTGGGATCCCCCGGCCAGTTCTCAGTAGCTTCTGGCCGCTACTGGGGATGTTTCTATGGATGATGTGGCAGCTGATAAGTCAGAGGCAGAGACGTATGAGGAGCAGCTTGATGCTCAGGAGGATACCTCTATGGAGATCTTCCAGATTTAGAGGAGACGATTGTACAGTCAGTCATTCAGACATCGCTAACAGAGATGTCCATGGCAGGCTCTAGAGTGACCCCGGGCATTGATGTCCCGACAGATGGAGCAACTGTGTAGACAAGATTCTTCTTTACCTACCTCTCTGTCCTTTTTATTGACTTTTGATTATTTTTGTTGCATTTCAGGACAACTAATTTTTATTTGTGGTGGGGTGAGGTATTTCTATACATTCCTCTTGTGTATATATTGGGTTATGTGTTTTCAACTGTGTTTTGATCTTATCTTGTGGATGTTTCAGCATATAGCTTCTTGTTATAAATGAAAATGGTTTTTGACCCTCCTGAAAAATTTTACCACGTCTTATTATGTGTAAATATGGTTGTTCTTGTGAAAAATTGATTATCGGTTATGATCAATACCGATGACTTCAATAGTGCTCTTAATTGAATAAAAATGAATGTGCGGCTACGATGAGGCCAAATGAAGTTCAAATGACTTCAATATGTTGACTTATTTCATCTCGTTGTGACTAGCCGGTTGTCCAATGGAGTCTCTTGTGATGAACATTCCACACTAGCTCAAATGAGTCTCATTTGATATTGGTGCCAATGCCTTGTGTGATGAGATTACTTTCCCCCGTTGGTCTGGCTGACTAAGTGATGAAAGCTTTTGAAATGATCTTAGGCAATGATTTCTAGGAGTGAAACAATTTGACAATAGACCTCTTTTGTGGCCAACCTTGTGAGATTTGTGAACCTTGCTTGGACCCTATTTGAGCCTTATCCTTTTGTTGGAAGAAACTTGATAAAATTATGACCCTTCTTTATCCATTCACCCATAATCCTCATGGAGTGTGGTTTGTTTGAATAGCCAACTTAGGCCAAAAGCCTAAGTTGGGGGTGTGGTGAAAAGAGAAAGTAAATCAAGAATGTGAAAATTCCCCCTTCTAGCAATGTGCGTAAAAAAGATGGAACCACTTCATATAAAAAAAGAGAAAGAAAATAATAAAACAAAAGAAAAAGAATGATAAAGTCGTAAAAGTTCAAAAGAAATAGGGTGTCTAGTATTCCATTGGAAGTTGCATAATGGGGTGAATTTTGAGCATGATTCAAATATTGAAGAAAAGGAAGAGATTGACGTTCAAACCACATTTCATGAGGATAGCAACCATTTAGCTTGAATTACCATACCTTGACACTCTACCCCGTTACAAGCCTTGAAAAGACCTTTTTGATCTTTAGTAAGCTGAAACGAATGTTGATTGGAAAATAAGGGGAAACCTATGGGTGAAGTCATGCATGTGTTCATCTTTGTAAGTGTGAGAATTTTTTTGTGATTCCGAAACTATGAATTGTAATGAAATTGTGTGTGAATATGGAATCATCTTTGTTTTGAGGGCATTTGAGTACCTTTGTTGAGCTTGAACTTGGATTCGAAGCAAGTATTGTGCACTGGAGTACCTTTGATAATGGTAAGTCACTTTAAGTGCACAATTGATCCTTGCATTAGAAAGTTGAGTCTTGTTGTGTGCATTCACGATTGAGTCTTTTGTAGCACTGTTTTAGACAGACTTTTTGAACTGCTGAACTTGAGCTTCACTTGAGGACAAGAAAAAGTTTAAGTTGGGGGTTTAGATGAGTTCTGGATTTAGACTCATTTAGGGCTTTCTTTATATAGATTAAGTGTCCTCACATACTTATTTTGTGCCAATAACTGATGTTAAATCCTTCATTTTCATGAATATAGATTGAGGAACAAAACAAGGAGACTAACAGGTGAAAAGGAACAAAATAGGCTGAATAAGTGAAGATGGGCGAGCCTGATGATCACCAAGAGCACTCGGCGTGTCGCCGAGTAGATCATCAGACCATCTAAAGTACCAGTGTGCCAAGCTCTGAAGGAAAGAACCAGGTTGGCGAAGAAAGACAGCACTCGGCGAATCACTAACTAATTCCGCAAAGCTAAGATAGATCGCCCAAAGTTACATACCTTAAGGATGTTGAATGCCAAGGGGAAAGGGCGATGGAAGAGACCAAAAGGTAACTCGTCGAGTGGCTCAGCGAGCCCGACTTACTTTGCCGAATGAGATTTTGTAGCTTATATTCGATGACTATAAATACGGTTCTGAACATTTTGTATAGATATTTTTTTTATCTTTTTGTTAATCTTACAACCTAGAAAATATTCTTGAGACCATTTTTTTATAGAGAGTTTTTCCTTACCTTTGAGGGATTGAAAAAATTCACTTTTGAGAAATTGGAAGTGGGTCTTTGAGATTCATCAAATTGGACTATTGTAAAGACAATATTACTCTAACCCAGCTGATAGGTAATCGGTGGGAGGATAAACAGGAAGGGATCCCTGTGGTTAGACTAACTGGCCGAGAAGGCTAGTGAGGTTCCTGCTATGGTGAAGTGAAAGATCTTACACTATATTGGGAAGAAGACAGGTGGGAGCGAGCCGAGCGAGAGCAAAGCAAGTTTCAGTGGTGGGTTGTCTTCGCGGTCCCATTTTAAATCAATTTGGTAAGTGTTTTACCTTTTTATGATGTCTAGCTAAAACTTCAATTCTTGGGGTGTTATTATGGGCTGATTTAGCATAAGTGTATTGCTAATTATTAGCTTAAATGCTATTAAAAAGTGAGTTCAATCCTTAACTGTGGTTTAACTTAAGAATTGTAGTTGCAAATGCAGTTCTTCATTTTTGTTCTTCGCTTGCTCTAGATAGAGGTTTTATAACTAAGGTTTTTGATTGATGGTTTGTGGGTATTGGGTTGACCTAGGTTCAACTCGAGAGAGTGAATCCTAAACCTAATCCCACACATTCAGCTCTAGAGAGTGAATGGATTAAGGTGTGGGATTCTTTTATTTTGCATTCTTGTTGATGTTTGAGAAAAATAACTTCATTAAGGGTTAATTGTTCGAGAGAAAATTACCTCCCTTATAGCTTAGTCTACTCACTAATATCTAGATATGCACTAATAGTTGCAATTACCCATTTGTCTATATTAGGTCTTATACTATGTTGTTTTTCCTATGTTTAGAACCACTATATAAGCTTTTTAATCCCCCAAATTAACCCATTTAAATCTTTCTTCCAATTTCATAAAAGAAAACAAAACTCCTCTCCAATAACTGATGTTAAATCCTTCATTTTCAGGAATATAGATTGAAGAACAAAACAAGGAGACTAACAGGTGAAAAGGAACAAAATAGGCTGAATAAGAGAAGATGGGCGAGCCTGACGATCACCAAGAGCACTCGGCGTGTCGCCGAGTAGATCATCAGACCATCTAAAGTACCAGTGTGCCAAGCTCTGAAGGAAAGAACCAAGTTGGCGAAGAAAGACAGCACTCGGTGAATCACCAACTGATTCCGCAAAGCTAAGATAGATCGCCCAAAGTTACATACCTTAAGGATGTTGAATGCCAAGGCGAAAGGGCGATGAAGTGACCAAAAGGTAACTCGTCGAGTGACTCAACGAACCCGACTTACTTTGCCGAATGAGATTTTGTAGCTTATATTCGATGACTATAAATACGGTTCTGAACATTTTGTATAGATATATTTTTATCTTTTTGTTAATCTTAGAACCTAAAAAATATTCTTGAGACCGGTTTTTTATTGAGAGTTTTTCCTTACCTTTGAGGATTGAAAAAATTCACTTTTGAGAAATTGGAAGTGGGTCTTTGAGATTCATCAAATTGGACTATTGTAAAGACAAAATTACTCTAACCCAGCTGATAGGTAATCAATTTGGTAAGTGTTTTACCTTTTTATGATGTCTAGCTAAAACTTCAATTCTTGGGGTGTGATTATGGGCTGATTTAGCATATGGGTATTGCTAATTATTAGCTTAAATGCTATTAAAAAGTGAGTTTAATCCTTAACTATGGTTTAACTTAAGAATTGTAGTTGCAAATGCAGTTCTTCCTTTGTGTTCTTGGCTTACTCGAGATAGAGGTTTTATAACTAAGGTTTTTGATTGATGGTTTGTGGGTATTGGGTTGACCTAGGTTCAACTCGAGAGAGTGAATCCTAAACTTAATCCCACACATTCAGCTCTAGAGAGTGAATGGATTAAGGTGTGGGATTCTCTTATTTTGCATTCTTGTTGATGTTTGAGAAAAATCACTCGATTTAGGGTTAATTGTTCGATAGAAAATTACCTCCGTTATAGCTTAGTCTACTCACTAATATCTAGATATGCACTAATAGTTGCAATTACCCATTTGTCTATATTAGGTCTTATACTATGTTGTTTTTCCTATATTTAGAACCACTATATAAGTTTTTTACTCCCCCAAATTAACCCATTTAAATCATCCTTCCAATTTCATAAAAGAAAACAAAACTCCTCTCCAATAACTGATGTTAAATCCTTCATTTTCAAGAATATAGATTGAGGAAGAAAATAAGGAGACTAACAGGTGAAAAGGAACAAAATAGGCTGAATAAGTAAAGATGGGCGAGCCGGAGGATCACCAAGAGCACTCGGCGTGTCGCCGAGTAGATCATCAGACAATCTAAAGTACCAGTGTGCCAAGCTCTGAAGGAAAGAACCAAGTTGGCGAAGAAAGATAGCACTCGGCGAATTACCAACTGATTCCGCAAAGCTAAGATAGATCGCCCAAAGTTACATACCTTAAGGATGTTGAATGCCAAGGCGAAAGGGCGATGGAAGAGACCAAAAGGTAGCTCGTCGAGTGGCTCAGCGAGCCCGACTTACTTTGCCGAATGAGATTTTTTAGCTTATATTCGATGACTATAAATACGGTTCTGAACATTTTGTATAGATATATTTTTATCTTTTTGTTAATCTTAGAACCTAGAAAATATTCTTGAGACCGGTTTTTTATAGAGAGTTTTTCCTTACCTTTGAGGGATTGAAAAAATTCACTTTTGAGAAATTGGAAGTGGGTCTTTGAGATTCATCAAATTGGACTATTGTAAAGACAAAATTACTCTAACCCAGCTGATAGGTAATCAATTTGGTAAGTGTTTTACCTTTTTATGATGTCTAGCTAAAACTTCAATTCTTGGGGTGTGATTATGGGCTGATTTAGCATATGTGTATTGCTAATTATTAGCTTAAATGCTATTAAAAAGTGAGTTTAATCCTTAACTGTGGTTTAACTTAAGAATTGTAGTTGCAAATGCAGTTCTTCCTTTGTGTTCTTTGCTTGCTCGAGAAAGAGGTTTTATAACTAAGGTTTTTGATTGATGGTTTGTGGGTATTGGGTTGACCTACGTTCAACGAGAGAGAGTGAATCCGAAACCTAATCCCACACATTCAGCTCTAGAGAGTGAATGGATTAACGTGTGGGATTCTCTTATTTTTCATTCTTGTTGATGTTTGAGAAATATCACTTGATTCAGGGTTAATTGTTCGAGAGAAAATTACCTCCCTTATAGCTTAGTCTACGCACTAATATCTAGCTATGCACTAATAGTTGCAATTTCCCATTTGTTTATATTAGGTCTTATACTATGTTGTTTTTCCTATGTTTAGAAACTCTATATACGCTTTTTAATCCCCCAAATTAACCCATTTAATTCATTCTTCCAATTTCATAAAAGAAACCAAAACTCCTCTTCAATAACTGATGTTAAATCCTTCATTTTCTGGAATATAAATTGAGGAACAAAATAAGGAGACTAACAGGCGAAAAGGAACAAAATAGGCTGAATAAGTGAAGCTGGGCGACCCTGAGGATCACCAAGAGAATTCGGCGTGTCGCCGAGTAGATCATCAGACCATCTAAAGTACCAGTGTGCCAAGCTCTGAAGGAAAGAACCATGTTGGCGAAGAAAGATAGCACTCGGCCAATCACCAACTGATTCCACAAAGCTAAGATAGATCGCCCAAAGTTACATACCTTAAGGATGTTGAATGCCAAGGCGAAAGGGCGATGGAAGAGACCAAAAGGTAGCTCGTCGAGTGGCTCAGTGAGCCCGACTTACTTCGCCGAATGAGAATTTGTAGCTTATATTCGATGACTATAAATACGGTTTTGAACATTTAGTATAGATATTTTTTTATCTTTTTGTTAATCTTAGAACCTAGAAAATAATCTTGAGACCGTTATTTTATAGAAAGTTTTCCCGTACCTTTGAGGGATTGAAAAAATTCACTTTTGAGAAATTGGAAGTGGGTCTTTGAGATTCATCAAATTGGACTATTGTAAAGATAAAATTACTCTAACCCAGCTGATAGGTAATCAATTTGGTAAGTGTTTTACCTTTTTATGATGTCTAGCTAAAACTTCAATTCTTGGGGTGTGATTATGGGCTGATTTAGCATATGTGTATTGCTAATTATTAGCTTAAATGCTATTAAAAAGTGAGTTCAATCCTTAACTATGGTTTAACTTAAGAATTGTAGTTGCAAATGCAGTTCTTCCTTTGTGTTCTTGGCTTGCTCGAGATAGAGGTTTTATAACTAAGGTTTTTGATTGATGGTTTGTGGGTATTGGGTTGACCTAGGTTCAACTCGAGAGAGTGAATCCTAAACTTAATCCCACACATTCAGCTCTAGAGAGTAAATGGATTAAGGTGTGGGATTCTCTTATTTTGCATTCTTGTTGATGTTTGAGAAAAATCACTTGATTTAGGGTTAATTGTTCGAGAGAAAATTACCTCCCTTATAGCTTAGTCTACTCACTAATATCTAGATATGCAGTAATAGTTGCAATTACCCATTTGTCTATATTAGGTCTTATACTATGTTGTTTTTCCTATGTTTAGAACCACTATATAAGCTTTTTACTCCCCCAAAATAACCCATTTAATTCATTCTTCCAATTTCATAAAAGAAAACAAAACTCCTCTCCAATAACTGATGTTAAATCCTTCATTTTCAGGAATATAGATTGAGGAAGAAAATAAGGAGACTAACAGGTGAAAAGGAACAAAATAGGCTGAATAAGTGAAGATGGGCGAGCCTGAGGATCACCAAGAGCACTCGGCGTGTCGCCGAGTAGATCATCAGACCATCTAAAGTACCAGTGTGCCAAGCTCTGAAGGAAAGAACCAAGTTGGAGAAGAAAGACAGCACTCGGCAAATCACCAACTGATTTCGCAAAGCTAAGATAGATCGCCCAAATTTACATACCTTAAGGATGTTGGATGCCAAGGCGAAAGGGCGATGGAAGAGACCAAAAGGTAGCTCGTCGAGTGGCTTAGAGAGCCCCACTTACTTCGCCGAATGAGATTTTGTAGCTTATATTCGATGACTATAAATACGGTTTTGAACATTTAGTATAGATTTTTTTTATATTTTTGTTAATCTTATAACATAGAAAATATTTTTGAGACTGTTTTTTTATAGAGAGTTTTTCCATACATTTGATGGATTGAAAAAATTTACTTTTGAGAAATTGGAAGTGGATCTTTGACATTCATCAAATTGGACTATTATAAAGGCAAAATTACTCTAACCCAACTGATAGGTAATCAATTTGGTAAGTGTTTTACCTTTTTATGATGTCTATCTAAAACTTCAATTCTTGGGGTGTGATTATGTGATTATGGGCTGATTTAGAGTATGTGTATTGCTAATTATTAGCTTAATTGCTATTATAAAGTGATTTTAATCCTTAACTGTGGTTTAACTTAAGAATTGTAGTTGCGAATGCAGTTCTTCCTTTGTGTTCTTGGCTTGGTTGAGATAGAGGTTATATAACTAAGGTTTTTGATTGATGGTTTGTGGGTATTGGGTTGACCTAGGTTCAACTCGAGAGAGTGAATCCTAAACCTAATCCCACACATTCAGCTCTAGAGAGTGAATGGATTAAGGAGTGGGATTCTCTTATTTTGCATTCTTGTTGATGTTTGAGAAATATCACTTGATTCAGGGTTAATTGTCCGAGAGAAAATTACCTCCCTTATAACTTAGTCTATGCACTAATATCTAGCTATGCACTAATAGTTGCAATTACCCATTTGTCTATATTAGGTCTTATACTATGTTGTTTTTCCTATGTTTAGAAACTCTATATAAGCTTTTTAATCCCCCAAATTAACCCATTTAATTCATTCTTCCAATTTCATAAAAGAAACCAAAACTCCTCTCCAATAACTGATGTTAAATCCTTCATTTTCTGGAATATAAATTAAGGAACAAAATAAGGAGACTAACAGGCGAAAAGGAACAAAATAGGCTGAATAAGTGAAGATGGGCGACCCTGAGGATCACCAAGAGAACTCGGCGTGTCGCCGAGTAGATCATCAGACCATCTAAAGTACCAATGTGCCAAGCTCTGAAGGAAAGAACCATGTTGGCGAAGAAAGACAGCACTCGGCCAATCACCAACTGATTCCGTAAAGCTAAGATAGATCGCCCAAAGTTACATACCTTAAGGATGTTGAATGCCAAGGCGAAAGGGCGATGGAAGAGACCAAAAGGTTGCTCGTCGAGTGGCTCAGTGAGCCCGACTTACTTCGCCGAATGAGATTTTGTAGCTTATATTCGATGACTATAAATACGGTTTTGAACATTTAGTATAGATATTTTTTTATCTTTTTGTTAATCTTAGAACCTAGAAAATAATCTTGAGACCGTTTTTTTATAGAAAGTTTTCCCTTACCTTTGAGGGATTGAAAAAAATCACTTTTGAGAAATTGGAAGTGGGTCTTTGAGATTCATCAAATTGGACTATTGTAAAGACAAAATTACTCTAACCCAGCTGATAGGTAATCAATTTGGTAAGTGTTTTACCTTTTTATGATGTCTAGCTAAAACTTCAATTCTTGGGGTGTGATTATGGGCTGATTTAGCATATGTGTATTGCTAATTATTAGCTTAAATGCTATTAAAAAGTGAGTTCAATCCTTAACTGTGGTTTAACTTAAGAATTGTAGTTGCAAATGCAGTTCTTCCTTTGTGTTCTTGGCTTGCTCGAGATAGAGGTTTTATAACTAAGGTTTTTGATTGATGGTTTGTGGGTATTGGGTTGACCTAGGTTCAACTCGAGAGAGTGAATCCTAAACCTAATCCCACACATTCAGCTCTAGAGAGTGAATGGATTAAGGAGTGGGATTCTCTTATTTTGCATTCTTGTTGATGTTTGAGAAATATCACTTGATTCAGGGTTAATTGTCCGAGAGAAAATTACCTCCCTTATAACTTAGTCTATGCACTAATATCTAGCTATGCACTAATAGTTGCAATTACCCATTTGTCTATATTAGGTCTTATACTATGTTGTTTTTCCTATGTTTAGAAACTCTATATAAGCTTTTTAATCCCCCAAATTAACCCATTTAATTCATTCTTCCAATTTCATAAAAGAAACCAAAACTCCTCTCCAATAACTGATGTTAAATCCTTCATTTTCTGGAATATAAATTAAGGAACAAAATAAGGAGACTAACAGGCGAAAAGGAACAAAATAGGCTGAATAAGTGAAGATGGGCGACCCTGAGGATCACCAAGAGAACTCGGCGTGTCGCCGAGTAGATCATCAGACCATCTAAAGTACCAGTGTGCCAAGCTCTGAAGGAAAGAACCATGTTGGCGAAGAAAGACAGCACTCGGCCAATCACCAACTGATTCCGTAAAGCTAAGATAGATCGCCCAAAGTTACATACCTTAAGGATGTTGAATGCCAAGGCGAAAGGGCGATGGAAGAGACCAAAAGGTTGCTCGTCGAGTGGCTCAGTGAGCCCGACTTACTTCGCCGAATGAGATTTTGTAGCTTATATTCGATGACTATAAATACGGTTTTGAACATTTAGTATAGATATTTTTTTATCTTTTTGTTAATCTTAGAACCTAGAAAATAATCTTGAGACCGTTTTTTTATAGAAAGTTTTCCCTTACCTTTGAGGGATTGAAAAAAATCACTTTTGAGAAATTGGAAGTGGGTCTTTGAGATTCATCAAATTGGACTATTGTAAAGACAAAATTACTCTAACCCAGCTGATAGGTAATCAATTTGGTAAGTGTTTTACCTTTTTATGATGTCTAGCTAAAACTTCAATTCTTGGGGTGTGATTATGGGCTGATTTAGCATATGTGTATTGCTAATTATTAGCTTAAATGCTATTAAAAAGTGAGTTCAATCCTTAACTGTGGTTTAACTTAAGAATTGTAGTTGCAAATGCAGTTCTTCCTTTGTGTTCTTGGCTTGCTCGAGATAGAGGTTTTATAACTAAGGTTTTTGATTGATGGTTTGTGGGTATTGGGTTGACCTAGGTTCAACTCGAGAGAGTGAATCCTAAACTTAATCCCACACATTCAGCTCTAGAGAGTGAATGGATTAAGGTGTGGGATTCTCTTATTTTGCATTCTTGTTGATGTTTGAGAAAAATCACTTGATTTAGGGTTAATTGTTCGAGAGAAAATTACCTCCCTTATAGCTTAGTCTACTCACTAATATCTAGATATGCAGTAATAGTTGCAATTACCCATTTGTCTATATTAGGTCTTATACTATGTTGTTTGTCCTATGTTTAGAACCACTATATAAGCTTTTTACTCCCCCAAAATAACCCATTTAATTCATTCTTCCAATTTCATAAAAGAAAACAGAACTCCTCTCCAATAACTGATGTTAAATCCTTCATTTTCAGGAATATAGATTGAGGAAGAAAATAAGGAGACTAACAGGTGAAAAGGAACAAAATAGGCTGAATAAGTGAAGATGGGCGAGCCTGAGGATCACCAAGAGCACTCGGCGTGTCGCCGAGTAGATCATCAGACCATCTAAAGTACCAGTGTGCCAAGCTCTGAAGGAAAGAACCAAGTTGGAGAAGAAAGACAGCACTCGGCAAATCACCAACTGATTTCGCAAAGCTAAGATAGATCGCCCAAATTTACATACCTTAAGGATGTTGGATGCCAAGGCGAAAGGGCGATGGAAGAGACCAAAAGGTAGCTCGTCGAGTGGCTTAGAGAGCCCCACTTACTTCGCCGAATGAGATTTTGTAGCTTATATTCGATGACTATAAATACGGTTTTGAACATTTAGTATAGATTTTTTTTATATTTTTGTTAATCTTAAAACCTAGAAAATATTCTTGAGACTGTTTTTTTATAGAGAGTTTTTCCATACATTTGATGGATTGAAAAAATTTACTTTTGAGAAATTGGAAGTGGATCTTTGACATTCATCAAATTGGACTATTATAAAGGCAAAATTACTCTAACCCAACTGATAGGTAATCAATTTGGTAAGTGTTTTACCTTTTTATGATGTCTATCTAAAACTTCAATTCTTGGGGTGTGATTATGTGATTATGGGCTGATTTAGCGTACGTGTATTGCTAATTATTAGCTTAAATGCTATTATAAAGTGATTTTAATCCTTAACTGTGGTTTAACTTAAGAATTGTAGTTGCGAATGCAGTTCTTCCTTTGTGTTCTTGGCTTGGTTGAGATAGAGGTTATATAACTAAGGTTTTTGATTGATGGTTTGTGGGTATTGGGTTGACCTAGGTTCAACTCGAGAGAGTGAATCCTAAACCTAATCCCACACATTCAGCTCTAGAGAGTGAATGGATTAAGGAGTGGGATTCTCTTATTTTGCATTCTTGTTGATGTTTGAGAAATATCACTTGATTCATGGTTAATTGTCCGAGAGAAAATTACCTCCCTTATAACTTAGTCTATGCACTAATATCTAGCTATGCACTAATAGTTGCAATTACCCATTTGTCTATATTAGGTCTTATACTATGTTGTTTTTCCTATGTTTAGAAACTCTATATAAGCTTTTTAATCCCCCAAATTAACCCATTTAATTCATTCTTCCAATTTCATAAAAGAAACCAAAACTCCTCTCCAATAACTGATGTTAAATCCTTCATTTTCTGGAATATAAATTGAGGAACAAAATAAGGAGACTAACAGGCGAAAAGGAACAAAATAGGCTGAATAAGTGAAGATGGGCGACCCTGAGGATCACCAAGAGAACTCGGCGTGTCGCCGAGTAGATCATCAGACCATCTAAAGTACCAGTGTGCCAAGCTCTGAAGGAAAGAACCATGTTGGCGAAGAAAGACAGCACTCGGCCAATCACCAACTGATTCCGTAAAGCTAAGATAGATCGCCCAAAGTTACATACCTTAAGGATGTTGAATGCCAAGGCGAAAGGGCGATGGAAGAGACCAAAACGTTGCTCGTCGAGTGGCTCAGTGAGCCCGACTTACTTCGCCGAATGAGATTTTGTAGCTTATATTCGATGACTATAAATACGGTTTTGAACATTTAGTATAGATATTTTTTTATCTTTTTGTTAATCTTAGAACCTAGAAAATAATCTTGAGACCGTTTTTTTATAGAAAGTTTTCCCTTACCTTTGAGGGATTGAAAAAATTCACTTTTGAGAAATTGGAAGTGGGTCTTTGAGATTCATCAAATTGGACTATTGTAAAGACAAAATTACTCTAACCCAGCTGATAGGTAATCAATTTGGTAAGTGTTTTACCTTTTTATGATGTCTAGCTAAAACTTCAATTCTTGGGGTGTGATTATGGGCTTATTTAGCATATGTGTATTGCTAATTATTAGCTTAAATGCTATTAAAAAGTGAGTTCAATCCTTAACTGTGGTTTAACTTAAGAATTGTAGTTGCAAATGCAGTTCTTCCTTTGTGTTCTTGGCTTGCTCGAGATAGAGGTTTTATAACTAAGGTTTTTGATTGATGGTTTGTGGGTATTGGGTTGACCTAGGTTCAACTCGAGAGAGTGAATCCTAAACTTAATCCCACACATTCAGCTCTAGAGAGTGAATGGATTAAGGTGTGGGATTCTCTTATTTTGCATTCTTGTTGATGTTTGAGAAAAATCACTTGATTTAGGGTTAATTGTTCGAGAGAAAATTACCTCCCTTATAGCTTAGTCTACTCACTAATATCTAGATATGCAGTAATAGTTGCAATTACCCATTTGTCTATATTAGGTCTTATACTATGTTGTTTGTCCTATGTTTAGAACCACTATATAAGCTTTTTACTCCCCCAAAATAACCCATTTAATTCATTCTTCCAATTTCATAAAAGAAAACAGAACTCCTCTCCAATAACTGATGTTAAATCCTTCATTTTCAGGAATATAGATTGAGGAAGAAAATAAGGAGACTAACAGGTGAAAAGGAACAAAATAGGCTGAATAAGTGAAGATGGGCGAGCCTGATGATCACCAAGAGCACTCGGCGTGTCGCCGAGTAGATCATCAGACCATCTAAAGTACCAGTGTGCCAAGCTCTGAAGGAAAGAACCAAGTTGGAGAAGAAAGACAGCACTCGGCAAATCACCAACTGATTTCGCAAAGCTAAGATAGATCGCCCAAATTTACATACCTTAAGGATGTTGGATGCCAAGGCGAAAGGGCGATGGAAGAGACCAAAAGGTAGCTCGTCGAGTGGCTTAGAGAGCCCCACTTACTTCGCCGAATGAGATTTTGTAGCTTATATTCGATGACTATAAATACGGTTTTGAACATTTAGTATAGATTTTTTTTATATTTTTGTTAATCTTAGAACCTAGAAAATATTCTTGAGACTGTTTTTTTATAGAGAGTTTTTCCATACATTTGATGTATTGAAAAAATTTACTTTTGAGAAATTGGAAGTGGATCTTTGACATTCATCAAATTGGACTATTATAAAGGCAAAATTACTCTAACCCAACTGATAGGTAATCAATTTGGTAAGTGTTTTACCTTTTTATGATGTCTATCTAAAACTTCAATTCTTGGGGTGTGATTATGTGATTATGGGCTGACTTAGCGTATGTGTATTGCTAATTATTAGCTTAAATGCTATTATAAAGTGATTTTAATCCTTAACTGTGGTTTAACTTAAGAATTGTAGTTGCGAATGCAGTTCTTCCTTTGTGTTCTTGGCTTGGTTGAGATAGAGGTTATATAACTAAGGTTTTTGATTGATGGTTTGTGGGTATTGGGTTGACCTAGGTTCAACTCGAGAGAGTGAATCCTAAACCTAATCCCACACATTCAGCTCTAGAGAGTGAATGGATTAAGGTGTGGGATTCTCTTATTTTGCATTCTTGTTGATGTTTGAGAAAAATCACTTGATTCAGGGTTAATTGTTCGAGAGAAAATTACCTCCCTTATAGCTTAGTCTACTCACTAATATCTAGCTATGCACTAATAGTTGCAATTACCCATTTGTCTATATTAGGTCTTATACTATGTTGTTTTTCCTATGTTTAGAACCCCTATATAAGCTTTTTAATCCCCCAAATTAACCCATTTAATTCATTCTTCCAATTTCATAAAAGAAAACAAAACTCCTCTCCAAATATTGTGTCTCTAGAAACTTGAAGAAGAAGAAGAAGAATTCAACTAGGTTTTCGAGCTAAGGTTCCAACACATATGTTAAAGGCTAGCATTTGGACTCAAGGTATGATAGTTTTCATCCATTGATTCCTTTCATCAATGGAGTTCTCAAATTCCTCTATTTGAATGTCACGACCCAGGGGTACCCCCTAGACGTAACATGGCGTACTTGACCCTGAAGGGGTCTCATACAAGTGCTTAGCATAATCATAGACATAAGATCATAGGAAAGTAGTACGAAATTTAAAACTTTTCTTTACAATCGAAGTCCTTTATAAAATGAGAGAGAATCTATAACACTAAGTCTCAAACTATCTAACACTTGAATTTAAACTCTTGAAATACAATCTTAGGGACATAACCCTTACATAAGTTTAAGCATAAAAGAGAGACAAAAAAGGACACATGGTCAAGTCCTCGAATACAACAAGGACTCACCAATCTTCTTGATCTCCTATGTACCTAGGCACGAGGATGGAATCCAATATCACCAAAGCCTACACTTATAGAAAAGTAGAAAGATGGGGTTAGCACAAAGAGTACTAAGTATTGAAGCAATGCACAAAAATCCTTAAAACATGCATAAAAGGGACATTTCATTTCAAACCATGCTATATGCCATTTTAGAACATCATCTTTGAAATAGTTGGAGAATGCAACTCGTAAGGCAACTCACATACACTTCATCATAACATAAGAGATATCATTGTAATATCAAGCATAGTCTCCAACATCAACATAATTCATAATATCAAGCATAGTCTCCAACATCAACATAATTCATAATATGAAGCATAGTCTCCAACATCAACATAATTCACAATATAAAGCATGGTCTTCAACATCAACATAATTCATAATATCAAGCATAGTCTCCAACATCAACATAATTCATATTCGAATCTTCACAAGTCATAGTTCATACACATACACAAATACCACTATTATCTCATCATAATAGAATTATCACATAAGCAACCTTGACCTCTACTTGTGCAATTCATAGATCTTCTAGGCCCCATGATCATGCATAACATACCTTAATCTTTAGCCATAACAAACATTCATAGACAAGGAGACATTCATGTTCATAACTTGTAATAAGTAAAGTCACTCATAGCACCAATACATATCATACATATATCAATTCAGATGTGTTTATAGCATAAGGAAACCATACCACAACTCCCTTATAAGTCTACTTGTGCAATGTATAAGTGAAGTCCCATACCCTCACCTACACTAAGTAAACTTATTTAGAAGTCATAAGCATAGTCCATGTTCATATTCATGTTCATGTTCATAATTCATAATAAAGCATGCATAACTCATAATCATCATGTCATGAGGGAAACCTACCATACCCACTCTCAAAGCCTACTTGTGCAATGCATGAATGAAGTACCATACCCCCATTCACACTAAGTAGAACCTCTTAAGGGGACTATAGTAATTAACCTTTTTTATTGTTCTTGTTCTTGGTCATGTTACTTGTTCATGTCTTGGTTCATGTTACTTGTCATGTAGGGAGATATAGCCTTAACCGACAAAGACCATGTGAGCTACATGGAATCCGGTATCATGAACCCACACCGGAAAGAGGTGTTTTATTTGCCTAAAGTAGAACGAACATGTTTAGCTTATAGAAGGATCCATTAGCTAAGAACCTATGTGGGGACATAGTTATGGGATAGGGAGATTGCTACTAGCAACCTGAACTAACTGAGGTAAAAGGTTTCCAACTCTTATTCCTATCCACTCGGTGCTAAGCTTAATTTCCTTTAAGTCTTTACTTAACATCATTGTTTATGGAAAGGTAACTTAACACACAATCCAATACAATATCATGGTAGCTCATGGATTCATTAGATGATAATGTCCTTTAAACTTTAGAATCATCAATATGTGGTAAACCTTTCACATCATGTTCATGATGTTAATGAGAATAGCCTTTCAATCAACACAACAATATAATCATAGTCATAACATATCATACATAGTCTTAACATATCATATCGTACATAGTCATGTGTAGGGTTATAGGAAAGAAGGATCTTGCATCAATACCACAATATACAACATAATTAACATCTCCACCTTTCATGTGGATCATCATAGTCATGTACATTTCATGTGTAATAGTATGTAAAGGTGCACATGAGAACTAGCCTTTCAATTGACACCACATATACTTCATAATCATATTTACTTCATAATCATATTTATGCATGAAGTGTGTGTATAATTGTCCTTACGATGACACAACAACAACAACATTATCATCGTAGATACTCCCCTCTCAAAGTGTTCATAAACATGTATATAATTTCACAATCATGCATAATTCACATATATTGTATTCAAGGGTCATATTGAGTCAATAAATCTAGCATTCAATTCCAAGAAACATAGATACAACCATGACTCAAGTAGTCCATTCACTTCATGCATAATCTCATGTGATCATTGTTTTATTAGGAAAATATATTTTAGACTGGTTTAAGAGCCGCTACTTAATTTTTTTAAAAAATCAAGAAAACTATTCATTTCCACATGACTAAAACAGGAATCTAGTGAAAACTTGTAAAGGGGTTCGAGGCTCTTATTAACTTTCTAGGAATGTTTTAAAAGCACATAGTATATCCACTAATGTGGTTATCCGATAATTAATTATTTGGCTGAAGTAACTTAACTTAACTTAAATTGAACAATTTTTTAGTTAAGACCATTTTAGGGGGAAAAGGAAAAAATATTGAAATACTATCTAATTGAAGTATTTTTGTAAAATTATTATTGAAGTCCATTTAAAGATGACTGATTTAGTTAAATTCTTAAAATGAAATGAGCGTCTTTCGGGGATTTGAACTTTTCGATCCTAAGATTAACGACAAATACTAACAAGCAAAACAAACACCGTAAAGTGAAAAGGAAGAGGGTTGGACCTAAATTGGTTTTTGTCCGCCTGGACCAGTATTTGGGCCCATTTTCCTTTTGGGCCTTCGGCCCATTTGAGATGCACCTATCCTAGACTAACACGAAATAATCATCCTTTCTTTTGGGCCTTAGGCCCAATTTTCTACCTGCCCTAAAAACTAACAAAGTAATAGCAAAATTTAATGACAATGGTATAGGCCCAAAATAACAAAAATACAATTTTTTCAAAATTTGGGGCCTTTAGGCCCATATTCCCTCTTTCGTATACACTAGATGGATCTTGTATATCTGCTCCGAACCCTATTCACCAAATTTTTGGGGGATTTGACTATGTACAAGAATTTTGGGGCCTCCGTGGCCCCCTTGTAAATGCAAAGGTACAGTCTGTGAGGACTTGAACGAATTTTACATGCAAAACGACAAACAAAATATAGAATTAGCATTGGGGAGGAAAATGAAGGGGTGAGATAAAAATTAAATGAAAATAAGAGTACATAAACAAAAATAAATAAAATTAATTAATTAATAAAAACACGCGTCGATCAATTGTTAACAGTACAACATTCAAACAATAAAGTAAAGGAAATAGCCCATGAAGACTTAATATTTTTATGTATATGATGCAGTGAGCAGTAAAAGAGCAAAAGTCAAATGAACCAAATTCAATATCCCAAGACTATTAATATTAAGCATGTTAGTTCACTTAGATAAAAAAATTCTAATAATATGAGGAGAAAAGCAGTGACATAACCCAGTGAGATAAATAACTAGATTAGATGAACAAAACACTTCCAAATTCAAGTTAAGACATCGATTATTGTTCCCGTGTAAAACAAAACCAAGCTCTCATCTCGCACCAAATATTTCTCCTTCTAAGTAAAGCGGATTCATTTCCACATACATGAATCAACTCTTAGATTGCGAGACATGAAAATCAAAATAAGGTGGACATATGATTCTAAACAAACAAGCAAGCTAAACTCGAATAGCTACGGATCCTAGTTCACGTATTTAGCTAAGGTGAAGAATGACATAACATGGAACACCGACTACTAACGCAAATTCATGACACATGAAGAGAAACTAAGGCAAACGGAGACATTTATGACTAAACATGATGTACCTCCGGAGGCCAAACGAGTGAGAACAAATGCATATTGCTTCCTACCAACTAGAAAACATCATATTGGACCAGAACTCATGCTAAACAACAAACCTCAACTTATAGATCATATTTGAAATAGTTTTGGGCAAGTTACATCACGAGATTAAGATGAGCCAACGAAAATGTGCTTCTAACTTTATCAGAAAACGACTGACCATCAAATGACCAAGGATACATCAATAAATAGTGAAATGCAAAACATATACTTCGAACCGAGATCAGCCTACTTACTGCAGGATATTCATGAGAAGCACAAGGTTAACTCTGTTTCAAAACTCTTTTAAAATGATCTTACAAGAGACAACCAGCTTGGCTCAAACGAAAAGAGACAGCACAACCCAAACGAGGATTATCATGAAAAGAAGGGGAAAAACTAACAAAACTATGAACTGAGAGTGATAATAAACTATAGCGAGATTGGACCTAAATATATCAAAACAAACTAACCAATTTTTGTAAAGCACAATCAGAGAGACACAAGAAGAAAGAAAAGAAAAGGAATCCGAGAAAAAGAAAAATGAAACATTGTATATGCATATTCATACTTCTACGAACCAAACATCAAACAAAATTTCGACTCAGATTGAGGGGTCTGAGTTAAACGCATAATCAGGAGCAATGAAGAACAACTAAAGGTCAAATGAGCAGAACTAAAAGGAGAGGTTTTTACCTTCTTGCGGGCAGCGAACTTGAGACGAGAATGAGCGGAGACGAACTTTCACGACCACAGAAGAACTCTAATGAACTTCTGTAAATTCCAGCAACCAGTGAACAAGGGAGAAGGAAAATGAAAGGGTTTTTTTAAGTGTATACCTGAAATAACTTTTGTAGCTTAAGAATTTCCCTCCTCTGTAAAAATTTTCAACTTTTTCTCCTTATATTTTTTCCAACTTTTTGACTTAATCCCCTCTCCTAACAGTGAATCAGAAGTAACATAAATAGAAGGGATATAGGGTTCGAAAATTGGGAAAAAAAGGATAAAAAATCCAAAGCCTATTTTCGAAATTCAAAACTCCAAAACCTTTCACCCTTCCGGCTAAACAATATTTTCTGAGGTTTTCAACCCATTCCGGAAGAGGAAAGGAAGAAAATGTGCCTGCTACCTGCTTTTGCTGCTCTACACTATTGCAGCGAAAAGCAGCATACTACTGTACTAGGCACGGGCGTCCTCACGCCGTGAGCTTTTCGTGAATCCCCGTGAGTTGATGAACGTTGAGGCATCGTTTGTACGTTGTTGCTAATGTCATTTGGAGCGAATGAGAGGATGTCGTGAGTTGTTGCTGAGACGTTTGGAAGCCGCTGGAAATCTCTTTTGATTTTCTTTGTGAATTAGAAACGGGGCGGGTCGGGCATATAAGTTATTGTAGTGGGTTTATATATGGATAATGGGTTGTTTTGGTATGTTGTATGTATTAGTTGCTGGAATTGTTGGATCATGGTTTTGGGCTGGAAAATTATTGGGGTGGCTGGCTGGAAAATAAGGGAAATGGGTTGGGTCTGTTTGTTGTTAAAATGGATAATTTGGATTGGAGGAATTGGGTTCAAAATTGGGTAGAACAAAATGGCTAAATAGATTACAATTGTGGCCATACAAAATTTAAAACATAACCGAATTTAGTTGATTTATTGAATCCGGCTAGAATCTAAACACGATGAATTAATATTGATTAATTAACGAGCTTCTTAATCTTAACGAAATAAAATAGTTAACTTAATTATAAACTAATTATTTCAAGAACGTAAATTATTATATAACTAAACCAATTAACCAAATATTTAATTAAAATTAAAATCTTTTTGAAACGATTTTTGAATATTCATAAAATGTATTAATTATACACATAATTACGAAATAGATATATATATATATATATATAAATAATAAAATTAATTAAAAGTAACTTGAAAAATATTTTGAACTTTATAAAAACTAATTATTTCAAATCGTTTGAAATTTAGGAAGCTCGATGATTAATTCTTATCGGAGAGGATCAAAATTCGGTGTCAACAATTGTCCCTCATTTTACTTGGATTGATGCAAGAAATTCGAGGAAAATGAAAATGACTAATCAAATTTTGACTGACCACGTTTTCATATTTTGGAAAAGGGCATTTGGTGCGGAATTTAGGAATTTTGGCCAAACCCCAGAAGTGAGTTTCCTACATATCTCAGGCTATATGAGAATTCAGGCCACTTGTAGTTCGATACGCTTGATTTAACGCACGATTTCGAGAGAATTCAAAAGATATCTGATATCGAATTATGAAAAAATCTGAATGCTAGGAAATAAGATTTAAGAGCGAATGTCGGATTACAGCCAAGTTTTCAACATTGAGCCCGCCTACATATCCCTCGACCTAGGGAATCAGGCTGCTTGTAGTTCGACTCAATCGATTAAAAAGGAAATCTATTATTCTAGATCACCTTCAGTTCTAGAAGAGCGACAAAGTCGGTCCAGTATGAAAAGGAGGCTTGCAACCTCTTAGCCATGAATGTGGCGCGCTTCACACCCATAATTAAGAATTTGCACGGACATAATTTCCAAAGCTCTTGGTGCATTGTCACTCAGATTGGAAAGTTGCTTCCGGTAAATACCAAAATTTCTGGATGCGAAACTGAAACCAACAAACCCAAAGAAAATCCCATATGCCTTTTAACAGGGGTGTGGTTTTATTATGGTGGAAATCGCTCATCTTCTCGCGTCCTAAGAATTTGGCACTCCTCTTTGGACTATGTCCCAGTTCGCTGCTAAGAAAAAGTTCCACGTTTGTGCTGCATCCTAATTGATGTCGTCCGCACCTCTGGTTTTGATTTGAGAATTCATCCTATCGGATGCCCTCGATAGAGACTGAGATAAAACTCTTTAGCATAAAATGCAATTCAAATGGAGAGATAGTGTCTTTTACTGTGTTGACACTTAATTGTTCTCTTTGAACATTTGACGTCAACTCCATCGGGTTTGACATAAAGCAAATAAAGCTTGTGTCTCATATTTGAAATATAATCTTCCATGTACTCTTTCTTTGATGTCAAAGAAATAAAATAAGCTCATGTAATATGTTAACGGTTCTCTTGATGTCGTTGTTGCAAAGAAAAATGATGCAGTCGATGTTGATCTTCTTGTGATGGGTAAATGTTTCTCTTGTGATGCATAAATTTTCTCTTGTTGTGGATGACTTTTCTCCTGCTATGCGTAAATCTTTCTCTTGCTATGCATGAATCTTTTTCCCCTGATGCATGACTTCTCTTGCAATGCATGATTTCCTTCTCTTGATGTGCATGACTTCTTTCTGTTGCTATGTATGATCTTCTTTCTCTTGCAATGCATGATTTCTTTCTCCTGCGGTGCATGAATCTTTTTTTTTTGCAATGCATGAATCTTTTTCCCGCGATGCATGACTTCTCTTTCTCGCGATGCATGACCTCATTTTCTTGCGATGCATGACTCTTTCTCTTGCTATGCATGGCTTCTCTTTCTCGCGATGCATGACCTCATTTTCTTGCGATGCATGACTCTTTCTCTTGTTATGCATGGCTTCTTCTTCTTGCTATGCATTAATCTTGCTCTTGCTATGCATGACTTCCTTCTCTTGCTATGCATGACTTCTCCGCGATGCATTACTTCTTTCTCTTGCTATGCATGAATCTCTTTTGCAATGCATGAATCTTCATTTGCGATGCATGAATCTCTTCCCGCGATGCATGAATCTTCTCTTGCAATGCATGAATCTCATCCGGCGATGCATGAGTCTTCTCTTGCAATGCATGAATCTTCTCTCGCGATGCATGATCGTCTTTTCTGATGCATGAATCTCTTCCCGCGATGCATGAATCTTCTCTTACAATGCATGAATTTCTTTCACGCGATGCATGACTTTTTCTCTTGGTATGCATGTTTTCTTCTTCTTCTAATGATGCCATCCCTGATACCGAATGAAGATAATAGTTCACCGGACAAATATGTTATTTTCTGGGTGGCGGTATCGTCTCAATTGACAATACAATAAAAATGACCCTCAAAGAATGGTATCATCTCATTCGAGAATACGACATAAATGACTCTCCGGGTGGCAATATTATCGTGTCCGAAAATATGATGCAGATAAACGTCCTCCAGGTATCTTTAGTTGCTGGAAATAAAAATATCGCTCTCTTCGTGATTTTCGTTTGTTCCATCTCCGAACATAGTTGTAATGTTCATTATGAACCTTGCTTTGCTAAGAATTTGAATAAAATAATGTTACTCATATTCCCAACTCTTTGGCATAAGAAGCCTAAGATAATTCCTGCATCCACAGAAAAATTGTCAATTTTGGGGAGCTCCTCGCCCTTTTGACTTCTCCATATTCATTGAATGGAGGAACACGCTGATCTTGAGGCAAGCTTATAGACCTGCATCCACAGAAAAATTGTAAGTTTTAAAAACTAACTGATCTGTGTTGATCTCTTCAGTTGTCTTCTCAATGTCTGACTATCGCCAGTTGATTTTTCTGATCTCCCGCTTCTTGATTGATAAGACAAAACATATTTACGCAAAATAATTTAGACACGAAATAAAAGTTTTTAAGAAAAATTGATTTTCAAAAAGGAATATTTGGAAAAGGTCGCTGCCAAGTGTCATGTCACTGTGAGCTTAATGAACATCTTTAAAGTTAATGTCACGAGGTCTATCTGATCACTTGGTGGAAAGTATTCAAAGTTGTTCTAAACTGCCGATAAACCTTGTTGAAATTTTGCGGCCATCCTCAAAATTTTTGTCCCAGTTGACTATTTTGGCTTATCTCGAACTATTGGTGAGTAAATCACGGAATTTTTGAGATCCTCTCAAAAATTCTGTCCAGTTACAAATTTCAAAGTAACTTCAGTCTCGAATTTGTTGGAGAGATCTTTTTCTTAAGAATTTTTTAGTCCCTCTCAAAAATTCTATCCCAGTTTCTATTGTAAGGAAAATAGAAATCTTACGGGAGATATGACTGAACCCTTGTGGCGCCTAGGTATCCCGTTGAGGCAGGAATCAGGTCAAACATAGTTTCCCCTTTCAAGGATTAACAAAAATAGGAAATTTATAAAAAAACCGACCGAGGCTGACATAGGCCGCTTACGTATCTCATTCTTGAGAATTCAGGTCGAACGTAGTTCAAATACAGAGAAATATTAAAAGGGATAAAGAGGTGACCGAGGCCAACATAAGCCGCCTACGTATCTCATTCTTGAGAATTTATGGCAGACATAGTTCATTACAAGAGGAATAAAATTTAAACCACGCGATTACAAGAAAATAGAATGATTACAAGGAAATGACAAGAAAAATCCAAACTGAAACTTCACACATAGTATCTCTTAACAGCATCTGAGTTGATTGGTTTTGGCCATTCAGTGCCATCCATCTCTGACAGGACCAAGGCACCTCCAGATAACACTTTGCGAACCATGTAGGGCCCTTTCCAATTTGGTGCAAATTTCCCTTTGTACTCATCCTGATGAGGGAAAATGCGTTTAAGGACCAGCTGACCGATTTCAAATATCCTGGCTCTTACTTTCTTGTGGAAAGCATGAATCATTCTCTGTCGATACAGTTGTCCATGACAAACAGCAATCATTCTCTTCTCATCAATCAATGTTAACTGATCAATCTGCTTGCGAACCCACTCAGGATCACTCAATTCAGCTTCTTGGATGATTCTCAATGAAGGTATTTCAACTTCTACAGGTATAACTTCCTCTGTTCCGTATACTAGCAAATATGGAGTAGCTCCGACTGATGTCCTGACAGTCGTTCGGTAACCTAACAAAGAATATGGCAGCATCTCGTGCCAACCTCTGCGATTATCAATCATTTTCCTCAAAATCTTCTTTATGTTCTTGTTGGCGGCTTCTATAGCACCATTTATTTGGGGACGGTAGGCGGTTGAGTTCCGGTGAGTAATCTTGAATTGTTCACATATTTCTCTTATCAAATGACTGTTGAGATTTGCTCCATTATCGGTGACGATTGATTCTGGCACTCCAAACCTACATATCAAATTGTTGCGAACAAAATCAGCTACAACTTTCTTGGTCACTGACTTATACGAAGCTACTTCTACCCATTTGGTGAAGTAGTCAATGGCAACTAAAATGAATCTGTGTCCGTTAGAGGCAGCTGGCTCTATCGATCAATGACATCCATGCCCCAAGCTACAAATGGCCAAGGTGAATTCATAGCATTGAGTTCATGGGGCGGGACACGAATCAAATCTCCATTCACTTGACATTTATGATACTTCTGCACGAACTTGCAATAGTCATGCTCTATATTCATCAAAAAATAACCAGCGCGAAGGATCTTCCTCGCCAAAGTGAGCCCATTCATGTGAGTACCACAAACTCCGGCATGTATCCAGTCCAGAAGCTTTGCAGCTTCATTAGCATCAACGCGTCTGAGAAGACCTAAATCTGGAGTCCTCCTGTAAAGGATCTCCCCACTTGCAAAGAAATTAAGGGACATGCGGCGTATCGACTTCTTCTGGTTGAACGTTGCATTCTCAGGATAAGTCCCGTCCTCTAAATACTTCTTGATATCAAAATACCAAGGCAGACCATCTGGTTCCACTTCAACATGCGAACAATGGACAGGCTGCTCTTTTACCTCTATATCGACTGGATCAATATAACTTGAATCTGGATGTTTAATCATTGAGGCGATGGTGGCAAGAGCATCAGCCAACTCATTCTGTGTCCTGGGAGTGTGTCGGAACTCAATCTTGTGAAATTTTTTGCACAACTTATGTATATACTGCACGTACGGTGTGATCTTTGGGTTCTTTACGGCCCATTCTCCTTGAACCTGATGAATCAGCAAATCTGAATCTCCAATAACCAGCAACTCGTGAAAATTCGTATCAATTGCCATCTTCAGGCCGAGGATTCAAGCTTCATACTCAGTCATGTTGTTCGTGCATTCAAATTGGAGTTTAACCACCATAGGATAGTGCTGACACTAAGACCGCTCCGATTCCTTTCCCTTGATGATTCGCCGCTCCATCAAAGAACATTCTCCAACCAGGGTACGCTTCAGAAATATCCTCATCCATAAATGTTATTTCTTCATCGGGAAAATAAATCTTGAGTGGTTCATACTCTTCATCAACTGGATTCTCTGCAAGATGATCAGCCAAGGCTTGTGCCTTTATCGCTTTCTGAGTCACATACACAATGTCAAACTCACTCAAAAGCATTTGCCATTTGGCCAACTTCCCGGTCGGCATTGTTTTCTGGAAAATATACTTCAAGAAGTCCATCCTGGAAAAAAGGTATATGGTATAAGAAGACAAATAATGTCTCAACTTTTGAGCGATTCAAGTCAAAGCATAGCATGTTCTCTCCAAAAGAGTGTAACGAGCCTTATATGAAGTGAACTTTTGCTCAAGTAATAAATGGCTCGCTCTTTCTTCCCTGTTTCTTTATGTTGACCAAGCACGCATCCCAATGCATTATTTGAGACAGACAAATATATCAATAACGGACTCCCTTCTCGCGAAGGGACCAACACCGGCGGATTGGACAAATAGTTCTTGATGTCATCAAAAGCAATTTGGCATTCTCCGGTCCACTTGGTCGAGGCATATTTATTCAATAACTTAAAGATGGGCTCACACACCACGGTGGATTGAGCTATGAACCGGCTGATGTAGTTCAACCTTCCTATAAAACTCATCACCTCTTTCTTGGTCTTCGGAGGAGGTAATTCCTGGATCGCCTTGATCTTGGAAGGGTCAAGCTCAATGCCCCTCCTGTTGACTATAAATCCCAACAACTTGCCAGCTGGCACTCCAAAAGCACATTTGGAGGGATTTAACTTCAAATTGTATTGGTGTAAGCGATCAAAGAATTTCCTCAAGTGAGTCAAGTGATCCGAACTCTCGCGGGACTTGATTATGACATCATCTACATACACCTCGATCTCCTTGTGAATCATATCATGAAAGATGATCGTCATAGACCTCATGTAAGTAGCACCGGCATTTTTCAGACCAAACGGCATCACCCGATAATGATATACACCCTAAGGCGTGATGAAAGCTGTATTTTCTGCATCTTCTTCGTCCATAAGGATCTGATGGTAACCCGCATAACAATCCACAAATGACTGCATCTCATGCTTAGCACAGTTATCAATAAGGATGTGAATATTTGGCAATCAAAAATTATCTTTCGGGCTATCTTTGTTGAGATCTCTATAGTCAACACAAATTCTGATTTTTCCATCTTTCTTGGCAACCGGAACGACATTAGCTAACCAAGTGGAATACTACGTCACTTCCACTACTTGGGACTCGATCTACTTTTTAATCTCCTCCTTGATCTTCAAACTCAACTCAGGCTTGAACTTCCGGGTCTTTTGTTTTACTGGATTGAAATTTGGATTATCGGCAATTTATGGGACACCATATTCGTACTCAGCCCTGCCATAACTTTATAAGACAAGGCAAATACATCAATGTACTCTCTGAGCAAATGAACCGGGTTTCTTCTTTGGGTTTCAGTCAGATGGACACTGATTCTGACTTCTTTGACACATTCCTCGTCTCCGAGATTCACAGTTTTGGTTTCTTGTAAATTTGGCTTGTGTTGATTATCGAATTGTGAAAACTCCTTAGCAACATGTTCGGGTACCTCATTTTCTTCTTCATATTCCTTGCACTCATCATCACCTGCCTCATTTTGTTCACTCGGTTCATTACATGACATGACATTGTCAGGTTTTAAATTAATATTACTGAAATCATAAACAGACAAAGTCAGGAAAGTAAAATATAAACGGATAAGTAAACAAACAAATTTTGATAAAATAGGCTTTTCATTTAAATTGAAAGACAAGCACAAACTTTGGCCATGGCCGAGGGCCATTTCGCCTTTATAACCATCACAAGGGAATTTAAAAGCTTCAAACAAATAACAATTGCATAAAGGGTGGGTCCCTGGCCTCTTCCGGACTACCATCGATTTTAAAACAAATAAACACGCATGTCCTTTCTACCCAGATGAACGGGAAATCAGGAAAGGTGTGGAGGTCCAGTTCTGCAATTGCTCATCAGGTTCTGCATCACGGATGCCTAATGTCCCAGCTTCTTCCTCGATGACCATATCAATCTCCTCAAAAAGGCCCCAGATTCCTCCCCCGAGACCCCCATCATTGGCGTGCTCCCGCACCAAAAATGACTGGTACGGATGAGGAATTGGCCCAGCCAATGCTTGATCAACACTCTTGTTCTTCATCACTGCTTCGTCAGCAACTGTGGGGACATACCCCAAACCAAACTTTGCTCCTTTGGTAAGAATTTGGACAGGCTCGACAATTCCTTGAAAGTGCTTCCCCAATCCGAAACCTGGTTCGAAACCGCTCTGGAGCATGACAGTAACAATCATCTTGTACACGGAGGGCATAGGAGGTTGCGGAGCCAAGTCATCATCGGTGGCATTTACCAGCTCCACCGTGTAAAAATTGCAACCTCGAGAGACATCATCAACGATCGGTGCATACCCATTGGAATGGCTTCCTTCACCATAAATGACCAATTCCTGGTCTTTCCAAACAAACTTCATTAGTTGGTGAAGGGTAGACGGCACAGCCCCAGCCATGTCGATAAACAGTCTTCCTAGAAGTAAATTGTAACTGGTGTTGATATCCAACACCTGGAACTCCACGTTAAATTCTGCAGGACCCACATGAACATCCAAGTTTACCGCACCCAATGTCTCTCTTTGCACTCCATCAAAAGCCCTCACATTGAATTGGTTCTGGTGAAGCTTTCCCAGGTCAAATTTTAGCTACCTCAGAGTCAAAAGTGGGCAAATATTAATACCGGATCCATCATCCACCAAGACGCGATTTATTATCTTGTCTCGACACATAGTGGTGACGTGCAGAGCTTTGTTGTGCATCCTACCTTCAAAGGGCAGCTCATCGTCACAAAAACTAATTCGGTGTCCTCAAATGACTTGGTTTATCATGGCTTCTAGATTATCACTTTTGGTACCCAAGGGCACATAAGTATCATCCAGAGCCTTCATCAACGCTTGCCTATGCAGTTGTGAACTCATCAACAAAGCCCATACAGAAATCTGAGCTGGTGTCTTCTCCAAATGCTTCACAATTGAATAATCTTTAGGCTGCATTTTCCTCCAGAACTCTTCGGCTTCAGCTTCACTAATCGGCCTTTTTGTCCGATCATTTTTCTGCCCCCCTTGGGCCAATTCTTCCGGTGTGTAGCACCTGCCAGATCTGGTCATGCCTTGAGTAACAGTCATTTCAATCACAAATTTTGGTCGGGTAAGATTTCTCTTGGCACCAAGGCAACAGCCTTCTCGGGTGTCAGAATCACAAACTTTTTCTTCTCTCTGATGCTCAACAAAGCTACAGCCCTTTCCAGTTCATCAGGAGCAATCAAAACTATTGCCTTTGTCATGCACCAATCATCATCTGTCTCTATCATATTGATAGTGATGCCTCCATGATTTGGCAAAGGATTACTATTGACATGGGGCGCGACTGTCTGAAGAGAGACTACGTTCTGGTCAATCAGGTCTTGATCTTATGCTTCAGGTTGATGCAGTCCTCGGTATCATGTCCAATACTATTGGAGTGATATGCGCACCTCTGGTCAGGTCTGTAAAACTTTGAGCTAGTGTCCACCAGCTTGGGCCCCACTGGATGAATATATCCTGCCGCAGTTAATCGCTCGAATAACTTTGTTCGACTTTCAATAAGCGGAGTGAAAATTCTAGCAGGATTTTTCTCAAATCTAGGACGGGGGCGATCGTAATTGCCTTGTTGCAGAGGAGGCATTTGATGATAATTTGGAGCGTTTAGACGAGGGGCTTGATATCTAGGATATGAGTTGGTTTGATAATTTGGTTGTGGAGCTTGGTAGTTCGAGGGGGTATTTTGGTAAAGTGGAGCTGGAGTATGGTACATTTGGGGAGGCATTTGGTAATTTGTCTGATTGTTGGCACAGTTGGGGGCAGCATTTCGATAGCGATGATATGGAGTCTGGTAAACTGGAGGGGGAGTTTGGTAGATAGTAGAGGGAGTTTGGTAGCTAGGAGGGGGAGTATTTTGATAATTGGGAGGAGGGGTATTTCGGTAACTGGGGGGAGGGGTTTTCCGGCAATCAGACTGTGCATAACAAGTCGAGTATGAACTCTGTGAATGTCGAGAACGACCTTGGTATGATGAGGATTTCCTTGGGGTCTTCTTCCCCTCATAAGAGATAGAGGACACATCCTCAATTTTCTTCTTCAACAAGCTCGAAGATCCGGGAGATGCAGCAACATGGGCAATCTTCCCGATTCTCAATCCATCTTCGATAGTCTCACCTACCTTGACTATCTCAGCAAATTTTGCTCCAACGAGCAACATGATTCTGTCATAATATTCGGGATCTTGCACCCACACAAACACTTCGACAATTTCCTTTTCTGACATAGGAGGTCTAACTCTAGTTGCCTCATTTCGCCATCTATATGCGAATTTTGTAACTTTTGGTCAACTTTTGCTTCATCTTTTCCAAGGAGTAACGATCAGGAACGATCTCCACATTGTAGGCGAATCGTTCGATGAAGTCCTTACCCAGAGCATTCCAGCTAAACCTCTATCTCATTTCATGAGACGTAAACATTCTAGAGCCTTTTCGCTCAAACTTCGGCTAAAAATCCGGATTAACAAAGTTTCGTCTCTCCCAACTCTAACGAGTTGGTCACAGTAGGACCTAAAGTGTGCTAAGGGGTTCCCCGTTCCTCCGAAGATGTCAAATTTTGGCACCTTGAACCCTTCCGGGAGGTCCAAATTTGGATGAATGCACAGGTGTTCGTAACACAACCCGGCGACCTCAGGAATGCAATTCAACTCCTTCATGGCCTTTGTAATTTCCTCCTTCATATCTACCTTGGCAGTCTCTTCCTTTGACCTCCACTCTCTCTCCTTCTCCTCATAGTGGTTGAGCTCCGAACCATGGGCGTCATGCTCGTTGGGGACCGATATTTGGAAAGTTGCTTTTTGCGGTAGTGGTGGAGCAATAGAGAGACTCTGTCCATTTAAAGGGGCGTGATAGTTTTGGGGAAAAGTCTGGGGGCTGGTATATCGGTTTTGGTGAAGGAGGGAAATGTGTGGGTTATTAGCGTTTTGGCTGTGAGGGGGTTGGCCAGTTTGGTGGTTTGAATTAGGGGGAGGGAGTGGTGCTTAGCGGTTAGTATTTTGAGGAGCGGGTGGTGTTTGATAAGAGGCTGAGGCGTAATGAGGGTTTTGGGTGGTAAGGTCAATGATTAAGGGATTACGAGCAGGACTTGAAGTCGGGTTTTGAGCTTGTTCCACGTTAGGAGGGGGAATTTGAGCTGGAGGTTTTCCATCTGGTTGAGCATTGAAAGCAAAAATTGAAGGAGGCAAATCTTGTTTTCTCTGCATCTCCACCCTCATCTCAGCAATATGTTGCATCAACTGTAGGATCAGTTCATTCTGATCAACAAGGGTGGGCTGAGCCACCATGACATCAATAAGGCTGGTTTCTTCGTTGTTATCACCCATTGCTGCTTTTCCCTTTTGTGAACTTTGACTGGGAAGGAATTTGTAGGACCTTTAGATCTAGTGAAATAAGGATGATCGGCCAGTGTATCAACACAGATCAGTTCTAACTACCTGTAGAGAAAAATAACTCAAAGGCAAATCTGTTAGTATTAGGTATAGAAGAATAACGCAAGATATCACATAGAAGGCATATAAACACATAAGAGTTGCTTTGTTTGAGAACATATTAACCCACGAATAATGGGGACTGTTTTTGAACAAGCAGGAATTTGCTCATTTTATTTTGAGGCTAGTGACTCATAAAAGTTAAATTGCGTTGAGCTAAGGTCTTCTTGCTGCATCTCTCAGCATCTGTTGATCTGAACTCCGTCGTATCTCCCAAGGAGAATTCATGCCCTACGTAGTTCGAATATAAAGGAAAATTTCATTTTCATTCATTCATTTCTGGTGACTACAAGGAAAGTGAAAAACAGATAATAAAGCATCTAAAAGATAGATGGTGCCTTCACCGAAGCTTCTTCGTCTAACTGCCGTATTAGCCACGGGGGACAAACTCAACTTGAATCTTTCCTATGTTGACGAGGGATTCCACGTCATAGCGAAACCTGAGGCACCTTCAAATGTTGTGATCTATGGCATCATGATAAGGGCAGGGTTTCCAGATCTCAATTCCAACGGGATCGATTGCTTCGTCATCCTTTCTGATAGAGGCCAAGACTCGTTTTCGAACTAACAGACTGTAGATATTTAACAACATTTTCTTGAAAGACGTGAAGTAGGGACAATAAAACAAAGTGTACTCAGTGACTGGCATACTAGGCTCCTGTTGGTCATAGGTAAGGACGATGTTCTCACCCCACATATACGGGATCTCTCCAACGTTGATCAGGTTGCACATTGCTTTCTTAAGCTCCACACATTCCTCTATAGTGTGTCCTTTTTGGTTCGGGTGGTAGGTACATGTCTTTTGAGAGCTTTCAAGCCCAAACCCAAAAGTGGATCCTTCGAGAGGCTTCATCATACCTGACGCTTTAATGTGCTCGTAAATGAGAGCACATGGCAAGACTCTTGCCCCCACGCTATGTGTCCACTCATAAATCGGGAGAGTGATCTTTTTGTCTCCTTCTTTCAGACATCTCGCGAAGGGAGGCATATAAATGATTTTCTCATCTGCATCTTCTTCAGTAGCTCCAGGGTAAGTGTCTTTGGGACCGCTATTGGCTTCTTGATTGAAAAAAGAGCATTTCCATGTATCTTCTGAAGCCTCATGGATATGTCATTGTTGAAGACATCGTGTTCTTTCCGCACAACAACTATCCTTTTACTTATAACATTGCATTTTGTCATCTTTGCTACCAATTCCGCGTCCAGTGCCGCATTTGCAGCTCGTGCGACCGCGGTGGCAAACTCCACTTCCATTCTCCATTCTCTGGTTTCTTGGATCTCTTGCCTGAGCCGTTGCAATTCCATCCTCAATTCCTCCTCAGTTAGCTCTATGTCGATACCCTTGACCTTTTCCATCTTAGCAGCAATTTCACCTTTTCTGAGATGATAGAGTAATATTTTAGGATTTGGTAGTAGGATTTTATTTCTGGCTGAGAAACTTAAGACTCATGGAATTTTGGTAGGACATTTGGTAGTGACTTGTATTTGGTATTTCAAAAAAATTTCGAAAAGGAGTGGGCTAAAAATGTCCTCATTCAAAGCAACAATACCACATAAAAGTTTAAAGCACACAAGCATATATCGCGTGTCCTAAACAAGTCAGGGGCCCTTTTGCGCCAAGGGTAGGCCTAGCGTATTTAAAAGATGTATGGGTAGAATTAAACCATTTTGTTACCCCAAAGAAAATTTCACATATAAAATGATGTTCAAGAAGCGAAAATAAGCATGGGAAGTAGGGAATAATGAAAAAACACAAAGGAAAGGCCTACGCAGGGTCATTTGAAAAGAGTACCAAAATACAAGAAAGGCAAGCCCACGCAGGGGCAAATAACAATAAGTACATGTAGAAAAAACCCACGCAGGGGCGAAATCCACTATGATGCTCCCGATGGCCCCACCTCTGATTTGCTCTTATTGTTTTGTGCCATGAGATGTTGAAGCCTATATTGAATCATTAGCAAGTATCCTTCGCTCCGGCGACCTTTCTCTTCCCAGTCCTCAAGACATATTCCACTTTTCTTATCTCCAATCCATAAGTTAAGCTCTCCCAAATCGCTTCTCAAGCTTTCTAATTCTTGAGTTATGCTCTCGAGGGCATACTTATCCTCCTCTTGCTTTCGAAGAAATTCCTCGTGCATTTCCTGGGCTTCTCTTCTTACCTCTCTTAGTTCTATCAAAGCTTTGGACTCTTTGTCCTCTGCACTGCGGTAAATGTTCGGAATTGATAAGGAGATACCCTCTATATTGCGCTTCAACCAAGCTTTGTAAGTTTCATCGTACACCGCATTAAATCGATCTATGGCAATGGTGTCCTTGTTCATTCGCACTGCTCTTTTCCATTCTCTCAGCATCTTTGAAGCCTCAGGCACTCTATCATCCTCGATGTCGAACGCATAGATACGATAGTATGCTTCTGGGGTGTAGTTTGTCTTCTTCCGAACTGCCTCAAGACCCGGATGGGCGCATACGAGCGGATACCTCGAATACCTGGTAGAGGAAGCACAAGTTTTTTGTCGCCCCGTACTAAGGCATCTTTTGAGATGAAACGGTCGAACATCCACTGGATATTTTCTTCTCTCAACTCAAAAAAAATCTGAGTCCATCTTCCTCTAGTCCTCCTATTTTCCAAATCTGTCGAAAACAGCATATCATTCAAACCCTAAAGAACATTATTATCATTGAGGGTGTGTAGTTGTTGAGTCCCGTGTCCCTTCGCTAAGTGACTCAGTATCCACCATTGGAGGAGGAGATTGCAGCCCTGCAAGTAGCGATGTCCTTCCTTACATTTTCCTAAAGCACGGTACATGTCAGACAGGATGACAGGCATGATGGGATAATACTTCAGTTGCCCTTGGTTCAGATGCCCGTGGAAAAGAGTGTGTGCAAGCATTATTACTCGGGTGTTGATGCTGAGCCTCGGGCCTTGGGGATAAACCATAATACCTAATAGCGCGATAGTGAATGCCAAAGATCTGATCCCGTCCCATTCTCTGAAGGTAACTCTGAACTCTTGGTTGCAATTCACATAAAAGCTTGCATTCCCAAATCTAACATAAAGATCCATAAAAGAAACGCTAGAACCTTCGGCCTAGAAGGCGTAATCCTTTCTTAATTTGAGCCAATTTGTAATATCCTCGAGAGTAGGCTTGTTAGGGATTAAGATGTGTTCCTGTTTTCTCACTCTTGTTTCAAGCCCTGTACCGACTGTGTCTATTTCGTCCCGAATTTCCTCAATTGTCGGGGTGATTTCCATGGTTCCAAATCAGAACACCATTTTCTCGTTGTGCCAATAACCCGTGAGGACTTCAATCAGTTCGGGCCACCCAACCATATTAATGAGTTCTGTTAAGGCCCCTACATATTTGTTGAGGTCCCTTTTATGAATTGCATTGAGGTCTTTGTACCACATCTTGAGCAGAACTGGGGCTTCCACTACCAAATGGGTTTCTCTCGAACACACACTTGCCGCATGACGAACAGCCTCCGCCTTAGCCCACTCACTCTCTCGAGGTGAGTGTGTGGGAGAAAGAATAAGGTTCACTCTCTCGAGCTGAACCTCATGTGGACCCACTCCCGCCGGCCATCAATTTAGTAGTGTTAGTTTTATGACCTCTTTCTCGAGCAAGCCGAAAACACAGGTGAAATCGTATTTGCAACTACAATTTCATTAAGTTCCAACACAACTACTAAACGGAATCACATTTACACAAAAAATAAACCATTAACAAGCAAGACCCAACAGATAATCTAACCAATATTCACAAAAATCACACCCCAAGAATTGGGGTTTTAGCTATACGTGTAAAAGAGGTAAAAAAATGTATACCAATCTCAATTTCCATCAATCGGTATGCAAGATTAAGTCTTAAAACAAGTCAGAAGTGAAGAATACACAAGGCCCAAGTCCAAAATCTTGGAGTTGAAACACTTTGGATCTTCAAATTCTTCACAACACTCTCCAAGCTAGCGAGAATATCTAAGTCTAAAAATTTATATATTAAAAATCTGCTATTAAGCTACAACTCTCAACGAGTATTTATAATTTTAAAAATTTGTACTGCAGCGGTTCATTTGGTGTCGTTAGTCGAGATCCCCGATCAACTCGGCGATCCACCCTTCGGTAGGTTTCATCGCCGTTTTGCTCTATCCTTCAGCATCGTCGTGTTTTGGATCATTGAGTGACATTGTACTGCTTTGTGGAACTGCTCAGTGACATGACGACTGCTCCTTTTCATTGCCGATTTGCTCCTTTCTTTCAGGGTTCAGCACACTAGAACAAAAGGCAAGGATAAGACCATTTGGCGATTCGCCAAATGGATTCGGCGATTCTCAGATCTTCATTTCTTCGTTCTTTGAGCTGCCTTTGTTCCCTTTTTGCTAAGTAGTGTTCCATGCTTTCCCTCAAACACCAAATACCTGAAACTTAAGGGTTTTCATTAGACATTGGGATAAAATATGCATTGGAGGACACTAATTCTATCAAAATATAGCCCTAAATGAGTCCAATTTGTGGACTCATCAACACCCCCAACTTAAACTTTTGCTTGTCCTCAAGTAAACTCAAGTTCAGTCGTTCCAACAGGGTTGTCTCAAACAGTGCTACACAAGACTCGATCATGAATCTACACAACAAGACTCAATTTACTCATGCAAGGATCCAATGTGCACTCAAAGATTCAAGTTGTGACTCACCAATATCAAAGAATTTCATGCTCACACTCACAAAGAAGAACACAATGCATAATTTCACCTATAGGTTTACCCGTATTTTCCAACCAACATTTGTTTCAGATAACTCAAGATCAAAAAGGTCTTTTCAAGGGTTGTACTGGGGCTGAGTGCAAAGGTATGGTCATTTAGGCTCAGTGACTTTCATCCTCATAAAATGTGGTACTCACAACACTTCATTTCCTCTTCCGTCATCATTTTCTTTAGTGCCCATAAGTCATTCTATTATTCACTTTCCATGAATTGTTTGGAAACCCCATTTCTTTTGTACTTTATTACACAACTTTCTTTTTCTTTCTCTTTTCTCTCTTTTTTTTATTTGGAGGGCTTCCATTTTTCTGAAAACCATGGGTAAAAGGAGACTTTCCTTGCACATCTTGACTTGCCCTTATCTTTTAGCCACACCCCCAACTTAGGCTTTTGGCCTAAGTTGGTTATTTACTAACCACAACTTCTTGAGGATTATGAGTGATGGATAAAGAAAGGTCTAGTTTTCATCAAGTTTCTTCCAAAGAAAGGTAAAGCTCAAGGGGTATTCAAAAGCGGTTCACAGCTCACAAGGTAGGTCACAAAAGAGGTATATGTCAAATTGGCTCACACTCTTAGAAGTTCCCTAAGATCATATCAAGAGATATCATCACTTAATTGACCAGACCAACGGGGAAAATTCTAGGATCCATCATGCATAGTTCACAGGTAAGCTCATCACACTAGGCATTGACACTATAAGTCAAAAAAGACCCCACACTTTCGCTATTGTGCAATGATCATCACAAGAGACTCAATTCGATACTAGGCTAGTCGTAACGAGATGCAAAGAGTTCACATATTGTCTATGCAACTTCATTTGGCCTTATCGTAGCAACGCATTTATGTTCGTTCGATTGAGATCACTCTTCAAGTCATTAGTATTGATCGAAACCGAAACTCAAATTTTGCCAAAGAACAGCCATATTCAACACAGAAAGGGTGGCAGAAATTTTTCGGAAGGATCAAAATCATTTTGCAATTTAAAACACGGAGCCACAAGCTCAAACATCCAGAGAAAGAAGTGTAAACACGATTTAAGCACAAAGACAAAATATAAACAAAGTATGAACATCAATAGAACACAAAGGCGGGCCTCACCCCACCACAAATAGAAGCAATTTGTCCTCAAATGTAATTAACACAAAATCCAAAAGTAAAAATAAAGTAAGACACAGAGGGAGGTAAAGAGAAATCCTATCTATGCAGTGTCTCCATCTGTCGGGGCCTCAATGCCTGATCCCTCATCCTGAGCTTGGGCATCAGTACCCGAGGGCACCACAGGGGGAACCGATGTGCCAGATTTACCAAGGTCTATTGAGTGTGAGTCTGCCAGAAAGACATGTACCACTCTGCAAAATCCCCTGGCCCTTGAAGGAGTATCAGGGTCTAGGGTAATGGTTTTCCTAGCAGGAGTGGGCCTCTTCCCCTTGCCTTTCGCAGTAGTTGTGGGTAGTTTGGAAGCTTTTCCTTTCGACGTAACTGCATCTCCCTTTATCGCAATTATTTTGGACTTCTCTTAAGCTAGCGTTATTCTTTCAGCAGCTTTAGGTTTAGTCATGTCTGCAAAATATCGAAGAAAAGTTAGAGAAATATTTGACAAAAGCACTGATAAGCTTCGTCGACTCTTTCGGCAAGTAGCCGATATCATTCGACAATCTAGAGTTTGTCCACTAAAAAGCTACAGTGCACAGAGATCCATGGGGGTTGACAAGGGTGAAACTAGAGTTTCGACGAGTCGCCAGAAGTCTTTGGCGACCTTCAACTTATCGCCAAAAGTTACAGAATTAACATCACATTTATCGTTAAATTAAAGGCGAAATGGAGACGTTAGGAAAACCGCCGAGTGGTTCGGTGAACTCGACCCAACTCTCCAAATGACTCAACGTACCTATTTTTAACTCATCTTCTAGAATTCAACCCTGTAACCCCTGAAGACAAAATCAAAGTATGCATTAGTACAATCAAGGTATGACCCATAGCACCCAAACAAAACCCTTCAAATTTTAATCCAGATTAAGGCATACAATTATTGGAATTCAACAGTCACAACTACTCGAGCAAGATTATCAAATTAAAGCATGCATGAAAACAATCTAGTCCTATCTGGTAAGGTCAAAATACTTTCAACAAGATCTTGTTATTGCGAATGAGCATAAATTTTAATAAAATAAATTTGGGGCATAGAAAACCGACCTTTCGTGTTGACTACGAAATGATTGAAACTATAGGCGGCAAGATAATCCAAATTTGAGCACAAATCAACCAAAATACAATAGACATGTAACGATATTGAAAGTAAAACTAGGTGTGAGTTTGTAAAGTTTGAAAATGAGGGAGAGCGTAGGAAATTGAAACTTTTAAACCTTTGGCTTGAAAAACCGTCTAGTTCTTGACCACTCGGCGACATTAGTCAGCGATTCACCAAGAATTTCTTGCTCTCGCTGAGTTTTACATTCTCACATGTAAGTTGGTCTTGAGTCTAACAAAGGTCTAGTTCAGGGTCACCGAACCGTTCGGCGATTCACTGATTGGAACTGTTGCTCGCCAATCTGCACTTTTCGATCAATTTCCACACTTCCATCAACACAATCAACACACCATTATTTTATCAAAGCAACATAAAGTAATACAGGGTTTTGGGTTGCCTCCCAACCAATGCCTTAGTTAATGTCGTGGCATGACGCAAGTCCACCTTCAAACCTCATTTTTGGGGTTGACCATAGTGTCAGTAGGCAAAGCCCCTTTCTGTCTCAAATTGAGGTAAGACGAGATATGACTCATTTGGGTCTCTAACGGCTTGATCAAAACTGAATGCGAGTGGATGGTCTGGCTAAGGTTGGACACATCTTCTTTCATGCCTTTTAACATTTTGTCTGACCATTCAACTTTGTTGAGAATACGTGAGAGCATATCCTCAGACCTACCACCTTTCGAGTCCTTGGGCTTTTGGCGCTCATGGGGAGGCACATATCTATCCTTCTCCCCATCCTTCCAATTCGGATTACGGTCCCTTCATTCAAGATCTCGATCCTTCCAGCCTTCGTCTCTAGCCCATCCTTGGTTACCACCCTGCCTTGGGTAGTTTGAACGATAGCCACCGCCTTGGTTGGCTAGAAAGTTTACCTTCTCGTTATGCAAGGCTTCAAACTTCATCTCCTCAGAATTTTCACACCCGACCCCAACGACATTGACACCACAGGCACCAACCCCCATGTGATTTTTGGATAGAATCTCAAGCAGTGTCATGATCTTGGACATGTTCTGGTCTCTCTCATGATCTTGGCCATGTTTTAGTATCTCTCATGATCTTTTTCATTCTACTCCTTAGATAGCTTAAAGGTGAGAGGATAGACTTGGTCCTCGCGAGTGTACCACGCTCTATTGATAGTTGTCATGCCATCTAATAGTTGGGTTGCTACTGCATATGGTTGCATTCAGCCTCCAAGCGAAAGTTTGTAAGCGACCCATTTGTTTACCGAGTCCAAACTTCGGTAGAAGTACTGCAGCAACACATTATCAGGTAAACCATGGGTTGGGCATTGAAGCACCAACTTTTTGAACCATAACCAAATCTCGTCCAGAGGCTCTCTTTCCAGATGCTTAAAGCTCTGAATGCTATCCCGAAAGGTCATCATCTTCAAAAGAGGGAAAAATCGCACCTAAAATGCGATTACCAATTCTTTCCAGGAAGTGATAGATTCACGTGGCAACTCGGCCAGCCATTTTCACGCCTCTCCCATCAACGAGAAAGGGAATAATATTAATCGGACTGACTTTTGAGAGATGTTGTGAACGAGAATGGTCCGCATATATCCACGAAGTTTCGAAGATGCTCGTGAGCCAACCCACTGAAAAGTCCCTTTAATTGCAAAAGTTGCAACATAGTGCTCGTTATGTGGAACACTGCATTTCCTTCGGCTGGAGGTAACCGGATAGCTCTAATACCTCCCATGAGATGGGGACCATTGATGTATGGCTCTTGGACAACATTGAGATTTCTGATATCGTCTTGGTGGCCCACTTGGCTACCGTTGCTACCATTAACACTCATTCTTACTCAAATATTCACACACTAGCAAACAAAATAGAATTAAAGATTAAGTCAGTAAACTACAATTAAGAAGAACAAAAGATCTACTAATCTAAGAATTCTCAAATAACACCATTCCCCGACAACAGTGCCATTTTGATGTTTGCGTAATCAAGACACAACTTCCAATGCAAATATCTACGATTGTACAATAGTAAAGTAACCTAACCAAGGGTTGGGGTCGAATCCCAATGGAGTGGGCTTGAGAATTAATAGAAAAATAAAATTAAGTTCTAATTAGTCATAGCTAAAAACATTATCGAATATAAACATGTAAAATCTAAGGGATGACGCAAGCGTCAATTATGAATGGGGGTTTGTGACAAGTAAGCAAAAACGCAAAGAGTACTAATCAAGGAGAGAGAATTCTTGGGATGTGATAGGAATATGGGTTAGACTAGACTATTGGGTCCATGCTTTTGATAGTAAATCCATTGAGTATTTGTGACTAGCCTAGACTATAGTGGGGGTAAATTCTCTCTCGAGCAACTTACCCATAATCAAATGGGTTCCTCTCGGACACACACTTGTCGTATGAAGAACAGCCTCCGTCTTAGCCCACTCACTCTCTCGAGCTGAGTGTGTGGGAGAAGGAATAGGGTTCACTCTCTCGAACTGAACCTCATGTCGACCCACTCTCACTGACCATCAATTTAGTAGTCTTAGTTTTACGACCTCTCTCTCGAGCAATCCGAAAACACAGCTGAAATCGTATTTGCAACTACAATATCATTAAGTTCCAACACAATTACTAAACGAAATCACATTTACACAACAAATAAACCATCAACAAGCAAGACCCAATAGATAATCTAACCCATATTCACAAAAATCACACCCCAAGAATTGGGGTTTTAGCTACACATGCGAAAGAGGTAAAAAAATGTATACCAATCTCAGTTTCCATCAATGGGTATGCTAGATTATGTCTTAAAACAAGTCAGAAGTGAAGAATCCACAAGGCCCAAGACCAAAATCTTGGAGTTGAAACCCTTTGGATCTTCAAATTCTTCAAAACCCTCTCTAAGCTGGAGAGAATATTCTAAGTCTAAAAATTTATATATTAAAATTCTGCTATTAAGCTACAACTCTCAATGACTATTTATAATTTTTAAAAATTTGTGTTGCAGCGGATCATTCGGCATCGTTAGTCGATATTGTCGATCAACTTGGTGATCTACCCTTCGGTAGGTTTCATCGTTATTTTGTTCTATCCTTCAGCATCGTCTTGTTTTTGATCATTGGATGACATAGTACTGCTTCACGGAACTGCTCAGCGACATGCCAACTGCTCCTTTTCATTGCCGATTTGATCCTTTGTTTCAGGGTTCAGCACACTGGACCAAAAGGCAAAGAAAAGACCTTTTGGCGATTCGCCGAATGAGTTTGCTGATTCGCCGAATGGGTTCGGTGATTCTCAGATTTTCATTTCTTTGTTATTTCAGCTGCCTTTGTTCCCTTTTTGCTAAGTAGTGTCCATGCTTTCCCTCAAACTCCAAATACCTAAAACTTAAGGGTTTTCATCAGACATTGAGATAAAATATGCATTGGAGGACACTAACTCTATCAAAATATAGCCCTAAATGAGTCCAATTTGTGGACTCATCAACACCCCCAACTTAAACTTTTGCTTATCCTCAACCAAACTCAAGTTCAGCCGCTCCAACAGGGATGTCTCAAACAATGCTACACAAGACTCGATCATGAATCTACACAACAAGACTCAATTTACTCATGCCAGGATCCAATGTGCACTCAAAGATTCAAGTTGTGACTCACTAATATAAAAGAATCTCATAATCACAATACTTGCTTCAAATGGAAGTGCAAGCTCAACCAAAGTGTTTAAATGCCATCACACAAGGAATGATTCCATATTCACACAATGGTTCACAGTTTAAAGCTTCGAAATTAGATGAAACGCTCACACTTGAAAGAAGAACACAATGCATAATTTCACCCATAGGTTTGCCCGTATTCTCCAATCAACATTTGTTTCAGCTCACTCAAGATCAAAAAGGTCTTTCCAAGGGTTGTAATGGGGCTGAGTGCAAAGGTATGGTCATTTAGGCTCAGTGACTTTCATCCTCATGAAATGAGGTACTCACGACACTTCATTTCCTCTTCCTCCATCATTTTCTTTAGTTCCCATAAGTCATCCTATTATTCACTTTCCATGAATTGTTTGGAAACCCCATTTCTTTTGTACTTTATTCCACAACTTTCTTTTTTTTTTTCTTTTCTCTCTTTTTTTTAAATGGAGGGCTTCCCTTTTTTCTCAATAACATGCGTCAGAAGAGACTTTCCTTGCACTTCTTGACTTAACCTTATCTTTTCGCCACAACCCAACCTAGGCTTTTGGCCTAACTTGGCTACTCACTAACCACAACTTCTTGAGGATTATGGGTGATGGATAAAGAAAGGTCTAGTCTTCATCAAGTTTCTTCCAAAGGAAAGTAAGGCTCAAGGGGTTTTCAAAAGCAGTTCACACACTCACAATGTAGGTCAAAAAAGAGGTATATGTCAAATAGGCTCACACTCTTAGAAGTTCCCTAAGATCATATCAAGAGAAAGTATCACTTAGTTGACCAGACCAACGGGGCAAATTCTAGGATCCATCATGCATAGTTAACAGGTAAGCTCATCACACCAGGCATTGCCACTATAAGTCAAACAAGACCCCACACTTTCGCTATTGTTCAATGATCATCACAAGGGTCTCAATTCGATACTAGGCTAGTCATAACGAGATGCAAAGAGTTCACATATTGTCTATACAACTTCATTTGGCCTCATCGTTGCCGCGCATTCATGTTCATTAGATTGAGAGCACTATTCAAGTCATTAGAGTTGATCGGAACCAAGACTCAAATTTTGCAAAAGAACAGCCATATTTAACAATTTAAGACACGGAGCCACAAGCTCAAACATCCACAAAAAGAAGTGTAAACACGATTTCAGCACAAAGCCAAAATATAAACAAAGTACGAACATCAATAGAACACTAAGGTGGGCCTCAACCCACCACAAATAGAAGCAATTTGTCCTCAAATGCAATTAACACAAAATCCAAAAGTCAAAATAAAGTAAGACACAGAGGGAGGTAAAGAGTAATCCTATCTATGTAGTCTCTCCATCTGTCAGGGCCTCAATGCATGATCTCTCACCCTGAGCTTGGGCATCGGTGCCCAAGGGCACCTCAGGGGGAACCGCAATGCCAGATTCACCAAGGTCTGTTCAGTGTGAGTCTGCCAGAAAGACATGTACCGCTCTGCAAAATCCCCTGGCCCTTGAAAAAGTATCAGGGTCTAGGGTAATGGTTTTCCTGCCACGAGTGGGCCTCTTCCCCTTGCCTTTCCCAGTAGTTGTGGGTAGTTTCGAAGCTTTTCCTTTCGACGTAACTGCTTCTTCCTTTATCGCAATTCTTTTAGACGTCCCTTGAGCTAGCGTTATTCTTTCCGCAGCTTTAGGTTTAGTCATGTCTGCAAAATATTGAAGAGAAGTTAGAGAAATATTTGACGAAAGCACTAATAAGCTTAGCTGACTCTTTCGGCGAGTAGCTGATATCATTTGGAAATCTTAAGTTAGTCCGCTAAAAAGCTATAGTGCATAGAGATCTAGGGTGGTTGACAAGGGTAAAACGAGACTTTTTGCGAGTCGCCAGAAGTCTTTGGTGACCTTCAACTTCTCACTGAAAGTTACAGAATTAACAACACATTTATCATTAAATTAAAGGCTAAATGGAGACGCTAGTCAAACCGCCGAGTGGTTCAGCGAGCTCGAACCAGCTCTCTAAATGACTCAACGTACCTATTTTTAGCTCATCCTCTCGAATTCAACCCTATAACCCCAGAAGATAAAATAAAAGTATGCATTAGTACAATCAAGGTATGACCCATAGCACCCAAACCCAACCCTTCAAATTTTAATCCAGATTAAGGCATACAATCACTGGAATTCAACAATCACAACTCCTCGAGCAAGATTGTCAAATTAAAGCATGTACGTAAAAAATCTAGTCCTATCTGGCAGGGTCAGAATACTTTCAACAAGATCTGGTTATTGCAAATGAGCATAAATTTTAATAAAGTAAATTTGGGGCATAGAAAACTGACCTTTTGTGCTGACTACAAAATGATTGAAACTCTAGGCGACATGGTAATCCAAATTTAAGCACAAATCAACCAAAATATAATAGGGATGCAACGATATTGAAAGTAAAACTAGGTGTGAGTTTGTAAAGTTTTAAAATGAGGGAGAGCGTAGGAAATTAAAACTTTTAAACCTTTGGCTGGAAAAACCGCCTAGTTCTTGACCACTCGGTGACATTAGTTGTTAGCACCGAACCATTCGGCGTCTCGCCAAGCAATCACATTCCTCACTGATTTCTATGGAATCCCCCAGTTAATTAGGGAGTCCAAATGGCAGTCTCTGTCGGGATCGCCGACATGGTCAGCGATTCGCCAAGAATTTCCTACGCTCGCTGAGTTTTACAGACTCACATGTAAGTTGGTCTTGAGTCTAACAGCGGTCTAGTTCGGGGTAACCGAACCATTCGGCGATTCGCTGATTGGACCTGTTGCTTGCCAATCTGCACTTTTCGATCAATTTCCACACTTCCATCTACACAATGAACACACCATTATTTTATCAAAGCAATACAGGGTTTTGGGTTGCCTCCAAAACAACGCCTTAGTTAATGTCATGGCACGACGCAAGTCCACCTTCAAACCTCATTTTTGGGGTTGACCATAGTGTCACTAGGTAAACCCCCTTGCTGTCTTGGATTGAGGTGAGACGAGATATGACCCATTTGGGTCTCTAACTGGTTGATCAAAACTAAATGGGAGGTGACGGTCTGGCTAAGGTTGTACACATCTTCTTTCATGTCTTTTAACATTTTGTCTAACCCTTCAACTTTGTTGAGAATACGTGAGAGCATATACTCAGACCTACCACCTCCGAGTCCTTGGGCTTTTGGCGCTCTTGGGGAGGCACTTATCTATCCTTCTCCCCATCCTTCCAATTCAGATTACGGTCCCTCCATTCAAGATCTTGATCCTTCCAGCCTTCATCTCTAGCCCATCCTTGGTTACCACCCTGCCTTGTGTAGTTTGAGCGATAGGCACCGCCTTGGTTGGCTAGAAATTTTACCTCCTTGTTATGCAAGGCGTCAAACTTCATCTCCTCAGAATTTTCACACCCGACCCCAACGGCATTGACACCACGAACACCAGCCCCCATGAGATTTTTGGATAGAATGTCAAGTAGTGTCATGATCTTTGCATGTTTTGGTCTCTCTCATGATCTTTTTCAATCTGCTCCTTAGATAGCTTGAAGGTGAGAGGAGAGACTTGGTCCTCGCGAGTGTCCCACGCTCTGTTGATAGTTTCCATGCCACCTAAAATTTGGGGTGGTACTGCATAGGGCTGCTGCATTAAGCCTCCAAGCGAAAGTTTGTAAGCGACCCCTTTGTTTACCGAGTCCAAACTCTGGTAAAAGTACTACAGCAACACATTATCGGGTAAACCATGGGTTGGGCACTGAAGCACCAACTTTTTGAACCGTCACCAAGTCTCGTGCAGAGGCACTCCTTCCAGATGCTTAAAGTACTGAATGCTATCCCGAAAGGTCATCATCTTAGAGAGAGGGAAAAATTGCACCTGAAATGCAGTTACCAATTCCTTCCAGGAAATGATGGATTCACGCAGCCATTTGCACGCCTCTCCCATCAACAAGAAAAGGAATAATCTTAATCAAACTGACTTCTGAGAGATATTTTTGAATGAGAATGGTCCGCACGTATCCACGAAGTTCTGAAGATGCTCGTGAGGATCCTCGTGAGCCAACCCGCTGAAAAATCCCTTTAATTGCAATAGTTACAACATAGTGCTTGTTATGTGGAACACTGCATTTCCCTCAGCTGGAGTTAACCGAAGAGCTCCAATACCTCCCATGAGATGGGGACCATTGATTTTGGGCTCTTGGACATTATTGAGATTTCTGATATCGTCTTGGTGGCCCACCTGGCTACCGTTGCAACCGTTAACACTCATTCTTTCTGAAATATTCACGCACAAGAAAACAAAACAAAACTAAAGATTAAGTGAGTAAACTACAACTAAGAAGAACAAAAAATCTACTAATCTAAGAATTCTCAAATGACACCATTCCCCGGCAGCGGCGCCATTTTGATGTTTGCGTAATCAAGACACAACTTCCAATGCAACTGTCTATGATAGTACAATAGTAGAGTAACCCAACCAAGGGTTGGGGTCGAATCCCAAGGGACTGGGATTGAGAATTAATAGAAAAATAAAATTAAGTTCTAATTAGTCATACATAAATTCATTATCGAATATAAACATGTAAAATCTAAGGGATGACGCAAGCGTCAATTATGAATGGGGGTTTGTGACAAGTAAGCAAAAACGCAAAGATTACTAATCAAGGAGAGAGAATTCTTAGGATGTGATAGAATTACGGGTTAGACTAGACTATTAGGTACATGCTTTTGATAGTAAATTCGTTGAGTATTTGTGGCTAGGCTAGACTATAGTGGGGGTAAATTCTCTCTCATGCAACTTACCCTGAATCAAATGGGTTTTTCTCGGACACCCACTTCTTGCATAAAGAATAGCCTCCGCCTTAGCCCACTCACTCTCTCGAGCTTAGTGTGTTGGAGAAGGACTAGGGTTCACTCTCTCGAGCTGAACCTCATGTCGACCCACTCCCACCGGCCATCAATTTAGTATTCTTAGTTTTACGACCTCTCTCTTGAGCAAGCCGAAAACACAAAGGTGAAATCGTATTTGCAACTACTATTTCATTAAGTTCCAACACAACTACTAAATGAAATCACATTTACACAACAAATAAACCATCAACAAGTAAAAACCAACAGACAATCTAACCCATATTCACAAAATCACACCCCAAGAATTGGGGTTTTAGCTACACATGCAAAAAAGGTAAAAATGTATACCAATCTCTGTTTCCATCAATGGGTATGCAAGATTAAGTCTTAACACAAGTCAGAAGTGAAGAATCCACAAGACCCAAGTCCAAAATCTTGGACTTGAAACCCTTTGGATCTTCAAATTCTTGAAAACCCTCTGCAAGCTTAGATAGAATATTCTAAGTCTAAAAATTTATATATTAAAAATCTGATATTAAGCTTCAACTCTCAATGAGTATTTATAGTTTTCAACAATATGTGTTGCAGCGGGTCATTCGGTGTCGTTAGTCGAGATCACCGATCAACTTAGCGATCCTCCCTTTGGTAGGTTTCATCGTCGTCTTGCTCTATCCTTTAGCATCGTCGTGCTATGGATCATTGGGTGACATAGTACTGCTTCACTGAAGTGCTCGGCGACACTCCTACTACTCCTTTTCACCACCGATTTGATGCTTTCTTTCAGGGTTCAGCACACTGGAACAAAAGGCGAGGATAAGACCTTTGGGCGATTCGCCAAATAGGTTCGGCGATTCTCAGATCTATATTTATTCGTTCTTTCATTGGCCTTTGTTCCTTTTTTGCTAAGTAGTGTCTATGCTGAAATGACCCAAAAAGTTCTTAAAAATGTGCTTCGGAAGTTACCGGAAACTTGTTTAGCTATATCTAGAAAAAAAAACCGTTTCATTTTTCAAAAATGCGACTTCATATTCTTGTTTAGGGGGTCAAATTGAGTGGGAAATGGGTCTAACCCAAATTTTAGAGCAACCATATCAGAATCCAACCATTTTATGCTTTGCATGGTAGACAAGGTGTTAATGAGACTCCGGATGTGGTGATCGGTATGTTGCAAATCTTTGATCTTGATGTTTATACTTTGATTGATCCGGGTGCCACCCTTTCCTTTGTTACCCCCTTAGTTGCTAGAAAATTTCATGTAGAGTCGGAATTGTTGCATGAGTCATATGAAGTATCTACTCCCATTGGTGTCTCTATTGTTGCTAGAAAAGTGTATAGAAATTGTCCGATTTGCATATTGAATAAGTTGTTGCCTTGTGATCTTGTTGAGTTGAACATGGTGGATTTTGATGTTATTCTTGGGATGGATTGGTTGCATGCATATTATGCTTCTATTGATTGTAGGACTCGTAAATTCAAGTTCCAATTTCCTAATGAACCCGTCCTTGAGTGGGAGAGCCGGGATGTTGTGGTGAAGGGGAAATTCATTTCTTGCATTAAAGCCCATAAGTTGATTTCCAAAAGGTGCTTGTACCATATTGTGAGAGTCAATGATGTGGAGTCTAAAGTCCCTCCTATTGAGTCTATTCCGGTTGTTAATGAGTTTCTAGATGTCTTCCCAGAAGACCTTCCCGGTGTCCCTCCCGAAAGGGAGATAGATCTTGGTATAGACCTCCTTCCCGATACTCAACCTATTTCTATCCCCCCTTACCGTATGGCCCCAGCGGATTTGAAAGAGCAATTAAAAGATTTGTTAGAGAAGGGGTTTATTAGACCTAGTCATTTTCCCTGGGGTGCTCCGGTTTTGTTTGTGAAGAAGAAAGATGGATCTCTTAGAATGTGTATTGATTATCAACAACCTAATAGGGTCACCGTCAAGAATAGGTATCCTCTTCCAAGGATTGACGATTTATTTGACCAATTGCATGGGGCTAGTCACTTCTCTAAGATTGATCTTCGGTCAGGGTATCATCAAGTGAAGGTGAGAGAGTGTGATATTCTCAAGACGGCCTTTCGTACTAGGTATGGGCACTATGAGTTTGTGGTGATGTCTTTCGGGTTGACTAATGCTCTGGCTCTCTTTATGGATTTGATGAATAGGGTTTTCGAACCCTACCTTGATTCTTTTGTGGTGGTGTTTATAGATGACATCTTGATCTATTCTCGGGGTGAGGAAGAGCACAAGGGTCACTTGAGGGTTGTACTCCAAAGATTGAGGGAAGAGAAGTTGTACGCTAAATATGAAAAGTGTGAGTTTTGGTTGAAGGAAGTTGCTTTCCTATGCCATGTGGTGTCGGGGGATGGTATTAAGGTGGATCCTAAGAAGACCGATGTTACTAGGAATTGGCCTAGACCTTTGACCCCGTCGGATATAAGGAGTTTCTTGGGTTTAGCGGGTTATTATAGGAGATTTGTGGAAGGGTTTTCTTCTCTTGCTTCTCCTATGACTAAGTTGACTCAAAAAAAGGCTAAATTTGTGTGGTCGGATGAGTGTGAGGAAAGCTTCCAAACTTTGAAAGAAAGGCTTGTGTCCGCTCCTATTTTGTCACTTCCGGATGGGTTAAAAGGTTTTGTTGTTTATTGTGATGCTTCCCGTATTGGTTTGGGTTGTGTATTGATGCAAAGTGGTAAGGTTATAGCCTATGCTTCTAGGCAACTTAAGGTTCATGAAAAAAATTACCCAACCCATGATCTTGAATTGGCCGCTGTGGTTTTTGCTTTAAAGATTTGGCGTCATTATTTGTATGGGGTGGATGTTGATATCTTCACCGACCATAAGAATCTCCAATATGTGTTCACGCAAAAAGATCTTAACTTGAGACAAAGGAGGTGGTTAGAATTCCTTAAGGATTATGATATGAGTGTTCACTATCATCCGGGGAAAGCTAATGTGGTGGCGGATGCATTGAGTAGAGTGTCCATGGATAGCTTGGCTCATGTGGAGGAAGGTAGTAAAGAGTTGGCTAAGGAGGTCCATCGGTTGGCCAAATTGGGAGTTAGGTTAGAAGGGGTGGATAGTGGAGGAGTAGTTGTTGTTGATGGTCTTCCTTGGTTGATGAGGTGATAGTCAAGCAAGATCTTGATCCTTCTTTGGTAGAATTAAAGGCTTCGGTGAGTAGTGGTAGGGTGGAGGTTTTCTCCCAAGGGGGAGATGGTGCCCTTAGGTACCAAGGTAGATTATGTGTTCCTTATGTGGATGGTGTGAGGGAAAGAATCCTTGATGAGGCTCATAATTCTTTTTATTCTATTCATCCGGGGTCAACAAAGATGTATAGAGACTTGAGGGATGTGTATTGGTGGGGCGGTATGAAGAAGGACATTGCAAAATTTGTTTCGGGTTGCCATAGTTGTCAACAAGTCAAGGCAGAACATCAAAGGCCGGGTGGCCTAACTCAAGACATTGAGATACCTACTTGGAAGTGGGAAGAAATCAACATGGATTTTGTAGTGGGCTTACCCAAGGCTAGAAGAGGCTTTGATTCGGTTTGGTTGGTGGTTGATCGGATGACAAAGTCGGCTCATTTCCTACCGGTTAAAACTACTTACGGGGCTGAAGAGTATGCCAAGTTGTACATTCATGAATTGGTAAGGTTGCATGGGATTCCTTTGTCTATCATCTCGGATCGTGGTGCCCAATTCACTTCTCACTTTTGGAAGTCATTCCAAAGGGGTCTTGGTACAAAGGTAAAGCTTAGCACGGCCTTCCACCCTCAAACGGATGGCCAAGCCGAAAGAACAATTCAAACCTTGGAGGATATGCTTAGAGCTTGTGTATTGGAGTTGAAAGGTAGTTGGGATGATCATCTTCCTTTGATTGAATTTGCATACAACAATAGTTATCATTCTAGTATCGGTATGGCTCCTTTTGAGGCACTTTATGGTAGACGGTGTAGGTCACCGGTCGGGTGGTTTGAAGTTGGAGAGGTGGCCTTGTTGGGTCCGGATCTGGTCATGGATGCTCTTGAGAAGGTAAGGATGATTAGGGAGAGGTTGAAAACAGCCCAAAGTCGTCAAAAGTCTTATGCCGATGTGAGGAGACGGGATCTTGAATTCAAAGTGGGTGATTGGGTTTATTTGAAAGTTTCTCCAATGAAAGGTGTGGTTCGTTTTGGTAAGAAGGGGAAATTAAGTCCTAGGTATGTCGGTCCTTATGAGATAATAAGAAGGGTTGGTAAAGTAGCCTATGAGTTGGGGTTGCCCAAGGAGATGGAATTAGTTCATCCGGTATTCCATGTATCGATGTTGAGGAAATGTGTTGGTGATCCTAACGCTATTGTACCTCTTGAGGTTGTGGGTGTTGTAGAAGATAATTTGACGTATGAAGAAGTCCCTGTTCAGATCTTAGATAGACAAGTTAAAAGGTTGAGGAACAAAGAAGTGGCATCCGTTAAGGTGCTATGGAGAAATCAACAAGTGGAGAGTGCTACTTGGGAGGCCGAAGCGGACATGCAAAGACGTTATCCTCATCTATTCAACTCCACTCAAGCCTAAGGTATTAAATCAAGTCCTTTGTGCTCCATTGAGTCTTACATTTCAGCCCCAGAATCATTAATGTGCATATATGTTTAAATTGATGAGTTATGGATGCTTTACACTAAGTTTTGAAATCTTGAAGTGATGTTTAAATAAAAATTTTGCATTCATGTTGGGCTGATATGTTCTTACTAAGTCTTGCCTTGTACGTCTCTTCCACATTCGGGGACGAATGTTCCCAAGGGGGAGATATTGAAATGATCCAAAAAGTTTTTAAAAATGTGCTTCGGAAGTTATCGGAAACTTGTTTAGCTATATCTAGAAAAAAAAATCCATTTTGTTTTTCGAAAATCCGACTTCATATTCTTGTTTAGGGGGTCAAATTGAGTGGGAAATGGGTCTAACCCAAATTTTAGAGCAACCGTATTAAAATCCGAAATTTCCAAGTGAAGCCTTTTTCGAGGGTCTACTTTGGAGGGTCATATCTCCTAGCACACAAATAATTGGGTAGCCCATAACATATCCAAGAAAAGCCCTTTGAGTTAGTTACCTAACGCACTTCATTTCACCTCATTCGGAGTTCGAACGAAGAAGTTATGCCCATTTTTGTAAAATCTGCCCGGCAGGAAATGCAATTTCCAGTGAGCGTTTTTATTGTTCACCCGCCTCATTTTTTTTTCCAAGTGTTGGACCATTTTTCCAAAGGGCATATGTTATTTCCTATATACCATTAGTTCAATTCCCATCTCTAAAACATTTCCCAAAACACCTCTCCCATACTTAGACACATTTTCTCTCAAGTTCTCTCAAGAACCCTAATCCAAAACCTTCCTCAAGATTGAAGAGACTCTTGCTCCAAGTTCCAAGCTTCCATTGAAGACACTCTCAAGACCTTCATAAAAACTCAAGGTATGTGGTGTTGAACTCATGGGTCCTTCCACCCATAGTGCCTAGACTCTATTCTACTCACTAATTCATGGTTTAAGTTAAGATTCATAAATTAGTCTTGTTCTTTGTAATAATTTCCTGCACATTGAATTTTAAACATGAAAAGTGAATGTTTTGAGCATGTTGTTACTCTAGAACTTGAATCTAAATTTGGAATAGATGTGGAGATTTTCATGTGGTATTGTGGGTGTTAAAAGGTGTTGTTGTAGGTTGTTCACTGGTTTGGCTGCATAATTACTACCCTATTTTCCATGCTCTTTGATTCCATTACATGCCTTCAAGGTGTTTGACAAAATGTCCAACTATGGAGAATTGATGAATCGATGCTTTAAGGCTTGAGTTATGAGATGTATGGAAATCCAGAGATGTGTTGATGACAAACTAAGCTTGTGTATATGTTCATTCCATACGTGAGATTGCATTAGAGCCTAATGGGAATTTCATATATAAAGTGTTGCATTACCATGCCCGGTCTGGGGGAAAAGAACCGGACAACCATGTGAGAGGTTTATATCTCACCACCTAGGATGCTTGGGGTGTGACCAACATCAACCATGTGAGAGGTTTATATCTCACCACCTAGGATGCTTGGGGTGTGACCAACATCAACCATGTGAGAGGTTTATATCTCACCACCTAGGATGCTTGGGGTGTGACCAACATCAACCATGTGAGAGGTTTATATCTCACCACCTAGGATGCTTGGGGTATGACCAACATCAACCATGTGAGGGGTTTATACCTTGCCACCAGGGTGTCCGGGTGTGAACGGCATCCCCCATCCTAAGTTGGGGTTATAGATTGGTTGGATCATGCATACACATATGATATCTACTATTAGTATAGATTTACTTAAACATGTTTTGACTTCACTTTGATCATGCATCCTCATATTGTTATTCATAATGCCTATGATACTATTTCTTGTATTTCGATTGTGTCCTTGTCTATTGTTGTGTTGCACCCCGCATACTTAGTACATTCCAAGTACTAACGCATATTTTGCCTACATGATGTCACCATGTAGGGACCGGAGCTACTCTTGATCCTTCTCTCCATTCACGTGGCTAGTACGGTGCTTATCCGAGTTTGTTGGTGAGTCCTCAACGATTCGAGGGCTATGTTATGTTTCCTACTCCTATGTTTTGAGACTTTAGCTTGCAATTGTATTTTGACTATGAGGGGAGCCGGTAGTATGTCATGGCCCCCGTCCTATCTATGCATGTAGAGGTGTGCGTTGGACAAGTATTTTGTAAATGAGCTTGACTCTTGTTCTATGATGTCATTTTGAAATGGTTTGCCCTTAGTCCCTATTTTCCCGTTAATTAATGTTGAATGTACTTCCGCGACCGATGAAGTGTGATGACAAGTTTGAGAGGCTTGTTTGGGGTTCCTTCAGGTTCCTCATTCGCCATGTCACGTCTAGGCCCTAGGCTTGGGTCGTGACACATGCTTTCCCTCAAACTCCAAATACCTTAAACTCAAGGATTCTCATCAGACATTGATATAAAATATGCATTTCAGGACACTAATTCTATCAAAATATAGCCCTAACTAAGTCCAATTTGTGGACTCATCACTCACATGGTCTATGTTTGTTAAGGCTATATTTCCATACATGACAAGAACATAAACTATGATAATGACATGAACATGAACTATGACTTATGACTTCTCAAGAAGCTCTACTTAGTGTGAATTGGGGTATGAGACTTTATTCATGCATGGCACAAGTGGACATTGAGAGGGGTTGTGGTGTTGTTCTCTTATGCTATGAAGACTTATGAAATATGTATGTTTAATGTGGATTGTTTCTATGAGTAGCTTTCCTTGTTATGACTTGATGAATATGAATGTTTCCTTGTCTATAAGTATTGACTATGATGAAGACAAAGCATGATATGTATGATGTGTGACCTAAAAGTGGTACCTAGTATTAGACAGGATTGTGGGATCTTGTCTATGCATTGCACAAGTATAGCTTAGGGTTGCATATGAAATGGTTTGACTTATGTTTCTACAAAAAAGTGCACGATGACTCTTAAACTTGATAAAGTGCATGATTTCAACTAAATGTCCCTTTTTAGCATGTTTTCAAGGATTTTATGCATGGCTATCATACTTAGTGCTTTTTTGTACTAAACCATATTTTCTACATTTTTCTATAAGTGTAGGGCCCGGTTGTTAAGGTGTGAAATTCCCTTTGTTCAAAGATTGGATTGATTCTCTCTTTGCTTTTGGTGAGTCCTCATGGTTCGAGGACGAAAGTTGTTCAATTTTTGTTTTTATTTGTACTTTTTATTCTGAAACTATGTTGTAAAAGGGTTGTGACCCTTATTGATTCTCAATTGTATTAGATGGCTTATGAAGATAATGTCTAGACTTCGATTTGATTTTAGGAAAGACTTCGATTGTGAAAAGTTTTAAATTCTGCATCATTTTTATGGCTTTATGTTTATGATACGCTAAGGTCTTGTATGAAACCCCCTTCAGGGTTGAGTACGTCGTGTTACATCTAGGGGGTACCCCTGGGTCGTGATAAACTTGGTAATCAGAGCACAAGGTTTAGAATGATTCTAGGATGATGTCTCAAAAGCCACGTCTAGTAGAGTCTTGTTTATGAGTGTAAAGCGTGCCACATTTATGAATGAGAGGCTATAAGATGTTTAGGAAATCTCACTTCTTTCATTACTCTTTAGTCGTGCCTTATAGTAATAACTCTATAAAGTCCTTTTCCTGACCCTTATCTCATGTTTTCAGGATATGACTACAAGAAGAGCGAACGCAAGAAGAAGGGAAGAGGAGATTGTGAATGAGGGAGTTCCTCCCCAATCTCCCCAAGATTCTCAAGTTCCTCAAGCTCCTATTGATAAATGGGCTATGACAAATATGGAAATAAGGTCGGCTCTCCAAATATTGACTCAGGCCGTGACGGCTTAAACCAATAGGGATACTAGGACCCATGTGAATTCCAATGTGAGTACGCGCTTCAAGGATAAGAGACTTTGCTAGAATGAATCCTCCCGAATTCTATCGCTCCAAAGTGGAGGAGGATCCACAAGGGTTTATTGATGAAGTTTTTAAGGGGCTTGTTGCTATCGGGGTGTCTCCACAAGAGAAGGCGGAATTAGCCGCCTACCAATTGAAATATGTGGCACAAACTTGGTATGATCAATGAAAGGGTGAAAGGCCCATAGGAGCGGGTCCGGTAAATTGGGAATTGTTCAAGTCGGTCTTCCTTGATAGATTCTTTTCCTTAGAGTTGAGGGAACGAAAAATGCAAGAATTCATCAACCTTCGTCAAGGAGGTATGAGTGTGAAAGAGTATGCCCTTAAGTTCACTAAATTGTCCAAGTATGCTCCAACATTGGTGGAGGATTCTAGGGCCAAGATGAACAAATTTGTTATGGGGATATCCTCCTTGGTAGTCAATGAATGTTGTTTGGCAATGCTCATCCCGAGTATGAATAATTCACGTCTCATGGTTCATGCCAAACAAATTGAGGAACAAAAGCTCAAGCAAGTGAATAGGGAAGTAAAGAGGGCTAGAACCAATGATGGAAATTTTTCCAAGGGTAAATCCGATGGTCAAGGTAGACCAAGGTTAAAGAGAAGATTATCCAACCAAGGCTCCTCTAGTGCTCCAAGGTTCAACAAATATAGGGTGTCTAACCCTAAGCCTCAAGGAGGCAATAGAGGTGGATATTCTATGGTGAGGCCTACTTGTGCTAAATGTGGCAAGAAACATGATGGTAAGTGCCTTATTGGCACGAATGGTTGCTATAGTTGTGGGAAGAGTGGCCATATGATGAGGTATTGTCCCATACTTAAGGCTCAAGGAAGAGAGGGCTAGCAAGTTCCTCCTAGCAGTTCAAGTTTCGATGGTCCCAAGAAAAACCGCTTTTATGCTCTCCAAAACCCGAGGTGACCAAGAGAGTTCCCCGGATGTAGTAACCGGTATGTTAAAAAAATTTCTTATTGATGTGTATGCATTGTTGGATCCCGGTGCTACTTTCTCTTATGTGAGACCTTATGTGGCTATGAGGTTTGATGTTCCACCGAAAGAATTATTAGAGCCTTTTTCGGTTTCTACCCCGGTTGGTGACTCCGTGGTTTTAGACATGACATAATTCGACCTCTAAGGATAAAATTTCCTCCCTTCCATTCTACAATGGGTTCATTAGGAAATTGAAATTTCACAACTCGGGTTCTACAATCTATGGAAGCAAAACAAGCATGAAGCCAATCCATCCCCAATATGGCATCAAAGTCCAACAGTTCAAGTTCTACCAAATTAACCAAAGTGACTCTATTGGACAATGAAATGGGACAACCCCTAAAAACTCTTTTTTCTATAACCGAATCACCTACCGGGGTAGACACGGAAAAAGGTTCTTTTAGGGTTTCGGGGAGCACATCAAATTTCGTAGCCACTAAAGGAGTAACAAAAGATAAAGTGGAACCCAAGTCTAAAAATGCATAAACATTAATTGAAAATACTTGCAACATACCGGTAACAGCGTCCGGAGAGCTCTCTTGATCACCTCGAGATTGGAGAGCATAGAAGCGATTCTTCTTAGGAGCATCGGAGTTAGACCCACTTGCTTGTGCTTGCTTATTCTCCCTCCCTTGAACCTTCAACATAGGGAAATCTCTCCTCATATGACCACTCTTTCCATAATTAAAGCAATTGTCTGTGCCGACTAGGCACTTGCCTTGATGCTTCTTGCCACACTTTTCACAATTAGGTTTCTCAACATAAGAACCACCACCTTTTCCTCCTTGTGTTCTAGGGGAAGACACCCTAACTTTGTTGGGCCTTGGAGCATTGGAAGGACTTGGGTAGGGAAACCTCTTCTTAAACCTTGGTTCACCTTGACCTTCAAACTTACCCTTAGATGAATTTCCCTCATCGGCCCTAGGCCTCTTTATCTCCCTATTCCTCTTTCTAAGCCTTGACTCTTCCACTTGTTGAGCATGTACCATCAACCTAGAGATATTCATGTCATCATGGAGCATTGTCGCCCGGCATTCTTCTTCAATAGCATCGGAAACACCAGTGAAAAAATGACTCATTTAGTCCCTTGGATTAGAAACCAAGGATGGAGCATACTTGGATAACTTCGTGAACTTCAATGAGTATTCTTGGACACTCTCCCTCCTTGACGGAGTTTTATGAACTCCTCAACTTTTGCCTCTCTCTTTTCATGGGGAAAACACCTACCAAGTAATGGGACCCGCTCCTATTGCCCTATTATCCCTCCATTGATTGTACCAAGTTTGGGCCACATCCTTCAATTGATATCAGGCCAACTCGGCCTTATCAATGGAAGTAATTCCCATAGCATACAGTATCTTGTAGATCTCCTCTATGAACTCTTATGGGTCCTCATTGACCTTGGAGCCAAAGAACATAGGAGGATTCATATGGGTGAAATCCCTTAACCCTGAGGCCATGGTACTAGCATTGGGATTTGCCCGTGGCCCCACATCTCGGTTAGCATGGTCCGTCAAAGCTTGAGCTTGAGTGGTGACGGCTTGAGTTTGTGTCGTCATGAGTTGAATCACGGTATGAAGGGCCGCTCTTGTCTCCATATTAGACATAGCCCCTACATCAATAGGAGCTTGAGTATTTTTAGGAGCTTGAGGATTTTGAGGTACATGAGGGGGAAACTCCTCATTCACATTTTCCTCTCCGGCCCTCCTAGCATTAGTCCTTCTTGTATTCATAGCCTATAAGCACAAGAAAAGGATTACAAGGAAAACTTAATAGAACTAAAACTCTTAAGGCACGACCAATGAGTAATCAAGAAGTGAAAGTTCCTAAGCATCTTATAGCCTCTCATTCATAAGTGTGGGGCGCTTCACGCTTATGAACAACACTCTACTCGACGTGGTTTCATGACACATCAACCCTAATATTATCCAATTAACCTTACGCTCTGACACCAATTTTGTCTTGCCCCGAGAGCACACCTTAGGCATAACACATCGTACTTGACCCCGAATTGGTCTTATTTGCCCTTAGCAAACTTGTCATTGCATATACACATTGAATAATGCGAAAATTTTAAAAAAAAACTTTTCAACGTCAATGTCAAAGTGTCTCATAGTAGAAAATAGAAAGTAGAATGTCTAGACATCACCATCTCGATGAAACCTTCTAAGTACACATAAGAGTCTCAATTAGGGACCATAGCCCTTTACAATAAAATCGTCTCAAAATAACAAGTACATAAGAAGTCTAATAGTCTATTACAATATAAGGAACTTAGATGTCAAAATATGTGTCCTCGAAACTTGAGGACATACCAAAGAGTTTTGGAGAAAGTCTAAGTCCAAGATTGAACCTCTTAGTAGCACAATCACCTCCCGGAACCTACACTTATTAGAAAAAGGAAGAAATATGGGTTAGCACAAACAATTGTACTAAGTATGGAAGCCATGCAATTAAAACCATTTAAAGCATGCATAAAAGGGACCTTTAGTCGAAAACATGCTACTTTAAGTTAAAAGCCATAATGCATATTCAAGGAACATTTAGCCAATCCACACTACAAGATAAAGAGACATTCATGATCATAACAATAAGCCATAACCCATACCTTACATATTTGAGTTCCATTTACATCATACCATCATAGGACACCACCAATGACCACCTTTCAAATTGAATTGTGCAATGTACATATGAAGTCACATACCCCCATATATACTAAGTAAAGCCATCATGAAGACACAAGTGTAGTCACATACATAATAAACATCATAATAGGTGAAACCAACCTTAACATCATTCTTACCTTACCACATATAAAGGACTCAAACAAGAACTCCACAAAGAACCCACTTGTGAAATGCATAGGTAAATCCCATATCCTCACCTATACTAAGTAGTATCCCTCAAGTAGTCCTAGTTAGAGTTCATAAGTCATTTACATAAGTCATATTCATACATTAGACCATTCTCTTGAAACATAGGGATATTAGCACTAACCGACATAGACCATGTGAGCTTACATGAAATCCGATGTTCTACTCCCACACCGAGGGAGAGTGTTCTACTTGCCAAGGTAGAACTAACATAATAGCATCTAAGTGGATCCACTAGCTAATACCTATGTGGGCAAACATAGTTAAGGAACAAGGAGATTGCTACTAGAAACCCATACTTGCTAGACGTAGAAGGTTTCCATCTCATGAGACAACATATATATATTGGGAACCCGGACTTGCTAAACGTAGAAGGAACCCATATGGGAAGCCAGAATTGCTAAACATAAAAGCTTCCATCTCATTTTCATGTTTACTCGGTGCTAAGCTCATATCCTATTTAAAGAATTATTAGGCCTTTACTTACACAATAATTCAATAAGGAATGCATTAGGAATTCAACCCATCATTCATCATATAGCTCATAAGTTCTAAGATGGGAATAACCTTTCATCATAAAACCATCAACATATAATAATGTTCATTCATAGCATAGTCATATAGTGTTCATGAGATTTACCTTCTATTCATCATACCAACACTACCATAATCATAGCTTAACATTCAAGTTCATATCATAGCATACTTGTCAACACTTGGGGTTGTAGGTAAGAGGAACATTACTCAATCACTACAATTCATAATCAAGTAGCACCTCCACCATAAGTGGATCAATAATTCAATATATGAACATTCATCAATTTGACAACCTTCATTCATAGCCTTCAAGGCTCATATCAAGATTCAATCCTAATTCATTGATAATCAACCACCATATAGAGCAACATCATAAACAATAATGAATCCCACAATTACATATTAGATCTTCATCCTTAATTCACCATTAAAGTTATACTAGGGTTTAAAGTGAGAAAAAAGGGGAAATTCATGGGTCTTGTGGGGATTTGTTCAAAAACCATCAACATGGCATTAATTCATCCACAAATCATCATATACCACCATAATTAATCATTATAATTCAATGAAAACACATTTAAAAAGTAACCCACGAAATTGAGAGAAAAACCTATAATTTGGGGAACTTTGAAATCCAATTTTGAGAGGGCATCTTGGGGAAAAGATCCCAAGAGTGAAGGGCAACCATACCTTAGTTGATTCCTTGAGAATCAATGGAGAAACTCCAAGCAATTTGGGAAAGAACCTTGAAACCCTAGCAATCCTAGCTCCAATGTCTTCTTCTTCTTCTTGAGTCTAGAGAGAGAAATATTGGAGAGGAGGGGAAGATCAACTTTTTTTTTAAAGTGGGTGTTATGAAAAATGATTTTATTTTGGGAGTATTTTAACATAAAATACCTTATATAGTTATTTCGAAATAATATAAAATATACCCACTTCTTAATTTAACTTAAAAATAATATTTACGAAAATGCCCCTTGCCCAAATTGACTTCCCAAATAAAACTATGGCAAAGTCCAAGGAAGCATTTAAGGTCCTTGAATTGGTCCACTAGCCTTGGACCCTCCCTTGGACTTTGCCTTTGGCTTTTTAAAGTTAAGGCATATCCATGGGAGTATTCAAATGACCTATTAATTTCATATATATATATATATATATATATATATATATATATATATATATATATGTTTAAAAATAAAATAGATTCTACCCATTTAATTTATCTAAAAAGGAAATTGTGAAATTACCCCTTTTTATGCCTCCCTTGGATTGCTCAAAAAAAACTAAGTAATTGTTTAAGAGACCCTTTAAGGGTCGTGGACTGCTTCAAGTCCCTTGAACCCATATGTGAACTGCCAACTTTGCCGAAAATCGCTAAGGCAAAGTTCATGAGGCCCTTCAAGGACAGTGAACAGCTTCATGTCCCTTGAAGCCTCAAGTGAACTGCCTATTTTGCCGAAAATGGCTAAGGCAAAGTTCACGAGGCCCTTCAAGGACAGTGAACTGCTTCACGTCCCTTGAAGCCTCAAGTGAGCTACCTTTATGCCAAAAATGGTTAAGGCATTGTTCACGAGGCCCTTCAAGGACAGTGAACTGCTTCACGTCCCTTGAAGCCTCTCTTGAACAAATGCCTTTTGCCCACACGGCTAAGGCAAAGTTCAAGGGAGCTTCTAAGGGCAGCAATGCCTTTCGCTTTCCTTGAACCCTCTCTTGAACTTATACTTAGTCATAATTTTTGACTATATTACAACTTCACATTTATGTAAAAACTTCTAAAACTCAAATGTTAGGCGCTAGTTTCACCTATCAATTTTCTAGGTTGTTATAGTATGTCTCCGTATCAGTTAGTTTTTTTGAAGTCTTCCCATCTACCAGTCGAGTTAGAACACAAAGTAATGTGGCATTGAAAGCTCAAAATTTGGACTGGACAAAAACCCCAAAAGAGAGAGTAGAGCACTTAAACGAGTTAGATGAATTCTGTTTTAAATCTTACGAAAGTTTAGCTCTCTACAAGGAAAAGATGAAGAAGTGGCATGATGCAAAGATACTTAAGAGAGAGTTCAAGGTGGGAGATTGGGTGTTACTATACAACTCCCGACTTAGACTCCTTCCCAGAAAACTCAAATCTAAATGGTCAGGACCATTTAGAGTGACAAGATTCTTCACCAATGGTGTCATAGGAGTTGAGAGTCAAGAAGGACCTGCATTTAAGGTGAATGGCCAAAGTTTAAAATTATACTTTAGAGAGTGCCAGGAGATCTCTTTGATTGAGGTGGTGTACCTGGAAGATGTCTGAGAGCATTTCCACGTTGTGCCGCGATGTTAAATAAGGCGTTTCTTGGGAGGCAACCTAAGTGTTAGTGTATTTAAATAATATGTTTGTTGATTTTGTAGGAGCTGAATCATGAGCGAGACAAAAGTGTTATTGGCGAGTCACTGAACCCGTTCAACGAACTCAAATGGGTCCACTTTATGGACCTCAATAATGGAGCTCAGACTCTGGAACATTCGGTGGAATACCTTCACCATTGGGCGAATTGCCGATGTGCTTAGGCGACCCGACTTTCCTCGCCCTTTTTCCTTCAACGTTGATCATGTCCCTCAAGAATCGTCCGGCGATATTCTGAGTCCATTCTGTTAGTCACCGAACTGTTCGGCGACCTCCTACATTTTTGCCGATCTGCCCTTCTCTGGGAGTGCAGTCCACTAGAACTAAGGGTGATCTGAAGAACATTAGGTGCATCGCCAAAGCATTCGGCAACTGGTTTACTCTCTCACTAACTAGGCGATTAGTGAAGATTACTCGTTACCCTTCTCTACTTTTTTACACACTAGAATGTTTTCATTTCTTATTAGTCTTTCTTTATTATTCTTATTTGTTTTATTTGCGGTAATGCCCATTCTCTACCCATATTGAGGAAAATGTTGAATGCTTTTGGTGAGGGGGTGGAAATTGGCCAGTGTCCTCAACGAACCTTCTCCTCTTTATGCCACCTCTCTTGTTTGTGAATGTGGTTGTTCTCTTACAAATTTGAGTATCGGTTTTGATCAATATCGATGACTTCAACAATGCTCATAATCGAACAAAAATGAATGTGCGGCTATGATGAATCCAAATGAAGTTGCATAGACAATATGTGAACTCTTTGCATCACGTTGTGACTAGCCAAGTATCGAATTGAGTCTCTTGTGATGAGCAATGCACACTAGCAAAAGTGTGGAGTCTTGTTTTGACATTGGTGTATATGCCTTGTGTGATGAGCTTACCGTGAACCATGTGTGATGACACCTAGAATTTAACCCGTTGGTCCGGTTGACTAAGTAAGGCAATCTCTTGATATGATCTTAGTCAACTTTGAAGAGTGAAATAATTTGATATTATACCTCTTTTGTGTCCTGCCTTGTGAGTGTGTGAACCCCTTTTGAACACCCTTTGAGCCTTAACCTTTTCTTAGAAGAAACTTGATAACATTGTGGCCTTTGTTGATCCATTACCCATAATCCTCATAATTTATGGTTTGTTTGAATAGCCAACTTAGGCCAAAAGCCTAAGGGGGGTATGGTGAAAAGAGAAGGTAAATCAAGAAGTGAAAAAAAGTCCCCTTTGACCCATAGTTTTGAGAAAATGGAACCCCTCCATATAAAAAAAACAAAAAAAAAAAGAGAAAAAGAAGAAAATAATGAAAAAGAAAAAGAATGAAAAAGTTGGGGAATAAAGTTGTGAAAATACAAAGAAAATGGGGTTTCCAACAGTCAATGGAAAGTGAATAATAGGATGACTTGTGAGCACAAATGAAAAAATGATGTAGAAAAGGAAAGGTAGTGTTGTTCACACCACATTTCATGAGGACTATAGCCATTGAGCCTATATGACCATACCTTTGCACTCAGCCACATTACGATCCTTGAAAAGACCTTTTTGACCTTGAGTGATCTGAAGCAACTGTTGATTGGAAAATACGGGCAAACCTATGGGTGAAATCATGCATTGTGTTCATCTTTGTGAGTGTGAGTGTTGCATTTGGTTCTGGAGCTTTGAATTGTGAACCATTGTGTGTGAATATGGAATCATTCTTTGTGTGAGGGCATTTGAGTACCTTTGTTGAGCTTGAACTTGCATTTGAAGCAAATATTGCGAACTTGAGAATCTTTGATTGTGGTAAGTCACAACTTGAATCTTTGAGTGCACATTTGATCCTTACATGAGTAAGTTGAATCTTTTTGTGTGCATTCATGATTGAATCTTGTGTAGCAGTATTTGAGATATCCCTTTTTGAACTGCTAAACTTGAGTTTTACTGGAGGACAAGAAAAATTTTAAGTTGGGGGTGTTGATGAGTCCACGATTTGGACTCATTTATGGGTTTATTTTAATAGAATTAGTGTCCTCAAATGCATGTTTTGTGCCAATGAATGATGTAAATCATTGAATTTCAGGTATTTGGATCTAGGAACGATGCATGGACACTATTGATCAAGAAAGAAACAAAGCAAGCTAAAGGAATAAAGAAATGAAGACCTGATGATCACCGATGTCATTTGGCGAATCGCCAAATTGCCGAGATACCACCTAAAGTTATGAAATGCTAGAGCTAAAATGGGGGTGAATTCAGTGAGCAGCAATTCCATTCGGCGTGTCGCCAATCTTTTCGGCGAAGGACAACCAGGTCGCCAAAAGTGCTAAAGAAGATTCAAGCAAATGCTGATGGGTGAGATAGAATGAAAAAGGGTGAATCGCGGACTTATTCTGCGATCCCGACCTGGATCGCCTAAAGTTATAGTAGCCAGACAAGAAGAAGTGAAAAATAAAGGCTAGATGAAGAACAATCGGCGAATAACAGATCTGTCGGCGACACCCGACTTACCTCGCTGAGTGGTCTTAAACAATGACATATTAGACTTGTTTAAATTAGTTTTGGCTAGAGTGAGAAAGTTATTCAGAAATGTGAGGAAGAAATTACTTAGAGAGAAAACACTACCAAAAGCTTTTGCAAGTAATTTTAGCAAGATTTTATTAGAGATTTTGTAATAGAAAAGATTTTAGTTGATTTCCTCATATAATTCTCATTTTGTACTCACATATGGGAGTGAGGATGGCTGTTGATTTTTCTACTTTCGATATGAGTGGCTAAAACCCTTCTCTTGGGTTTTGACTATGAAGCCATTTGTTGAGTTTTGCTAAGTGGGTATTGTTCAATCGCACATAATGGGGTTAATTTGAAGTGGGTCTGAGTTGCTGCTGCGTTTTGAAATTGTTTTGCATATTTAGTGTAACAAGTTTAGTGTTGTGAGCTTGCTCGAGAGAGAGGCACAGAACCAAGGTAGCAAACTTAGCATCCTTAGTAGTGGGTTACCTGGATTTTAGCTCAAGAGAGTGAAATACGGAATCTATCCTTTGTATCCAGCTCGAGAGAGTAGATTTGATAAGGACAAAAGGTTGGGCATCTTCCGATTAGTGTTAAAGTTCGAGAGAATTCAACATAGAAAAGGTAATTGTTTGAAATAAAGTTATCTTATATAAGGCCCGACCTATCGACAACAAATTACCCTATTGTGAGTATCAACATTCACTCTCTAAAGTAAAATTCGACAATTGGCTGGTCAATTTCCCAAGTTCTATTTACTATTTGTTTATTTCATGTTGATTCGTGAAATTGGAGTGAAATTTGACATTTGAAACTCAACCCATAAAGGCATAATAAGTGTTTCATTGAAGAGATTCTTGTCACAACTTCATCTTTGAATTTGAAGGAAAAACTACTCCCTTGGGACTCGACCCCAACTCACTCAGTCAGGTTATATTACTATTGAACGATCATTGACACTTAGTATTGGATGAAGTGTCTTGATACATTAATCAGTGGTATCCACCACGAGCCGTCAAGGTGCTCGTGGGATGTGAGCCTCTCTTGCCTAGCTACTGTGAGCCACCACGGGCAACACCACGCTTTGTGGCGCCCTTCACACCTCATATGGGTCTACATGAATGATAGCATCCAAGGAAGCTCTACTCCATTGAAGGACAAGGATGAAGCTTTAGAAACTCCAAGGAGGCCCATAACAAGATCTCAAACCAAGGAGTTCAATGATAAGCTCAATGGGCTTCAATCGCTGATCCAAAGGTTTCTTATTGGGGAAGAAGAGCTCAAGCCCAAGGGAGAGGAATTGTCCAAATGCTACAAGTATTTGGTGGCCCAAATTCAAGCCCAATATGAGTTATTTTAAGGTCCAATTTCGTGCAAATAAGGTCAAGAAAAGTCCAAGAATCAGCCACAACAAGAGTTGCTTTCTGCCCAAGTTTTGAGAGAAGACTAGTCAAACTTTCCAAGATTGTCAAGATTCTTTTCCTAGTTGGGATTTACCTTATTTCTTTATTTATATATAGGTTATTAATATTTTCCTTAGTCTATTTATGGTCTCCTAAGTACCATTTAATGCTTTCCTAGAAGTACCAAATTTGTTCCTAGTTAGGTTACTTTATTTCTTTTCTAGAGTAGGATTCCTTGTAATTGTCTTTTTAGGGTTTGGCATAAGGGGTCTTGGACGTTTTTCCCCCCTTCTCCTATATATAGGAGTCCTTTTTATTCATTAAAGACAATTGAGATTGATATTAATAATATTTGAGAGAGTTCTTTGAACCTTTGTGACTTGTTCTTTGAGAATTTATCTTTAAACCTTTACTAGTTTCATAGTTTAAGGTATAAAGTAATTTCTTCTTGTGATATCTTTGGTTTCTTTTTGGTATTCTTTAGAAGGTGATTAGTTTCTACATACTAATTATTGTCTTTAGTTACTCATAAAGCGGTCAAGATCCGAATCTATCGTTTTGATTCGTTTTCTCAAGTAAAGGCGTTAGATTTCTTCCATAAATCTATACGTTGTTACTTGGATCTTTTCAAGGCCTTAGAACATCTAATCCTTGGAAATTCGTGGATCTTTCCTTCGAATTTCCCATATCTTTAGTTAGTTTTTTTGTTTCTTTTCTTTGTGCTTCCGCATTCTAATATTCAATTCTCTATTTGTGATATCCCTTAACCTTGCTGTTATCAAGTGGTATCAAAGCGGTTCTATCAAGATTCCGTTCTTGATAAATCTTGGGATTTCTTCTTAGAGCCAAAAAAAAAAAAAAAAAAAAAAAAAAAAAAAAAAAAAAAAAAGCGTGAACAGTAGCGTCGTGAAAAAAAAATAAAAATTTAGTAGCGTGAACAGTAGCGTGAACAAAAAAAAAAAAAAAAATTCTCTAAGAAATCTGATTACTTGTCCTCCAAGAAATCTGATTACTTGATTCCCAAGAAAGTTTATTACTTGCTATTCAAGAAATCTTATTACTTGCTCTCCAAGTTTTGTATTAATTTGTTTCCAAGCAAGAAGGTAGCAAGAAGAGGGAATTCTAGATCTTTAAGAATTAGAGGAAATTTTTTTTTCTTTCTTGTTCTTATAATTCTAAAATAAGTTCCTTTTTATTCGTGTTTTGTTTCAACTAAATCCTACTTGTTCTAGGAATAGTTCTTTACTTTCTTTTTGTACCCCAAGATTCCATACTTTATTACTACGAACTTGATACACGTTTTGGTTTAATTATAAATCTACAAAGTATTCTCGTTCAAAGGTTATTTTTAGTGGAAAAAGGCAAGTGTGGGTGAGTTTAAAAGAGGGTAAAAGCCATATTAAAAGTGTGATACTTGATCATTTATTCTTTTTTTTTAGATGTCTATTTCAGGTGGTGATGAGGAAAGGGCTCGTTTAGAAGCCGAGGTCAAAGGAAGGAACGACTTCACCCTTCAAGCTATGCACCAACAATTTGAGAGATGGACCCTTCAATTTCAAGAGATGAGGGATATGATTATCGAGCAGAATGACACCATAGCTGCAATTAGGAGGGAGAATAATGTTGTACCCCCAAATAATGTTAGACCCCAAGTTAGAAGGAATGTACCCCATATCCCTTTTGTAAATCCTGAATATGGTAATGATGATTTTGATGTTGAATTTAATCTAGAAAGAAGAGATAGGAGGGGACAAAGAGGTAGAGTAGAAGATGATAATATAAATAGTATAAAGATGAAGATGCCATCTTTCAAGGGGACAAGGGATCCAGACTTGTACCTTGATTGGGAGAGACGAGTTGAAGCCATCTTTGATTGCCATAACTACTCGGAGGGTAAGAAAGTTAAACTTGCTGTTGTTGAGTTTTCTGATTATGCTGCTTCTTGGTGGAAAAAGCTTGCTAGGGACAGATTGCAAGAGGAGCTACCACCTATTGCTACGTGGGCAGAGATGAAGAGGGTAATGAGGAAGCGATTTATTCCATCATACTTCCAAAGAGATCTACAATCTCGCCTTCAACGCTTGAAGCAAGGCTCCATGTCGGTGGATGAGTACTTCAAAAGCATGGATATGGCTATGATCCAAGCTAACTGCATGGAGGAAGAAGAGGCTACAATAGCTAGATTTTTTAAATGGTTTAAATACAGAAATAGCTAATGTAGTAGAGATACAACAATATGTAACTTTAGATGAGTTAGTTGATTTGTCTGTAAAAGTTGAAAAACAAATTGAGAAAAATCAGCAAAATAACTCATGGAGAAGTCGACCAAACACTATCTCTAAGAAGCCATGGTCAACTCAAGAGGGGAAAGCGCCTTCCAAACCTCAAGATGATAGAGGTAAAGGTAAAGTTGAGGAGGAAGGTAAAACCTTTAATTCTAAATCTTCTAAACCTTCAAGTTCTATTCAATGTCACAAATGTCATGGAAGGGGGCATATGATGCATGAATGTCCAAGTAGAAGAAACATTCTACTTAGAGAGAATGGAGAATATGAGAGTGAAAAAAGTGAGGGGGAAGAAGAAGAGGGAGAAGGTGTAAGTGAGGAAGATGATTTGGAATTGCCTAATGATGGTATAATTGGGGTGGTTAGGAGAATTATGACTATCAATTTGGGTAGTGTTGATGAAGGGCAGAGAGAGAATTTGTTTCATACTAGGTGTGGGATAAAAGGGAAGACTTATTCTATGATTATTGATGGGGGAAGTTGTGCAAATGTGGTGAGTTCATACTTGGTGGATAAACTAGGAATTGCATGCATGAAGCGCTCTACCCCATATAGGCTCCAATGGTTGAATGATTGTGGAGAAGTAAAAGTAAACAAACAATGCATGATTTCATTCAATGTTGGTAGGTATGAAGATGAGATTCTTTGTGATGTAGTTCCAATGCAAGCATGTCATGTTTTACTTGGCCGACCTTGGCAGTATGATAGGGATACTACTCATCATGGGAGAAAGAATAGGTATAGTCTTCTGCATAATGGTAAGAAGTATACTCTTGCACCATTATCTCCTTCTCAAGTGTTTGAAGATCAAAAACGATTGAGGAAAACAATGGGAAAACAAAAGGGAGAGGTAAAAAGTGAGCTTGAGGGAAAAGAAAAAGGCCAAGAGATAGAAAAAAAGAGAGATGGCCGAGAGAAAGAGAGAGAGGGCAGCGATCTAAGTAAAGAGGTAAAAGAAGGTGTGAGTAAAAAAATAAAATGTTTTGGTGAGAGGAAAGAGGCTAAGGAAAAGAAAAATGAGAGCCTTTATATAAAAGCCAAAGAGTGTTTGAATGCTAGGAGAGAGGGACTGCCCATAATACTACTTACTTACAAAGAAGTATTGATTAATTTTGAACAACTAACTCCTTCTTTGCCAAATAGTGTTTCTTCTCTTTTGCAGAATTTTGAAGATGTTTTTCCTGATGACACTCCAAAGGGATTGCCACCTTTGAGAGGGATTGAGCACCAAATAGACTTTGTGCCTGGGTCTCAACTTCCTAATAGGCCTGCCTATAGGAGCAATCCTGAAGAGACCAAAGAATTACAAAGGCAAGTTGAAGAATTGCTTGAAAAGGGATTTGTTCGAGAGAGTATGAGCCCATGCTCTGTTCCAGTCCTATTGGTCCCCAAAAAGGATGGAACATGGAGGATGTGTGTAGATTGTCGAGCTATCAACAAGATAACGGTAAAGTATCGCCATCCTATCCCTCGTCTTGATGACATGTTGGACCAACTGTATGGTTCCAAAATCTTTTCTAAAATTGATCTAAAGAGTGGTTACCATCAGATTCGTATGAATCCTGGAGATGAATGGAAAACTGCTTTTAAGACCAAATATGGACTTTATGAGTGGTTAGTTATGCCCTTTGGCTTGACTAATGCACCAAGCACTTTTATGAGCCTAATGAATCATATTTTTAAAGATTTCCATGGAAAATTTATTGTGGTGTATTTTGATGACATCTTGATCTTTTCTCAAAATCTGGATGAACACCTAGAGCACTTAAAACACGTTTTTGAAGTTCTTAGAAATCAGTGCTTATTTGCTAATCTCAAAAAGTGTACTTTCTATGTGGATCGTGTGGTTTTCTTAGGTTTTGTGGTCAGTTCTAAGGGAGTTGAAGTTGTATATGGATTCAAGCCCCTTAACCCCCTTGATTTATTGCCTTTGCCTACTAATGATTTTGCTAATCTTGATGGTAAGAAGAAGGCTGATCTGATGAAGAAAATCCATGAACAAATAAGGCTTGCAATTGAAAAGAAGAATAAGGAAGTTGCATTGCGAAGGAATAAGGGCAGAAAATATGTTGTTTTTAAACCTGGCGACTTGGTTTGGGTGCATATGAGAAAGGAAAGATTTCCTTCCAAAAGAAAGTCCAAACTAGATCCTAGAGGAAGTGGGCCACACAAAGTCCTCGAAAGGATTGGCGACAATGCTTATAAACTCGATCTTCCTGGTGAGTTCCAAGTTAGTGCTACTTTTAATGTTTCTGATCTTTCCCATTTTGATGCAGATTTGAATTCGAGGACGAATTCTCTTCAAGAAGAGGGGAATGATAGCATCCAAGGAAGCTCTACTCCATTGAAGGACAAGGATGAAGCTTTAGAAACTCCAAGGAGGCCCATAACAAGATCTCAAACCAAGGAGTTCAATGATAAGCTCAATGGGCTTCAATCGCTGATCCAAAGGTTTCTTATTGGGGAAGAAGAGCTCAAGCCCAAGGGAGAGGAATTGTCCAAATGCTACAAGTATTTGGTGGCCCAAATTCAAGCCCAATATGAGTTATTTTAAGGTCCAATTTCGTGCAAATAAGGTCAAGAAAAGTCCAAGAATCAGCCACAACAAGAGTTGCTTTCTGCCCAAGTTTTGAGAGAAGACTAGTCAAACTTTCCAAGATTGTCAAGATTCTTTTCCTAGTTGGGATTTACCTTATTTCTTTATTTATATATAGGTTATTAATATTTTCCTTAGTCTATTTATGGTCTCCTAAGTACCATTTAATGCTTTCCTAGAAGTACCAAATTTGTTCCTAGTTAGGTTACTTTATTTCTTTTCTAGAGTAGGATTCCTTGTAATTGTCTTTTTAGGGTTTGGCATAAGGGGTCTTGGACGTTTTTCCCCCCTTCTCCTATATATAGGAGTCCTTTTTATTCATTAAAGACAATTGAGATTGATATTAATAATATTTGAGAGAGTTCTTTGAACCTTTGTGACTTGTTCTTTGAGAATTTATCTTTAAACCTTTACTAGTTTCATAGTTTAAGGTATAAAGTAATTTCTTCTTGTGATATCTTTGGTTTCTTTTTGGTATTCTTTAGAAGGTGATTAGTTTCTACATACTAATTATTGTCTTTAGTTACTCATAAAGCGGTCAAGATCCGAATCTATCGTTTTGATTCGTTTTCTCAAGTAAAGGCGTTAGATTTCTTCCATAAATCTATACGTTGTTACTTGGATCTTTTCAAGGCCTTAGAACATCTAATCCTTGGAAATTCGTGGATCTTTCCTTCGAATTTCCCATATCTTTAGTTAGTTTTTTTGTTTCTTTTCTTTGTGCTTCCGCATTCTAATATTCAATTCTCTATTTGTGATATCCCTTAACCTTGCTGTTATCAATGAAGGTTTTCCAGACTCAAATCTCTAGCCCTTGACTTGACACTTAGTCCCTTGCTTAGCCTACTAGATTTTGAGATGTTATATAAAGGGGGAAATTTTATGCCTAAGGGTCAATTTATCCTTGATTTCTGACCATTGCTTATACCATCTTGTTAGGGTGAGTGATGTTGATTCTGAAAACCCTTCTCTTGAGTCGGTCCCCATTGTGAAAAAGTTTCTGAAAGTGTTCCCATATGATTTACCCGGTATTCCTCCCAGGTATGTAACCTATCTCTATGCCTCCTTACCCAATGGCTCTGGCAAAACTAAAAGAGTTGAAAAAGCAATTGAAAGATTTGTTGGATAAGGGTGTCATCATGGGGTGCTCCAATTTTGTTCGTTGGAAAGACAGATGGTTCACTTTATATGTGTATTGATTATCGTCAGTTGAACAAGGTGTCCATTAAGAATAAGTACCATGACCCAAGGATAGATGATTTGTTTGACCAACTTTAAAGAGCGAGTGACTCTTCCAAGATTGACCTTTGGTCGGGTTATCACCAATTGAGGGTGAAAGAGGATGACATTGCGAAGATGGCTTTTCAAACTCGATATGGTCATTATGAGTTTTTATGATTGTCGTTTGGTTTGATTAATGCTCTAGCGACATTTACGAATTTGATGAATAGGGTGTTTAGACGGTACCTTGACATGTTTGTGATTGTGTTCATTGATAATATTTATTCATTCAAGAAGTGAGGATGATCACATTAATCATTTGAGGATTGTGTTGCATGTCCTCAAGGACCAATAACTCTTTGCGAAGTTTAGCGAATGTGAGTTTTGGTTAAGGTTTGTGGCTTTTCTTGTTCGTATTATTTCAGGTAAGGGTATTGAGGTAGATCCTAAGAAAACGGATGTGGTTAAGAGTTGGCCTAGACCGTTTTCCCCTTTTAGATATTAGAAGTTTCTTGGGTTTGGCTGGTTACTACAGAAGGTTTGTTGAGGGGTTTTTTTTATTGCCTCTCCATTGACAGCATTAACTCAAAAGAAGGCTAAGTTCATATGGTTCTAAGCATGTGAAAAGAGTTTTCAGGAACTGAAGGATAGACTTACTTCCACTCTGGTGTTGACTTTACCGAAAGGGACTGATGGTTTTTTGTTTATTGCTTATGCCTCAAGAATTGGGCTAGGATGTGTGCTTATGCAAAATGGGAAAGTCATTGCTTATGCTTCAAGACAACTCAAGATTTATGAGAAGAATTATCCTACTCATGACCTTGAACTAGCGGCAATTGTTTTTTACTTAAAGATTTGGAGGCATTATTTGAATGGTGTTCACGTGGATGTCCTTAATGACCACAAGAGTTTGCAATATGTGTTTAATCAGAAGGATCTAAATCTTCGCCAAAGAAGGTGGCTTGAGTTATTAAATAATTATGGTATGAGTGTTCTCGATCACCCGAGAAAGACGAACGTGGTGGTGGATGCTCTCAGTCGACTATCTATGGGAAGTGTTGATCATATTGAGGATGATAAAAAAGAGTTGGTTCGAGATGTTCATAGATTGGCCCAGTTGTGTGTGCAGTTAGTTGACTCTACCAAGGGAGGTGTTATGTTTCACAATGGTATAGAATCGTCTTTTGTGGTGGATGTGAAGGCCAAGCAAGGTATTGATCCAACTTTAGTTGAATTGAAGGAAGCGGTGCTTAAAAAGTCCGTAGAGGATTTCTCCCAAGGGGGAGATGGAGTACTTAGATATCAAAGTTGTTTGTGTGCTCCTAATGTTGATGGCATAAGAGAGCAAATCTTGTTAGAAGCCCATAGTTCTCGATATTCCATTCACCCGGGAGCCACCAAGATGTGTCGTGATTTGTGGGAGATTTATTGGTGGAATGGAATGAAGAAGGATATTGCGGAATTTATGGCTGAGTGTCCAATTGTCAACAAGTGAAAGTTGAGGATCAGAAACCGAGAGGTTTATCCCAAGATATTAGCATTCCTACTTGGAAGTGAGAAGATTTGAATATGGATTTCATTGTTGGCTTGCCTCGCACCCGGCGGCAACATGACTCGATTTGGGTTATTGTAGATCGAATGATGAAATTGTCTCATTTCATTCTCGTCAAGGTTTTTTATTCGGTGGAGGACTATGTTAAGTTGTACTTGAAAGAAATGGTAAAGTTTCATGGAGTTCCTTTATCCATTATCTCTGATCGTTGTACCCAATTCAAATCTCAGTTTTAAAGATCTTTTCAAAAGGGTCATGAGACTCGTGTTAAGCTTAGTACGATCTTTCATCCACAAACCAATGGGAAAGCAGGGCTTACTATCCAAACTTTGGAAAATATATTGAGAGCTTGTGTGATTTATTTCAAGGGTAATTGGGATTACCTTTTGCCATTGATTGAGTTTGCTATAATAGTAGTTATCACTCCAGTATTGGTATGGCTCCATTTGAGACATTGTATGGTAGGAGGTAGAGATCTCCTATAGTGAAGTGGGTGAAGTTGCTTTGATAGTCCCCGAGTTGTACATGAGGTGATGGAGAAATTTTGGCTTATTAGAAAATGGTTGAAAACGTCTCAAAGTCGACAAAAGTCTTATTCCGAAGTTAGAAGAAGAGATCTTGAGTTTGATGCTAATGATTGTCTCTAGTTAAAAATTTCATCCATAAAGAGTGTAACGAGGTTTGGTAAGAAAGGGAAGCTTAGTCCCCATTATGTAGGCCCATATCAGATTTTTAGGCGTATTGGTAAGGTTGCTTATGAACTTGAATTGCCTAATGAATTAGCATCGGTGCATCCAGTTTTCCATTTCTTCATGTTGAAGAAATGTGTTGGTGATCCGACCTGTATGAGGAAGAACCGATTGAGATCTTAGACCGGCAAGTCAAGAAGTTGAGAAATAAAGAAGTTGTTTTTGTGAAAGTTTTGTGGAGGACTCAGTTAGTTGAGGGTGATACTTGGGAGGACGAGGCATATATGATGTCCTATTATCCTCATCTCTTTACTTCTACTCCTACTTTAGCTTGAGGTATTGATGTTCCTCATGGTTTACTCTTTTGGTGTCATGTCTCTTAGATATTTGCATGATTTCGTAATTTATACATGTTCTTGAAAAAGCTTAATTTTTTAGAAAATGAGTCAACTTGATTAATTTCTACATATTTATGTGCACTGAGTATAAGTTGCATATAGACTTCATGATATGATGTTTTTAACATGCTTTAACTTAGAGTTGATGTTTCATCCTCGGATATGGGCAATATATGATTACATTCATGTTGGGCTATTAGGTTTAAGTTCCTACCCTCCATATTATGTCTTGAATCTCATACGATGACGAATGATCCTGTCACGACCCAAGCCTAGGGCCTAGACGTGACATGGCGAATGAAGAACCCGAAGAAACCCCAAACAAGCCTCTCAAACTTGTCATCACACTTCATCGGTCGCGGAAATACATTCAACATTAATTAACGGGAAAATAGGGACTAAGGGCAAACCATTTCAAAATGACATCATAGAACAAGAGTCAAGCTCATTTACAAAATACTTGTCCAACGCACACCTCTACATACATATATAGGACGGGGGCCATGACATACTACCGGCTCCCCTCATAGTCAAAATACAATTGCAAGCTAAAGTCTCAAAACATAGGAGTAGGAAACATAACATAGCCCTCAAATCGTTGAGGACTCACCAACAAACTCGGATAAGCACCGTACTAGCCACGTGAATGGAGAGAAGGATCAAGAGTAGCTCCGGTCCCTACATGGTGACATCATGTAGGCAAAATATGCGTTAGTACTTGGAACGTACTAAGTATGCGGGGTGCAACACAACAATAGACAAGGACACAATCGAAATACAAGAAATAGCTTCATAGGCATTATGAATAACAATATGAGGATGCATGATCAAAGTGAAGTCAAAACATGTTTAAGTAAATCTATACTAATAGAAGATATCATATGTGTATGCATGATCCAACCAATCTATAACCCCAACTTAGGATGGGGGATGCCGTTCACATCCGGACACCCTGGTGGCAAGGTATAAACCCCTCACATGGTTGATGTTGGTCACACCCCAAGCATGCTAGGTGGTGAGATATAAACCTCACATGGTTGATGTTGGTCACACCCCAAGCATCCTAGGTGGTGAGATATAAACCTCTCACATGGTTGTCCGGTTTTTTTCCCCCGGACCGGGCATGGTCATGCAACATTTTATATAGGAAATTCCCATTAGGCTCTAATGCAATCTCACGTATGGAATGAACATATACACAAGCTTAGTTTGTCATCAACACATCTCTGGATTTCCATACATCTCATAACTCAAGCCTTAAAGCATCGATTCATCAATTCTCCATAGTTGGACATTTTGTCAAACACCTTGAAGGCATGGAATGGAATAAAAGAGCATGGAAAATAGGGTAGTAATTATGCAGCCAAACCAGTGAACAACCTACAACAACACCTTTTAACACACACAATACCACATGAAAATCTCCACATCCATTCCAAATTTAGATTCAAGTTCTAGAGTCACAACATGCTCAAAACAATCACTTTTCATGTTTAAAAATTCAATGTGCAGGAAATTATTACAAAGAACAAGACTAATTTATGAATCTTAACTTAAACCATGAATTAGTTAGTAGAATAGAGTCTAGGCACTATGGGTGGAAGGACCCATGAGTTCAACACCACATACCTTGAGTTTTTATGAAGGTCTTGGGAGTGTCTTCAATGGAAGCTTGGAACTTGGAGCAAGAGTCTCTTCAATCTTGAGGAAGGTTTTGGATTAGGGTTCTTGAGAGAACTTGAGAGAAAATGTGTCTAAGTATGGGAGAGGTGTTTTGGGAAATGTTTTAGAGATGGGAATTGAACTAATGGTATATAGGAAATAACATATGCCCTTTGGAAAAATGGTCCAACACTTAGAAAAAAAATGAGGCGGGTGAACAGTAAAAACGCTCACTGGAAATTGAATTTCCTGCCGGACAGATTTTACGAAAATGGGCATAACTTCTTCGTCCGGACTCTGAATGAGGTGAAACGAAGTGCGTTAGGTAGCTAACTCAAAGGGATTTCCATGGATATGTTATGGGCCACCCAAATATTTGTGTGTTAGGAGATATGACCCTCCAAAGTAGACCCTCGAAAAAGGTTTCACTTGGAAATTTCGGATTTTGATACAGTTGCTCTAAAATTTGGGTTAGACCCATTTCCCACTCAATTTGACCCCCTAAACAAGAATATGAAGTCGTATTTTCAAAAAACGAAACGGATTTTTAGATATAGCTAAAACAAGTTTCCGGTAACTTCCAAAGCACATTTTTAAGAACTTTTTGGGTCATTTCAATATCTCCCCCTTGGGAACATTCGTCCCCGAATGTGGAAGAGCCGTACAAGGCAAGACTTAGTAAGAACATATCAGCCCCAACATGAATGCAAAAATTTTATTTAAACATCACTTCAAGATTTCAAAACTTAGTGTAAAGCATCCATAACTCATCAATTTAAACATATATGCACATTAATGATTCAGGGGCAGAAATGTAAGACTCAATGGAGTACAAAGGACTTGATTTAATACCTTAGGCTTGAGTGGAGTTGAATAGATAAGGATAACGTCTTTGCATGTCCGCTTCGGCCTCCCAAGTAGCACTCTCCACTTGTTGATTTCTCCAAAGCACCTTAACGGACGCCACTTCTTTGTTTCTCAACCTTTTAACTTGTCTATCTAAGATCTGAACAGGGACTTCTTCATACGTCAAATTATCTTCTACAACACCCACAGCCTCAAGAGGTACAATAGCGTTAGGATCACCTACACATTTCCTCAACATCGATACATGGAATACCGGATGAACTAATTCCATCTCCTTGGGCAACCCCAACTCATAGGCTACTTTACCAACCCTTCTTATTATCTCATAAGGACCGACATACCTAGGACTTAATTTCCCCTTCTTACCAAAACGAACCACACCTTTCATTGGAGAAACTTTCAAATAAACCCAATCACCCACTTTGAATTCAAGATCCCATCTCCTCACATCGGCATAAGACTTTTGACGACTTTGGGCTGTTTTCAACCTCTCCCTAATCATCCTTACCTTCTCAAGAGCATCCATGACCAGATCCGGACCAAACAAAGCCACTTCTCCAACTTCAAACCACCCAACCGGTGACCTACACCGTCTACCATAAAGTGCCTCAAAAGGAGTCATACCGATACTAGAATGATAACTATTGTTGTATGCAAATTCAATCAAAGGAAGTTGATCATCCCAACTACCTTTCAACTCCAATACACAAGCTCTAAGCATATCCTCCAAGGTTTGAATTGTTCTTTCGGCTTGGCCATCCGTTTGAGGGTGGAAGGCCGTGCTAAGCTTTACCTTTGTACCAAGACCCCTTTGGAATGACTTCCAAAAGTGAGAAGTGAATTGGGCACCACGATCCGAGATGATAGACAAAGGAATCCCATGCAGCCTTACCAATTCATGAATGTACAACTTGGCATACTCTTCAGCCCCGTAAGTAGTTTTAACCGGTAGGAAATGTGCCGACTTTGTCATCCGATCAACCACCACCCAAACCGAATCAAAGCCTCTTCTAGCCTTGGGTAAGCCCACTACAAAATCCATGTTGATTTCTTCCCACTTCCAAGTAGGTATCTCAATGTCTTGAGTTAGGCCACCCGGCCTTTGATGTTCGGCCTTGACTTGTTGACAACTATGGCAACCCGAAACAAATTTTGCAATGTCCTTCTTCATACCGCCCCACCAATACACATCCCTCAAGTCTCTATACATCTTTGTTGACCCCGGATGAATAGAATAAAAAGAATTATGAGCCTCATCAAGGATTCTTTCCCTCACACCATCCACACAAGGAACACATAATCTACCTTGGTACCTAAGGGCACCATCTCCCCCTTGGGAGAAAACCTCCACCCTACCACTACTCACCGAAGCCTTTAATTCTACCAAAGAAGGATCAAGATCTTGCTTGACTATCACCTCATCAACCAAGAAAGACCTTGAACCATCAACAACAGCTACTCCTCCACTATCCACCCCTTCTAACCTAACTCCCAATTTGGCCAACCGATGGACCTCCTTAGACAACTCTTTACTACCTTCCTCCACATGAGCCAAGCTACCCATGGACACTCTACTCAATGCATTCGCCACCACATTAGCTTTTCCCAGATGATAGTGAACACTCATATCATAATCCTTAAGGAATTCTAACCACCTCCTTTGTCTCAAGTTAAGATCTTTTTATGTGAACACATATTGGAGATTCTAATGGTCGGTGAAGTTATCAACATCCACCCCATACAAATAATGACGCCAAATCTTTAAAGCAAAAACCACGGCGGCCAATTCAAGACCATGGGTTGGGTAATTTTTTTCATGAACCTTAAGTTGCCTAGAAGCATAGGCTATAACCTTACCACTTTGAATCAACACACAACCCAAACCAATACGGGAAGCATCACAATAAACAACAAAACCTTCTAACCCATCCGGAAGTGACAAAATAGGAGCGGACACAAGCCTTTCTTTCAAAGTTTGGAAGCTTTCCTCACACTCATCCGACCACACAAATTTAGCCTTCTTTTGAGTCAACTTAGTCATAGGAGAAGCAAGAGAAGAAAACCCTTCCACAAATCTCCTATAATAACCCGCTAAACCCAAGAAACTCCTTATATCCGACGGGGTCAAAGGTCTAGGCCAATTCCTAATAACATCGGTCTTCTTAGGATCCACCTTAATACCATCCCCCGACACCACATGGCCTAGGAAAGCAACTTCCTTCAACCAAAATTCACACTTTTCATATTTAGCGTACAACTTCTCTTCCCTCAATCTTTGGAGTACAACCCTCAAGTGACCCTTGTGCTCTTCCTCACCCCGAGAATAGATCAAGATGTCATCTATAAACACCACCACAAAAGAATCAAGGTAGGGTTCGAAAACCCTATTCATCAAATCCATAAAGAGAGCCAGAGCATTAGTCAACCCGAAAGACATCACCACAAACTCATAGTGCCCATACCTAGTACGAAAGGTCGTCTTGAGAATATCACACTCCCTCACCTTCACTTGATAATACCCTGACCGAAGATCAATCTTAGAGAAGTGACTAGCCCCATGCAATTGGTCAAATAAATCGTCAATCCTTGGAAGAGGATACCTATTCTTGACGGTGACCCTATTAAGTTGTTGATAATCAATACACATTCTAAGAGACCCATCTTTCTTCTTCACAAACAAAACCGGAGCACCCCAGGGAGAATGACTAGGTCTAATAAACCCCTTCTCTAACAAATCTTTTAATTTCTCTTTCAACTCTTTCAACTCCGTCGGGGCCATACGGTAAGGGGGGATAGAAATAGGTTGAGTATCGGGAAGGAGGTCTATACCAAGATCTATCTCCCTTTCGGGAGGGACACCGGGAAGGTCTTCTGGGAAGACATCTAGAAACTCATTAACAACCGGAATAGACTCAATAGGAGGGACTTTAGACTCCACATCATTGACTCTCACAATATGGTACAAGCACCCTTTGGAAATCAACCTATGGGCTTTAATGCAAGAAATGAATTTCCCCTTCACCACAACATCCCGGCTCTCCCACTCAAGGACGGGTTCATTAGGAAATCGGAACTTGACTTTACGAGTCCTACAATCGATAGAAGCATAATATGCATGCAACCAATCCATCCCAAGAATAACATCAAAATCCACCATGTTCAACTCAACAAGATCACAAGGCAACAACTTATTCAATATGCAAACCGGACAATTTCTATACACTTTTCTAGCAACAATAGAGACACCAATGGGAGTAGATACTTCATATGACTCATGCAACAATTCCGACTCTACATGAAATTTTCTAGCAACTAAGGGGGTAACAAAGGAAAGGGTGGCACCCGGATCAATCAAAGTATAAACATCAAGATCAAAGATTTGCAACATATCGATCACCACATCCGGAGTCTCATTAACACCTTGTCTACCATGCAAAGCATAAAATCGATTGTCCCTTGGGGCACCACTTTGAGAAGCACCTCTACCCAAAGGAGTAGTGTTAGCACTTTGGACATTGTTGCGGATCTTGGGACACTCAAACCTCTTATGACCCACTTCTCCACATTCAAAGCAAGCACCCGAACCCTTCATGCAAGGACCACCATGCTTCCTCCCATACTTAGGGCATACATCCATAGAACCCATTTCACCTCCCCCTTGAGGTCTAGGAACATTGATAGAAAATCCCCGGTTGACATGAGGGTTTCCTCGGCCTTGATGAAATCTAGCACCCTTAGGGAACCTATTCTCCAATCGGGCCCTCTTGGCCTCGTGCCCCCTTCTCTTCCTCAATTTCTCCTCCTCCATTTGCTCAACATAAGTCATCAACCGAGACAAATCCATATCTCCAATGAGCATAGCGGACCGACACTCCTCACTAACCAAGTCGGATACACCCATCACAAATTTGTTCGTCCTCGACCTAGAGTCGGCCACCAAGTGAGGTGCATACTTGGAGAGTTGGACAAATTTGAGGGCATACTCCCTCACACTCATAGCTCCTTGCTTCAAGTTCATGAACTCCACCAACTTTGCCTCCCTAAGCTCAAGAGGGAAGAACCTATTAAGGAAAGCAAGTTTAAACTCCTCCCACAACACCACATAGCCATTACCTTTCTCACCCTTCCATTGATCAAACCAAATTTGAGCAACCCCCTTGAGTTGGTAGGCCGCCAATTCCGCCTTCTCACAAGCACCAACATCCATAATGGTCAAGATTTTGCATACCTCATCGATGAACTCTTACGGGTCCTCATCCACCTTTGAACCATGGAAGACCGGAGGGTTCATCCTCATGAAATCTCTCACCCTTTCCCCCGGGGTGGTAGTTCGAGGAGCTTGGGCTCCTTGTTGCACTTGGTTAGCTACCACTTGTGCAAGCATGGTGAGTGCATCACGGAGCTCACCATTGGTGGGTGGCTCTTCCGGTGATCGGGCCCGTCTTCCCCTCATGTTTGGCATGATGATCTAGCAATCCAAAGAACAAGCGTTAGGGAGGAATCACCTTATCGCACTCTAAGCACGACATAGAACATGAGAAAAGAAACCTTTCCTAAAACGTTTTGTAGCCTCCCATTCATAGTCGTGGCGCGCTTCACAACCATGATTAGGACTCTACTCAACGCAGTGTGTTGGACTCCGAGGATTTAACAACCTAGTGCTCTGATACCAAGCTTGTCACGACCCAAGCCTAGGGCCTAGACATGACATGGCGAATGAGGAACCCGAAGGAACCCCAAACAAGCCTCTCAAACTTGTCATCACACTTCATCGGCGCGGAAGTACATTCAACATTAATTAACGGGAAAATAGGGACTAAGGGCAAACCATTTCAAAATGACATCATAGAACAAGAGTCAAGCTCATTTACAAAATACTTGTCCAACGAACACCTCTACATACATAGATAGGACGGGGGCCATGACATACTACCGGCTCCCCTCATAGTCAAAATACAATTGCAAACTAAAGTCTCAAAACATAGGAGTAGGAAACATAACATAGCCCACGAATCGTTGAGGACTCACCAACAAACTCGGATAAGCACCGTACTAGCCACGTGAATGGAGAGAAGGATCAAGAGTAGCTCCGGTCCCTACATGGTGACATCATGTAGGCAAAATATGCGTTAGTACTTGGAACGTACTAAGTATGCGGGGTGCAACACAACAATAGACAAGGACACAATCGAAATACAAGAAATAGTTTCATAGGCATTATGAATAACAATATGAGGATGCATGATCAAAGTGAAGTCAAAACATGTTTAAGTAAATCTATACTAATAGTAGATATCATATGTGTATGCATGATCCAACCAATCTATAACCCCAACTTAGGATGGGGGATGCCGTTCACACCCGAACACCCTGGTGGCAAGGTATAAACCCCTCACATGGTTGATGTTGGTCACACCCAAAGCATGCTAGGTGGTGAGATATAAACCTCACATGGTTGATGTTGGTCACACCCCAAGCATCCTAGGTGGTGAGATATAAACCTCTCACATGGTTGTCCGGTTCTTTTCCCCCGGACCAGGCATGGTCATGCAACACTTTATATAGGAAATTCCCATTAGGCTCTAATGCAATCTCACGTATGGAATGAACATATACACAAGCTTAGTTTGTCATCAACACATCTCTGGATTTCCATACATCTCATAACTCAAGCCTTAAAGCATCGATTCATCAATTCTCCATAGTTGGACATTTTGTCAAACACCTTGAAGGCATGGAATGGAATAAAAGAGCATGGAAAATAGGGTAGTAATTATGCAGCCAAACCAGTGAACAACCTACAACAACACCTTTTAACACCCACAAGACCACATGAAAATCTCCACATCCATTCCAAATTTAGATTCAAGTTCTAGAGTCACAACATGCTCAAAACAATCACTTTTCATGTTTAAAAATTCAATGTGCAGGAAATTATTACAAAGAACAAGACTAATTTATGAATCTTAACTTAAACCATGAATTAGTTAGTAGAATAGAGTCTAGGCACTATGGGTGGAAGGACCCATGAGTTCAACACCACATACCTTGAGTTTTTATGAAGGTCTTGGGAGTGTCTTCAATGGAAGCTTGGAACTTGGAGCAAGAGTCTCTTCAATCTTGAGGAAGGTTTTGGATTAGGGTTCTTGAGAGAACTTGAGAGAAAATGTGTCTAAGTATGGGAGAGGTGTTTTGGGAAATGTTTTAGAGATGGGAATTGAACTAATGGTATATAGGAAATAACATATGCCCTTTGGAAAAATGGTCCAACACTTAGAAAAAAAATGAGGCGGGTGAACAGTAAAAACGCTCACTGGAAATTGAATTTCCTGCCGGACAGATTTTACGAAAATGGGCATAACTTCTTCGTCCGGACTCTGAATGAGGTGAAACGAAGTGCGTTAGGTAGCTAACTCAAAGGGCTTTCCATGGATATGTTATGGGCCACCCAATTATTTGTGTGCTAGGAGACATGACCCTCCAAAGTAGACCCTCGAAAAAGCTTCACTTGGAAATTTCGGATTTGGATACGGTTTCTCTAAAATTTGGGTTAGACCCATTTCCCACTCAATTTGACCCCCTAAACAAGAATATGAAGTCGTATTTTCAAAAAACGAAATGGATTTTTAGATATAGCTAAAACAAGTTTCCGGTAACTTCCGAAGCACATTTTTAAGAAGTTTTTGGGTTATTTCAACTACATTAAGATTAGTTGAGATTTAATTCACTAATTGAATCCTTTGCACCATTCCTTGTGGGATTCGACCCCGACTCTTAGTTGGGTTTTTTTATTGACGACGACTACCCACTCTTTAGAATTGTTTTAGAGAGTGATTTGAGTGTTATCAGGTCATGGTGTTTCCTTACTTTAGCTTTTACTACATTAAAGTGTGACAAGGACCTGTCATGTAGTGTGTGGTGGACCTGTATAAGTCATCAAAGCTCAAAGATATATCCAGGAAGGATCCCACTGAGTAAGTTGTTTCGTAAATTCATGTAGAAAAGCTCTAAAAGTCCTTCAAAATGAATTGGAGAGAGAAGAGACTCGTTAGACTATTATACGACAAGTCTAAGTAGGTGAGTTTCTTGGACCATCAAAAATATGGGATAGAACCAGAGAAGTTGTTCAATGAGAAACCTAAATAAACAAGATTTGTAAGGTTTTTCCATTGTGGATGGTATGGGTCCACTGGGATTGCAATTGGAGAGCTCTAACTTGGACAAGTTTTGAAGGTTTGAAATGGGCTTTGGTGATAAACCAGAAAACTTGTTGTTGCTTAGTGATATCATCCTCAAAGATCCGTTTTTAGGGAAATTTGGGATTCTGCCACTTAGCATCTTGTTATTTGACAAATCCAACATCTTTAGAGCTTGTATGTGAAAGATTGTGTCAGGAAATGCTAGATTACAAGAGCTGGAGGACAAGGTAGTCAAGTTGGAGAATTTGGCAAAATATTCAGGAAATGTGGTAGCGAGATGTCTTGTTCTAGATAGATGACTGGAAAAATTTGAAGGTTGGAAACTGAATCATCAATAGGGCCCAAAATTCGATAGGCACGCAAGCTCAAGACCATTGAGTTAGGAAAATATGACGATAAAGATTGACACCACTCGTTACTCTAAGCTGAAAGATCAACACCATCAAGGTGAAGCTCTCTAAGTTCTGTTAAGTTCCCAATAAATCAAGACTCTCAAATTTAATTGTTAGGAGGAGAGTTGAGAGTCAAAGAGTAACTAATTTTGTTAATCTTGATAGGAATTTTCCTGAAAAAACCAGCATTCTATAATTTCAGGTACTTCAAGTTGACTAAATTGTACATACCAACAGGTATAACTAGAGGTGTGCAAAAATCAAACTGATCAATAAATCGAACCGAAAAAAATGGTATTAGTTTATTGTTATTGTAACACCCTGTATTTTACGTGTACTAGTTCTATTTATATGACGCTTATAAATTTCCTTGTGGTATAGTTATGGACTCGGTTTCCTATGCAACTAGTGACAATAGAATAGGTTTAAAGTGAACTGTCCATAGATTTTGATGCGACCCGATTAAGTTGACATCAATGGAAGTATTTAAACTTGAGACCATAAGGTGGTATTTGAGTCTAAACTTAAAGTTTAAATTGACATAGTGTATATAAGTTTTAAGTTAAGTTAAAGGTATTAAGGTCTAGAAATGGAATAAAATATTGAGGTGCTTGCTTGACTTAACTAACCTAGTAGGTGCATCACCTACTTCGACTTATTGACCAGTCCAAAGGACCAAGTAGGTGCATCACCTACTTTGACTTATTGACCAGTCCAAAGGACCAAGTAGGTGCATCACCTACTTTGACTTATTGACCAGCCCAAAGGACCAAGTAGGTGCATCACCTACTAAGACTCTTTTGACCATGTAATTAGGCCAAGTACACTACCACTTACATGCATTAATATGGCCCAAGTTTAGTAGAAGAATAAGGGGAAAATGGAGAGCCAAGGCCCGATATTCTCAAGTCCAAAAAAGGCCCAAGTGAAAAGTCCAAGTAGGTGGATCACCTACTTGCATTAATTATGGCCCAAATTGACAAGAATTGAGGGATAATTGGCAGCATGGCCCAACAAGTGTTAAAGCACAAAGGCTCAAGTTAAAAGGACAAGTAGGTGGGTCACCTACTTGATAATATATGGCCCAAAATTGGCCAAGAAAGTCGGCCAATGCACCTCCTTTTTAAAGGGATAAAGATCAGATCTTTTGCTTCATTTTTAACTTGCAACATTTCAGATTTATTAAGTTTCTCTCTTGGTCTTTCTTGTATTAACATATCAGCCCTAAAACACCTTAGGGTTCTTGAATATTGACCCCTTTTTCAAGTAAAAGTTTGAAGGAGAGTTTCAGTTCTTTAAGTTCAAGTTTAGAGGATAAATTTCCAGAAACTAAGGTAAGGCTACTATTCATTTTTGCCTCTCTTTAAATAGAGGTTTGGGGTAGAGAATTTTGTATATATTTTTCAAGAACTCATGGATAACTATAAATCCTTGAGTTCAATATTCTCCTATTATGCTGAAAGAGTTTTAGGGATTGATAGTGGCTGCCTTATGTATATTGTTGTTAGGGGCAGCTTGGGTATCTTGGCAAAGGATGCATGAAGTTGTATTAATGTATAGAAGAAGGGTGTGGTGATTCACCATTTGTGTAAGCATTGTATGGGCCTACTTTCCGTCAAGTGTTTAGCTACTATTTTTCGGGCCTTAATATGATTAGCTGCTAACATTAGATTAATCATGACTTATATTGTATATTAGCACCAAAAAGGGAGGCTGAATCGTGATAGTTATATTGGGGTATGTAAGGCTATTTGATTTCCTATTTCTTTGGCATGAATCCAACACTTGTATTACAAAGTAAGCTTTCTAAGTGCCATTGGTAGTGACTGATCCATAGTTGCAGTTCCTACTCCCTAGAACATTAAAGTGAGTACTCTAATATGAGTTTATTACTAAATGTACGTCCTTACTCTACCAAGTATTAGCATGCACATATCCCAAATTACACATGGTACATATGTTTATATGTTGGATATACAATCTGCCCATATCTTGCCAACTTGCTTCAATTGTCTATTCTGTCATATATGTCATCTTTTCACATGTTCATATGTTCCCTTTATTGGTTATTTATCCCATTATGTTAGACTATAATGTTACTTCACAAGATCCATACTTGCTCTATTGTACATTTTATATGTACTTACTTGGAATATGTATCCGTCCTTAAGTTGAATCTGCCCACATTCTCCCTTGGTTCCACATTCATGTATACCTTATATTTGATATTAGTTAGTGAGTATTTGGCTATCATATAGAGTTCAAATCTCTCGGCTGAATGTTAAATGTCTTCACTTGATATGTGCTTCAATTTGAGATGTCAAAATCCTTACTGAGTCATATAAGCTCCTAAGTATTACGTTGGTGTTACATTTGCTTCCCATGTCATTGTTATTATCGTAAGTCCATATTCATGTCTTCTACTACTTGTCCATAGTTCCAAATCTCAACAATGATTATGACCACCAAAACAACAATCTCAAAAGAGTTATGATCATCAAAAGAACAATCTCAAAAGAGTTATGAACATCAAAACAAGAATCTCAAAGATTAAAGAATCTAAGTGAAGCAATCTATATAATTATGGGTGGCAGCCCAGGGGCAAATGCCTAGCATGGGTCGATCCCAATTTGTATAGAAGGGTGGTAGCTCAGGGGCGAAAGCCTAGCATGGGCCGATCCCAATTGGTATAAAAGGGTGGCAGCTCAGGGGCGAAAGCCTAGCATGGGCCGATCCCAATTTGTGGAATTATGAGGACAGCATCCCATGGGTTAACATGCCTAGCATGGATCATCCTCTTCTACCAGTGATCAGCTGGTCATTTGTATCATATGTCTTATAAAGATTATAATGCACAGAAAAGTAAAGAGAAGAATGTAACATACACGATTCCATAGGTATAAGCAAAGGTGGTGTCTAATCTTATCTATTTGTACTTGGTTTCACTTGAGCTCTCATTTTACATATGGTTGTATTATGCCTTACATATTCAGTACATTCTTTCGTACTGACGTCCCTTATTGGGGACGCTGCATTTCATGTTACAGGTACAGGTACTCAACTAGTAGATCTCCCCCAATAGAAGTACATGATACTCAGAGGTTATTGGTGAGCTCCAGGTTGATTCGTGGATTTGTCAAGTCTTTACTATGCGTATTTTCATAGTGGTACAGTCATGGATTCCAGTAGAGGCTTTGCTGACATTGTAAATCTATCATCTGTATTCATTGTTTCACTTGTCACATGTATCGATTCAGCTAGTCGACATGTGTTGTATATGAAGCTTCTCATTAGTAAATCTATCAGCATAGTAGTTTACTTTCTCATCATAGGTCACTTGTAAAGCATGTGTTCATATGGTACTTGTCCGCCTCACCTAGGGTTGGGGTGTGACAGTTATTGGGTTATTGGGTTAATAGTTATTTAATGATTTTATTAAAAAAATAATTGGGTTATCGGATCGATATTGATTTTTTAATATTGAGTTATTGGACCCATTAAGAATATAATAATTTACTATTTTAATTTTTAGTCATGCATAAATATCAAACAAAAAAGATTAATATAATCACTATATTAGACTATAACTATAAAAACCCTACACAATTCACACTATTAAACTCTGGCATCTCTATTGTCACGACCAAAGGGTTCCCCCTAGATGTAACATGACATACAAGACCCCGAGAGGCCACATATAATCCACTTAGCATTCATAGTCAATATAATAGAAAATCGATAAGATTTAAAACATTTCACAATACCAAAGTTTACACTTGTCTCAAAAACCATCTAATACAATAGAATCTTGGGGCACAGCCCATACAATAATGTTCAAAACATAAAATGAAAAGAACATAAGAGAAATGGTGACCAAATCCTCAAGTGCTATGAGGACTCACCAATCTTCAACCTTGCCTCTACTATGGATCCTAGCCATGGGGATGAGAGTCGGGAACGTCGGACCCTACATTTGGATAAGAAATGTAGGCAATAGTATGCGTTAATAAAAAAAATATACTAAATATGTTAGCTTGCAAAAACATAACATGAACATAAGAGTTAGACAACATAAGTCTGAAAGCATAATCAATGCACATAATAGATCATATCAACATATAAGGAATACTCTTGAAGTAACCTCAATTCATACTTAGCCAAGACATGGGTAATCCTCCACTAGTCTTACTCATCATGGAAGGCAACTCAAGCAACAATCCAAGCTCATCACCTATCATAACATAGTCTAGCTTATCTTTTATAGACATGCGGAATCGCCTCTTGGCTTACTATAAAGGAACATGGGTAGTCGCCTCTAGTCCTTCTTACTTTGGGATCATGGGTAGTCGCCTATTGTCCCTCTTACTATAGGATCATGGCTACTCGCCTCTAGTTCAACATATTTTAGGATCATGGGTACTCGCCTCTAGTCCACCATCATGTGACATGGGTATTTGCCTCTTGTCTTTCTATAAATGATCATGGGTACTCCGCCTCTTGTCCAATTCACATTATAGGAACGTGGGTAGTCACCTCTTTTTCAATTTCAAGGAATAAGGGTAATCGTCTCTTATTCTATTCTAAGGAATATGGGTAATCGCCTCATATCCTTCTCATTTAGAGGTCATGGGTAATCGCATCTAGCCTCATCAATTTCATAGTATTTAGCTTCGATTCATTTTAGGTGAGCAATCCTTTCAACCTAGAATCATTCAATGTGAGAAAGTCTTTCACATTCATACATAAGAAAATCATGTGGGAATGATCCCTTCCACAACAATTACATGAATAATCAACAATTCATCATATATGTTTCACTCTCAAAGCAATTCATATCATAATCATCACATATGCTTCAATCTCAAAGCAATTCATAATATACCTTATTTATCATATAAGAATACACCTAAATCCATAATTTTTTCTTTCATGGAGTAAAACTCATTTACATCAATTTCATCTTAGAAACATGGGTTAACATGGGTACATGGAAACTCATCATGAAAAGCATAGAATCCTCTCAATTCATGCATAAAGAATCATAATCCACTCAATTGGATCTACATTCATAAAGACCCACAACTTAGAAGAAAACTCTAACTCAAATTGGGGAATTTCTACTTTTCAATTGGGGAACTTAAGGGCTTCATGGATGCAAGTATTCCATGGATAAATACAGCTATCATACCTTGTTATCAAAGACTTGAATTCTCAATTGCACTGAAAATAGACTCCTTATTCCATGGCAATAACATAACCAGAGAGATCACATTTCACCCCATCCCAATTGCAACATTCATTTGTGTTGTCGTTCCAACGCACCAACTTGGTAGACAAACTAGAATCATATTGAAGGCTACCTTTTAATTGTATCAACAATGACCTTTGATCATCAAGACATTGAGAGGAAACAAAAAAAATCTCATATCCTTATAAGATATAACAAGGGAATCAAGAAAAAATATAGAAAGTGAAGAGTTTGCATTTTCAATTGTGCAACTTACTAAGATGGATATGACTCAACAAGTATGAAGTTAGAAGAAATTATAACAGGAGAAGAAGCAGAGAAAATATCAAAAGAAACTATTTAACATGTTTAATGTTAGTCTTTTTGGTTCATTCAGTAGAAGACTTTAAAGTTTCTCGCCAAATATATTTAGTCAATGTGGAAAAAGTTTTTCAAAGCCATAATTCTATGCGTTTTTTTCTTAAGTCTATGTTGGGACTGTGAATGGGATTTGTATGTATTTTTATTGTTTTAGTTGACTCATATGCGCCACTAGGAGTGTTCATAACTTTGGTAAAAATCAATTCAAATTAGTTGATCTATTTGACGTGAATTCAAGTTAATAGGATCAACAGGAGCTTCAAGTACTACATGATTAAACTAAAAAAATTGAAAAGGCTTAATTAACTCTAGATTCGAAGATCAGGGGCGTAAATCGATTACGACTTCGATCTAATTCAGTTACTTTGATTCGAACTATAAATGTGTAGTAAAAAATTTATTGAATATGTACAAATTATTAATTTAGAACCTAATACCTTACAAAAATTATTATTTTAAAGCCGTAAACTTTAATTTCTGAATCAATATGGGTAGATGACACAGCGTTACCCATTGAGAGGGTATTGAAAAATGATGGAAAAACTACAGAATATGGCAAACATCAATATATATTTAAGACAAATGACTACATTTTATTTTATTTATATTTTATGGATATAAATACACAATTAATAGCAAAGCTAATGATATACAAATACTATGTTTTTTTATATATATAAATATAAATAAATATTAAATAGGATTCTTATTATTACACAATAATTAATTACATTTTCATCTTTTATTAAACGGTTGTAATCAATATTTTCCTTTTTCAATGTTTCTATCTCATCAAACTTGCCATCATCAACATTTTCTCCTTCTTCAAATTCTCTACATCAATGTTTTTTTATTCATTCCCCAAATTATTCCTTCCGATTCATTATCATTTTGCACGATTCCAGAAAAAAGTTTGATGGTGTGTATCAATTATGTATCACATGATTGTAGTTTTTTTTCTTGATTCTATGAAGATTATATTTGTATACATACATATTTTCATCTATTTTTCATAGGGTTTCGATTGAAGATTTTGTTTCTCCATTACAATGGTTGAAAGTGGTACTCCGAGAAGGGTTACAAAATGTATACATTTATTTGATAAATTAGTGGATGAAATACCTTCTTTTGATTTGTATATTACTCAAGAGCAAGTCAAAATTTCAAGGTCTATTATTGTGATTGAGAAAGAAAGAAGAACAAAGAAGGTTAATGATCTTATACCATTGAAGTTGTGTGAAGAAACCGAACATGCAAAATCAGTAAAGAGGAAAGAAGGTTCAAAATCTTTAAAAGTGAAAACCAATCTAGAAAAAAAGTCAACAATGTTGATTCAGGTGGTAGTGGAAAAAGAGTAGTTCAACATGAAGAATCGGAGGAAAACGAGATTGAAGTTTGTGTTCTTTATAATTTTAGAATAATGTCATATATATATATATATATATATATATACACTTTCATTATGTGAAATTGTCATTATGTGTTGTCATCTAGTATTGAAATAGTTTAACAAGTTGAATTTGTATGTATATAGTTGAAAAAAAAAATTGTTGAGGAGTTGTGTGATTGTCAATTTTGTATACAGTAGAATACTTGTATACATAGTTCGATACACATGTATATTTGTATTGTTATACTTTCATCAATACTTTACATTTCTGTGTTAGTCAAACATAGCATTCATATTGATAATTTGTAGAGTAGAATGCATACAATTTTGGATACTTCTATTGTGTTAATGTGAACAATATAAGAAATTGAAATGCAAATAGAGAGAGCTATACTTGTCTTTTTTTTTTTTTATGTATCTTCATCTTGTATTGAAATAGTTAAACAAGTTCAATTCGTATGTATATAGTTGTAAAACAATGAGTATCGAAAGAACATGAGCAAAAAGAGATAGAATGATTGTGAAAATGTCAATTTTGTATATAGTAGAATACTAATATACATAGATAGTTGGATACACATGTATCTATGTATGTATTTTTATGCTTTCATCAATACTTACATTTCTATGTTAGTCAGTCATTCCATCCATATGAATGTTTGTAGAGTAGAATACATATAATTAATTATTGATACTTCTATTATAGTAATGTGAACAATACAAGACATTGAAATACAATTAGATACAAGTTATACTTGTCAAGCTTTTGAACGAAACAATACATATATACTTGGATAATTACATATACAATTGGATACTTCTAGTGAATAAGTTTCACTGTCAATTGATTATTAGTTTCACTTTGCCACATTAATCAGATGTACATGATACATTAATACTTTGCATTTGATTATTTGTATTTCAATCTATGTTAGTATATTATTGCATTCGTATGAATATTAATAGAATTGAATACATATATACTTGTATACTTTATAGTGTACTAATGTGACTAGAAGAAAGAAATTGAGATTTATACTAAACAATTTATATGTACTTGGATATTTACATATACAATTGGAGACCTATAGACTATAGTGCATTAAGAGTCATTGCCACTTGTTTTGGATTTTCATATGTAGTTGTCACTTGGATTCGACTGAACATATACCCGTACTCCCATATCGTTGCATATTTTCACAGGAGTATCATTACCTTTGACGCTGTATTTGATGGTGATACACGTTGTAGTCAGATCAATGTTCAATTGGCCCGAAATTAATTCAATCAAATAAGAATACGAAGTATATTCTTTCAATACGATTCCATCAATACTATATTCTATATAGCAATTTTCATCGTTTCATTTTCCAGCATGTCTGATCAATATTGTTAGGCTTGCCATTGAATTCAACTATTTTCGATTCATGAATAAGAGCAATGAAAAATGGAGCAATTTTTTTTAAAAAAAAACTGAAAAGAATTAAAGCAATCACTGTTAATTGGTAATTATGACTTGTTAATTGATTAATGGAAAATTGAAAATTTAAAGGGATTAGTTAAAGGGCCTGTCAATTATAAATAAGAAATTTTACCTTATTTAGTGCTTTATAATTTTGAATATATTAATGTATTTAACAAAAAAAATGGGCAGGAATAGAATACGGCTATATTAAGTTAGAAAGTATAGCCATTTTATGTAAATATCACACTTCTGGCTATTTCAATTTAATAACCCTTAAACTATAGTCATTTTTGTAAGTTGCTCAAAAATGATTGTATATTTTGGTTGGAATTGTATGGTAGTAAATTATTGAAGAGATTGATCAGACTCCTCATCTCCATCACTAAAGGAGGATTTATGCTCTTCTCATTTCACCAATAATTAGTTTTCCATTTTTTGGTCTGACTAATGTATGACGTTTAAAAAATATTTAAAAATAAATAAATTTCGTAATCTTAAATAAAAAATACATATTATATACTAAGATATATTTGATCTTAAATAGTTATATTGTGAATTCGTGGCCCAGATTACATTTTCCAACGGCTAGGTCTCAACAAATAAGTTAATACATCATCGCTAGAAAAATAATGTCCTGTTGTAATCCAAATTGAGTTTCTTGACACATTTGTCAGATTTTATGATTAGAACAGGTGTTTTGGTATGATGGAATACATTTTTTGGAAAATATTTTTCAATTTTCTCATGTTTAGGTGGCTTAAATATTTTCCAAATCAACTTATTTTTTTCAAATTTAAAGGAAAATGATTTTCTTCAAAAACTAAGGAAAACATTTTTCAAAACTTTCCGCCAACCTCAAAATTACATTTTTTCTCTTACCCCACCACATACCCCGACCCTCCCCATTAAAAAAAAAATCAAATTATTTTGTCCCAACCCCCCACCAAAATAAATATTAAAAGATTTTGAAAAATATTTTCAAATTTTAAAAATTTATTTTTTAAACTCCCCTACCCAACCCCCCCCCCCCCCCAAACACACACACAAAAAAAGAATTTAAAATTTCCTTTATTTCAAAAACAAAAGTTTAGGTCGCAAGTCAAATATGGATGAATCTCGATTTGAAAGTTGGGGTTGAAAATAAGAGATATTTTCTTTAAAATGTTTTTCATTCACAAACCAAACATTTAGAATATTTTCTATCTACCAACAAGCATAAGAAAATAAAGTAAAAAACCAGTTGTTTTTTAGTAAATCATTTTCTTCATAGCAAACACACCCTACTATTTTTTTTTCATTCAGGAGAGATTTTTATTGCCACGTAGAAGAAGAGTTGCAAAAGGGGGGTTATGCCTGACCCTTTGCTACAAGATGTGTAATCATAGCTTGGCTAAAAAGCCTTTTCGTCTACTAAGCAAAATAGAATTAGATGTGACAAATATAGCTGAAGATCTAAGGAGGCTCATGAGTGAGCATACTTGGTGTCTTCTTCTTGACTCTGAATGAAGGTAGCTGCCATCTATCAATATTTAACAAGCCTTGAACTTTCCTAGGTAACTAAGCAAAAGTACTGTGTACACAATTGTTTTCTTGATTGTGACTAATAGTAGCTAATTTATCAGCAACTTTGTTAGCTTCTCTAGAGCAATGTTGAATAACAATGTCATAGATAGTAACTAATTTTCTGATTCCTTCAATAGTATCTTCACCCTACTATTCACTTGTTTTGCATTCCTAGAGAATACTCTGGGACCTCAACTATTCTAATGCCGATAATACAAAATATATCTAGTATTGTTTTACTCCTGCCCAACTTCGTATAGCAGCTATCTCCCCATCCTACAACATACTGTAGATTCTACATCATTTCATTCAACACTATTTTTCTGACTTCTCACTCTATTGGATCAACTCATATAACCTAACTCGCCTTTTGCAACTTATAATTTTAAACATATTATAACCAAAAAAACAAAAATGACATTAGACATATACAGCAAACAACTTTTAAGTTAAATTGTTTTCGAATACAAAAAAAGGTTTCATTCCTTGATAACAGATTAATAAGAAAACAATACCACATAACACAATTTTCCTCCTTCCAATTAAAATTTTAACAGTCAATCTGACTTATACTGAAGAACAAAGGCATTTGATAAACTGGAAATTACTAGTAGAAACAAACTTATATTCACAAGGGAATAGATAACATATAGCTTGAAGTTTTTAACTACTACTGGAGAACTTTACAGTAACCAGGAAAAAAAAAGGTAAACTAAAACAACTAATATACAAGACCACCTTATCGCTAATGAAGAAAAAAACTAAAGGCCCGAGTCATGGACATGGACCACTAAGTTTACAGTGTGCCAACTGGATCCATACAACAAACCCAGTATAGTACACAAAACACACCTAGGGACTAAGGCTGCTCGTAAATACCCTTCTATTGATATACATGAACACAACTAAGCTCCAATAGGATCACTAGCTTCCACCAATTCATTCATCTGCGTCGTACATGAGCTTTGCTATCACTCTGTATCCTATCTGCATACATTGGCAGTCGAATGATCTCATAAATCTCATTCAACAACACTTCTTCAGTGATGTTGTCAGTAATACTTCTCATCACCTGAAGTTTTGTACAGGAACCATAGTTAACTCGTTCAGGGACCATAATCTATCTAAAAGATGACAAAATATGGAAAAGGTTCTAATAAACTAAAAGTTTACGTATAAACAAATCAACTGCATAAATTTAGTATTGTCATTATAGAAATACCTTTCTGTACGTGTTGTAATCATTCGGAGTTCCTTTATCAACTCTGGTCCTCATCCATATCCATTTTTGGTTATTGGTATCAAAAGAGCACTCTATTATTTTATCAGAGTAAGCTGACGGATCAGAACCATCTAAAACATGAAAGAACCCAACATTTCAGGATATGTGCCAAAGGTATAAAATACCAAGAGAAGCGCAGGGAGGGGGGGGGGGGGGGGGGGACAAAAATAACACAAAAGTTCACGGGATACAAATAAAGCACAAGAGATGCTTAGATATGCCACACTATAGGACAACAGAGTAGACATTTGCCTGGATGTCCCTAAACCTCATCACTGGAATCAGTAACTCACCAACACAAAGCAACAAGGACCAACCATTGGAAAGATCATTATAAAGAGCAAGAGAAGAAACATAATTGTTGAAATCAAGTGAAAAGTTTGAGAGGTGCATGGTGCATGTCCTAGTCCGACTAGGATGGTCTGGTTAGTCAGAAATTTACACTTGCAAAGAGACCCTAAATTTGGATTCATCTTGTTCAGTCACATATGACGAGGAATTTCTGTGGTTCCATGGTTACGTTCCTGAAATTGCAAAAAAGCTTCTACTGCCCCTTGATTCATTTAAATCTTATTCTGACAATCCAAACTAATATGTCTGACCTCTCTAACCTTAGCAACTGATCCAATTTCAAGTTGTGGAAAATCCACATTCTATTTACACTAAGCCTTAACAGACCAAAAAATAAAAGCAAGAAAATGTATCTACTTTTTCTTTTTTGGCTAAGAAGAATATGCATCTTGAACTTACAAGAGAGTAGGATTAGAAAGGAGGATCAGTTGTGAAATAGCAACACTGCCTTAAGTTTTTAGTCACAGCAAGAACTACCTCTAGATTTTTTATATATATTCTTACTACTCCCTCAGTTGTCAGTTCCTTTTTTACTTGTCCCTGGTACTAAAAATAGATTTTCCTTTTTACTTGTCGCAAATCAAGAGATTTATTATTTTCTTCCAATATTACCCTTATCATTAAATAACTACATGAAGTATTAGTAGTCAAACTTAAATTTCCAAAGCATAACTAAAAATGTTAATTTAGTACTCCCTCCGTTTCAAAAAGATTGGTCTGGTTTGACTTGGCACAAAGTTTAAGAAATTAAAGAAGACTTTTGAATCTTGTGGTCCTAAATTAAAGTTATGTCAAATGTACAAAATTGCCCTTAATCTTGTGGTCTTAAACATGCCACGTGGAAAGCAAAAAGTAAAATGTTACCAAAAAAGGAAAGAGGTCATTTTTTTGAAACTGACTAAAAAGGAAAGGAGGTCATTCTTTGTGAAACGGAGGGAGTAAAATAGACACAAAAGGTGCTAACTGCTAAGTCAACGTGGGCCAAGTAAAAGGCAGCGGAGGGAGTACTACTTAGCACCTCACAAGCACCAAAGAGGAATCTTGACAATTGCAAGAGGAGTGTGAATTAGCCCCCTTAACTTTTTAGATCATTCTCTAATGAAGGTTACAACTCCATCAAATAATAGGCACTGCATCCAATTCCCCCACAAAACAATTTTAATAAGAAATAAAATCCACCCGGGTCAGTAAAGTATACAAGACAGCAATAAAAACCAAACGAGTTCACAGTTAAAAAAAAATTACAAAAATTAACGAGTATGGATGTAGATGATATTAGTTTCTTATACTCCCAACTTAACCCCAATTAAGGGAAACATTCTTGCATGACACCACAAGTATATGACTAATATAACTGTGGATTTCTGACCTGGGAAAACAACTCTACTCCCCTCCATTAGTTTCTTCTTCCCTCGTTCATGTAGATAAAGCAATTCACGATCATCGACCACCTGTCATATGATCAGAGATAATCACACTTATTTCCAATAGGAGAGCATGAAACATGATTCACTTCACAAAGGATAGTCTGCCTTGTTGAAGGATGAAAGCATCAATCTAAAACCTTAGCTATTAGAGAAAACACACTTTTGATGACTTAAATTATCTCAACACATCCCCTGACGTGCGGGTCTGATTCTTTTTCATGGGCCAAGCATGTGGAAACTCTTTTTGATAATGGATGGCAGCGAGACTAGAACTAAGGACCATTACCTGCCTTAATATTATGTTTGTGATCATCTCGCCTAAAACCTTAAGCTGCTTGTTTTATTAACTTAGCTATCTCAACATACTTGAAGCATGGAAATAAATGATATTGACAAGTAAGGTGTAGGAGCATAACAATAATAAGAAACCAAAAGGATAAGGAGGAAATAGCAACAGCTCTATTCACTAGGAGAGCAGAATACAACCTCAAACAGAAAGTCAACCGAGTTCATTTCAGGGTATTTCCACTTCAACAGACCCTCATGCGTGCGAGGAACATAAGGATCATCCCAACCCTAACACAGAAAGAAAACAGGGTGGCTCAGTATCCAGAACATAAATTCATCTGTATGATTTATGAATCTCCGTCACTGTTAGCCATAAACATGTCATTTGCAATAACATGCAAGAGGATGTGCTACTAATTCTATCTGCAACATAACAGCAAACGTAGATAAAGGTTGGAAACCACTTCCACAGAGAGTTTTCCAACATAGCAGCCAAAACATACATGTCATATAACTTGAAAACATCTCAAGTGATGTAAGAAATTGACTCCTCAGGAAAAAATCCAATACAACACTAGAACAAGAAGCAATTCAGTATAGGTACTCTTTAGCACCTGAAAAATAAGACCATCAGCTTCATGTGAAAGCTTTGGGATAAATTCTTTGAGAAGTTTTGTGACAGTAGAGAGCAGAAAAAAATCCTTCCTCCTCACCTGATAAACATTGAGAAATCAGCAGCCACTTAGGCAGAACAAATAATACTAGAAAATAACTACAATATATTCCAATTTTAACAAAACATACCCTAAAAGGCTCCAACTCATATCTATAGTAAGGGTTTCTACTCTGGTATATATGTTGACGTTCATAATTCCTTGGACCAATCACTTCTTTGTCGATCATTCTCCACCGTTCATAAAAGGGTCGCTGTAATATTATAGAACAGAGAATGAGCAACAACAATGTACAGATAATATTCGAAGAGAACCAAAAGACCCCTAAGAGTATAGCTAACATAAATTTTTCAAGAAGGAAAGGAAGGTGGTTTCATATCGAAGAATCCAACCTCGATGACAGATACATGGTTCAGGGCCATCATATCATAAATTAGGTATCTCCTTTCCTGCTTCTGTGTGTTGGGCAAAGTATCAATTACCATCTCTCCATCAAGTAAAGTGAAGTGGTGGGTCTTTTCAGCTAAACCCTGGGAGAAAATATGAGAATTTCATGTAATAAATCATATGTACAGATAATTTCCAACAGTGAGACATAAAAGGGAAAAAAACTATCAGAACATCCTAATAGCTAACTGGACATTTGGTTAGAGAGGAACAAGAGATGTTTTGATGGAGAGTCAACTGCTTTAGGCATTTTGAAGAGTAGATGCATTGCAAATTTGTTTAGTTGGTCCAACTTGTATCCTGCTGTTAATGCAGAACAACTTCAGGATTTTACTAACTCATCAGTTCTGGCTTAGATAGTTTGTATAGTTAGCCAGAGATTTTTTTTGTAAGCTCAAATGCCATATCTTGTAAATCTTGCATCTTCTTGATGCTGTTATTAATACCACTTATCTTATCAAAAGAAAATTGCTAACTGGACATTAGCATACTTCATTAGTGTGTCTGCAAGGAAATCTCATCTGAACCCTCCGGAAGTTGAAATGCCTATCAATTAAGAAACAGCCATCCATCGTGATCAGCATCATATACCGTGTCCCATCAGCCTTCCATGTAGCATAGTAGTAACGCTGCCTTAATAACTGCAAGTTTTCCCTGCACATCATGACAACGATTACCTTGGATGAATCTTAATTTATGGATCTTCACCTTCCTTGCTTTGTGTGGGATGCTACCATAGTTTGTAAGGCAGCTAGCCAGTTTAATAAATAAACAATTGTTTTCTCAGAGAGTATATTAATATCCATGTCCGAGTTCATATGAGGTTCAGGTATGAAGATATGACAAGATTATTATCCATTAGTAAAATTTGTTCAAGGGATCTACAAAAATACATTAACTACTCAGAACACTTGATGGACAAGCTATCATGCAGAATAAAACAATATTAGCAGAACAAACAAAACAAACCTATTTCATGAGCTGCAAGCATAATATCCCGGTCCCTGTCGAGGCCACATACATCCACCCAACTAAGGTAATTGATTCCAAAATAAAAAGACGGGTCTTTCTGCCTATTTGGCAGGTCACAAGAATCAAGAAGTATTTCAGTCTGATCATTTGTAGGGCTGGGCATAAATACCGAAATACCGAACCGAACCGAATTTTTTTGGTATTTCGGTTTTCGATTTGGTATTCGGTATAAATTTTCGTATTTTTCGGTATTTCGGTTCGGTTTTCGGTATGTGACTTTTGTATTATTTGGTATTTCAGTTTACCGAAATATATTATATTTATAATATATTAATATTATATTAATTATTAATATTAATTACTCCCTCGGTTTCAAAAAGAATGACCCCCTTTCCTTTTTAGTCCGTTTCAAAATGAATGACCTCTTTCTTTTTTTGGTAACATTTTAATTTCAGCTTTCCACATGGCATGTTTAAGGCCACAAGATTAAAGGGCAATTTTGTACATTTGACATAACTTTAATTTAGGACCACAAGATTCAAAAGTCTTCTTTATTTTCTTAAACTCCGTGCCAAGTCAAGCTAGGCCACTCTTTTTGAAACGGAGGATGTATTAAATAATAAATATTAGTATACGCACAATTGAATTAGGTCAATGAATAACCCACGCTTCACTTATAACTTGAGTTTTCATTCTTCTTCGACGCTGCTTTCACTGACCCGCTTTCCCACTTCCACTTCCGGCGTCGTCGCATCGACCAGCCGACTAGCAGCCGACCAGCAGAAGCCGCCAGCCGACCAGCAGAAGCCGCCAGCCGACCAGCAGCAGCCTCCAGCCGACCAGCAGCAGCCACCAGCCGACCATCGGAGCAGCACTCCAGCAGGTAGTGCGGCATCTTAGTACAACAGGTAGAGAAGAAGAATCGGAAGCCAGCTCTCTTTCCATTGACAACAAGCACCGTTCTGTTAGTGATGCTAAGAATAATCGGAAGCCAGCTCTCTTTCCGTTGACAATAAGTACCGTTCTGTTAGTGATGCTTATTCACGATTGACTACCATCCTGTAACAAAAAACCGAACCGAACCGAAATAATTCGGTTCAGTGTTCGGTACACGTGGTACAAGAACCGAAAACCGAAAAAACCGGAAAAAAAAAACGAAACCTAACCGAATTACCGAATGCCCAGCCCTAATCATTTGAACATCCCAAAAACTTGGAAGTTCATGAACCACCAAAACACCTCTTCTGATAAGTAGTTACTTTATTTTCAGGATTAGATCTTAACTAAAACAAAACTATAAAATGTGGGTTAAGAGAATATAAGCTATTGTGAAGAGACTTCAAAGAAAGCTTAGTTGCAACATTTGCAGAAATACAGGTAAAAATATTTGGGAGAAAGTCAAATGACTTCTGCAGTAAAAAGTGATGGCCAAGGGACATTCATGGTTGGGAGACAAACAAACTAATGAAGTTTAGGCAAAGATTCCTAATGGCTGATTATAAGAAGCAGAATAAACGGAATAAGTAAGAAATCAAGAGGTAGAAAAAGAAACGCTTGACCAGTTCCTATGAGGAGAAGAAAACAAAATAAGGGATTTCGTTACAGCACCAAATGATATTGTAAGAGCTCAAGCATGAAGAAGACTACATTTCCCTATGAAAAAGTATAATTAGCACTGAACCTGTCATCCAAAATTCTATGGAAAATATAATGAATCCAACAGCAATTAGAACAACAGAAATACATACATGATTGGCCAAAAACCTAGGAAATGGCAGAGTCCATTTTCTATCATAAGCCAAAATCACTCAGATAAACCAGCCAAAATCCAATTATAATAACCTACTTAGGCACTTAATAAGTGCTGAAACAACACTCAACTATTTTTCAAAACTGGATTTTTATTTATTTATTTTGAAACTGAACAGCACTCAACTATTTGTCTCATAGTAAGAAAAGAAGAGTATAGAAATAGGCACTTTATGCAAATAAAGCAAAAATAACAACCAAATTTTATTCTGTACCAAGTATGCTGTAATTTGTTAATCACATTAGACAACTCAAGGCTTAAACTGAAGAAAGCAAGAACTAGACACCTGAAGAGATAAAGAAATAATCATGATAATCACTTCACAAGTGATTTTACATGTTACATGCCACTGTAACAAACTTTGCAGTAAAACAAACTTCACCCATCTCAAAGAAAAAAGATCACTGGACCCATATTCACTAACAAGCTTCAAATCAACCATTAAGCATATTATTGTTAACTAATTGAATCATGGTGGTGGATTATTATGTTGTTTGTTGTATTTGATATGTCAATTAACATTTTAGACAAATAAGTAACACAATTTAAACAAGTCAAACAAGATAAAATTTATTTCCAAATCAACATGTTTCCTGCTTTTAATTAATCCAACTCAGTGGTGTCGAGGATAACTCATTCTTCAGCAACATAGATACTTCAGGCTTTGATGTCTTCACGCTTATATTTAACAGCAATATCACACAAAACAAATATCGGAATTCACACTCAGATATGCAGTTCTCAGCTTGATAAGCCAACTGGACGTCCTCAAACTAATTAGAGAAACACCTAAACCAAATATCTGTTCAAACATGTAAAGTTTGAAATCACATACAGGCCAGAAATGTAGCGCTACTGCATCACATCCACATGATGAACGAAGTACGAAACATAACAGCATTATCCGTGTGTTAAAGACAATTATCACATTACATCACACAGCACCAGCTTATTTAAAATGGTAACAGTACATAAATTTCAGCACGAAGGCTATGCAGGAGCCATATTTACAAGTCTCACAAAGCTACACCGTATCCCAGCTCTACTGTCACACAGCAACAGTTTCTACTGTCATCTCCAATATCAAGGAAATGCAGATAAATGTCATGTATCAGCTTATGCGGAACCTTTTCCCCTTTTGATAAATTAACTTTATGCAGTTTTTATTCTGATTTAGGTGAGACCAACTGTGATAATTTCCTTGTTCTTTCCAGATGTGGGTGAAAAGAGGCCTCTTGTATGCATGGTTAAGTGTGATCTCCTAAACCTAAGGTTATGCCTGACTAGACCAAAAAAATATAATGAAGTTGAAGTTCTCCAAATAAGGACTGGAACCAAACCTGTCAAGAGAGACTGGATGTGAACCAGGAAATTGTGGACCTCTACCCTGAAAGGCAAATACACCAAAAGGATTTATGAGCTAGAATTGAAACAGCAGACACATATATTTTGCAGTAAGTAGTCTACATAATCCACAACTGCACAATAGAAAGTGAGTCCACAGCAAGATCAGAAAATAAAAAGTAACGCACAAACAATACAAGAAATCTCCATATATAAATTCCCATGCAACAATTATAAAGACACCAAAGAACCAACTGCAAAATTTCTACCCCTGGGGTCATTTTCAGTGCTTGATAACAGAACTGTCGTAAATAATTTTGCTGATCTTGTGGGATTGCATCTCCCAAAATGTCATCATTTGAGGTTACTACTTGTGCTTCCAGATTGTCCTGAGAAGGGAGAAAATGAGTTATGAGGAAATTATAAAAGCTCTTTCGAATAAATAAACTTTACTACACTGCAAAAATATAGAGACCAAAACCATAACATGTTGGTATAAAGATGGAATCACAAGCATCTGTAACCTTGATTATGTTATCGTACTCTAGATTCTAGAACCTGCACCATTTGAATAAATTACTAAATTGAGTTTTCTAGGACAGTGTTCTAGACAATTGTTAGGAATGTGAAAAGTGGAACAGTTGGTAAGATGTCAAAAAGTTGGAAGTAATATAAGTTTTTATTAGTTTAAATGATGGGAACAAAGACTTCTCATTTAACGAAGGATCATATTTTTGGACAGACCAAATGGAAAGAAAGATCAGGTATACTAGCACGGAGTAGTAGATTGGGCGACATCAAGCAAAAACGAGTCACTCTTCTTAAAGAATAACATGATTTCACAAACAAAACCCCTCCTTTCACTTCCGTACAATCCTCACGAACCCCCATTCTCTCTCCCTCCATCTGCATTGCCTCCCGTCTTTGTTTTACACACACACCTCCCCCCGGATGCACCGCCCTTCTTCCCACTCTTTGCCCCACCCACACCTTCTTTATTACATTACCATGACCACTTTTCTCACTAACTCTCTGGCTCTCTCAGTTAAGTTTGTTTTTCTGGAACATAAACTTTCAAATAGTAAAAGGTGAATCAAATAGAACAGCAAAAATATATAGTTGATTCTCTGCAAATGCTTGCTTTCCTATGAAGAAGCAGTCCTACAAATTAATTATTCAGTAGCCATTTTGATAAAAAGCCCAATCCTCAAAACCTTGAAAAGCAGTTGAGTGATGATAGAATATAACAAAATACCCAAATACTTTTTCCCCAGCAAAAGATAAGAGAAAAAGGAGGACGAACTTCATTTATCTTTCTAGAATGTCAGTAAAATTAATACCACTAGCATGTGTATTTTTTCAATTTTTCATGCCAAACACTCTTTATCAAGCTAGAAAATATTATAGTTGCTCCAAGTCTAAGCAAGTTAGATATCTCTTAGCACTGTTTAGCCACATTTGTTGAGCTTTTAAGAAAAACTAAATTTCTTCTTGGGTGTGTCTTTCTTTAATTGGTGGAGCATACCTTGTTTATCTTTCTAGAAGGTCAGCAAATATGACACCATTAGCATGTGTATTTTTTCAATTTTTCATGGTAGGCACTCTTCATCAAGCTAGAAAATATTTTGCTTGCTCCAAGTCTGAGCAAAGTTAGATCTCTTCTAGCACTGTTTACCCACCTTTGTCATGCTTTTAAGAAAAACTAGATTTCTTCTTGGGTGTCTTAATTGGTGGAGGACCAAAGGCGATGAAATAGGCTGTCAATGGAGGTAAAAATGCTCAAATGCAAATAAGAAAACAAATATGGCTAAGTACAGAGTTCTACGGATTTTTAGGAGAAATTCTTTATCAGTCAAGAAACAACAATCCTAGGAAACCTTTATCATCACATTTAGGCACCCTGGTCAGACATTAAAATAATGGATGATGACCCAAAATTCTTCAGCATTAAATTTTGGCTACTTATTTCACCCTTAATCTGCTAACTCCATAAAGGGCTGCTGGGTGGGAATGGACAGATAAAGGAGCACAAGAGACCATTTTCTTAATTATCATTCCAGAATTGAAATGAAACTTAGTCTAATAAAGCAAATTATATAGAGGATTCATATCCTGACTGAAACTAGTTTGGGATTGAAGCATAGTTGATGCAGAGTCTAAGGAAAAGAAGTCCTCAATCTGAGAATAACATATCGACATTTTATGGTACAAGTTTCATCGAAAAAAATAAAGTGAGTATTAAGACCAGACATGGAAAATGTCTCTTGGCTAACGAAAGGAGACTCGCATAAGGTGGCTCAAGTTATCTAGCTTCGACAGGCATGAGGCTTTAATGACCAGCCCAGGCCTAATTCAAGTGATCTCTGACTAGGAATCATGCCTTTAAAAAGTTGTGGCGAGCCTCGCATCCCAAGTATTGCAAGGTCGGTACTCAAGAATTTCTCATTTACAAGCTCCATTGGTAAACTGACTTGGGAATGTCATAAATTGGTAATTTTCATAATCACGCTTAACATTGCACTCAAAATCAAGTTTCACTAATTTCTACTTTTTTTTTTCTTGAAATTGGTAATGTTGTATTCCTCAGCATTGAGGATATGTTGGAGATCTTCAAAAAGAAGCCCAAAAAAGAAGAGTAGGAGGATGCTACTTACAGAGATCCTAACAAATCTACTAGTTCAAATTCATCTATTTCTATCTTTTTACATCATTAATGAAAAGATACAATACAATCTCCATTTAACTTTATGGATGGAATTGGACCTATCTTCGAAGTTTCTGCTATTTCTCTCTTTCCATACATTCCACCATATACAGTGCGGGATGATTTTCCACCATCTCTTCTGGCTCTTGCTTCCTCGTCTTCTAATCCAACAACTCAGCATATATGTCGATTGCTCAGGCATGGTTCATAATGTGTTTGTGAGGGTAAGAAATAAGGTCCATAGTTGTTCAGTGAATTTACAATGCAAAAATGTAATTAAGTAAATAAATATTTGAGGTGCTGGATAAGTAATCAAAATATTTTATGCTCCCAGGCACTTTTATCGAGACGTCCTTTTAAAAGACCCCTTCAGGGTCTCTGATCCCTTTTCCGATGGTCTTCAACCACCGGAATCTTCCCTATCCTTCCTGTTCTTTGAAAGCCTTTTTTTCATCATGGAAAATCGTATTTACTTTAGACTAGGTGGGAAATCTTTTGACATTACAGAGACTATAATGATTTCTGATACATGGTTTGAATGGGTGGAAAACTCTAGGTACTACACCAGGAGGATGTCTTTAAGTAAAGGGGCTATGGTTTGGCTATGCAGAAGGTTGCGAGAAGCATCAGAAGTCAGGGGTAAAATGTTTAAGACATGGAGAGGCAGAGATGTTTCAACTAATATCTTTTGCTCCTTGAAGTTCAACAAGTTTGGTCGTTTTTTGTCGATCATTACGGTTAATGGCCAAATGAGGTCTGTTATTATTATTCCAGAAAACAAGGACAATGAGGGATGGTTGGGACTTGTCAGTCGGATTGAAAGCTTCATTAATAGGAGATCTTTAATGCAAGCTGGTACTCCAGCAGTAGGGGAGATAAATCATCCTTCAAAAAGGGGAGAAGGTAGCTACAAGGATGCTCTCTATAAGAACAGATGGATGGTGCAGGAACCAACTATCTCCAAGGTACAAGGCACTGTGACAGCTTCTTCACACCATGATGGAAATGATCTTTTACAGAGATGCCTAGTAGGAAGCTTTCCAGATTTCAACGAGATGCCAACAAGAAATGATGTGAGAAGGTGGATCCAACAAACTTGGAGAGGAGTTTACAATATCCAGGTTTTCGACATGAATGGCATTCAATTCCTGTTCGAATTCCAGTCGAGGAAAGATGCACAACACATTCTTCTTGGTAATTGGAAGAGACAGGGCAAACAACTTGTGCTTGACTGGTGGTCTCCGACATCTGGGGCTTATCCAGCCCACACCACTTTTCAATGGTTTTGGATTCGAGTACTTGGTCTACCTCTCCAACTATGGTCTGAGAATATTATGAAAGAGATAGGAGATCAATGTGGGGGATGGCTTGCAACAGAAGAACAAACCACGATAAAAAACCATCTGCGATGGGCTCGAATCAAAGTGAAAGGCCCTATTGAAAATATTCCCAGGGAAGTTGAAATTCAAGATGGTGGTTTGATTTTTTCCCTTCCAGTTTGGGTTGAAGCTCCGGCAAGATTTCGCAGATCTGAGGTGGTTGAGCTTGACAGCCAAGAAATCAATCCTAGGCTAGAAAAGGAAAGGGATAAAGCTGCTAACTCCATAAAGCAAATGTTGACTTCCCAGGAATTAGGGCAAAGGAGAGAGAGAAAGGATCTTGTGGATAATGATATGCATTTAAGGAATGTTGTGGGGTCCAGTAGCCATGTGGATAAAGCTGCTGATGCCATAAAGCAGATGTTGACTTCACAGAGAATTGGGCTAAGGAGAGAGGGAATGATCTTGTGGATGTGATGGGACATGCATACGGGGGCCCCACTGTTGCAGGTCAAGTGAAATCCCAATCAAATTATTTGGGCCAGCCGACCCATTTAAATAAAAGCCCAACAAAAGTTGTTGAGCCTTTTATTAAAGATATTAACATTTGGCCAGTTAATACAGAAGCCCAAAATACTCTGTCAACATGCATAGAACAGAGTATGTGGAGTGAAGTGTCAAGAAGAGCTATTCAGACGAAGTCTCTGCAGCTGGACAATATAGAGAAGCGTCATTCAAAGTCGATTATGTCGGAAATAAGGGAGACAAGTGATAAAACTAAGGAAGGGGAGGTACAGGGGAATTCTCAACAATTAATTCCTTTTAGTGATCCGACACCTCTCAATTGTGATGCCTCTGAATGCAGCAAAGAGGCAGAGGGGAAAACAAACCAATGGGTACAAGACAATATCCTCCGACTCAGCCAAATGTTTGGAATGTCTTTTGATGGTTGTTCTGGGGAAGCTTTGACCCTTCTGTTAAAAATTGATCAAAAAAGGGAAAAGGAAGGCTCCTTAGCCTCGAGTGCTACAGAACATAAGGACAATCAGATAATCCCTAAAGAGCTCAAAAATTTGATCTTCGATGTGAAGTTCAAGGATGGGGAACCTAGGAGTGAATCTAGAAGCAGGGGGAGAAATTGTGCCACCCAGTTACAATGAATTTAAAAATTCTATCATGGAATGTTAGGGGTTTAAACATGGAGAATAAAAGAAATTTGGTGAAAAGCAGAATACAACAGAAGGGGGTAGATATTATAGTTTTGATGGAGACAAAGCTAAATGGGGCAGTGGGGGATTATATACAACAATTAGGAGGGAATAGGTGGATGGGGGGAATATGGCTGGAAGCGATTGGCAGCAAGGGTGGAATTTTAGTTATGTGGGACAAAAGATCATGGAAAGGGGAGATGGTGGAATATGGGAACCAATCAATTACTTGTAAATTATGTGGAGTTAATCAAGAACTAACTTGGTTTCTCACAGCAGTCTATGCATCTTGTGATAGAAATGAAAGGATGGAGTTGTGGGAAGAATTAGGAGCTATGAGGAGTCTGTGTGAAGGACCCTGGGTAGTGTGTGGGGATTTCAATACTACTAGGTTTCCTTCCGAGAAAACCAACTGTATCAGGCTTTCTAGAGCCATGATAGATCTGTCCAGCTGTATCAACGAATTGGAGCTGATTGACCCCCCTTTATTTGGGGGATCATACACTTGGAGAGGAGGGGCAAACCATAGGAATGCCTCCAGGATTGACAGATTTTTGTACTCGTTCCCATGGGATGAAATGTTCCTTCAAATTAGGCAATGTACTCTGCCTAGCTTGGGGTCTGACCATAATCCGATTGTCTTAACATGTGGGAATACGGCCTTCAGGAGATCTTATTTCAAGTTTGAAAAGTGGTGGCTTAATGTAGAGGGTTTCAAAAGTAAAGTTCATGAATGGTGGAGCTCCTTTGAAGTGTCAGGAAGACCGGACTACAAACTAGCTACTAAGTTGAGGCTGCTTAAAACAAAACTGAAGGAATGGAGCAGAGAGAATAGGGGGAATTGGAAGGCAAGGAAGGAACAAATTTTGAGTCAGATAGGGGACATGGAAGTTACTCAAGAGTCTAGATCTCTTACTGCTGATGAACAGATACTAAAGGTACACTTGGCCATGGAATACGAGGAGGTGGCAAAAAATGAAGAAATTTTTTGGAGACAGAGGTCCAGAATTCAGTGGATCAAGAATGGTGATAAAAATACGAAGTATTTCCACAGATTGGCAACAGCTCACAAGAGAATCAACACCATTGAGTCATTAATGATTAATGGAGAGTTATCCTCTGAGCCAGTGGAAATCAAGAACTCTATTGTGGATTTTTACCACCATTTGTATAAAGGAGGAAGAAAACTTGAGACCCTCACTAAATATTCTTAATATACAGAGAATAACAATGGAGGAGCAGAGCTGGTTATCTAGAGAATTCAGTGAGGATGAGGTGCTAGAAGGGATAAGATTGTGTGCTTGTGATAAAGCACCTGGGCCTGATGGTTACACCATGGCCTTTTTTCAGGCATTCTGGGAAACCATAAAGGAAGATCTGATGCAGAACTTCCAAAACTTTCACTGTCACCAAAGTTTTGAGAAGAGTTTCAATGCTACCTTTGTGGCTCTAATTCCTAAGAAGGTGGGGGCAAATGATCTAAGAGACTTCAGACCAATCAGTCTCATTACTGGGGTTTATAAAATAATTTCCAAAGTGTTGGCAGAAAGGTTGAAGAAGGTGATAGACAAGCTAGTCAACAAAAATCAAATGGCTTTCATTAAAGGGAGACAAATAATGGATGCTGCTTTAATTGCTAGTGAATGTATTGATACTAGGATTAGAGGAGATGTGCCAGGGGTAATGTGCAAATTGGATATTGAAAAAGCCTATGACCATCTTAATTGGGACTTCCTGATCAACATTCTTAGACAAATGGGTTTTGGCCCTACATGGCTCAAGTGGATTGAGTTCTGTATTAAAACTACCAGGTTCTCCATTTGGGTTAATGGAGAACCTGTAGGTTTTTTTCCTTTCCTGCTGAAAGAGGTCTTAGACAAGGAGACCCTTTGTCCCCTTTCCTGTTTATCATTGCTATGGAAGGGTTGGACAGTTTGATGAAGAGAGCTTCTCTAAACAACTGGATTAGGGGTTTCAGAATCAAAAACAGGGTTAATGAGGTGATGGATATGACTCATTTATTGTATGCGGATGACACAATAATTTTTTGTGAAGCAGAGCAGGAACAACTCTGTCACATCAGAATTATTCTGGTAATTTTTGAGGCATGCTCTGGACTTAAGGTGAACTGGAGAAAAAGTAGCATTTTTCCTATTAAAGAGGTCCAACAGATTCAAGCTTTGGCCAATATATTGAAGTGCAAGATAGAGAGGTTGCCTACAGTTTATCTAGGTCTGCCATTGGGTGCTAAGCATAAAGCAGTTAGCATCTGGGATGGTGTACTAGAAAAATCAGAGAGGAGACTGGCACTTTGGAAATCCCAATATCTATCCTTGGGGGGAAGAGTCACTTTGATTAATTCTGTTTTGGACTCTTTGCCAACTTATGTGATGTCACTTTTTCCCATTCCCGGCAAGGTAGTCAAAGCTATAGACTCATTGAGGAGAAACTTCCTTTGGCAAGGTAACAAGATTGAGAAGAGCTACAACTTAGTTAAATGGATGGCGGTTCAACAGAGCAAAAGATGTGGGGGTTTGGGAGTAAGAAATCTAAAGATACACAACAACAGTTTACTTACCAAATGGTTGTGGAGATACAATTTGGAAGATCAAGCTCTATGGAAGGAACTCATTCAACACAAGTATGGCCAGGAAGATCAATGGTGTTCAGAGGAAGTGACAGAAACATATGGTGTGGGAGTATGGAGGACTATAAGAAACCTATGGCTGGCATTCAGAGACAATGTAAGGATAAAGGTTGGTCGAGGAAATAAGGCTTTGTTTTGGAAGGAAGACTGGACTGGTCAAGGGTCCTTGGAAAATTTATTCCCTGGGTTGTTTTCCATTTGCCTGAATCCTGACAGCAAAATACAAGAGGTTTGGTCCCCACAAGGATGGAATTTGCTCTTTAGGAGGTTTCTTAATGATTGGGAAATAGAGTGGGTATCGAATATGCTAGCTTTGATTGGAGATTTTCCTGGCACAAATCTGGAAACAGATAAATTGCTATGGAGGCATCATACTGATGGTCAATTCTATGTGAACAGAATGTATAAAAGGGATCTAGCCACAATTGCGGGGAAGAAATCAGGGCCATGGAGTACTATATGGAAAAGTGTAGCCCCTACTAAGGTGAAGTGTTTCACTTGGTTGGTAACTAGAAGGGCTTGCCGGACACATGATAAACTTCAAAAGAGGGGAAAAATTATTGCCTCAAGATGTTATCTTTGTAAAGAGGCTCTAGAAACCAATAATCATCTGTTTCTCCACTGCAAAGTAACAACACAAGTATGGGCTCTATTCACCAATATAAAGAGCCTAAATTGGATTATGCCAGAACATACAGCAGACCTACTAAGTTGTTGGGTCAGAAGGGGAGGCAGTAAGAGCCAGAGGAGGTGGTGGAGAACAGTACCTGCTTGTATCTGGTGGATCATTTGGAAGGAGAGAAATCAGAGAATTTTTGTAGGGAAAGAATGCACTATAGAGAAGATTAAGTGGAAAGTAATTACCACTTTAGGTTTTTGGTGTAAAGAAATGAACATAGAAGAAGAAATTCAACTAGTGGATTTCATAGGAGCTTTGTAAGTAGTCCTGTTTTTTTTGTTGGTTTTTCTATGTAACTAACACTTTTGGAGGTGGCCAGCATAGCCCTTAATGTTGAGGAATACAATTTTACCAGTTTCAAAAAAAAAAAAATTACAATGCAAAAAGAGGTGATTGTTAGTCTCTTTTGTTTCCCCGCAAAGTTGGCATCTGGAAACTATGATACGCCACTTTCTCTTCAAAACCTCATGTGTTAGGCAAACCTTTCTTACTACCAACCAGGTGAAGCATTTTACTTTAGTTGGACCTATGTTTTCCTACACATTATTCCACAAAAATTGTCGTCTTCTGTTTTGATGTGCATTACTTATTTCATAAGCCCTCTTAATAGAGAATTTTCCATCATTTTCGTGCTTCCATCTCATGGAATCTGAATTTGATGTAGTGCCTGAGAAGTCACCTAGTAGAAGAAGCGTGTTGGCCACCCTTTCCACCTAATAATTTAATATTTAATAATCTTCTAAAAAAAAAAATCACATCCGTGATCGGTCGAACATTCTTTGACAATTGATTTTGGGTTGTTGCATATGATGATTAAGTCGAGAAAGATATCCTTCAAAGGGTTCTGATTGTTCCAAGCATCTCCCGAAAACTTTGTTTTTCTCCCATCTCCCACTTTTATAGTCATGTTCTCTTCTATCTTTGGCCAAAGGTCTCTGATTGTTCTCCATGCCCCACTTCCATAGGGGCATAGAACTAGTACTGCTACACCATGGGTTGTTCTCACCATATTTCACTTTGATGATCTCCTTCCATAGAACCTGGTCTTCTTCACTGTATCTCCAAAGCCATCAAGAGGCTATCATTCTGTCTCCATCCTCCGAGGTACCTATTTTTCATTGTTACTTCCCATTTCACCAAATTATATCCTTTGTCCTACTTACATCCATGCCAAGGAAAATCCCTTCTGAGTTTGTCCAGTTTCTTCGAAACCTTTCAGCTGTATAGGGAATAGAGACATTACATAAGTAGGAAGAGAGTCTAAAACTGAGATTATAAGAGTGAGTCTTTTACCAAATGATAAATATTGAGACTTCCACCTTGTTAATCTCTTTTCTGCCTTCTCTATTATGCCATCCCATATCCTTGCCTCTTTATGTTTGTAACCAAGTGGCATGCCCAAGTAAACAACAGGTAAATGATCCACATTACAACCAAGTATGTCTGTCATACACTAGATGTTGAGTACCTCCTTGATTGGGAAGAAACTGCTCCTCACCCAATTTATCTTCAAACCTGAAGTGGTTTCCAAAAAACAATAGTAGCAATCTGATGTAATTTCTATATTCCTCGGTAGGTTCACAAAAAATAATAGTATCATCAGCATAAAGTAGATGGCATATTTCCTTGTTTTGCCTTGTAGCACCTCCTTTTTGAAAGTGACAAGTGGTAGATTTACACTCATTTGAGGCCTATTTAGTACAACAATTATTGTCTTCAATGTCTTGTTATGTTCTATTCTAATGATATTTTGATGATTTGCAGCTATGAACGCTTTTCAATATCTAATTAGCACATGATTCCAAGCTCATCTCCTTTCATTCTAGAATCTACACTCTCATTAGCAATGAGTGCAGCATCCATAATCTGTCTCCTTTTTATGAAAGCCATTTGGTTCTTGTTGACCAACCTATCTATCACCCTTTATAATCTTTTAGCCAATAACTTTGTTATCACCTTGTAAATTCCAGTGATCAAGCTTATTGGTCTGAAGTCCTTCAGTTCCAAAACCCCTGCTTTCTTCGGGATGAGGGCCACGTAGGTTGCATTGAAACTTTTCTCAGACCTTGTATTAGCATTAAAATCCTGAATATCATTCTTAATATCCTCTTTAAGCACATCCCAGAATGCAAGGTAAAAGGACATGGGAAGCCATCAAGCCCTGGTGCCTTTTTCCATTGCACATAACTTGAGACTGTCTAGTATCTCTTTCTCTTCAAATTCTCTTTGTAACCACTCTTGTTCTTCTTCAGTTATACATGTGGGATAAGCTGCAAATTAGGTCTCCATTCTTCTGATTCCTTGTATAGATTTTGGTAAAACCTTTGGATAGCCTCCTTGATTTCTATTGGATCACTGATATTGCTGTCAAGATGTCAATGGAGTTGTATCTCTTATGCGTTGTGATCTCCTCTCTTTTAGCCACCTCTTCAAAGTCCAAAGCTAAATTAGTTTTCTGTAGCAATTCATCATCGATAAGACTTCTTTATTCTTGGATAGTCTCTAAATTGGCAATTTGGTTTAGGAGCTCCTCCTTTTGTTGTTTTCCAGTTGCCTTTGTTAGTTCTGCTCCACTGTTTCAATTTTCCTTTGAGCAGTTTCAACTTTTCAGCTAGATTGTAGCCAGGTCTGCCACCGACTTTGAAAGAGATCCACCATATTTTCACTTTCTCCTTGAACCCCTCAACTCCCATCCACCAATTTTCAAACTTAAAATAAGATTTCTTGTAATTTAATATGACCACAAGTCAACAAATCTTGATGATGATCTGAGACCAATTAAGGAATGATCTCTTGTTTGATGTTAACAAATTGTTCCTCCCATTGAGAGGAAAAAAGAAATTTGTTGATCCTAGATGCCGAGTTGTGGTTTTCCCCTCTTCTCCATGTGTAAGACCCTCCAAATAAAGGAGGGTCTATCAACTCCAGTTCCTCTATGCATTCAGAAAATTCTGCCATATCCCCATTTATTTTGTAACAGCTTATTCTTTCCAATGGATATCTAAAAACATTAAAGTCTCCGCACGCTACCCATGGCCCTTCACATAAACTTCTCATGGCTCCCAGTTCGCACCATAATTCTCTCCTATCCAATCTAATGCATTAGGCATACACAATTGTCAGGAACCAGGTAAGATTCTGGTTTTTTCCAGACAACTTACAAGTGATACACTGATCTCCATTCTCCACCAACTCCCCTTCACATATCCTCTTATCCCACATAATGAGAATCCCTCCACTGCTACCCTCTGCCTGTAAGTGTATTTCTCCAACCCATCTATTGCTCCAAATACTCTTTAGCAACCTACTAACATTACCATCTAATTTAGTTTCCACCAAAATATATACATCTACCCCCACAGTGGTTGATTACATTCCTAACTAATCTCCTTTTATTGTTATCATTTAATCCCCTCACATTCCAAGTCATTACTTTTACCATCATTTTTTCACCATGGTTAGATCTCTCCCTCTTTTCCTAGGTTCTCCCTCTTTGAAATTCATGTCAAATATTAGATTTGTCAATTCTTTTGGCATATTGTTGTTGATGGAGGAACTTCCTTAACTTTACAGATTTCATTCAATCTGTTCTGTTCCAGTTTCATTAGGAGAGAATAGAACTGATTCTCATAGCCCTTAATGAAAACTCCAAACATTTGACTTAGTTTAATAACATTGAGATGGACCCTTATCGTGACTTTTGATTCCATGCACTTCTTTGTTATATTGTCATCAATGTAAAGGGGCATTGGTTCTTCAAAAACTACCAATTTTTCATCTGTTGACTCATGATTCGAGTTTAAATCACTTAACCTACCTCTTTATGCACTTCCATCATTTCAGAAGAAGCAAAGTACCCCTGAGGCGTGTCTTCCGCCAGCAAATTCAATTCTGAAAGCTCTTGAGAAGTTCTTGAAGTTTCTGTCATACGCAAGAAAAATTCTACATCCTCTCCAATAGTAGAGTGAGCAAAGCTTCTGTTATGTTTTCCAACTCTAGGTGAGCATATTGTGTAAAAGGTTCTGTGAAAGGAGTGGCCTTATTAATTAAAGAGCCCATAATAGGGATGGACTTTTTAATTGAGTGACCCAACTGTGAATCTAAATGAGAAGGCCCATTTAAAAATAAATTTTCCAAATTGAAACCCTCCTCTAGGGCCCCACACTTACTTCTCCCATGTGGCCTACTCTTTCAAAAGGCTCTCCACTTTCTCTTCCTGATGAGGTGGATAAACACTGAGACTCCACTATATCATTTAAATTGTTTGTGGCCCCACTTGCCTTGTCCCCTTTGTCCTTATCTATTGCCCTTTTCTTGTTAGCATCGAACTCTGTTAATGTTACTCTCTTCTTTTCCATTCCTTTTAGATGAAGGTCACCTCTAATTTATGCAGATTCATAGTTGTCTGCAGCAGCAGCATCTCCCTCAAAGCTATCACCTTGGATATTCGCTTCTCCTTGCTCTAAGAGCATGTAGGTGGCTGGAGACTCACACCAAACTGGCAAAGAGAAAATTAGATCACCATCGGCGATTTCTTTCGTCGTCAGTATTTTCTCCCTGGGGCCTCGAACCTTGATTCTAAGCCCATCTCAAATGGTTTTTTAGTTCTATCTCCTTATTTTCTATCCACCCCCACAGTCATCACCTATCTTCCTCATCACCTCTTTGTTCCATAACTGCAGTGGGAGCCCTAGCATCCGTATCCAGTACCAGTCAAACTTTGTTTGTTCCGAAAAAGTCCCCCTTGTTGGATTCCACCAATCAAGCTTTAGACTTGTCTTTTGTCTCCTCCATTCACCCATTAGGACATGCTCTGCCGCCCTTCTCGACTGTAATTCAAATATTGAAGCCATTCATATCATATTCCTGAACATTTTGGGCACCCTTTGAGGAGTGCACAATTTGGATTCATTTAGGACTATATTTTGATAGAATTAGTGTCCTCAAATGCATATTTTGTCTCAATATCTAATGTAAATCCTTACATTTCAGGTATTTGACTTGAGAGACAAAGCATGGACGCTATTGAGCAAAAAGGAACAAGGCGGCTGAATGAAGGAAGAAAAGACGGCCTGAAGATTGCCTAATCCATTAGGCGAGTCGCCGAAAGGCCTCAAATCTCGCCTAATATTCCAGTGTGCTGAGCCCGGAAGGAAAAGATCAAGTCTGAGAGGAAAGGGAGCAGTCGGCGCATCGCCGAGCAGTTCCCTGTCGGCCAATGAATCAAAACGCGAAGATGCTGAAGGCAAAAGCTGAAAGGCGGTCGCCGAGTGTATCGGCGATCCCGACTAACTGCGCCAAGTGATCCTTCGCAGCACAAATTTTCAAAAACTATAAATACCTATTTAATTTTGTAGCTTGGTATCCAAAATTCAAAGAATCGACTTATTACTCAGTGTTTAGATATTTTTGAGTTCTTAGAGTTTTTGGGAGACATTGTTCTTGAGCTTGAAGGTTTTCAACTCCAAGAAATTGGAAGTGGGCATCAAAGAATCTTCATCTTAGGCGTGTGTAAAGACATTTTCTATCGTACCCACTTGATGGAAACACTTGTTGGTATCGATTTCTATCTCTTTTTCATGTCTAGCTAAAACCCCAATTGTTAGGGTGTGATTTTATGAATATGGGTTAAATTTACTGTTGGGTATTGCTTATTGTTAATCTATTTGCTGTCTAAATATGATTTCGTTTAGTAGTTGTGTTTGAACTTAATGGGATTGTAGTTGTGCAAATACGATTTCATCTTAGTGTTTTTGGCTTGCTCGAGAGAGAGGTTTTAAAACTAAAGACTACTAAATCGATAGCCGGTGGTTATTGGGTCGTCGTGGGTTCAGCTCGAGAGAATGATTCCTAGACCTTCTCCCACACATTCAGCTCGAGAGAGTGAATGGGCTAAGGCGGAGGCTGTGCTATAGTGCTACAACTCGGTGTTCGAGAGAAACCGAGTTGATTCGGGGTAAGTTGTTCGAGAGAAAATTTACCCCACTAAAGTCTAGCCTAGTTACAAATATTCAGCGATTCACTATCAATAGCATTTACCCATAGTATATTTTATCCCATATTCCTATCATATCCCAAGAATCCTGTCTCCCTATCTCGTATCTTTATATTTTTGTTGTTTTTATCCTTTAGTTGAATATAAAACCCCCCTATTGATAATTGACATTCGTGTCACCCTTTAGATTTAGTATGTTTTTATTCGTTAATGTTTATAGCTATGATTGATTAGAACTTAGTTTTACTTTTCTATTTAATTCTCAACTGTTAATCGCTCCCTTGGGACTCGACCCCAACCCATTCGGTTGGGTTCTACTCACGATCGTTGACACTTGAACTGGAAGTAGTGTCCTGATACGTGAAATCACCCTTCCATGTATGTTGTGCCCATTTTCGAACATCACTACGTATAGGTGCATCTTCTCCTCCACAGAATCTTCCCACATGGAACCTTCTAAGAAGATCATTATCATGGATGTTTGACGACGTCTTCAGAAAAGAAGCTTCCTTTTACAACAACCAGTTATGCGTTATTCCATTTACTATTGTACAAGGCTTCTTCGTAGTTCCCCTTTCCAATGATTGTTTTGGACTTTGTCTCCTCTTGATGTAATAAATGTACCATGCGTACTTGAGTTTCTTGAGATGAAATTCTCCACTTTTAATGTTAAACTCCCCCACCCCTCATTGAAAGTGTTTTCTGGGATAATGATCACATACCTACTTTGTCCCTTCACAGAAATAATTGATAAGAACCTACAGTACTTATTGAACTTTTGAGAACAATAAATGTATGTCGAAAGAACTTGACATCTCCATGAAATGAAACTTTAACCTCTGTTATATGTGGCTTCCTTTAGCCTTTTGCATAGCCAAAGTAAAGCTCCTCTGCTAAAAACCATACGTCTGATTGTGTACTTGGAATTTTCCACCCACGCAAACCAAATTCCTGAATTAGACCTAGGGCCCGTTTGGGCATGCAATATGGAATCATGAGATGAAATTGAAGTTTTGTTTAGACATGCGATATGGAATTTGTGTTGTATATTTTCTCATAAACATAAAAATCTCATAAGTTGTAAAACTATTAAAATAGCCCCAATTGTTTATTCAATCTTATTAAATAAATAAAAAATTATAAAATCACATAATAAATTATTACAAAGCTATTTGTTCTCCACTTAAGTAAATGTTTCTTCTAACTATAATTTAATAAAAAAAAAATTGAACATAAATTGTAGTGTATTAGTCTTTAATATAATCCTCCCACATAATACGGACAATTTCCTCACGTTGAACTTGCATTTCTCGATCATGTGACATAAAAGACGAACCAACATTGTTATTTTGAGCCATTTGTTGGTCAATATCATCCGCATAGACCATAAATATTTCATCACTTTAACAATTGGTTGGTGTGAGTTAAAGTGACTATATGTTGGTGAGAATAATAAATTTTAAAAAATAATGATGTGATTATAAATTTTATTTACATATGAAATAAATGGTTAGTAGATATAAATGTGGATTGTTTTAACAAAATATAAACTCGTGGATCAATTTTTGTATTAAAATATCTCAAATCATGATATGGAATTACCATATAATTCCATATCATGGTTTTTGGAGAATATGGAATCACATCTCATGATATGGAATCATGAGATGGAATCAGCGTAAAATCGCATGTCCAAATGCTGATTCCATCTCACGATACCATATCGTGATATGGTATCACATGGCCAAACGCCTACCTAGTCTTTGTGAGATCATAAGACTTACCCCCTTGTCTGAAATATGACTTATATCCATGGAAAGAAAAGTCTGAGAGAGGAAATGAAAAGAAGTTGAAAGGGTTGAGATCTGATGGCAATAGGCCACCGGAATGAGGATCCTAGATACCCAGAAAGGGTCTCTAAGGTTTTGGTCTTGGGAAGAGTGCCTGGGAGCATTTTTCTCTCTAAGTCCCAATGGATTCCTCAGCATTTTGGATGTCAGTTCACTAATTTCTCACCATAGAAGTATCAGGAAGTGATCAGTTTCTCATTCTAATGCCGAGAGCCACTAGAATGTTACCACTTTAGTGTTCACATTCAATCAAATTCAACACCGCACTAGTGGAATCTGAAGGCTTACACTTGCATCAGAGAAGGAAAAAACAAACACTTCAACCACGAATAAAGTGCCAACAATATCAAAGAGCAAAGCTATGTTGGAGAAACACATACAGTCAAAGGAGCTGTAGGACCTCCATCGTCATCATCATCAGGCATAGCATCACCATTCAAATCAAGCTCGGAAGATCTTTTCCACTCAGGTGTTGGAGGACAAACAACCATTTCAGGTTTTTTCTCATGATAGAAGGCATATAGGGCATCGATATAGTCTGGCTTATAGATCCCAGGAGGACGAGCATCAGAAAAAATTTTAATTGCCTGCATAATAGTACTCTGATTATTCATACGCAGAGATATGTGGTTAAATTTGAAGCAAGAAGGATGTAGCATCACAAAATTACTAACCTGACTGACAGATATTGGCAGCGTACGCATAAGATAATGAATAATCATAAACCCAGTGCGATTATGCCCATGTGTGCAATGAACAAGAATATACTTCTTTGCATGTTTTTGACGGGCAAGAAATTGTGAAACCTGATAGAAGCCATAAATATTAGTGTCAAGTTCCTTTCAATAGTATTCAGTGTGATAAGTTAGCCTTTATTTGCTTAAAGCCTTGAACAAAATAAAACTCATGACAACATGAACCATATTTTTTTTGATGAAGTGTTTTATAAATCACAAAGGCATCAACAAGATGCATAGTTACAAAAGAGGAGATATCAGCTAAAAAGATAACAAAAACCTAACAAAATCTAAAGAGGAGACCATATTTGATCTACTGGTCTATTGTACACAACATTATATTGCATTCCTGCAAAAGCTATATTTCAATGATGAGTTCTAATACTAAGAAAACCTAACCAGAAGTTAACAGAACACCTTTCGAATACTCTGAGGAAGTACAGTACTTTTTAATCTGAGACAAATTCTCAGAAACTACAGTTTCCATTGCAAATACAGTATCCCCCACAACTTTTTGCATTGGAAAAAGAAAAACCTTAAAATGGATTATGAACTTGAAAGGTCGTGGAGAGGGGTGCAAGTTCAAGTGAAGACAGGATATTAGCAAGGTGTGTGGTCGGCTACTTTAGAAGAGGAGTGAAGGAGACCCCAACTCTACAAGATAATAGACGTTGGGCACTCTCAACTTGGAAGAACACTTTCGGGTGAACATATATGAAATGGCAGCCAGACAATTTCTCTTTGCGTTTCCAACTAAATACATGGCGGAGCAGGTTTTACAAGGAGAATGGACATGGAAGAAGGAGAAAATCCAACTTGAATGGTGGTCACCCGTCACTGGTTGTTGCACTGATATCCAAGAGACAGAGTAGACATCGATAATAGCTATGGGGTTGCCTTTACATCTATGGTCTGAGAAAACCTTCAAGGCTATTGGTGACCAATGTGGTGGTTGGTTAGAAACTAAGGAAGAAACCTCTTTGAAAAACCATCTCAAATGGGCAAGACTAAAGATAAGAGGAGGGCAGAGGGTGCCATCAGAAGTGATCATAGAAGACAAGGGACTGATATACATAATACCCATTTGGAGTGAAATTCCGACGAGGGTGGATGTTGGAGAAGAGTGGAAGAATTTGCAGAGATTTGAGAAATTATCGGGAGACCAGTTCACAGACAAGTGAGGAGGGTTTGGTCCTTGATTTACTAAATAGAAAGGAAAGTGGGCCATCTGCAGGTGATAGGGTTTTTTCTGTAGAGATGGACTTTGACCAGTAGCCCATTTGGAGTGAAAAAGATTTTGGGCCCAAATGTTTTACGTTTGGTGGAAGAGCCCAGATATGTATCTTCCTACGACACTATTAGTACTGAATAGATGCCAACAAACATTGTACCACAAGCCAAACTCTAGTCCTACATGCAGAGGAGAGATCGAAGGAATATAGAGCATCATACAAGTTTTCCACATCTAATCCAATCCATAAGAGAGGGTGATATCATCGAGACAGAACAAGGGACAGCAGATATGAATTCAGAAATAATTGGGAATAAAAACACTCAATTGGTCGAAATTGAGCAGTGGCCAGTTGAAGATGTTCAACCACTGGATACTCAAATGCAGATAGCGGAGGTGGATGCATCATTATGGGTGCAACATTATGTTATGAGACTCAGTAAACAATTCAAGGTTTTTTTTTTTTTTTGAAACTGTTAAGGTTGAATTCTTCAGCATTAAGGGTATGTTGGCTACCTCTAAAAAGGGATAATTACAGATTTCCTATCAAATCTATAATCTGGTCTATATCATCTATACAAAGTTGTTTACACCAAAAAAGTAGAGATACTATACAATTCCATTTAACTTTGTGGATGGAATTGGATCTATCTTCAAAACATCTTCCATTTCTTTCTTTCCAGACTGACCACCATACACATGATGGTATTAGCTTCCACCATCTCTTTTGACTCTTACTGCCTCCCCTCCTAATCCAGCAGCTCAACAGATCTGATGTATGTTCTGGCATTGTCCAGTTCATGCTTGTGATGTTGAGAAACAAGTTCCAAATTTGAGCAGTAAACTTACAATGCAGGAAGAGATGGTTATTTGTTTCCCGTCAAGTTGCACAAAAAACACCTAGGAACCAGTTGTCTGCCTTTCTTTTGTAGAACTTCTTCTATTAAACAAGCTCTCTTTATCACTAACCAGGTGAAACACTTTACTTTTGTAGGAATGTCACTCTTCCAAAAGTAGTTCCAATTATATTTTGGGGCCCCTGTCATCCCCATTAGTCCTCTTTTGTAGGCATTGTTGACTGAGAAGACTCCATCCTTGCTATGTTTCCACAGGATCTTGTCTGTTGCTGTTGTAGTTATAATCATTCCAACTAGTTTTTCCAGTAGCGCTGCCACCCTCTCCACCTCCCAATCATTAAGTAGTCTTCTTAAAGATATGTCCCATCCATGTTCTGTCCAACAATCACTCACTCTAGCATCAGGGTTCTCACAGATTAGAAACAAATCTGGAAAAAGTTCTCTAAGAGAGGTTTGGTCTATCCAACCATCTTTCCAAAATTTAGTTTTGTTTCCATTACCCACCTTAATATACACATTTCCTTCCATTTGTGGCCATAGGTTCCTGATTGTCCTCCATACCCCCACCCCATATGGTTCAGAGGTGATTTTTGTACACCAGGGATTTAGTTCTCCATATTTTGCTACTATAACCTCCTTCCAGAGAGCTGCATCTTCCTCAGTGTATCTCCATAGCCATTTCATCAAAAGGCTTTCATTTTGCAGCCTCAAATTTCTGATCCCTAAACCCCCTCTTTCTTTGCTAAGAAGAACATTCTTCCAGTTGACTAAGTTATAACCCTTTCCCTCCTTATTGCTTTTCCATAGGAAGTTCCTTCTAAGCTTGTCTAGTTTTTTCCCCACCTTTGATGGGATTGGAAACAAGGACATCACATAGGTTGGTAAAGAGTCCAGAACAGAGTTTATGAGGATCAATCTACCCCCTAGGGATAGGTATTGCGCCTTCCATCTAGAAAGTTTCTTCTCCATTTTCACCAGAATATCATTCCATATCTCCATTGTTTTGTGTTTGCTACCTAGGGGCACGCCCAAGTATATGGTAGGCAAATGCTCCACTTTGCATCCCAATATATTTGCTAGTCGCTGGATCTGAGGGACCTCGTTTACCGGAAAGAGACTACTTTTTCCCCAGTTTACTTTCAACCCTGAAACTGCTTCAAACAAAACCAAAATCACTCTGATGTAGCTAATCTGTTCTGTTGTAGGTTCACAAAAGATGATAGTATTATCCGCATAGAGCAGATGACACGCTTCTTTTTCTTCCCCCACTCTATCTCCAACCTGAAAGCCTCTAATCCATCTGTTTTGTGTTGCAATCCTCATCATACTATCAAAGCCTTCCATTGCCAAAATGAATAAGAAAGGGGAAAGAGGATCACCCTGTCTCAGCCCTCTTTCTGATTCGAAAAAGCCCACGGGTTCCCCATTCACAAGGACAGAAAACTTGACTGTTTTTATACACACCTCAATCCACCCCATTTGTCTGAGAGTATTCAGAAGGAAAGACCAATTCACGTGGTCTTTCTGAATATCCAATTTGCACATTAGACCAGGGGCTCCTCCTTTCATTCTTGAGTCAATGCATTCACTAGCAATGAGTGTTGCATCCATGGCCTCCCCTTTACAAAAGCCATTTGATGTTTGTTGATCAATTTCGACACCACCTTTTTTAGCCTTTCAACCAACAATCTAGCAATGATCTTGTTGACTCCCCCCACAATTCAAGGTGGATATTAAGGGGTACGAATGGGAAGTATGGTCTCTTCTAATGAAGCTAGATAAAAGAAGACGGGAGAGACTAAACAATACTGAAATTTCTTCTCCTAAATCAAAATGGCTAGAATGAAGTGAAGAATCTTCTTCCATTTGGGGTAAAATTTAAGGATGGAGAACCAAGAATTAGGGGAAAGGGAATATGCAGTGGGTCTCAATGAAAGTCCATATCATCTCGTGGAATGTGAGGGCATTGAATGACATCAACTAGAGGAGGGTGATCAAATCTCTAATTCAAGATTGGGGGGGGGGGGCTGATTTTTACTGTTTTCAAGAAACAAAAATGGAAGGCGAATATGGGGAAGTTGTGAAACATCTATTAAATAACAGGTGGGCTGATTATGTGGGATTGGAGGCCAATGGAAGAAGTGGAAGGATTTTTATCATGTGGACAGGAGAATCAATACACTAAGGTGTACATTTTATTTCTTGTAAATTAAGCTCTACAACTGTAAATTACAGTTGGCTGCTGACTGGGGTTTATGCCCCAAATTGTCGAAGGGAAAGGGAGCAGTTATGGTTGAAATTAGGGGGTACCAAATGGGTATGTGAAGAACCTAGGTAGTGTGTGGGGATTTTAATACTACCAGATTTCCCTCAGAAAGAAAGAACTGTATAAACATCTCAAGAGCCATGAAAGAATTCTCAGATACCATCGAGGGGCTGAAACTTATTGACCCTCCACTTCTGGGAGGAAAATACACTTGGTTCAGAGGAGACAATCATGAAGGTTACTCTCAGATTAATAGATTCTTGTACTCTGCGGAATGGGATGAAAAATTCAACAAGATCAAACAATCAGTGCTTCCAAGGATCATCTCTGATCATTGTCCTATTTCTTTTGAAATGTGGGGAGCGGGATTTTCCAAAGTCTTACTTTAAATTCGTGGATGGAGGTTCCTGGATTTAAGGAGAGGGTGGAGGAACGGTGGAATTCGTGTGAAGCACAAGGCAAACCTGATTATATTTTGTCTTGTAAACTAAGATTCCTGAAACATAAATTGAAGGAATGGAATACTGCTAATGGGAGGAATCTAAAGGCTAAGGAAGTTGATAGGCTCTACCAGATTAGCTCCCTGGATACCATACAAGAGCAAAGAATGCTATCTGATGAATTGGGACGACCCAAGAAGGAGATGCAGGATCCAACGATGTTCCTATCCCTATTAATTAAATAGGATAGTCCTAGTGCACCAAGGTGTTATAATGTATGGGGTCCAGGGAAGGATGGACCACAACTTTTACCGCTGTGTCAAGGCTACCCCTGACATCTTATGTGAATTGGGACAATCCAAAAAGGAAATGCAGGATCCAACAATGTGTATTAAGTTTCCACTTTTCAGGGTTTAGAGAGGGAACCATATTTTTTTGATGAAGTGTTTTATAAATCACGAAGGCATCAACAAGATGCATAGTTACAAAAGGGGAGATATCAGCTAAAAAGATAACAAAAACCTAACAAAATCTAAAGAAGAGACCATATTTGATCTACTGGTCTATTGTACACAACATTATATTGCATTCCTGCAAAAGCTATTTTCACAGCTTGAACATATGGCAATCCAATAACACGATGACAGCTTTTACTGTTACACCAAAGTTCCCCTTGAAGGAATAGATTACATTCTTTCTTTTGATAAGAAGAGAGTACATTCATAATATATTATAAATATTTACATAACATCTACCCTGCGATTCTCAAAATAGCTTTCTCTTTTTTATTCGTAGAAGCTTACAAACTAACTAGAGATCAACTTCGTTTTCCACTTGATGGGCAAACAACATTAATAATTGCATCAAGTGTAACATATATGATAATAAATCTGTAACAGCGAAGATCTAACCATGTATGGATAAAGGTACAAACAAACTTGTAGTACTTTAACACTAAGTAATGCAAGCTCATTCTCAGGTACAGAATTCAACTAAAACTGCAACCAACATATATAAAATTACCTCATAGACAAATGAATTTACAGACTCATTGTCAGGTGCAGAACCACGGCCTCTGCATTGAATCTGATACACATGAAACAGTAAAATCAGGACAACCACCATAACGCAAAGAGAAAAATTACGCCCCCGCCACCTATTCTCCTCCATGACTTTATTACCATGTACCAACCTTTACATGCTTAATGCCTTCTTTCCTCCAATCTGACAATGAATAGTATCGACTTGTATTGGTGAGATCAATCACCATACCAAGCTGAAATTAACATGCAATGAGTCAGTTGTAGTTTAGAAGATCCTGTGTTGTCAAGGTAACTCAAATGAATAAAGAGGTCAGAATAAACAAGGCATCTAATGATTGTGAAAGTAACCCAAATGAATTAATAGGACAAAATTAACATGGCATATAATGATTCTATCATACTAAGTGGCACAACAAAATAGGATATAAGCCTCAGCTTTGACATAAAACATATCCAAGATAGTGATATAAAACATCTCCAAGACCATAATTCATATGCAGTAGCTTATTAACTGATTCAACTTGTTATTTAAGTCAAAATTAGAATCTAGAGGATATATACAACAAAAAGCACTACCAACAACGAAACAAGAAAAGCTTCAAACTCGTGATAACATCTAGGAATCAAACTTTTTTTATCGTTGAAGGTCCTTCATTGAAAATCCAGTAACAAGAAAGTGCTGTAAAGGTATATACAGAGGGAACAGATCATAACTGCTGTAAGAAATCAAATATTTTGAAAATAAAATCCACGTCAAGTGAATGAATAAGGACCCAAATTTAGGTTAACACACTCACTTTTCTTCCTAAAACTCTCTGTTGGTGGAGGACTTGCCTAAACGAGTATCTTTTGCCAGGAAGAACACAATCGTTGAAAGTTTCATCCAATGGAACCTTTGAAGGGATAATACAACCTATCTCCTGTCCAAATGCAGGACAATCCAACCAACCTGCATAGGCAATCCAAAAGATAAATGATGTAATCGAATCATGAGCAGCAAGGAAGGGGAGGAAAGGAGAGAAATATGAACCTGTGTTAAGATAATAGTCAAAGAAGGCACAGTAAAGTTATGTGCAACCTAGAGTTACACTAACATGACAAGAACAAAAAGAAAGATGGACTACACGGAGGGAAGCAGGAACCTATTGCTACTTCAACAAATCATACACACACACACAGCAAAGGAGATAAGTGACACACAATAGAGAAGGAGAGTGTGTGTGTGTGTGCACAAAAAAAAAAACCTGGCGGAAGTCTGCTGCTTGGCTGCTGTCTCTTCGTCTGAAAGATCTCATCCCGCATTCGTGGTTGAGATGGATATGCAGGTCTATCATCTGGATGTTGTCTTTTAAGTCTTTGAATCCTTTCCTCCCGCTCCTAAAACAAACAGCATTTAGAAAGAGGGCATACAAACTAGAAAATAATTTTTTGACAGACTAGAAAAATATAGATTTAAAAAAGAAAATGGAAGTCCTGGACTTCAACAATCATCCCCTACGGATAGAGATTCACACAGACCATCAGAAAATTTCAAAGCCACTAAAATATGCAGAAGCGGTCGGATTTTGTGACACTCTGGAGATTGCAGAAAACACAGACAAAGACATGGGAGCAGAGGTACTACTTAATAATAGGGGGGAGAACAGTCTGGTGGTGGAAGAAGATGAAGCTCCAGTGGAGAGTCTAAACAAAATTCCGGAGGAGGGAAACTGGGTAGTGGAAGATGTTGTACTACTTCACGCGCAAACCCAAACAGTAACTCTTGATAAAGAAATGGATACAACTATTTGGGTTCATGTAAATCAGGAACACCAGGATACAACATCAACAGATGATGATGCCATGTCAATCATCCAGGAGGAAAGTATATTTGATACAGAGGAGCATGTAGAGCTAGAAAATAGAGAAGTGGGAGCTCTGAATATTGAGGAACCCATCCCTCTTAATTCCACAGAATTACCAGAGACAATTGAACCACCCCAGACCCATCAGTACAACTTTGGGTTCGGCAGAATATTTTAGCACTGGGAAAAGATTTTGGGGTTAATTTTCATGAGTATGAAATTAGCGGAGGAGTTGTTTATGAAAATAGATGGTAAGAGGAACAACCTTGTTGAAGCTACAAAAACTTCGATTCCAGAGACACCTAAATTGAAAGGAGCTAAGGAACTAAAAAATTTGGAATCTGGTACCAAGCTCTTTAGTTATGGATCAAGAAGCAGGGGAGAATGCAATATTGATCGTTCTCATGAAGATTAATATTGTCTCATGGAATGTGAGGGGAATCAATGACACGAGAAAGAGGCAGTTGATCAAGAGTCTGTTGCACACTTGGAAGGCAGATGTATACTGCTTTCGAGAGACTAAGTTGCAGGGGAATATAAGGAATATTGTAAGAGAACTATGGGCTAACAGATGGGTGAAATATGCCCAATTAGAAGCTAGTGGTACAAGAGGGGGCATTCTCATTCTCTGGGATGGTAGAGTTTGGGAGGGGGAAATATGCGAGGTAGGGGCCTATTGCATCACTTGCAAATTCATGGGAAAAACAATGGATTTCAGCTGGCACATGTCTGGAGTATATGTGCCAAACGACAGAGAAGAGAGAGAAGAGGTCTGGTGGGAACTAGCATCGGTGAGAGGGCTTTTCTCAGGTCCTGGGTGGTGGGGGGTGATTTCAACATAGTCAGATTTCCTTCAGAAAAAAGAAATTGTACCAGATTCAATAAGGCTATGTTAGACTTCTCAGATTTTATTGAAGATACGGAGCTAGCAGATGGTATTGTTCCTCCTACGACCATTGGCAACTTTCTGAAAATATTTTGTGTTCCTGTCCCCCTCCTTAAGCCACAAGCATCTTGATTTTTGCCTCCAAGATACCTCTTCAATTTTTGTTAGCTTTTGCAATTCCAACTTGAGACATAGAACTTTGGATTTCTCTTCTGGAGTTTGTGCTCTATTCTCTGAAGCATGTTTAATAGCAGCTAATTCCTCCAGTGCCCTGTTTCTATTAGTGTCAATTTTGCCAAAGACCTCTCTATTCCAATTTGAGATATCTTTCTTCAAGTATCTGAGCTTCTGGTATAAAATAAAATCTGGTGTCCCATTAACAGAGTAACTTTGCCACCATATTTTGACCTTCTTCAAGAAGCCTTCTTCCTCTAGCCACATATTTTCGAACTTGAAGTAAGATGGATTAGACTCCCAATCCCCACATTTCAAGAGTATAGGCCTGTGATCGGAGACAACACTAGGGAGTGCTAATTGATTGATTGCGTTAAAACAGTCATTCCATTCTGGGGATATCAGGAACAGATCAATTCTTGATGCTTGAATTGGATCGTCTCCTCTAGTCCAGGTATAGAATGCCCCCTGCAAAGGCAAATCCATGAGGCCAAGGTCCGAGATGGTGTCATTGAAGCTACTCATAGCCTTGGACCTTCTTATGCAATTGTATCTCTCACTTTCAAAACGACACACATTGAAGTCGCCTCCTATGACCCAACTGTCATCCCACAGTCCTCTTATTGCTGCAAGCTCATACCAAAGATCTTCTCTTACAATGTTTGTATGAGGCCCATAAACTCCAGTGAAACACCATTGGAAATTTTCCTGCACACTTTCCAGCATACATGAAACTGTATAGATCCCCTGATGTGTGCTAATATTTACCCAGTTCCTCTTGTCCCATAGAATGATGATGCCTCCCCTTGTACCATTTGCTTTTAATTCTGCCCAGCTGGCCCATCTGTTTCCCCATAACTGCCCAGTGATCAAGCTCAACCATTCCTCTAGTTTGGTTTCCTGCAAACATATTACATCAGGATTCCACTTTATGATTAAGGACTTTATTGTGCTCCTTTTATTGATGTCGTTGAGCCACCTGACATTCCAACTCAAAAATTTTACTTTCATCCAGAGAAGGCTTTGTATTTCCTACCCCTAGCCCTCTTGTCGCCATCATGTTGTATCAGGTCACAAAGAAGCATCTTTAGTTCATTCTCTCCCTTCTTCTTCCTTTTTGGGTTGTCCTGCCCCTGAATTGCCTGTTTTTGTTGTAACTGCAGTTGTCTCCGTTGTTCCATTCTAAGCACCATATCTAGGAGTTCGTGTTCAAATACAGCAACATTTACCCCGAAGGCCTTGCAAGCTTTCACCATCACAAGCTTGGTCCATTTGGAAGTTTCAATGACTGTAGGGGTGAGATTGCCTTCATCGCTACAGGATAGAGATGAAGAGTCACAGAAATTCTGGGAAGAGTAGTGTGAATCTGATGCGCTTGCCAAGATTAATTGATTATTCTGAGGAGAAATTCGTGGTGCCCTAGGGATTCGGATCTTTTCACTCTCACCATCTGCATCGAGCTGTTCTGACGTGTACCCTCCCAATGCTTCGCTAATTTCAGTCTCCTGGTTGAGACTTGAAATTTCTGTGGCATTTGCTAAAGGGTCAAAAGTGTTAGACACGATGAGGCTGCTAGATGCAGTGCCAACATATTTATTTTGGGCCGGCCCTTTTGCTTTCCAGTATGTTTTAGTATGTTTTCTTCTTTTAGGCCCGTGTTTATGATAATCCAGCGGCCCATTAATATTGACTACTCTTGCTATTTCCGGCCACCCAAAATTTTGCATGGGTGTCAATTAAAATCGTGATTTCAAAGTTCCGGTCTCCTACTTCAAGTTTAATCTTGTTTGGAAGGACTGTCCCCGACTTCTTGACACAGATCCGAGCCCAATATAGATGATTCCTCCGTTTTGTATCTTCATCTGTATCCACAAAACCCCCACACATATTACCAATAACCCTAAAAGTGCTTTCTGACCAAGCATGTAACGGAATGCCCAAGGCCTTAACCCATTGAAATTCTGAGATTGGTGCATCAATTTCAGTTCCGGCCTCTGGCGACCACCACTTGAGAGTCAATTTTCTACCATTCTCCTGCCATAATCCGCGCAGCCTCCTGTCGTGAAGGCATTTCGAATAGAAACTGATTGTGTGAGAGAGGAGTGATTTTCAGACCCGCCGTGATTTTCCACCTGTTTAAGAACCACTTCTGAATGACATCGGTGTTGGGACTTGAGTGGAAAGGATCGTTGAATATTCCAATTAAGCATTGTGAGAGGAATTTGGAACTATCCAATTCTGCTGCGTGACTGATTTTGATGGAGTTTTGAACTTCAGTGGCTGCGTTTTTGGTATGAACTGGCCAATCAGAAGGAGAAGCCGCCTCCCTGAATGTTCTTGCCAGTGGAACCCTAGGAGGCTTTGAAGTGCTATGCAGATGACCTAGAATTTTTTCTGCTATGTCAGCCCATCCACCATTGCAAATTATTTCCGGGATAATCACTGAAGATTTTCGATCACCAAGCACTGCTTCGATCCTGACAAAACGAACATACATGTTGAAATTCTGTACGACTCTGTAGATGTATGCCTCAACTTTCCTCCCCCATCTCCTACAGAGACCCCTTGATGCTTGTTTCATCGCTTCACAGACCCATATTAAGTTATTTGCATCTATTTTAATTCTGCTTGTGAATCTTCTGCTCCGCTCGATCCACAGAAATGAAAAGAGTCGTCATTTTTGCTCTAGGGGCTCTTTTTGTGAATGTGAGACTGAGACAATAAATCATCTCTTTCTACATTGTAGAGAGACTGTGAAGTTATGGCAGATTTTCATCAATTTAAGAGGCATAAGTTGGACTATGCCAAGGAACATCAAAGAGGCTCTAGCTTGCTGGAATAGAGATGGGAATCAGTCGGGACACAGGGAAAGATGGAAGATTGTCCCAGCCTGCATTTGGTGGACTATGGATGGAAAGGAACCAGAGATGTTTCGAAAACAAGAGTTGCTCTCTGCAGAAACTGAAGATAAACTGTCTAGTCCTTTTCTTTTTTTGGTGTAAACACGAATATCCTCAAGAAGAAGAGGATATTCCTAGTATTTTAGATTATTTATGAAGCTTAGTATGGACACCTCTCCCTCTGTAATTTTGTTGTAAGTATTACTGGAATACTTTTCTGAGTATTCCTTTTGTTCATAATACAAGTTACCTTCTTCAAAAAAACAAAAAAAAAATGGAAGTCGCCACAATAATAAGATTCACAAGAACATACCCCTATCTATGGGCAGTGCCCTATCCTTTTCCACTATCATAGAAAGAAGCGACAAAGAAGCAAGTTCTATTTCTTTATTTTCTCCCCCTTTTAATGGAGATGAGATTGGTAAAAGGAGGTACGAAGTATGCAATGCAACCAAAAATAGTTTCAGTCAGATAGCTGACTTGGAGATAACCGGATTACCAACAACAATGCTGAATTCCCCACTGCTCAACAACCACTCTTCCCCTTCCATTTGATGAGCCCAAACTGCCTGCTGTGGTAGAAGGGGAAAAGGAAAAAAAAAAGGGGGGAGGGGGGGATAACTCTTTAGATTTATTAGACATTGTAGGCGCTCCTTGAGCAAGTAGGGGTTTCAACTTTCAGGATTTTTACTTTTTGGTAATCAATTACATCCTCTGGATTTTGATTTGATGAAATTTACTTTATTTGATTTTAAAAAGATAAAGGCAGCATGCAAAGTTTTCTACTGTTTATTACTCTGTCAAAGACAAGCAGCAAAGAGACATGTATCAAACAAAGAGCCAAGAAAAAATATGGAATAAAGGAGCAAGTTCAAGTAGTAGTACAGCTCAATAGTTGATATAGAGAGCAATATGAACAGAAACGTACGCGACGTGAAATCTCTACAGCACTAGTGACATAATCTGCACGCTCGTCACTAGGTAATATAATAGGTTCTTGCGGTTCATCTTCTAATTGTTGTCCAAAAATCTCGTCGTCATCCTCTGGCTGTGGTAAGGCATTCAGATCCATGCTGGTGATTCAAGACTCAACACAAAGCATATCCTGTAAGCAATGTATAGTTCTGTTCCTACAACAAACAAGAATGACATCGAATTGTTCAGACCAAAAATAAGCTAATAATCTTATATGACAACTGAAAAGGCTGAATTTATTCAAATCTAAATGCATCATCCAAATATTAAAACTTAATGAACCAAACAAACCGCATAAATTTGGATATTAAAGAAATACAAAACCTAACACAAAAGGAAACAATGCTGGAGTCTAGATGATATGAAACAGAACAATAGTTGACTCAAATCATAGAATACAATCCTTTTAAGGCCAGATACTAGAGAGCAAAGAAACATATCAACCCAAAAGACTCATACTGATCTCCAGAGTGTCATCATTTGGGTTTCATTTGGTGTCACCAATACACAAAATCGTCAATTTTGAAGGAGAGAATAATTGTTTATGAATGACCATAGTCATGAAGCAACAAGGCAAATAACCGGTAACTCTCTACTTTAGCAGAAACAAGAGTTTTTGGCTAAAAACATCCTTAAACTATACTCCCAATTTAAACTACATCCTTAAATTATCCTTTTTAACAAAAAACATCCTCCAAGTATTTAAAACTTAACAACTTTCATCCCTCTATTTAAATTTATCAAAAAATTAGCGAATTCCACACAAAAACATATGCAATTCATACTATTCTCATAAAAAAAATCTACAATATTATTACCGGTTGGAAAAAGCATCCAAAAAAAATTTTAAAAATTGAGACTCATGCTTGCTGTTAAAAAAACAATGTTAGGACGGTGTGAGTCTACGAGGAGATATGATCTTTACTTCTCCTTTACCAACTAAATGAAGTTGAAGCTTAATTTCACACCATCTTCACCTTGCAAAGTCAAAATGTCGTTAGATCAATAATTTTTTGGGGCAAATTAATAATTGAAGTGATCAAGATTCAGCTAATTTTGATCTCTAGTACTCAAGTTTCGTTTTCCATTATTAGAAGTAAAAGTCTTCGATCAACACCACTTTTTGCAGATTAAATGAAAAAAAACATTTCCATTGATAATTCTTTGATATCAAATCCAATGAAAAATAAATAAAAATAAAATTGCTAATTAAAGGAAGACAATGTAAAACGTTGTTACTAAAAAAATTTATAATATTTTTTTAGATGTATGTCGAATGAACAGAATTGGTTTATTGGGGTGATTTAGGGAATTTTAATTTGTTGAGAGTAGTGTGCACCGTACATGTTGTGAAGAATTTGTTAGTTTTTGACAAATTTTAACAAAAGGATGAAAGTTGTCAAATTTTAAATAATTGAGGGATATTTTCTGTTAAGAAAAATAATTTAAGGATGTAGTTTAAGTTGAGGGTATAGTTTAAGGATGTTTTTTGCCAAAAACTTCCATGACAGAGTTTGTGTAAGTGTGATTTGAGAAGTTGAGGAAATGTGGGAAGGGTAAACGAATTCCCTTTGAGATATTGTGTACATTATACACAATTATGGGTTTACTTTTATGCTCCCATCCAGAGTTCACAATTACAAGCTAACTTTGTTTGCTTTAGACATTGATGCATAGACACGTTAAAAAAAAAAAAAAAAAAAGGAAAATATTAGAAAGTTGAATATATTTGTTCTCTGAACTAGAAAGTATATTAATCATATGATCAAAGGGAAAGAGTGAAGAGTTTGTTGAATGACAAGATACAATTAAATGAGGGACTGTGAATATATGACTGTTTCACAAAAGAAAAGTTTGGCATTTAAAGAAAGGGGTCAAGTGAACATAAGGGGACAAAATAGGATAAGTGAAGACACTTAAGTGATAAGTCTTCTACCAAACAAAAGAAAATAAAATGAGTGATTGAGGAAGTACTTCTAAAAGAATTTTTGTTCACTTATGATCCTAAATATAAGTTCATTGGCAAAACCTAATGAGAACTTGTAATCCTAAATATAAGTTTGTTGGCAAAACTGAACCAGATGAATCAACCCTACAAACACCATTGTTTTGGAAGTGAACGGCGATAAAAGGCGACAAGGATCCGCCTCACCACAAGGCGAGGCGAGCAGCAAAGCACTCACCTTTTTGAAGTGCGGCCCAATTAATACCAAAAAATTAAAATATTTGATTGCATATATAAATAATCAAAATCTCAATAGTAATAACATATTAGCAAATATTTCAATTCAAAAACTGAAAATAGATAGTACATACTTAGAACTTGAATGAGAAAAATACATAACAAAAGTAAAATCTGTGAAAAAAAGACAATGATAGAAGTGACTCTGAAGTCTGAAAAAGGGGGAAAAAGAATCAAAGGAAGAAAGAAATCTAAAGAAGAAAAAAAGAACAAGAAAGAAGAAATACATATTGGTCCACCTCGCCACAAGGCGAGCAGCGAGGCACTCGCCTTTTTGAAGTGTGGCCCAATTAATACCAAAAATTAAAATATTTGATTGCATATATAAATAATCAAAATCTCAATAGCAATAACATATTAGCAAATATTTCAATTCAAAAAACTGAAAATAGATAGTACATACTTAGAACTTGAATGAGAAAAATACATAACAAAAGTAAAAACTGTGAGAAAAAAAGCAAAGATAGAAGACTCTGAAGACTGAAAAAAGAAGAAGGAAAAAGAAACAGAGGAAGAAGAAATCTAAAGAAGAAGAAGAAAGAAGAAATACATATTGGTTGGACTTTGGAGTCGCCGAAAAGTCTGGCTAGTCGCCTGAGGAGTCTAGTCGAAAACCCTTAAATTACCTTTTAACTTTCTAAACCCTAAATTGGTCGCCTTTTTAAAGAATAAAGAAAATACAAAAAGTGACGCCTTTCTCGCCTCTCGTCTTTGTCGCCATGGCGTCGCCTTTCGAAGATCGCCTCGGCACAAAGCTAAAAGGTGATGAAGGATCACCTCGCCTCGCCTCGCTTCATTGGGGACAAGGCAATCACCTTTCACAACACTGACAGACACTAGTGTAGAACATACCTGGGCATCTTGAGGAAAGGAAAAAATCACATTGTCGGATATAAAGAAATAACTTCCATCTCTTGGACGGCTGCCTTAGGGGACAACATTTATGATATGGACGGGAATATGTTCTTGTTTGAGTTCCCAAACAAGAGTAAGGCATAACAAATTTTGTGGAGGCTTGGAGATGGAGGACAAGAAAGATTAGCTTGCACCGGTGGAGCCCCACAATAGGTTATACAGGATCCCACTTCACCTTTGGTCGCAAAAGGTTTCATTGAAATTGGAAATATATGTGGTGGATGGGTGGCTACTAAGGAAGAAACTGAACTCAAGAACCATCTCAAGTGAGCGAGAATCAATATCGGGGGGATGGTTGGAATTGTCCAAGTGAAGAATCCATAGAAAGAGATGGGTACAAGTATCATTTTTTCGATATTGGTCAAGCAGAAAGCAAGATTTGAAAAGAAGTTGCAAGTGATACAGGGCATCAAAGAACCTGTAGGATCAAAGGCTTCTTTGGAGTTTCGACCCGAGGGCAAAAGGAGTTGAACAATGTGGAAAAAGAGTATGATTACATGCAAATTCAGACTGTATCAATGACAAAGGACGTGGAGACAGTTGTTCAAAACCTAGGTTAGTTAAACATACTACATAAGTGTCAATTGACAACCTTAGGGGCCATTTGGTAGTTGGTTTGGGGATGAATCATGCAGGTATTAAATTTGCAAAAGTAATACCACATTTGATAGTTGTTTAGAAGGTATGTTATTCATGAATAAAATTAATACGACGTATAGTTTGCAATTTAGAAATTCACATAACTAATACATGTATAAGTTATCAGGAAATCTATGTATTATTTTATGCAGGAAAGAAGATGGAATAAGTAAACCCTACATAACTAATCCACGCATAAAATAAATACATAGATCCCCTCATAATTAGTTCATGCATTACTAATACCTGCATAACTTTAACCAACTACCAAACGACTTCTAAATGTATAGAGCTAACTCCCCTGTGTTCAGGAACAACAGGGAAGGGTACCACATTACATTCATGTAATATGAGGTTATTCCCTCCATGCAATAATGCAATTGTCCTTTTAGTAACTTGGTTATTATACCTCATACCGTTGATACTTCGAATGTAATGTGGTACCCTTCCTTGTCGTTCCTGAACACAGGGGAGTTAGCTCTATACATTTAGGGGTCGTTTGGTACAAAGATGCATAATGCAGAGATTACTTATGCAAGGTTTAGTAATGCAGGGATTAGTTTTTATCAAGTGTTTGGTTCATTGTTACCCATTCAACTTTATGTTTGGCTTAAAACTCTAGAAAAAGTTTCTTTCCTATTATACCCTTGAGTTATTATGAGATTTTATATTTCATTTAACTTGTCAAGTCAAATACGAAAATATATAAAAAAATATATATATTAGTAATTTTGAGGTGTTATATGCCACTATAGAGATCCTTGATAGCACGGTATATTTCTATTTTTTTGTTGGCCAAATATACCTTAAACTTAACATAGATTTAAGGCTACTTAAATTGTTCAAATACACGAAGCTTATTTTTTTTTTAAAATAGTTCAAGTGGTCAATCGACGAACTACATTTTAAAAAAACCGAAAAAATCAACCTGAATATAACAAATCAAACATGGAGAAAAAAATTATTAGTGTGTGAAATCATCAAATTACATGGAACGAATTTGGAGAATTTAAAAGAATATTTATAAATATTCTCATATAAATTTATAAAAAAAAAAGAGCATTAAATTACAAAAAAATAAAAAAGAAAATAGATTTGAGGATAGTTTAGTCATTTAGGGGTCTTATCCATGGATTAGTTATCCCTCCCTTTTCTAGGGATAAAATAAGACCTTGTATGAAGTATAACTAATCCATGGATTAGGTTAAATAGAGTAACCAAACAATGTTTTTGTTGGACTAAATTTTAATCCATGGACTATTTTGATTAATACCTCCAACCAAACAGGTCTTTAGGAGTTCATTAAACTTTATTTAAACTGATTCTAACAACTAAATAACATTAACTCTAACTAGTTTAAAACTAATTCCAACAACTAAATCCATCCCTCTAACTGGAAAGATCTGATCCAGCTAGTAGAGAAGCTTCCATGAGACCAAGGTGACTGGTGTACTGGAAAAAACCTCCTGATCACTGGGTAAAACTCAATACTGATGGCAGTGCATTGAGTAATCCTGGTAGAATAGGTGCAGGTGGTATACTCAGAGATCAAAATGGAGAAATGATTCTAGCCTTTGCTACTCCATTAGGGGAAGGAACTAACAACCAAGCTGAATTGGAGGCTGCAATATTTGGTATGACCTGGTCTTTACAGCTAGGGTTCAAAAATGTCATGCTAGAAGTGGACTCCCAACTATTGGTGGACTGGATCATGCTCAAAACCATTCCCCCCTGGAATATTAGCTCACAGACACAGCAACTCCAAGACCTCATCAAGCAGGCAGAAAATTTCAGATGCAATCATACCCTTAGAGAAGCCAATTTCACTGCTGATTCATTATCCAAGCATAGCCACAAAATCACAAGCCCTCAATTATATTTTAACAGCCAGCAGCTACCAAAAGAAACAAGAGCTTATCATCAGCTGGACATTATGGAAATGGCAAACTTCAGAAGAAGAAAAATAAAGAGGATCAAAAAGCCTCCTTGAAGGTGATCTGATCTTTAGGTCTGTAGGTTAGGTGCTTATTCTCTTCTTACATGTAAGGGGAGAGTCTCCCTGATTTATGCTTTCTAGAATCTTTGTATTGAGAGGAGTCCTCTCTTTAGGTACATAGAAGCTAGGTGTCATCTTTCTAGTACGGGGATGAGTTGACTATCCTTAGTAGGAAGGTCGACTTATGAACCATCATAAGTACGGAGGTAAAGTTTATGTCCCCCTCTTTGTATTTTGTTTTGGTTATCTATGATAAGGCCTGGGGGTGTTGCTAAGCCCCTGACCCCCCCAAGGGTCGTTCAAATAAAAAAAAAAAAAAACAACTAAATCCACCAACTAAACCATATTACTTCAAATAATAAATCAAACTAGGGGTAATTAAGTATTATTTGAACTTATTTCAACAACTAAACTATATTAACTCTAACTAGGTTTAAACTAATTCCAACAACTAAATCCACCAACTAAACCACATTATTTCAAATAATAAATCATACTAGGGGTTAATTAAACTACATTTGAACGTATTTCAACAATTAAGCCACATTACTGTTAAACTAGTTCCAAACTAATGCCAATAGGATCAACTAGTGTTGGTACATATGCTTAATAAACACATTATCCCTAAATTTAAAGCAAAGTGTCAACACTAGATGGACACAAATCGATCTTGCAAGAAAATCAATTTTGTCATCAATAGGATCAACTAGTGTTGGTACTTATGCTTAACAAACACATTATCCCTAAATTTAAAGCTAAGTGTCAACAGTGGATGGGCACAAATTGATCTTGCAAGAAAATCAATTTTGTCAGAATCAAATAAAGAAAGCAAGTCTATAATTAGTTCGGCTTACAACTTCATTCCCAGAGTAAGGAGAAAGAAGACACAACGTCGGGGAATAGCTCTGAGAGGGACTTCTCTAAGTAAAGAGACAAGTAAGGGTAAGAGTCATTCCAATTGAGTAGGTGAAGAGTCTCTTTCAAGCCAGATCCTTTACCACGCCTAACTAAATTAAAGAAAGTAAGAGAGAGAGTGGCCGCCTATGTCTTAAATGAAAATAAAGGACTTCCTTATCCTAAGGTTGTCACTGAATGAATCTGGTAACTTTTGCCGCCAGAGAAGCTGAGGTGAGTATCATCACATCGCCTCCGACAACTTCTTTTGCTTTGTAGCTACGGCTCTTATCCTTCCTAAGTGGTTCGTAAGTCTTTCTTAGTTTAGACTTCTAAAGACTGTTTGCACCCCTTGTTCCTGCTTTAGCCTATGAGGGATTGCTCTTGCTGTTCTAGTGTTATATATTTATAGGAGTAGAGTGAGTACTGATATGATAAAAAAAGGTGGGGAAGGGGTATGGTTGCATATGGTGACAGATTTGGCAGAGCAGAGTGAGAACCACTGGTTGTTTAATTTGTTTGTATGTATTTGCTCTACCCCCCACCCACTCTCCTCCTTTAGGTCGTACGTACTAATATACGGTTGTTAAAGTGTACACCTTTACACCTTCATTATCAATAGGATTAACTAGTATTGGTATTTATGCTTAACAAACACATTGTCACCAAATTAAAGCCAAGTGCCAACACTAGATGGATACAAATCGATCTTGCAACAAAATCAATTTTGTCATCAATAGGATCAACTCATGTTGGTACTTATGCTTAACAAACACATTATCACCAAATTAAAGTTAAGTGTCGACACTAGATGAACACAAATCGAACTTGCAATAAAATCAATTTTGTCATCTATAGGATAACTAGTGTTGTCATTGATGCTAAACAAACACATTATCACTGAAGAACACTCTAAAAATTCAAAACAAACCCTAAGCAAAATGCAAGTGTTGTACATTGAATAAGAAAAAACTAATATATACAATAATTAAACTTTTGGAGGAAAAAATACCTCAACTTTTTTTAATTAGGTCTGGAGATGGAAGTGTTGGAGGCAGTTGGCTCAACGGCGTCGGAGATTGGAAACTTTAATTAGATTGTACCCATGCACTTAGAATTTCGTACACTAAATACATTCTATAGTTGTTGAACTTTTTCTTTAAAAGAAACTACTTTAACAACAGATAGATATCACAAACGACTTAGAAAACACATAAACATTATACTCTTATAAATCGCTAAATGCCATAGTTCAATTTGATACATTTTCTAAACACAATACCTCTTTCTAAATAAAAGACAAGACAACAATGCCATATTTGACTTCCTATGTTCCAAAAACACAATACTCTTATGCTAGCAATTGCGTGGAAAAGACACGGGCAGAAGGCAAGTGACCATTCCAAAGATCAACTTGCAATTATTGCACTGTCTTAATAAGCTGTTGTGGGTCTATTTTTTTCTTTTTTAAGCTAATTACTGGTATTTTACGGAAGAATCGGAAATTGGGGAATTGAAGTCTCTGGTCTTTGTTGGAAGAATCAGAAAATGGCGAATTGAAGTCTCTGGTCTTTGTTTAGAAGAATCAGAAAATGGCAAATGTAGCAGTGGGATTTCTTGTGGAGAACTTGATGTAGCTGCTGGAGGACAACGTAGAGTCAGGCAGGTAGCTGGAGAGATCAAAGATATACGAAACAAAGTCAAAGATATCCGACAGAATGATGCCATTGGCCGTCAGGCCCTTCACAATGATGATTTATATACGACCGAATGATGCCATTATCTATTGCAATTGAAGTCTGTGGATCCAAAAAATTAGTTAACTACTTTTATTACCTTTGAGATTGCAGAATGGAAGTGCAGCGCTACTGCGACGTGAGGGGGATGCTACGTGCGGCGGCCTGCGACGTGCGGAGCTGCTGCGACGGCGACGGCGACGTGCGAGCTGCTGCGACGGCGATGTGCGAGTTGCGAGCAGCGTGAGACTGAGGCTCGAGGGACGGGTTTCACCTGAGACAACAATTAGGGTTTTGAGCGAAAGGGAAAAATTATATTACCACTAATAACAAAATTATCCACCATAAAAGTTGATAACTTTGTTTAAAAAAAAAGGTTTTAATATACCGACTTTAGGATGTCCATAATCTTTAAAAACCTAAATATAGATATATATTTAAAAGATGTAGATATTGCCAATTAAAATTATTAAATATCTATAATAAATAAATAGTGACAGAAAATTTGATATTGTTTAAATTAAATAATAATTTAAATATACTGGTTGAGATCGGTGTTTACTAATTTATTTTAGGGGAAATGGTCAAAAATACCCCTCATCTTTGATTTATTAGTTGACTATGTTTTTACCGTTAAATGAAGTTATTTTTACACTCGTCATCTACAAGTTTGTCACATGTACCCTTCAATTGGATAGAAAATCTCAAATCAACAAAAATAACTCGATTTTATTTAAATTACTCAATTTTAACCTGATCCAACCCACCTTATCAGGTAACCCACTTGTGCTCCTTTCTAAAAACAATCATAATTATGGCAAAATAAAGTCTCTATAAAACAAGCATAATCTCTAACATAGAAACACAAGAACATATAATAACAGAGACAAATGGACAATAACAACAACAAATAATAATAATAATAATAACAATAAAATCATAAGACACAATCCAACAATATGAAAATAATGTAATAATGAGTATGAACACAAGAACAAAACAATGATTAAATATGAATAATCGGAGCATTATTTTTCAGTCACATCTAAAAATTTGTCGAAGTTACTAGAGCTTGGAGCTCTGGTTCATCGTTGTTGGTTTGCTCCGATCTATCGTAGTTGGGGTTCCACAGTGGTGGTTGGATTGTGTTCTCGATTTGGGTCTAGATGAGGTCGAAATAGTGGATTTTGGTTGTTTTGGTGGTTGTTTCAGGTTGGGTTTTTGTTTACTAGTAGCTTTTGAACTGTTGGTTGGTGGTGGCTCATCGAAGATGGAGACGAGGAGAAGAGAAGGTTGTGGTGTCTTTCTAGAGGTCTAAACAGTGGGGTGAGGGGGCTCTCTAGAGGTCTAAACGGACAGGGGGTGGTTGGTTGTCGTTTGGTTGCTGAAAGAGGAAGGGTGTTTGGTTGAAGCAATGGTGGGATGTTTGGGTGCGGGTTGTCGAAGAAGAGCGTAAAAATGGAATTGTTTGGTGGTTTGGGTGGTGGTTCCAATGGTGAGCTGGTCAAGAAGAGGATTTTGGGTGAAGATGAAGATGAATAGGTTATATGATTAGGTGGGTCGGATCGAATTAAAATTGGGTAATTTAAGTAAAATCGGGTTATTGTTGTTAATTTGAGATTTTTCATCCAATTGAGGGGTACATGTGACAAGTTTGTAAACGGCGAGGGTAAGAATAACTTCATTAACGGTAAGGGCATAGTTAACTAATAAATCAAAGTTGAGGGATATTTTTTTACCATTTTCACTTTATTTATATATATATATAAATTTAAATTTATCAATCAATAGAAGTTTTTTATTAATATAAATTTTAATATATAAATCTCCAAATATAGTAATAGATATTGATTACCTCATAATATAAATGTATTTTATACTTGAATTGATAGATATTTTTTCAATTAATAATGTATTTTATATCCGAATTATCTCTCTCTATATATATATGTGTGTGTGTGTGCATATATATATATATATAAAGCAAATGTAGATCAGGTCATGTGGCACCTCTTTAACACCATCATTGTTATTTATCTTTTTTCTCTATTTTCTCTATTTTTTTTCTTATTTTTTAATTTAAAAATTAACTGTAATCTATCCTATTTATGATGTTTGATTAATTTTTTTTAACAATCGTATTACTTCATTGTCTATAAGTTACTACAATGATTATATTAATTTTAGTTATAATACATATATGATTGAAGAAGTGAAAAAGTCACTCCATGTCTTCTCCTTTCTTAATTCATTTTAATTACTCTTTTTTAAATTTCTAATTTTTATTTTATTTTTTATGAATATATAGACACTAAAGTTGGATTAAAAAAGGTTATATGACACTTATTTAGGTTAAGAAATTTTCAATTATTTTTACCTTCTTCTAATTATAAATTAATAATATTTATTTATATTTTATGTTTTTTTGATTTAATGTATTTAAAAGGAGTAATTAATTATAATTCATAACACTTTAACTTCTACTTTTAAAAATTATAACATTCATAACCCAACTAAGTGAGTTGGGGTCGAGTCCCAAGGGAGTGGTACGTAGATGAGAATTAATAGGCAAGTAAAAATATGCTCAAGTCAATCATAGCTAAAAACATTTACGAAGAAAAATATAATTCAAGTTTAGGGTGACACAAGTGTCAAATATAAAAGGGGGGTTTGTAGTCACTAGCAACTAAGAACGCAAATAATACGGAAATACGAATATGGAGACGAGATTCTTGGGATGTGATTGGATTATGGGCAAAGGTAAACAACTGGGTAATTGCAATTAATAGTAAACCGCTGCAAATCAGTGAATAAGCTAGACTTTAGTGGGGGTAAACTTTCTCTCGAATAATTTACCCCGAATCAAATTGGTTTCTCTCGAACACCAATAAGCAACAATGATGCACAACCTTTGTTTTAGTCCATTCACTCTCTCGAGCTGAATGTGTGGAAAAGGGTTTAGGATTCACTCTCTCAAGCTGAACCCATGGCAACCCAATACCCACATACCATCGATTTAGTAGTTTTGGTTTTGAAACCTCTCTCTTGAGCAAGCCAAAAACACGAAGTTAAGATTGTATTTGCAACTATAACCCATTAAATTCAACCACAACTACTAAACGAAATCACTTTTGAACAACAAATACACTATCAATTAACAATACCCAGCAGTTAAATCAACCCATAATCACATAATCACACCCCAAGAATTGGGGTTTTAGCTAGACATAGTAAAAAGGTAAAAATCCTTACCGAGTTGTGTTTCCATCAACTGGGTAGGATTGATATAGTCTTTACAAAGGTCTAAGATGAAGAATCTTCAACACCCACTTCCAATTTCTTAGAAATGGAAATTTTCAAAGCTAAGGAAATATGTCTCCAAAACTCAATTCTAAGCTCTAAAACTGAATAATAAACTTGATATTCTAAAATTGCATACTAAACTAAAAATTCCAACAAGTATTTATAGTTGTCATAAAATGTGTTGCGAAGGACCATTTGGCGCAGTAAGTCGGGATCGCCGAACCACTTGGCGATCCGCCCTTTGGTCATTTGTATCACCGTTTTGCTTTCGCCTTCAGCATCCTTAAAGTTCTGTAACCTTGGGCGATAAGGCACTACATCGCGAAACTATTCGGCGACTCGCCGACTGCTCCTTTCTATTGCCGACTTGATTTTCTCCTTCAAGACTTGGTACACTAGAACATTAGACAAGACTAAGGCCATTGGCGACTTGCCCAATGGTTTAGGCAATCCCCATGCCTTCTTTTCTTCATTCTTTCAGCTGCCTAGTTCCTTTTTGCTCAATAGTCCAAATACCGAAAATTCAAAGATTTACATCAGTTATTGGGACAAAATATGTATTTGAGGACACTAAATCTATTAAAATAAAGCCCTAAATGAGTCCAAATCGTGGACTCATTAGGCGTCAACCCCTAAACTTCAGAGAGCTCAAAATGGCGCACTGTTGGGGCGCCGCCCCAGCCCCTCTGGCGCGTCTGGGGCGCGCTGCCCCAACCCTCCTTCAGAACTTTCAGACAAATTTTTCTTCTTATTTTCTAACCCTAATTTGTCTAGAATTGATTTCTTTTCTCAACTTTTCCGTAAATTCAATTACCCAATACAAGTACACGAGAATCTACTCAAATACAACTCTCAAACTCAATACAGTTATTTCAAGAACTCATCAAACCTATCCTAATTCAAGAACGGAAGCAATACTTCAAGAATACTCATCAAGAACTTAAATTCATCAATCTTTATGGACGAATTCGAATATGTAAATCATGATTGGCGTGTGGGTGAACGAACCCAACACTATGACAACCTACATACCTCGATTTGGCGTAATCCCTCGACAAATCTCACGAATCTTGACGAACGCCTTGAACATTTCCTCTTTTCTCCTATTTTCCTCTTCTTGAACTCTTTTAAAAACCCTAAGGGTATTTGGGATTTTTAAAATTGACCCAAATAAGATTTGACACCAAAATATTACTAAATTCATTTTTATCTGATGGGGTAAGGAAAAGACCAAAATACCCCTCATAAATTTGGGTAACTTTCCTTAACTAAGCATGCTAACTTCTAATGAGCATATCTCCCTCATCCGAACTCGAAACTTAGCAAACTCGATGGCGTTGGAAAGATGATTCAAAGAACTTTCATTTGACATCTTATGAGCCACCTAACTCATCATGTACCAAAAGTTATGGTCGTTTGAAGTTGACCCAAAACTCACAACTTAAGCATAACTTGTAAAATTTTAAGATTTGGCTCTTTCCATTTAGCTCTTTCTAAGGTGGGGTGTTACAATTTCTTCCCCTTGGGAACATTCATCCTCGAATGATATTACTCTAAGTAGACTAATGGTGGTAACCTCTAACACCCTACTCAAAATGCCAACATGCAAATTAACACAATATATCCTCTAAAGTCTGAATTGTACGCTTTTCTTGACCATCTGTCTAAGGATGAAATGCAGTACTCAAATTTACCTTGGAACCCAAACCTTTCTGGAAAGACTTCCAAAATTAAGCAGTGAATTGTGCATCTCTATCTGAAATGATGGACACCAGAACTCCATAAAGTCTGCTCTTGTATATATAACTTGGCATAATCCTTTGTTGTAAAGGTAGTCTTTACCGGTAAGAAATGGGATGATTTAGTCATCCGATCTACAATCACCCAAATTGAATCATGTTGTCTGCGAGACCGCGGTAAACCTGTAATGAAATCCATATTGATTATCTCCCACTTCCATGAGCCATACCACCGGTCCTCTGGTACTCTACCTTAACTTGTTGACAGTTCGGGCACTTAGCAATGAACTGTGCAATACTCCTCTTCATACTATTCCACTAATAGACTTCTCTCAAGTCACGATACATATTTGTGAACCCGGATGGATAGAGTATCTGGAGCTATGAGCTTCCTCCATGATCCTCTTTTGAAGTTCATCCACCTTTGGTACACACAATCTACCTTGATACCTCAATACACCATCTCCCCCTTGTTTAAAAGCCATCACTTTTTGCTTATGAACATTTGCCTTCAATCAAGCAAAACAGAGTCTTGGTCCCATTCATCACCACCACTCCACCTTCATTGGAATACAATAACCGGACTCTTAATCATGCAAGTTTTTGCACATCTCTGGATAACTCTTTCTTGCCTTCCTTAACATAGGAAGTACTACCCATAGATAACCTGCTTAAAACATCAGCAACAACATTAGTCTTACCTGGGTGATAGAAAATACTAATGTCATAATCCTTGAGTAGCTCCAACCACCTTCTCTGTCTGAGATTAAGCTCTTTTTGTTTGAATACATACTGAAGACTCTTATGATCAGTGAACACATCGACTTGAACACCATAGAGATAGTGACGCCGTATTTTCAAAGCGAACACTACAACAACTAACTCTAGATAATGGGTTGGGTAATTCCTCTCGTGAATCTTAAGCTGCCTGGAGGCATAAGCTATAACCTTGCCATTTTGCATCAATACACAACCCAGTCCAACTATGGATGCATCACAATACACAACAAAGCCTTGTGTACCTTCTGGTAAGTTCAACACTAGGCAGTAGTCAACCTAGTTTTCAACTCCTGAAAGCTTTTCTCACAAGCTTCAGACCATTGAAACTTTACTGTCTGTTGAGTCAACTTAGTCAATGGGGATGAAATAAATGAGAACCCCTCGACAAACCTCCTATAATAACCAGCCAATCCCAAGAAACTCCTAATATCAGTTGGAGATGTGGGTCTAAGCCAGTTCTGCACTGCCTCAATCTTTTGAGTGTCAACTCGAATTCCTTCACCAGAAACAGTGTGGCCTAAGAATGGCATAGACTCAAGCTAAAATTCACACTTAGAGAATTTAGCATACAACTCTCTATCCTTGAGAGTTTGAAGAACTACTCTGAGATGACTAGCATGATCTTCCTCATTCCTTGAATAAATCAGAATGTCATCGATGTATACGATAACAAACATATCAAGACAAGGCTTAATAACTCTGTTCATAAGGTCCATGAACGCTGCAGGAGCATTAGTCAAACCAAAAGACATGACTAGAAACTCATAATGACCATAGTGGGTCCTGAATGCTGTCTTTGGGATGTCACTTTCTCTTACTCTGAACTGATGATAGCCTGATCTGAGTTCTATCTTAGAAAAACAGGTGGCACCCTAAAGTTGATAAAAAAGATCATCAATTCTCGGAAGAGGATACTTATTCTTGATAGTAACCTTATTCAACTGACGTTAATCTATATACATTCTAAGAGAACCACCTTTCTTCCTCACAAATAAGACTGGAGTTCCCCAAGGTGAGACATTTGGTCGAATGAAGCCTTTTTCAAGGAGATCTTTCAACTACTCTTTTAACTCAAGTGGAGCCATTCTATATGGAGAAATAGAGATAGGACTAGTATCAGGAAGGATATCTACACCGAAGTCTATTTCTCTGTCCGAGGGACTTCAGGAAGATCATTTGGAAAGACCTCTTGAAACTCACTCACAACTTGAACTGACTACTAGATTTATTAACTTGGACTAAGTGATAGATACACCCCTTGGAAACCAACTTTATCACCTTAAGGTATGAAATAAAACGACCCTTAGGCATTGCTGAAGTACTCCTCCACTCAATAACTGACTCATTAGGAAACTGGAACTTAACTACTCGAGTTCTATAATCAACTGAGGCATAACAAGCATGAAGCCAGTCCATACCTAGAATAACATCAAAATCTACCATGTCTAACTCGACTAAGTCAACCATGGTGTCCTTTTGATTGACGGAAATGACACAATCACGATAAACTCTCTCAGCTAGAATAGACTCACCAACAGGTGTAGAAACACTGAAGGGATCAAGAAGTTTCTCATGAAGAATATCAAAATTCATAGTAAAGTATGGAGTAAAAAAAGATGAACTCGCACCTGGATCTAGCAATGCATATACATCAAAATTAAAGACTTTGATCATACGAGTGACAACATCTGGCGAATTCTCTTGCTCTTGGCAACTGGTGATAGCATACAAATGGTTTTCCCCTCTGCCTGTCCCTGAAGTAGCTTCTCTAGGTGCAACTCTATTTGGCGGAGCCACTGAAGAAAATTGGGCTCTATTGCCCCCATTAGCACCTCCTTGCCTGTTCTTTGGGCACTCTCTCATGAAGTGACCATTCTGACTTCAGTTGAAGCAACCAGTGGAGCCATCACGACACGCTCATGGGTGGTTCCTACTACACTTAGCACATGCAGGAGTCCTATTACCTCTTTGTGCCACACTACCTTGAGACTGTGCATGTCTAGCTCTGAAGTTCTGAGAATTTTGATTCTTGAACTCACCTATGTTCCTTGGTGCAGGTGCACTAGCAGACGATAGAGCAGGTCCATTTTTCTTTTGTTAGAAAGACGACCGGTTTGCATTACTCTTCTGCTGTCTGGACTCATTTCCTGTTGTCTTGGCCTTTTTGTTTCGAAACTCTTCTCTATCTTTCAGCTTATCTTTCTCAACCTGCTGCACATGGATCATCAACCTTTCTATGTCCATATCCCCTATCAACATTGCAGCCTTACCCTCTTTGCTCGACAGACGAGACAACCCAGACACAAATAAACACATCCTACTCCTCATATCAACAACCATCTCCGGAGCATAATGGAAAAGTTGAGTGAACTTAAGGCTATAATCATGTACACTCATAGATTTCTGCTTAAAAGTGAGGAATTCCCTTACCTTTGCCTCTCTTAGTTCACGGGAAAGAAACACCCCATGAAGGCCTCTTCGCACACAACCCAGCTTTTAATCGGTGCACCCTTTGCTCTACTCTTCTTCCATTGATCATACCATACTCTAGCAACACCCTTTACTTGGTATGCAACTAGTTCCACTCGCTCAGCATCAACCACATGCATCACCTGAAACACTTTTTGCAATTCCTCCACAAAGTTTTCCGTATCCTCTGTCACTTGAACTGGTGAAATATGGAGGATTCATCCTTAAGAACTCATGGATTCTGGATGTATCAGCCACATCCTGTTGATTCCCTCTTTGTTGCCCAGATTGGTTGGTAACCACTTGACTCAACATCCAGATAGCATCCCGGAACTCAGCATTAGTGACCTCTCCTTGGGGTTGCACTTCAGGTGCATTGGGGACCTCTTGATCCTGAGGATCAAAATTTCTCCTAGCTGGATGATCGCGGACAGCTCTTCATGGAGGCATGATCTGAAAGATACACGCAAGCATGAATTAGAAAGAAACTTTATAGAGTTAAACTCTATCATAGGAAAAGAGTATGAAATAAGTGAGATAGTTCCTAAATGTCGCAGCCTCTTAATTATAGATGTGACGCCCTTCATACCGATAGCTAGGACATTAAAAACACGGCTTTGTTCAATGTCTCAAATACACCTCATCCGATTCTAGGTTTAGCCTATCGCTAAATAGTATAAAACCCAACGAAGAGTTGGGGTCGAACCCACAGGGAGTGGTACATGTTTAAATTCAGTTGTGAAGTTATAAAGTGGTCTATTCGGTAATAGGAATCGAAATTATCGAAAACATGTAAACAAGTCTAAAGGGGTGACAACGAATGTCAGATGGGGGAGTTTGGATTAACAATTATCAGCTACAGCACAGTAAAAAACAGAGGAAATAACAATATAGAGAGGAATTCTTGAGATGTGATCGATTAAAGGCTAATTTCACTATATGGGTAATTGAAATTACTAACAAATTGCTAAACTTCAGTGGGTTGTCTAGACTATAAGTGTAATCGTTTTCTATTAAACAACTACTACGATTCAAGTGATTTCTCTCGAACATCAACAAACTTATCAATATAAACAACCCAAAACCTTAATACATCTACTCTCTCGAGCTGAACCCATATTAACCCAATAACTACAATCATCAATCAATAACCTTGGTTCTAAAACCTCTTTCTCAAGCAATCCCAAAACTCTAAGCTAGATATGAATTTGCAACTACAATTCATAGATTGAAACACAACTATCAATTAAAACCACTTTAATTAAGCGATAAAATCAGTAAATAATAATACCCATAAGCTAATTCAGTCCATAATCACATGATCACACCCCAAGAATTGAGGTTTTAGCTAAGCATCATAAAAAGATAAAAACAATTACCAACTAGATTAGCCATCAACTGGGAAAGAGTATCCAAGCCTTTACAATGCTTTAAAATTATTCAGTCCAAAACCCACTTGCAAATCCTCAAAATTAAGCTTAGAAACCCTTAAAGTCTACAATAGGAAATGAAAAACTAAGAGAAAATTCTAACTCTAAAACTTGGGGATCAGAACTTAGAACTCGATTTGGAACTCCTCAAAATTCCTTTTGAATTTCAATTTATAGTTACCCACTTTTTGTCCTGAAAGTCCAATCAACGAAATAAGTCGCACCTCCCTGAGTGGTTCGGCGGTCCGCCCTTTGCTCCCTTCCATCGCATCTTTGCATTGGTCATTAGTTCTCCAGGTCCTGTAACTTTGGGCGATCAAGGTTGCCACCGCGGAGTTGTTCGGCGATTTGTCGACTGCCCATTCCTATCGCCAAGTTGGTTCATCCCTAGGGCTGGCACGCTGGAACTTTGGGCGAGCTAAAGAGTAGCTCGGTGGTTTGCCGAGTGGTCTTGGCGATCACCAGGATCCATTTTCTTCACTTCTTCAGCACTTTAGTTCATTTTTGCCTGGTAATGTCCGTGCCTTGCTCTTTAGCCTTCATAACTACAAATCAACACTTTAACATCAGTTTAGAGAATAAAATAGGCATTTGAGGACACTTAAACTATCAAAACAAAGCCCTAAATGAGTCCAAATCTCAGACATATCAACACCCCAATGGAAATAAAAAACTGAGAGAGAACTCTAACTCTCAAACTTGGGGATCAGAACTACTTTCTCTGCATTTAAAATTTCAATTTATAGTTGTCCAATTTTTTTCCTGAAAGGCCATTGGGGTAATAAATCGAGCCTCGCCAACCTGGTCGGCAATCCGCCCTTCACCCCCTTCCATCGCCAATTTGTATTGGCCATCAGTCCTACATGGTCTGTAACTTTGGGCGATCAAGATTGCCATCGCGGAGTCGTTCGACGATTTGCTGACTACCCATTTGTGTCACCAAGTTGGTTCTTCCCCAGGGCTGACACGCTGGAACTTTGGGCAAGCTAGAGAGCCACTCGGTGGTTCGCCGAGTGGTCTTGGCGATCACCAGGATCACTTTTCTTCACTTCTTCAGCTTGTTAGTTCCTTTTGCCCGGTAGTGTCCTTGCCTTGGTCCTTAGCCTTCATAGCTGCAAATCAACACTTTCACATCAGTTTAGAGCATAAAATAGGCATTTGAGGACACTTATACTATCAAAACAAAGCCCTAAATGAGTCGAAATCTTGGACTCATCAACACCCCCAACTTAAACTTTTGCTTGTCCTCAAGTAAAACTCAAGAGCAATGTCTACAAATAGTGCTACTTAAGACTCAACATAAATGCACACAAAAGGTTCAAACTAAAAATACAATGATCAATTGTGCACTCGAAGTTTTAAATTGTGACTCACCATAATCAATTGTACTCAAGTTCACAATGCTTGCTTCAAATGCAAGTTCAAGCTCAACATATGTATTCAAATGCCCTCACAACAAAGATGATTCCATATTCACAGAAATTCCTCAACAATTTAAAGTCCCGGAATCACATACAACTCTCTCACTCACAAAGATAAACACATGCATGACATCACCCATAGGCTTGCCCTTATTTTCCAATCAACATTCGTTTCAGCTCACTCAAAATCACAAAGGTTTTTTTAAGGCTTGTAACGAGGCTGAGTGTAAAGGTATAGTCATTTAGGCTTAGTGGCTTCTACCTTCATAAAGTATGGCCTGAAAAATCACTTTTTCTTCTTTTCTTTCACATTCAAACATGATCATAATCCACCCCATTATTGAACCAAACATGAATCACCGGACACCCTATTTCTTTTACTATTTTCACACACTTTATTTCACAACGTTTTTCTCTTTTTCAGTATTTTTCGTTTCTTTCCTTTCCTTTTTTTTTTTTTACATGGAAGGGTTCAATCTTTTTCACAACAATCCATCAAAGGGGGAATTTTTGACACTTCTTCACTTTCCTTCTTTTTCACCACACTCCCAATGGCCTAAGTTGGCTATCTAAACGATCCAATACTTTATGAAGGTTACGAGTGATGGGACAAAGAAGTCAAAGTTTTTCAGGTTTCTTCCAAGAAAAGGATAGGCTCTAAAGGTGCCAAGTAAGGTTCATACATCTCACAAGGTTGGCCACAAAGAGGTATATTGTCAAGTTGGTTCACTCTTGAAAATTCTTGCCTAAGATCATTTCAATTGCTTGTTTCACTCAATCAATCGGACCAACGGAGTAAATTTTAGGTGTCATCAAGCACAATGTTCAAGGTAACCTCACCACACAAGGCATTGATACAATTATAAAAAAAGATTCCACACTTTCTAGCTAGCGTGCAATGTTCATCACAAAAGACTCATTCAATAACAGGCTAGTCACAACGAGATGCTAAAAGTTCATATATTGCCTATGTAACTTAGTTTGCCTCATCGTAGTCGCACATGCATTTTGTTCAATTAATAGTACTATTCAAGTCATCGGTATTGACCACAACCGACACTCAAATTTGCACAAGAACAACCACAATCACACACAAAAGAGGTGGCAAAATTTTTAAAACTTGGTTCAAAACCATTTTCATATCAAAACAGTGGGCCATAATTTAACAACCATAATTCAACAACCAAGATATATATAAACCAATAATCTCCAATATTCATAAAAACAAAATAAAAATCAACCCAATATTCATAAAACAACCTAAAAGAGGTAGGTATGGAAATACCTCACCCACCCAAACACAAAACGCAGTTGTCCTCAAATGCAAATAAAATAAGAAATGGTCAATAAAGTAACAAAGAGGGATGTAAAAATAGTCATCCTGCCAGGCTAGGCCTGAGGTTAAGTCTGATTATCAGTCACTCCATTTGTCAGGGCAATAGTACCCGGTATCTCAACATCCTTGGCTCCAGTGGAGCCCACCATAGAGGTATTCTGAAGCGATGCCTGTCTAGCAGTATCAAACAATGGACCCTCCAAGTCGTCCAAATCCTCATACATTGTCTCCTCCTACTCACCAAGCTTCTCCTCATCTGTCTCATCATCAGCTCTCATCTTATTAGCCTGTAGTAGACAGAGGCACATCAGAATAAGCTGGAATATCTATGCTCTGGACATTTGGGATCTGCACCGTGCAAAAGAACATGGACAAATCAGTGGACTTCAGCTCGTCCACATATCTACGCATCTCAATAATGTTGGTCTTCAAGGCCGTGACAACATTAATGACACCCTGGCCCTTCTCATACTCCTCTACCCTCACAGTAATGGCATCTAACGCCAACTTATGGCTCTTGATCTAGACACCATACTTTTTCATCTCAGCCCTAATGGGGGCTAAGGAAACATCAATATCCCTCTCTATCATCCCAGGAATAACGACATCTACCCGGGAGCACGCACATCGGTAAATTGGGCTAAATAGACCATCTTGTAAAGCATCGCCTGGTTGATAGGAGGTCGGGAAGTAGAAGCGGAAGCAACATAAGATCTAGGGGGAGGGGGTGCATCCGAAGTGCTCATAATCTCAAAAGGAGAGGATCCAGAAGTAAATGATGGCCTTTTGGCCTGAGTAGGAATAAGTTCCTCTGTAGGTATTATGACAATGTCAACCTTCGGGGATGTATCCATCGATGCTGCCCTTCTCGTGTCAGCCTCATCCCGCATATACTCGGCCCCTATACGTCAGATGTCAGTAGAAGAGGTGGGTGTCACCTCGACATCCCCTCAACATATCTCTGCTCATCTCTAGTAACACGGGTCCGTCTATACAACTCTGTGATCAGTACCGGGAACGGAAGCGAGGTCCGTCTCTACTTGGTCCTCATTGCCATCTCCTGCTTAATCAACAATCCCAAAATAAGTTATGAGTGTCTACGATAGTCAATAATATAGTAACCCAACCGATGGTTGGGGTCGTGTCCCAAGGGAGCAGTTTTGAGAATTAATAACCAATTAGAATTTCATTCAAGTTAGTCGTAGTTAAAGACATTTGCGATAAAAGGCATAGTAAATTAAAAAGAGGTGACACAAAAGTGTCAAATATCAAAGGGGGTTTTGTAACAAGTACTCAAACAACAAAATAAACAAGAAAATCAAGTATCGGGAAAGGTTCTTGGGATGTGACCGCAATACAAGTTGAGATAAATTGCTAGGTTCAAGCTTTCAATAGGAAATTTGCAAGATAGTAGTGACTAGGCTAAGCTTTAAATGGAAATAAGTTCCCTCTCGTGCAACTTACCCCGTTTCAAATGCGTTCATCTCGGACACCCATTTGCCGTATGAAGACCAGCCTACGCCTTAGCCCACTCACTCTCTCGAGCTGAGTGTTAGGATATGGGACTAGGGCTCACCTTATCGGGTTGAACCTCATGTCGACCCACTTCTTAGGCCATCAGTCTAGTGGTTTTGGTTTCGCGACCTCCTTCTCGGGCAAGCCGAAAACACATGGGTGGCTTTGTATTTACAACTACAAACCTTTTAGATTAAACCACAACCACTAGGTGAAATCACCATTAACATACATCTAACCTATCAACAAGCAAGACCCAACAAGAATATCAACCCATATTTGCTAAATCATACCCCAAGAATGGGGGTTTTTAGCCACACATCAAGAAATAAGAAATTATACCTAACATGATAATGAAATCAACTGGGTATAAGAAATTAAACCTTGAATTAAGCAAAGGAAAGTGAATAGAGAAGACCCACTTCCAACTTGGGGTAAAAGAACTCTTTTCTTCAAGTCTCCACAAAACCCTTTCCAAGCTTGAGAGAAAAATACAGAAAAATACTATAGTCTAATAATAATTTTTACTCTAAAAATGTTCCCCACTTAAGACTACAATTCTAACTAGTATATATAGTTTTCACAGATTGTGCTGCGGAGGATTGTTCGGTGACATTAGTCGAGATCGCCGATGAACTCGGCGATCCGTCTTTTGGTCAGCTCATCGCCTTCAGTGTCTTGTCTTTAGCATCCTCGCATTCTGGATCATTGGGCGGTACAGTGCTGCTTCGCGGAACTAATTGGCGACTCGCCGACTACTTTTTTCCTCGCCTTTTGATCCACTTCCTTCAAGGCTTCGCGTACTAGAACGAATGGCGGTTCATGTCATTTCGGCGACTCGCCAAGTTGAACTTGATGATCCGCAGGATTCCATTTCTTGTTCTTTTCAGCCCTATTTGCTCCGTTTTGCGGCTAAGTGTCCATGCTTCCACTAAAATTGAAATACCTGAAACTTAAGTATTTTAAACACTATTTCTATTAAAATAAAGCCCTAAATGAGTCCAATATGTGGACTCATCAACACCCTAACTTAAACTTTTGCTTGTCCTCACGCAAACTCAAGCTCAGCAGTTCAAATAGGGTGCCTCAAACGGTGCTACACAAGACTAAATCATGAATGCACACAACAAGGCCTAATTTACTTATGCAAGGATCACTTGTGTACTCAAAGATTCAAATTGTGACACACCATTACCAAAGATTCTCATGCTCGCAATACTTGCTACTTGTGCAAGTTCAAGCTCAACAAAAGTATCTAAATGCCCTCATGTAAAGAATGATTCCATATTCACATACATATATGAGTCAATGTAAGATCAGGAATCAGATACAACGCTCACACTCAAAAAGAGGAACACAATGCATGCTTTCACCCATCAGTTTGCCCTTATTTTCCAATTGACTTTCGATTCGGCTTACTCAAGATCACAAAGGTCTTTCTAAGGCTTGTAATGGGGCTGAGTGTAAATGTATGGTCATTTAGGCTCAGTGACTTTCATCCTCGTGAGATGTGATGTTCTCAAGGCATCCTCTTCCCTTCCTTTCTCAATTCTTTTTCTAGTGCTCATAAGTTATCCTATTATTTGTTCTCCATGTATTGCTTGGAAACCCAGTTTCTTGTGCACTTTTATTCCACGACTTTCTTTTTCTTTCTTTTCTTTTCTCTTTCTTTTTCTCTTTTTATTTATATGGAGGGTTTCCATTTTGTTTTTCAATACAATAGGTTCAGGAGACTTTCTTGCACTTCTTGACCTTTCCTTTTCTTTTTCACCACACCTCCAACTTAGACTTTTGGCCTAAGTTGGCTATTCACTAAACACATCTCAAGAGGATTATAAGTAGTGGACGAAAAAAAGTCTAAGTTTCATCAAGTTTCATCACACGCTCATGGGTAGGCCACAAAAAGAGGTATATGTCAAATTGGCTCACACTCTTTAAAATTGCCTAAGATCATCTCAAGAGTAAACCTTTCTAAATCAATCAGACTAACAGGGCAAATTCTAGGTTTATTCATGCAAGGTTCGAAGTAAGCTAATCACACAAGGCATTGATACTTCAGTCAGACAAGACTAGACACGTTCGCTAGCGTGCAACAGTCCTCACAAGAAAATCAATTTGATAAATGGCTAGTCACAATGAGATGCGAAGAGTGCACATATTGTCTATGTAACTTCATTTGGCTTCGTCGTAGCCATGCATTCATGTTTGTCAATTGAGAGCACTATTCAAGTCATTAGTATTTGATCGCAACCGGACTTAAATTTTTACAAAAGAACAGCCACTTTCAACACAAGAGGTGGCGAGAAGTTTTTTTTCGAAGGATCAAAATTGTTTTTGCAATTAAAACAACAGGAGCCATGAGCTCAAACATCCACAGAAAAGCAATATTTAAAACACAAATTAAAATAGACAGCCCAAATATCCAAATAACACACAAAAGATGCGGGCCTCACCCCACCACAAATAAAAAATGTTTGTCCTCAAATGCAAGTTATAAAATATCCAGAAAGGGCAGATAAAGAAAAATAGAGAGGGAGGTAATGAGGGGATCCTGCTTAAGCAGTCACTCGTCGGTCCATCTGTCTGGGCATCAGTGCCAAGTAACCCATTTTTATCCAATAAGGGAGGTTCAACAGAGTTCAACAATACCAAAGAGTTTGCAAATGGGTACAATGTTGACAAAAAATTACAGGGATCAGGAAGCTAACCTTTTGTATTAATTAAGAAGTTACTGAGGTGCTAGGCGGCAATCCAATCCAAATCCGCGCACAAATTTATGAATCAAAATACTCCGAGAGTGCAAGGAAATTAAGACTAAAGTGCAGGTGTGAGTTTGGTAGGATGTAGAAATGAGAGATAGTGAATGAACCAAAATATTTAAACCTATGGCCTGCAGAAACCATCCAGTTTGTGCCCATTCGGCGATGTACATTGGGTACGCTTATTCACTCGGTAAAGTGCCAAGTGTCTAGTCTCTTCGCCAAATGTAACAGGACTCGCAGCTCATGTGAGGATCTCAACGAAGGTCTATATTGCAATCGCCGACATGGTTGGCGATGCGCCATTAATTTTCTACTAAACGCCAAATTTTATAGAATACTAACTGACATTGCCTTGAGTCACCCGACGAAAAGAGTCGTGCTCGCCGATATCATCAACGATCCGCCAACTGCACTTGTTGTTTGCCTCCATACATTATTTCACTCTCCTCCTTTGATTTAACCTGTACAAACTACACACCATTATTTTCTTAAAGTAAAACAAAGTAATAAAGGGTTTTGGGTTGCCTCCTAAATAATGCCTTAGTTAACATCGTGGCACGACGTAGGAATACTATCAAGCATCTTCCAGGTACAATTGTTCAACTTAAGCGATTTCCTGGCAATCCCCAAGGTATAACTTCAAACGCTGTCCGTTAACTTTAAATAGGGGTCCCTCTTTACCTTCAACTTCTATAGCACCATTGGTGAACACTCGTGTCACCCTGACCATTTGGATTTTAGCTTCCCTAGGAATAGCCTTAGTCGTGAGTTGTACAATAACACCCAATCTCTCACATTGAATTCCTTCTGGACTATCCTTGTGTCGTGCCATTTCTTCATTTTCTCTTTGTAAATGGCTGAGCTGTCGTAAGATCTGAGCCTGAACTCATCTATTTCATTCAATTGGTCCAGCCTCTCCTTTGAAGCCTTTGTCCAATCTAAATTCAGAGCTTTCAATGCCTATAAGGCTTTGTGTTCTAGCTCAACAAGTAAATGACATGATTTACCAAAAACTAGCTGATAAGCGGACATTCTTATAGGTGTCTTGTAAGCAGTCCGATATTCCCACAGGGCATCGTCAAGCTTTCTAGACCAGTCAGTTCTGCTGTCGTTTACTGTCTTGGATAGAATGTTTTTGATCTCACGATTTGACACCTCAACTTGTCCGCTTGTTTGGGGGTGATATGGTGTCACGACCCTAGCCTAGGGCCTAGACGTGACCGGCGAATGGGGAACCCGAGGGAACCCCAAACAAGCCTCATAGCATATCATTACACATCCTTGGTCGCGGAAGCAATTAAAATGACCATAAACGATAAGCATAATCAAGGGGAAATCGGGACTAAGGGAGCAAGAGAAAAGAGAATGATACAAAAATACCATAGATGAGTCAAGCTCAAGCATAATACACAACTTGTCCAACACCACCTCTAAACATAGGTACTTAGCGGGGGCCAAGACAAACTACCGGGCTCACCCTCATAGTCAAAACATAACTTAAAAGGAAAAGTCTTATACATAGCAAAAGATCATAAGCAACATCCCCGGAATGGAGGACTCACCAATAACCTCGATAGAGAATCGTATTAGCCACGCGGAGGAGGATGGTCAAGCGGTGCTCCGGTCCCTACATGGTGACATCATGTAGGCATAGAGTATGCATTAGTACGTTTGAATGTACTAAGTATATGGGATGCAATGCAATGCTACAATAGATGGACATCATAGGAAAAATGCATAATCATACCCGATAGATAGCATATTAATGAAATGATATGTATAATGATGCTTACATAAAAAATCATATTTAGTGGGACATAGTACATGTGTGGCGAGTGACCATCAATATAGTATTTCCAAGGCCTACCACCCCCTTGGAGAGGCGAAAGAGGTACAAACCCCTCAATGTGGTTACCCGGGCCTACCACCTCCCGAGCTAGGGACCAAGGTACAAACCCCTCGATGTGGTTATACGGGCCTACTACCCCCCGTACTAGGCAACCAAGGTACCAACCCCTCGATACGGTTACCCGGGCCTACAACCCCCCGAGCTAGGCTTGGTCGACTCACAACACTTATATAGAGAAAATCATAGACATGAATCCATTTCATCATCATTTCAATGATTATATGACCATCCGACTCATATGACGTACATTGGACCTTCCATTTCCTAAGAATTCTATAAGTGGGCATTTTATCAAACACATGGTGGGCTATTGTTCATGTAATTAAAATCATGTATTTCAAGAGTAATAAGTCCAACCAATTCCAAAATCTATATAAATCAGCCCACCAACAACATATATATATATATATATATATATATATATATATCAACCTTCATAATTTGATCATGGAAGCATAAAAACCATAAACATCACATAATAATTCCATTTCATGGTAATATGCAAAATAGACCATAATAGGGTGTGTAGTAGTAATTCCACATTTCAAGAGTTCATAAATAACCATAATGACCCATAAACTTGAAGTAAAAATAGAGGATAAATGGTTGGACTTGTGGAAAGGAAGGTTTCCACAATCAAACCCACATATCTCAACTTTGGAGAATCCTTGATGAAGATTGGAATGGAGAATTGAAGCTTGAGATTGAGTCTTGAATCCGGAATTAGAGTTTGAGATGTTTGAATTTGGTTGAAGATCTTGGTGGAATTTTGGAGAGGGCTTAGAGAGTGTTTTGAAGTTAGAAACAAAATATGACTAAGTATGGGACATATCCCCTCTTTATAAAAAAAACGCCCCAACACTTAGCCAAAAAATGAGGCTTTTAAAAAAAAACAGCTTACTGGAAATTGCAAATCTGCACAGACAGGTTTTACGAAAATGGTCATAACTTCTTCATCCTAACTCGGAATGAGGTGAAACCAAGTGCATTGGAAATCTAACTCAAAGGGATTTAATTTAATAGGTAGTGGCCCTTCCAGTTCCTTGTGTGCTAAGAGATATGCCTCTTTAAAGTTGACCCTCCAAATCGCATTTTTTGCGATTTTTGAATTTTGATACGGTTGCTCTAAAATTCGGGTTAGACCCATTTCCCACTCAATTTGACCCCCTGAATAAGAATATGTAGTCGAATTTCCGAAATCATGCATGGATTTTGAGATATATGGAAATTACAATTATAGGTGTTTCCGAAGCACATTTTCAGGCATTTTTGGGGTCGTTTCATATGGAGTGGCGACCTTGTGTTTTACTCCGTATTTGCTTAATGCACCGGAAAACCACTTATTGCAAAAATGCGATCCTCCATCACTTATGATTGCTCTTGGAGTGCCAAACTGTGCAAAGATGTAGCGTTTCAAAAATTGGACAACGCTTTTTCCTTCATTATTCGGGAGTGCGACAACTTCTACCCATTTGGATTCATAGTCCACAGCTACTAAGATATACTTTTTTCCAAATGAGCTGACAAACGGACCCATGAAATCAATTCCCTACACATCGAATAGTTTGATTTCCAAAATAGGTGTAAGGGGTAACTCGTGTCTTCTTGACACTCCGCCTTTCTGCTGACTTGAGAGCATCTCTTAGTGAAATCGTGGGCATCTTTGTAAAGAGAAGGCCAATAATAACCACTTTGGAGAATCTTTTCTGCGGTTCGGTTTCCACTATGATGACCCCCTACTGGTGATGTGTGGTAGGAATGGAGGATCTCTGTTGATTCTTCTTTCGGAACACACCTTCTTATGACATGATCAACACATTCCCAAAATAAGTATGGCTCGTCCAAGAAGTATTTTTTAACATCAAATAGAAACCTCTTTCGTTGGTAAGAGTTTAACTCATCGGGAATCAACCCACATACGATGTAGTTTGCAAAGTCAACATACCATGGTACATGTGTGAGTGACAATGCAAATATCTGCTCGTCTGGGAATGAGTCATTTATCTCCTTTTCCTGCTCAGTACTTGCTTTATTCTCTAACCGTGATAGGTGATCTGCAACTTGATTCTCGCAACCTTTTCGATCTTTCACCTCAAAATTGAATTCTTGCAAGAGTAGCACCGATCTTATCAGTCTTGGCTTCACGTCCTTTTTTTCCATGAGGTATCGAAGTGCTGCATGGTCTGTATGAACAACTACTTTAGTGCCCAACAAATATGCCCTGAACTTTTCGAAAGCATAGACCACTGCTAGCAACTCTTGTTCAGTGACTGTGTAATTTCGCTGGGCACTATTTAGAGTCTTGCCTGCGTAATAGATTAGGTGGAACAGTTTGGTACGCTTTTGTCCCAATACTACACCTAATGCCATACCACTCGCATCACACATCACTTCGAATGGTTCTGACCAATTGGGCTGATGATAACTGGTGTGGATATCAATTTCTCCTTCAAACATTTAAATGCTGCCATACAAGCGTCATCAAAGTAGAATTTCACTTCGTTCTCTAAGAGTTTGCACAATGGTTGTGCAATCTTTGAGAAATCCTTAATGAATCTCCGGTAGAAGTCTGCATGACCCAAGAAACTGTGAATCCCCTTCACTGAGATCGGCGGTGGTAGTTTCTCGATAACTTTGATTTTTACTTTGTCAACTTCCAACCCTTGCTGCGACACTTTATGCCCAAGAACAATGCCTTATTTCACCATGAAATGGCATTTCTCCCAATTTAGGACTAGATTAGTTTCCACACACCTTTGAAGCACTCGCTCTAAATGTGTCAAACATTCTTCGAATGTGTCCTACATGACTGAGAAATCATCCATGAAAACTTCCAGAGAGTCCTCAACCATATCTGCAAAGATGGATAACATGCATCGTTGAAAAGAGGCCGGTGCATTCCAAAGTCTGAATGGCATCCTTTTGAATGCAAAGGTCCCATAAGGGCATGAAAGTGGTTTTTTCTTGATCTTCTGGTGCGATAGATATCTGGTTGTATCTAGAGTATCCATCCAAAAAATAATACCACCCTCTCTCAGATAACCTGTCAAGCATATGGTCCATGAAGGTTATTGGAAAATGGTCTTTTTCAGTCCATGAATTTAGCTTTTGATAATCCATGCACACCCTCCATCCTGTTACAGGTCTAGTCGGCACAAGCTCTCATTTAGCATTTGGGACCACTGTTATGCTACCTTTTTTGGTACGCATTGCACTGGGCTGACCCATTTGTTGTCTGAAATCGGATAGATTACTCCTGCATCAAGCATCGGGGGGTTCAACCTTTGCTGATTCTCAACACTGGGTCTGCATTCACTGTCCAGCCGAATCTTAAAGGTGCAGATATCGGGTGAAATGCCCACGATATCAGCTATGGTCCATCCGATCGCCTTTATGTGCTTCTGCAGTACTTCAACAAGCACTTTTACCTACCTTTCACTCAGATTTGCTGCAATAATCACTGGCAGAGTGTTGTTAGTTACCAGGAAAACATACTTGAGATGGGATGGGAGTGCTTTCAGCTCTAGAGTTGGCGGCTCTTCAATTGATGGCTTTGCAGGTGGGCTCAATCGGTTTTTAGGTCGATATCCAACTTAATTGGATTTTGTGCATGTGCTCCTAACCCTATTAGGGCTACGATCATTTCATCATATTCCTAATTTTCCGAATCGTCATGATTTGCAAATATTGACTTAAGAGGCTCATTCTTGTGTAGCAGATGGCTTACACTTGCCACTGCCTCATCTATAACATCTTCAGTAGACACTACATGGATATCACTTGGTTGCTTCATGGATTTGCAGATGTTGAAAGTTACCTCATCGTCATTCACATGAAATTTCAACTTGCCGCTTTCAACATCTACTAATGCTCTGCTAGTTGCTAAGAATGGCCTTCCCAAAATAATGGGGACCTCAACATCAAAGTCACAGTCTAAAATCACAAAGTCAGCTGGAAATATAAACCGATCCACTTTGACCAAGATATCGTAGAGGATCCCAACATGATGCTTGATCGATCGATCTGCCATGAGAAGTCTCATGGTAGTTGCCTTTGGTTCTCCCAATCCAAGTTGCTTATATATGGCGTATGGCATCAGGTTGATGGTTTCTCCCAGGTCACATAAAGCCTTGGCAAATTGGAGCATTCCAATAGTACATGGGATGGTGAAAGCACCAGGGTCGTCCCTTTTAGTGACTAACTTATTTGTCATGATCGCACTATAACTATGAGATATTTCAATCGTTTTATAATCCAAGATCCTCTTCTTGGTGACTAACTCTTTCATGAATTTAGCATACCCTGGCATCTCCAACAATGCTTCCACCAAAGGAAGGTTGATGGACAACTTCTTGAACACAGACAGGAATTTTTTAAACCTCTCATCTTCATTCTTTTTTTTCAAACGCTGGGAAAAGGTGGATGTATTTTGGGTAAGGGTTGTATTATTTTGTTTCATGTGCTCTTGTAGATCTTCCATCTGTGACAACATCTTTTTGATGTTTTCATCCCTCTCTTTTTCTTTATCGAGTTGCTCTTGCGTCAGCCTGAAACATATAGGGGAGACTTGATCTTCTTTGGTGTACCAAGCTTGATTTACTTTCTCCATACCATCTAGGAGAAATGAAGCCACCTCAAAGGGCTGTAGCATTATGCCGCCTTGGACCAATTGATCAGCTATCCCTTTGTTGACTGAATCAAGACTTCGCTAAAAATATTTGGCAACTCACTTGGCAGCCCATGTGTTGGGCATTTCCACAAAGACCTCTTATATCTAATCCACGACTCATGAATTGGTTCTCTCGCTTTTTGTTTGAAATTCTGAATGTCGTCCCTCAACTTCATCATTTTTGACGGGGGAAAGAATCTATTGTGGAAAGCAGCGATTAACTCTTTCCATGATGTGTTAGAACTTTTGGAAAGCTCAGACAACCACATAGTGGCAACTCCTATTAGTGATAATGGGAATAAGCGAAGCCTGATGGCTTCGTGTGACCAATTTTTGAATGACAACGGGGAATATACATCCAAAAAGCTGTGGATATGTTCATGTGAATCTTCATGATCCAATCCTCCGTATAGTCCCCTTGAATGTATGAGATGGAGTGTTGTGCTGGTGACTTCAAAATTACCATTTCCACCACCCTGCGGCAAGCGAATTGCACCTATCTCACCCAATGGGGCGGGGTCATAAACACTGTTTGCATCATCAATGTCATCTCGGTGCAAGTCAGTGTTCAATGGGTTGTTTGAGTGGCAACTATCCCCCACGTCCTTACTCGTAATTTATTTTTTCAACACAAACAAGCAAATCAAAGCTAAAAATTAAGTGAGTAAAGCTAAAACTAAGAAAAACAGAGATTCTTGCCAATGATCCTTGGGATTATATACACTCAAAAACTCAAGGAAAAACAAAACTGAGAGTAAAGTTAACAATCTACGATTAATAAGACGAAAATTCTAGTGAACTAAAAATTCTCAAATAACACCAGTCCCTAGCAGCGGCGCCATTTCGATGCTTATCGTGACCAACGACACTATCCTACGATATGAGTGTCTACGATTGTCAATAATATAGTATCCCAACTGAGGGTTGGGGCCGTGTCCGAAGGGAGCAGTTTTGAGAATTAATAACCAATTAGAATTTCATTCAAGTTAGTTGTAGTTAAAGACATTTGCGATAAAAGATATAGTAAATTAAAAAGAGGTGACACAAAAGTGTCAAATATCAAAGGGGTTTTTGTAACAAGTACTCAAACAGCAAAATAAACAAGAAAATCAAGTATGGGAAAAGGTTCTTGGGATGTGACCGCAATACAAGTTGAGATAAATTGTTGGGTACATGCTTTCAATAGGAAATTTGCAAGATAATAGTGACTAGGCTAAACTTTAAATGGAAATAAGTTCCCTCTCGGGCAACTTACCCCGTTTCAAATGTGTTACTCTCGGACACCCATTTGCCGCATGAAGACCAGCCTACACCTTACCCCACTTACTTTCTTGGGCTGAGTGTTAGGATATGGGACTAGGGCTCATCCTTTCGGGTTGAACCTCATGTCGACCCACTCCTTAGGCCATCAGTCTAGTAGTTTTGGTTTCGCAACCTCCCTCTCGGGCAAGCCGAAAACACATGGGTGGTTTTGTATTTTGAACTACAAACCCTTTAGGTTAAACCACAACCACTAGGTGAAATCACCATTAACATACATCTAACCTATCAACAAGCAAGACCCAATAAGAATATCAACCCATATTTGCTAAATCATACCCCAAGAATGGGGTTTTTTAGCCACACATCAAGAAATAAGAAATTATACCTAACATGATAGTGAAATCAACTGGGTATAAGAAATTAAACCTTGAATTAAGCAAAGGAAAGTGCATAGAGAAGACCCTCTTCCAACTTGGGGAAGAAGAACTCTTTTCTTCAAGTCCCCACAAAACCCTCTCCAAGCTTGAGAGAAAATTACAGAAAAATACTAGACTAATAATAATTTTTAATCTAAAAAATGTTCCCCACTTAAGATTACAATTCTAACTAGTATTTATAGTTTTCAATTATTGTGCTGCGGAGGATTGTTTGACGACATTAGTCGAGATCGCTGATGAACTCGGTGATCTGCCTTTTGGTCAGCTCATCGCCTTTAGTGTCTTGTCTTTAGCATCCTCGCATTATGGATCATTGGGCGGTACAGTGCTGCTTCGCAGCACTAATCAGCGACTCGCCGACTGCGTCTTTCCTCGCCTTTTGATCCACTTCCTTCAAGGCTTCACGTACTAGAATGAAGGGCGGTTCATGTCGTTTCGGCGACTCGCCAAGTTAAACTCAACGATCCGCAAGATTTAATTTCTTGTTCTTTTCAGCCCTATTTGCTCCGTTTTGCGCCTAAGTGTCCATGCTTCCACTAAAACTTTCAATACCTAAAACTTCAACATTTTAATCAAGTATTGAGATAAAACAAGCATTCAAGGAGACTATTTCTATTAAAATGAATCCCTAAATGAGTCCAATTTGTGGACTCATCAACTTGCATATCACTGAAAGTTACTACACTCAAAACCTCCAAATAGAGAAGTAAAAGGAGATCTAGGGGAACTTAGGTGAACTGCCGAACCACTCGGTGAGCTCTACCCAGCTCGCCGAATAGCCCTTCGTGTCAGTTTGTCACTCCATTCTTAAAAATCATGCCTGCATCCCATGAATTCAAAATCAAACACTTACATTATGAAATTAAAGCAAGACCCATACCACCCATCCCCTCGGGGTATTAAGACTTCCCCTGATTTGGCCAAAATTGGCCAAAATTGGCCAATTGACGTCTTTTGCCATTAAAATGGACGTTAACTGCTCCATCACTGGGCAAAATATGACAGTTAGCACAATCCGGGGTTACTCAGACTTCACCGCACTAGAACCAACAACTAGTCAATGTAACCCAACAATTTATTCAATTTTCGACACGAGAATTAGCTATTTACGATATTTTAAGCACGAATTCATTTAACTATGGGCCAACCAATAATCAATCGATGATCACACTACATGACCCAACGGTATTCAATAACAATTTAACACAATCATTTGATTTCAACTAACAATTAAGTTTGGGGTTCGTAAAACCAATCTTTTATGCCGAATGTTTTTGTAATGCTAGGCGACAAAGTAATTCTAAAGTTAATCCCGAGAAAAGATCCCAAATAAAATGAGAGTAAAAGTACTAAAGTACAAACAATCAAATATCGGGGTGAGAGTACGGGAGTTGAAAAAGTAAGAGAGTGAAGGATTTTTCAATTTAAAACCGTTTGACCCTTTTAAAACTCTTCACTTCTCGCGCCATTCGGTGAAGTAAGTCGCGCCGCCATACCACCCAACGATGCACTGAGTGTTACTTTTTCCCGCCGAGTTTTAAAGAACCTCCAGCATAGCAGGTGGTTTCAACAGTGGTCTAAATCGGGCTCGCCGACCTGTTTGGTGAGTCACCGATTGGACTTTTAGCTCGCCTATTTCCCATTTCCCAACATTTTCACTTTTCAACTTGCAAAATCAACACTGATTATTCAAAAGAAAAATTTAAAAGCATCAAAAACTTGGGTTGCTTCCCAAAAAGCGCCTTATTTAACGATGTGGCACGACGTAGATACGCTTTCAAGGATCATTCTTCGGGTTGGCCAAGGTATCACTTGGTGGGGCCCATTTCGGCCTTGGGTTCAAATGAGATGAAATTTGAACCATTTGCATTTCCAATTTCTTGATTGACACTAAATGGGAGGTGACCGTCTGATTAAGTGTAGAGATGTCTTCTTTAATTTCTTTCAAAACTTTGTCCGGCCCTTCTACCTTATTGAGAATACGTGAGAGCATGTCTTCTGTACAAACATTTTCTGGTACCTTGGGCTTTTGACGCTCATGGGGTGGGACGTATCTGTCCTTGCCACCCTCTCTTTTCTTCCCAGTAGCGTTATGGTCACGCCAATCTCTATCACGATCTCTCTATCCCTCATCTCTATTCCAACCCAGATTTCCATCCGGCCTTGGGTAGTTTGAACGAAAACCTCCTCCTTGATTTGTAAGAAAGTTCACTTCCACATTGTACAACGACTCAAAATATGCCTCATCGGGATTTGTTCCACCAATACCCACAACATTCACACTCTTCAACCCACTACCCGATAATAGGTCCAGATGGGTCATCATTTTGGCCATATTTTGGTCTCTTTCTTGATCTTTCTTGATCTGCTCTTTTTGCATCCTAAAATTGAGAGGAGACACTTGGTCTTAACGAGTGTACCATGCTTGATTGATCTTGGTCATACAAGGAGTTGAGATTCAACCTCGTAAGTATGCTGCATTATACCTCCGGTAACAAGTTGATCAGCCACTCCTTTGTTTACCAAGTCAAAAATCCTATAAAAGTATTGCAACAAGACGTTGTTGGGAGGTCCATGATGTCACGACCCAGGATCACCCCCTAGTCGTAACCGGCGTACTCGACCTCGAAGAGGTGTAATACAAGCCTCTTAGCATTCATTCATCGCATAGACACTAAAACCATAAGGAATTAAAAAACTTTCTTTACCAAGAAAACATTTCATAAAAAAAAACAGTAGAAAGCGGAAGACTTTCTAGACTTTATACATGATGTCTCAAAACCATCTAATACTTTAGAGTACAAAATTCGGGACTAATCCCATACACAACTTAAACAATACTAAAAAGACATAAAAGAACATATGGGGTATTGTCCTCGAATATATGAGGACTCACCAAGTCTTCATCTTCAACACTTAGAAACCTATCAAATAGCCATGACATGTCATCATCTTCAAATCCCTACACTTAGTCCAAAAAGGGAAAGAAAGGGGTTAGCACAATTAAGTACTAAGTATGGAGACCATGCAAAAACATGCCAAAAAGGACATTTTCAAGGAAGTAAATGCTTTCATATCATTTGATAAAATCTTTCCTTTACAAGTATAAGAGACATAATACAAGTCAACATTAACATATAAGGCCATAGCCAACCATACATATACTCAACATATGTCCATATACAATCCATGCTTAACTTTAAAAGAACACATGTCATTTCATTACCATAGGACCTCTACCTAATATAATCTTAAGACACACTTGAGTGAGACAAGAAGTGACCGCCCATACAACCTCTTCAAGCACACTTAAGTGTTCCCCAAGATTACCTTAGATAAGGACATTTCCTTCACAACCTAACATCAATAGACCAACATTCTTTAAGAAACCATTTTGGAGACATTAATGTATTTAGAGGACTTTCATACATTAGCCATTAAGGCTTAGGGAACTCACTTTAGCATCTTCAAAGCCTACTCGTGCCATGTGTAGATAGCATCCCATACTACTACCTACACGTTGTAGAACCTATCCAATAACTAGAGTGCACATCCCACATGATGGGAATAGGCATTAATCGACATAGACCATGCGAGCTAGACATGGAATCCGGTGTCATAAAACCCTACACCGTGGAAGGTGTTCTACTTGCCAAGGGTAGAACTAGGACACATCCCATGTAGGCACATGGTTTAGGGGATATCCAAAGATGTTCATTGTACTCTTGTCTCATACTCGGGAGAGCTACCATCTTAACCATATCCACTCGGTGCTTAGCCTTAGTTCCCATAAAGTAATTTCATTCACATGTATGTGCTAGAGAGGGCACTATCATTAGGTCTACCGACCCATAGCACATCTACCAAGAAGGGCACCACAAGGATCTACCGATCAAGGTTCATTAAGGATAGCTCATTAAATCCCCCTGGAAGGGTGCCTTAGGCCTACCGATTTTTCATTAAGGGTGCCTTAAGCTTACCGGTCCAAGGTTCATCATTTCACACATGAGAAGGGCTACCACCATTAGGTCTACCGATTTCATGGTTTTACATTTACTTAGGAAAGCTAGACTTATGAAAGGGCACCATTTCTTAGTTTTGCCGATTCAAGTCTTGGCCTAGAATTCCTCTTTTAGCATTTATAAAAAGGGCACCATTTCTTAGTTCTGCCCATTTCACACATTCATGCATTCAAGACTTTAAGTAACAAGGAGGGACACTTTAGTCTACCAACCAAGTCACAACATTTTCATTTAAGGATACTTCATAATCCAACATCATTTCATATATACATCATGAGAAGTCATACTTTAACTCACAATGCTATCCACTTTACATAGGATCATCACAAGATCACATAAAACTCATTCACATCATACCTTCACATATAGCTTCATATAAAACTCATTCACATCATACCTTCGCATATAGCTTCACATAAAACTCATTCCCATCATACCTTCACATATAGCTTCACATAAAACTCATTCACATCCTACCTTCACATATAGCTTCATATAAAACTCATTCATATCATACCTTCACATATAGCTTCATATAGGACTTTACATATAGCCTCATATGTGTATAATAATACAACAATATAATAACATTCACATAATGCCCTTCATGGCCTCAATTCACAATAATACAACAAATAACCACCTCCACCAAAGGTGGATCAAACCAACCAATAACAATTATATTAATACTAAGAGATCAAGCCATCTTACCACCCTTTTCAAAGGCCATAAGCCACAATACTCAACTCCATGCCAATTATACAATATTTATCAAGTTTGATCAACTTACCCTCTTTCCATGGCTATCTTCATCATCCTCATATTCCAACAATTAACAATACAATAACAATGATAATAGCAACATTCAACTATACAAGCTAGGCTAAGCATAAGCCAATAATCAACATGAAGACCAATTCACAATTTTGTCCATTCAAGGCTAACATCCCACATCCTTCGATTCACTAACAATTCTTAACAATTCCACATAGATAAATACATATATGAACAGTCCACAACAATCTACACAATAATCGTCCATCAATTACACAAAATCAATACACCCACTTTAGGCCAAATTTAGAGAATTTGAGAAGACATGGGTTCATGGGGATTTCTTTCTAAAAACCATTAATAATCATTAATAACCATATAAATCATCATTTAAAGCCTTTTTATGCAAGAACCCATGCTAGAATCGAAATAGGTTTTTGTGTGTATTTGAAAAACCTTGAAAATCTTTTGATTGGGTTCCTTGAAAGAAAGAATAATCAAGGATAAGGATCCCCATACCTCTAAGTTGAAAACCCACGAAAATTGAAGAAGAAGCACTCGAAATCTTCAACCCTAGCTGCAACTCCTCTTCTTCCTTGAGTTAGAGAGAAATATTTGAGAGAGGGAATGATTTGGAAATTCTAAGAGGAGAAAGAAGTTATAACCCTCATTTAAATGATCTAATATACCTAAAATAATAAAACAACTAAAAAAAATAAATGCCCAAACTACCCCTCACTTAGTTGGACCCACAAAGTCTTGACTTAAAAAATGATCACTAAACCCGTCTAAACTCGTTCTTTTGGACAGTGCTTCACTGTTTTGGGCATAACTTTTTACTCCAAAGTCGGAATTGGGAAAACTCGGTGGCGTTGGAAAGAGGACTCAGATACCTTTAATTGAATAGGTAATGGTCCACCTAATTCATTTTGAGCTAAAAGATATGACCATTTAAAGTTGACCCTTACAACTCACTAGTTCAAATGACTAGTTTCCGGACGTCACGGTCATTTCTCATCATTTCATCAAGTTCTCAACTCCAAACTCACATGTGAGGCTCTAGTTTCACTAGTTCATTTTTAGGGTCGTTACACATGAGTCAGACATTGAAGTACCAACTTCTGAAACCTCACCCACGTCTTGTGGATTGGTTCACCTTCCAACCATTTAAAACCTTGAATACTATCACTGAGTGTCATCATTTTTTATGGGGGAAAGTACCTCACATAGAAAGCTACAGTAAGCTCATCCCAAGTGGTAATGGAGTTCCTTGGGAGATCAGTTAGCCACTTGGTGGCTTCTCCCATAAAAGAAAATGGAAATAATTGAAGACGGACCGATTGTTGAGAGATATTCTTGAACGAGAATGGTCCACAAACTTCGATGAAATTTTGAATGTGCTCATGGGGATCCTCATGAGCCAGCCCTCCAAACAATCCTTTCATTTGTAAGAGCTGAAGCATTGTGCTAGTGACATGAAAAACAACGTTCCCTTCAGCAGTAGGTAGACATATAGCCCCAACATCACCCAATTGGATAGGGTCATTAACATCGTTCAAGTTTCCTATATCGCCTTCGTGGCCAATTATGCTACCATTGCTTCTGTTCACGCTCATTTCTTCATCTGTTCAAACACAAACACAACCAACAAAGTGAGTCGATTCAACTATAACATAAAAAGATCACAGTTCAACTTTAATAATAGAATTCTAAACAACACCACTCCCTGGAAGCGACACAATTTTTTGATTAACGCTCAATACACCTTATCAATTCTAGGTGTAGACGATGTTAACTAGTAAAAAATCAATGAAGAGTTGGGGTTGAACCCACAGGGAGCGGTACATGTTCCAATTCTATTATGAAGTACAACTATGGTCTAAGCGGTTATAGGAATAGAAATTATCAAAAATATACAAACAAGTCGAAGGGGTTGACAACGAATGTCAGATGGGAGGGGGGGTTGGATTGACAATTATCAGCTAAAACACAAACAAAATAGAGGAAACAACAATATAGAGAGGAATTCTTGAGATGTGATCGATTATAGGATAATTTCACTATATAGGTAATTAAAATTACTAACGAATTGCTAAACCTCAGTGGGTAAGCTAGACTATAAGCGTAATAACTTTCTCTCAAACAACTACTACGATTCAAGTGAGTTCTCTCAAACCTCGGCAAGCTTATAAATAAGAACATCCCAAAACCTTAATTCATCTACTCTCTCGAGCTAGATAGGTAGAATCGAGTTTAGGATTCACTCTCTCGAGCTGAACCCATATCAACCCAACAACTACAATCATTAATCGAAAGATTTGGTTCTAAAACCTCTTTCTCAAGCAAGCCCAGAACTCTAAGTTAGAATTACATTTGCAACTACAATTCATAGATTAAAACACAGCTAATGACTATACCCACTTCAGTTAAGCATTTAAATCAGTAAATAACAATGACCATAAGCCAATTCAACCCATAATAACATGATCACACCCCAATAATTTAGGGTTTTAGCTAAGCATCATAAAAAGATAAAAACAATTACCAACTAGATTAGCCATTAGGTGGGTAAAAATCTCCAAGCCTTTATGATGCTCCAAATTGATTAAGTTCAACAACCCACTTGCAAATCCTAAAAGTTAAGCTTAGAAATACTCAAAGTCTACAATGGAAACTAAAAACTAATAGAAAACTCACTCTCAAACTTGGGGATCAGAACTCCTTTCTCTGCATTTAAAATTTCAATTCATAGTTGTCCATTTTTTGTCCTAAAAAGCCATTGGGCGAAGTAAGTCGAGCCTCGCTAACCTGGTCGGCGATCTGACCTTAGCTCCCTTCCATCGCCAATTTGCATTGGCCATCAGTCCTCCAGGGCCTATAACTTTGGGCGATCAAGATTGCCATCGCGGATTCGTTTGGTGATTCACCGACTGCCCATTTATGTCGCCAAGTTGGTTCTTCTCCAGGTCTGGCACACTGGAACTTTGGGTGAGCTAAAGATCCACTCAATGGTTCGCCGAGTGGTCTTGACGATCATCGGGATCACTTTTCTTCACTTCTTCAGCTTGTTAGTTCCTTTTTGTCTTGTAATGTCCTTGCCTAGCTCCTTAGCTTTCATAGCTGCAAATCAACACTTTAACATCAGTTTAGAGCATAAAATAGGCATTTGAGGACACTTATACTATCAAAACAAAGCTCTAAATGAGTTGAAATCTCAGAATCATTAGTAATCCCTCAAAAAAGCTCACGAATCTTGACGAATGCCTTGAACCTTTCCTCTTTCTTCTTCTTTTTCTCTTCTCAAAACCCTAAGAGTATTTGGGATTTGTAAAACTGACCCAAATAAAATTTGACCCCAAAATATTATAAAACTCATTTAAATCTGATTGGGTAAGGAAACGACCAAAATACCTCTCATTAATTCGGGTAACTTTCCTTAACTGGACATGCTAACTTCAAATGGGCATATCTCCCTCATCCAAACTCGAAACCTAGCAAACTCGGTGGCGTTGGAAAGAGGATTCAAAGACATTTCATTTGACATTTTATGGGCCACCTAACTCATCATGTACTAAAAGTTATGGTCCTTTGAAGTTGACACAAAACTCATAACTTAAGCATAACTTGTAAAATATCAAATTTGGCTCTTTGCAAATTAGTTCTTTCTAAATTTATCTCTTTCTAAGGCGGGATGTTGCAAGTTTGTAGTAGGTTCAATTAAAAAACTTAATTAGAAAAATAAATTAATAACAAAAATGATTAGGAACTTTGTTAACTTAAAAAACGAGTCATACTTTGAAAGTCTTGCTTAGTTTATAAATAGAAGCTTGTTTTGTTGGGATTAGCAAATACATATGTTTTGTCTACTCTTTCAACCAATGGGAACAAAGTGAAATGTAGAATAAAGTAAAACAAAAATCTTCCCAGGTTTAAATCTTTTAGCAGCCCTTTGGACTGTAGGATCAGGTATTGTGATTTGTGAGTTTACAATTTAATGGTTCATATGTTACAGATTAGTGCTATTGATGAGAGTCTTTCACATAATAGGTGTTCTTAGATTACAATTTAGTGGCACCCAAAAGCAAAAGGTGGAAGTAGAAGAACAACAAACTATAAGAATAACACAACAACAACTACTATGGATCTACAACAAGATTTGAAATTAAAAATTAAAATTTTTAAATTCAAACTAAAAAAGTAATCCAAGAAATCAAAACAGAGTCATAGGTAGAAAGAGGAACATATATCTGCTCAGGTTCAAATCCTTTAACAACCCTTTAACTTCTAAGATCAGAGTCTACCAAATCTACAACATATCCCCTAAAACTTTGATCCAGTAGGTATTGTCATTCGTCAGTTTAGAATTTAGCAGTATCGATAGAGTCTTTCATGCAATATGTGTTCTTATATTACAAATTAACGGTATCGATGAGAGTCTTTCGCATAATAGGTATGCTTGAATTAGAGTTTAGTGGCATCGATTAGAGTTTTTCACACGATAGGTATTCTAAGCTTACAATTTAGTGGTATGGATGAGAGTTTTTTCACATACTCGGTATTAAGAATTTACTATTTAGTTGTATCGATAAGAGATTTTCGTGAGGCCATCAACTGTAGTTGGAATTTGACCTTTATTAGGCTCAACAAATCTAACTAAAATAAAAAAAACAAATCAAGATTAACCCAGCCCCAAAATACTTCATGATCAATCAAGAATTTTGATGAGTCCACAAATTGGACTCATTTAGGAATATATTTTAATAGAAATTGTGTTCTCAAATGCTTATTATATCTTAATATCTGATAAAAACCCTTAAGTTTTAGGTATTTGATGTTTGAAGGAAAGCATGGACACTACGTCGCAAAAAGGAACGAGAAGGCTGAAAGGAATGAAGAAATGAAGGCCTGAGGATCGCCGAGTCCACTTGGCGAGTCGCCGAAGGGTCTTACTTCGTCTTTTGTTCCAGTGTGCCGAGCCTTGAAGGAAAGGATCAAGTCGGCGAAAAAAGGGAGCAGGCGGCGCATCGCCGAGAAGTTCTGCGAAGTAGTACCATGTCACCTAATGACCCAGAGCACGACGATGCTGAAGGCTGGTGCAAGACGGCGATGAACTACACCAAAGGGCGAATCGCCGAGTTGATCGGCGATTCCGACTAACGACGCCGAATGATCCGTTGCAGCACAAATTTGTGAAAGCTATAAATATTAGTTAGAGTTGTAGTTTTAAGAGTCGAACAACTATTATAATTTTCATATAGAATAGTACTTTTTGATATTTTTACTCTAAGTTTGAGAGAGTTTTGAAGACTTGAAGTTCCAAAGGGTTTCATCTTCAAGATTTGGATTTGGATCTCTTGGATTCTTCAATTTTGGCATGTATCAAGACGTTAATCTTCATACCCAGTTGAATGCAAGCTCAATTTGGTATAAATTTCTATCTCTTATACATGTGTGGCTAAAACCCCCAATTCTTGGGGTGTGATTTAGCGAATATGGTTTAAGATAATTGTTGGGTCGTGCTTGCTGATAGTCTATTCGTAGTTTAAATGTGATTTTTATTTAGTGGTTCTGGATGAATTTAATGAATTTGTAGTTGCAAATACAAGTTTATTTATGTGTTTTTGGCTTGCTCGAGAGAGAGGTTTTAAAACTAAGACCACTAGATTGATGGCTTGTGTGAATGGGTCGACATGAGGTTCAGCTCGAGAGAGTGAACCCTAGTCCCATGTCCACACACTCAGCTCGAGAGAGTGAGTGGGTCAAGGCGTAGGCTGTTCTTCATGTGACAAGTGGGTGTCCGAGAGGAACGCATTTGAAACGGGGTAAGTTGCTCGAGTGAGTGCTTATCCCCCTTAAAGTCTAGCCAATCTCAATTATTCTATGAATCTTCTATCGAAAGCATGTACCCAATAATCTAGCTTAACCCATATTCCCATCACATCCCAAGGATTCTCTCTCATTGTTGATTTTGCTGTTGTTACTTACTATTGACAAAACCCCACCCCATTGTTAATTGACACTCTTGTGTCCCCTTTTAACTTACAATATTTTTAATCTTTAATGTCTTTAGCTACGACTAGTTAGAATTAAATTTTATTTTTCTATTAATTCTCAAAACCACTCTCTTGGGAACGATCCCAACCCTTGGTTGGGTTACTGAACTATTGTACGATCGTAGACACTTGCATCAGAAGTTGTGTCTTGATTACGCAAACATCAAAATGGCGCCGCTGTCGGGGAGTGGTGTTAATTGAGAATTTTTATTCTTCTTAGTTGTAGTTTTACTAACTTTGTTTTTAGCTTTGGTTTGTTGATTTGTACTTCAGAAGCAGAGGAGGTGAATATATCAACCAACACTTGTGAGATAATGGAATTTCCTCCATTAGAGGTAATGATAATTTGGGATAGGATCCTAACCTTCAAGCAATTGGAGGGCGAAAGGGTCCACAAGTCATGGGCAAGGTTTAAATAACTGATCACTCAATGCCCAATTAATGACATTCCCGACATAATCCTTCTTGACTGCTTCTACAGAGGTCTTGACCCCAGAAACAAGAGGGTGGTCGACCAACTTATATCGGGTGATATTGCAAAGTAGTCCTACGCAATGGCAGTCCAACTGTTTGACAAAATGACTAAAATGAACCAAGAAGCAGAAAAGGACTTCATGATGACCGTATAGATGACTCAGATGGATGAGTTGGCCAAAAAGATAGTAAAGATCGAGGCTCAGTGCAAGAGAAAGGATAAATATTTCCTTCCTCAGGAGTGAAGAAATCTCGAGGACAATGAAGTTAAACGCATTGAGGGAATTCTATCAACCATTCTCCACAAGGCAACTAAGCAAGATAGAGAGCTGGAAGAATTGAAAGAAGACATTGAAGGGATGAAGCGAATAATTTGGTCTCCTTCCAGAGCTGTTCAGCTGCTCGACAACCTTATGAGTCATGCGTTGCCTTAATTCCATTCATAGAAAAATAGGGGGTTGCCTAGTGATGATATGGATAACCCCAACTTTGATGCTTAAATGGTGACTGGCGTCGTGCCACGACGTTAACTAACGCGCTATTTGGGAGGCAACCGAAATCCATTTATTGGTTTCTTTTTCTTTTATAAATAATGGTGTGTTGGTTGTACATGTTTAAGTGTGGAAAGTGTTTGGAAAATGCAGATTGGCATCAAAATGGTCAGTGGGCGGATCACCGAAGAGGTCGGCGTACCCGACTTGACCCGCCATTTGGCTCAACACACGTATAAATTGGAGCCTATAAAACTCGGTGAGTTTGAGAATCAGTTGGGTGTGTTGCCAACCAGGTTAGTGACCACAATTAAGATCGCCGTTTGGACCTTCTCATTGATTGAAGGTCCTGTAAAACTCAACGAGTCAAATGACCATTTGGTGTGTCACAAAATGGATTGGCCAGTGCGACTAATGTCACCGAGTGGACACAAACTGGACAGTTTATGAAGGCCACATGTCTTAAGAGTCCAAATTCTTCAGTTTTCCTCGCTTTTAAACTTCACAAACCCACACCAAGGTAGTATTTCTCTTATTTTCTCATCTTACTAATATTTCAGTTAGTTGATTTGTGCTCGGAGTTGGATTACTTTGCTGCTTTGCATTTTAGTCTTACCGTTATCGGCATAAAAGGTTGGTTGCCTGACACTCGAAACTATTTTATAGAATTTGTACTCCTTTGCAATATCTGTATCTTGTTTTTGTGTGTGCTTGTATTAGTCTCTAAATATGGCTCAATTTATTTATAAGTGTTGAGACCCCGTCTGTTTGTTCTTTTATCAGAAGTATATTTTGTGGAATTGTGTTTGGATGTTATGGATTTGAGTTAAATCTCACTAGTGCATGTGTTGACTTTCTTTTTGGGGGTTAAGGGGTTGAATTCGAGAAGGTGGGTTGAGAATAGGCGCATTAGGCTATTTGGCGAGCTAGGTCTAGCCCGCCGAACTACTTGGCGGTTCGCCAGACGCTCTCATCTCACTTTAATTTCTTGTGGAATTTGATATTTAATGCTGTAACTTTTGGCGAGAAGCCTGAGATCGCCCAAAGTACTCGGTGACTCGCCGAAAGTATTCTTGATCGCCCTTTTTCTGCCCCTTTGATCTTGCATGCATTTCAACTTTTGGCTGACTCACCAGACCTTTAGAGTCAATCTCATTGATTCTTCTTGAGGATTTGCAGATATAGAGAAACCATAAGCTACTGAGAGAATTGTACCACCCCAAGAGAAGACTGAAAGGAAGACGACGAATAAGGATCCCGCTACATCCAAAGGCAAGGCTACTACACCGCCCACGTCTGGTGGGAAGAAAGATAAGGGAAAGGGTAAGGGAGTCAATGAGGTCTATGATCTTCTGGTCGGATACCTATTTCAAAATTCCAAGAAACCATAAAGTACCTTCATGGGCTAGGGAATTCTATGTCGCTGTACACGCCCATTGGGAAAATTTGCAGGAGGTCACTCCTAATGGACCTAACAGGGTCGATGCATCAGAAATAACCCAGTTCTTGATGCCCGAACCTCGAACATGACCCCAAGCGCTGACGCCCAGATTCAAAATGACATATCAGGCACTGCTGCCCAGGAAGATGGAGCGACTGAGTAGCCAGGATCCCCTCTTTTCCTCCCTCTTTGTCTTTTTTCATTTTACCTTTCAGATTCTATGTTATTTGCATTTGAGGACAAATTGTTTTTGTTTGTGGTGGGGTGAGGCCCACATCTTTTGTGTGCTATTTTTGTTCGTGCTTTGTGTATATATTTGGGCAGTTCTATTTTAAAATTGTGTTAATACTGCTTTTCTATGGATTCTTGAGCTTATGGCTCCTTTTATTTAAATTGCAAAATGATTTTGACCCCGTCCAAAAAATTTTGCCACCTCTTGTGTGATGAATGTGGCTGTTCTTTTGCAAAATTTATGGTCGGTCCCGATCAATACTGATGACTTGAATAGTGCTTACAATCGAACGGACATGAATGCGCGGCTACGATGAGGCCAAATGAAGTTGCATAGACAATATGTGAACTCTTTTGCATCTCATTGTGATTAGCCATTTATCAAATCGATTCTCTTGTGATGACCGTTGCACACTAGCAAAAGTGTGGAGTCTTGTTAGACTTAAGTGTCGATGCCTTGTGTGATAAGCTTACTTGGAACCATGTATGACAACACCTAGAATTTGCCCTGTTGGTCCGGTTGACTAAGTAAGACTTTCTCTTGATATGATCTTAGGCAACTTCCAAGAGTGTGAACCAATTTAACATATACCTCTTTTGTGACTTACCTTGTGAGCGTGTGATTCTCTCTTGAACACCCATTGAGCCTTACCCTTCTTTGGAAGAAACTTGATGAAAACTAGACCTTTCTTAATCTATTACCTATAATCCTCTTGAATTGTGGTTAGTTGAATAGCCAACTTAGGCCAAAAGCCTAAGTAGGGGGTGTGGTGAAAAGATAGGGCAAGTCAACAAGTGCAAGGAAAGTCTCCTCTTACCTATGGTTTTAAGAAAGATGGAACCCCTTTATAAAAAAAATAAAAAAAAAGAATGAAAAAAATTGTGGAATAAAGTACCCAAGAAATAGGGTTTCGAACAATCCATGGGAAGTGAATAATAGGATGACCTATGATGCACTAATGAAAATGATGAAGGAAAAAGAAAGAAAGTGTTGAGAGCACCACATTTCATGAGGATAAGAGTCACTCAACCTAAATGACCATACCTTTACACTCAACCCCGTTACAAGCCTTGATAAGACCTTTATGATCTTGAGAAAGTCGAAACAAATGTTGATTGGAAAATATGGGCAAACCTATGGATGAAAGCATGCATTGTGTTCATTTTTGTGAGTGTGAGCATTGTATCTGATTCCTGAACTTTAAATTGATTTTACCTTTGCGTGTGAAAATGGAATCATCATTTGTGAGAGGGCATTCAAAGGCTTTTGATGAGCTTGGACTTGCATTTGAAGCAAGTATTGCGAGCTTGAGAATCTTTGGTAATAGTGAGTCACAACTTGAATCTTTGAGTACACAATTGATCTTTGCATAAGTAAATTGAGTCTTGTTGTGTGCATTCATGATTGAGTCTTGTGTAGCACTGTTCGAGACACCCTTTTTGAACGGCTGAACTTGAGTTCGCTTGAGGACAAGTAAAAGTTTAAGTTGGGGTTGTTTATGAGTCCACAAATTGGACTCATTTAAGGCTATATTTTAATAGAAATTGTGTCCTCAAATGCTTATTTTATCTCAATATCTGATGAAAACCCTTAAGTTTCAGGTATTTGATGTTTGAAGGAAAGCATGGACTCTACGTCACAAAAAGGAACGAAAAGGCTGAAAAGAACGAAGAAATGAAGGCCTGAGGATCACCGAGTCCACTTGGCGAGTCACCGAAGGTTCTTACTTCGCCTTTTGTTCCAGTGTGCTAAGCCTTGAAGGAAAGGATCATGTCAGCGGAAAAAAGGAGCAGACGGCGCATCGCCGAGAAGTTTCGTGAAGCAGTAGCATGTCACCCAATGACCCAGAGCACGATGATGCTGCAGGCTGGTGCAAGACGGCGATGAACTACACCAAAGGGCAAATCGCTGAGTTCATCGGCGATTCCGACTAACGATGCCGAATGATCCGTTGCAGCACAAATCTGTGAAAGCTATAAATACTAGTTAGAGTTGTAGTTTTAAAAGTCGAACAATTATTATAATTTTCTTATAGAATAGTACTTTTTGATAGTTTTTCTCTAAGTTTGAGAGGGTTTTGAAGACTTGAAGTTCCAAAGGGTTTCATCTTCAAGATTTGGATTTGGGTCTCTTGGATTCTTCAATTTTGGCCTGTATCAAGACTTAAATCTTCATATCCAGTTGAATGCAAACTCAATTTGGTATAAATTTCTATCTCTTATACATGTGTGGCTAAAAACCCCAATTCTTGGGGTGTGATTTAGCGAATATGGGTTAAAGATAATTATTGGGTCTTGCTTGCTGATAGTCTATTCGTAGTTTAAATGTGATTTTGTTTAGTGGTTGTGGATGAATTTGTAGTTGCAAATACAAGTTTATTTATGTGTTTTCGGCTTGCTCAAGAGAGAGGTTATAAAACTAAGACCACTATATTGATGGCCAGTGTAAGTGGGTCGACACGAGGTTCAGCTCAAGAGAGTGAACCCTAGTCCCATGTCCACACACTCAGCTCAAGAGAGTGAGTGGGTTAAGGCGTGGGCTGTTCTTCATGCGGCAAGTGGGTGTCCGAGAGAAACGCATTTGAAACGGGGTAAGTTGCTCTAGAGAGAGCTTATCCCCCTTAAAGTCTAGCCTAGTCACAATTATTCTATGAATCTTCTATCGAAAGCATGTACTCAATAATCTAGCTTAACCCGTATTCCCATCACATCCCAAGGATTCTCTCTCATTACTTAGAAACCCTTGTTGATTTTGCTGTTTTTACTTACTAGTGACAAAACCCTACCCCATTGTTAATTGACACTCTTGTGTCCCCTTTGAATTTATAATGTTTTTAATCGTTAATATCTTTAGCTATGACTAGTTAGAATTAAATTTTATTTTTCTATTAATTCTCAAAACCACTCTCTTGGGAACGATCCCAATCCTTGGTTGGGTTACTAAACTATTGTACGATCGTAGACACTTGCATAAGAAGTTGTGTCTTGATTACGCAAACATCAAATTTTCATGCCCCAAATAACCAAATTCCAGGTTTAAAATTTCAACCTTATTTTACAGTGTAATAAATAATTTGGATTAGTATTGTTATTAATATTCTGAACATTTTCTATATGTGTATTGTGCCTTTTGTTTACCCTCATACTCGAACCATCCAATGCATTTGTGGTGTTGTAACTACTCCCATGTCAGTCCCAATTGCTCCAACAATTGAAGTGATTTCCTTTCAATTGACATTTACTACTAATAAATACTACTGAACTGCAAATCATATTGTCTATCTAACTAAAATCTCTTTTGGTAGTTGTATTCTGCAAGTTCATGCATAAAATGGAAGGCCAACATGAGGCATAATCAGACAAGGGAAAAAAGGACAAGAAATATCAAATCTAACCTAGACAATGAAATTAGACAAAAAAAGTTTTTTAGAGCATCATCTTGCTAGCCCCCAGATAAAATTTAATAAGATAATAACTGTGTGTATAACAATATGATGCATGAGGCCAGAGCCTATAACATCTGTGTTTCACCTGAATTTAACTGTAGTAAAGCAGATAGACATATGACCATCAGAAAAGCATAATAAGGGATCAATTATCTTTGTAATTTTATTTATAGCCTCTGGAAGTTTAATGTTTTCACAATAGTGAATGAAAAGATTTTGTTCCTTGTCATTGTACAAAATCTATATCTTTGAATTTTATCATTGGTAACTGATAGTTTGTTATCGTTTTTTTTGGTTTCCCCCTTTTATGTAATGCAACTTTTCCGTTCCAGCTTTGTGTTCCTGTTATTGTATAATCTCGTAACTACCAGGTAATGCTTTTCTTTCCAAAACTAAATTTATGTCAATATCATATGCAATTACAATTTTATAACGTCTATATATGTTACTAATATATTTATTTAAGCGTGTTATCTGATATTTTAACTTGGAAATTTGTAATGTATTTAACTGTGCGATAGACATGTTCTGAGGGTTCTACAAGAATCTGAATTTTTATGTACTTTAGTATTGTTGGTTGTGATGTTATAAATTATTGTTCAAATTCACTGTGTACAGAAGAATAAAATTATCAAATGAAACTCAAAAGGTGCGATACTTATATGAAGATAACAATCGATAAAAAGCAGGCTATGTTACTATAGAGACGCACCAAAGAAAAGTTAACTCACATGCTCCCCCTAGCTCAATTAAAAGACTAAAGTGTTATTGTGATCCTTTATTGTCAAGGAAAACTGCTCTTACTATAAGAGAGCCTCCTTCTATTAACATCCAAGGTTGGAATGAAAAATTATTGCTTCTTCACTTTTACTAATATCAAATTAGAAAGATCTAATTACATATTAATCTAATGGATAATGTTTATTACATTCCATCAAGAAAATGCCTACAATGAAATTATAACTTCAACATAAGCCTATAATCTTTGCCTTTTAAGTTTTTAGCTACATTGTCCCCTAAATATACATCTAAATTGTTTCATTTATATCTTAGGCTCTAAATTCAACACATGTAGGGAGCAATAAAATGTCACCCCTGAGGTCATTTATATCTCGGACTCAACATCCAACACATGTCTGGAACAAAAAAATGCTACTCCTAAAGTTGCTACAAAGAAAGGTTAGTATTCATTTTATGCGAAACTAATTTCTCCTATTACTTTGTTAGAATGTTAGGCTATCCTCCGTTTTAACAATACTTATAACATACAGGTCATGTGTTGAACAAAAACACCCATAGAAAACATAATGATAATCGATCTACTTATGTGTATTTAAAAGATGTTCCCAACTGTAAATTTTGCAAGGCAAAAAGGTTTCAGCATGAATCACCTGACTTTTGTTGTGGTAATGGCTCGATAAAGTTAGTTTCATACCAACTGCATGATGACTTATCTAATTTATATATGGGAAATACTGAAGAATCTATGAGATTTCAAATTTACTTTAGAACATATAATAATATGTTTGCATTCACCTCACTTGGCGTAACCTACGACAAAGCTTTAGCTAAGAGATATGATGGTATATATACATTTCGAGTGCAAAGTCAAATGTATCATTTTATACCTGATTTACTTTCCTCCACTAAAAAACCAAAGAGCCTACAACTTTACTTGTATGATAATGAAAGTGAACTGGCTAACAAAATATCTTATTGAGCACATATTAGCGAATCAATAGTCAGGAAACTTATGAATATACTGTCAAAAAACCCATATTCTATTTTTATAAAGTCGTTAATGAACATCCCAACAATATCTGATTTTTGTTTCGCACTTAAATGCCATTCAGGTTTAGAACAATGTGTTTATAATTTACCATATGCATCTGAGGTAGCTAGAATATGGGTTGACCATAATTCGAATGAAGTTATTTTTGGGCCGTATATTCGTATATACACTCATAGTAATAACACTCTCTTAGTAAATAATTATTATGGCTGTTATGATTCTTTATAGTATCTGTTACTATTTTCATATGGTCTAAATGGATTGCATTGTGGTATAAAAAGACTTATTCGACCAAATCAATCTTACTGTGAACATGAAGAACTACCAAGTGTAAATAATATATGCTCTATTGATGGAGTTCTTCATATGGAGGCTCAAGTCTTTAATAAAGGAAAACGAAAAAGAGATATGGCTTATTGTCGTGAATACTACTGTTACAAAATTCAGATAAGAGAAGATGATGAAAATGGAGTATTACATTCTATTCTCGCTTTCAGTGCTTGAAACACAAAGATTAGATTTTTTTCTCACTTAACCAAGACTTATTTTGAATAGATATATTACAAGGAATTATCAATTTTTTGTGAGTTGGTGAAATAGAAGCTTCCAAAATTGGTAAAAAAATATTCCACCCCGTTACTTTCATAGGTGGATCATGAGATATGTGACGTCGATAAATGGAAGCTATCACCTTAGTACAACACTTAGGAAAACCTGATCTTTTTGTGACTATGACATGAAATTTATCTTGGCCAGGAATAATACAACATATGTTATCGATCGACGAAACTCAAAACAGACCTGATTTAGTGACTCACGTGTTCAGAGCCAAAGTAGAAGAACTAAAAGTAGATATTTTAAAAAGACACATATTTGGAAAAGTTGTGGCTTTTGTATACATTATAGAATTTCAACAATGGGGTCTTCCACATGCTCATTTTCTTATAATTCTTACTAATGAATATATATTGTTGACACCTGAATCATATGATAAATTTGTTTGTGTTGAATTACCTAATTCTAATAAACAATATCTTTATTCGTATGTCCTTCAACATATGGTGCATGGTCCACGTGGCTCTGATACCAATTTTAGGTGCGGAACTGGATTCATTGGATTCATGGTAGTAAATAATAATAATTATCGTAATATTTTTCTGCTAGTCGTTTTAGCCTGAATAATTCATTTATATTATTTATGATATATTCTAAATATAATATATCTTGGGTTCTTTGATACATATATAAATTTCCTTCCATTAATTGTTCTATTACTTTTATATCTTTCATGGTTTCTATCCAATTTTGTAAATGTTCGTATTTCATTTTAATCTGATTGAATTTCTAAATCGCTTAGATTAAATTTTAACATTTCAACTTCTACTCTATCTAGCTCACTTATATCATACCATTCTTGGTTTATTAATTCTTCTTCTTCTTCAAATATCTTTTGCCATATTAGTTGTTTTAACTCCTGGATTTCTATATTTCGTATTACATACAAGATTAGTATTTTGTAGTTTAATATCATTTCATTGTGTAACATATCCATGATTATTTAATCATAATTCCCTCATACCATATGCTTAACAAATGGTCTATATTAGATTACTATAAACTAGATTATTTTAACATGTTTTCCTGTCACTGTTAACATCGTACTTTCGAAGGTAATTACTTCCTAACAGCGCCTCAACTCTGTTTACTCCCCTCACGGCTTTCTCGCCTCTGGTTTCAACCTTAGGATGGCATAGTTTAGAAGTTTTCCCTCCTTTCCTCATATTAACAAACTAAAAGACATGCTTAAATAATTCTAGTATATAATAACTAATATAAACTTATTTAATCATGCTATGATATTCAGGAATTAATAGATTTAGCTATGCATAATCATAAATGTGTGTACCTGTGTAGTATCTGCAATATTTTGATCCATAGCTTAACTGAAACTTTAGATTTTTATTTGAGAGAATATTTGTTTACAAAAGGGCTGTGCTTTCCGTGTAGAAAGTCTTGCCTATCTATGCCATAATGGCTATCTATTTATACACATATAAGTAACCTTACTATGGTTACTTTATTCCTACTATGATCACTTTTACACCTAACTATAGTTACTTTATTCCTTTACTACTATTCCTACTTTTGTACATAGTCCTAGACTAATACGTTAGTGCTTCTTTACATCTGCACTACTAATCCTATCTTTACAAAGTCAACAAAAGGACAAACAACTTTACTTTACTTTACATCTTTGTACATAATTTTTTAACACGTTGCTACTAGCTTTTTATAAAGTAGCTCCACTATCTTCCACTTTAGCTTGTCCGTCATAACTTCTTTATCGATTTTTGTTCTTTACTCCAGCTGTACGTCTGGGATTACATTGTCTTCTCCTTGGCATTTAGAACATTGATGATCTGGATATTTGTTTCCAATAGTTTTGCAATATCTTGTCATTATTTCCGATGAGATAAAGTTCTTTCTTATAGCTCTTGTGGTTGGCTGTTGCTCAGGTTTTAGTAGACTAAGTGCCCATTGCCTGAGTTCTTCCATATCTGTTGTTCTAAATTCTCGGCAATTTGAATATATCATTGTTTGCTCCCTTGAATAATAGCTCCATATCGAATTGTTGTTTAAATAGTTCGATGTTAACTCATTTAAGATAGTAGCTATTCCAATAATCCTTTTTCCTGCATAGAATGCTGGTATCTCTACTTTTTGTATCTCCTCTTGCTCCTCTATTTTTTCCGGTATAATCATTTCTCTAGTTAGTCCAATTTTTATGACTTGTATAATCGGTTTTATTTCATCGTAAAGTATTTCTGCTGGTGCTGAATAAAACTTTATATAAAACAAAGTTCCTTTAGTTATTCTCTTGTAGTTCATGAATGCTTTATGTAACTCTGGTATCGTAGCTATTTCATCTCCGGTTTGGGTATATACTGTGTTCAATAGTCCATAGTTATAACAAGTTGCTATTAGATTTGCATTTGTCTTAGGTAAAGCGATTAGTTTATTATATCCTTGCAAAGTTTAGGTAATATAATCTTCGTGTGGATTTTGGGTAGTTTTGGATCTGGGATTTTTGTTTAAGAAAGTTTGTATTTTGTGGATATTTTCTATATAGGCTCTGGTTATATGGTTGTAGATTTTCTTGTCCTGGCCCAAGCTGTCTTTGTAGGTATTTATTTGTGGTGGTATGAATAAGGGGTTTTGATTTTTGGGTACAAATGGTTTTTCAAATTTCTTATTCATATTTGTATTAACATATCTTTTTTCTCCTTTTGTAGATGATGTGCTACCTGTAGCTGCATGTAACAAATTGTTAGTTTGGGTTTTTTGGTGTTTCCCATCGTCACCTTCTAGTTCTGGAATTTTCAAGTCTTCCGGTCGACTTAGCTCCGCATGTTTACCGTCATGCTGCTGACTTTTCATTTTTTGTATTTCTTTGTCCATGCTATCTACTTTTGTACAAAGTAATGTCATGGCATCAAATATCTTTTCAAGAGTAATTTCTTTGTCTAGATCTGTCTGAGTAGCTCTGTCTTGAGATGTAATCTGCAATAACATTTTTGTTAGTACTTATTACTTCTATTGTAAATGTAAAATTATGTATATTTAATACTAGTCTTCGTATTTCTTTAGTTGTTACCGAATCTTGTATCTTCCGTGTAATCCACCATTTTACCTGCGTATTATCTGTCCTTACAATAAACTTATTATATACGATGTATGGTTCAAAAGGTAATAAACATTTATATAATGCATATAACTCTTTTCTATTTATTTCCCATTTTATTTCGGGATTTGTAAATGTTCCTGAATAATATCTACAATGATGTTCTATTTTTTCTTTATCATATTTATATTTTAATACTCCTCCATAGCTTATTTCACTAGCATCTGATTCTACTATATATATGAATTTTTTATTTTCGTCTGGAAAGTATAATTTTGGTAAGTTCCTACATAGTAATTTTATTTTTAGTATCTGGTCTTGATCTTTTTTATCAAAATAATATTCTACATCTTTCTTTAATTTTTTATGTAAAGGCTTAAGATTTTCTGCTAGATTAGGTATATATTCTTGTACTTGGTTTACCAATCCTAAGAATGATTGTAATTTCTTTTTAGTATCTAGTTGTTCCTCAGAATTTATTATTTTTTGTACTATATGGTTTTGCATTTTTATACCATTCTTATCTATTTGTATTCCTAAGAATTCTATTTGAGTTTTCATTATTTCTGCCTTTTTCTTACTCAAACTTATTCCTGAGTGTGTTATTATATGTATAAATTTTTCTAACAATCTTATATGTTCTTCTTCTGTTCGTGAGTACAATAATATATCATCTATGTATACTATACAATTTTCTAGTTGGTTAAAATAATTATCCATAAAATGTTGATATCTACCTGGTGCATTTTTATATCCAAAAGGTAGTACATTCCATTCATAGAATCCTTGTGGTACTGTAAAAGCTGTTAGTTTCTTAGATTCTTCTTCTAACTTTAGATGGTAAAATCCTGATTTACAATCAAATTTACTAAAATAGTTATAACCTTGTATTTGTCTTACTTTTAGTATTTTGTTTGGTATGGGGTAATTATATGTTTTTGTTTTTGCATTTAAATTTCTATAATCAATGACCATACGACTTTTTCCTCTTTTTTGTTCACTATGTTTGTTTACGATAAATGCTGGACTTGTATGTTTACTGTTACTTTCTTGGATATATCTATTTTCTAATAGTTCTGTTATGTGCATTTTAAATTCTTTTAAATCTTCAAAATTGTATTTTAATGGTTTTTGAGTGATTATGCTATTTTCATCAATTAGTTCAATTTTTACCTTTGTTTTATGTTTTTCCCATCCTTTTAGAGGATCTTCGCTGTATAACATATCTAATTTTTCTTGGATCATTTTTAATTTATCTATTGAAAATATTATCAATTCTATATTGTGAGTGTTTTCTTTAATATTTTCTAATTTTTGAGTGATTTTTTCACTTCCTTTAATCCATGGTGTGGTTTTCCTATTTTTATTAGTAACTCTTTTTGCTCCTATTTTTTGTTTACATGGTGTAGTAAACCACCAATGTGTCTTTGTTATTATATGTGGATATAATTTTTCTAAAAATGGCATGCCTAAGAGCATATCCTTGTTTATGAACTCATAACTATATATGTCTTCGATAGTTAATATTTTATCCCATATTTGTAACTTTATATTTTTTGCTTTATATGTTATCATGCTTCCTTCATTATTAAATCCTGTTACTACTATAGGTGTTTTCAATTTTTCCCATTTTTCATCTGGTAGACAATTATGTTTACACATATTTGCCTCTGCTCCTGTATCTAACATTGGGGTGTAGTATCTATTATAATAACCTTCTACTATTATCTTTGCAAGTATGTAAATTTTCATAGTGTTCTCTTAATTATAATCTTTTTATTTTTATATGTTATTGTTAATTGTGTAGTTTCTAAATTATACGGTTTCATTTCTTCTAACCATTTTATTCCTAATATTATATTATCTTCTTGATATATTTTGAAATTTATTAATATCATTATTCCTCCTATGATTATTTCTTTTTGAGCTGTTTCTTCTATATGCAATAATTCTTTTGGTAATTCAGGGCATACTTGTTCTTTAGAGATTATTTCCTCTTCTGATATTAATTCTCTAGGTATTAAATTTTCTTCTTGTCCAGTATTTATTATGATAATATGCTTTCTTTGTTCTATTATTCCTGTTATATAGTAATGGTATGGCTCAATTGCTTTTATCCTTTGGTATTCTACCGATTTTCTTGTGGGTTGGGATATTTCATTATCTTTATCTGTATTTTTTATTCTTTTTGATGTACTTATTCTATCACTTACTATTTCTAAATCCTCTTCTATGTCTATTTCCTTATAACTATAATCATTATTATCTATTACCGTTACAATTTTTTCAAAAGGATTTTCTATTTTTATTTTATTAATCTTATTTTTTGCTGTTATCTTATGTTTTGTTGTTAATACATATAGGTTTTTACAGCGGGCTGTAAATATTTTACTTCCTGGGGCTAACTCTATTCCTGACATTTTCCAATATAGTACTAATGATTTATCTATGTTTTTATCATTTATTGCGACTGAATAATTAGCACTTATTATGAATTTAAATTTTTGGTATATCAAATTTCCTTTTACTGCACTTATTATACTTCTTTCTACTGGTTCTATTATTCTATCATCTGCTAAATATATTTCTATCGGTGTATCTATCCCTTCTCTAAAACAAGCTTTTATTAATATTTCTGTTCCACCTAAGTGTACGTATTTTATGGGATCTTTAGCTTTAATTTCTTGTATTTCTTTATTTATTATTCGTTTATTTATTATAGGTATTCTTGCTTTTCCTTGAGTATATTTACAATCTATTATATGTTCTTTTTGACTTACTACATAGTACTCTTCTTTTTGTCTCTTAAATATATTTCTTATTAATGGTATCTGGAATATTTTTTCTACGCTAAGATCTAATTCTTTTCCTTTTATTTGTTCAAATATGTTGACATCAAATATTATTTTTTGTTCTGTAGATTCTTCATCCGTATATTCGTTTTTATTTATTATTTTTACTTCTCTTTCAGTCATTATTATCCTCTTCTATTTCATTTTCAGATAGGTTGTTCTCAATTTCGAATTCGTATATGCTGTCATCGCTATCTGGTTCATAATCTATATGATCTATTTGTGTATATATTTCTTCATTGATTATTATTTCAGATATTTGTTTCCTTTTTGGATCTTTGGGTAATTTGCAATCTTTAGCTAAATGTCCTAATTTTCCACAATTATAACATGTACATTCTGATAGTTTTTTCTTAGGTCTAAAAGGTCTTTTTGCTTTAGTATTTTTTATATAATATTTTCTTCTTGGTCTTTTATACTTATATTGGGATTTAAATTTTTTTATATTTTCCTGGTTTTCTATACTTCTTTTTGTAATAATTATCATTACATCCAAATTGGGGTGCTATCTTATCTTTACAACATGCTAAGTTTTTAATTATTGTTTTTTCCATTTTCATTTCTTCTCTATATTTTTCACATATTTCTGAATACCATTTTTGTAAGTATCGTATTCTTGCTCCAAGTGTATCTTGCAATCCTGCTTCATTCCGCTATCTTATCTTTACAACATGCTAAGTTTTTAATTATTGTTTTTTCCATTTTCATTTCTTCTCTATATTTTTCACATATTTCTGAATACCATTTTTGTAAGTATCGTATTCTTGCTCCAAGTGTATCTTGCAATCCTGCTTCATTCCAATCTTTTATTATTTTAGAACTAAATGGTTCTGGTAATTTTGTAAAATATAATTTCCTTATTTCCTTTGCTTCTTCTGTATTATATGTTCCTTTGTAATAATATTCTCTAAATACGCATGTGTATTCATCTATATAACACATATTACATATAGATAATTTTAACATTAAGTTCCTATTTAACTGTTTTTCTTTATTCTGTTCTTCTACTTCCGTAGTCGTACTACTGAATTCATTTCTTATAGCTATTTCGTATTTATTTAATATATCAATCGGTGTAGTTGCAATTTCTCCATCTATTTTCTTATTATTCCTTAGGGTTTTTATACTTTCTTCTACTAAATTTTGTAACCATAATTTTACCGTTCCTATAAATGTTCTTTCTATATATCCTGGTACTTCTGTCATTCCAATTTTGTTATCTATTAGTTGTTTTGATATGTATCCTACCCATAGTTGTATTGTTTTATTTATGTCTGCTACACAGTCTAAATCTAAAAAACCATTATTTCGTGATGTTGTAGATGGTGTCCATTTTTTGTTTCTATTTAATCGCTTATTCCATAAATTATCATATCTATCAGATTCTTCATAACTAACTGTATAATAATCAGGACTTGATGTTCTTGGGTTTTTTACTTTTGTGCTAGTACTTGTACATGTTTTATTTTTTATTTCTTCCGTATTTATTTCTATTGTATTGTCAGTTAGTTCGGTTTCTTTTATTTTTTCTAATATTTCTGTATATGTTTCACTTATATCTGAGCCTTGTTCTGAACAATTTTCATCTATATCAACAGTATCAATTCTTATATCTGGATTTAATTTTTCTTTAAATTGTTCTATTTCCATTTTTAATTTTGTTTCTAATTCTGTTTCCATTTCTTTTTCTTTTTGTTTAGCTGCGTATAATTCTTTTAGCATAGTTAATTCTTTTTCTAATGCAATTATCTTATCATTTTTTACTTCTTCAATCTGCTGTATTTCTTGTTTCGCTTGTTGTTTAATCATTTCTATTTCTTTCTTTCTATCTATTTCTTCATTTTCTTTAGTTATTCGTACCATTGCAGTCAAACTATCTTCTAATTTTACTGTTTCTTTTTCTATCATTAAGTATAGAGTTTCACCTATTTTCTTATACCTTCTTATTAAGTTTGAAAAGATTATTTTTATTTTTAATCCTTCCGGATTTTCGTAAGTTTTTTCTTCTATAGCAAATTCTTCCTTATTCATCTTAAATTGTGTTTTAATTTATACTCTATTCTCTGTATTTCATGTTGTAATTTAAATATTATCTTTCTTTGGGCTAGTATAGATTTCTCACATACTCCTGCATATATGTTATATTGTAGCCTTTCTTGTCTATAATTTAATTCTTGTTTGTTTAAAATTACTGTTCTAATTAGTTCGTATACATCGTATATAATAAGTTTATTGTAAGGACAGATAATACGCAGGTAAAATGGTGGATTACACGGAAGATACAAGATTCGGTAACAACTAAAGAAATACGAAGACTAGTATTAAATATACAGAATTTTACATTTACAATAGAAGTAATAAGTACTAACAAAAATGTTATTGCAGATTACATCTCAAGACAGAGCTACTCAGACAGATCTAGACAAAGAAATTACTCTTGAAAAGATATTTGATGCCATGACATTACTTTGTACAAAAGTAGATAGCATGGACAAAGAAATACAAAAAATGAAAAGTCAGCAGCATGACGGTAAACATGCGGAGCTAAGTCGATCGGAAGACTTGAAAATTCCAGAACTAGAAGGTGACGATGGGAAACACCAAAAAACCCAAACTAACAATTTGTTACATGCAGCTACAGGTAGCACATCATCTACAAAAGGAGAAAAAAGATATGTTAATACAAATATGAATAAGATATTTGAAAAACCATTTGTACCCAAAAATCAAAACCCCTTATTCATACCACCACAAATAAATACCTACAAAGACAGCTTGGGCCAGGACAAGAAAATCTACAACCATATAACCAGAGCCTATATAGAAAATATCCACAAAATACAAACTTTCATAAACAAAAATCCCAGATCCAAAACTACCCAAAATCCACACGAAGATTATATTACCCAAACTTTGCAAGGATATAATAAACTAATCGCTTTACCTAAGACAAATGCAAACCTAATAGCAACTTGTTATAACTATGGACTATTGAACACAATATATACCCAAATCGGAGATGAAATAGCTACGATACCAGAGTTACATAAAGCATTCATGAACTACAAGAGAATAACTAAAGGAACTTTATTTTATATAAAGTTTTATTCAGCACCAGCAGAAATACTTTACGATGAAATAAAACCGATTATACAAGTCATAAAAATTGGACTAACTAGAGAAATGATTATACCGGAAAAAATAGAGGAGCAAGAGGAGATACAAAAAGTAGAGATACCAGCATTCTATGCAGGAAAAAGGATTATTGGAATAGCTACTATCTTAAATGAGTTAACATCGAACTATTTAAACAACAATTCGATATGGAGCTATTATTCAAGGGAGCAAACAATGATATATTCAAATTGCCGAGAATTTAGAACAACAGATATGGAAGAACTCAGGCAATGGGCACTTAGTCTACTAAAACTTGAGCAACAGCCAACCACAAGAGCTATAAGAAAGAACTTTATCTCATCGGAAATAATGACAAGATATTGCAAAACTATTGGTTCAACAGTTTCATCCATTGCGACATATGTTCTAGTTCTTTCTGAAAATTTTGTAATTAACATATCATTTATTTCATTTACAAAATCATTTTTTGTTGTTAAAATAACACGAGAAGATATTACAGAAGAATCAGAAGAAAATGCACATAAATTAGGATATTTTATGTTAAATAAGGTATCTAAGGATTGTTCTTCAGTTGTAAAAGGAATAATAAGAGAATTAGGAATTTCAATTTTGTATTCACAATTAGGTGTTTGTTTTCCATTTCCAATTCTAAGTAGATATTCACGAAAAGATGGATCTGTTCTTGCACGCATATTTTTAGATAGATGTAATTTCTCAAGATCATTCCACATGTTGGAATATAATAAGCTCTGGTGAATAAAGTCTTCTTTTTTCCCATTTCGCACTATCGGAAGAGTCTGTCTAAAGTCGCCTCCAAATACAATAACTTAACCACCAAAAAGTGTCTTCACATCCATAATATCTCTCAAAAGTACATCAAGAGCTTCAATCGTATTTTTTTGCCATAGTTGTTTCATCCCACACAATTAATTATGCATCTTGAATCAAACAAGAAAGCGGACTTTGTTTACTAACATTACAACAAAAATTATCATCTATGTTAATAGGCATTTTAAAACGTGAGTGAGCAGTTCGTCCTCCAGAAAAAATAGAAATTGCCACTCCTGAAGTTGCAGTTGCTAAAGCTATGAATCCTTGAGATTGAACAGTTGCTAATAATGCTCGATATAAGAAAGTTTTACTTGTTCCTTTGGGACCATCAATGATAAAAGTTCATGCCTTCTTAGAAGATATTCTATCAATAATTATATTATATGAAAAAAGTTGTTCAATATTTAATCTTTTTGGTAAGAGCAAGTCCTCTTCGCTAACAATTATGTTTCTCTCAAAAGGGATGTCTTTTGTGTATTTTGAAGTTTCAGAAGGTCTAATATTCTCTAAGACAAGGTTATCCTCATTTATGTTATGTCCCATAGAATGTAAGATATCATTGATATGATTAAAAACCTTATAGTAAACACTTTTTGGTTCAGTATTGGAGAAACTTTTGAAGTCTTGTGAAAGTGAATCCTCAAACATTTCCCATAATTCTTTTGGGTTAGAAGGATTTCAATATACCAATGATGTAGCAAATAACTTTCATAAATTGTATGGCATTTGATAACTGACAGCTTCTAACTTACATTCAATTACACTATTGTTGTAATTTAATAGTGCTCTTTTTTCTGCAGATTCACGATATGTGCTATAAGGTACTCCATTAATAGTGTGAAGATCTTTATATGATTTTGGTCCCCTTACATTCATTAACAATAGTCTGAGGTAATATCTTTCCCCTTCAGTTACTTGGCATATCACAACACGTCCAATTACATCACGTTTTTTCCCGACGAGTCCACATTTTCTCTTGAAGACCATTCAAAGTGTTGTGGAAATTCTTTGTATAATAATTTCATATTTATAACATGCTCATTTGTTCTATTCATAGAGAAAAATTCAGTTACAATAGTTTTTTTTAATCATTCAATTATTTAAGATTCTATTCTCGCTTTCAATGCTTTTAAAAGACACAAATTGTTGTCCCTATAAATGTAATTGAAGATGATACACAGCTAGAGTCATTTTAATAGTAGGAATAACAAATAAGCGCCAGGCCACTTCGGGTGGTGAAACCCATCTTGCAGATTGATATTTTTTTATTTCATCTATTTCAGCATTATCATGTAGAGAATATGCAATTTTATCATGTCCTTTGCAAATATATTTGTAAATATATTTCACAACTTTAATATCAGAACAAATTTCAACATTTACATGAAAAACAAATTTACAAATAAAGTATCTATAATCACATAGGAGCATAACAATAATACTACTAATCTATTCCAAGGATGGCATCTAGATCTAACATATCAAGTCCTATCTAGTCACATAGCCATAATTGGAATCACAACCAATATTTTCTCCCTCGCTCCTTGTAGCATGAGACCTTGGAGTAGTCATATCCTAAAGACCATCAGATAAGGAGAAAGACCTTATAGAGTTAAACTCTATGACACTACTTAGAGAACGAAGAAGTGAGATTTCCTAATAATCTAATATCTTCCTATTCATAAATGTGGAGTGCTTCACACTAATCAATAAGACTCTACTAGATGTGATTTTGAGACAATCCTAGATTCATTATAAATCTTGTGCTCTGATACCAAGTTTGTCACGATCCAGGGGTACACCCTAGATGTAACATGGCACATAGAACCCCGTAGGACGCCATGTAAGTCACTTAGCATATCATAACATAAAGTAATATAAATGATGCAGAAATTTTAAAACTTTTTCCATACAATCAAAGTCTTTTATAAAAGCAAGTGGAAGTCTATTACACTTTGTCTCAAAAATCTAATACAACTTGAATAACCCTTTGGGACGCAGGCCATACAATAGTCTAAAATATAAAAGAAAGACATAAAAGAAAGGTGATGACATCCTCGATGCAATGAGGACTCACCAAGTCTTCGACTCCTTGCTCTACTAGAACCTAGCCATGAGAATGGAACTCAATGTTGCCGAACCCTACATTTGATAAGAATTTATGCAAGAGTATGCATCAATACAAAATTTACTAAATATGCTAGCTAGCATAACATAATAAGAGCAGAACATAAGCGTTAGCCAATATAAAACATAAGCCACGAGCATAAGAAATAAAACCCCATAATCCAATCCATCAAAACATATATCATATAAGAAAGACACTTCTTTGACAACCTCAAGTCATACTTGTGCAATGCATGGAGAAGACCCCATAATCCAATCCATACTAAGTACTCCTTAGGGTTATCACAATCGTACTTCTTGGTTGGAGACTAGTCCCTCTCTTGAAACCTTGGAACACTATGAGACACTTCATTAAGCATATCTTAGTTTATTATTACGTTTGAACACTATGAGATACTTCTTCAACCATGTCTTAGTTCATTATTACCTTGAACAGTACGAGATTCTTCTTTAAGCATGTCTTAGTTCATTAATGCTTTTGAACACTTAGATATACTTCTTCAAGTATGTCTTAGGTCAGTTACTCTTGTAACACTATGAGATGCCTCTCTAAGTATATCTTAGTTCATCTTCTTGAACACTGTGAGATACTTCTTTAAGCACGTCTTAGTCCCTTGGATACATAGATTGCTACTAGAAACCCGGACATCACATGGTAAAGACTTGCATCTCATGCGACCTACATTGAGAGAACCCGTACTCTACTATGTGAGGGTGCCACTTTTTCTTTGGATGCCCAGACTCAACTAGGTGTGAACCTTATTTATTTTCGAAGTCCGGAACCAACTATGTGTGTGCATCCATCTCATTATCAATATCAACTTAGGGCCAAGCATACACCCCCTAGACTAGTTATTAAGCCTTACTTAACATTCATGTTTCATAGAAAGATGTTATTGACAATCAATCCATGTTCAATTGGTTCTATCACTTTATGCATTCAAACATTCATAAGGTAGACTAGGTGGGTAAAGGCCTTCAACCACAATTCTATCTCTTAGTCTACTATTCTCACATAGACTGTACTCTCAATTCCTTTTCATACATAATTCATCATTTTAGCTTTACTCTCAAATCCCTAGTGATCAACATTCATGTCTACAAGTCCTAATATCAAAGCTTTACTACTTTTAATCATCTTACATATCTATATTACAAGTCATTCTATTCACAAGCTTCATTCTTAAGCAATTCTAACCATATCTCATCATAAAGATTCAATCTCAAGCATTACTATTTATGATCCATCATATATACCTTAATCTAATTGAATCCATGTCTATATACTTTCATTCTTAACCAATTACTACACATGCCATCAATTCTAGAAGATCATCTCTAAGTCTTCAAGTTCCCTCTTTAAGGCACAAACCCACATTACTTCAATTTCATAAATTAGACTAGGGTTAGGCATAAAAAACATGTAATTTCATCATAAGAACATGATTCACTACTAATTCAATCATAAATATCCACTCAATTGGATTCATACTCAACTTAACCCCCAACATTGGAAGGAACCCTAACTAGAATTGGGGATTTCATCTTCACAATTGGGGGATTTCTAAGGGCTCCATGGATTGAAGAATCCATGGATGAATAAGCTAATGTACATTGATTATAAATCCTTACAAACCTTGCAACAATGTAGTCTTGACTTGACCTATCTTGATTTTCGTCTTCTTCTTCTTCACTTTCTAGAGAGAGAATATTTGAGAGGGAATTGGGTTTCTTTTATTGAGTAAAAATAACAACTAGGATCAATGAATTTAGAGGTGTAAAGTCTTTATATAGGTGGTCTAAACTAAGTTAAAACTACACCACTTAACCCCTAATTAATTTCAGAAAGTTCCATCATGCCTTCACTTCACCGCCCTAACTAAAGTCACTGCCTCACCCACGAGACCACGGCCATGGGATGTGGGTGGACCCACGGGGCATGCTGGTCTTCCGTGGGTGGTGGTCAGCAACTCCAATTTTGGGACCTTGACCCATGAAGCCATCTACGTATTGTGGACCCCTCTACGGGGCGTGGGTCCCTTCGTGAGTGCACTACCTTGGGCAACTTCCTTGGGGCAGTTTGCTATTGTCCTCCTCAAGGAATCTTTGTTGGTCCTTGGGTAGTCGTACCTTGACGTTCTAACCTAAAATCCTTTATTCTAAGTACGTGAAGCTAAATTCATAAGTCTAACCCTCACGTCAAGCTCTAGTTTAGCTTACTAGTTTTCGAGGTTTTGTAGAGAAAAAGTTACCTTTGTGAAGAACAATTTCTAGCTTTTTGGATTTCCAACTTTGTGCTTAAAATTGACAAATTGAAGTTGAATCTGAAGTGGGTTTACTTGTAATTGCTTACTTTCATGTAACCCATGGCTGCTTTCATTGAAAGTATAATCTCTTTAATTTTTGTGATGGGTGGCTAAAGCCCTAAGGTCTAGGAGTGCAATTATGGGGTTGATTTAATGTAGTGTGTATTGTGCTATGCTCTGTTTTGCATCTGTTCATACATAAGTTTGGTTTAATTAGCATGTGGTTAATTTATGACTTAAGTTTGCAAACTGAATTCCTATTTTCGATCTCCGGTCAACGCTCGAAAGAGATTGATTGGAGTAGATAATTAGTCCAATACTAGCAATTTAGGTTTGATGTCTGTAACTTGTTTGAAAATAGATGTTATTGGTCGGATCTATATGCCCTATTACTTCATTGAAACAGAGAATATAGTAAGATATTGGGTTGTTTGGATTGACAATTAGAAGAGGCCGAAATGAGATTCTATGCATAGATGATTTGAGATCGAAAGATGAATAACGGTAATGAATATGACTTCAACATTTCATGAATGTTCATCACTATAGAGTAGCACAATTGCCCCTATGTGATATTGATTTCCAAACCACACATCCCTAGATTGCTTGTTTATTCTTGAATTCTTCAAAATCTCAGATTAATTGTGATAATTAATAACCAAAGCTTTTTATTAAATTGGTGAAATTATCCACCCACTTGTTCTTACTAGTACAGACGAGCAATTTTATACTCCAAATTTCTTGATAGGAATTCTCTACGATGTACTATTCCTTGTGGGATCCACCCCGACTCTTTATTAGGTATTTATTGACTATGATCGCAGTCCCATTTAATTTGTTTGAAGGAGTACATTTGAGCGTTATAATAAATGAAGCCGCTACCATGGAGTGATGATTGAGAATTCTAATTGAGAAATTAATTTGTAATTTTGTATTTGTAGTAGATTGTTGTTTCGTGTTCTTGTTGGATGATTTGCAGGTCTTATACAATGAGTGACCATGGCAGTGACAACGATAGTCACTTTGGTCAAAATGACAACATGGGTGATTTTAATAATATGTGAATGAACATCATTCAAACCACAAGAGTGTAATGACCTAGAAGGTTATTTTTAGAAATTTTCATAAAATTACCATTTTACCCCTCTCAATAGTTGCCTCGTGTTATTTAGGATTAGTCGGTGAAGTTTGTTTCAGAATTTTTAACTATTTGATAATAATAGTGATTTAATCGATGTGTATTTATTAAATAATTAATGTATAGTTAGTAGTTAATGGGTCAAGTCTAAAATTTATTTAATATCTTATACCAGTTTGCCCATATATAAAAATTAATTAGACTTAAATGGTTTGAGGGAATCTGTCAGTCCATGCGGCGTTATATCATACATTGTAAGAAGAGGATGTGATCCACGAGTGCTCTTCCTTTAGGTAAGAGTTATTTTTTTTGCTAATTATTAATATTTAATTGTGATAGCATAATTCATCTATTAATTAAATATTGTTGTTGTTATATTTTTTAGTGAAAGAGACAACATACATGGGACGTTATTTTCTAAAAAAATGGACAAGTTAAGGGGAGAAATTATGAAGAAATGATGACAAATTTTAACTTCAGCTCTTTCCTTTGAGAAATGTTGATTTTGTTCCCAAAATCATTCTGTATCCTCGTATCAATTTTAATTACTTCATTATTATTTTCTCTGAAGGTCATTTGTCTACACGAAAATCATCTTTCTATAATTCTATTTAAATCACTGGTGCAATAACTTTTTATCTAAAATTGTTCACTTATATTGGAATGCTAGTATTAGTATATTGGACGGAATATTATTAATTTAGAATGGGGATATTGAGATATAATAATACCGTTAGATTTATAATATTGAAGAAATTGAAACTTAACCCTAGGATTAAATTTGGAAAATTTGAGAGTTGACATGTTAATTGGCATCATGATTATGAACTTGATTATGGATTTGGGTGACTTTTCAGGTCTAGGCTATACATATTGTAATATGAGTGTTGTTAGTTTCAAAATCATATTGTGATTATATTATTTGAATAGATTGCATTGATTTGGAAGCCCAACAAAAAGAGAATGCTCAAGTCAAAGAGTAACAGTTCTACTGTTAGAGGCAAGTGGATTTCTCAACCATTGTTAAATATATAAAATCATGTATTTCCTTGTGGTATATGTTGGGTAGGAATGGGACTTAGTGATGAGTTGACTCGTCCATATTAAATAATTCTAATGATTAAAAAGGGGTAATATAAGGCAATGTGATTAATTATTGGTGTGTGATGTGTTGAGAATGGTTTGAAGGGCTTATTCATTCATTGTTCATGGTGTATCACGATTGTGTTTTTGTGTGCATTGTTATGGAAATGGTCATATCCTCATTATTTGTCTGAACATGTCATTTGCATTGGTTTTGAGACATGGTTATGACAAGTGTTATGTGAATTGAAGAAGAATACGATATTGAAGAGAATGTACCATATTAAGGAACGTGTCATGTGTCATGATGGATATTAGGATTCGAGGGACGTCCCACACACCGCGACATATTCTATTATTAAGAGACGTGTCGCACACTGTGACAAATTTTATCATCGAGGGTCCTGTCGCACGTTGCGATTGATGCATGGATAGATATGTTCCCCATGGGTCCAGGACTGAGAGACAACGAGTGTGTTTTATTAGGTAAGACATGTATGACTATACTTGACATTGCATTGCATATCATTTTCATTTGTGTACTTATGTGTGCCTTTTTGTGGAACTTGTGATTGGTGATCTTGATCCTATATGTTGCTGACTTGTAATAGTTGGAGTATTCTCATTGAGCTATGTGCTAGTTAAATTGTGAAATGTTAGGTTGGGTTGGTTTTATGCATATTAGAGTTGTGGCGGTTTGGTTGGGGTGGTAGGAGCACCCGTATTCTATACCGTTAGCTTTGTGTTTAGGATTTGGTTGTTGAGTACCATATGGTTTGGTACTCACCCCTTTTTTTGACAATTGTGTAGGTTACGAGCCAGAATCTTCGTGATATTCTATATTCTCTTCTTTCCCGAGGCTTCCTATGGAGATTTGTGAGATAGTCGTTTGTCATCGCAGCTGGTCTTTTTACTCTTATTTATGATCTTGTTCTACTTAAGGTACAACATCATTTGAGAATTGTTCTTTATTTCAAATCTATTGTAATACATTAGAGGTTTATGCACATTACAACCAGCTTTTGGGGGTATATTAAAGTTGATTATAAATTTACGCATTATTTTATAGTATTGAACTTTTATTCTCATTTTACTTTTGCAATGGTTGTATAGTTAGATTTTTAGGCTGACTTGTTTTGATGGGATAAGAGGAGTGTCATCACATCCATTTTTGGTCGTGACAGAGAGCCATCTTGATACCTCCTACAACTGGGAGGGTTGTGTTGTACATTACCGGAACAATGTTAGAATTGATCCAACTGAAAGGATATTTTGGGGGACTAGCTCATGAGGATCCACATGAACACCTTAGGAATTTCATAGAGGTATGTGGACCAATTATGTTCAAAAATATCTCTCAAGAGTCCGTAAGGTTGAGGTCATTCATGTTCTCTTTAATGGGAGAGGCTACAAGATGGTTGACTGAATTGCCAAATAATTCTATCACTTCATGGGATGAGCTAAACAATGCCTTGGAGAGATTCTTTCCACCCTCGAAGATGGTTAAACTACGAATCAAAATCCAAAATTTTAAATGTGTTTGAGGTGATCCACTACATGACCGTATAATGTGGCTACATTATTGCTAGATGACATGACCAAAGTCAACCAAGCATGGTACACTTGAGAGGACCAAGTCTCTACTCTACAAATGTGTTTGGGCAAAGCAAAAAATCAAGAAGGACCATGAAAGAGATGAGAACATGGTCAAAATGATGACACAACTCGATTTGTTGTTTAAACATATCATGGAAGGTGGACTCAAGTAGATATATGTGGTTGGAACCAACAGTGGTCGTTGCCCTGATGTTGCCGAGTATAAGGCATTATAAATGAGGAAGTTCAATACTTAGGAAATCAAATGGGGAGGGGGGGGGGAGTTCTCAAGCCAATTATGAATGACAAAGTGGGAACCAAGGCTGGAACAAGGATAGAGGTGGTGGTTGGAATGATTGGTGGGGTGGATATTGGAGAGATAGGGAGATGGAAAAAGTTAGGTACGTGCCTCACCATGATCGTCCATGCCCAAAAGAACCAGCTGGGCCAGAAGGAAGCCACACTGAGGATATGCTTACAAAGATCTTCAACAAAGTTGAAGGGATCGATAAAGTATTGAAGGAATTGAAAAATGACTTGTCCTCTCTATCCCAACCAATGACTTCTCAGTAGGTGTCGATAAAACAACTAGAGACTCAATTGCTCTGAATCTCCAATAATCTCAATCCAAGGCAAAAGATAACATTGCCTAGTGACACCATCTGGAACCCTAAGAACTATTGTTGAGTAATTGAGAACTATGTCGTTCCATGATGTTAAATAACATTCTTCTTGGGAGGCATCCCAAGTATTTACTCTTGTTTTAATTGTTTTCAATAACGTGCATTGTGAGTGCAGGTTGAGCAGATGTTGAGAGGTTGAAAAAAGGAAGCATAGGTGATGCCATGACCTACTGAAGTGCACTATGTAGGCTTAATCGGGTCCACCGAATCAGCCTTCAGGTTTGGTATTTTTCTAGGCATGTTTGGAGAGCTTAAGCTCCAGTTGGCGATTCATCGAACGAGATCGACGAAGTTAGTCGTGATCTCCGAACAAGCCTGATATAAAAATGGCCAAGGGTCTTCAAATTTAAAAAGCAAACTCTTTGATTTCTTTCAGCCTTTTCCTCTCCTTTCTCTTATATTGCATCATTTGAGTGTTGTGAGTCTGGAGTGTGTGATTTTGAAGTTTGAGGCGTGTGTTTGATTGAATTTCTTGTCAATCCAACTCCTCTCTTGAATTTTTCTCAACTTGTGATTCTACTAAGGTTAGTTTTCAATTTTGGTTTCGTTATTGAGGCCATTAAGTGCTATTATTTGTTAATATTCATTGGGTAGCTTGATATTGTTCGATTTTAACTGTACCCATGAGTTCTTTGAATGTATATGCCCGTAGAGTTCAAGTTTTAATTGTGTAGGTTAAATTATGAAACTAAACTGATAAATATGATGGTCTGAGTACAATTTAATGTGGATGAAGTCTAATTAGACGAGTGTTGACCAAATTGCATGGTTTTGGCTAATAATATATAGGGTGACTACTTTCTTAAGGGTAAATCGTTAATTCGCGCATTACTTAGCAATATGTGGGGGGAGTCTGAGTACCCATGGGTAGATAAGGATATAGGTGGATTGCAATGATAGGGAAAATCATATTTGTTATATATGTTGGGTTAGCTGTAAAAATTAGGCATTACGCTGAATACTTCCTATTTAGCGGGCTTGTCTTAGCTTGCCAAGTTGGTTAGGCAAATTGCCGAATAAGCCCTAGTTCACCTTCTTTAGCATGTATATGACTTTGGGTACTGTCCCATTTGGAAGGAATGTCTTAGTCCACCGAACCTACTTGGCGAATCACCGTGTAGGAGAGGAAATCGAAGACAATTTGCATTATCATTTTCAGCGGACTTGTCTTAGCTTGCTAAAACTGACTCGGTAATCGCCGAGTGGGAATTGAATTTGTCTTGAATATTGAGATTTTTGTTATTGTCTAATTTGGCGAGCTCACACGTGCTATTGTCTAATCGCCTATCCTGTTTGGTGATCTATCTTCGTGTTAGGTGAGTTTGAGGAAATTTTTTGTACTGTGTTTCAAAGTGTGTTTTATTTCAACTAACCTTCACAAATCCCATGTTTGAATGTATGTTATGCACGAAATGGCAAGAACAAAAGGAAAGAAAGTAGTTACATCTGATACAAACTCAGATAGAAGTTCTCCTCCCTCTTTGCCTCTAAAGAGACACAGGGGCATTTCCATCAATGAGCCTTTTGAGGCTCCCCGTAGTCAAAAATTGACCACCCCACAAGCATCTACCCAAGAAAGGGTACAATCCAAAAAGGGGGTGGTGAGGAACATGACTGTGATTAGGTCAAAGATGGTGCAACCCTCCTCTGTACAAGCACCTACTTCTAGAGTCCTCTTAGTTATTGGTCCAAGAGGCCTCAATAGGCTCAGAGCTACTAGATAGAGGACCATTATTGAGGAGAGATAACTCTCCATAGATGGAATCATGAGCAACTACCCGGCTATCAGGGACACTACACAATTTAACAAGTTTGAGGGGTTCAACAAGCCAAGGAATCCTTACATTCCTTCTTAGGTATGGGAGTTTTAAATTGCATATGTTCAGTTCTTCCCAAAGAAGTGGAATGACACAGTTTAGAAGCCACTTTAAGAGGTGAAGGTGCGCGACAAGATGATACAATGCGATGTAGGAGAAATAAACACTACACTAAGGATACCAACATTTAAGTCAGATTTGTACTCACTCTTAATGCAACATGACATAGACTCCTTAAAAGGGTGGTTGGCCCCCTTGATTTATGATTCTCCTACATCCTGGGTGGGTGATGGTGCCCGGATTAAGAAGAAAGATTTAAATGTGGTAGGGAGATACTGGTATGGCTTCATCAAGAACTACATGATGCCATCGCAAAGTGAGTTTGTACTTTGATATGGCAAGGCACTCTTGGTAGGCACGATCATCAATAGAGAGCACATACATGTGGGTGTGATTATAGCTAATGAGATACTGTTGAGGGCTAGGCAGGAGTACACCTCTCTCCCATTTTCGGTACTTATTATGTAGTTGTGTGAGAGGGAAGGAGTCCTCCTTAGAGAATCTATAGATGTGAAGATCACAATAGCCTCCTCTAGTTATATCAGATATATTCAGGTTGAGTTCTTGCAGGATGATTCATGTAGGAGGAATCCACCACAACCACCAGACACGACGACCATGGTTGATCCTACCACACTAGTGGTTGAGGCTAGCACACACAATCCTTTTATGGAGCAGGCAGGTATTTCTTCAATTGTACCTCCTACTGATGTTACTGCTAGTGCTTTTGTATCTTCTGTTGCTATTATTGTGAGACCTTCTCCCACTCCTATTCCCCATCCCCTATTGACCTAGGTGATAATTTATCAGATGAACAATTTTGCCCGATCAACTGATGTTAGAGCCGCCCAGGTTGAGATAGACATACCTAAGATCATTGATCGGGCTATTGAGAAGCCCTTTGCTTCTCAGCGAGAGAGAGAGTGAATATGTATGAGGGGTTAGTCGAGGGACATGGTGTGAGGTTTTATACATTCAAATTACACCTTCCTAAAGAAGTATAAGCGATCGTTGTCAAATAAATAACCCAACTTGTAGGCTGGGGTCGATCCCACGAGGAATATGGTTTAGACTTAAACTTAACTCACTATTATATCTGTTTAGTCAAATTATTTCCAAGGAAAGTAAACAGGGGGGATTTTGTAACTAAGTAACATATTTGAATGCTTGAGTAACTAGTAAACATATTTTAAACTTTGAGTTATCAATATGAGAAAGAAACTAGGGTATGTGTGTTCCCCACAAGCTCTTAACGCAGTATCCCTAAGTGATTGGTCCTCAAAGCAGGGAATTTCACCAAGCACCTTGTTCCGGCGATGGGTGTATGCTTTACTAACCGTACCTTTTGCCCCAAATTAGTCATCATAAAGATGTATGGCTTAGTTTTCACCCTCACTCCAATTGACATTAGACTATTAGATTGCATCCACTAAATCTCCATTGTTTAATCCTTTTCTCCTTCACTACCTCCATGGTCCGGCAAGTAGAAACGGGGAGTTCTAATGTTTGCAAACTGTTAAAAAGACTTCTAAGCGAAAGAATTAACAATGTAAGTAGTGCCCACACTTCAATAGAAATACCATTTTTCAAACAATAGATATGAATTTTAATTTTAAGGATTCATTCAACGCTCTCACTCAGAAGTGACTTCAAATACAGTTAGTGCTCAATAACATAGGCTTGCCCTTACTTTCAGTGCATAGACTCTCTAAACTAGTCACTAGGATCACTATAGGGCTTTCTTAGCTTGAACGTACGCTCAGGTATGGTACATTTGGGTACTGTTTAGTGACTTTCTGCCCTCCTTGATATTACATTGGATTTTTACCTCTTTTCTCAACCAATTCTCGACATATTTTTAATTTCTGCTCTTTCCCTTGACTCTTTTCAAAACATATGCTGTTTTGCATTTATTGCTCTTGTTTTTCACATTCTTCTTTTTTCTTTATTTTATTCAGCATCTTTTTCATTGCTCTTTTTGTTTCGTTTGAATTCAACCATATCTTTTTCTTTCTTTTCTTTTCTTTTTCTTTCTTCTACACCAAACTCTTTTCATACCCATTTTCTTTTGGTTTCCTTTTTCATAGCCACCCTCAACTTATGTATTTTGCATGAGTTGAGGTGCACAATATCCGCTATCAGACCAGGGCCATGATAAGGTAACCTATTTTAATTAGCAACCCTCAACTTAGGATGAACATGACCAAGGAGGGACCGGGGCCTACACAATTGTTTTAGGGAAGGTGGATTAAGTGTATTGAAAGAAGTGGTCTACATTAGGCTCAAACATTTGGATCAAAGGAAATGTTAATTTCTTTTGGTTGACTTTTTAAGCTTAAGTGGATTTATTTGAAGAAGAACCTATGATCATTTCCCATCTTCTAGCCTAGATTATCTTAGCAGGACCAATGGGGTAAGTTCTAGATTGGCACATACTGTATGAACATTCAAACTTCTGTCACACACACCTGGCACATTGTTCCATTATCAGATTATTGAATAACCGAGTTCAAGTTTTAGATTAAGTTATGCTATCCTACAAGTTCCTTATCATGTCATATGAAGATCCAACACATTCAACCTATAAATTTAGCACATTTCAATTTTTTTTTGGACGGGTATCAATTTCATGCTCTTTGTGCCATCATGATTTCATCCTTCTACTTACCTCTACACATACAATCCTAAACATGCCGGTTCAGAATAAAAGTAAATAGCCCCTTGGGGAAAAATAACATAGTCAAAAAACCCCAAAGGAGGATTATGAGTTGGGATACTCAGACTTCACCCTATCACTCAAAATTCATTTACACCAAATTTGATATGCTCAAATTACACCTCCCTAAAGAAGTATAAGTTATCTTTGTCAAATAAAGAACCCAACTTGTAGGCTGGGGTCGATCCCACAAGGAATATGGTTTAGACATAAACTTAACTCACTATTATATCCGTTTAGTCAAATTATTTCCAAGGAAATTAAACAGGGCGGATTTTGTAACTAAGTAACAGATTTGAATGCTTGAGTAACAAGTAAACAAAATTTAAACTGAGTTATCAATATGAGAAAGAAACTAGGGTATATGTGTTCCCCACAAGTTCTTAACATAGTAATCCTAGCAATAGTAAGCATTTTCTTGTGTTTTACATGCAATGTTTGTAAGTTAAGTATCACAGAGTGGTTGGTCCTCCAAGCAGGGAATTTCACCACGCACCTTGGTCCGGCTATGGGTGTATGCTTTACTAACCCTTACCTTTTACCCCAGATTAGTCATCATATGTCACAACCTGATGCTAGACCCCGGATGCGACACGGCATACTCGACCCCGTAGGGGTGTAATACAATCTTCTTAGCATTCATAACATTCGACATATAGAAATAGTGAAGAATTAAAACTTTATTTAAAACCAAACTATCAAACAACTCATTTATAAAGCAGCAGAATACTAAAGTCTCACATGGCCATCTTAGACAATGTTTTACACGATAGGGTCACGGCCCTTTACAGTTGAACTCTTAACAAAGGTTTTAAAACATAAAAGAACTAGAAGCAATAAAAGCTCTTGTCCGACTATGAGGACATACCAAGTCTTGGAGGAAAACATTATTCAAGCACTTCAATCCTAGCTAGAACCTACACTTATAATAAAATAAGAGAAATATGGGTTAGCACACAAAAATGTACTAAGTACAATGACCATGCAAAAACATGCTAAAAAGGGACATTTTGTTGAAAGTCATGCTTTTATGCCATTTTAGTAAAACTTCATGAACATTGATACAAGAGGCACAATATAAGTCACAACTAACATACAATGTCACATATTTCACATTTAGTCAAAATCACGCATAACGCTTTACCTTCACCTTGCCTTCATCTCAAGTAACCCTCAAGTTATACCTTGTGCAATGTATGGATAGTGTCCCATACCACCACCCACACTAAGGTACCACCTTAAGGTCGCCATAAGTGAACTTACCATTCACCCTTTCCACCTTTACACAATATAGCATTTAAGAGACATAAGCATTACATGAATGACATCATCACATTAAGACCCATATCTAAGACAACTCTAAGTCATACTTGTGCAATGTGCAAGTAGCATCCCATACAACTACTCACACTAAGTACTCCTTTGAAGACACTGTAGACAAGGCACATTCATATACAATAGTCATGACGAGGAAGTAACTCTTATTACCATCCAAGTATAGCATGCTTTTTTACATTTAAGCATTTAAGACAACATTGTTCATTAGGTTCATTAAGGACACATTCATGCATTTAGAGGACTTTCACACATTAGCCATAAAGGCTTAGAGAACTCACTATGACCCTCTCAAAGCCTATTCGTGCAATGCATAGATGGCATCCCATACTACCAAGTACATTTCATAGAACCTCTCAAAAAACCATAATACACATCTCACATGATGGGAATAGGCATTAACCGACATAGACCATGAGAGCTAAATCATGGAATCTGGTGTCATGTAACCCTACACCGTAGAAGGTGTTCTACTTGACTAGGGTAGAACTAGTACAGAACCTATGTAGGCACATAGTTAAGGGGTAAGAAAAATGTTCATTGGACTCTAGCCTAACATTGGGAGAGCCCTCATCTTAGCCTTATCCACTTGGTGCTTAACCTCGATTCCCATAGAGTAGTTTCATTTATATTAGTGTACTTGAGAAGGCCACCAACATTAGGCCTACCAACCCAAAGTACTTTTCCCAAGAAGGGCCACCACTAATAGGCCTACCGTTTAAGGTACATTAAGGATAGCTCATTGATCTTCCTAGAGAGATCCACCACCATTAGGCCTACCATCTCTAGGTTCATTATGTCACAAAATAAGGAGGCCATCATCATTAGGTCTACCGCTTCAAGGCTTCACTTTCACATTGGGTCCTAGACTTATCATGAAGGGCCACCAAGCCTAGGTCTACCGGTTCAAGACATACCCTAAAATACCTCATTAGTCATTTATAGAAAGGCTACCAACACTAGGTCTACCAATTCAAGACATTAAGACATCAAGTCAAGCTACATTCATTATTCAAGAGGAGGATGCCTAAGCCTACCAAGTCAATAGATCACATTCAACATAGCTTTCATTTATCAATAAGAAGACAAGTCTACCAATTCATGATACAATAGTACATTATAGCAATCCTTCACATTATATTATCAACATTCATGAGTGTTAAGAGAGAACATACTTTCAATCACAACAGATTTACATTCACATGTACTATATCATAATAATACTTCAACTCATCAAAATATGCCTTCAAGGACATGATAAAAAAGTACATAGTAAGTAAGCACCTACACCTTTCAAGTGGATCAACAATTCAAGCACAATTCTACATTAACATGAAATTAGGTCATCAATTGCCCTTTCATGGCCCTAATCACAAATCCTAAATTCACCAACAATTCACCATAATTAGGCATATATAGAGATACAATTCAACAATCGAATTCAATCTAGGCATAATCCATCAACATTAGTTCATAATCAACAAACCCACTTCATAAGTCACAATTTAGGAATTGAGAGAAATCATGGGTTCATAGAGTATTATCATATTAAATCATCAATTAAATATCAATATAATCATAATTTATCATTTGAAAATGTTTGGTGCAAGAACCCATGAGATTGAGTGAAACTTAGGGTTTTTGTGAAACTTGTAAACCTTGAAAACTTCTTTGAAATTGACTCTAGGTTGAAAACTAACCCTAGATGAAGGATCGCCATACCTTCATAGATGAATCCATGAAAATAAACCCATTTCTCCTTTCTGTTCAAGCCCTAAGTCTTCTTCTTCTCTTGGTCTTCAATGGAGTTCTTAGAGAGAAGATATTTTGAGAGGGAGGGTTTTGATTTGGGGAAAGTGAATAATGACAACTAAAATAGGATATTAATGTTTTAATACTCTTAAAATACCTAAATTCACTTAAAATAACCGTCCACACACTAATTAGGACTTGGGGTGAATTTACCAACTCACCCCTAGCTTGGCCATGTCCCTTGACAGATTGCAGGCATGGTTCACGAGACCGCATCCACGGACCGTGGATGGAGTCACGGACCGTACTTTTCCTCTATTAATAGGGACTGTGGCTTGCACTTGGGTGCCATGACCTACGGAGGCCATCCACGGGGCGTGGATGAACCTACCGGGCGTGGTCCCATTACGTGGTTCACCATAATTTGGGCAGCTTAGTGGTTTCCATGGGGTCTTGGGATTAGACTTAGGGTCCTCCTCAAGGACCCCTTGGGTGGTCCATTGGCAGTCGTACCTTGACATTTGACCCCTAAACCCCTCAACCAAGACTTGAGACAACATCAAACACCATCAAACCTCACACCAAACTTGAACACATATACGTTAGGCTCTAGTTTCAGTAGTTCGTTTTTAGAGTGATTACATTAATGTATGGCCTAGTTTTCACTGTCACTCCAATTGACATTAAACTATTAGATAACATCCACTAAATCTCTATTGTTTAATCCTTTTCTCATTCACTACCTCCTTGGTCCGGTAAGTAGAAACGAGGTGAGTTCTAACGTTTGCAATCGCTAAAAAGATTTCTAAGCGAAAGGATTAACAATACATGCTTAAACACTATTCAAGAATTACTTAATTATTATTCATACTTTGTAAATTTCTCATGGTCCCACAATCCTAGTTGTGGATTTATCTACTCGTGCTTGAGAATTCACAATTCATAACTTAAAAAGTTATACTAACACTTCTGGAGGAACATCAAACCTCATTGCCACATAGGGCATCACAATAGATAAAGTAGCACAGGGATCCAACAACGCATACACATCAATAATAAAGACTTTTAACAAACCGATCACTACAGCCGGAGAGCTGTCTTGGGCACCTCTAGTTTTGAGAGCATAAAAGCAATTTTTCTTTGAAGCATTTGAGTTTGAACCACTAGGAGGAGCTTACTTGTTCTCTATTCCTTGAACCTTAAGAATCGGACAATCTCTCATTTTGTGACAAGTCTTTCCACAAATAAAGCAACCATCCGTGCCAACTAGGCACTTACCATCATGCTTCCTTCCACATTTCGCACAAGTAGACCAAGCCACATACGAACCACTACCATTTCCTCCTTGAGGTTTAGGGTTGGACACCCTATCCTTGTTGACCCTTGGAGGAGAACTAGAGGAACCTTGGTTACAAATATTTTTCTAAACCTTGGTCGACCTTGTCTATTAGACCTAGCATTGGAGAAGTTCCCATCACCGGTCCTAGATCGTTTCACCTCCCTAATCTTTTCTTTAAGTTTCTCACCCTCCATTTGTTGGGAATACACCACGAGACATGAAATATCCATATCTTGCATAAGCATTGTCGTTCGGCATTCTTTGACTACCATGTTGGAAACTCGCTTCACAAACTTATTCATCATAGCCCTTGAATCTGCCACTATAGTTGGAGTATACTTGGATAGTTGAGTGAACTTTAAAGCATATTCCTTCACACTCATACCTCATTGACGAATGTTAATAAACTCTTGCATCTTAGCCTCCCTCAGCTCTAGGGGTAAGAACCTATCAAGACACGCCGATTTAAACAATCCCCACTCTATAGGACCGGCTCCCACCACATACCTTCCTTTCATTAATTATACCACACTTGAGAAACACCTTTCAATTGGTAAGCAGCCAACTCCGCTTTCTCTACCAAAGTCATTCCCATAATAGCAAGTACTTTATAAATCTCATCCATAAATTCTTGACGATCCTCCTCCACCTTGGGGCCATGAAATTCCGAGGGGTTCATTCTTACAAAATCCCTCACTCTTGAAGCCACCGAATTCACATTAGGGTTCATGTGATCAATCACCTCTGTATTAGCTTGAGCCACCAAAGATTGGGATAGCATTTGAAAAACTGACCTAACCTCCACATTCGTCATGCCCAAAGGATCAATCGGAGCTTGAGGAGCTAGAGGATGAGATCCTTCATTCATATTGTCTTCCTTAACCCTCCTTGCAAATGCCCTTCGAGTATTCATATCCTGTAGACCATCGAGTAAGGATTAGAAGAAATACCTTATAGAGTTAAACTCTATTAGACGACTTAAGAGTAATGCAAAAGGTGGAATTTCCTAAGCATCTTGTAGCTACTCATTCATCAATGTGGCGCGCTTCACACACATGAACAAGACTCTACTAGACGTGGCTTATGATACATAATCCTAGAATCATTCTAAACCATGTGCTCTGATTACCAAGTTTGTCACGACCCAGGGGTACCACCTAAATGTAACGTGGCGTATAGAACCCATAAGGACTACATATAAGCCAATTAGCATATCATAACATAAGCAATAGAACAATACGAGTAAAAACACACTTCAAGTCTAAACTTTTCATAAAAGAAAAATGAAAGTCTAAAATCTATGTCTCAACATAGCTGTAACAACTCTAAAAATGAAATAGTGAAACTAGAGCCTAACGTATGTGCGTTTGAGTTGGTGTGAGGTTTGATGTTATTGTATGTTGCCCCGAGCTTTGGAGAAGGGGTTTAGGGGTCAAACATCAAGGTAAGACTCCCCAAGTACAACCCTAAGGGTCCTTGAGGATGACCCCAAGTCTATACCCCCAAGACACCTTGAAACTAGAAAGTTGGCCAAAAGGGGGTGACCTACGAAAGGGGTCCACGCCTCGTAGGTCCAGTAACGCCCCGTGGATGGCCCCCGTAGGTCAAGATCCCCAAAGGAGGGTCTCTGATCCAAACCACAAAGGGAAAGTACGGTCCCGTAAATCCATCCATGGTCCATGGATTGTGACTCATGGATTGGACCTGCAATCTATTTTTTTGGCTCGGCCAAGTGAGGGGTGAATTGGTAAATTCACCCCAAGTCTTTTAAAGTGCATGAATGGTTATTTTAAGTGTATTAAGGTATTTTAAGAGTATTAAAATATTAATATACTATTTTTATATTAATTATTCATATTTCCCCAAATCAAAACCCTTCCCTCCTAAAAAGTTCTCTCTAGAAACTCCATTGGAGATCAAAGTCAAGTTCCAGCTAGGGTTGGGGATTTCAAGGTGTTTTTTCTTCAATTTCGTGACATTCTTCAAGTATAAGGTATGATGATCCTTCATCAAGCGTTATCTTTCACCCTAGAGTCAATTTCGAAGAAGTTTCAAAGTGATTTCAAGTTCATGAAAAGCCCTAGGTTTTGCTCAATGTCATGTGTTCCTGCATCAAATGTTTTCAAATGATAAAATATGATTATATTGATGTTTAACTGATGATTTAAGATTGTTTTACTCTATGAACCCATGATTTCTCTCTATTTCTAATATGTGACTTATGAAGTGGGTCGATTGATTATGAATGAATAATGACGGATTTATGCTTAGATTGATTTAGATTATTAAGTTGTATCATCATCTATGCCTAATTGTGGTGAATTGTTGGTGAATTGAGGATTTGTGATCATAGCCTTAAAAGGGCAAGTTTGACCTAATTACTTGATGTATTATATTTGTGATTGAATTGTTGATCCACTTGAAAGGTGGAGGTATTTACTTCCTATGTATGTTGTGATCATGGCCTTGAATGCTTAAGGTGATGAATTGAAGTATTATCATGATGTTATATATATGAATGTGACATGATGCATGTGTGTGTGTTTTAAATGGATGACTGATAATCATGTCTAGAAGTTAATTGTGTTAGGATTGGAGGTTGTCTCTCTATTAACACACTTGAATGAATAATGAATGAGATTGAATGATAATATTAATGAGGAAGTACTTATTGAAAATCTATTCTCAATTGTACTCTAATGAATGATAATGATGTGTTGATTGAAAGGATATTCTTGATCTTACACTAATGAACGATAATGGGATTATTAGATGAAAGTGTATTCTCATCTTTGAATCTACGAGCTATCTAATGAATGAATGTTGGGTGGAGATGGATGCCCTCACGTAAGTTGAGGTGGGGTGTCTAGTAACAATCTCTTATACCTTAAAGTGATGAATGGTAAAATACTCTATGGGAATGTAGGATAAGCACTGAGAGAATATTGAATGAGATGGAATCTCTCACGTGAGTTGAGGCGGGGTTTCAAGTAGTATTCTCTTGAGATGGATGCCCTCACGTGAGTTGAGGCAGGGTATCTAGTTGCAATTTCCTTGTCCCTAAGGTATGTGCCCACATAGGTGTAGCTAGTGGATCCAGTTAGGCTAAATACCGGTTTACCTTAGGCAAGTAAACCAACCCTTTTGATGTGGGATAGTACATTGGATTCCATCATCTAGCTTTCATGGTCTATGTCGGTTAAACACTTATTCCCATCATGTGAGATGTGGATTATAGTTTCTAGAGGAGTTCTATGAAGTGTGCGTAGCAGTATGGATTGTTATCCATAAATGTCTAGAGTTGGCATCAAGAGGGATATAGTGAGTTCTTTAAGTCTTAATGACTATTGTATGAAAGCCCTTTAAGTGAATTTATTGAAGAATGTTGACCCTTAAATGCTTAATGTAATGATGCATGTTATACTTGGATGATATTATGAGTTACTTCCTTGTTAAGACTTATTGTATTTGAATGTGCCTTGCCTATGGTGACTTCAAAGGAGTACTTAGTGTGAGTAGTATTATGGGATGCTACTTGCACATTGCACAAGTATGACTTAGGGGTCTTCTTAGGTCATGGTCCTTACTTGATGAAATGACTTGTTAATGGTTTAGGTCTCTTGTGTATGTGTATTATTGCAAATGGAAAGGTTGATTGGTAAGTTCACTTTTGGTGACTTTAATGTGATACCTTGGTGTGGATGGTGGTATGGGACGCTATCCATACATTGCACAAGGTATAGCATGAGGGTTACTAGAGGTGATGGCTATATGTAAAGGTGAAGAGTTACATGTTGATATTGTTCAAGTATGATGTTATGACTTGTGTGATGATTATATTTGTCTTTGATGTCTCTTATGCTATTGTTCATGATATTTCTAAAAAGTGGCATAATGCATGGTTTCCAACCAAAATATCCCTTTTAAAGCATCTTTTTGCATGGTTATCATACTTAGTACATTTTTGTGTGCTAACCCATATTTCTCTTATTTTTACTACAAGTGTAGGTTACGGCAAGTGATTGATTCTAGCTAAGATTTGAAGTGTTTGGATAGAGTTTCCTCCAAGACTTGGTATGTCCTCATGAATTCGAGGATAAGAACTATTATGTTTCATTTTTTTATGTAATAGACATTTAGTAGTTTTTCTTCGATTGGAAAGGGCAGTGACCATATCTTGTTAAAGTTTTGTCTAAGATGGCCATGAGAGACTTTAGTATTCCGCTGCTTATTGAATGTCTTTAGATTGTATGGTTTAAAAATATAAAGTTTTTAATTCCATTCTATTTTGATTACCTATGCGATGAAGGAATGCTATGAGGTTTGTATAAGACCCCTTCGGGGTCGAGTACACCGTGTTACTACTAGGGGGTGCTCTCATGTCATGAAAAACATGGTATCAGAGCAGAAGGTTTTGGGAATGGTTGTTAGGATTGTTGTCTCACAAGACATGTCTAGTAGAGTCTTGTTCATCGGTGTGAGCCACGACACATCTATGAGAGAGAGGCTATAGGACGTTAGAAGGTTACACTTCTTTCATATTCTTGAAGTCGTGCCTTAGAGTTTAGCTTTATAGATGTCCCTTTCCTAATCCTTCTCTTGTATTTATAGGATATGAATACAAGGGCTAACCCAAGGAGGGCAGAAGAGGAGAATGTGGATGGGGGAGTTCCTCCCTAAGGTCTTCAAGGTGACCAAGCTCCTCTAGGAAATCAAGAGAATGAAGTTCCGGTGGTTCCCCCAGACATTACTAATGAGGAGATTAGGTCGGCTTTTCTAACCTTAGCCCAAGCCATGACGGCTCAAGTGAATTTGGATGTGGGGCCTAGTGTGAATGCAAATGAGAATACCATGGCCTCAAGATTGAGATACTTTGTGAGGATGAATCCTCTTATTTTCCTTAGCTCTATAATGGGAGAGGATCCCCAAGAATTTTTGGATGAAGTGTATAAGATAGTCAATGCTTTGGGAGTATCTTTTAGGGTGAAAGCGGAGTTGGCTTCCTATCAATTGAAAGATGTGACCCAAGTGTTGTTCACTCAATGGAAGAGCAATAGGCCTTTATAAGTAGGTCCTATAGAATGGGAGTAGTTTAAGAGAGCTTTGCTTGGTAGGTACTTTCCCCGTGAGAATAGGGAGGTAAGGTGGAGGAGTTCATAAACCTTAGGCAAGGTAGAATGAGTGTGGATGAGTATTCCTTGAAGTTTACCCTACTGTCTAAATATGTTCCATCTTTGGTGTCCAACCCTAGAGATGAGATGAGTTGCTTTGTGACCGGTGTGTCCGACCTTGTAAAGGAAAACTGTCATACGACGATGCTTCATGATGATATGAACATTTGTAGACTCATTGTGTAAGCTCAATCTATTAAGGAGTAAGAACATGAGAGGGAGAGTAGAAAGTTGAAGAGGGGTAGATCCGATGAGCAAGGTCAACCTAGGTCCAAAAAGAGGTTCTCCGACCAAGCTTCTTATGTTGGCCCGGATCCTAATGATCCAAAGAAGAACCATTTCTATGCACATCAAGCCAAAGAGGGCGAATGAGCTAATCCGGATGAAAGTACCGGTAAGTTATAGTTCCTTTTGTTATATTGAGGATCCTTATGTTGTTTTTCATGATAGCCTTAGTTGGGTTTTCTCCTAAGTGGGGGATGGTATGTTGAGTAATAAGGTTGTTGACATTGTTGTTATCCTCACCTCTTTTCCTTCTATTCGTATGCAAGCTTGTGACCAAGAGTTCCTTGAAACTTGTTTCATGTTTTGGAGTTATGTGTGAGTTTGAGTTTCCATGGTCTCCTTATGTTGTGCATGTTCTAGTTGAATTCTTGTTATATGAGAAAATGAGTTTTCATGAATTGTGTTCCTCATGTTAATATGCATCTATGATGAGTTGCCTAAATATTTCATGAGTTGACTTGTTGAGCATGCCTAAGTGTGTTTTTATGAAGAAGTTGCATAGTGTTCCTTTATGAGAAAATTGCATACTGTGCTTAATGATGTTGTGATGAACATGATGAGATTTGGAGAAGGAAGTTCCTCCAATGAAATGAGAAATGTGAAGTTTTGGTGCATAATGAGTTTGTAGATGTAGTTCCTACCTTTTTGTTTTGATTTGAACTTATTGATGTGTAGTTGATGTTTCCTCCTAATTGGGTGAATTTATAGTGATGTTGCATGCATGATTGTGGGCTGCTAGTCTTGAGTCGTTAACCCCTTAATGTTTTTAAAGTGTCATTCGAGGACGAATGTTCCTTAGTGGGGGATAATGTAATGACCCTAAAAATGAACTAGTGAAACTAGAGCCTAACGTATGTTCGTTTGAGTTAGTGTGAGGTGTGATGTTGTTGTATGTTGTCTCGATCTTTTGTTAAGGGATTTAGAGGTCAAACGTCAAGCAACAACTCTCCAAGTACCACCCTAAGGGTCCTTGAGGAGGACCCCAAGTCTATGCCCCCAAGACCCCTTGAAACTAGAAAGTTGGCCAAAAGGGGATGACCTACGAAAGGGGTCCACGCCCCGTAGGTCCATTCGCGCCCCATGGATGGCCTCCGTAGGTCAAGACCCCTAAAGCGGGATCTCGGATCCAAGCCACGAAGGGACAGTATGGTCCCATCAATCAATCCATGGTCCGTGGATGGTGACTCGTGGAATGGACCTACAATCTATTTTTTTGGCTCAGCCAAGTCAGCGGTGAATTGGTAAATTCACCCCAAGTCTTTTAAAGTGCATGGACGGTTATTTTAAGTGTATTAAGGTATTTTAAGAGTATTAAAACATTAATATAATATTTTTAGATTCATTATTCATATTTCCCCAAATCAAAACCCTTCCCTCCTAAAAAGTTCTCTCTAGAAACTCCATTGGAGATCAAAGTCAAGTTCCAGCTAGGGTTGGGGATTTCAAGGTGTTTCTTCTTCAATTTAATGAGATTCTTGAAGTATAAGGTATGGTGATGCTTCATCTAGGGTTAGATTCCCCATTAAAGTCAATTTCAAAGAAGTTTCATAGTGATTTCAAGTTTATGAAAAGCCCTAGGTTTTACTCAATATCATGGGTTCTTGCATCAAACATTTTAAAATGATAAACTATGATTACATTGATGATTTAAGATTATTTTACTCTATGAACCCATGATTTCTCTCAATTTCTAAATTGTGACTTATGAAGTGGGTCTATTAATTATGAATGAATGATGGTGGATTTATGCTTAGATTGATTTAGATTGTTGAATTGTATCATCATCTATGCCTAATTATGGTGAATTGAGGATTTGTGATCATAGCCTTGAAAGGGCAAGTTTGACCTAATTACTTGATGTATTAGAATTGTGATTGAATTGTTGATCCACTTGAAAGGTAAAGGTGTTTACTTCCTATGTATGTTTTGATCATGGCCTTGAAGGCACAGTGTGAGGAATTGAGGTATTATCATGATGTTATATATATGAATATGATATGATGCATGTGTGTGTGTTTTTAATGGAGGAATGATAATCATGTCTAGAAGTTAATTGTGTTAGGATTGGATGTTGTCTCTCTATTAACAAACTTGAATGAATAATGAATGTGGTTCAATGATAATGTTAATAAGGAAGTACTTATTGAAAAGCTATTCTCAATTGTACTCTAATGAATGATAATTATGTGTTGATTGAAAGTACATTCTTGATCTTACACTAATGAACGATAATGGAATTCTTACATGAAAGCCTATTCTCATCTTTGAATCTACGAGCTATCTAATGAATGAATGTTGGGTGGAGATGGATGCCCTCACTTGAGTTGAGGCATGATGTCTAGTAACAATCTCTTATCCCTTAAAGTGATGAATGGTAAAATACTCTATGGGGACGTAGGCTAAGCACCGAGAGGATATTGAATGAGATAGAAGCTCTCACATGAGTTCAAGTGGGGTTTCTAGTAGCAATCTCTTGAGATGGATGCCCACACGTGAGTTGAGGCCAGGTATCTAGTAGCAATCTCCTTGTCCCGTAACTATGTGCCCACATAGGTGTAGCTAGTGGATCCTGAAATGACCCAAAAAGTTCTTAAAAATGTGCTTCGAAAGTTACCGGAAACTTGTTTAGCTATATCTAGAAAAAAAAAATCCGTTTCATTTTTCCAAAATCCGACTTCATATTCTTGTTTAGGGGGTCAAATTGAGTGGGAAATGGGTCTAACCCAAATTTTAGAGCAACCGTATCAAAATCCGAAATTTCCAAGTGAAGCCTTTTTCGAAGGTCTACTTTGGAGGGTCATATCTCCGAGAACACAAATAATTAGGTGGCTCATAACATATCCATGGAAAGCCCTTTGAGTTAGTTACCTAACACACTTCGTTCCACCTCATTCGGAGTTCGGACGAAGAAGTTATGCCCATTTTCGTAAAATCTGTCCGGCAGGAAATGCAATTTCCAGTGAGCGTTTTTACTGTTCACCCGCCTCATTTTTTTTTCTAAGTGTTGGACCATTTTTCCAAAGGGCATATGTTATTTCCTATATACCATTAGTTCAATTCCCATCTCTAAAACATTTCCCAAAACACCTCTCCCATACTTAGACACATTTTCTCTCAAGTTCTCTCAAGAACCCTAATCCAAAACCTTCCTCAAGATTGAAGAGACTCTTGCTCCAAGTTCCAAGCTTCCATTGAAGACACTCTCAAGACCTTCATAAAAACTCAAGGTATGTGGTGTTGAACTCATGGGTCCTTCCACCCATAGTGCCTAGAATCTATTCTACTCACTAATTCATGGTTTAAGTTAAGATTCATAAATTAGTCTTGTTCTTTGTAATAATTTCCTGCACATTGAATTTTAAACATGAAAAGTGATTGTTTTACGCATGTTGTGACTCTAGAACTTGAATCGAAATTTGGAATGGATGTGGAGATTTTCATGTGGTATTGTGGGTGTTAAAAGGTGTTGTTGTAGGTTGTTCACTGGTTTGGCTGCATAATTACTACCCTATTTTTCATGCTCTTTGATTCCATTAAATGCCTTCAAGGTGTTTGACAAAATGTCCAACTATGGAGAATTGATGAATCGATGCTTTAAGGCTTGAGTTATGAGATGTATGGAAATCCAGAGATGTGTTGATGACAAACTAAGCTTGTGTATATGTTCATTCCATACGTGAGATTGCATTAGAGCCTAATGGGAATTTCCTATATAAAGTGTTGCATGACCATGTCCGGTTCTTTAGAGGTTTATATCTCACCACCTAGGATGCTTGGGGTGTGACCAACATCAACCATGTGAGAGGTTTATATCTCAACACCTAGGATGCTTGGGGTGTGACCAACATCAACCATGTGAGAGGTTTATATCTCACCACCTAGGATGCTTGGGGTGTGACCAACATCAACCATGTGAGAGGTTTATATCTCACCACCTAGGATGCTTGGGGTGTGACCAACATCAACCATGTGAGGGGTTTATACCTTGCCACCAGGGTGTCCGGGTGTGAACGGCATCCCCCATCCTAAGTTGGGGTTATAGATTGGTTGGATCATGCATACACATATGATATCTACTATTAGTATAGATTTACTTAAACATGTTTTGACTTCACTTTGATCATGCATCCTCATATTGTTATTCATAATGCCTATGAAACTATTTCTTGTATTTCGATTGTGTCCTTGTCTATTGTTGTGTTGCACCCCGCATACTTAGTACATTCCAAGTACTAACGCATATTTTGCCTACATGATGTCACCATGTAGGGACCGGAGCTACTCTTGATCCTTCTCTCCATTCACGTGGCTAGTACGGTGCTTATCCGAGTTTGTTGGTGAGTCCTCAACGATTCGAGGGCTATGTCATGTTTCCTACTCCTATGTTTTGAGACTTTAGCTTGCAATTGTATTTTGACTATGAGGGGAGCCGGTAGTATGTCATGGCCCCCGTCCTATCTATGTATGTAGAGGTGTGCGTTGGACAAGTATTTTGTAAATGAGCTTGACTCTTGTTCTATGATGTCATTTTGAAATGGTTTGCCCTTAGTCCCTATTTTCCCGTTAATTAATGTTGAATGTACTTCCGCGACCGATGAAGTGTGATGACAAGTTTGAGAGGCTTGTTTCGGGTTCCTTCGGGTTCCTCATTCGCCATGTCACGTCTAGGCCCTAGTCTTGGGTCGTGACAAGCTTGGTATCAAAACACTAGGTTGTTAAATCCTCGGAGTCCAACACACCGCGTTGAGTAGAGTCCTAATCATGGTTGTGAAGCGCGCCACGACTATGAATGGGAGGCTACAAAATGTTTTAGGAAAGGTTTTCCTTCTTCATGTTCTATGTCCTGCTTAAAGTGCGATAAGGTGATTCCTCCCTAACGCTTGTTCTTTGGATTGCTAGATCATCATGCCAAACATGAGGGGAAGACGGGCCCGATCACCGGAAGAGCCACCCACCAATGGTGAGCTCTGTGATGCACTCACAATGCTTGCACAAGTGGTAGCTAACCAAGTGCAACAAGGAGCCCAAGCTCCTCGAACTACCACCCCGGGGGAAAGGGTGAGAGATTTCATGAGGATGAACCCTCCGGTCTTCCATGGTTCAAAGGTGGATGAGGACCCGCAAGAGTTCATCGATGAGGTATACAAAATCTTGACCATTATGGATGCTGGTGCTTGTGAGAAGGCGGAATTGGCGGCCTACCAACTCATGGGGGTTGCTCAAATTTGGTTTGATCAATGGAAGGGTGAGAAAGGTAATGGCTATGTGGTGTTGTGGGAGGAGTTTAAACTTGCTTTCCTTAATAGGTTCTTCTCTCTTGAGCTTAAGGAGGCAAAGTTGGTGGAGTTCATGAACTTGAAGCAAGGAGCTATGAGTGTGAGGGAGTATGCCCTCAAATTTGTCCAACTCTCCAAGTATGCACCTCACTTGGTGGCCGACTCTAGGTCGAGGATGAACAAATTTGTGATGGGTGTATCCGACTTGGTTAGTGAGGAGTGTCGGTCCGCTATGCTCATTGGAGATATGGATTTGTCTCGGTTGATGACTTATGCCGAGCAAATGGAGGAGGAGAAATTGAGGAAGAGAAGGGGGCACGAGGCCAAGAGGGCCCGATTGGAGAATAGGTTCCCTAAGGGTGCTAGATTTCATCAAGGCCGAGGAAACCCTCATGTCAACCAGGGATTTGCTATCAATGTTCCTAGACCTCAAGGGGGAGGTGAAGTAGGTTCTATGGATGTATGCCCTAAGTGTGGGAGGAAGCATGGTGGTCCTTGCATGAAGGGTTCGAGTGCTTCCTTTGAATGTGGAGAAGTGGGTCATAAGAGGTTTGAGTGTCCCAAGATCCGCAACAAGGTCCAAAGTGCTAACACTACTCCTTTGGGTAGAGGTGCTTCTCAAAGTGGTGCCCCAAGGGATAATCGATTTTATGCTTTGCATGGTAGACAAGGTGTTAATGAGACTCCGGATATGGTGACCGGTATGTTGCAAATCTTTGATCTTGATGTTTATACTTTGATTGATCCGGGTGCCACCCTTTCCTTTGTTACCCCCTTAGTTGCTAGAAAATTTCATGTCGAGTCAGAATTGTTGCATGAGTCATATGAAGTATCTACTCCCATTGGTGTCTCTATTGTTGCTAGAAAAGTGTATAGAAATTGTCCGGTTTGCATATTGAATAAGTTGTTGCCTTGTGATCTTGTTGAGTTGAACATGGTGGATTTTGATGTTATTCTTAGGATGGATTGGTTGCATGCATATTATGCTTCTATTGATTGTAGGACTCGTAAAGTCAAGTTTCGATTTCCTAATGAACCCGTCCTTGAGTGGGAGAGCCGGGATGTTGTGGTGAAGGGGAGATTCATTTCTTGCATTAAAGACCATAGGTTGATTTCCAAAGGGTGCTTGTACCATATTGTGAGAGTCAATGATGTGGAGTCTAAAGTCCCTCCTATTGAGTCTATTCCGGTTGTTAATGAGTTTCTAGATGTCTTCCCAGAAGACCTTCCGGGTGTCCCTCCCGAAAGGGAGATAGATCTTGGTATAGACCTCCTTCCCGATACTCAACCTATTTCTATCCCCCCTTACCGTATGGCCCCGGCGGAGTTGAAAGAGTTGAAAGAGCAATTAAAAGATTTGTTAGAGAAGGGGTTTATTAGACCTAGTCATTCTCCCTGGGGTGCTCCGGTTTTGTTTGTGAAGAAGAAAGATGGGTCTCTTAGAATGTGTATTGATTATCGACAACTTAATAGGGTCACCGTCAAGAATAGGTATCCTCTTCCAAGGATTGACGATTTATTTGATCAATTGCATGGGGCTAGTCACTTCTCTAAGATTGATCTTCGGTCAGGGTATCATTAAGTGAAGGTGAGGGAGTGTGATATTCTCAAGACGGCCTTTCGTACTAGGTATGGGCACTATGAGTTTGTGGTGATGTCTTTCGGGTTGACTAATGCTCCGGCTCTCTTTATGGATTTGATGAATAGGGTTTTCAAACCCTACCTTGATTCTTTTGTGGTGGTGTTTATAGATGACATCTTGATCTATTCTCGGGGTGAGGAAGAGCACAAGGGTCACTTGAGGGTTGCACTCCAAAGATTGAGGGAAGAGAAGTTGTACGCTAAATATGAAAAGTGTAAGTTTTGGTTGAAGGAAGTTGCTTTCCTAGGCCATGTGGTGTCGGGGGATGGTATTAAAGTGGATCCTAAGAAGACCGATGTTATTAGGAATTGGCCTAGACCTTTGACCCCGTCGGATATAAGGAGTTTCTTGGGTTTAGCGGGTTATTATAGGAGATTTGTGGAAGGGTTTTCTTCTCTTTCTTCTCCTATGACTAAGTTGACTCAAAAGAAGGCTAAATTTGTGTGGTCGGATGAGTGTGAGGAAAGCTTCCAAACTTTGAAAGAAAGGCTTGTGTCCGCTCCTATTTTGTCACTTACGGATGGGTTAGAAGGTTTTGTTGTTTATTGTGATGCTTCCCGTATTGGTTTGGGTTGTGTGTTGATGCAAAGTGGTAAGGTTATAGCCTATGCTTCTAGGCAACTTAAGGTTCATGAAAAAAATTACCTAACCCATGATCTTGAATTTGCCGCCGTGGTTTTTGCTTTAAAGTTTTGTCGTCATTATTTGTATGGGGTGCATGTTGATATCTTCACCGACCATAAGAATCTCCAATATGTGTTCGCGCAAAAAGATCTTAACTTGAGACAAAGGAGGTGGTTAGAATTCCTTAAGGATTATGATATGAGTGTTCACTATCATCCGGGGAAAGCTAATGTGGTGGCGGATGCATTGAGTAGAGTGTCCATGGGTAGCTTGACTCATATGGAGGAAGGTAGTAAAGAGTTGGCTAAGGAGGTCCATCGGTTGGCCAAATTGGGAGTTAGGTTAGAAGGGGTGGATAGTGGAGGAGTAGTTGTTGTTGATGGTTCAAGGTCTTCCTTGGTTGATGAGGTGATAGTCAAGCAAGATCTTGATCCTTCTTTGGTAGAATTAAAGGCTTCGGTGAGTAGTGGTAAGGTGGAGGTTTTCTCCCAAGGGGGAGATGGTGCCCTTAGGTACCAAGGTAGATTATGTGTTCCTTGTGTGGATGGTGTGAGGGAAAGAATCCTTGATGAGGCTCATAATTCTTTTTATTCTATTCATCCGGGGTCAACAAAGATGTATAGAGACTTGAGGGATGTGTATTGGTGGGGCGGTATGAAGAAGGACATTGCAAAATTTGTTTCGGGTTGCCATAGTTGTCAACAAGTCAAGCCCGAACATCAAAGGCCGGGTGGCCTAACTCAAGACATTGATCTACCTACTTAGAAGTGGGAAGAAATCAACATGGATTTTGTAGTGGGCTTACCCAAGGCTAGAAGAGGCTTTGATTCGGTTTGGGTGGTGGTTGATCGGATGACAAATTCGGCTCATTTCCTACCGGTTAAAACTACTTACGGGGCTGAAGAGTATGCCAAGTTGTACATTCATGAATTGGTAAGGTTGCATGGGATTCCTTTGTCTATCATCTCGGATAGTGGTGCCCGATTCACTTCTCACTTTTGGAAGTCATTCCAAAGGGGTCTTGGTACAAAGGTAAAGCTTAGCACGGCCTTCAACCCTCAAACGGATGGCCAAGCCGAAAGAACAATTCAAACCTTGGAGGATATGCTTAGAGCTTGTGTATTGGAGTTGAAAGGTAGTTGGGATGATCATCTTCCTTTAATTGAATTTGCATACAACAATAGTTATCATTCTAGTATCGGTATGACTCCTTTTGAGGCACTTTATGGTAGACGGTGTAGGTCACCGGTTGGGTGGTTTGAAGTTGGAGAGGTGGCCTTGTTGGGTCCGGATCTGGTCATGGATGCTCTTGAGAAGGTAAGGATGATTAGGGAGAGGTTGAAAACAGCCCAAAGTCGTCAAAAGTCTTATGCCGATGTGAGGAGACGGGATCTTGAATTCAAAGTGGGTGATTGGGTTTATTTGAAAGTTTCTCCAATGAAAGGTGTGGTTCGTTTTGGTAAGAAGGGGAAATTAAGTCCTACGTATGTCGGTCCTTATGAGATAATAAGAAGGGTTGGTAAAGTAGCCTATGAGTTGGGGTTGCCCAAGGAGATGGAATTAGTTCATCCGGTATTCCATGTATCGATGTTGAGGAAATGTGTTGGTGATCCTAACGATATTGTACCTCTTGAGGTTGTGGGTGTTGTAGAAGATAATTTGACGTATGAAGAAGTCCCTGTTCAGATCTTAGATAGACAAGTTAAAAGGTTGAGGAACAAAGAAGTGGCGTCCGTTAAGGTGCTTTGGAGAAATCAACAAGTGGAGAGTGCTACTTGGGAGGCCGAAGCGGACATGCAAAGACGTTATCCTCATCTATTCAACTCCACTCAAGCCTAAGGTATTAAATCAAGTCATTTGTACTCCATTGAGTCTTACATTTCAGCCCCTGAATCATTAATGTGCATATATGTTTAAATTGATGAGTTATGGATGCTTTACACTAAGTTTTGAAATCTTGAAGTGATGTTTAAATAAAAATTTTGCATTCATGTTGGGGCTGATATGTTCTTACTAAGTCTTGCCTTGTACGTCTCTTCCACATTCGGGGACGAATGTTCCCAAGGAGGAGATATTGAAATGACCCAAAAAGTTCTTCAAAATGTGCTTCGAAAGTTACCGGAAAGTTGTTTAGCTATATCTAGAAAAAAAAAATTTACACATATTTGCCTCTGCTCCTGTATCTAACATTGGGGTGTAGGATCTATTATAATAACCTTCTACTATTATCTTTGCAAGTATGTAAATTTTCATAGTGTTCTCTTAATTATAATCTTTTTATTTTTATATGTTATTGTTAATTGTGTAGTTTCTAAGTTATACGGTTTCATTTCTTCTAACCATTTTATTCCTAATATTATATAGGTAATGGCTATGTGGTGTTGTGGGAGGAGTTTAAACTTCCTTTCCTTAATAGGTTCTTCCCTCTTGAGCTTAGGGAGGCAAAGTTGGTGGAGTTCATGAACTTGAAGCAAAGAGCTATGAGTGTGAGGGAGTATGCCCTCAAATTTGTCCAACTCTCCAAGTATGCACCTCACTTGGTGGCCGACTCTAGGTCGAGGATGAACAAATTTGTGATGGGTGTATCCGACTTGGTTAGTGAGTAGTGTCGGTCCGCTATGCTCATTGGAGATACGGATTTGTCTCGATTGATGACTTATGCCGAGCAAATGGAGGAGGAGAAATTGAGGAAGAGAAGGGGGCACGAGGCCAAGAGGGCCCGATTGGAGAATAGGTTCCCTAAGGGTGCTAGATTTCATCAAGGCCGAGGAAACCCTCATGTCAACCAGGGATTTGCTATCAATGTTCCTAGACCTCAAGGGGGAGGTGAAGTGGGTTCTATGGATGTATGCCCTAAGTGTGGGAGGAAGCATGGTGGTCCTTGCATGAAGGGTTCAAGTGCTTGCTTTGAATGTGGAGAAGTGGGTCATAAGAGGTTTGAGTGTCCCAAGATCCGCAACAAGGTCCAAAGTGCTAACACTACTCCTTTGGGTAGAGGTGCTTCTCAAAGTGGTGCCCCAAGGGACAATCGATTTTATGCTTTGCATGGTAGACAAGGTGTTAATGAGACTCCGGATGTGGTGACCGGTATGTTGCAAATCTTTGATCTTGATGTTTATACTTTGATTGATCCGGGTGCCACCCTTTCCTTTGTTACCCCCTTAGTTGCTAGAAAATTTCATGTCGAGTCAGAATTGTTGCATGAGTCATATGAAGTATCTACTCCCATTGGTGTCTCTATTGTTGCTAGAAAAGTGTATAGAAATTGTCCGGTTTGCATATTGAATAAGTTGTTGCCTTGTGATCTTGTTGAGTTGAACATGGTGGATTTTGATGTTATTCTTAGGATGGATTGGTTGCATGCATATTATGCTTCTATTGATTGTAAGACTCGTAAAGTCAAGTTTCGATTTCCTAATGAACCCGTCCTTGAGTGGGAGAGCCGGGATGTTGTGGTGAAGGGGAAATTCATTTCTTGCATTAAAGACCATAGGTTGATTTCCAAAGGGTGCTTGTACCATATTGTGAGAGTCAATGATGTGGAGTCTAAAGTCCCTCCTATTGAGTCTATTCCGGTTGTTAATGAGTTTCTAGATGTCTTCCCAGAAGACCTTCCGGGTGTCCCTCCCGAAAGGGAGATAGATCTTGGTATAGACCTCCTTCCCGATACTCAACCTATTTCTATCCCCCCTTACCGTATGGCCCCGGCGGAGTTGAAAGAGTTGAAAGAGCAATTAAAAGATTTGTTAGAGAAGGGGTTTATTAGACCTAGTCATTCTCCCTAGGGTGCTCCGGTTTTGTTTGTGAAGAAGAAAGATGGGTCTCTTAGAATGTGTGTTGATTATCGACAACTTAATAGGGTCACCGTCAAGAATAGGTATCCTCTTCCAAGGATTGACGATTTATTTGATCAATTGCATGGGGCTAGTCACTTCTCTAAGATTGATCTTCGGTCAGGGTATCATTAAGTGAAGGTGAGGGAGTGTGATATTCTCAAGACGGCCTTTCGTACTAGGTATGGGCACTATGAGTTTGTGGTGATGTCTTTCGGGTTGACTAATGCTCCGGCTCTCTTTATGGATTTGATGAATAGGGTTTTCAAACCCTACCTTGATTCTTTTGTGGTGGTGTTTATAGATGACATCTTGATCTATTCTCGGGGTGAGGAAGAGCACAAGGGTCACTAGAGGGTTGCACTCCAAAGATTGAGGGAAGAGAAGTTGTACGCTAAATATGAAAAGTGTAAGTTTTGGTTGAAGGAAGTTGCTTTCCTAGGCCATGTGGTGTCGAGGGATGGTATTAAAGTGGATCCTAAGAAGACCGATGTTATTAGGAATTGGCCTAGACCTTTGACCCCGTCGGATATAAGGAGTTTCTTGGGTTTAGCGGGTTATTATAGGAGATTTGTGGAAGGGTTTTCTTCTCTTGCTTCTCCTATGACTAAGTTGACTCAAAAGAAGGCTAAATTTGTGTGGTCGGATGAGTGTGAGGAAAGCTTCCAAACTTTGAAAGAAAGGCTTGTGTCCGCTCCTATTTTGTCACTTACGGATGGGTTAGAAGGTTTTGTTGTTTATTGTGATGCTTCCCGTATTGGTTTGGGTTGTGTGTTGATGCAAAGTGGTAAGGTTATAGCCTATGCTTCTAGGCAACTTAAGGTTCATGAAAAAAATTACCTAACCCATGATCTTGAATTTGCCGCCGTGGTTTTTGCTCTAAAGATTTGTCGTCATTATTTGTATGGGGTGCATGTTGATATCTTCACCGACCATAAGAATCTCCAATATGTGTTCGCGCAAAAAGATCTTAACTTGAGACAAAGGAGGTGGTTAGAATTCCTTAAGGATTATGATATGAGTGTTCACTATCATCCGGGGAAAGCTAATGTGGTGGCGGATGCATTGAGTAGAGTGTCCATGGGTAGCTTGACTCATATGGAGGAAGGTAGTAAAGAGTTGGCTAAGGAGGTCCATCGGTTGGCCAAATTGGGAGTTAGGTTAGAAGGGGTGGATAGTGGAGGAGTAGTTGTTGTTGATGGTTCAAGGTCTTCCTTGGTTGATGAGGTGATAGTCAAGCAAGATCTTGATCCTTCTTTGGTAGAATTAAAGGCTTCGGTGAGTAGTGGTAAGGTGGAGGTTTTCTCCCAAGGGGGAGATGGTGCCCTTAGGTACCAAGGTAGATTATGTGTTCCTTGTGTGGATGGTGTGAGGGAAAGAATCCTTGATGAGGCTCATAATTCTTTTTATTCTATTCATCCGGGGTCAACAAAGATGTATAGAGACTTGAGGGATGTGTATTGGTGGGGCGGTATGAAGAAGGACATTGCAAAATTTGTTTCGGGTTGCCATAGTTGTCAACAAGTCAAGCCCGAACATCAAAGGCCGGGTGGCCTAACTCAAGACATTGATCTACCTACTTAGAAGTGGGAAGAAATCAACATGGATTTTGTAGTGGGCTTACCCAAGGCTAGAAGAGGCTTTGATTCGGTTTGGGTGGTGGTTGATCGGATGACAAATTCGGCTCATTTCCTACCGGTTAAAACTACTTACGGGGCTGAAGAGTATGCCAAGTTGTACATTCATGAATTGGTAAGGTTGCATGGGATTCCTTTGTCTATCATCTCGGATAGTGGTGCCCGATTCACTTCTCACTTTTGGAAGTCATTCCAAAGGGGTCTTGGTACAAAGGTAAAGCTTAGCACGGCCTTCAACCCTCAAACGGATGGCCAAGCCGAAAGAACAATTCAAACCTTGGAGGATATGCTTAGAGCTTGTGTATTGGAGTTGAAAGGTAGTTGGGATGATCATCTTCCTTTAATTGAATTTGCATACAACAATAGTTATCATTCTAGTATCGGTATGACTCCTTTTGAGGCACTTTATGGTAGACGGTGTAGGTCACCGGTTGGGTGGTTTGAAGTTGGAGAGGTGGCCTTGTTGGGTCCGGATCTGGTCATGGATGCTCTTGAGAAGGTAAGGATGATTAGGGAGAGGTTGAAAACAGCCCAAAGTCGTCAAAAGTCTTATGCCGATGTGAGGAGACGGGATCTTGAATTCAAAGTGGGTGATTGGGTTTATTTGAAAGTTTCTCCAATGAAAGGTGTGGTTCGTTTTGGTAAGAAGGGGAAATTAAGTCCTACGTATGTCGGTCCTTATGAGATAATAAGAAGGGTTGGTAAAGTAGCCTATGAGTTGGGGTTGCCCAAGGAGATGGAATTAGTTCATCCGGTATTCCATGTATCGATGTTGAGGAAATGTGTTGGTGATCCTAACGATATTGTACCTCTTGAGGTTGTGGGTGTTGTAGAAGATAATTTGACGTATGAAGAAGTCCCTGTTCAGATCTTAGATAGACAAGTTAAAAGGTTGAGGAACAAAGAAGTGGCGTCCGTTAAGGTGCTTTGGAGAAATCAACAAGTGGAGAGTGCTACTTGGGAGGCCGAAGCGGACATGCAAAGACGTTATCCTCATCTATTCAACTCCACTCAAGCCTAAGGTATTAAATCAAGTCATTTGTACTCCATTGAGTCTTACATTTCAGCCCCTGAATCATTAATGTGCATATATGTTTAAATTGATGAGTTATGGATGGTTTACACTAAGTTTTGAAATCTTGAAGTGATGTTTAAATAAAATTTTTGCATTCATGTTGGGGCTGATATGTTCTTACTAAGTCTTTCCTTGTACGTCTCTTCCACATTCGGGGACGAATGTTCCCAAGGGGGAGATATTGAAATGACCCAAAAAGTTCTTAAAAATGTGCTTCGAAAGTTACCGGAAACTTGTTTAGCTATATCTAGAAAAAAAAAATCCGTTTCGTTTTTCCAAAATCCGACTTCATATTCTTGTTTAGGGGGTCAAATTGAGTGGGAAATGGGTCTAACCCAAATTTTAGAGCAACCGTATCAAAATCCGAAATTTCCAAGTGAAGCCTTTTTCGAGGGTCTACTTTGGAGGGTCATATCTCCAAGCACACAAATAATTAGGTGGTTCATAACATATCAATGGAAAGCCCTTTGAGTTAGTTACCTAACGCACTTCGTTCCACCTCATTCGGAGTTCGGACGAAGAAGTTATGCCCATTTTCGTAAAATCTGTCCGGCAGGAAATGCAATTTCCAGTGAGCGTTTTTACTGTTCACCCGCCTCATTTTTTTTTCTAAGTGTTGGACCATTTTTCCAAAGGGCATATGTTATTTCCTATATACCATTAGTTCAATTCCCATCTCTAAAACATTTCCCAAAACACCTCTCCCATACCTAGACACATTTTCTCTCAAGTTCTCTCAAGAACCCTAATCCAAAACCTTCCTCAAGATTGAAGAGACTCTTGCTCCAAGTTCCAAGCTTCCACTGAAGACACTCTCAAGACCTTCATAAAAACTCAAGGTATGTGGTGTTGAACTCATGGGTCCTTCCACCCATAGTGCCTAGACTCTATTCTACTCACTAATTCATGGTTTAAGTTAAGATTCATAAATTAGTCTTGTTCTTTGTAATAATTTCCTGCACATTGAATTTTAAACATGAAAAGTGATTGTTTTAAGCATGTTGTGACTCTAGAACTTGAATCGAAATTTGGAATGGATGTGGAGATTTTCATGTGGTATTGTGGGTGTTAAAAGGTGTTGTTGTAGGTTGTTCACTGGTTTGGCTGCATAATTACTACCCTATTTTTCATGCTCTTTGATTCCATTACATGCCTTCAAGGTGTTTGACAAAATGTCCAACTATGGAGAATTGATGAATCGATGCTTTAAGGCTTGAGTTATGCGATGTATGGAAATCCAGAGATGTGTTGATGACAAACTAAGCTTGTGTATATGTTCATTCTATACGTGAGATTGCATTAGAGCCTAATGGGAATTTCCTATATAAAGTGTTGCATGACCATGCCCGGTCCGATGGAAAAGAACCGGACAACCATGTGAGAGGTTTATATCTCACCACCTAGGATGCTTGGGGTGTGACCAACATCAACCATGTGAGAGGTTTATATCTCACCACCTAGGATGCTTGGGGTGTGACCAACATCAACCATGTGAGAGGTTTATATCTCACCACCTAGGATGCTTGGGGTGTGACCAACATCAATCATGTGAGAGGTTTATATCTCACCACCTAGGATGCTTGGGGTGTGACCAACATCAACCATGTGAGGGGTTTATACCTTGCCACCAGGGTGTCCGGGTGTGAACGGCATCCCCCATCCTAAGTTGGGGTTATAGATTGGTTGGATCATGCATACACATATGATATCTACTATTAGTATAGATTTACTTAAACATGTTTTGACTTCACTTTGATCATGCATCCTCATATTGTTATTCATAATGCCTATGAAACTATTTCTTGTATTTCGATTGTGTCCTTGTCTATTGTTGTGTTGCACCCCGCATACTTAGTACATTCCAAGTACTAACGCATATTTTGCCTACATGATGTCACCATGTAGGGACCGGAGCTACTCTTGATCCTTCTCTCCATTCACGTGGCTAGTACGGTGCTTATCCGAGTTTGTTGGTGAGTCCTCAACGATTCGAGGGCTATGTTATGTTTCCTACTCCTATGTTTAGAGACTTTAGCTTGCAATTGTATTTTGACTATGAGGGGAGCCGGTAGTATGTCATGGCCCCCGTCCTATCTATGTATGTAGAGGTGTGCGTTGGACAAGTATTTTGTAAATGAGCTTGACTCTTGTTCTATGATGTCATTTTGAAATGGTTTGCCCTTAGTCCCTATTTTCCCGTTAATTAATGTTGACTGTACTTCCGCGACCGATGAAGTGTGATGACAAGTTTGAGAGGCTTGTTTCGAGTTCCTTCGGGTTCCTCATTCGCCATGTCACGTCTAGGCCCTAGGCTTGGGTCGTGACAGATCCACATAAGCTAAATACCAGTTTACCTTAGGCAAGTAGACGAACCTTTCGATATGGGATAGTACATTGGATTCCATGATCTATCTCTCTTGGTATATGTCGGTTAAACGCTTATTCCCATCATGTGAGATGTGCATTATAGTTTCTTGAAGAGTTCTCTGATATGTGGGTAGTAGTATGGGACGCTATCCATACATGGCACGAGTAGGCCTCAAGCGGGCTATAGTGAGTTCTCTAAGTCTTAATGACTATTGCATGAAAGCCCTTTAAATTAAGTTATTGAATAATGTAGACTCTTAAATGCTCAATGTAATGATGCATGTTATACTTGGATGATATTATGAGTTACTTCCTTGTTATGACTTATTGTATTTGAATTTGCCTTGCCTATGGTGACTTCAAATGAGTACTTAGTGTGAGTAGTATTATGGGATGCTACTTGCACATTGCACAAGTATGACTTAGGGGTCATCTTAGGTTATGGTCCTTACATGATGAAATGACTTGTTAATAGTTTAGGTCTCTTTTGTATGTGTATTATTGGAAATGGAAAGGTTGAATGGTAAGTTCACTTTTGGTGACTTTAATATGGTACCTTGGTGTGGATGGTGGTATGGGACGCTATCCATACATTGCACAAGGTATATCATGAGGGTAACTTAAGGTGAAGGCTATATGTTAAGGTGAAGAGTTACATGTTGATATAGTTCAAGTGTGATGTGATGACTTATGTGATGATTATATTTGTCTTTGATGTCTCTTATGCTATTGTTCATGATATTTCTAAAACGTGGCATAATGCATGTTTTCCAACCAAAATGTCCATTTTTAAATAATGTTTTAGCATGGTCATCATACTTAGTACATTTTTGTGTGCTAGCCCATATTTCTCTTCTTTTTACTACAAGTGAAGGTGCCGGCAAGTGATTGATTCTAGCTAGGATTTGAAGTGTGGGTAGAGTTTCCTCCAAGACTTGGTATGTCCTCAAGGTTTCGAGGACAAGAATTCTTATGTTTCATTTCTTTATGTAATAGACATTTAGTAGTTTTTCTTCGATTGAAAAGGGCCGTGTCCGTATCTTGTTAAAGTTTTGTCTAAGATGGCCATGTGAGACTTTAGTATTCCGCTGCTTATTGAATGTCTTTAGATTGTATGGTTTTCAAATAAAAAGTTTTTAATTCCGTACTATTTCGATTACCTATGTGATGAATGAATGCTATGAGGCTTGAATAAGAATCCTTCGGGGTCGAGTACGCCGTTTTACGACTAGGGGGTGCTCTAGGGTCATGAAAAGCCATCTGTTAGAATATTCAAAATGAGAAAGGGACACAACCCATACAACATAGTCCGAAAATAAAATACAAGAATGAAACTACAAGGAGATAACATCCGTCCTCGAATAATTAGGACTCACCAAGAAGCTAGGTGAATAAGTCCAAGCTGTAGCCACTACAATGATCACATTGAGAACTGGACCCTACACTTGGGGAAAATGTAGAAAAGTAGGCATTAGTACAAAAATGCACTAAGAATGATAGCTTTGCATAAAAACATTGAAAGCATGCTAAAAGGGACATTTCATATGAAAATATGCTATTACCGAGTTTAAACATGATTTGAGAGCTTAGAGAGCATGAGTCATAAAAACATAACCAACATAATTATCATCATCATAAAGATAGTGGAAAGACATATGTCATAGACATAATCAATACATAGGTCATCGTAACATAAGAGTAACCCTTCATAAATAACCTTAGAGCATACTTGTGAAATGCATGAATATGACCCCATATATCTCACCCATGCTAAGTAAACCCCCCTTAGGCCATCATTCATATTTTTTTTCATATTATTATTGTGGGTACTAAGCCTTAATCGACCTAGACCATGTGAGCTTCACATGGAATAAGGTGTTACCCACACCGAAAAAGGTTGTCCAATTTGCCTAAGGTTGAACCATACTCTTAGCTTAAGTGGATCCACTAGGTAAATACCTATGAGGGCACATAGTTTATGGGATAAGGAGATTTCTTTTCAGGACCAGAGAGCACACCCTAATCGTAACACGGCGTACTCGACTCCGAAGGGGTCTCATACAAGCAACCTAGCAATCTTGAACATAAGAAAATAGGAAAATAGAGAAGAATTTAAAACTTTCTTTACAATCGAAAACATCTTTCATAAATGCAAGAGGAAGACTTCTAACTTTGTCTCAAACCATCTAATACTTTAGAGTACAACATTGGGAGTTAGCCCGAATTAAAGCTTTGACATAACTAAAAGACATAAAAGGAACATGATGGGTTTTGTCCTCGAAACTATGAGGACTCACCAAGTCTTCAGCTTCGAGCAACTTAAAAACCTATCCAACAAGTATAGAACACCAATATCTCCAAACCCTACACTTTGGTAAAAATGGAGAAAATATGGGTTAGTACACAAAAATGTACTAAGTATGATGACCATACACAACATGCTTTAAAATGGAACATTTTTGTTGGAAACCATGCGTTAGGCTAATTTCTAGAAATCTCATCGACAATAGCACGAAAGACGTACAATTCAAGTATAATCATCATACAAGTCATAACATCACATTTAGACAATATCAACATGAAAACCTTTACTTTCCTCTTGGACCTTCACCTCAAGTAACCCTCATGCTATACCTTGTGCAATGCATGGATGGCATCCCATATCACCATCCATACCAAGGCACCACATTAAGGTCACCAAAAGTGAACTTACCATTCCTTTCTTTTCACCTTTACTTAATATCCAAACATAAGAGACAATACATTTCATAAGGCATGACAATGGAAAATAACTCACCATCTAACCCAAGTATAGCATGGATATCACATTAAGCATTCAAGAGTCAACATTCTTTATTAGGTTCATTTAGGACACATTCATGCATTTAGAGGACTTGACACATTAGTCATTTGGACTTAGGGAACTTACTAAAGCCCTTTCAAAGCCTACTCGTGCAATGTGTAGATAGCATCCCATACTACGACCTACACTTTGTAGAACCCATCAAGTAACTAGAATGCACATCCCACATGATAGACTAAGCTTTTAACCGACATAGACCATGAAAGCTTGTCATGGAATACGGTGTCATAAAGCCCCTAACCGTAAAGAGGTGTTCTACTTGCCTAAGGTAGAACGGTAGCATTTGCTCGGATGGAATCCACTGGCTAATATCCTATGGGGCACATAGTTATGGATTAAGGTAGACGATCATTGAAACTTGGCCTCTACATCGGGAGAGTTTCCATCTAACTAAATCCACTTGGTGCTTAACTTATATTCGCATAGAGTACTTCAATACTTTATCATCATTACACATAAGAGGGTACCCTTGGCCTGCCGTCCCAAGGTACATTCATTAAGACATGAAAGGGTGCCATGAGCCTACCAATTCAAGGTTCATTCTAGGAAAGCTCATTAACTCGTCTTGAAAGGGTGCCATAAGCCTACCACTTCAAGGTTCATCATAACCTTCATGGATAGGTGCCATTAGCCTACCAATCCTAAAGTCCATTAACCTCACACATGGAAGGGTGCCACTACCCCACCGATCCTAAGGTTCATAATTTCATTAGCTAATTTATGAAAAGAATGCTATAAGCCTATCGATTCATATTCATAAAGTCAAGACACATTTATTACCTATGTAGGAAATGAATACCATAGCCTATCGATTCATATTCATTCAAGCCAACATACATTCATTATACAATAGAGGGTGCCTAAGCCTACCAACTCAAGATTCAACAAACAACTATACTTTCATTTCTTTAAGAAGAGGATGCTTAGACCCTACAATTCAAGACATACAACATTTCATAGAAGGAAACCCTTAACATTCTATCATCATCATACAAGAGTGTCAAATTGAGAATTAACCTTTCAATAACAATAAAAATACCTTCAACACATGATCACCTTAACTTCATTGACTTCACATGAATATCTTTCACACCACATTCATATATACAATATCATTATAATACTTCAATTCCTCACATTTTTCCTTCAAGGCCATGATCACAATTTACATAGTAAGTAGACACCTCCACCTTTCAAGTGGATCAATATACAAGGTAAGTAAACACCTCCACCTTTCAAGTGGATCAACAATTCAAACACAATTTTACTTTAACATGTAATTAGGTCACAACTTGCCATCTCAAGGCCATATTCACAAATCCTTAATTCATCAATAATTCACCATAACTAGGCATATATAATGATACAATTCAGTAACTCAAAGCAATTTAGACAATTTCCATACATACGTTGTCATAATCAACACACCCACATCATAAAGGCACAATTTAGGAATTGAGAGAAATCATGGGTTCATAGAGTATTTTCATCATAAATCATCAATTAAACATCAATACAATCAATATATGCCATTAGAAACCATTTGAATTCATTTGGAGATAGAACCCATGAGATGGAGTAAGACCCTAGGTTTTACACGAATATTGAAAACTTTGAAACTTCTTTGAAATTGACTCTAGGGTGAAAGCTAACCCTAGATGAAGGATCACCATACCTTCACTAAGATTCCCCAAGAAATTTGATGAAGAAAACATCTTGAATCCAAACCCTATTTCCAATTTCCTCTTCTTCTTCTTCCTTGAGTTTGAGAGAGAAATATTGAGAGAGAGAGAGAATTTTGGGGTTTAGATTTGGGTCTTTTGAATAATGGAGTAAATAACTTGTGAAAAGACTTAAAACTATATTTACTATTGATATAAACAATTTAAAACCAACCCCACTTAATGATTAATAAAAGGGAAATTACTTAAAACCCCTAAATTTGGGCGGCCCCGTCAGGGAGCATGCTTAACTTCACGACTTGTGAAGGGGGACCACGAGCGCAGTATGCTCCCTTGGAAAGCCAACCTCTCAACATGCTAAGGCATCTCCACGGCTATCTCTACGGACCATGGTTAAGACCACGGACCGTCAAGTGGCTCGTGGAGTTGAGGCAGCGGCTTGGCAAAAATGCCTTGCCTCCCATGCCACTAAGTGACCTTCACAGACTACTTCACGGTCCATGCTCAAGGCCACTGGCCATGAAAGTGGCCGTGGTCATGAGGCAGTGCTTGGCCAAGGTTGGGCAGCCTTGGCCTTTGGCTTAGGCCTTGCCCCCTTGGCTTGGCACATGCCCTTGGAACCCTCAGCCAACATTAAAAGGGTCTTTCAACTACGGATTCTATCACGTACCTTGACGTTAACTCACTAAACTCCATCAAACAAGGCTCGGGACAACATTACACAACATGAAACGTCATTACAAACTCAACACAAAGTCGTTAGGCTCTAGTTTCACTTTATTCATTTTATGGGTCGTTACATTATCCCCCACTTAGGAACGTTCGTCCTCGAATGACACTTTAAACACATTAAGGGGTAAAGACTCAAGACTAGCAGCCCACAATCATGCATGCAACATCAATATAAATTCATAAACATAGGAGGAAACATCAACTCCACATCAAAAATCTCAAAACACAACAAGAAGGTAGGAACTACATCTACAAACTCACTATGCATCAAAACTTCACATTTCTCATTTCATTGGAGGAACTTCCTTCTCCAAATCAAATCATGCTTAACACAACATCTTTAGGCACATTATGCAATTTTCTCATAAAAGCACGTTATGCATTTTCTTTATTAAAAAAAATTAGGCATGTTAAACATTTAACCTCACGAAGCATATTAGGCAACTCATTGTAGTTGCATATCAACAGCAGAAACAAAAATCCATGAAAACTCATTTTCCCATATGAACATAAACTTCATCGAAAAATTAATAACATAAGGACACCATGGAAGCGCTTTTTCACATAAGGCTCCAAAATATGAAACAAGCTACAAGGAACTCATAAGGATATCGAAACTCTCAACAACCTTACTACTCAAAATACTATCCCCCACATAGGAGTAAACCCAATTAAGGTCAACATGAACAAACTATAAGAACCTCAATCAAGACATTCACATTTTACTAGAATCCATCAACATACCGGAGCTTTTAAACTAGGAAGGTCCTCATTAAGCAACTCTTGCGCACATCAACCTTACCAACACCACTCCAAGACTCATATGAGTCTACCACACCGGGTCTAAACTCCTCAACCCACTACACCTCTTAAGGTGAGAACATTAATCAAACCTAACTCATGAACAACAATGACACTCAAAAACCTTATCATCTAAGCATATTATCTCCCCCATAGAGGTAAGCTTATACAAACTTTTACACCATCACTTCTTTCAAATTCTAAGGTCGGAGCAAAACATCACTAAACCTTCACACTCATCACCCAAGGTGACTCTAAACCAAGGTAAATTACACTTATACCCTCTTATAAGGAGCCTACATAGTCAACACATCAAAACATTTCTAAAACACCTCATTCATCAAATCTTTCAACTTACCTCCAACCTCATCATAACCTTCTACCAATAACACACATAAATAGCAACCCATTCATGCTAAAAACTACATCACAATCTTTCATCTCACATCTATCAAGTCACAAAGCCATAGTTGGCATCACAGCCAACCTTTTCTCTCCCTCAACCCTTGTAACATAAACCTTCCAAGTGGTCATACACTAAAGACCATCACATAAGGAAAAAGGGAAAGATATTATAGAGTTAAACTCCATGGCATGACTTGAAGAATGAAGAAGTTAAACTTTCTTAACACCCAATAGCCTCCTATTCATAATGTGGCGCACTTCACATTATGAACAAGACTCTACTGCATGTGGTTTGACAGAACCTAAGACCATTCCAAAATCTTGTGCTCTGATACAATGTTTGTCACGACCCAAGAGCACCCCCTAGTGATAACACGGCGTACTCGACCCCAAAGGGGTCTCATACAAGCCACCTAGCAATCTTGAACATAAGAACATAGGAAAATAGAGAAGAATTTAAAACTTTCTTTACAATAGAAAACATCCTTCATAAATGCAAGCGGAAGACTTCTAACTTTGTCTCTAACCGTCTAATACTTTAGTGTACAACATTGGGACTTAGCCCGAATAAAAGCTTTGACATAACTAAAAGACATAGAAGGAACATGATGGGTTTTCTTCTCGAAACTATGAGGACTCACCAAGTCTTCATCTTTGAGCACCTTAGAAACCCATTCATCAAGTATAGAACACCAATATCTCCAAACCCTACACTTTGGTAAAAATGGAGAAAATATGGGTTAGTACACAAAAATGTACTAAGTATGATGACCATGCCAAATATGCTTTCAAATGGGACATTTAGGTTGGAAACAATGCATTAGGCCACTTTTTAAAAATCTGATGTACAATAGCATAAAAGACGTACAATTCAAGTAAAATCATCATACAAGTCATAACATCACATTTAGAAAATATCAACATGAAAACCTTTACCTTCCTCTTGGACCTTCACTTCAAGTAACCCACATCCTATACCTTGTGGAATGCATGGATGGCGTCCCATACCACTATCCACACCAAGGCAACACATTAAGGTCACAAAAAGTGAACTTACTATTCCTTTCTTTTCACCTTTACACAATATCCAAACATACAATAGAACACATTTTATAAGGCAAGACGAGGGAAAATAACTCACAATCTAACCTAAGTATAATATGCATATCACATTAAGCATTCAAGAGTCAACATTCTTCATTAGGTTCATTTAGGACACATTCATGCAATTAGAGGACTTAACACATTAGTCATAACTCATTAAAGCCCTTTTAAAGCATACTCGTGCATTGTGTAGATAGCATCCCATACTACTACCTACACTTTGTAGAACCCATCAAGTAACTAGAGTGCACATTCCACGTGATGGGAATAAGCTTTTAAACTACATAGACCATGAGATCTTGTCATGGAATTTGGTGTCATAAAGTCGCACACCGTAACGAGGTGTTCTACTTGCCTAAGGTAGAATGGTAGCATTAGATCGGATGGAATCCGCTGGCTAATATCCTATAAGGGAACATAGTTATGGGATAAGGTTGACGATCATTGAAACCCGACCTCTACATCGGGAGAGTTTCCATCTAACCAAATCCACTCATAGGTTAGCTGATATTACCATAGAGTACTTCAATACTTTATCATCATTACACATGAGAGGGTGCCCTTGGCCTACCGTCCCAAGTTATATTCATTAACACATGAAAGGGTGACATGAGCCTACCGATTAAAGGTTCATTCTAGGAAAAATCATTAACTCCTCTTGAAAGGGTGCCATAAACCTACCGCTTCAAGGTTCTTCATTAACCTTCATGGATAGGTGCCATAATCCTACTAATCCCAAAGTCCAATAACCTCACATATGGAAGGGTTCCACTAGCCCACCAATCCTAAGGCTCATCATTTCATTAACTCATTTCTGAAAAGAATGCTATAGCCTATCGATTCATCTTTATAAAGTCAAGACACATTTATTACTTACATATGAAAGGAATGTCATAGCTTATCGATTCATATTCATTCAAGCCAACATACATTCATTAAACAAGGGAGGATTCCTAAGCCTACCAACTCAAGATTCAACAAACCACTATAATTTCATTTCTTTAAGAAGAGGATGCTTAGAGCCTACCAATTCAAGACATACAACATTTCATAGAAGGAAACCATTCACAATACTATCATCATCATACAAGACTGTCAAATTGAGAATTAGCCTTTCAATAACAACATAAATACCTTCAAGACATGATCACCTTAACTTCATTGAATTCACATGAACATCTTTCACACCACATTCATATATACAATAGCATGATACTACTTCAATTCCTCACATTTTTCCTTCAAGGCCATGATCACAATGTACATAGTAAGTAAACACCTCCACCTTTCAAGTGGATCAATAATTCAAACACAATACTACTTTAACATGTAATTAGGTCACAACTTGCCATCTCAAGGCTATATTCACAAATCCTTAATTCGTCATAATGAGGCATAGATAATGATACAATTGAACAACCCAAAGTAATTTAGACAATTTCCATTTGTAAGTTTTCATAATCAACACACTCACTTCATAAAGGCACAATTTAGGAATTTAGAGCAATCATGGGTTCATAGAGTATTTTCATCATAAATAATCAATTAAACATCAATACAATCAATATATGCCATTAGAAACAATTTGAAATCATTTGGAGAAAGAACCCATGAGATTTAATAAAACCCTAGGTTTTTCACGAACATTGAAAACTTTGAAACTTCTTTGAAATTGACTCTAGGGTGAAAGATAACCCTAGATGAAGGATCACCATACCTTTAATAAGATTACACAAGAAATTTAATGAAGAAAATGCCTTGAGTCCAAACCCTAGCTCCAACTTCCTCTTCTTCTTCTTCCTTAAAATTGAGAGAGAAATATTGAGAGAGAGAGAGAGAGAGAGAGAGAGAGAACTTTGGGGTTTTGATTTGGGCCTTTTGAATAATGGAGTAAATGACTTGTTAAAAGGCTTTAAACAATATATACTAATGATATAAACCATTTAAAATTGACCCCACTTATTAATTAATAAAAGCGAAATTATTTAAAACCCCTACATTTGGGCTGCCCGTCAAGGACCATGCCCAACTTCACGGATTGTGAAGAGGGACCATGGCCCATGGTGGTGACTGTGGTCCCTAGGCAGTGTGATCTCTTGGCAAGCCAACCTCTCAATGCTAAGGCATCTCCACGGCCATTACTACGGACCGTGGTCAAGACTACGGGCCGTGAAGTGGCTCGTGGAGTTGAGGTAGTGGCTTGGCCAGAATACCTTGCCTCCCATGCCACTAAGTGACCTTCATGGACCACTTCACGGTCCGTGGTCAAGTCCACTGGCCGTGAAAGTGGCCGTATTCATGAGACAGTGCTTGGCCAAGGTTGGGAAACCTTGGCCTTTTGCTTAGGCCTTGCCCCCTTGGCTTGGCACATGCCCTTTCAACCCTCAACCAATATTAAAAGGGTCTTTCAACAATGGAGTCTATCACGTACCTTGATGTTGACTCACTAAAATCCATTAAACAAGGCTCGGGACAGCATTACAGAGCATAAAACCTCATTACAAACTCAACACAAAGTCGTTAGGCTCTAGTTTCACTTTATTCATTTTATGGGTCATTACATTTGTACTAGAAACCTGGACTCAACTAGGGTAGAAGGCTTCCAACTCATGTGACATACTTTGGTAACCCGGACTCAATTAGTGTAAAACGATTCCATTGGAAGTCGGAATCAACTAATGTAAAATCTTCCATCTCATATACAATATACATTCGGTGCTAAGCATTAATTCACATGGAGTACATATTAAGTCTTTACTTAAGTCCATATTCATGGAAGAATTTCCTGACACTTAATCCAACATAATTCATAGGATAGCTCTTAGATCATGCGTTAGAATAACCTTTCACCGTCCATGTCTACATATAAATTCAATAGGTGAGAAAATAGCCTTTCAACCTTAGAATCTTCATATTGTGAGAAAATCATTCTCATCATATCAAATTTATACATAGGTGTGTAAATGAGAATTATCCTTTCAACAACACACAACAAGATCATAATCATAATCACTTTACTCTAAAAGTGTTCTTAAATCTGATACATAAATCTCATAATCATTTATAATTCTCATACTTTGCCCTTCAAGGATCAAAGATCATATTCAATCAACACATCTCAAGATTATAATTGGGAAATATGGGGAATTCAGAATAAAACCATATGAAATCATCAATTTATACATAATATCATATAATTCAATCATTATCAATGATTTTTTAAGGAATCCATGAGTTTGGAATAAAACCCTAAGTTTTGGGATTTCTAGTTTTGAAATTTTGATTTAAAGGGACTCCATGGATGAAGGCTATCCATGGGTGAAGGACTATCATACCTTAATAAACAATGTCCAAAAAATTTGAGTAGAAAACCTTGTTCCTTGAACCCTAGCTCCAACTTCCTTCTTATTCTTCCTTAAAGTTATAAAGAGAGAATATTTGGAGAGGATGAGGTTTTTGGTTTTTATAATAATGAGTTGGATAACTTAATTTATGAGTCTAAAATCATTATATAGGTGGTCCTAATTAGGCTTAAGTGACACCACTTAATATTGATTAAAACTGGAAAACTCCAAAGTGCCCCTAAACTTAACCCTCAAAACAATCCCCCGGCCACGAGGGGTGGTTTGACCCATGGCCCGTACTTGTTGGGCGTGGTTTGGTGACTGAGATTTGGCAACTTTGGCCATGACCAATGACTCACCACCCACGGATCGTGGACCCATCCACGAGGCATGGGTCCTGGTCTCATGGGTCACTGCCTCAGGCAGTCTCCAAGGCTCCCACCTATGGGCTCACCCACGTGGCGTGGACCCACCAACGAGGTGTGGGTCTTGCCGTTGGTCACTTCTCAAACAGCCTCTAGGGGTCCTTTTCAAAGGCCAGTGGTTAGTCCTTGAGGGGTTGTACCTTGACGTTCTAACACGTAAACCTTTATTTTTAAGTACGGGGAGTCACATTAATGACTCAAACCCTCACGTTAAACTCTAGTTTAGCCTACTAATTTTTGGGGTGTTACAGTTGGTACCTTGGTGATTGTGAAAAGTGTATATTGTGGTGTCTACTGGTCAATCTATGTCATGTTTTGATCCACATGAGTTAACTTGTCGAGTCTAGATGAAAATATTTGCACTAAGGGAAGGAAGTGATTGAAAAAATCATTTGATTGCTTGAGTTTGTATGTTTGCTTCTACATAAGTTTCGTTTAGAGTGTTAGTACGTCGTTTGAGGACAAACAACAAGTTCAAGTTGAGGGTGTTGATATACCACTAGTTTACAGTGTTTTTGGTGCGTTTGACTTAGATTTTGTGTGTTTATTAGGCTATTTTACATTAAAAATAATGTTTTGTGTATTCTCGCAATAAATAGGCTTGGATGCAGTTGATGAAGATGCGAGCTGAAAAGTGTAAAAGTGGCCACCAATAGAGCCAACCATGGACAGTAGGTGAAGTGACGGGTCGTGGATGGGCAGTCATATGTCCTGGTCTAGAAGTTGAGTTTTAGAACTCAAACTACAGACTGAGATGATGGACCGTAGTCCAATCCACGAACCGTAGGTGGGCAAGCGTTGGTTGAAGATCATGGAAGTTTGACCAAGTGTTGAACAACAAAGAAAACGATGGACCGTAGGTCGACCCACGGGCCGTTCTGCACATCTGACATTGGAGGTATAAAATTCTAATATATAGTACTTGATTTCATCTTCTAAGTATAAAGCCACGGACGGTGACCTACGGATCGTAGGTCGATGCGTCGACAGAAATCGTGTTCCAGAAGTTTATTTCCTTATTTTGTTTCTTGTTTAAGTTAGTATTTGTTTTCTATAAATAGGAGTTATAAATGTGATTTTTGTGGGTTAAAAATTGTTGTAAACTCATAGTTTTTGTTCTTTAGGAATTAATTTGTGAACTCTTAGAAATTATGTTTCCGGATTTCGTTTATTCCAATTTACAGTTAGAAATTCAATTCAAGATTTTGGGTTTTATCTATTCTACTTGTAAGTTCATGAATTCTTTCTACATCATTATGAATTGTGAATTTTCAAGCATGAGTAGAGAAAACCACAACTAGGGTTGTGGAAACCATGAGAAATTAATAAAGTATGAATAATAATTAAGTAATTCTTGAATAGTGTTTATGCATGTATTGATAATCATTTTGCTTAGAAGTCTTTTTAACGATTGAAAACGTTAGAACTCGCCTAATTTCTACTTGCCGGACCAAGGAGGTTCTGAATAAGAAAAGGATTAAAAACCATATATTTAGTGGATGCTATCTAATAGTCTAATGTCAATTCGAGTGAGGGTGAATACTAAGTCATACATTGATATGGTGACTAATATAGGGTAAAAGGTAAGGGTTAGTAAAACATACACCCGTAGCCGGACCTAGTTGCGTGGTGAAATTCCCTGCTTGGAGGACCAATCACTTAGGGATACCTAACTTACAAACTTTTCATGTAAAACACTAGGAAAGGAATACTGTTGTTAGGATTACTGCGTTAAGAAATTGTGGGGAACACACATACCCTAGTTTCTTTTTCATATTAATAACGCAAAGTTTAGATTTAGTTTACTTGTTACTCAAGCATTCAAATCTATTACTTAGGTACAAATTTCCCCTGTTTCGTTTCCTTAGAAATAATTTGACTAAACAGATATAATAGTGAGTTAAGTTTAAGTCTAAACCATTTTCCTCCTGGGATCAACCCCAACCCACAAGTTGGGTTCTTTATTTGACAACGATTTCTAATAATTCTTTAGTGAGGTGTAATTTGAGTATATCAAATTTTTCCGCCGCTGCCGGGGAATTTGTCTTTTACATTAAGTTCAATTACATTGTTGAAATTTAGTCAAGTATTTCCTAATTTTACGTTTTTCTTTTGTTTTTTTTTCTACATGTTTCTACTCTTGTGTAAGTCAAGTACACAGAGTCGAGGCGAACCACTGAGCCTCTATGATCCAGAGTTGAGTAAAACTTTGAGAAAAAAAGAATAATTAAGGGCTCCAAAATAATCCAATTACAGATGATCTTGGAGATGGAGTAGAATTGTTGCCTCCAGGTGTTATTAATGTGCTTGCTCAGGTTCAAGGTTGTAATGTAGTTGGAAATGTAGAAAGGGTTTAGCATCCGTCAGCACCGAGGTTTTGTGATAACGACAGGGCTGATTATCATTCGACTACATCAAATGGGCCTATTTCATGATCTTTAGGCCATCATGCTCTCATTGTTGTACTTACTTCTACACATAGATGCCTAAACATGCCAGTTCAACATAAATGTATACAGCCCCTTGGCAAAAAAGAACACCGACAAGAAAACCCCAAAGGAGGATTATGAGTTGGGTTACTCAGACTTCACCCTATCACTCAAAATCCATTAACCCTACCCCGACAAAATAAGGTGCAATTTCCCTCAATGCACAAAAATAAAAAGTAAAGCATAGGATGAAACAAACTTATGGCGCAAATGCGCCATAGACCCCTTAATAAGTTGGTGGGTCTGGTTTCCCGTAACCCTCTGGATAAACACTAGGGGTGCCATTAGTAGCTCCCTTACCAAGTATGAGAGGACCATCAGTAATGCATGGAATACCAGATGGGCCAACATTTATCTTACGGGTCCGCTATTATCTCGTCTCCTATTCAATGATGGACTCCAACTGGGCTACCTCAAGCTGTTGGCGCTCCTTCTTCAACCTACGAGCCTCATCAGCATCAGAAGTGTGGTCTAAGCAATGGCACTTCCTAGTGAAGAGTCTGAGATTTGGACTCATTTAGGGCTTTGTTTTTATAGTTTTAGTGTCCTGAAATTCCTAATTTATGCTAGAAATTGAAATTAATGCCTTGATTTTCATGTATGTATACTAAGGAGCAAAACAAGGACACTAATATGCAAAAAGGAACTAAAAAAGTTGAAGAAGTGGAGAAAAGCAATCCTTGTGATTGCCAAGACCACTCGGGGAACCGCCGAGTGGCTCTTAAGCCGCTTAAAGTTCCAACATGCCATCCCTGAGGGAAGAAACCAAGTTGGCAACAGAAATGGGCAGTCGGCGAATCGTCGATCAGTTCCACGATAACAAAATGGATCGCCCAAAGTTACATGACTTGAGGATGCTTAGAACCAATGCAAATGGCGATGGAAGAGAACAAAGGTGGATCACCAAACCACTCAGAAAGCCCGACATACCTTGCCTAATGGCTTTTTAGGCCAAATTTAGGGAAACTTTAAATTGGATTTTAAGGAGAATTCCAGAGTTCTATCCCAGATATTACAGTTCCTATCTAGACTTAAAGTTTGCTCTTAGTTTTTAAGTCCTAATTGTAGAATTTTGGAGGATTCGAAAGTGGGTCTTTAAATTTAACCTTTAGAAAGCATTGTAGAGGCTTGGAGACTCTTACCCAGCTGATGGCTAATGCATTTGGTAACTGTTTCTCTGTTTTTATGATGTGTAGCTAAAACCCCAATTCTTGGGGGCTGATCATCTGTTTATTTGTTTAATAATCTTATGGGTATTGTGGTTTGATAATGAAAATGTTGTTTTAATATGGGTTTAATCATTAACTAAGTTTTAATCTATGAATTGTAGTTGTAAATGCAATTCGAATTTTGAGTTCTTAGCTTGCTTGAGAAAGCGGTTTTGAAACCAAAGCTCTTGATTAATGATTTTTGGGTATTGTATTAATATGGGTTCAGCTGGGCATAGTGAATCTTGCATCCAGTCCTACTCATGTAGCTCGAGAGTGGATGTATTAAGGTTGTGGGCTCATTACCTTGTTAAGCTTGTGGATGTTCGAAATATTTAGTTGAACCATAATAGTTGTTCGAGCGAAAGCTATTACACTTAAAGTCCAGCCTACCCACAGTGTTTCAACAACTCATTTTCAGATTTCAATTAACCATATATATAATTAGCTTATAAACTATCACATCACAAAAATTCCTCTCTATATTGTTATTTCTCTCCTGTTTTCATTATTGTTTCAGCTGTTCATTGTAAACATAAACCCCCCATCTGACATTTGTTATCACCTCTTTAGATTTATTTGTATGTTCTCGATAATTTTTATTCCTATAACTGATTAGATCGCATTTGTACTTCTTTATTGAATTTTAAACACATACCGCTCTCTATGGGTTAGACCCCAACTCTTCGTTGAGTTTTATACTGATTAACAATTGTTTACAGCTCAAATTGGATGAGGTGTGCTTGAGACATTTATTTTAATCAAAATGGCACCACTGTCGGGGAATGGTATTGTTTGAAATTCTTTTATTAAAGTTGAATTGTGATCTTTTTGGGTGTAGTTGAATTGACTTACTTTAGTTTTGTATTGTGTTGTTTGTGTTGAACAGAGGAAGAGATTAGCGTAAAAGGGAGTAATGGTAGCACGGTAGGCCACCAAGACGATATTGGAAACCTTAATGATGTGAATGACCCAATCCAATTGGGTGGTGTTGGTGCAATTCATCTACCTCTGGCTGAAAGGAACACTATTTTTCTCATCACTAGCACAATGCTTCAGCTCTTACAATTGAAAGGATTATTTTGGGGGCTGGCTCACGGGGATCCCCATTAGCATATTCGGAACTTTGGGACGTTTGTGGTCCGTTCTCATTTAGGAACATATCACAAGAATCAGTCTATCTCAGCTTGTTTCCATTCTCTTTGCTGGGTGAAGCTACCAAATGGTTATCTCAGTTACCGAGGGACTCAATCACCTCTTAGGATGAGTTGACCATAGCATTCCCAGTGAGATTTTTCCCCCATAGAAAATGAGGACACTTAGAGATAGCATCCAAGGTTTCAAACGCTTGGAAGGTAAGTTAATCCATGAGACGTGGTTGAGATTTAAGAAGCTGATGCTTCAGTGCCCAACTCATGGATTTCCAAATGATGTTCTGCTGTAATACATCTATAGGAGTCTCGACTCGATGAACAAAGGATTTGCTGATCAACTTTTTCCTAGTCGTATAATGCAACAACCCTATGAAGTAGCGTCCTAACTCCTTGATTGCATGACCAAGAAAAATAGAGCTTGGTACACTCGTGAGGATCAAGTGTATCCTATCTCATTTAGAATGACAAAAGAACAGATCGAAAAAGATCAAGAGATACCAAAACATGGCCAAAATAATGACCCAACTAGATATCTTGGCTAAAAATGTCATGGGTGTTGGTGCTAAGAGTGTTTATGTTGTGGGTGTTGGTGGAGTAAACCCCGATGAAGCACAATTTGAAGCGTTGTCCAATGAGTAAGTGAAATTCCTAGCCAATCAAGGATGAGGTTATCATGCAAACAATCCAAGGCTGGGTGGAAATCTGGGTTGGAATAGAGATGAGGCCTGGAAAGACCATGATAGAGATTGGCGTAATCATAATGCCACTTAGAAGGAAAGAGAGGGGAATAAGGACATGTACGTCCCTCCCCATGAGCGTCAAAAGCCCAAATAACCATAGGGTGGCCGTACAGAAGATATGCTATCACGCATTCTCAACAAAGTTGAAGGGTCAGACAAGGTGTTGAAAGAGATGAAGAAGGATCTCTCAACTCTCAATCAGAGGGTGAAATCTCACTCAGTCTCTACTAAGTAGCTCAAAATGCAAATGGGTCAAATCTAGACCCAATTAAATCCAAGACAAAAAGGGGGTTACCTAGTGACACAACAGTCAACCCCAACAATGAAGCTTGAATTGGTATTTCCATCGTGCCATAACATTAACTAAGGTGCTTATTAGGAGGCAACCCAAGGTTTTGGTGTTTTAATTGTTGTTTATGAATAACGAGTGTTGATTGTGCAGGTTGAAAAGTGAAAAGTGTTGGAAAATGAGTAGATTGGCGAGCCAAATTTCAGTTGGCGACACGCCGAACAGGTTGGCGAGCCCCGACTTGGATAGCCATTGGAACCGCCAAGCTTGAAGGGGAAATTTTTAAAACTCTAGGGCTATATGCCTAATCGGTGATACGCCGAACAGGTTGGTGACTTCGATTTTGTCCGCCGTTTGAACCCCCAAATTGTTGGGAGTCATGTAAAACTCAGCGAGGTAAATTGCCACTAAGCATATCGCCGAGTGGTTCGGAGAGGACGACTTACTCGCCGAAAGTGCCGAGAACTGAAAGGTTTTAAAGGCCAAACAGTTTAAAATTTCAAAACCTTTCATCCTCTCCTAGTTTTAACTCTCGTATTGTTACGACCCAAGGGTACCCCCGTAGACGTAACATGGCACATGGAACCTCGAAAGGCCCCAAGTAAGCCACTTAACTTATCCTCATCACATAAGTATAGAATAATAAAGAGTAAAACGCAATTTCAAGTCTTAAAGAAAATCTTTATAAGTAAAGCGGAAATCTAGACATAGTCTGATTAGGCCATCTACTACAATCGGAATCTCAAATCAATAGGGTCATAGCCCTTAAAATAAAGAATAGGAAAAATGTCTAGTACAACAAAGAAAAGCAAATAACAATGAAAGCTCTTGTCCTCGAACCCATGAGGAAATACCACAAGCTTGAAAAGTATCAACCCAAGCTTGAATAAGAAGGGACAATCACCTAACACGCCGGAACCTATACTTAATAGAAAAATAAAAGAAATATGGGTTAGCACAATTAATGTACTAAGTATGATAATCATGCACAAAATCATGAAAATATGCAAAAAGGGACACTTTAGTTGAAAAATATGCATCTTTGTAAAGTTTGAGAGTCATTATGAAAATTGGAATAAAAGCATGTATCATAATCATAACAAATTTATAAGTCATCACATCATAATAGGAACCCACCATGAATACTCTCAAAGTCTACTTGTGCCATGCATAAGTAAGACCTAATAATCCTACCTATGCTAAGTAAACATAATTAATAATTTACCTTCATTATCACTTTGGGAATAAGCCATAACTGACATAGACCATGTGAGCTAGACATGGAATCCGGAGTCATGCCCCACACCGAAAAGAGGTGTCCTACTTGCCTAAGGTAGAACAAAGTGTATAGCTTTTAGGTGGATCCACTAGCTAAAGACCTATAAGGACACATAGTTATGGGATACAGAGATTGCCACTAGAAACCCGCCATTTCTAGTGGGGGAGCATCCATCTCATGAAATACATTATAGAAATCCGTCCTCTCTAGCGGGGGTATTTCCATCTCATATTCAATATCCACTCGGTTCTAAGCATTACTTCCCACAATTACATGTTTAGTCTTTGAATTGAATTGAATTTACAAGCATGAAGTAGTAGCTTACCCTCCATCCAACAAGAACAATTCAATACAATTAACCTTACTACAAATTGACGCACAGTAATTAATCCATAACATATGATAATTAAACGTTTGAAAATCATTTGATAAAGAATCCATGATTAGAGGAAAACCCTAGGTCTTTGAAGATCTTTCCTAGTTTCAAATTGGAGAGTTTAAGGGCTCCATGGAGGAAAGAACTCCATGGATCAATATTACCATACCTAAGTTGATGTTTTCCTCAATAAATTGGAGTGAAGAGGTTGAAACTTGAACCCGAAGCTTGACCTTGTTCTTGCTCTTCAATGGAGTCTTAGAGAGAGAATATTTTGAGAGGGAAATAGTTTTGTTTTTGGGTATTGAATGAATGATTTAATTGAGTTAGTTTTAGGATATATTAGGTATTTATAGATAGTATTAAATAGTATTAAACGACCCTAGCTAGTTAAATAATTGACCCTAAGCCCCTCCCTTAACTCTAACTAAAACTAATTAGCTAAACTATAGGTGACACTCACGAAACCCCACCCACCGACAGTGGCTGGGTTCACGCCTCGTCCTGTACATTCGTGGAATGAATCAAAGAGGTGGAGAACGAAGGGGAGGCTCATACTCGACCCAAGACCACCACCTATGGGTCATTGGTCAACTCACGGTTCGTGGGAGCCCTATCCTTAGGTCCAAGCTGCATTTTTGACAACTTTTTGGCAGCCCTATTGGTCCTCCGCAAGGACTGTAACACCCCGGAAATCTAATGACCTAAGATACAACCTAACATGTAAACTAGGAGCCTAAAAAGGATTAACATGAAGATTTGAGTCCTAAAATAACTTCCCTAAGATAGTACTAAGGTTCTAATGCCTAAACGTCAAGGCATCCCCCCCCCCCCAAGGATCCCCAGGTTCCTTGAGGAGGGCCAAGGCACTGCCCCAAAAAGCTGTCAAAATAGCTTGACTCACGAAATGGGAACCCACTCCTCGTAGGTGGACTCACACCCAGTAGGTGGGGGTCATGAGTCAAGACTTATTCTTCCCCAAACTCCCCCAAATATCCAAGTCTATGAAGGAAACCACGACCATGCAGTAAGGTCCGTGGACCAACTCATGCCCCATAGGTGGGGGCTCATTAGTGAGGCCTAGACCAAGGCATATAGGAAAGCCACATACCCAACCCACGAGTTACCAGTATGGTTCGTGGGTCCATCCACGCCCCATAGGTGGGGGGTCGTTGATGGGGTCTGTAAAAGCTGCCTCAATTCGGCCAAATGTCAAACTTTTTAATTAATTCCTATTTTAACTATTAAAGGTTAGGGACGGTTTATATTAGTTATTTAAACATATAAATGTACTTTTAAACTATTAAACAACTCTTTAACCCATCATAACTCACAAGACTCAAACATAACCAACTTCGCTCTCAAAATATTCTCTCTCTAAAACTGCATTGAAGAGCAAAGTCACGGTCAAGCTCGGGTTCAATAACCAGACTTTCTTCTCAAATTTAGTGTGGAAATAAAGATAAGGTATGTATTCTTTTCATTCTTGGGTAGCTATCCTCCAAGAAGCCCCTTCAAACTATGTTTTCAGACTTCCAAAAACCTAGGTTTCAATGTAGTCATGGGTCTTCTTCCAAACGATTTCCATTATTTAATTATGGTTTATTATGATTGATTATGATTATTTATGGTTATATTTAAGGAGTATTGTTGCATTTTGATGAAAATCTTCCTTGGACCCATAATTTCCCCTTTATCCTAAATTTTGAACTAAGGTGTGCTTTTTTTTATCATGGAAGCTTGACAATTGATTATCTTTATGTTTATTAAGTTGGTGAATCAAGAAATTCCCCTATCTAGTGTTTTAATTTTAGAATTTAGGGTTGATATTGATTCCTAGCCTTGAAGGGCAATAACTAGGGTTTGTGTATGTTGATGAACATAGTATATGAACTCATGATTCACTTAGATAGTGATGATCCTATGACTATTGTGTAATTGTTGTACTGATGCAAGGTCCTTCTTCCCTATACCCTTTACAATTTATTATGAATGAAGTATGTATGTATGTTTATGATAAGCTTGTTGTGTTGATTGAAAGGCCATTCTCATGAACACACTCTGAATAAGATGTGAAAGGTTTACTCACATGTTCATGATTCTAAGGTGGAAAGGACATTCTCACCTAATGAATCTATGAGCGATTATGATGTATGTTTGCTTGAGTGCCTAGGGCATTCTTCATGAATATGAACTTAAGTAAAGACTAAATACAACTTTTAAAGGGAATTATACTTAGCACTGAGCGGATATGAGTATGAGATGGATTCCTTCACACTAGTAGTTGGGTTCCCAATATGGTTATCTCATGAGATGGAATCCTCCACGTTAGTAGTTAGGGTTTCCAGAAATAATCTCTATATCCCATAACTATGTGCCCGCATAAGTCTTTATCTAGTGGATCCACCTAAGAGCTATTATGAAAGTTCTATGTTAGGCAACTAGGACACCTCTTTTTGTTGCGGGGATTGAACACCAGATTCCAGGTAGCTCAAATGGTCTATGTCGATTAATGTTATTTTCCCTATATGATACTAATACAAATATATGATAACAACATGGACTTTAATTATGACTTCTTAAGAGGTGCTACTTAGTATGAGTGGGGGTATGGGACTTCACTTATGCATTGCACAAGTAGACCTTAAAAGGGGTTATGGTGAGGTTCTCTTATGTTATGAAGGCTTATGAATAATGTATGAATGTTAAGGTTGACTTCACTTGTTAGAAGTTATGAACATAAATGATTCCTTACATATGTGTGTGGGATATGTATAAGACAAAGTAATATATGTATGTTGTTGGTGGCCTAAATGTGATACTTAACATTTGGTAGGGTTATGGGATCTTACCTTTGCATTGCGCTAGTATGGTTTTGGGTTGCTTATATGTTGGTTTGACTTATGTTTCTTCATAAATGTGCATGATGGCCTTTAAACTTGATAAAGGCAGGATTTCAACTAAATGTCCCTTTTATGCATGTTTTAAGGATTTTGTGCATGGCTTCCATACTTAGTACATTATTTTTGCTAACCCATATTTTCTACAAATACTATGAGTGTAGGTTCCGGTCGTTGAGACGTACTACTTTCTTGAAGTGAAGCTTGGGTTGAATATTCGCTAGGCTTGGTGAGTCCTAAAGTTCGAGGACAAGATGCTAACATTTTCTAGCTTTTATTGTACTTTCTACTTTTGAGACTTTATTGATGACAGGGGATTTGACCCTATTTGTACTTTCTATTGTACTAGATGGTGATTGAGACAAGTCTAGATTCTTATTTTCGTTTATGAAAAAGAAGTTGACTTCAATTGTAAATGTTTTAAATTTTCTGCATTATTCTATGTCTTTATGTTATGATTATTTTAAGGGCTTGAATGAGACCCCTTCGTGGTCAAGTACGTCATGTTACTCCTAGGGAGTAACCCCGAGTCGTGACAAATATGGGAATCAGAGCACAAGGTTATAGAATAATTCTAAGATGATGTCTCATGAACCACATCTAGTAGAGACTTGTTCATAAATGTGAAGCGCAAAAAATTTATGAATGAGAGGCTATAAGATGTTTAGGAATTTTAATTTCTTTCATTACGCTTTAGTCGTGCCTTAGTGTTTTAGTTCTATGAAGTCCTTTTCCTAACCCTTTTCTTGTGTATATGGGATATGACTACAATAAGGGCAACCGCATGAAGAGTGGAAGAGGAGATTGCTATTCAGGGAGTTCCTCCGCAATGTCCTTAAGAGCCTCAAATTCCTCAAGATCCTAATGATGAAGGGGCTATGACAAATGTATAAATAAGGTCGTCTCTTCAAACATTGACTCATGCTTTAACGACTCAAGTCACTAGGGATGCTAGGGCTCATGTGAACCCCAATGCAAGTACAACCGCTTCAAGAATTATGGATTTCAGAAGAATGAATCCCCCTACGTTTTGTAGTTGCAAAGTGGATGAAATGTTTAAGGTGATTGATGCTATGGGTGTGTCTTTACAAGAGAAGGAGGAACTAGCCACCTACCAATTGAAGAATGTGGCCCAAGTATGGTATGAGCAATGAACGGATGAGAGACCCGTGAGAGTGGGCTCGATTGATTGGGGATTATTCAAGTCGGTTTTCCTTGATAGGTTTTTTCCCCTAGAATTGAGGGAGCCAAAGATGTATGAATTCATCAGCCTTTGCCAATGAGGTATGAGTGTGAATGAATATAGCCTGAAGTTCACCCAATTGTCTAAGTATACTCCAACCTTAGTGGCGGACTCTAGGGTTAATATGAACAAATTTGTTATGGTGATATCCGACTTGGAAGTCAATGAATTATGTTCAGCAATGCTCATCCCAAGTATGAATATTTCACCTGTTATGGTTCATGCCTAACAAATTGAGGAACAAAATATCAATCAAGTATAGAGAAGTGGAGAGGGCAAGGACCGATGATGGGAAATCTTCCAAGAGTAAATTTTAGTTTCAAGGTAAACCAAGGTTCAAGAAGAGGTTTTCCAACAAAGGCTCACTCCAAGGGTCAGCAAATATAGGGTTGTCTAACGCTAAGCCACAAGGAGGTAATAGTGGTAGCTCTTATGTTGATAGGCCTAATTGTGCAAAGTTTTGTAAGAAGCATGAAGGCAAGTTCCTAGTTGGCACATATGGTTGCTTTAGTTGTGGGAAAAGCGGTCATATGAAGACAGATTGTCCCATGCTAAGGGCTCAAGGAAGAGAGGGCAAGCAAGCCCTTCCAAGTGGTTCAAGTTCCGATGCTCCCAAGAAGAACCACTTTTATGCTCTTCAATCCCGAGGTGACCAAGAGAGCACCCCGAATATTTTGACGGGTATGCTGCAAGTCTTTTTTATTGATGTTTATGCATTGTTAGACCCCGATGCCACTTTGCCTTTTGTTACAACCTTTGTTGCTACGAAATTTGAAATACTCCCCAATATGTTAGAAGAAACTTTTTCGGTGTCTACCATGGTGTGTGACTCAGTTGTAGCTAAAAGAGTTTATAGGAGTTGTCCCATTTCTTTGTCTCATAAAGTCACTTTGGTTTATTTAGTAGAATTAGATAAGTTGGACTTTGATGTCATCTTGGGGATGGATTGGTTACATGCATGTTTTGCATCCATTAATTATAGAACTCGGGTGGTTAAGTTTCAATTTCCTAATGAGCCTACTTTAGAATGGAAGGGGGGAAATTCTATTCTTAGAGGTCGTTTTGTTTCATGTCTAAACGCTAGAAAAAAGATCTCAAAGGGGTGCATTTACCACATTGTTAGGGTTAAGGACGTTTAGTCTGATATTCCTTCTTTAGAGTCGGTCCCCGTTTGAGTAAGTATCCGGAAGTCTTCCCCGATGACTTGCCCGGCATTCCTCCCAAACGGGAAATAGACCTCGGCATTGATCTTTTGCCTGATACACAACCTATATCTATTCCCCCTTATCAGATGGCTCCAGCCAAATTGAAAGGATTAAAGGAACAACTCAAGGACTTGTTAGACAAGGTTTTTATTCAACCAAGCATATCTATGTGGGCTGCTCTGGTATTGTTCGTAAAGAAGAAAGATGGGTCCATTAGGATGTGTATTGATTACCGCCAATTGAACAAGGTCACTATAAAGAATAGGTATCCACTTCCTACGATTGATGATTTGTTTGATCAACTCCAATGGGCTAACTATTTCACCAAAACAAATCTTCGTTCGGGTTACCATCAACTAAGGGTAAGAGGATGTGACATTCCTAAGACGACCTTTAGGACCCGGTATGATTACTACTAATTCGTGGTTATGTCTTTTGGGTTAAAAAATGCCCCGACGGCATTCATGGACCTAATGAATAGGGTGTTTAGGCAATATGTTGATTCGTTTGTGATCATTTTTATTGATGATATATTGATCTATTTGAGAAGTGAAGGTGAACATATGGATCATTTGAGGATTGTATTGCACGTCCTTAAGGACCACCAACTGTATGCAAAGTTTAGCAAGTGTGATTTTTGGCTAAGATCAGTTGCTTTCCTTGGTCATATTGTGTCAGGTTTTGGTATTGAGGTAGATCCTAAGAAGACGGATGCGGTCAAGAGTTGGCCTAGATCTCTAACTCCTATCGATATTAAAAGCTTTTTTGGTTTGGCCAATTATTATAGGAGGTTTGTTGAGGGTTTTTACTCCATTTCTTCTCCATTGACGGCCTTAACTAAAAAGAAAGCTAAGTTTGTGTGGTCGGAGGCTTGTGAGAAAACCTTCCAAGAGTGGAAAGAGAAACTTACTTCTGCTCCGGTGTTGACCTTACTGGTAGGTAGCAATGGGTTGGTGGTATATTGTGACACTTCTTGAGTGGGTTTGGGATGTGTCCTTATGCAACGTGGTAAAGTGATTGCCTATGCTTCGAGGAAACTCAAGATACATGAAAAGAATTATCCGACTCATCATCTCAAATTAGCGGCGGTGGTGTTTGCCTTGAAAATATGGAGACATTACTTATATGAGGTCCATGTAGATGTCTTCACTGATCACAAGAGTCTTCAAGATATGTTTACCCAAAAAGACTTAAATCTACGACAAAGAAGGTGGTTAGTGCTTTTGAAGGATTATGGCATGAGTGTCCCTTACCACCTCGACAAAGCTAATGTAGTTGCGGATGCCCTAAGTAAATTGTGCATGGGTAGTGTAGCTCATGTAGGAGAAGAGAAAAAGGAATTGGTTCATGATGTTCATAGGTTTTCCCGATTGGGTGTCCAACTAGTGGATTCCAACAAGGGTGGAGTTATGGTCCATCATAGTTCTGAATCGTCCTTTGTGGTTGATATGAAGTCTAAACAACACCTTGATCCCATATTAATGGAGTTGAAAGAATCGGTTCTCAACAAGTCCATTGAGGCTTTCTCCCAAGGGGGAGATAGGGTGCTTAGGTACGAAGGTGGATTATGTGTTCCGGATGTTGATGGATTAAGAGAGAAAATTTTAGAAGAGGCTCATGGTTCGCGGTATTCTATTCAGCTGGGAGCCACCAAGATGTACCGTGATTTATGGGAAGTCTATTGGTGGAATGGCATGAAAAAGGATATCGTGTTCTTTTTGGCCAAATGTCTAAATTGTCAACAAGTTAAGACCATCTCCAACCCTATTTTAATCTCCATTCTCTATATTTGGAGAGTAAAATAGAGAATGTGAACTCCAACCCACCTCCAAATCACCCTCTATTCTTCAAATATAGACAGTTGAATAGTAGTTCTCCAAATTTGGAGAACTACTATTCACACTCTCTATTTCACTGTTTCATTATTTTATTATTATTTCTATTACTTTCTAATGAACATATTATTTGACATATAATTCCATTAATTAAATATCTAATATTCATAATTCTTTTTTAAATGTAATATAATATTTTTAATAAATATTATTTAATATATACTATTTTAATTTCAAATTAATAGTAATTTTTTTTTTCTAATTTTTGTGAATAACAAAATTTTATTTTATTATTAATTTTCATTATAAAGAATACGCAAAATTAAAATGGCTAGATGAAAAAATTTAATTTAAAAATACAATACATGATATGATAATTTAAATACATGATAACAATACAATACATAACATAATAATTTAAATACAAGATAACAATACAATATAATACATAACATAATAATTTAAATACAAGATAAAATATAATACATTACATAATAATTAATTGACCACAACAATAATTTAGAAATTCGGTAGGTCGTTTCCAGATTTAGCACAATACGGAAAAAAATTTGATATGATTCCGAGAATTGTTGTGATTGTGGTTGTGATTGCGGTTGTGACTGCGATTGTGATTCTCGATTTCTTTTTTCAAGTATTTGTTGTTGTTCTCGTTGCAGGTAATCACGAACATTTGGATCACTAATAGATTCTAAATTTTTCATTAAAATTTTAGTTTCGTCTCTAAATTCCTTGGCTTTGATATATCTATCTAGCCTTTTGCCATCCTGTTGTTTGGATGTAGCACACTCTGATAACATCTTCCCAAGATGATTATTTTCGGTTTAAAAAAGTTTCATAGCTGACAAAAGACCTTCATCTTTTGATCTCTTTAATTTTGATTTCTTCACCCCAATAGGCCGTTCAGATGAAGTGTAATGACCTGAAAAATTCTCATTTAAATTAAGTGAAAAATATGATAAGTTAGGATATGATACTATAGGTGATATAGGACTAGGAGCCTCGGACTCCGATGATTGCAAAGTAGAGCCTTGTCCTCCAGTTTTTTGCAATCACGTTTTGCATTTATTGCAGGACTGTCACATTTTTTGAGAAAGGAAGTGCTACAAGATATAATGACTACATGTATTATCCTACATAACATGATAATTGAGGATGAACGTGATCTCAATGCACCAATTCAAGATGCCATAGAGGCTCCAACTCCAACTATAGAAAATGTGGTAGATGAAAATCTCCTGTTTGAACAATTTTTAGTTAGACATAAAAAAAATTAAGGACAAAAATGCTCATTTTGAACTCTGTAATGCATTCATAGAGCATTTATGGGAGCAACGTAATAATTTTGAAAATTGAGTGTTTATGTAATTATATGTCACTTTTATTTGAATTTGTCCCCTAATTTATGTATTATATTTTATTTTCTTGCATTTTATGTTATTTAAAATTTTATAATAAAATATAATTTCATATCACATTAAAAATTGTATAAAGTAATTATTTGGGAAAAAAGAAATAAAGGATTTATATTATGAAATAAGAAAACAAGAATGAAATAGAAATAATAATATAATACTGAGGAGAGAGAAAAAGATTCCTTTTTAGCGAGTAAATTAGAGAATTGGGTTGGAGTTGGTTGTCTGAAAAAATAAAGAACTCTATATTTGGAGAGTAAAATAGAGGATTGTGTTGGAGATGCCCTAAGGCCGAATATAAAAAACTGGGAGGTTTGTCCCAATATATAGATATTCCCACTTGGAAGTGGGAGGATGTGAATATGGACTTTGTTGTGGGTTTTCCTCGTACTCGAAGGCAACATGATTCTATTTGGGTCATTGCTGATAGGATGACTAAATCAGCCCACTTTATTCCGGTCAAAACTTCATTTTCGACGAAAGACTATGCCAAGTTGTAAATCAATGAGAGAGTGAAGTTGCATGGGGTTCCCTTATATATCATTCCGGGTCGGGGTACTTAATTTACTTTACACTTTTGGAAGTCATTTCAAAAGGGGCATGTACCAACGTTAAGCTTAGTACCACTTTCCACCCTCAAATGGATGGTCAAAAGGAATAGACCATTCAAACCTTAGAGGACATGTTGAGGGCGTGTGTGATTGATTTCAAGGTTAATTGGGATGACCATCACCCATTGATAGAATTTGCCTACAACAATAGTTACCACTCAATCATTGCCATGGCTACGTTTGAAGAAATATAAGGTAGGAGGTGTAGATCGCTTGTTGGTTGGTTTGAAGTAGGTGAATTTTCTCTAATTGGATCCGAACTAGTTTTATGAGGCCATTGATAAAGTTTGACTTATTAGAGAAAGGATGAAGATGACTCATAGTCGTCAAAAATCTTATGCCGATAATAGAAGGAGGTATCTAGAGTTTGGAATTGGTGATTGGTTCTACTTGAAAACCTCACCTAAGAAGAGTGTGATGAGTTTTGGTAAGAAGGGGAAGCTTAGCCCCTGATATGTGGGCCCATACCAAATATTAAAACGTGTTGGGAAAGTTGCATATGAATTAGACTTACCAAATGAGTTGGCTCTGGCTCACACGGTGTTTCATGTTTCCATGCTTAAGAAGTCCATTGGTGATTCGGTATCCATCCTTCCTTTAGAGGGTTAAGGAGTTGATGAGAGTGTATCCTATAAAGAGGTTTCAGTAGATATTTTGGACCGGCAAGTGAAGAGTTTGAGAAATAAGGAAGTAGCCTCCGTTAAGGTTTTATGGAGGAATTGTAACGACCCTAAAAACAAACTAGTGAAACTAGTGCCTAACGTGTGCGTGTTTGAGTTTGGTGTGAGGTTTGAAAGTGTTTAATGTTGCCCCGATGCATGGTTGAGGTGGTTAGGGGTTAAACGTCAAGCCACGACTCCCCAAGGACCACTCTAAGGGTCCTTGAGGAGGACCCTATGTCTAACCCCAAGGCTGCCTCAAATGACCAAAGTTGGCCAAAGTTTGGTGACCTACGGAAGGGGACCATGCCCCGTAGGTCCATCCACACCCTGTGGATGGCCTCCGTAGGTCAAGCCCCTCCAAACCAAGCCACAGATCCAGACCACGGACCCATATGAAGGTCCGTGAATGGACTCACGGTATGTGGGTCCAGGGCGTGAACCATGCTTGTGTTGTTGTCAAATTCTCAGCCAAGCCAAGGGTGGTTTGGTAAATTTATCCCTTGTCTAGTTAAATGCCTGGACAATTACTTTAAGTATTTTAACATATTTTTAGAGTATATAAACAATAAAATACTATTTTAGACCTCATTACTCAAATTTCCCAAATCAAAACCCTTCCGTCTCAAAATATCTTCTCTCTAAGAACTCCATTAAAGACCAAGAGGAGAAGAAGGCTAATTGGGTAGATTTTTCGTGGGATTCTTCAAGATTAAGGTATGGTGATCCTTCATCTATGGTTAGTTTTCATCCTACAGTCAATTTCAAAGAAGTTTTCAAAGTTTTCAAGTTTCACAAAAACCTTATATTTCACTCAATCTCATGGGTTCTTGTATCAAACGTTTTGAAATGATAAATTATAATTATATTGATGTTTAATTGATGGTTTAAGATGAAAATACTCTATGAACACATGGTTTTTCTCAATTCCTAAATTTGGCCTTATGAAGTAGGTTTGTTGATTATGAATGAATGATGGGGGATTTATATGTAGATTGGTCTAAATTGTTGAATTTTATATTTGTGATCATAACCTTTAAAGGGCTAGTTTGACCAAATTTCATGTTAATGTAGAGTTGTCCTTGGATTGTTGATCCTCTCGAAACGTGGAGGTGTTTACTTACTATGTATATTGTGATCATGGACTTCAAGGCATAGTTTGATGAATTAAAGTATTATCATGATAATTTACATGTGAATGTCAGTGTGTTGTGATTGAAAGCATGTTCTCTCTTAACACTCATGAATGTTGATGATAAAATGAGAAGGGTTACTATAATGTGATGTTGTATCTTGAATTTGGTAGAATTAGGTGCCCTCTTCTTGATACATAAAAGTTATGATTGAATGTGATCTCTTGACTTGGTAGGCTTAGGCATCCTCTTCTTGGATAATGAATGTATCTTGACTTAATGTCTTAATTTCTTGATTTGGTAGACCTATTGTTGGTATCCTTTCTATAAATGACTAATGAGGTATTTTAGGCTATGTCTTGAACTGGTAGACCTAGGCTTGGTGGCCCTTTATGATGAGTCTAAAACCCAATGTGAATGTAAAACCTTGAAGCGGTAGACCTAATGGTGGTGGCCTCCTTGTTGTGTGAAATGATGAACCTAGAGATGGTAGACCTAATGGTGGTGGATCTCTCTAAGAAGATCAATGAGCTATCCTTAATGTACCTTGAAACGGTAGGGCTATTGGTGGTGGCCCTTATTGGTAGAAGTACTTTGGGTCGGTAGGCCTGATGTTGGTGGCCTTCTGTAGTACAATAATATAAAATAAATTACTCTATGGGAATGGAGGCTAAGCACCAAGTGGATATGGCTAAGATGGTGGCTCTCCCAATGTTAGGCTAGAGTCCAATGAACATCTTTCTTATCCCATAACTATATGCCTACATAGGATGTGTACCAGCTCTACCCTAGGCAAGTAGAACACCTTCCACGGTGTGGGGTTCATAACACCGGATTCCATGATTTAGCTCTCATGGTCTATGTCAGTTAATGCTTATTCCCATCGTGTGAGATGTTCATTATGGTTTCTTGAGAGGTTCTATGAAGTGTAGGTGGTAGTATGGGATGCCATCTATGCATTGAACAAGTAGGCTTTGAAAGGGTCATAGTGAGTTATCTAAGACTTAATGGCTAATGTGTGAAAGTCCTCTAAATGCATGAATGTGTCCTAAATGAATGTAATGAATAATGTTGGCTTAGATGCTTAAATGTAAAGATGCATGCTACACTTGGATTGTATTATGAGTTACTTCCTTGTCATGTCTTATTGTATATGAATGTGCCTTGTCTATGGTGACTTCAAAGGAGTACTTAGTGTGAGTAGTATTATGGAATGCTACTTGCACATTGCACAAGTATGACTTAGAGTTGTCTTATATATTGGTCTGAATGTGATGATATGATCCATGTATTGTTTATGTCTCTTAAATGCTCTATTGTCTAAAGGTGGAAAAGATGAATGGTAAGTTCACTTTTGGTGACCTTAAGGTGGTACATTAGTGTGGGTGGTGGTATGAGACGCTATCCATACATTGCACAATGTATAGCTTGAGGGTTCCTTGAGGTGAAGAGGGTAAAAGGTTATGTGTGATTTTGACTAAATGTGAAATATGTGACTTTGTATGTTGGTTGTGACTTATAATATGCCTCTTGTATCAATGTTCATGAAGTTTTACCAAATGGTATAAAAGTCTGACATTCAAACCAAATGTCCCTTTTTAAGCATGTTTTTGCATGGTCACTATACTTACTATAAGTGTAGGTTCCGACAAGTGATTGATCCTAGCTAGCTTTGAAATGCTTGGATAGAGTTTCCTCCAAGACTTGGTATGTCTTCATAGATCGAGGACAAGGACTTCTATGGTTTCTAGTTCTTTCTTGTTGTAAGATTTTGGTAAGACTGTGATTGTAAAGGGCCGTGACCCTATGTTGTTAAAGTTTGTCTAAGATTGTCATGTGAGACTTTTTTAAATAAAGTTTTTTTGGTTTTAGATAAAGTTTTTAATTTTGCACTATTTTCTATTTCAAAAGTTATGAATGCTAAGAGGCTTATATAAGACCCCTTCGGGGTCGAGTATGTCGTGTTACGATTAAGGGGTGCTCTCGGGTCGTGACAAACTTGGTATCATAACATAATATTTTGGAAATGGTTTTTAGGATCAATGTCTCACAAGCCACGTCCAGTAGAGTCTTGTTCATCAGTGTGAGTCCCGACACATCTATGAGTGAGAGGCTATAGGATGATAGAAAGTTACACTTCTTTCATATTCTTGAAGTAGTGCATTAGAGTTTAGCTCTATCAATGTCCTTTTCCTAATCCTTTCTCTTGTGTTTATCGGATATGAATACAATGGCTAATCCAAGGAGAGTGGAAGAGGAGATTGTTAATGACGGAGTTCTGATGTTTGACGTAATCAAAGACATGACTTCCAATTCAGGTGTCAACGATCTCATGCAGTAATATAAACCCAACCGAATGGGTTGAGGTCGAGTCCCAAGGGAGAGGTTAACAATTGAGAATCAAATAGAAAAGTAAAATCTAGTTCTAATCAATCATAGTTAAAAACATTGTCGAATAAAAAAAGTGACACGAATGTGTCAATAATCAAAGGGGGGTTTGTATTAAACTAACTACAAAAACATCAAAAATATAAAAAAGCGAGTTACGGAGATGAGATTCTTTGGACGTGATAGGAATACGGGACAAACTAGACTAATGGGTACATGCTTTTTATAGTAACTTGTTGAACATTTGTGACTAGGCTAGACTTTAGTGGGGGTAAGCTTTCTCTCGAACAACTTACTACGAATCAAATCGGTTTCTCTCGAACACCAATTTGCCGCATTAAGCACAGCCTCTGCCTTAGCCCATTCACTCTCTCGAGCTGAATGTGTGGGAGAAGAACTAGGATTCACTCTCTTGAGCTGAATCGATGTCGACCCAATACCATTGGCTATCAATTTAGTAGTTTTAGTTTTACGACCTCTTTCTCGAGCAAGCCAAAAATACTAAGATGAAATTGTATTTGCAACTACAATCCTATTAAGCTCATACACAACTACTAAATGAAATCACATTTAAACAACAAATAAACTATCAAATCGGAAGACCCAACAGTAAATTTAACCCATATTCAAACAATCACACCCCAAGAATTGGGGTTTTAGCTAGACATGAAAAAGAGATAGAAGTCGATACCAACAAGTGTTTCCATCAAGTGGGTATGATCGAAAATGTCTTTACACATGTCTACGATGAAGATTCTTGGATACACACTTCCAATTTCTTGGAATTGAAAATCTTCAAAACCTTCAAGCTCAAGAACAATGTCTCCAAAAACTCTAAGAAAACATAAAATGTCTAAACACCGTAAAAATATACTAATAGAATGGCTGATACTAAGCTAACAATTTAAACACGTATTTATAATATTTGAAAATGTGTGCTACGAAGGACCACTTGACGTAGTTAGTTGGGATTGCCGATACACTCGGCGATCCGCCTTTTGGTCTGGTTCTTCGCCGTTCTGCTTTTGCCTTCATTATCTTCGTGTTTTGAATCATTGGGCGATAAAGTACACCTTTGCAGAACTGTTAAGCGATGCGCCGACTACTGCTTTTAACCGCCAACTTGATCCTTTCTTTCAGGGCTCAGCACATTGGAACATTAGGCGAGAGAAAAGCCATTTGGTGACTCGCCCTAATGTATTAGGCAATCCTCAAGCCTTATTTTCTTCGTCTTTTCAGCTGTTTTGTTCCTTTTTGCCAAGTAGTGTCCATGCTTTGCCTCAAACTTCATATACATGAAACTTAAGAATTTACATCAGATATTGAGACAAAATATGCATTTGAGGACACTAATTGTATCAAAATGAAGACCTAAATGAGTCCGAATTGTGAACTTATCAACACCCCCAACTTAAACATTTGCTTGTCCTCAAGTAAAACTCAAGTTCAACAATTCAAAAAGGATGTCTCAATCATGAATATACACAACAAGACTCAACTTACTCATGCAAGGATCAATTGTATACTCAAAGATTCAAGTTGTGATACACCATTATCAACGATTCACTAGCTCACACTACTTACTTCAAATGCAAGTTCAAGCTCAACGAAAGTATTCGAATGCCCTCACATAAAGAATTAATCAATTAAAACTCAGGAATTAAATGCAACACTCACACACACAAAGAAGAACACTATGCATGTTTTCACCCACAGGTTTGCCCGTATTTTCCAACTGACAATTGTTTCAGCTCACTCAATATCGAAAAGGTCTTTTCAAGGCTAGTAATGGGGCTGAGTGCAAAGGTATGGTCATTTAGGCTTAGTGACCTACATCCTCATGAAATGTGGTGCTCACAACACTCTCTTCCTTTTTCCTTCATTACTTTCATTTGTGCTCACAAGTCATCCCATCATTCACTTTCCATGGTTAGTTGGAAACCCCATTTCTTTTTACGTTTTCATAACTTTATACCATGACTTCTTCTTTTTCATTCTTTTCTTTTCTCTTTTTTTTGTATGGAGGGGTTTCATTTTTCTCACCATCATGGGTTAAATGAAATTTTCTTGCGCTTCTTGACTTCATTTTTCTTTTCACCACACCCCCAACTTAGGCTTTTCGCCTAAGTCGGCTATTCAATCAACCACAAATCAAGAGGATTATAGGTAGTGGATTAGGAAAGGTCATGTTTTTATCAAGTTTCTTCCAAGAAAGGCTAAGGATGAAGGGATGTTCAGAAGAGTTTCACAGGCTCACAAGGTATGCCACAAAAAAGGTATATGTCAAATTGGCTCACACTCATCGAAGTTGCCTAAGATCATATAAAGAGATAGCCTTACTTAGTCGACCGAACCAACGGGGCAAATTCTAGGTGCTATCATGCATGGTTCACAATAAGCTCATTACACAAGGCATCGACACCAAAGTCAAACAAAACTTCACACTTTTACTAGTGTGAAACGTTCATCACAAAAGAATCAATTTGATACTTGGCTAGTCACAACGAGATGCAAAGAGTTCATATACTGTCTATGTAACTTCACTTGGTCTCATCGTAGCCGCACATTCATATTTGTTCGATTGTGAGCACTATTCAAGTCATTGGTATTGATCACAATTAATACTCAAATTTTCAAGTGAACAGTCACATTCAATCACAACTAAGAGGTGGTTAAATTTTTGGAAAGGGTCAAAATCATTTATGGTTAAAAGAAAAAGGAGCCACAAGCTCAAACATCCATAAAAAACTGTGTATAACAACATTTTAAGCGTAACGACCCAAATATATAAACAAAATGAGAATTTTGAATAGCACACAAATGCAGGCCTCACCCCACCACAATTAAAATATTTTTCCTCAAATGCAAACAAGATAATAATATTCAACATATAGAAGAAATCAAAGTAAGACAGAGAAGGAGGTAAATAGGGGATCCTGTCTAGTCAGTCAATCCATTTGTCTAGGCATCAGTACCCGAGGTATCAATTTGAACTTGGGCGTCAGTGCCCGGTGTCACATAAGAAGGGCTAGCTTTACTAGAGACAGCAAGAGCTGTATTTTCCAGGGAAGCCTGCATAACCGCATCTCTCATAACTGCTACAGTCTCTGTCAGGTCCTCGTCTACAACATCCACAATTTCCTCAAGCATTTCCTCAACAGTCTCTTCCTCAACCTCGGGATCAGCTGCCTCCTCAACTCGAATGTCATCTATGGTGGTAGCTGGAGGCATCTCTGGTACATCAGGAATTTCCACCGTCCCGAAGATCATGGACATATCGGTGGACTTCATCTGATCGACATCAGTTCGTAAAGCAGCAATAACAGCCTTTAGTTAGGGGTTCAAGAACTAGCCTTTCTTCTTCAATTTCTGCAAAGCAGCAATAGAAGTCTCTCTCTAAGACTCCATTGAAGAGCAAGGTCAAGGTCAAGCTAGGGGTTCAAGAACCAGCCTTTCTTCTCCAATTTCCTATGGAAATCAAGCTAAGGTATGTATGGTTTTCATTCTTGGGTAGCTATCCCACAAAAAGCCCCTTCATTTTATGTTTTAAGACAACCAAAAACCTAGGGTTTCAATCTAGTCATGGGTCTTCTTCCAAAACGATTCCCATTGTTTAATTATGGTTTATTATGATTGCTTATGATTATGTATGGTTATATTAATGGAGTATTGTTGTATTTTGATGAAAATCTCCCTTGGACCCATGATTTCCCATTCTTCCTAAATTGTAAACTAAGGTGTGACTTGATTGATCATGGAAGCTTGACAATTGATTATATTTATGTTTATGAAGTTGTTGAATCGTGAAATTCCCCTATCTAGTGTCGTAATTCTAGAACTTAGGGTTGATCTTGATTCCTAGCCTTGAAGGGCAATAACTAGGGTTTGTGTATGTTGATGAAGCTTGTGTATGAACTCATGATTCATTGAGATAGTGATGATCCTATGACTATTGTGTAATTGTGGTATTGATGCAAGGTCCTTCTTCCCTATACCTTGTACACTTGATTATGCATGAAGTACGTATTTATGTTTATGATAAGCTTGTTGTGTTGATTGGAAGGGCATTCTCAAGAACACACTATGAATACGATGTGAAAGGTTTACTCACATGTTGATGATTCTAAGGTTGAAAGGACATTCTCACCTAATAAATTTATGAGCTATTATGATGTATGTTTGTTTGAGTGCCTAGGTCATTCTTTCATGATTATGAAGTTAAGTAAAGACTTAATATGACTTTTAAAGGGAATTATGCTTAGAACTGTGCAGATATGAGTATGAGATGGGTTCCTTCACGCTAGTAGTTGGGTTCCCAATATGGTTATCTCGTGAGATGGAAACCTCCACGTGAGTTGTTAGGGTTTCTAGAAACAATTTCCATATCTCATAACTATGTGCCAACAGAGGTCTTTAGCTAGTGGATCCACCTAAAAGGTATTATGGAAGTTCTACCTTAGGCAAGTAGGACACATCCTTTTGGTGTGGGGGTAGAACACCAGATTCCATGTAGCTCAGATGGTCTATGTCGGTTAATGCTATTTTCCCTATATGATAGGAATATGAATTATGATAAGAACATGGACTTTTATTATGACTTCTTAAGAGGTACTACTTAGTATGAGTGGGGGTATGGGACTTCACTTATGTATTGCACAAGTAGACCTTAAGAGAGGTTATGGAGAGGTTCTCTTATGTTATGAAGACTTATGAATTATGTATGAATCGTATGTATGAATGTTAAGGTTGACTTCACTTGTTACAAGATATGAACATGAATGACTCATTACTTATGTATGTTGGATATGAATAAGGCAACGTAAGATATGTATGTTGTTGGTGGCCTAAATGTGATACTTAGCATGTGGTACGGTTATGGGATCTTACCTTTGCATGGCACTAGTTTGGCTTTGGGTTTGTTATATGTTGGTTTGACTTATGTTTCTTCATAAATGTGCATGATGGCTTTTAAACTTGACAAAGGTATGATTTCAACCAAATGTCCCTTTTATGCATGTTTTAAGGATTTTGTACATGGCTTCCATCCTCAGTACATTATTTGTGCTAACCCATATTTTTTTTATTTACTATGAGTGTAGGTTCCGGTCATTGAGACGTACTACTTCGTTCAAGTGAAGCTTGGGGTTACTATTCCCTAGGGTTATGGGTGGTATGGGTTTGACCTTACTTGAGTGGTGTTTGTATTTTCGTTTGAATTCGGAGGCTTCGGGCTTGATTTTGATGTTTGGGGTTGAAAATTGGCACATTGGGCTGTTTGGCGAGCTATGTTAAGCTGGCCGATTAGTTCGCCGAAGTACCCCAAATATCACCCTTAATTTTAAATTTTGTTGAGTTTGCTTTGTAACTTTCGCTGAGAAGCCAGAGTTAGCCGACTTCACTCGGTGACTTGCCGAAAGGTCTTTTTGATCACCCTTATGCACCTGTAACTCGTAAAATACACTGTAACTTTCGGCGAGCCACTTCTAGCTCACCGATTAGTGTTGGCGATTCACCGAATGGCCCAAAACATCACCAACTAGTTTTGTTTTTTGAAAACTTTTGCACTGGTACTTTTAGCCGATCTGGCTAGTCAAAGTGACTCAGAGACACGCCAAGTGGTTCGGTGAGTCTTTCTGCAACTAAATTTTTGCACTTTTCTTGAACATTATCTAACCTTTTTCTATGTGGTTTGCACGAATGGCTAGAAAAAAACATTGACGATAGTGACTTGTCGCCCCGAAAGATCGTAAAAAATAAGAAAGTAATTGTTTCCAATTCCAAGGGCAAGAGGTTACCTACAACGGAAGGCAAGGGAAAGGGAAACACGCATGTGGTCGAGACACTAGAGTACAACTCCGGCAGTGAGGGAGACTGCTACGATTCTCAGGCTTCATTCTCTGAGCTTGAGGATGTTAAGTTACTGCTGGCTCGATGAGCAAAGCTTCATTCCAAAGGTCGTCATGATCCGTCTAGGATTTTGAAGTCAACCGCTCCAAATTTTGATTCAGTGCCTCCACTGGCATATACAGTCGTTTCGGCACCACTAGTACGAAGGTCCCCCTATCCGATCACTTAATAGATTAAAGGCCGAGGGATTGAGGACCATCTTGGAGGAGAAGAGATTTCCACAGATAGTGTAGTGGACATGTATTAGAATGTGTGGGACACTCTCAGGTTCCACAGATTCGAAATCTTCACCAGTCCTTATGGCCTATACATTCCAACCTGGGTCTGGGAATTCTACTAAGCCTAGAATGATCTAGTGCCTCAGGGGAAGAAGAAGGCTAGTGTCTTTAGGCCAATGGAGTTTTTTATGGTCCGAGGGTTGAAGGTTCATGCTGCAGCGCCGATATGAACATTGTATATTAGAGGGCTACAGATTTCGTAGAGGACTACTAGAGTCTAATTTCTATGAAGACTTTGGATGACCTGAAGGGTTCACTAGCCCCCTTGATTTTTGAAACCACCCTGAGGTGGATTGTGGATGGAGCACCGATAGAGAAGAAAGACCTAAACATAGCAGCTCGGTATTGGCTTGGATCTATCAACAGCACAGTCATGTTGTCATAGAATTAGTCGATTCTCCACCACCCAAAGGCGTCCTGCATTGGGTCTATCATAGCCAGGAAGAGGCTAAATTTGGGGTTGATTATTGAACAAGAGATGGCCATGAGAGACAAGCAGTGCCAGATGTCCCTTTCATTTCCAGTACTGATCACAGAGTTGTGTCATCGAGCTGGAGTTGCTCATGATGAGAAGAGGGATATCAAGGTTACACCAACATCTTCTACCATCACCTAGAACATAGAGGCTGAGTACACACGGGAAGAGGCTGATAGGAGGAGAGCACCTCCGGTGGACACATCCCCATAAGTTGATATTGATACATTACCTGCAGAGGAAGACTTGCCTACTCCAGCCTGTGGGCCTTCAGGCACTTCCATCTCCACTCCTTCTGCGGCCCCGAGTTCTTCTGCTTCTCCCCAGCCCCTTGATCTGCTGCTGGTTCTACTGCCTCCAGACTTCCGATCACCCAGGCCATCATTCTCAAGATAGGGCACCAGGCCCATTCTACCGATTTGCGTGCTTCTCGGCTAAAGGCTAAAGTTTCCTGGATGATTTAGAGAGCTATTACTGTTGCATTGACACCTCTCAGGGCTTTTATTCATTCCCTCACAGCGAGAGTAGAGGTTTGTGAGAGAGGGCAGGGTGTTACTGATGTTTTGACGAGTTTGAAAGCCGATGTTTCTGAACTATAGAAGAATGTGGACCATTTGATGTCCACATACTTCAATTTTCTATTTAGGACAACTGAGATC